>CM066328.1:363105583-365505583 GCA_033807585.1 Hydrophis major
GCTTGATATGGGGCTGCTCTTGAAGAACATCCAGAAGTTGCAGCTGGCCCAGGAGGCATGAACAATCAACAACAGGCATACATCATTGGACAACTCCACAAGCTGCACTAGGTCCCATTTGGCTAATAAGTGCAATTCAAGGTGCCGATACTCACCAATGTAACTCTTCATGACATGCAGTTGGATTATTTGTGGGACCACCTTTTTACCCACCCCATCAGTTTTGTCAGGAGGAGCATGCAGGACAAGTATGCTCCTCCTGACAAATCATTTTGCGAGTCCCAGAAAGGGGATCTTTTCTATCATTGCAACCGCCCTTTAGGACATTACACCCTCTCAGGTTATATTCTCAATGACTCTGTCAACCTGTCAAAAAGTCTTAAAGATCTGGATGTGTTCCCAAGCATAAGGTTGAGGATCTGTGGGGTATTCTTAGTTTATTAGATTTTTTTTTACCTCAGTGGTCATTATAAATTTTAATGTTTTATTTGTTTTCTGTTCTTATTTGCATGTTTTTTAAAAATCTGTTGTTAGTTGTATGGCATCACTGTGGCACAATGGGCATCTCTATAAATAAATCTAAATAAATAAATATGGACAAAAACCAGGATTTATGTGATGAAGGCAGAATCCTGGCAACCCATGGTTTTCCATGGATCATCATCATGCAGCTCTTCCACCCCCCCACCCCCCCCCAGATATTTGATTGAAGGCTCCTGTTTCTCATTTCACCCTGCTAAAGCCTGATGGAATGCCTCAAACATATATCTATCTTACCTATTTTCAGAGAATGGCATGTGCGGCAATGCAATATTTTGGGACATGAATATATCATTTGAAGGTAGTTCATGCTGTTTCCTGGAACCTCAGGGCCTTCCATTGTGAGACTTTTGCTTTAAAAAGTTATTTTCCTTTATTGATTCTTAGATAAATGAAGTTACCCTGAACTTGTCAGTGATCAATTTAAAGGAGAAGATGTTTATAAATCCCTAAATATACCAGTGAAGCTCTTCTTTATGGCAGGTCTACATTCTTCCACCTTCTCCCCCCCCCCCCCCCCAGATATTAAGCTTCTTTTTTAATGGTCTTTTAGGACTGCAGTAGACATGGTTGGTGATGCTGTAACATGACTGCTAAATACAGGAGTTAATTTATTTTTATTTTTTTTTGCTGTCAAAATTTAGTTGTGTTATCCTCTGCAATTTGGAGGGCTTTGAAGAAGAGCCAGGATCCCCCTTCAGTGCTAGAAAAAAGATAAAACATCTTTTTAATTTTGTGTTTCCTTTATCATTTTTCTGCCATTTTATTTTGTTTTTTAACTAAATATCTATTCAAAACCGACTTACACGACTTGTCCTCTAAGTGCAGTTCATTGTCCATGCAATGTGAGTTGTCTCTTTCTTTTTGTTGTTCTGCCTTAAGAAAATCAAAAAGGTTATTTCATCAAATTTTGCCGGTAGGTAATGATCTAAGTGTAAATACAGCACTGCATCCTAACAATATTTTTCCAGACTTCTGGAACATTATACAGCATTTATTAGTTATGTTGAATGGGCCAATAGAAGCTGGAACCTAAAAGAATCTGGAGATGCATGTTTCCTCATAGCTATATTAAACTATACATTATGATTTATACTCCTTTGGTATTGTAGTATACCTGTTGGTCACACAACACATTGTGAACTTGTTTGGGCTTTTTCAAATGGAAATAGTTCTGCTGAAATTACAACTCTTAATTTGCACAGACACATTGTTTGTCACATTATTTGTGAGTAACAGTGTTCTCTTAAAATGGGGAAAATATCTGTGCATGAGTTCTCTAGTGTAGCACTGTCTTCTGATGTGATTTTTAACAACAATAACAACAACAACAACAATAATAATACAAGTAAAGCAGACTGTAGAAGAAGAAAGACACAGCTCGAATGATTACATCCAGAAAAGTAAAAGAGCCAATGATTAAGGAAGTACATAAAGGAGGCCTTTTGAAGACAACCAAGTCAAAAGCTGAATACAAAAAAAGAAGTAATTGAGAAACGAACTGAGAAGTGAAAATTGGAAAAGCAAAGTTATGCATGGCCAATACCTTGAAAATATTGAAGGCAAAGCTGACCAAAAGTTTACCTGTAAGTGGCTAAAATCAGGAATACTGAAAAAAAGAAACTGAAGGCTTTATTTTGGCTGCTCAAGAACAAGCCTTAGCCACAAATTTCATAAAGGCAAAGTTCAGCATGTCACTACCAGCAGCAAATGCCACCTCTGTAATGAGAAAGATGAAACAGTTGACCATTTAATCAGTGGGTGCAGCAAAATTTCACAAACTGACTATCTAGAATGCCATATCTGAGTGGCTAAAATCATTCACTGGAAACTGTGCCAAAAGTTTGGATTTGAGTATAGTAACAACTACTGGGAACATCAGATTGAGAAGGTTCTGGAGAATGAAAAAGTCAAGATCTTGTGGGACTTCAGAATTCAGACTGACAGGCACTTGACCCACAACACACTTGACATAACAATAGTAGAAAAGAAAAAGGTTTGGTTCATTGACATTGCAATACCTGGTGATGCACAAATTGAAGACAAGCAGCAAGAAAAAAAATCACACAGTACAGGACTTACAAATTGAAGTAAAGCAACTTTGGAAAAAGAAATCATGTGTTATCCCAATTGTAATTGGAGCTCTTGGAGCAACACCTAAAAGGCTACCTCACTATTTGGAAATTCTGAATTTATCAGACTTGAATACCCTGATTGTTCAAAAAAAAACCCCACCCTACTTGGAACAGCTTATATCCTCCGACACTACCTTAACAGTTCCTAGGTCCTTGGTTAGGACTCGAGCTGTTGAGCTATCAACCAGCCCCAAAGGCTGTGAATCTCACCAATTAACAACAGCAACAACAACAACAACAATAATAATAACAATAACAATCTTTCAAATCAGTGTTGACTCCTGGCAACTGCCTTGGCAAATCCCTTCGAACCTTATAAAGATTTGTGGGAAGTAGTTTAATTTTACTTCCTTTTTAGGACTGAGAATGATTGTTCAAAGTTACCCAGCTGGCTTTGTGCCTCAGGCAGAATTAGAATTCACAGCTTCCCTCTTTTTAGTCTGATATTTTAACCACTACACCAAATTGGCTCTCCCATATGATTTCAAGTTCACTATATTGGCTTCTTCTTAGAAATGGGATATCAACAGTGATATTATTCAGCAGGTTCTGACCAGTTCTGGAGAACCGGTAACAGAAATTTTGAGTACTTCAGAGAACCAGCAAATACCATCTCTGACTGGTGATTTTACAGTATCCTTCCCCTGCCATGCCCACCAAGCCATGCCCACATAACCAGTAGTAAAAAAAATTGAATCCCACCACTGGATATCAAGATGTTTCGTACCATATAGCAAAACTATATTATCTTGCAGTAAAATCCATGTATTCCAAAAACTTTGATTTTTAACAGCCACCTGTTTCTTCTGACTACCACACTCATCAAAATAAAAAAAAACTTTGGATCTTGATTATAGGAAATAAAAGAGGAAAAACACTGCCATTTGGATTGAAACAATGACTGCAGTTCAAATACCTACTTTTTGGAAATGTTTGGAGCTTTCAGTGAAGTTTCAAGAGAAACATCCTTCAAAACAAAATTGGAAATGGCACCAGTTCTTGTTTCTAAGCATCAAAGTGATATGGCCATGGCAATTCACAGTGTAAAAAACTGCTTCAGTGAATGCACAGTAGATGTACAGAAACCTCTTTCTTTGAATGCTAGATGAGACAGATTAGACAGACTGGCCTTATTGCTTTTCACATAAGCCAAGTCATAGCCACCTTGCATGCCTACTATTTTCAAGGAGTCTACACCAGAAATATCTTCCATTTTCCCATTTAGAATATAGTCTTCGATCAGAAAACCAATTTTCATATTATTATTTTTATCTTTCTCCTTCAAGGAAGCTCTATTTTGGCTCTGAATCTCTACTTGTCATATTCTTCTATAGAATGACTTTTGGGAGAAAAATATAGAGATTTCCTATACAATGAAGGAAAAATAAGTTACTTCTAGGGATGCCTGATGCAGAAATTGGATTCCTATTTGCCCTGTGAATAACTTCATTGGATCAGCTATTTTAAAGTGCAGAAAGCCTCCTTTGAACTTCCAAATGAATTATGCCTAACATAGGAAATGTACCAATCTGGATATAAATAACCCAGCCAAACAGCACAAGTTGTACAAACTACATCTCTTCTCCTATATTTTAAAATTAAAATACCCCTGGTCATTTTCTCTTTTGGGTGGTAGAAGACGGTCAACAAAATTATCATCTCATTCATTTAGCAAACTGAATAAAGATCTCCTCCTCCTCTTCCTCCTCCTCCTCCTCATGGGTTGTTGCATTTAACTTAGGCATGCATATAAAAATTTACTTCAACTCCTGCTAACCTACTCATCATTGCAGAGAGAAGGGTTGGAGAGTGTTCCTTGATGAGCAAAAAGAAAAAGAAAAGTTGGGAATGTATACCAAGTTTATATACTCTCAAATGATAACACAAAAAGAAGATTATCTAAGGTATCCAGCTAAAGCAGGCAAGTACTTGCATTTCACAACACTGATATAGGACAATGCAAGAGGTGGATGATTACTTTAATAACCTCAACAAGCAAGCATTGTTTCATTCTATATGGGAGAAGGCAACAATAAACATATCCTGTATTTTACCAAAATGGTAAAATGGACCCAATGCAAAATTTTGAAATAGAAAAAACATGCAAACAAGGTGTGCTGTTTATGAAATTCCAAAATTAGAAATAATAATGAGAAAAAAGACTATGGACTATTTGGCCAAAATCAAATCAAATCACATTTATTATTTTAGAAATGTATAGCCCAGGAAACAGAGATGAAGCAAGAGAATTATATCAATCTCTGCCAATCCGTTGATGTCTTCCTTGCTAGAAGAGACTTTAAACAATTAAAATGGCACATATATAGATGGACATCACCAAATGGACTACACAAAGATCAAATTGACTATATTGTTGGTACACAAAGGTGGAAGAGCTCAGTTACAGTAACAAAGAAATGGCCAGAGGCTGAATTTGAAATGTATCATGAACTATTCCAATGCAATTTCCAAATCAAAATGAAGCAAAAGAACAACCAGTTTTTACAATATGATTTTGAACATATACCTACCATAAAATATTCGAAATTGCTTTGAAATTACTGATAGGAAACAAGATGAATTATTAAATAAAATCAAATAAATTCTTAAGGATGAACGTGAAGAATCTGTAAAAGATCAAGGCCCAGAAGAAATCAAACTGGGTATCTGAACAGATAATGGTAATATCCAACAAGATAAGAATATCATAGAATACTTGAGCATACCATGGATAATTAAATAAATAAACAAATAGATTATAGGGGAAAAAAAACCAAATTAATTCCGTCTTTGGGCAGGCTAATTTTGAAACCAGACTCAAATTATCATATATTGCAATAGAAGAGGATAATCACCATCAATGGATTTGATTTCAGTGCTGATGGGTAAACTATTGAAAGAACTGAAGGGCCAGGTTGAGGACAGATCATCCTAGAGAAAGCCTATCTGTGTGGTCATTGAGAATTGATACCAACCTGATAATATATAATCAAATCAGACTATCATGAATAGAAAAAATTAGACCACAATCACACAAATATATAAATAAAAATAATCAAGGTAAAATAGTTATATTATGTATATATAATGATATATATACATAACATAATTTTTCTTTAACTTCCATACAGATTTTGAAGACAGTATATTGACTGGGTCAATATATTTTTTACACAATGCTAGCAATAATAATATAATTAGGTATACATAATCCTAGTCTTCTAATTTCTGACTTTAACCTGCACATTGTACTTATAAGCCACAATAATATTTCTTCATGCAGTATGTTTGTTATCCCTTGTTAAATCACTAGTATTTTATTATTTTAAAAATTACTTAATATATGACTACATCATAAATCTATTATCCCAATTGTTTAAAAACACCAATAAGACTGATCATTAACCAAATTTAATCAATCCTGGGATTATATGTCCAATCCCCTAAAATTATAAATTTCAATATATTTTTACATATCAATAATAATAATAATAATAATAATAATAATAATAATAATAATAATAATAATAATAATAATAATAATAATAATAATAATATAGTTAGGTAACCACATCATAGACTTTCACTTTCTAACTTTAATTTGCTTATGATTATAGTAAATTATATTATCTATCTGTATATGTTCTACTGTTTTTCCAAATTATACTTTCTATTTCTTTTAATTTCTAATACATTCATCATATTGAGAGATTATATTCTGAAGACATACAAGGAAATTATGAGTATTTCTACAATGGCATGAACTGTACAGAGAAATGGAATGCTCCAAATTCCACAATTCAAAGAGGAATATCTGCTGAGGATATTTTTATTTGGATTCCTGCATGCGGTAGGACTTCCCCAACTCTCTGATTCTGCAAAGCCACACCAAATGTTCATCAACTAGAAAAGGAGACAATCATCAGCAAATCAGTCAAACCAACTCTTAAAACACAATAAACCTAATAAATCCTAAAAATTCAATGCAAACTTGGGTTAATATGCTTTGAATAAATGACCCCAACTGTATTGGCAAATTTTGTATGGGAAACACAGTAATGCAGGGCTGTCAAACTCCTGGCCCATGAGCCAGATACATCAGGTGATGGCCACATCCATGCTCAATTTAGCAAAGGGGGAAAGTCCCAATACGTCACATGATGCCACTGTGATAATGCGAGTTTGACACCCCTGCAGCAATGCAAACACACACCTTTTTAGTTATCTGCTTTCTTTCACCAACAATTAATCCCTGCTAATGTACTACTACTCAGACTGGAAAATAGTAGGAGCAATGTATTCAAATCATACTCACAAAATAACATCCCAATCACAGTCCTTGGGACTATAAGAATATTTGACATATTACCGTTCATAATAACAAATTTGATTCTAAGGTTGCTGTGCTTCCTTTTGGCCTCAAAACAAATTATTGCAATATAAATGTTTTTTCTTTAAAGTCAACCCTTTGACTCAGTCACTCTCAGCTGCAAAGTCAGGCATCCTCAAGGGAATTCAAATCTTTTTTTCTTCAGTCCAGCAGTTCTATGAACCTGCTGTAAAGATTTCTCCTTCAGTGTCTAGTTGAAGGACTCCACAAGTCCACAGTAATATCCCTCCATTCCTAAACTTAGACATTGTAATCCAGGCACTGCCAAACCAACCAACTTCTTGTATGCTATATTGAACATGTGTATTTAGTTTTGCAGGTGTTTTTAGTTTCCCATTCTTTCTGCTGATCCGAATCCTGCTTGCAATTTGTCTCATGCCACTCATCTTCTTTAGAAATCCCCCCATTACCAACTGTGTCAGCTGCCAGTCTTCAAGTTCTTTCTAGGGTTCACTGCAGTTCAGAATAGTTAGCCAGCCAGTTTATTAATTCCCCTGTGCAATTCAGTGGGTATTTTAAATTTGGCTTTATCTATAGATATAATATTACAAGCTAGCTATTACTCAGAAGATAATTGCTCTTAATAAGAGAAAAGCATTCTTTGTTGAAGAATGAATTAAACAGCCAACAGTTCCATTATGCTGCTTCCATCCTTTACAATCATGTAAAGGAAACATTTCCCCTACAAAGAAATTGCTTAACCTCTCTTCTTGAAGTGTGATCTTTCATTAGAAGGCGCCTGTTTTGTCTACAAGAGGGGAGGGCACTTTTCCAAGCCTTGGGGCCAAATTTATTTATTTTTCACATTTCTGAACCACCCATTTCCTTCAAATGCAAATGTAAGCCAATGGCAAAAAATGATCTATGCCCAGTATGCATACTATACCTACTCTGAGTCTTTTCCCACCAGTTTTGATATAGTCAACTGTTAGATCTGGAGTGTGGGCGCAAGGAACGGAGATGAGGCATCGAATATTGACTTCAACTCTTTATTAGTGACTTCAGAACAGAGCGAAATACTGGGGCAGCAGCAGTTCCTTTTTTTGAGCTAGCTGCTGTCACAATAACCAATGATTTGAGTTTGCCGCGCTGGGAGCATCCAATCAGCGGTGACCCGCTAGTAGCCAATCAGATCAGCCAGAAATTACCAATCACAATCCGCTGTTCGCGGGCCAATCAGAAGTGCAGGATTACGAGCCTGCTGTGGAAGCAAAACTATTAGGATTTTAAAATAATGCATTTGCTTAGTTCGTAACAGCAACATTATTCATGGTGAATTAAGGCCCTCATTGCAATCCTTTTCTGACATACAATTGATGGAGCAGTTATCATTTTATGAGGGCCCAATGGCCATAAAATAATAAAAGAAGTCTAATAATTAAGCACAGTAATTTGGTACTGAGATGATATACAGGAGGAATTGTCAAATATAGGTAGCTTCACACATTTTAGGCACAAAAATAACAGTGGAGATATTTTTATTCCTGAAATAGGATAGGCTAATAATTTAGGATTTAAGAATAGCAGTATAGTAAAATAGGACCTCAATGCAGGAAAATGCTTATGTTCAGCCAAAAGGCTTCCCCTTCTAGTGTAAACAATCAGTTGCAATACATACAACCAAAAATAGAAATGAATATATGAATGAAGTTAACCTTTCATTGGGTCTGCCACACCACCATACTTCCTATTTGCCAGCCATATGCAAAAATAGCTTCTCTATGTTTTCCTTATTGCTGGCAGTCTTAACCATGCTTTTGTTGTGGTATTATTTATAAGCTTTTGAGATTGGATTTCAAAGGATGCTGTTCAAAAATCATTGCTGAATCTGGTGAGTGTGTCAACAGGTGAATGTGTCAATCAAGCAACACTCACTCTTTCTGTTTGAAACAGGCCAATTGTTAAATGTAGAAATTCTAGTAGCAATAGCACTTATACTACCACTCCATAGTGCTTTATAGTCCTCTCTAAGCAGTTTACAGAGTCAGCATATTGCCCCCAACAATCTGCATCCTCATTTTACCAACCTCAGAAGATTGAGTCAATCCTGAGTCACTCAGATTCAAATTCCTGGATTAGCTTGTAGTACTGTATTCTAACCACTGCACCACTATGGTTCTTATATTATTTTAGTACTGCATGAACTAACAAATATACACTCAATCTACTTTTCAAAAGAGAGAATTAAATGAGTGTCTAATGGTTGATGTTGGCTGGGGAATTCTGGGAGTTGACAGTCAGACATCTTAAAGTTGTTAACTTTGAAAAACACTATTTTAGTACATCCCCCACACACACCTTCCCCCGCAGCCACAAGTGACCACTTATTTATGTACACCTGTTTGAAACAGTAGTGGGATTCAAAAAAATTTACTACCAGATCTGTGGGCATAGCTTGGTGGGCATGGCAGAGAAAGGATACTGTAAAATCTCCACTCAGAGGGTGGTATTTGCCGGTTCTCCAAACTACTCAAAATTTCCTCTACCAACTGGTCAGAACCTGCTGAATACCACCTCTGGTTTCAAGCATTTTTCATGATAGGTTAATGTGGTCAAACTAAAGGGAAGGGGAGATTAAAACAAAGATTATTAATAATCTTCCTAAGAAGTCTCAAAACCTTTCTGTTCATCATGATGCCAGGTCTGCATCACAGCATGTGACCTGGAATATATCACATCCCAGAAAAAACCGTGAATGTAGCATGCCAGTAAAATGACACCTGAAGGTTTTTCATTAACCTTGCTAAATGAAACCATGCTACTAAACTGGGTGAAATTAACTTGGTGCTCAGAGATGTTGGGTTTATGGTGGGCAATTCATCCACTGAAAAAGCATACAGGATGAGTCTGCTACTTTTTAGGAGTCACCTTCATTGGTTTCCTTCTCAATTTTCTGTCTGTCTGTCTGCCTGTGTCTATCTGTGTATGGGGGATGTCTGGCTGTCTATCTGTGATATCTATATTGGGACAAGGCAGAAAAAATGTGAACAGTATAATCATTAATAATGTGCGTCATATAATCACTTTCTTTTATTGTATGACCAACAGGAGTAGATGCCTAACAAGAGGAAATGAAAAAAGTGAATATCTAAAGTACCTAGTAAAAGGAATTTAGCATATGCATCTTCTCCTTTCGTGGCATGCAGTGCATGGAATTGAGGGGGAGTTTATTGGAATCATCATTGGGTTTCACAGTGGGGATTTAGAGAACATCTGTGACCCAGTTCAAAGCATCAGTTCCATTGTTTTCAACAAAGGGTTCCAATTCAAACTACCATATATACTCGAGTATAAGTCGACCTGAATATAAGCCGAGGCACCTAATTTAACCACAAAAAACTGGGAAAACTTATTGACTCGAGTATAAGTCGAAGGTGGGAAATACAGCAGCTACTGGTAAATTTCAAAAATAAAAATAGATGCCAATAAAAACTTTCACTAGGACAGTTGAGAATAAGTTTGATGTTCACAATTTCCTCTTTGAAAGAGACCAGTAAATAGGGAACAAGAAGATGAAGAAAAAGAAGTGTGTTTTTTCACACTTTTCACACTGAAGTGAACAAAAATGGCATCATAGGAACAAGCTTATTCTCAGCCCAAAGGTTTGTTTCTGATTTCTTCCCTGATTTAAGGGAAATTTGGGAAACAATCTCACTATCATGAAAGGTTTGATTGATTCACTAACCCAAAAGATGATGATGATGACAGTGGTAGGCAGGAGTCACTCTCTCCCTTGCAAGAAAAAACCAAGAGCCGTTCTTATGATCTCTCTCTCTCTCTCTCTCTCCCCCTCCTCCCGAGTGGACTGAAAGCAGCTGGAGCTGAGGAAATGAAACTGAGTGGAGCGACCTCGGCTCGCATTGCTTTCTCAGCCTAGAGCTCAGAAAAGCCTCCCCCTCCTCCTCCCCCTCCTCCCGAGTGGACTGAAAGCAGCTGGAGCTGAGGAAATGAAACTGAGTGGAGCGACCTCGGCTCGCGTTGCTTTCTCAGCCTAGAGCTCAGAAAAGCCTCCCCCTCCCATGCTTAAAAGTTGCAAAGGAAACACGGAAGCAGGGAAGCGGCTGCCCAGCTTCGGAGCTCCACACCATTTTTTTTTCAGAGGAGAATCTGACTCGAGTATAAGCCGAGGGGGTTTTTTTCAGCACAAAAAATGTGCTGAAAAACTCGGCTTATACTCGAGTATATACGGTATGTATTTGATTCAAGGAAGTGTATTGCTCCAATTCAGCTCTTTGAATAATGGTCAGTTGGTTTTTATCAGCTACTTTCATCTGGTCTGCTATTTTATTTGTGGATGTTGTTAAATTGAAATGTTTCTTCAAAGCTTAGCTCTGTCCTAGGTTAGTAATGTCCTGTTTTCTCCTTTCTCTTTTTGCATTATTGAAAAAAAAAAAAAAGATGCCTGAATGCATCTGTACAATTTTATGCTGGAGAGTTAAACCCACATTTAATTCAAAGGTGTAATGCAGGGGTTGACAAACACATTGTAGGCTTTAGAGCAAGGTGACCTGGACAGAAACACAGCATGGGCAAATGGTTACAATTCCAAGAACTACTGTAAGACATCTGTGAGCTAGCTTGGCTCTATGTCAGTGTTTTTCAAACTCAGCAACTTTTAAGAAATGTGGATTTCAATTCCCAGAAATACTGGTTGGAGAATTCTGGAAGTCTACATATCTTAAAGTTGCTGAGTTTGAAAAACACTACACTACATTAATATTCTCAAGAGGAATACTTGCTATTGCACAATTTTGTGAACATCTAATGGCAGCTTTCCCAATAATTCCCTGCATAATAGCAAACTACACCATAATATTTCCCTAAGCTACTGGCAATTAAATCAATGGATAGATTAGACAATTTATTCTGAGCTGCTTTTGGTCTTATTCATTTTTTTTAATCCAAATGTATCATTTGGGGTCTTCTTCCTTTAGGCCTCATATTTTATCATCTCTGTGAGCTCTATGGCTTAGATCTTTCTGAAATTTCTTCTCTGCCCATATTCAGATTGGGGTGAGGTTTTTTTTTTTTTTTTCAATTTTGTCACATGCTGTATTGGAAGCACATGCCCCAGATACCTATGTTGCTTGGGTTTTAAAATATACAGAAATCATAACATGTTAAAAATATACATGTTGATTCATCTTGTTAATTAGGCTGATGGAAGAAGGAATTCAAAATACAGGAAAGTCATTAAGTTGCTCTAATAAATGTACTCCAACTACCAATGTATTGCCTTGATATTTATAGGTTCTATTCTTGGAGTTCAACATCCCTTTTTCTCTTTGTAAGCTCTAGCGTCTTGGAAATAAAAGCGAATATATGTGTCCCAGAATGATGTTGCAAGATCCAATCTGGTCAGTCACCAGGACCAGAGATTTTGTCTTCCAAGCTTTCAGACTCGTACTGGAGTCCATCTTCAGGAAACTTCTCTCTAGCAGAGTGTGTACTGTTCTGTGTGTGGTATTTATAGTGCCTGTTGTAAATGGCTTTTTAGATGTTGGTTGGGATGTATTGACGGCTGGCTTTTAAGTCATTGTTTGCTTGTGCTGCCCAACCTTTATCTTCTAAGTATTTGATAGATTTGTGGTAAATCAGCACTCCTGTTGACTGACAAGAGGCCCATTTCTAAGGCTCCAATAACTTCTCTGGCTGTTTTTGTGCCTGCTCGTCTAACAATCTTAGTTGATGCAAAATTGAATGTTTGTCATTGTTCATTACAATATGAGGCTACTAATGATTTCGGGTCTCCTCATCTGATTGCTCACATGTTCTTGCAATCTGGTGGTTAGCTTCCTTCCCATCTGTTTACATAGTCACAGGGGCATTCTGTAGATTACATTGGAAGTATGTCTCACCTCCAAGCAATCTTTGCAATGTGTATGGATATTTAGTGTCTTGGGTCTATGAGAGAGACAGAGATTCAATGGGTGATGTCTCATATTGACTCAGCATTCTGTAAGAAAAATTGCCTATTATATCTCATCCAGCTAATCAAGGCATTCATGCAGGCATGGTTGGATTTCATTTTTCTCATCTAAGGAAAGTATGTTGATAAAATACATTTTAATTAAAATATTTAATATTCAGGAATATGTTTGATTTAACAGTATACTGTCTTTCTGGAGATATAGTTCTGTTAGTAATATCCTGATTTCAGATAATCCTAAACAACAAGCATAAAGGACTCCTTTAAAGCTATTTGTACTCCTTCCATTAACAGCTTGCTAAAATAAGAGTCTTTTTCATATGGGAGCTTAAATAGGAAACTGAAGTGGGGGGAAACACAGTCATATCTATGGATTCATTCAAAATGAAATAGGCTTAATTAAATTAGAGGGTTTTTAAAGATAAACCCTCTAACCAGGCATTTTTGTTAATGGGCATGCTCTTAGGATCAATCAGCAAATCCAACCAAGTTAACAATTATCTGCAGAAGTCCTTAAGAAAATTGATTGGGTTATTTGAGGAAAGTGTCTTTTCCAATTCTGGTTCAGGCTGATGTGATCTATGCTTGCTGTCCTGAGACTCAGATCTAAAAGTTAGCACATTTTAAACTCATACATCAGTCTGAGGCTGAACCCCTTTGCATCCACGAAGAAACCATCTGTGACTTAAAGGAGATTCTCCACCCTTATATGCAGCAGTCTAAAGCATCTTCAATTCAGGGGTGGAATGTATTCAGGGCAGTAGATATGGTTGATAATTCAAGTGGAGGGTTAAATAATGGCATTCACTAATCAAATTACTAATTGAATTCACTAACCGGTAGAAGAATTAGTTGAAACCCATACTCAGGACTCTTAAACAGCAAGAAGAGTTAGCTCAACATGAACTCCCATTCACAGACAATGGGGAAAAATTAGCTCAGACAAGTGCTTACATTCAAATGCATTAGCAACTTTGTTTTGCATACATAGGCAAGTAAGAAAACCAGTGGGGGAAATCATCAGACTTTACAGAGAATAAAATGACTTGGTTAGCATTCTCATCCTCTCATGCACAGAACATGAGTTCTAAATATTTTAATAGTATCAAAGAGAGGATGGAAGAAAATAATCACTCAGGTTCTACAATCTTCAAAGGAGATAGCATCATAGAACCATTTTTTTTTCTCACACCAGCATCCTGGAATGGACAGTTCAAAGATTTCTTATATCAGCTTTTCAGCAGGGTGATTGATCTAAATTAGAAATGCATCAGATATATTTATCAATTTTGTTCATGGCTGAAAGCATGCCTCTTACTTTCATTCAATTATGCACAGAAATATACACCAAGCAACAATCAACATCTTTGTTCCTGGTGGCTCCACAAGCCTTTTCCAGCTGGGGCACTTTCTTCAGAAATGAAGCAAGCAAAATGGAATCCCCAAGCCAAGCAGGCATATGACACCAGAGCACATCTGGTCCAGCACATCTAAGCACCCCTTAACAAGTGCATACCTCTGCCAGAAAAACTACAAAGACCTTCCTTTGCCTACATCTGTGAGAAATAACATTCAACAATCAATTAAAGGCTGCCCTGTATTTGCAAAGGAGAATGTCAGGATCTTCTAATATACCTTGATCAGCAATCAAAGGACAATGAGGATGTTGGGGATATTCTGCCTTGCACAGAGAATATTTTGGTATAAAACAACTGCAAGGATCTTGACTGATTATTTTGTATTAGAAAGAAAGTAAAGTGAACTTTCTAATAAACTATGTGAGTTTACTTCCCTTTTTTTCAATTTATTTTGGTTTTATAATATGCCTTTAAAGCATGTGAGGAAAGAAAGTTTCAATTCAGTTTGACTCCAGACTGGGTCTGACCATTAATTGTTTTTAAGTCAGAGATAAAATTGCCCTTCTCAAATATCACAGTGTCCTTCCCAGCTTAAGAAAGATATCCAGATATATTTTGAAATGTATTTTCTGAAAAGAGAAAATGTTTTAAAAAGTTTAAAGACATACCACTAATAACATAATATATACATTCCTGTTTCAATGTCTATAAACTTTTTTTAAAAAAGAAAATCTTACAAATTAACATGGAAAGTATGGAAGAGAGTTAGGATTTACCTGGAACCATGGAATCATAGAAATGATAACACTTGACAGATTTGATAGAGGGAAATATAGGTAAACCTGCCCTTATAGGATGGAGTCATCTTATTTTTGCATAAGCAACTGTAAGAAATGGAGTAAGACAATATCAGTAGTCTTGTGCTTTAAAAGCTGCAACTTATTTCTGTTTGTTGACCAGGAAAAGTATCTAGTTGACAAATATATCACAAAAAAAATTTATTACAGTAGTTAGGAAGACATACAAATTTATATTCATCTGGTAATGTCAAATTAGCTCAAAGCTTCTATTTCATGAATTAGAATATAGTTATTCTAATTCTGGTATTGGTATTCTAATACCAATGTGGGCATCAACTAAATTCCAAATCCTAAAGGTACACAATAGCTGCAAATATTAGCACACAGAGACTATAGATTTTCTTGCGGTCTTTGTGTAGCTTCATTTGTTTTTCTTCCTAGTCTTCAACCCAATTTACATGCTGGTGCTCACCAATCTTGAAACAGTTTTCCAGTGCTGGAACCTTTAAGTCCTGCATGTTAAACAAAGACAAAATATTTTATCCTTCTGCACTTGAATAACAAGTACACTTATGACATAGCTAACGTAACTCCCTGCACCATACTTTAATCTCTTAATATTGGAACAATGCTATACAAAGACCCCAGAAATTCAATTTTTAAAATAAAGCATTTCTGGCATCCGCAAGTTCTTTTAATTATCCGGTTCCTTTCCATCCCCTTATCCTCCCTCAGTGAGTTTATTGAGAATTGGTTGGCAATTTTGCTGATACAATTCTCCCTCTGCCCCCACTCCCTACAATTAATTTATCACACTAATGCTGACAAAACAGGGCAGATCAGTTGGCTTTCCAGAGCTGAGGACTGAATACGACAGATTGCCTCCCTGTATTTTCTTTATCAAACTTTAAATATTCATAGCTCTTGTCAAATTAAATGAGATGCTTAGCCTGTCATCCTTGGCAACTCATCAAGTCCACAGGTTTTTCCATCTAAAAATTTTCTGGCTATTTTACATCTCTCTTTTAACATTATTCCTTGCCAGCTCATTTATCAGTCAGACGTATTCTGAAGAGATCTTGTTTGCTGTTACCTTATCAAATCATCCCTGAGCCTACCAATTAAGGAAATATAAGACCAATATAAGATACTAAAAGACCAATAAATAAATAAATAAATAAATAAATAAATAAATTCATCTAATTATTAGTTATTACTAAATTACGAAATTTTCAAGTCAGCCTCTGAGGACATTCCAATAAGAGTTGAACAATTGAGCAGATCTCCCATCTCTAAGCATCAGATGGCAAGTATCACATGCACATAGACACTGTACACAGAGTGTACCATTTGTCAGACCCCATAGGCAATTTATTATGATCAAACTGAATTCCATTTTCTGCTAAACACATTTTTACTCATTTGATGCATAGACTTTGAACATTACTAAGGACAGTAACATTTTCTCTGATGTTCAACAATACTAATGTGATAGAGTTTCTTAGATTGTCTATTGGCCCATAGAGCCTACCTTTTTATTTTGGTTTTTTAATTGTTTAATTCATATCACCTCTCTCTCTCTCTCTCTGTGTGTGTGTGAGAGAGAGAGAGAGAGAGAGGGAGGGAGGGAGGGAGGGAGGGAGAATGAGAATGAATGAATCATGAATTTGTGTGAAGGTATGAACATACATATGAAAGACACAATACTCAAGTTTCCTTCAAAGCAGGACATAGAAAAAGCAGGATTTCTTCTGGAAGATTTCAATTTATGTAGCACCAGGAAATTGCAATAACAGAATTAAGATTTCCATGAAGCCACAGTTCTCAAAACAAGACATAGTCCCCTTGTAAGAAAATGGCACGAAAGTGACTTTTGTTGCTGTTGAGGTATAGCAGAATAGGTCAGGCACCACTACAAATACTAGAGCTCTACTTTATGGACATAAGCTTTAATAATGGAATCTAAAAAGTGTATCTGACCAAATAAAAAGAACGTAACACTGAATATATTATTGAACCACCTTTTAGATCATCTATGTAATATGAGGACTTAGAAGAATGGCCAGTCTTGAACAAGGAGTCACATTTCATAGCATACATTCAGCTTTCCAAATTTTCAAAACAAGTAAACACATTGGGGTGAAGCTCTGGTCCTTTGAGATGCCATCACTCACACACATAAACCAGCCAGGGTAGTAGAAAAATATTGTACTTCTACTGGAAGTCACAGGAAGTTAAAGAAATTGCATAAGAAAAGCAGAACGTTGAATGTTTCAATTATTTCTACCTCAAAAAGAGATAAAAATGAACTCTTGTACATGAAACAGGCTTGCCTTAATACTGATTCACACAGTTTCTGTTTTTCAGCATTTCAGACTACCTGTATTATGCTTGCAAGAAAACTCTACCAAAAGTAGGGCAGATATTTTGGTTAGAATTAATAGAAGATTTTTATCAATTTGAAAAGTCTGTCTAAAAAATCATCCCAGAAGCTGGAGACAGCAAGATTTTTTAGTTCCCCTGTCCTCAGCTCTTTTGAGAGAAAATTAAAGACCAAAACAAGTCCCTCATACTAGGATCAAAGGCAAAATGGAGATGGAGATGCTTTGTTTAAATGGGCCACTCTTGATTTAGTCCTCACAATTGCCTTCCGGATATGGATTAATTTCTACTTTGTCTTCAGGGCAGGCAGCATAAAGTCTGAGGGTAAGGGATGCTTGTGAATCAAGTTAGGCTTTTGATACTTGAATTTAAAAAACCTGTTTGCCACTAAACTATAAAACTAGATCAAGGAAAGGGAATTGATGGCTAAAAATAGAAAGGAGGCAGTACATATTTTATACCCATCCACCATTTTTCTTTGCTCACCATTCTTGTCTTCGTATCAGGAAAAAAAAAAAAAAGGTTAGAAGGCTCTTTATTTCCAACAAAAAAAAATCCTATTTCAATTTTTTTTTCAGGTAATTTTTGACATAAATATCTTTATATTCCTCCCATGGGATACTTTTCCTCCATTATCTTTCTCTGTACAATTTATGTCCTTGGTTTATCTAGGTATGATTTACAACTGGAGAAAAGCTTTAGATGGGCTTTATTTGCTATCATCACTGAGTGATTTATGCTGAATGTTCGTTCTTTTATCGCATTAATTAAAAAAAAAACCTCTTTGTCAAATGTTGTTTATTTGCTAACTCACTGGAAGAAAATATGACAGTTTCACAGATTAAAGAAGGCTGTCCTTTAAAAACCATTACAGCCTTGTGCAATATAATTATTTGCTATTAAAAGCACAATATTCAATGGGATTAAAAAACAAAAGTGGTTAGGAAAAGCTCACCAAGACGCATGTTTAATCAAAAGGAAAATATAGCTCAGTTTAAATATATGTAAAATTATGCACATTGGAAAGTTAGAAATATCCTAAATTCAGAAATGCATTGATGAGGGTCTAGTTTTCTTTCTTTTTTTTTTTTTAATGGAGAGGTTTGTTTGTTTTTTGGTCCCTTTAAGTCATTGTTGACTCTTGGCAACTGCCTAAACAAATCCCTGCAGTTTTCTTGACAATTTTTCAGCAGTAGTTTGCCAAGTGGTTTGAGAGTTTCTGTGTGGTCCAAGGTCACCCAGCTGGAAGACCCTGACTCAGTGTGTGGAAGCTGTGAAAACAAAACAAAACAATTACATGGAATCCATAAGAAAGAGATTGAAAACAACATTGTGTTACCCTTGTACAAATCAATAGTATATCTACAGATGGCTTATAATGTACTGTTTTAGATGCCTCATTTGAAAAAAAAAAATGCTGTATGATGGAGACAGAAAAAGTGAAGAAGAGAGCAGCCTAAATTATCAGGAAGTACCAAAATGTTCCCTATATGGAAAGATTAAAACACAGAATTATCTTGGCTTTTTTTTAAAAAAGGCAGTGGGTCAAGATGAACATAATCCACATGAACAAAATCTTCCATGACACAGACAAAAGGTAGAATAAGAATCCTGTCCTTTCTGAAAGTACCACGATTGGGTCTGATGACATGAAGGTGAATCAGAAGAGAAAAATTGTGTTTCTTCCTAAAATGCATAATTAACCAGCGTAATTTATCGACATGGTGCTCATCACTAACTTGCATGGCTTTGAAAGGGCACTGGATAAATTAAAGAAAGATATGCCTTAGCAGTATTTATTAGTCTTGGGGAGTCTGTTTTACCTCCAAGTTGTGAGCATCATATCTCTAAATACTAGTTTCAGGGGAACAGTACTTTCCTTTCCCTGTTTATGAACACAGCAGAGCCATCTTTTTGGCCAATGTAAATATCTAAATGTTGGTTTCAGCCTTATCAAGCAGGGTCAGTTCTTTGTTATGTATTTTTATCATTTACATATATGAATATCAAACACAATGTGACCATCCTGGTGTTTCCTTTCCCATACATACTGAAATAAAAGACGAATAATACACATGCTTTTTATACATTACTGGTTTTGTGCAATTATTTTTGACCGATATACACATTTTGGTACATACAGGGCGTCACATTCTGGGTCTGCTTAGCCTGGTTATTTTGTGTACTGCCTCCTACCTCTCAATTCCAACTGTTATGAACTAATAAAGGTGTTTAATAAAGTTTAACAAACCTTAAGAAAAAGCAGGGTACTAATCCTGCACTTCTGATTGGCCAATAATAGCGATATCGGATTGGTCCTTTCTGGGGAATCTGATTGGCTGTTAACGGGCCAGCTCTCATTGGTTCAAGGGTTTAACACTTCCATGTTTCTCATTGGCTAATAGGTCAGCAGCCTACCCTATAAAGGGGCTGCTGCTGCCCTAGGGTTTTGTTCTGTTCAGCATGATTAATAAAGAGTTGAAGTTCACTGTTCACTGCCTCGTCTCTGTTCCTTGCACCCATGCACAGAACATAACATTGGTGATGAGGGTGGGATGCGGAGACATCAGAGCTGACTGAACACTACAGAACACCTAACAGAGCACGTTGCTGAAGGCACAACGACAACGGAAACCATGTCCGGCGGCGCCATACCACCTGCTCCATTTGACCCGGCACAAGAAGACTGGGACTCATACATGGCCCAGTTCCAGATGTTTCTGGAGACCAACAACTTGAAGGATGCCACTACGGGGAAAAAGCGAGCAGTGTTCCTGACCCATTGCGGGCCTGCCGTCTTTAAGATGGCCAAGGCCCTAGCAAAACCGGCTGAGTGAAATCCATGGACTGGGATGTCCTTGCGCCCCTTCTATAGGCTCACTATGCACCCGCCGTACCAACACTTGTCCGAAGACATGAGTTTTACCAGAGGAACCAATGGAAAGGAGAGAGTGTTGCAGATTTCATCGTGGCTCTCTGGAACCTGGGAGGCCTCTATGAGTTTACAGACCTCGAAGAAGCTCTGAGAGACCGAATAATTCTGGAATTAGATGACCACACTGCGCAGAGCAAGATCATGACCAAAGGGGACATCAATCTTGCCGATGTCATCAAGGACACTACTGCAGCAGAAGCAACCAGGAAGTCGGCTGCCTGAATGCGCCGCACCAACGCACCGCTCCATCAACTCGCCAACGATACCTCAGCTCGCCAAGAGAGGCACACAACAGAGACCCACCATGAGGACCTCGAATCGCCATCAGAAAGTGATGAGGAGGAGGTCAACTGGCTCCGATCTGAACGTGACCAACGCCACCAGCGGAATCAAAGACTACCGCACCAATGCGCGGGTTGTGGGGCAAACCACCCGCAATCAGATTGCAAATTCCTCAAACGCGCTCTGCCATTCCTGTGGGAAAAGAGGCCACATCGGGAAGGTCTGTAGAAGCAAGCGAGGATCCAGCCCAATTTGGAGAGAAAACAACTACCACCAGGCCACAGGAAATCGTCCTGTGAGTTGGGAACATTTGAACCACCAATGGAACAACAACTCCTACAGAAATAAAACACTGGCCACTTCAACGAGATGGGAAGAGGCACACCAAACCATTACAATCGCTTCATCATTAGATGCAAAGAAGATCCAAGTGAAGGTCGCAATCGAAAACCAGTCTTGCGTGATGGAAGTCGACTCAGGATCATCCTTCTCGATGGTTTCCTGGAAGACCCTTAAACAATTAATCCCTGCCGTCCAGCATCAAGACCTCAGAGCCCAAAGAGTCATACTCAAAGATTATCAGGGGAACCGAATTCTGGTCATTGGATCCAGCCAAGTCCAAGTATCATTCAAAAATCTTACTGCATCATTACCACTCTCCGTCGTCGATCGTGATCGGCCTTGTTTGTTAGGCCTTCAATGGTTCGCCCCACTCGGGATCGAGGTAACCGTCATTCACCAAACCAGAAGCAACGACTGGGAGGAGGCCCTCATCCAGGAATTCCAGGATGTCTTTGTAGACAAACTGGGCAAGTACAAGGGGACCCCAATATCATTTAACCTTAACCCTGAAGTAGTTCCCATCCGCCTTAAGCCTCGTCGGGTGCCTTTTGCCCTTAAACCAAAGATTGATGAGCAGCTCGATAAGTTAATAGCCCAGCGTGTTTTAGAACCAACTGACCATGCTCATTGGGAAACCCCAATCGTAACACCCATCAAACCGGATGGATCGTTAAGGATTTATGGGGACTACCGGGCCACCCTTAATCATGCCCTTCAACAGAATGCTTACCCGGTGCCGGTGGTGCAACATCTTCTCCATTCCCTGGGGGACGGAAAAGTCTTCACTAAATTAGATTTAGCACAGGCATACCAACAACTGTCTGTAGATAAAAAAAACCGCAGAGGCACAGACGATCGTTACACACCGAGGCACCTTTAAATGCAACCGACTCCAATTCGAAGTGAGCGTAGCCCCAGGGATTTTTCAAAGTCTGATGGAGAGACTCTTGCAAGGGATCAAGGGGGTCGTGCCATACTTTGATGACGTTTTAATTGCGGCCCCAAATAGAGTAGTACTAGAAAAGCGTCTTAAAATGGTTCTCCAGAAATTTAAAGACTCCGGCCTAAAGGTTAAAAAAAATAAATGTCAACTGTGTACAGATAAAGTAGAGTTCCTGGGGTACCTAATCAATAAGCAAGGCATTCACCCCACTAATAGCAAACTAAAAGCAATCAAAAATGCCCCAAGACCCAGGAATAAGACTGACCTCCAAGCTTTCCTGGGGTACATTAACTTTTACAACATCTTCTTGCCCCAGAAAGCGACCGTAGCTGAGCCCCTACATAGACCGTAGCTGAGCCCCTACATCGACAAAAAGGCAACCTGGGTCCGGGGACACCAAGAGGAGCACGCATTCCGACAAGTGAAAAACTTACTAACCTCAGATGCTGTTTTAATGCAGTATAATAAGACTTTGCCTTTAACAATTACATGTGACATGTCACCGTTTGGAGTAGGAGCCATTTTGAGTCATGTGTTACCAAATGGTAGTGAGGCCCCTATTGCCTATTTTTCAAGGACCCTATCAAAGGCTGAATGTAACTAGAACCAAATTGACAAAGAGGCTCTTGCTGTTGTATCTGCTGTGAAACGGTTTCATGAATATGTGTATGGACGAGCTTTTACTATTATTACCGATCACAAACCTTTGCTAGGGATTATAGCGGGAGACAAGCCAACCCCCCATATATTGTCACCAAGAATGACTCGCTGGTCGAAGTTCTTAGCTGCGTACAACTATAAATTACAACACCGCCTGGGGAAAGCCATTCCCCACGCTGATGCATTGAGCCGTGCCCCACTTCCGGAAACCGTCGATGACCCAGCTCCAAACCTTATGACACTCCAGATTGAAACCCTACATTCACCACCGCTAACAGCCAGAGACATTGCTATTGAAACAAAATGAGATCCTGTCATGGTGCGAGTTCTAAGCTGGGTGGAATGAGGATGGCCAGTAGAACAAACCCCTGACAACTTCACCCGTTTCAGAAACCGGTAAACAGAACTTTTTTCGCAAAAAGGTTGCATTCTATGGGGAGACAGAGTCGTCGTCTCAGAGTGGTTACAATGAGCAGTATTGAAAACATTGCATGATGGTCACCCTGGCATCGTGCATATGAAAGCACTCGCATGAAGCTACGCGTGGTGGCCGGGCATCGACAAACAGATTGAAGCATGGGTAAAGACTTGTTTAAAGTGCCAAGAAGTCAGCAGTGCTGCACCTAGAGCAACTCCAACGGAGTGGGAAACCCCCTGGGGGCTGTGGTCCTGCATCCACGTTGACTTTGCGGGACCTACTAAGGGACATACATTCCTCCTAACAGTGGATGCCTATTCCAACTGGCTCGAGATCCACAAAATGAAGAATACTACAACTGAGTCCGTCATCCAAAAATTGAATAGGCTATTCGCAACACATGGGCTGCCAGACGTTCTGGTCTCCGACAATGGACCCCAGTTCACCGCCCTGGCATTTGAATAATACTTAGCGGACCGCGGCTAATGGCAGGGCTGAGCGCATGGTCCAATTTGTTAAAAAAAACTCTCCACAAAATGGGCTATCGGGACATTGATGACAAACTAAACAGAATACTCCTACTCCAACACATCACCCCGCACAGCGTCACCAACAAGACTCCAGCTGAACTGTTGATGGGACGCAAGCTCCATTCCCACCTCGACCGGCTCCACTCGTCCTACAAGCCAGAGAAACCCTGTGGATCTAGTGGAAAATGCCGCGAGTTCATGGTCGGCGACTTAGTTTTCGCTTAAAACCTTTCCAGCGAACCATTATGGGTCGAAGCAACCGTAACTCAAACCACCGGGCCCAGATCGTACCGTGTGCAAACATGGGACGGAAAAATATGGAAACGCCATATAGATCAGCTTCGCTCTAGGCTACAACCCAGTTCCCGCGACTCCTGTGACTCTCAAACTGAGAGGGGAGGGGATGTCGAAGAAACCAAATTCGAGATGGTGGAAAGCAGAATCGAAGGAAGTCAGCAGCCAGGTGCGATATATGAAGAAGAATCAGGGAGGGGGATGGCCTCGCCACAAAGGAATACCTCAATGGAGGCAAGCCCACAGAGATCAGAGGACAACAATGACAGAATTAGTGGCACTGAGTCATCCAGTGAGGATGCAGAACCGCCTGTACCAGATATATCAAAAAACGTCCTGCTGGAACCGGACTACAGACAGGAACCGGTGAGACAGCGCAAATCTAATAGACAGTTAAAACAACCTGCATATCTACGGGATTACATCACCGCACCCCTCAAACGGAACCTGGGAGGAAGGGGTGTTATGAACTAATAAAGGCGTTTAATAAAGTTTAACAAACCTTAACAAAAAGCAGGGTTCTAATCCTGCACTTCTGATTGGCCAATAATAGCGATATCGGATTGGTCCTTTCTGGGGAATCTGATTTGCTGTTAATGGGCCAACTCTCATTGGTTCAAGGGTTTAACACTTCCATGTTTCTCATTGGCTAATAGGTCAGCAGCCTACCCTATAAAAGGGCTGTTGCTGCCCTAGGGTTTTGCTCTGTTCAGCATGATTAATAAAAAGTTGAAGTTCACTGTTCACTGCCTCGTCTCTGTTTCTTGCACCCATGTGCAGAACTTAACACCAACCATTTGTAAAATCTATTCTATGTATTGTAGTATTCTGCCTCCCCTTTATTTTTTAGTTCTAATGTTAATCTATCCAGTTCATTGTAAACCAAAATTTTCTTCATTATCTCCCTTTCTGAAGGTGTATTTTCACTTTTCTATTGCTGGGCATATACCATTCTTGCTGCAGCCAGAATGTGTAGTATTAAATATATTAACCCTTTACTCTATCCCTCTGTTGTAATTCCTGCTAGAAATAGTTTTGGATTGAATTCTAAGTGTTGCCTCACCATTTTTTTCTAGCCACATCTGAATCTGTTGGCAGCTGGGCCAGTTCTTATGTCACTGGGTTATTTAGATTTGTTTTGATTGTGAGTCACAAACAAAGCATCAACACCACCACCATTCCATCAGACAGAGAAGTCACACAGTTTCATAAAGGCCTTCAAATCTTACGAAGAACCATTATGAGTTCTGGACGACTGTGTGCTTCCTTATTTACATTACAAAGGAAATAAAGTACTCATTAGCATCAATGTTGAATAGATAGGTCATAGTAGTCCAGATAACCAGCCCTCCCTGGTTGCTGCAATTCACTCTTGGAAATCTGACTTTGTTTTGCCATAAAGCCTTAAACCAACCGCTCTTTCCTTATTCCTTCCAATCCTTGAAGTAAAGTAATATTGGAAAGTCCAAACCATTTGCAGTATTTTGTTAGGCAGATCCCAGTGCTAAAATTGGTGAAGATCCTTTTGGACCTTGGGCATGTCTTTGAGGAATTAACAATTTCCTTGCAGCTTTGTGTCATTGTATTCTTTACCCTAAGTATATTCCATAGCCATTTATATTCTCACATACTTCCATTCTCTTATTTTAATGTCAGAGATGTCATTTGAATGTTAGATGCTCATTTGAGTTCCAAATGTATTCTTCTTGTATACTTTTGTGCATTTTGTACATGAAACCATGAAGTACTTACTGTTTTCTAAACATATGTCTTTTTCTCTGATCTTTAACAACCACAAGGAAAAACAACAAGAAGTGAAAGAAAATCTAATTTGTATTCCTTGGGATATGTCTAGAAACTGTAACCAATTCCTTCTCCGACCCTGTCTCCAATTTTGTGTAAATGATTTAAAAGTGCTAATCCAGTGCACTAACAAAAAGGAAAAGGCAATGTTGATGACACATGGTAAATGTAGAGAGCGAGCTAAGATTATAGTTCCAGACAAATATCCTAGAATTGTATTTAAAAGAAATTAAGAAATTATTTTCCACTTCTGACTTTTGAGTTTACTATTAACATATCAATCAATCAGAATAGAGTTGCAAGAGCTTGGAGGTCTTCTAGTCAAGCCCCCTGCTCAAGAAGAGAGACCCTACCATTTCAGACAAATGAAGCCTCATAAATTAATTTTAAATGTCTATAGTATTCTAGGTTAAAAAAAAAAAAAACTTTCTCTGTCATTTAATCAAAATACATAAAAAAATTTAAAGGAGAGCCAAAATGGAAAACATCAAAATCAGATCTAATTTTCAGATTACAAATAGCAACAGCAGCATTTTGGACATGCACACATTACCAAATGTTTGTTTTCTAGCAGTGATGAAACCAGTTCATTTCTGTTCATCTCACTCTAGTTGCATTTCATCTATTACCCAGGGGGTCAATGTGTGTAAAAAGACAACTTGTGCATCTTTCGAGCTAATTCAAATTATAGACAGTAGCAACTAAAGGTATAGGTTAGTTTTGCTGAGGTCAGAACAAACAATCTGAAAATAGTCAAGGCTATTACAATAATAATGCACAGAAGTATCTACCACTTATCTTGCCTCAAAGCATGAGTTTTTGGCCTTTTATAACACTCAAGTGGGAGAAATAGGTTTAACAATTGAACCATGCTTCTCATGAATAAGTGATGATGATGTTACTTCTGCTGTGTTTGTATTTTCACTTGGCAATTACTGGATTTCTTTAACAGCTTTTCTCATTGTCACAAGAAACATTTTAAGATAGAGCCATGTCTTTCAGGCTTCTAGTTCTATTATCAGCTGAGAGAAGCCTGATACCAACTAAAGTTTTCAATAAGTTCGGGAGAAGGTTTAAGAGCAGAAAATGGGTAGAAAGCAAAGCCATATTTCAGCCAAATAATTGCAAATATGTGAAATTGGATGGATGAATATGATTGCAAAAAATAGACATGCTATCTTGATATTTGTGCCTTTGAACTTGTGGGGATTTACTTTGAGTAAACACAGAGATTCTCTCTATTATATTTAGGCTGTAAAAATCCACATAAGACATCAGCTGAGTTTCTTTTGCAAATCCAGCATGGCATCTTTTTCCATATCATTCTTGTAACCTGTCATTTTTAAATCCACCTTCATCTTGATTGGTAAAATGTGTTCATCTTTGACAACACCTTTGAAACATAGTATATCTATAGATAGCAAACACTCTTAAAATTAACTTCCAGGTCCCAAAAATGTCCTTCAACATTTTGTTCCATTCTGCCTTGCTAAGTAAAATTTCTTCTCCTTTCATTGAAATCCTTTATTTCCTCTGGTTTCCTCTATTGTCCAATATACAAAATCTTATCCCATCATTTTTTTAAAAAAGATAATCCAGAAGCAAAGCATTTTCTCACAGGAAGGATTTTTGTAATTCCAAAATCTTATTTTAAATCCATCTGGACATTTAGTACATTTTTAACTTGCCCCCTCAAAAAATCAAAGTTTTGCTGTTTATTCCAAAAGCATTTTTCAGATCCTTAAACTTGCATTTAAAATGTAAGTTTTAAATTTTTGCTAAGGATTGAAAGAAACTTATCCAATACCTGTTGATCCAAAGATTTATATAGCTGAAAAGAAATTAACAAGTAATTTCTAAACTTGATTTTAAAAAAAAGTATGTGAACTTAATGCCCTGTCAAAGGTACCAGCCATAATTTTATCAACATGGTCTCTCTCTCTTTTCTCAGAGCTCTAATCCTGCCAATGGTCCCATGGTCTCATTACAAGTGGCAAAAGTGGGGAGTATTTGTGTACAATCTCAAGTCCTCTCCTTGTCCAGAAAGGAATTATAAAAATCACATCTACTTTCTGGCTCTTCATTCCACTGAGGCCATTGGTTCCACTTTCAATGGAGCTGTCTTTAGTTCACAATTTCTTGAAGTCCTGCAGGCAGCACATCCTTTTGCTTTCTGATACTTGAAGTTTAATAGTATACTCAGCCAATATGTATACTAGTGAGCAGTTACATCCCATTCAGTAGGCCAACTTTCTTGAACTTCAATTCACCAAGTATCTAATTAATTATGTATCTGATTTACCTCTCTCTGCGTGCAGAGCACAATGTTTTTTAAGCCCATTTCAAAAGAAGTTTGTTTGATGCAAAGCTAATGCAGCTAAAGACGTGGAACCCACTGGAGAATTCAACAACTGTTTACCAATGTCTGAAGCTTTTATACATCTTGTTCATAAAAATCTCAGATGATGGCTCTTTAATGGAATTAAGGGGTACATATTCCCATCATTCTCTATGATCTGCTGGAATTTTTTTTTTACTGAAATCACATACACCGATCCTCTGTAGCTGACTCAAAATGAATTATTGTGGTTGTTTTAACAGGGAATGTGATGTGGCATATTTGTTTTTGATCAATAACAGCTGTTAAAATTTATGGAAATTTTTAATGAGAGGACATGTAGCATCCCAGGTACCCTTCAAGAAAGGAGGAAAACTGTATGTTTTGTGTTTTGTATGTTTATGAAAGGCAATAAAATTTTAATAAGTAAGAAATATAATTTGGATAAAAGGAGAAGTCTGGATAAGATATGAAGTTAAAGAGATAATGTAAATATTGATATTACAATTTGGAATTATTTTATATGTTCTATTGGCTTTCTTCTTTAATTATTATTATTATTATTATTTTAGAAAAAATTTTTCAAGTTGTTACGCCTGGATTGTGTATTGTTTTTTGTAAAATTAATAAAATTTGTTTTAAAAAAAGAAAGGAGGAAAACTGTTTATTAGTGAACACTAAAGGAGGGGGGAAAGATAGAATTGTGGATTATAAGTATAAAGAGGTCATTTAGACTATTGATTCCTACCCTCTGCTCAGGAACCCAAATTAAAGTGTCTCCAACAGAAGAACATCTACTTTCTACTTGTGTACATATGGTCAAAGGCAACCCACCTCCTCTCTAGATAATTGAGTTCCACTATTGGACTGCTACTATTGTTATCAATTTTACCCCGTTACATTCAGTTCTAATCTTTCTTCTAGTAACATAAATCCATCATTCTTCATATCACACTGATATTTTTGCTTGAATGCATGGATCCCCTTGCTGTCTAATTGTGCCAGATTCTAGAGTGAATGTGATGTTGGATATGCAAGAATGCATACCACATTTGGCATGTTATTTAATTCTTTGATTAAAAACATGTTGTGGTTGCAGATTGACTTACAGCAGGCCATAGTCTAGAAGAAGGAAGTATAAGGAAAATCTAGACTGTAACAACAATCAGATGAAAAATCTAAATGAAGTCCTAGTACATAAGCTATATCACTGAAAAAGCAGCTCTCCAAACATAAATTGTTTCAAAGTATCAGTGCATACTGAACCCTCAGATATTTGAAGAGTATCAAATGAAATAGTAGGAAATAAGATATTTTGTGGGAAAAGGAAATATCAGGCAATACATGGAACAGAATACTTTTAGGGAAAAGGATGAGAGAAAATGTAGAAGAGTATGAAGAGAAATCGAATGGAGAATTATGAATGGAGAAATTAGAAAGCAAGAATTGAGAAGAGGTAAGAGAAATAACAAAGGAAAGCAGCTGAAGAAAAACAAGGAGAAGTGAAAAAGAGAATGTGACTGCAATATATGAGACGAGACACAGAGACAAGAATCCAAACGTAAACTAAGAAGGAGGAGACATCTATGATGGAGTTGAGAGCAAGATGGATCAATGGAGAAATAAAAGTTACAGAAAAAGAGACGGGTGAAAAAATGGTAGAGCAAGTGGGTGGCAACAGGAGAATAAGAGATAAGGCAATGAAAAGAATGTAGCAAGAGTTGGTCAGATTAGACAGGCAGAAGGCGGCAGAGGGGGGAAACAGACAGGGGAAAGGGGATCATGTGGCTAGGCCAAAATGGTAAATTAAAATAGCCCAGGAGAAGATTTAGCAGTGTAGAAGCATGGATATTTAGTTGTTGAGGTGAAAAACCATACAGGTATTTAGATATGAGAAGCCTGGAAACCAAACTCAGTATTTAATACACAGGGTCTTCCCATGCTAAGAGATTATTGACCCTAATTTCTGAAACAGCTGCAACATGTTTACAATAGGGCAAATTTATTATAAAGAAGAGATTGTCAAGGCTGTCATAAAGTTCCATTCATTAAATATTTCCTTTTTTGTTTGAAACCATGGGGTAGCTTTCTTGAATTAGGCTTGAAATGCTCAAGGAAAAATTAAAGGGGATTTATCATTCCTTTGCCAAGTCCTATTCATGACTGAGATAGCCACAACATCAAATATTACTTAAAGAAACTGATAGGAGCTGGAAAAGGCCCAATGGAAGCCTTGGAGTAAACCAGTACTTGAGACCACAAATCCAATAGCAGGGCTGTAAATATTCCATAGCTGCACAAATTATTCAAATTTGCTGAATGTTTTTAGTTACAACAAAAGACACTAGCAATATGTCCCTGCATCTCTAATACCTGTCATAGTAGGACATGGTTTCTCACTCTGTGGGACAAGATCAGAGTCTTAAATATAGGGCACAGATGCAAATACACATTCTCTCATGTAGTCGCATACATAGTACTGTGTACATATGTGATTACATATAGTTTTAGTAATATTATAGCATAATAAATAGCAATTATGTGGAGCCTAGCTGTATGTACAATGCTTCTTGAGATCTCTTATTTAAGACATGGGGAAATAAAAGCAGATTTCCTGCTAGGCAGTTGGATGTTGCATGTACACTTGGATTAAAATGTACCAAACAGAAACACAATGAACATTTTAAGGGAAAAAAGATAAGTAACCTTTCAGGTTGTTCTCAGAAATAGGGGCTCTATGTTCTCTACTACTAAGATTAACAGTGCAGGTTGAAGGACCCCTGGCTGGGAAGTAACTGGAAAGAAATTAAGGACAAAGACAATTGGAGGAAGAATCTTTTGATATGTGGAAATCTATAAAGAACAACAAGCAATATAGAACATAAATCAGGTTTTCATAGTCTTCCTTAAGAGTTGTAAAATAGAAGATGACTAGGGTGAGCACAAGGGAGGGGCCAAACACATCACCAGTCATGAATCCCTTCATGCCCACAAGAGATCTATCTCCAGCCATCTTGAATTCTTTCTACTCTTATCTCCTGCTAATTTCCTTTGGCAGATTCTTGCAGAGAGCTTTAGCTTGCAATAAATCTTTATACCCACTTGAGCTGATTTTTCTGGTTCTTGACAGTAAATCTGAAATTCTCATGTTTCAACTTTCAGGATTTTTTTCCCCAACTCCACTGCACTTTGATTTTCTCTTAAGAAATGTGCTATTTGTATATCCTTACATGTATATTCCACACATTTGAACAAGCTTCTTCATGTTTTACAAACAGCTTTCTGGTTGCAATTCATTTCTGCTGTACACCTTTCCTCTCATGAAAGCAACTTGATACACTTCTTAAATTGAGAATTGGAAAACTACATTCAAATATAAACAGATGTTCAATGATGGTGTCCTAATTCACATAAAGGTTTGAAAAGTTTGAACTGAATTAATCAGTAAATAAAAATGGATGGGTATGACCATTTTTCACCTTTCTTTTTCTTCTCTGAACTCTGACAAATTTTGGCATGATAATTGAAGCCAGCAACGTGAATTGAAGAAAAGGAAAATGTTGTAGGTTGGTTGGTTGGTTGTCTATCAAGATAAAATATATCTCCAAACAAACAAACAATAACATTTTCCTTTTCTTTAATTTACTTTTCTGGCTTCGGTAATCATACCAGGGTTCACAGCTGTATAAGCCCCATGTACCCTCCTTCCTGATAAATCAGTCTGTTCTTTGATTTCTTCTGATTCTTTTTTCACATTAAATTGATTGAGTTTCATGTTCTTGTCAAAGATGTTTCCTTTTAATGCTATTATTTCAAATGGCTTACGGAGAAACAATTTGAAAACAAAGGAGGGGGAAGCAATTGGGGAGAAAATAAGATTGTCTTTGTGTTCATTTGGCTGCTTTTTTAAATTAGAAAGGGATCCCAATAGACAAAGAAAAAATATGTTTTTGTAATTGAGGCAGAAGGCTCAACATGTCCAAGTAGACACTCATCTAGACACTTTTTTTAAAAAAAGGTTTTGATATGGGATTTTGCTAAAGAATGTATTGCAAGAAAATGTTTAGATGAAGACGTGCTTTAAATTTCATACACAGTTTCAGAAGATCCTGAGTTTAATTTTGGGTTTGTTTGTTTGTTGTTTGTTTGTTTAAACATTTGTACAGCAGCCTATCTTATAACTAATTCTGGGCAGCTCCCAAAGAGCTTTCCTACTGATTTTTTAATCTACTTTTTCTCCAAAAAGGTTTTTATTTTTACATTCTAACTCATTTTAGTGTCTCAGAGCATCTTCTCTAGATTATGCTAAGAAATAGTGACTGGTACCAAATTATGCTTGGATGGGCCTCATAATACTTCATAGAAGAACAGTGATGAGGAGGTTTGCTTGTTTGTTTGTTTCAATGACTTAATGCACCACCAGCTAAACACAAGCAAACCCAATTACAGTAAAAAAAAAAAAGTGTTAGATTCAACAGTGTCTTTGGGGACAGGGTAAGAAAAAATCAGAACTGAAGCCTCCACTGTTTTGTATTTGCATTGATGGTTGTAACATCTACAAAGAGCTTTTATCATAGTGATGTAACCAGCATCTTGACAAATTCACACACCCCTTCACTTAGAAGGTTAGAGATGTACTCACTAAACCTATAGAGATCCTGGCACAAGTGTGTGTGTGTGTGTGTGTGTGTGTGCACATGTGTGCACGCCCTGGTAACTACCAAGAGGAAGACAATTTTGCCTAAATTGATCTGCTTCAACACCCCAAAGATTTGTTGGAGGATGACAAATAAATCTTATGCCCGCCAGCTTCCAAGTCTTTACCAGTGAGATGGAAAGAGACATCTCTCTTATTGGAAATGCAAAAATCCCTGCAACCACTATGTGGCAGGAAATATAGGTATCTGTATCTCTTGGTTGCCATCTTGTGGCTGTCCAAAGTTTTTCACAGCTCATCTATTAGGTGTTCCGAAGAGGAGACAGAAGTACAAAGTGACCAAAAAGAGAAGCAAAAATGTGTCCACCAAAGGGTGGAAATGGACAAAGGGCAAATTTTAGAACAACTGGAATGGCTAGTATAATTGAGCCCAAATGCTTGCTAGTGTTAGCGAGAAAAAAATTCTAATAATTTCACTGTGTCACTAGAATTAGTTAAGCAGCAATTCATGCATCAAAACACTATGAAAGGGAATTTTCAGTATTGCTAGTAACAAAGACAAATGCAATTGTTTTTCCTTGAACCATTCAGGAATACCAACAGCTCGGATTTATTAGTCAATAACATGTAATTTATAACCATCAGAATTGTTATGAACTAATAAAGACATTAATAAAGTTTTAACAACCTTAAGTAAAAAGCAGGGTTCTAATCCTGTACTTCTGATTGGCCGATAATAGCGACATCAGATTGGTCCTTTCTGGGAAATCTGATTGGCTGTTAACAGGCCAACTCTCATTGGTTCAAGGGTTTAACACTTCCATGTTTTCATTGGCTAATAGGACAGCAGCCAACCCTATAAAAGGGCTGCTGCTGCCCTAGGTTATTGCTCTGTTCAGTTTGCTTAATAAAGAGTTGAAGTTCATTGTTCACTGCCTCGTCTCCGCTCCTTGCACCCATGTGCAGAACTTAATACTGGTGACGAGGATGGGATGCAGAGACATCAGAGCTGACTGAACACTTACAGAGCACCAAACAGAGCACATAGCTGAAGGCACATCGACAACGGAAACCATGTCCGGCGGCGCCATACCACCCGCTCCATTTGACCCTGCACAAGAAGACTGGGACTCGTACATGGCCCGGTTCCAGATGTTTCTGGAGACCAACAACTTGAAAGACGCAACTACGGGGAAAAAGCGAGCAATGTTCCTGACCCATTGTGGGCCTGCCGTCTTTAAGATGGCCAAGGCACTAGTGAAACTGGCTGAGGTGAAATCCATGGACTGGGACATCCTCGTGCCCCTTCTATGGGCTCACTATGCACCCGCCATACCAATGCTTGTCCGAAGACATGAGTTTTACCAGAGGGACCAATGGAAAGGAGAGAGCATCACACATTTCATCGCGGACCTCTAGAACCTGGGAGGCCTCTGTGGATTTGCAGACCTCAAAGAAGCTCTGAGAGACCGAATAGTTCTGGGATTAGATGACCAATAGGTGCAGAGCAAGATCATGGCCAAAGGGGACATCGATCTTGCCGATGTCATCAAAGACGCTACTGCAGCAGAAGCAACCAGGAAGTCAGCTGCCTGAATGCGCCGCACCAACGCACCGCTCCGTCAACTTGCCAATGATACCTCACGTCGTCTAGAGAGGCACACAACAGCGACCCACCATGAGGACCTCGAATCTCCATCAGAAAGTGATGAGGAGGTCAACTGGCTCCGATCTGAACGTGACCAACGCCACGAGCGGAATCGAAGACTACCACACCAATGCGCGGGTTGTGGGGCAAACCACCAGCGATCAGATTGCAAATTCCTCGACGCGTTCTGCCATTCCTGTGGGAAAAGAGGCCACATTGGGAAGGTCTGTAGAAGCAAGCAAGGATCCAGCCCAATTCGGAGAGAAAACAACTATCGCCAGGCCACAGGGAATCGTCCTGTGAGTCGGGAACACTTGAACCACCAATGGAACAACCACTCCTACAGAAATAAAACACTTGCCACTTCAACAAGATGGGAAGAGGCACACCAAACCATTACCATCGGTCACGCTTCATCATTAGATGCAACGAAGATCCAAGTGAGGGTCGCCATCGAGAATTAATCTTGCATGATGGAAGTTGACTCAGGGTTGTCCCTCTCGATGGTTTCCTGGAAGACCCTCAAACAGTTAATCCCTGCCTTCTGGCGTCAAGACCTCAGAGCCCAAAGAATTATACTCAAAGATTACCAGGGGAACTGAATTTTGGTTGTCGACTCCAGCCAAGTCCAAGTATCATTCAAAAATTGTACTGCGTCGCTACCGCTGACTGTCGTCGATCGTGACCGGCCTAGTTTATTAGGCCTTCAATGGTTTGCCCTACTCGGGATCGAGCTAGCCAGCATTCACCAAACCTGAAGCGATGACTAGGAGGAGGCCCTCATCCAGGAATTCCAGGACGTCTTTGCAGACAAACTAGGCGAGTACAAGGGCACCCCGATATCATTTAACCTTAACCCTGAAGTAGCCCCCATCCGCCTTAAGCCTCGTCGGGTGCCTTTTGCTCTAAAACCAAAGATCGACGAGCAGCTTGATAAATTAATAGCCCAGGGTGTTTTAGAACCAACTGACCACACCAGTTGGGAAACCCCAATCGTAACACCCATCAAACCAGATGGATCATTAAGAATTTGCAGGGACTACCGGGCCACCCTCAATCACGCCCTACAACAGAACGCTTACCCGGTGCCGGTGGTACAACACCTTCTCCATTCCCTGGGAGGCGGAAAAATCTTCGCTAAATTGGATTTAGCGCAAACATACCAACAACCCCGTAGATAAAAAACCGCGGAAGCGCAGACTATCGTTACGCACCAAGGCACTTTTAAATGCAACCGACTCCAATTCGGAGCAAGCATAGCCCCAGGAATTTTCCAAAGTCTGATGGAGAGACTTTTACAAGGGATCAAGGGAGTCGTACCATATTTTGATGATGTTTTAATTGCGGCCCCCAACAGAGAAGTACTAGAGAAGTGTCTTAGAATGGTCCTCCAAAAATTTAAAAACTCCGGCCTAAAGGTTAAAGAAAAAATGTCAACTGTGTACACAGAAAGAAGAATTCCTGGGATACCTAATCGATAAGCAAAGAATTCACTCCACTAATAGCAAATTAAGAGCGATCAAAAACGCCCCAAGACCCAAGAATAGGACAGACCTCCAAGCTTTCCTGGGGCTCATTAACTTTTACAGCATCTTCTTGCGCCAGAAGGTGACCGTAACTGAGCCCCTACATACACTGCTCGACAAAAAAAGCCACCTGGGTCTGGGGTAACCGAGAGGAGCACGCATTCCGACAAGTGAAAAACTTTCTAACCTCCAATGCTGTTTTAATGCAGTATAACGAGATTTTGCCTTTAACCATTACATGTGATGCGTCACCATTTGGAGTAGGAGCCGTTTTAAGCCATGTGTTACCAAACGGTAGTGAGGCCCCTATTGCTTATTTTTCAAGGACCTTATCGAGGGTTGAACACAACTATAGCCAAATTGACAAAGAGGCTCTTGCTGTTGTATCTGCTGTGAAAAGGTTTCATGAATATGTTTATGGATGAGCCTTCACGATAATTACCGATCACAAGCCCTTGCTGGGGATTATTGTGGGAGACAAACCAACCCCTTATATATTGTCATTCAGAATGACTCGTTGGTCGGAGTTCTTAGCTGCGTACAATTATAAATTGCAACATCGCCCAGGAAAAGCCATTCCCCACGCTGATGCATTGAGCTGTGCCCCACTTCTGGAAACCGTCAACGACCCAGCTCCAACCCTCATGACACTCCAGATTGAAACTCTACATTCACCGCCACTAACAGCCAGAGACATCGCTATCGAAACGAAATGAGATCCTGTCCTGGCGCGAGTTCTCAGCTGGGTCGAACGAGGATGGCCAGTAGAACAAACCCCTGATGACTTTGCCCCTTTCAGAAACCGGCGAACAGAGCTTTTCTTGCAGAAGGGCTGCATCCTATGGGGCAACAGAGTCGTTGTCCCAGAGCAGTTACAACAAACAGTTTTGAAAGCATTGCATGACGGTCACCCCAGCATTGTGCATATGAAAGCGCTCGCACGAAGCTATGCGTGGTGGCCAGGCATCGATAAGCAGATCGAAGCCTGGGTGAAGACTTGTCTAAAATGCCAAGAAGTCAGCAGTGCCCCACCTAGAGCGATTCCAATGGAGTGGGAAACTCCCTGGGGGCTGTGGTCCCGCATCCACATTGACTTTGTGCGAACTGCTAAGGGACATACGTTCCTCCTAACAGTGGATGCCTATTCCAACTGGCTCGAAATCCACAAGATGAAGACTACTACAATGGAATCAGTCATCTGCAAATTAAATAAACTATTTGCAACACATGGACTGCCAGACGTTTTAGTGTCCGATAATGGACCCCAGTTCACTGCCCTGGTGTTTGAACAATACTTAGCAGACCGGGGCATCCGCCATGCGCTAACCTCGCCGGCGAACCCTGTGGCCAATGGAAGGGCCGAGCGCATGGTCCAATTTGTAAAAAAAATTCTCCACAAGATGGACCATGGGGACATTGACGACAAACTGAACAGAATACTCCTACTCCAACACATCACCCCGCACAGCGTAACCAACAAAACGCCAGCTGAACTGTTGATTGAATGCAGGCTTCACTCCCACCTCGACCATCTCCACCCGTCCTACGCACCAGAGAAACCCTGTGGATCTAGCGGAAAGTGCTGCGAGTTCAAGGTAGGCAACTTAGTCTTCGCTAAAAAATTTTCTGGCAAACCGTTGTGGGTCAAAGCAACCATAACCCAAGCTACCAGGCCCAGATCGTACCATGTACAAACAATGGAAGGGAAAATATGGAAACATCATATAGATCAGCTTCGCTCTAGGTTGCAACCCAGTTGCCACGACTCCTGTGACTTTCAAACTGAGGGGAGAGGGGATGTCGAGGGAACCGAATTCGAGATGCTGGATGACAAAATCGAAGAAAGTCAGCAGCCAGGCGCGTTCCATGAAGAAGAATCAGGAAGGGGGTGTGCCTCGCCATAGAAAAATACCTCAACGGAGGTGAGCCCATAGGAACCGGAGGACAACGATGACAGAATTAGTGGCGCTGAATTGTCCTGTGGGGATGCGGAACCGCCTGTACCAGATAAATCAAAAAATGTCCACCGGAACCGGACTACAGACAGGAACTGGTTGGACAGCGCAAATCTATTAGGCAATTGAAACGACCGGCATATCTACGTGATTACATTACCACACCCCTCAAACGGAACCTAGGGGGAAAGGGTGTTATGAACTAATAAAGGCGTTAATAAAGTTTTAACAACCTTAAGTAAAAAGCAGGGTTCTAATCCTGCACTTCTGATTGGCCAATAATAGTGACATCGGATTGGTCCTTTCTGGGACATCTGATTGGCTGTTAACGGGCCAACTCTCATTGGTTCAAGGGTTTAACACTTCCAAGTTTTTCATTGGCTAAAAGGACAGCAGCCAACCCTATAAAAGGGCTGCTGCTGCCCTAGGTGGTTGCTCTGTTCAGTATGCTTAATAAAGAGTTGAAGTTCACTGTTCACTGCCTCGTCTCCGCTCCTTGCACCCATTTGCAGAACTTAATAAAAATGAATACGAACAACCTTGAAAGGAAATGTGATAAAATCAGCTGATTGACACTTTACACCTCTCTTTTCAGTGTATTTCAGTGTACAGTCAATACAGGAAGAATGAGTTGGTGAAATTGTCTCATGGGTGGGAAAGCAGTCCGAATGTCAGTCAGGGTAAAGTAGGCCACCAGAATTGCATGGAGTATGTTATGGGTTCTTTTCTTGCAGCAAGTACACATACAGCCCTCAAGGTTTTGGATGCCTTCACAAACTTGTTCCAAAAATTGTGAGGGAAAAAAATAAGGGAAAAAATACATTAGGCAAAATAATCATTTCACTTATTTGATTTAATTACTTAATTTTCTTTCATTTTAATTAGGAATATAGTAATGATTTTCTCATCATTCCTCTGAACAAGACACATAGAACGTAAAACAGAGTTTGAAGAGACCTTGGAGTTCATCTAGTCCACCCCACTGCTCAAGCAGGAGAGTTTATTCCAAATATTAGCCTCTACCTAGGTTCAAACTCACATCCTCCTGATTGTGAGGCACAAGCTCCACCTCTAGACCACCACACTGGTTGGATTATTATGTATGACTGGGCTTGCTGAGAAATGAAAGGCAGGGCAAATCCTGGGTTTTTCAGGATTCACAATCTGTCCTTTGCTTCACAGCTCTAAAATGGGTAAGAGTTAATATCTTGTTAAAAACATCATCTAGTCTATGTCTATGGAAATTTTCAATCATCCAGTCCATGGTTGTCCCAAAGATGCTTTTCCAAAATACAACTGGACTTATCTTATTTTTTTTCCCCTTGAAAAAATGTTTCATTTCTCATTCAAGAATTCTTCAAAATGAAAGAAGCTTTTCAGGTGAGAAGTGAAATATTTTAAAGGCAAAAACCAAGACAGTCCATCTGCTTTTCGGAAAGGCATCTTTTGGATAATCATCATTTACTGCTTTTGTTCAGTTGTGCCCAGATAGGCAGAGTGAAGATGGCATACCTCAAGTGCCTAGAAAGTCTCAGCCAGGGTTTTTCTTAACCTGCTATTCAATCTAACTGAAGGGCAAATGTTGTGGCAGAGCCACAAGAAGCCTGGACTTCCAAAATAATTATTCCTCATAAATCTGCTTTAGTTAATTAAATGTAAGCCCTATGACCTGTTTAGTTTAACCCATGGAAGGATAGAGTCACGATTCAAAGTAAAGATTGGAGGAAAAAATACTACTGTTCTTCTGTAGCTTATTATTAGAGAGTGGCTTAACAATTATGACTCTTATCACCTTGAGGCGGAGGGCAAATTGAAGTGATAGATGGGCATGGAGGATCTGTAAGGGAGTAGAGAATCAATTTCTCTCTATCCCTGGTGCAAATTTTATTTGCATTGTGAACTGAAGGGCAATGACTTCAGGCTGCAAATTCTAACTTACCAATTGCTATTATTGTCCTGTTGCCTGGAACTGAGTTGCCTGCTGAGGAATAATTGAAGCATTCAGTCTCTTGAGAGACCAGAACAGCATTTGGCTGACTATAAACTTGAAAGCAAAAGCTACAGATCTTCCTTTCAGTAAAGACAGATTTTGAATTTGCATTGTTTGGATTAATTTAGGCTTGTGTGTTTAACTCTGCGGTTTGTTGAACTGATTCCATGCCTTTTTTCTTTTTTGAAGTTAAATGTGTACAAGTTTAATCCAATCTAGTTCCATGAGAACTACATGGGCAGAGGTTATATAAGTCAATTCTTACTTAGCACCTCATCAGCACACAATGCTTCATAAACTCTGCAGCAGGAGCAATACTTTGTTTTACTTTGACTTCAAGTAAATGTTCCCAGAAGGTTACCAGGGAGATATAGAAAACATCTCTTCCATCCTTTCTTCCAGATAGAAGTAAGGCTAAGTTACTACTGTAAGTGTTTTATTGTTATCATTTTTATTACTGGAAGATGGATTTGAAGAGATTCAAAGAGAGGGAAGACATATCTACAAGCTTCAACAACTTCATAAAAAATGTTGGAAGCTGCATTGCACCATTGCATTACAAGCATTACAAGCATTACAAGCTTTGCCTCTTTCATACATACATGTAATGTCATGAGGCATGTACAAAAAAGGTAGAGTTTGTTATGTGATGGTATGGTATGGTACTGAGTTCGCCATTTGTTCTTTTGATAGCCTATCTACAGATTCCCCTAAGAAAGGCATTGAAGGAAATCAATCTGTAAAATAACTCCATGAAGAGTTACTGGGGTCTTGTTCTGATCATTTGACTTAAAAACTCCTACATTATGAAATGTGTTTTTTTTTTCTATACTAACCCATTTTCTCCTTTTTTTTATTCATAAAAGGAGTTTTCTTCATTTTCTATGCCTGCTAAATTCATTCTAAAGTCCTTGATTAAAAGAAAAACACCCCACAGTTGCAGATATAACTAATAATCTTTCCTCTTCTTATTTTCCCTACAATTCTGTGATGTGAGTTTAGCTGAGAAAGAGTGTATGGTCCAAAGACACCAAGTCAATATGCATGCCTAAAGCAGCAATAAAACTCACAGTCTCCTGGTTTCTATCCTTAACACTAAACCAGTCTAGCTCTTGTTTTAGGAGCTATTTATTTATTTATTTATTTATTTATTTATTTATTTATTTTATTTATTTTATTGGCCATCCATCTTACCACAAGGTAACTCTGGGTGGTTTACAACATTGAAATATCACAAAACCTATACACGATCAAAGAATAAACACTCATCCCTAACTAAAATAGGGAGTAGGGATGAGAGAGGGAGTAGGATGAGCAGGGGGGATGTGGGATCTGTTATTAGTCTGTCAAACACTCCCAATGTAAACTTCCTTATTGGAGCCCCAAACCAGCTGGCCAGTTGGCTGAATTTTGATCATGTGACTGTGGGGATGCTGTCATAATTTTAAATATAAAGACTGGTTGTAAATAACTTTTTTTTTCAGTGCAGTTGTAACTTTGAACCATCACTAAATGAATGGTTGAAAGTCAAGGAGCTTCTGGTGTTGTAAAAGGCAATGCAGTGCCAACACTTCTGAAAGGTTACATAAAATAGTAAAGAGGTTTTGTTTCAGTGACCATTAAATCTCATAAAGACATCAAAATAAATCATACTTATAAATCATTCAAAAGAGACAAAAAAGCCAAAAGAAAACAAAAGATCAGAACACAACCTCCCCATCAGCCAATATCCCAGATAAGCAGGGATTAATACCAGGCAAACAATCAAGCAGAAAACATTACTCTAATCAAGGTCATCATGAATGCTGATGCTAATGGCTAGTTGGGATAGTGAAACATCTGCCAGCAAGCAACTAAGCTCAGAATGTGCCAAGAACTCTGGAATCCATCAGAAAATAAGTATGATTAAGCCACAATTGATTGCACAGTTTACTGTGAAATCTGTGGACTTATACCAGAATTAATAATTATATTTTTTGTGAAAACATATATAAGAGAAAAGGAAACTGAAACATCAATTGGAAGATAGGATTTTTATATTTATACAATACTACATAAGAAACCATGGACCATATGTTAAATCTGATTGTCACGATACTTTGTAAATCTGTCATTTTTAAGAGGATATTGGGAACATGCTTTATTTTGGTGATGTGAAAGCTTATGTTGTTTTTTTTTTATTTTTAATGCTGATTTATTCCAAGGTATTGCAGTGACTGGTCTCTTTCTCTTACTTCTATAGCAAAAATATTGCCAAATCCTGCAGTGAGCCAAATCCCCCTTTTTTCCCTTGAGAGCAAAAAAATGTCTATTTTGAAAACATACTTTCGAAGAAAGAACCTATTGCAGTGAACCATTGATGACTAAAACTTTTCTAAGAAATATCAGTCAGGATTTTCTGGTATTGGATTTCTTTTTCTTTTACATTTTTATGTCAATGCCAGGCTGAAAATTTTTCCTGCTCTTGTATAATTTTTCTTTTCTTGCTCTTGTATAATTTCTCGTTCCATTTGTAGGAGATAATTTGCTTTAGAATTTTTTCCCCAAGAAGATAAAAAATTGGGGAAAATTCTCTTGACCGGAGCTTGTTGTTTTTTTCATTTGTTTACTTAAAAAATAATTTGTGGCACAATCACTTCTCCATTGATTTGAAATGTTCATGACTGTTCATGATTTGGTAAAATAACAGAATGTAATGTCAAAAAAAGAACTCTTTCCTCTCCTGAAGAATTTGAGAAAAATCATCCATCAAATTGCTTTGCATAAAAAAATTGGGGGCAGAATTTCGGAAGTTCATTATTTATGAGCTCTGTTTTATACATAGTTATGACAAATCTATTCTCTGATTTTTATTGTCTTGCTCACAAATTTTCATTTTGACTAGGGAAAGATATAGAATATTACAGATCTTTGTCCATTTCCTGTTGTATGGGCTTTATGTAGTCTTTACAAGAGAAAGGAATTCTATAAAAGTTGTAAATCAGGATGATTTATTTGAATTATTTTAACAATAAATGAAAAATGTTAATTCAGTCCTTGAGTGCTGCATTTTATTTGACCAGCCCTGAGAACTCACAAATATGAGTGTATGGTTTGTTTGTTTGTTTGTTTGTTTTTTTGGGGGGGGGGGACACAAAATAGTATACTCAAATCCAAACTGATTGAAAATTCTTCCACTAGCTATCCCAAACAATTCTTATTTATGAAGGAGATCTAAGATTAACCTGCCATAGATAGAAAGAATGTTAACTTTTCTATTAGGTATTACAACATTTGTAATTCTCTGGGTTTCCACCTAGCAAAGAAATCCCACCCTTTAAAGAAATGTCTGTTTTAATGGCAAGTTGGATAGATATTTTCAGTTAAAAGATTCTATACAGGTTAGCAAATACCAGTGAAATATTTCTCACAGGCTTGAATCTATCTAGCCTTTCCTAACACAACATCCTACCAACATATTGTACTGCAATAGCCAGGTTTCTCTCAGCTCGTGATGGTGTATCTGATGTTCATCAGGCTGAAAAAAGTTCAGTTTAACTTGAATCATTCATATATTTGTTTATAATGGACATAGAAAAGGAACCACAGGCTTTTATGAGATGAGCTGGATATCTAGAAGATATCTAAAAGAAACAGATCTTTATCTAGAAGATACCAAGAAGAAGTGGACCTTTCCTTTATACGTTGAGTCACTCTTCAACAAATATACTGACTCAGGAGTAACAGCATAAAAGTTAATGTCATGCATTCAGTTCCTTTAAACAATCGCTGTTTTGATTCCACTGAAACACATAACAAAAGGTCAAAAGATTATTTCATCCAGATGGTGTACTTTTTTCCAATGCTATAGGCTTTTTAAAAATAACTTCTTTTCAAGGGCTGAATACAATACAGAAGATATGTAAAGCATATTACAAACTTAACTAAATCAGATTATCTCCAAGAATCTGGTCCTCCACCTATACCAATGGGAAGTTTTAAATAGAGCCTGAACAATGACAAGCTGGGTTTAGCTAAATAACAGTTTGCAATACTTGATAGAACTTTGTACAGATCACCTTGCCCATGAAATAATCTCATTGACAAAAGGAAGGGAAATTATTTCCTTTTTCCATTGTGCATTTCAGAATGCACATTTCAGAATGCACATTTTCAGAAAATGACTCAAAACATAAGCATTAGGAAGTAGGCATATTTTTATTGGGACAACACAAAACAATTATTTTAAAAAAGAAGATGTTATTTATTTACTTTTATTTATTACATTTATAAGCTGCTCATCTCACTATCAAAAAAAGATTCTGGGTGGTTTACAATGCAAAATTTACATGAAAAATGTAAAATGAGCAACACACATATTTTTCTGTATCTGTGTGTAGTGTGTATGTGTGTGTGTGTGTGTGTGTGTGTGTGAGGAATATATTTTTTGAAAAAGCACATCACCTCATACAGTTTCTGCTTTAAAATAAAATATCTTCCAAATATTAATCTCAATCACATTTTTAATATTTTGGAATTTTACTTGGTTTATCATCTGATTTTTGTTCAATTAATGCAATGCTTATGAAGAAAATCCCATTTATTTTTGCATTTAATTATATTGCTGCTGTTACATATTCTATGTCAGAACACTGGCTTTTGATATTTGGGCAATGTATATATAATATGTACTCAGAAAACAATCTTGATAAATTCAATGAGGCATATGCCCAAATGGGCAAGGGCTTTTCCTGTTGATTTCTGAGTATTCAAGAAAAAGTAATTTCTTCCCTGTGTCTGCTATAGTCAAGTGGAACAGCTTGCTTCATGAAGTTGTGGGTCCTGCATCACTGAAGCCTTTGAAGAAAGCATTGGACAGCATTGCTTAGTATAAAGATTTCTGCTCTGGGCAAAGTTTTGGATTACAAAACCTCCAAACTTCCTTTCAGTCTAATGGTTACATGATTCTGTGAATCTGTTGAACATGAATAAATGTTGTATAGATGTATTTGGCAGTGGTGGGTTGTCCAAGAAACACATTGTTAAAAGTGGTCTGCGATAGAGGATCAATCTGGAAGTTAAAATTGTACACTGAGGCAAATTGTCATCCAATGCAATTACTTAAAGTGGGGGCAGATTTAGAAACTATAGAAAGAAAAAAAAATTTTTTTAAGATGGGAGAAGGAGGAGGGTCACCAAGGATCATACGAGGATGCTGCTTGCCTATCCAGACAAACATCTAAATTACAATGCTGTGTCTCTCTTACTGAAGCAACAACCAAATCTGTGGAACATCTAATAACAGATGTTCTGGACTCATGTGTGAAATGAATGAGCTTTAACAGTGCATGTTTAAAGTAGGCACAATTCCCTTTAATCTCTCATTATTAAGCTTGATTTTCTTTTCTTTTCTTTTCTTTTCTTTTCTTTTCATCCTTGTAGGCTTTCTAAGGAATCCCAGGTTATCTTAGAGCACAATTTGTAAAACATTTAATTGGGTAATAATGAAGACATTTAAAGAATCCTCTTTGTGTTAGAGGAAAGAAGAAAATCAGCCTAAGTAGTTAGCTTTTAATGGATTGACACAGAAATGTGCTTAAACATTAGAGACTGATTTGAGCTGGCCATAATACATGCAGTTTGAGATTGATACTAACATATTTGAAATACATGATGCAGGCAAATTATTATGGAACAAAAACTGCCAAAAATCTGAGTTGCATCTTGGAAAAGATGGGCTGATATTAGAAGGGAATCTCATACTTCCATATAATGTTAGTTGAAAATTAGCTGTTATTTCTTAGAGAAATTCCATCATAGCCAAATGAAACCATTAAGGTAGATATTTCTTTACACCTGTTTCCAAACACAATTTTTGCAATTAAGTTTTACCATTTACAGCTATAAATGCCTCAAAGTGTGATTGTGTTGTTATTTTTTAAACGTCTGAATCCTGGTAGATGGAAATGGTAGTAAAATGTTTGTTATTCAACTCAACTGTTTTGGGAAAATAAGCAGGGCTTCAGCTTTTCTAAATTGTGGGGCAGGGAATTAAGTCCTGGAATACACTTTGGATTGGCAGTGAAGCAAAGGCTCTCTTCATTTGTTCGGAGTCATGGAATGTTGTGTGTGGTACACATATATACAAACATACCATGTGTTCACAGCAAGGCAGGAGAGAAATGCAATAAAAAAAAAAGATCTACTGAATTTTGGCTTCATCCCAGGTGCTAAATAGTCATTACAACTTGATTGATATTATTGAAACTGGATTCTGCCTGGAGTGCTTTTGTGCTCTAATGTTATATGAGTATTATTTGCATTATTACCTATGACCATAATAAATGATTCAGGGTTTTTTTTTTTTTAAAAAAAAGACAAGAATCATTGTAAAAAAACTGTTTATTACTCTGTTTCAATCAAGAAAAATCAAGTTACGTTTCTGTGACTCCCATAAGCTGGATGTATTTACTTCCATAATAAAGAAAAAATAGATTATTGGAGCTCTTGGGAGCTGAAATGGAAGCCTTCTTATATAGCTGAAATAGAAGCATAAAATGCAAATTAAAAAAGAATTAATATGTTTGCCAGATTAATCTAGACTCCAAGTATCCAACTGTGAGACCAAAAGCTGAATTCCAATTTGGCAGGTTGAAATTGTTTAACTACCGGTTCCAGATTTTTTACTTGTATTTGTGTTGCTGATATTTTGATTTGTTCCAGAACTTACCCACAGAGAAGCTTCATGTGAGAAAAACATTATTTGCCCATGCACAGAAATCTCCCAGCTTGAAATTGGTAAGTACTGGTCACAATTTCCATTTTTGATTGGTTAATTTATGTACCATGTTAACGAATCAGTTAAAATTTAAAAGTTTAAAAGAATATTTCCAATGGAACTATATGTACTGTATGTTTCCCTCTTTTTATTGTTTAAGTTATCTTTTTTTCCCCTCCCACCACTGGGTGCCACTACAATACTGTAATTGCTAGCAGAGAATAAGGCTTAATTGAAGGATAAAGAGTGGGCCCTAGAAAGTAGCCCTTCCTTCTTATGATGTCTATGGCTAAGCAGGATCAGACTTCTACATTTTATGGAAACAGACTACACTTATCCTTTTTATCACCAACACCCTCATCTACCTCTCAAACCTCTGTTTGATTACTGTAAGTATGCAGATAACAGATTTTCATATATTGGATAAATGTGACACTCTTCTCTCATATGGTTTCCAAACCACAAGAATGTTGGCATACAATATGCAGAAATATTTGTGATAAGCGGGCCCCCTCATGTCCACTCCTGAAGATATCCATGGTGCTGAGGTGGAACTGAGGAATAATATTATATATTCAGTGTATGTGTGCTATATATAAACAGAGAGAAACAAAGCAAAATAAATACAGCTGTGTAATATGTGTGAGAGGATAAACAGTGCAGCGCTAGGCATATTCATCCCAAGTGTATTTTAAAAGTAGAATATTCACCTGGAATCATCACTATATCTCATATGGTTACAGAAATTATGGGTACAGAATATTACCCATATTCTCATATGGGTAGAAATTCATATTTAATATGAATAATCTTCATATTAAAAAGATTAAAGGAGGCTCCATCTAACTGAGATTATATTCAATAAGATGTCTCAGCCAATAGTTTGGAAATTACTATTGTTCTGCAGATTATTATAATTAATTAAAAGAATTTGTACACTGCCTGACTCCTAACAACCCTGAATGGTTCACAAGAAAATAACATTAAAGTAAAATAAAATAATATCAGCATGACCAAGGAATAAGAGAGCAGTCCGATGTTCTTTGATGCAGGCACCAAAATGTTTTACTGGCCCCAATTATCCTGAAATTACCAAGTATTTCAAGAGTTTGACATCCTCCCATGAAATATCACAAAAAATTGGCACATTCACACACATTCACATTCACATTCACACACATACATACATTCATCTATGTAAAATAGTAGAGAGGAAAAAATATGCCATGGTATCCATAGACACTGCATCACTGATCCTTGCATAATATGGTCTTCTATAGCTTTCAGTAACAATACAAGTCCACATAACAAAACAAGTCCACATAAAGGAAAAATCTGAGACTCATTGGTATAAATCATGTTCCTTTGTTAGCTTTTATATTTCATGGAATAGCAGGAGGAGCAGGGAATCCGTACTCTTCATGGCATTAGTGAATTCCAACTCCCAGCAATCCTGCATATTATGTTGTATAAATTTTAATGCATCAACAGGAATCTCTGGAGAACTACAGATTCCACACTCCTGCTTTCAAAACTTAGTATGTGCAGCCTGTCCTTCCATGTTCAATTCATTGTATTCAAGAGTACATGCAAATATACAGAAAATGTCAGTTTTATATATATGTATTTTTAGAGGAACTCATAATATTATTTTTCCAATACATGCCAAACACAGTGACTTAATTCAAATAGGATTGGATACTGTCCATGATATCTTATAGCCTCAGTTAGATCTTTCTTGAAGTGATTTTTCAAGGTTGCCATAAATGTTCTAGTCATTGTCCATCTGTATGATTTTTTTCTAGTATGCACAGGATTCACTTGTTCAGATCAACTGAGTGTTGATCCATTTGTAGCAACAGAAATTGATAGACTGGCTTCTTTCCCCAGCATAACATTTTATTCTGAGAGAGAATGACTGGTTCAAAGTCACCCAGCTGGCTTTCATGCCAAAGACAAGACCAGAACTCACAGTCTCCTGGTTTCTAGACTGGTGCTTTAATACTAGATCAAACTCTAACATTTGTATATATGGTAATATAATTTATAACTAAGCATATACAGAAATTTAGGCTTTATCTTGTCATCTCAACTGCTTAATCAATTGATTGAATTAAATCTCACATTGTGTGTTTGTGCATGTTTCTATCAATTAGGGAAAATATATAGGAGGGTGCAATTGGGATAGGGATATCTTGTTGCTCTTCCAGGTACTTGAATGATTTTTAAGAGGCTGCAGATATAAACATTGGTATTTTCATTGGTACTGACACCTGGAAAGAGCAATAAGCAGAAAACTGAGAAGAGATATAAAGATTAAGTAAATCAAGCTACATCTTTATAACATTTTATTTGACAATTTGTTGGCACCTCAGAGCAAAATAGTATTTTCTCCATTCTCTCATCCCTCAAATACAGGACAAGGAAAACCAGATTTGAATTAAAGGAAGGGATATATTGATGTTGTGAAAAGCTTTATAATGCTAAGAGTAGCTTGGCTCTAGAGCCTATTATCTAGAGAGGTGGCAGGTTCTGATTCACTGAATAAGTACAATTAGACAGGCTAAAATCTACTGGAGATGCTTTAGGTTATCACAATTATCAGCAGATAGGCTCAATTGCCTCTATGATATGGTTACAGTCATTCCAAAAATATTCATTAGGAAGACAAAAGAAGCAGTTATTTATTCATATAGCCACCTATCTCACTAATACGATTCTTGGCAGTTAACAAATATTAAACACACACACATACACATACATTCCGAGCCAAGTAATACAAAATGGTTGTCAGAAACACTGTTTATCTGTAGTGTACTCCTTTCCTGACCTTGTGTGGGACAGTGATAGTGAGGGAGAGAGAAACAACCAAAGTATTCAAGGCTTTCTGAAAGAATATCCTGAATCATGCAAATGCACACACCAGCTGAACAAATCAACCAGTTTAGAGGCCTTTGCATTTTGAGATGATTCTAAAAGCTCAACATTTTATTTAGCCTTTGTAGTTATAGTCTTAACAGCAATAACACACATGTGAAGCACAATAGTGCACAGGCATCGCTTTGCACATGTTTACTCCTTTTTATTTGCATTTTCCTGCTTCTCTTGGCAGGTACGTCACATGCTACAAACCCACCTATGAACTCTAACTTCTACATGGCAAAATAGCAATAAAACCAAGCAAAAAAAACTGGTAGACATGTACACATAGTCTTCTTCTATCTGGCCATGTGCTTGCTGTTGCTTTCATCTTAGTATACTATTCCAATGTTTCTCTTTGACAATGTTTCAGCTTTGATAACTTTAAACATCTGGATTTCAACTCTCAAAATTCCTAGAAAGGGGAATGCTGGCTGTGGAATTCTAGGAATTGAAGTGCAGACATTTTAAACTTATCAATGTTGACAAGCAATGCTTTACTTATACATTGTTCAATCCAATTTAAATCAGCAAGAACAGAAACATGACTGATCCATGTTGCTGAAATATCTTGACTGGAAAAGGACAGGGTTTTTTTTTTTCAAAATAAAAACTCAAAACAGTGCTTAGAACATTGTAGGACCCAAGGCTATATTTGAAATGATCATCATTTCTTTCACTTCTTCAAACCAAACTTTTGTAACAAGATACTTTGCTGTGAACTTGAAGCAGTCTACATGACAATTTTAACCTAACCCTACTTCTACAATGTTCTCCTTTTCCTTTATTCACCTTCTCTCATGTCATATTTCAATCTTCTTTTGTTTAAATTTTGCACAAATCTTAATTTAGCCTTCTTTCTTTCATTGACTTTCCCCAGGATATTTTATTTTATTATGAATTATAATGAATTACATAGCTGTATATGAATATATTTTCCTGTCATATGGTCTTGTATACAATACCACTAGTCCAATTTTGCCATACTGTTATGAGTGAGGCAGAGTACAGACAAATTGGGATCATTGTGAAAACTTCAGAAATGGTTGGAACAAATTTATTGTCCCCAAAAGATAATATAGCTTGAAAACACCTGTACTTATGGCATTTCTATCAAATTTGGTATGCCTCATTCTCTCATAATGGTTTAACTTTCTTGAAATTCTGCCAATTTGGGTGAGAAGCCAAAGTGTTATAGGCATTTATGAGCCAAATTTCAAGCATGCTACTCCGTAAGTCCTGCACAGATTTCTAGTGTTTATTCTTTTATAACAAGCAACCTTCCCTGTCATTGTTAGTCTTCTTTTGTCCCAAACATTGCAGTTACAGATGCAATCAGTTGTTTATGTTTCTTTCCACAAGATGTGTTTAATTAATACAATTTTGAACTTACACAACTACAACATTACTACTGGATGTCTTGCAATAAATATAAGAAGAGGGTAGAAGATGGGAGGGGAGGGAAGGGGAAGGGAGGGGAGAGGAGAGGAGAAACACTCATGAGGCAAACTCTCTGTTAAGTTTGGAGCATGGGCGAGAAAGACTGGAGACAAGCCTCTGGAACAGTGAACTTCAACTCTTTATTTACATAGTGACTTCTCAACTCAATGGCAGTTATAACCCTCCTTAGCAACCCCAATAACTATTAACCAATAACAATCGAGGAGCGCTAGCTCCCTTAACCAATAGGAACTCTCTGTTAATGGCCAATCAGATTCCCCGGAATGGGCCAATCCGATCCTGCCATTAACAGCCAATCAGAAGTGCAGGGCCAGAACCCTGCACTTTACTCCAAGCTCAAGTTCTCTTTATTAAACCTTATGCATTCACAACACTCTCTATAACAAAAATGTTTATTTGGATCTCAATTACCACTGCCCAAGACTTTGGAAAGCAACCAATGAGTGGTAGGAATACAGACCTCAGAAGACAAGCTGTTCCAAAATAGCACATTTTCTGGGCCTCCATAAATTACACTATTTTATCAAAAGAATCCAAAATGAATTCATTCTACCCACTCTCACTGAATGGGCAGAAACAGTTAGATGGAAGGTGTTAATGTTGGAGCATTGGCGAGAAAGAATGGAGACGAGCCTGTGGAACAGTGAACTTCAACTCTTTATTTACATGGTGTGACAGCTCAAACTGGATGGCTACTACAGCCTTCCTTATATGGGCAACCTAATAACTATTTAACCAATAACAATCCAGGAGTGCTAGCTCCGTTAACCAATATGAATGCCCCGTTAATGGCCAATCAGATTCCCCTGAACGGGCCAATCCGATCCTGCCATTAGCAGCCAATCAGAAGTGCAGGGCCAGAACCCTGCACTTGACTCCAAGCTCAAGATAACTTTATTAAACCTTTTTGCATTCACAACACCCCTTCTCCCTGGCTTCTGTTTACAGGGCGCAGTTACGTAGTCCTTAAGGTAGGACGGTTGCTTTATTAGTCTGCTTGATTTTTGCTGTGCGTTTTGCATTTGGCTGCAATCTCGCTGAGGTAGATCGTTGTTTGGCAAAGCGGTTGCCTCTGTTTCAGAGTTCACATTTCCGTTGTCACCAATATCTTCGGCAACTCCCTGAGGTGAACCTACTCCCACCTCTGGTTCCAGTTCCTGTGTCTCCATTCCGCTATCGTTCCCTTCAAATGGGTTTTCCTCTAGTTGAATTTCATCTTCTTCTGTATCTCCCCCCCCCCCCCTCAGTTTGGTCATAAGGGAGTTCAGAAATGCCCGACCGGAGCCGTGATCGTAATTGATCGATATGGCATTTCTATAATCTATCGTCAAGGCATTGTACAAGGTAGGATCTCAGGCTGGTTACATGGATTACTGTCGCCTCTACCCACAGCGGATTGCCCGATAGGTTTTTAGCATACACCAAATCGCCTACCTGGAAGGTACGGCATCGGCCGCTGGATCCGAGTGGTTTTTCCAATTCATAAGCTGGGTGTAACCGGTCGAGGTGGGAGCGGAGCTTTCGTCCCATTAGCAGTTCGGCGGGAGTTTTGTTGGTGACGCTGTGAGGTGTGATGTGTTGTAGAAAAAGGATTCAGTTGATTTTGTCATTGATGTTATTGTAGTCTAAATTCTGCAAAGTTTTCTTAACAAATTGGACCATGCGCTCAGACCTGCCATTGGTCGCAGGGTGCACAGGCGAGGTGAATGCATGTCGGATGCCGCAGTCAGCCAGGTACTGTTCAAAAGACAGCGCGGTAAATTGGGGCCCATTGTCGGATACCAGAACATCTGGTAATCTGTGGGTTGCAAACAGTCTTTCCAATCTTTTGATGACCGCTTCGGTGGTCGTGTTCATCATGCAGTGAATCTTGAGCCAATTCGAGTAGGCGTCGACGGTTAGAAGAAAGGTGTGGCCTTTGGTCGGCCCAGCAAAGTCCAGGTGAATATGGGACCAGGGTCCCCGCGGTGTCTCCCATTCGGTTGGGATGGCTTTTGGTGGGGCGTTGCTCACTTCCTGGCATCTATGACAAGCTTTAACCCAATTCTTGATTTGCTTGTCGATGCCCGGCCACCATGTGTAGCTTCGTGCGAGGGCTTTCATTCGCACGATACCGGGGTGGCCATCGTGCAAGGTTCTCAGTATTGCTTGTTGGAGTCGTTCTGGGATAACGACTCTATCACCGCAGATGATACAGCCCTTTTGAGAGAACAACTCTGTTTGTCAAGTCTTGAATGGTGCGAAGTCATCTGATAACTGGTCCAATGGCCATCCATGTTCTACCCAGCTTAGGACTCGTGCTAAGGTGGGGTCTCGTCTGGTTTCTGTCGTGATATCTCGGGCGGTTAATGGCGGTGCGTGGAGTGTCTCAATCTGTAACGTGGTTACCATTGGTGCGGGGTCATCAAGAGTCTCTGGAAGCGGTGCTCGGCTCAATGCGTCGGCGTGGGGAATGGCTTTCCCCGGGGGGTATTGCAGCCGATAATTATAAGCAGCCAAGAATTCTGACCAACGAGTATCCTGGGGGATAATATGTAGGGAGTCGGCTTATCTCCGGTTATTATCCCCAGTAACAGTTTGTGGTCAGTCATGATAGTAAAAGTCCGGCCATACACGTACTTGTGAAATCTTTTAACGGCAGAGACAATCGTGAGAGCTTCTTTATCGATTTGGCTATAATTTCACTCAGTTTTTGAAAGCGTCTTTGAAATATATGCAACAGGGGCTTCGTTACCATTAGGCAGCACATGGCTCAAAATGGCGCCCACTCCGAAAGGCGAAGCATCGCATGTGATATTTAATGGCAAAGTCTCATTGTACTGCATGAGTACAGCGTCAGAAGTCAGTAGTTTTTTTACATTATGGAATGCCTGTTCTTCTTTATGACCCCATAACCAAATTGCTTTTTTGTCTAGTAAACGATGTAATGGTTCAGCGGCAGTTGCTTTATGTGGTAGAAATACATTATAAAAGTTGATAAGGCCTAGGAACGCCTGGAGATCGGCCTTGTTCCGAGGTCTAGGAGCATTTTTATTGCTCTCAATTTACTGTCGGTAGGTTGAATACCCTGACTGTCAATTAGATACCCTAAAAACTCGACATGATCTGTACACAGTTTACACTTATTCTTTTTCACTTTAAGACCAGTGTCTTGGAATTTCTGTAGAACTAATTTTAAATGATCCCGTAAGATTTTTTTTGTAGGTCATCAATTAATACATCATCAAAGTAGGGGACCATGCCTTTAATCCCTTGTAGTAGCCTCTCCATAAGGCTCTGAAAAATTCCCGGGGCTACACTGACTCCGAATTGGAGCCAGGTACATTTAAAGGCACCTCGGTGCATCACAATCGTTTGTGCCTGTGCTGTCTTTTCATCAACAGGTAGTTGCTGATATGCCTGAGCTAAGTCTAGTTTAGCGAAGACTTTTCCACTCCCCAGGGAATGGAGGAGGTGCTGCACCACCGGCACTGGATATGCATTTTGCTGTAGGGCGTGGTTCAGGGTGGACCGGTAGTCACCACAAATTCAAATTGAACCATCCGGTTTAATTGGTGTTACGATTGGGGTCTCCCAGGGAGAGTGATCGGTTGGCTCTAACACCCCCTGAGCTATTAATTTATTGAGCTGTTCGTTGATTTTCAGCTTTAAGGCAAACGGAACTCGACGGGGCTTAAGGCGGATGGGAGCTATCTTTGGATTAAGGCTGAACGATATTGGGGTCCCCTTGTACTCACCTAATTTTTCCGCGAAGATGTCCCTGAATTAATGGATGAGGTCCTCCTCCCAGTCACTGCCGCTGACTCGGTTTATGCCTGCCACTTCAATGCCAAGTGGCACGAACCATTGGAGGCCTAGCAGGCTAGGCCGATCTTTGTCGATCACAGTTAGCAGGAAGTACGCTGTGCGATTCTTGAATGAGACCCGGACTCGGCTGGATCAATAACAGGGATTCGATTCCCTTGATAGTCCTTAAGGATAAGTCTTTGGGAACGGAGGTCTTGGCGCTGGATGGTGGGGATGAGTTGCTTGAGGGTCTTCCAGGAAACCATCGAGAGAGACGATCCCCAGTCGACTTCCATTTGGCAAGGCTGATTTTCGATGGCCACTGTAATTCGGATTTTCTTGGCATCCAAGGCAGAGGCGTGACCGATAGTGATAGTCTGTTGAGCCTCTTCTTGCTTTGTGGGGTGATTCAAAACTCAGTTTCTGTAGGAGTGGTTTACTGGTTCTCGCCTTACAGGATGGTTTCCTGTCAATTGGCGATAGTTAGCCCCTTTTGAGGCCTGCCGGGTCCTTGGAAGCTTCGGCAGACCCATCCGATGTGGCCTCTCTTCCCGCACTCATGGTAAAGCGCGTCGCGGAATTTGCATTCGGACCTGGCATGGTTGGCTCCACAGCCGGCGCATGGGTGTAGGGACTTCAGGTAGGGGTCCCGGTCGGACCTCAGTCAATGGACCTCTTCTTCGTCACTGTCTGACGATGAAGAGAGGTCCTCATGGTGGGTCGTTCATAGCTGTCCCTCTGACTTGGGTAAAATGTCGCCTGTCGGTTGGTGTACTGGAGCGCGGTTGCGGCGTAATTGTGCAGCCGACTTCCTTGTTGCTTCTGCTGCAGTAGCATCAGCGATGGCATCGGCAAGGCTGATATTGCCTTTCGCCATCAGCTTGCTCTGCACGCCTGGTGCATCTAATCCCAGAACTATTCGATCTCTCAACGCCTCTTCCAAATCGGCAAATCCGCAGAGGCCTCCCAGATTTCGGAGGTCTGCTATGAAGTCGGCGACGCTTTCTCTTTTTCGCTGGTTTCTTTGATAGAACTCGTGCCGTCTCACGAGCGTGGGCATGGTCGGTGCATAATGAGCTTTTAGTAGGGGTTCGAGGACGTCCCAGTCCATCACCTTTACTTCTGCAGGTTTGGCTAGTGCCTTAGCCATCTTAAATACGGTTGGTCCATAATGCGTTAGAAATACCGCCCGTTTCTTCCTGGTTGTGGCATCCTTTAAATTGTTAGTTTCCAAAAACATTTGGAAATGATCCATGTAGGACTCCCAGTCCTCTTGCACTGGGTCGAACGGAGCGGGTGGTATGACGACGCCAGACATGGTTCCATCGTGTTGCGTTGTCAGCCATGTGCTCGTTGTTTCTTCTTAGTTCAGTCAGCTCCTATGTCTCCACATCCCACCTTCGTCGCCAGTGTTAAGTTTGGAGCATGGGCGAGAAAGAATGGAGACGAGCCTGTGGAACAGTGAACTTCAACTCTTTATTTACATGGTGTGACAGCTCGAACTGGATGGCTGCTATAGCCTTCCTTATATAGGCAACCCAATAACTATTTAACCAATAACAATCCAGGAGCACTAGCTCCGTTAACCAATACGAATGCCCCGTTAATGGCCAATCAGATTCTCCTGAATGGGCCAAACCGATCCTGCCATTAACAGCCAATCAGAAGTGCAGGGCCAGAACCCTGCACTTGACTCCAAGCTCAAGATAACTTTATTAAACCTTTATGCATTCACAACAGAAGGGAATCTTAAAAAGAATAATATATACTTTTAGAAGAGAGCAGTTGTTGAATATTTGTTCAAAGATGAGATTATTTAAATTGCAGTAAGGCAATAGAAACATAAATGGTGCTTCCAAACAAATGAAATCCTAATGTAAGAACAACAAAGGAGATACACATGAAGAAGGCTGCAGGAAAGAAAGAAGAACACAAAAATGGATTTGCGTGAAATGATATAATGGCTTGTAAGAATAACCTAGGAGGTAATAAGGAACTGGAGGAGCTGCAACCTGGACAACAATCAGACAAAAGATACCTCAGCCCACAGAAGGGACCACTTTAGTTCTCAGGAAAGGAAGGCCAAGGGAGAGGAGATGTGCTTTCAAACTGCAAGTTGGTGTTACTGTAATTTTACAATAAAAGTAATATTAGGAATCTTTGATTCCTTGTCTGGACTACCTCAAAGAGATGACAAAGAGGGAAGGAGTAGGAGAGCAAGATTCTCTGCATCCCCTCATTGAGTTGATGGGAGAGGAAGGAGGGTTATGTGGAAAGTAAGCACCTAGCTGAGTTTACATTCTAGCTTTGAACATGAATAAATTATGCAACCAAAATTAATGAGTGAAAAAATAAGTTAAACAAAACTGAAAAGCCTGAGGGGATTATGGAACAATTGCACTTTTTAAAACTAGGGACAGTTAAAATGCAGTGGAAAGAAAGACAAATTAACTTTACACAATTGTTTCTAACAAAGGATGAAGACAAGATCCCAAAAGGTTTCTACTACAAATTTTGCTAATTTTAATTTGGAAAATAAACCAGAGGATGTCCATGTCATTGGAATCAAACTTTAATTAAAATTATCCTTTCTCTTTCCTTTCTTTTTCCTTATTTCCTTATTTCCTTTCTTTTTTCATTCTTTCTTATGTTGTCTATCTCATCAAGGGCACCATTTCAAGAACCAATCTATTGCTATATCTTATCAGATCTTCTGATTCTTTAAATTAGACCTTACCTCTCTGGAGGCTGTTCCTACAGATTAGCTACAGAAATGAGTGAGAAGTTTCCCATCTAATAGATTGATATTAGCAGTTGTAGGGAAAGTCTTTGATAAAGTACTCCACAACATACAGGAAAAGAAACTGACATGATTCACATAATTTATGTAAGAATAAGTTATTCTGGTTTTCTTTATTGAGAGGAAGTAATATCCTTAATACCCCATTTCTTTTACATTTAACCAGATTCTGGAAAGCCGGAAAGCAACAGGTGAATTGCAGATCACATGGCTGCAAGACAATTAACACAGTGTAAGAACGTACACTGATTCACTATGCACCCAAGCATCTTTTGATATTTGTCCCTTGTCTTTTTCCAAGTTCCTCCAATTATAATTTCCTTATGAATTTTTGAGAGTGATGATTTTATCTGCCAGGCAAAATCTGGCATGTTTCATAAAGTAAAATTTCCAGCACTACCTACCAATCTATATAATGCCATATAATCAGCCTTGAATAGTATTTGTTATTCTATATTTTATTTCTCTTTTATGGACTATATTTGTTGGTTTTTGCAAATTAGAATATTCAAAAAATATCTAATTTTGATGTGTATCATACCAATTTTAGGTATTTTTACAATCATTCCACAGAGGTTTGACCTGAGCAAAATGTCCTTCCATTTAATCTCATGTCCAGGCTGTATGAGAAACTGCTTTGATCTTGAACAATTTATGGAAGTTCTTTGCACAATTCCTTGATGCACACTGTGACTTTTTAAATTCTCACAATATTTTGAAATCAGCACAGAAGGCAGTTGTCTCTTAATCAGAACATTTTGCCCCAATGTAAATAGTAAGATCTGTAGCAACTTTTGGGAATGAATAGGTTTAATCTCAGTAAAAATCCAAGAAATTTTGTGCTTCAAAATTCCCATTCTTGAAATGTATATACAGAATCTGTACACAATTATATACTTAACACAATATTATATGTTTAAAAAACTCATAATATTAACTTTAAATGCATGGAAGGTTTCCATTCATTGATTGGTAAAGAACAGAAGCTCTAGTTTTTTTTAACCAGAATAGCAGTAAAGTGAAAGTTTCCTTGTTCCTTCTCTAGCTGTGATCTCTCTGAATGTCATTCTGCTGTCTGCACTGTTGTTAGTAATAGGATAAAATAACCCAATGACACCAAATAATTTTTTGTTCTGTTGCTGATTGCAGGATGGGAGTTGTGGTTGATGAGGGAAAGATGAAATCTCCTTTCCAAATGCATAATTGTTCCAGATTAAAAAAAATCTGCCTCCCATAATTGCTGTTATATAAGTAACAGGCTCTAATATTATGAACATATGTATCTAATACACAGGCAATATTATAGAGAAAACAACTGGATATAAAAATGGGATAAATCGCATATTTATTATTATGCGCATTAACAAACCGTTGATCCACTTTCCTCTTTTTCTTTGGTGATACATATTTCTCTGGGGATATTTTCTTTATAGATCATCTTGAAGAAAATTACGACGAACTTAACTTTACACCAAAGCTTCTGCCTTTTGATAAAATGTGGTAATTGGAAAGGTGCCACCAGACCGGATTTTTGCCATTATATATTTACACATTTTCCCCTATAAAAACTGTTTCACTACATTGTTGTATCCTTTCAACCATCCTATCCAAAGTATTGTTGTAGAGATGTACTTCCTTGTCCTCCTTTTGATCAAAATCTTCTTCAAGCAAAGTTCTGTCCATTTTAAGAAATGTTATGAGAGAGAATGGGGGAAATTCTACTACAGTTCACGCCTACACCTAAAACATGACATGTAAGTGTCGTGTCCATTGCGGGAAAGGAGACTCGGAGCCAGTGACTTATTTTCAGCTCTTTATTAAGTTCCTGGATCGGCTCAGGGTTTAAAGGGAACAGCTGCGGCTTTTATTCTCTAGCTGTGGCGGCCGCGGCCAATGGCACCGCTTTGAATCTCCCGCGATTAGTTTCCACCAATCTCGGGAGATTCGTTACGGGCCAATCAGCGTGGCCTGCTTAGCCAATGAGATCGCCGTGTGCTTTGGCCAATCATAGCGCGGCGCTTCCAAGTATGTTAATGTCCATACAGAACACCCCTCCCCTCTTCGTCTGGTCCTACGTAACGTAATCCCATAAGTAGGCGGGGCTTCGTACTTGCCTACTTGACCTGCGCAGGTTAGTTGTTGCTTGGCTCCCGGCCGGTTCAGTCGGGTTCTGTGTTGCTCTCTGCCTCATTGATGGAACCGCCTGGAAAGGCTCGCTGGGCCTTTCATCGCAGCTCCCTCCCAGTCTACTTGGGCTGGTTGAGCTGCGGTTGTTGCCGCTCCTGCCTGGTCTTTCTGGGCTGGTTGAGCTGGCCTGGCTGCTTCTCCCCGGTGAGGCTTCAAGCTGGCTGCTTTCCGGTGAGTATGGTTGGTTTCTTTCTATTGTTTCCTAGTTCCCGGGGTATTCCCTCCCCTCTTGGTATGTGTTGTGGGGCCTGCCTGTGTCTGTTTGCGTGTCGGTTGTGTTTCCTGTGGCTGTCCTCGATCTTATTTGATCGATGTGGCATTTCCATGCTCGTCTGTTGGTTGTTTGGAGGCGTGGGGACCTGTCAGCTGGGTTATGGTTGCCGGTACCCAGAGTGGGTCTCCGGTAAGGTTCTTTGCATAGACTGAGTCACCTGGGGAGAATGTTCGGTTTTTGCTTGAGGAGTTTGGGATTTTTTCTGGTTTGTATGTGGGGTGCAGTCTGTCGAGTGGGGACCTTAATTTCCTCCCCATCAATAGTTCTGCCGGGCTTTTGTTTGTAGTCGTATTTGGGGTTATGTGTTATATAAAGAGCATTTTGTTTATTTTTTCTTGGATTTCCCCGTGTTCAATTTTTTGGATGGTTTTTTTTTGTGAATTGAACCATTTGTTCCACCCTCCCATTCGCCGCCAGATGTGCCGGTGCTTTCAGTGCGGGTCGTATGCCCCGTTCCGCTAGGAATTTTTCGAATTCCAGCGAGATAAATTGGGGCCTGTTGTCTGACACGATGACATCTGGGAGGCTGTGGGTTGCGAACAGCTTGTTGAGTTCCTTGGTCACGGCTTCCGTGGTGGTGGTTTTCATGTTGCTTACCTCCAACCAGTTGGAATAAGCATCTACCGTGATAAGGAATATGTGTCCTTTCATGGGCCTGGCAAAATCTATGTGGATCCTGGACCATGGGCCCCTGGGGGTTTCCCATTCCAGGATTGGTGCTGGGGGGGACTCGGTCTGGTTTCTTGGCAGCGTTTGCATTTTGCCACCCAGGTCTCAATTTGCTTGTCCATCCCTGGCCACCAGGCAAAACTCCTGGCCAGGGCTTTTGTTCTAACTATGCCCGGGTGCCCCTCGTGTAACAACTCCAATACCTTCCCTTGTAACCTTTCCGGAATAACAATTCTATCCCCCCACAGTACACAACCTTTTTGAAATGAGAGTTCTGTTTGCCGGTTCTGGAATGTCCTGAATGCTTCGTCGTCATCTCTTTCTGGACACCCCTTTTCTACCCAATGTAACACTTGCGCCAGACGTTTGTCTTTATTTGTCTCGCGGGCAATGTCTGATGCGGTTATGGGTAGATCGGGCAGGGTCTCTATGCTGAGGGTGGCTGTCGTGGGTGCTGGGTTGGTGTCTAGGTCAGGTAACGGCGTGCGGCTCAGGATGATTGTCTTACCGGGTCGGTGTGTGAGCTGGTAGCTGTAGGCAGCAAGGAATTCGGACCACCTTGTCCTTCTTGGAGATAGAATGTTCGGGGTGGCCCTGTTCCCTGCCAGGATTCCCAGCAGCGACTTGTGATCAGTAATGATGGTAAACTTGCAGCCGTAGAAGTACTCGTGGAACCTCTTTACTGCAGCGACGATAGCCAGGGCCTCTTTGTCCAGTTGACTGTAGTTTCTTTCCGGTTTGGTAAGTGTCCTTGAAAAGAAGGCGATGGGTGCTTCTTTTCCGTTGGGGAGCGTGTGGCTGAGGACGGCGCCGACACCGAAAGGGCGTCACATGTGATGGCAAGTGGTAGGGTCTCGTTGTATTGGATTAGGACAGCATCCAAGGTGAGCAGGACCTTGGTTTTGGTGAAGGCGGCTTCCTCACATTTCCCCAAGTCCATGTGGCCGCCTTGTCCAAAAGCCTATGCAAAGGCTCTGCCGTGGTCACCTTTTGGGGTAGGAAAACATTATAAAAATTAAGCAGTTCCAGAAATGCCTGCAGTTCTGTTTTATTCCGTGGTGTTGGGGCTTCTTTAATGGCTCTGATTTTTTCTGCGGTTGGGTGGATGCCGTGTCGGTCTAGGAGGTATCCCAGGAATTCAACCCATTCTGTGTACAGCTGGCATTTCTCTTTTTTCACCTTTAGCCCGGCCTCTTTGAATTTGGTTAGTACCTCCCTTAGATGACCCTCTAGTTCTTGTTGGTTGACCGCTGACACTAGTATGTCGTCGAAGTAGGGCACCACCCCCTTAATTCCTTGCAAGAGTCTCTCCATGAGGCTCTGGAAAATTCCCGGAGCCACGCTGACTCCAAACTGGAGTCTCTTACAGTGAAACACTCCCCGGTGGGTGACTATGGTCTGTGCCTTGGCGGTTTCTGCGTCGACCGGCAACTGTTGATAGGCTTGTGCCAGGTCGAGCTTCGCAAAGACCTTGCCCCCCCCCCAGTGAGTGTAGAAGGTGCTGCACTACTGGGACGGGGTAGGCGCTTTGTTGTAAGGCGCAATTTAGGGTGGCCTTATAGTCCCCGCAGATTCTCACCAACCCATCGGGCTTGACTGGGGTGACTATGGGGGTCTCCCACCGGGCATGATCAATTGGTTGTAGGACCCCTTGTTTGACGAGCTTGTCAATTTTCTCATCGATTTTGGGCTGGAGTGCAAAAGGTACCCGCCATGGTTTTAGGCGTATTGGGGGAATGCTGGGGTCTAGGCTGAAGGAAATAGGAGGCCCTCAGTACTTGCCTAGGGTGCTGTCGAACACTTCCCAGAAGTCCTGTGCCAGTTGCTCCTCCCAGTTGGCATCTGCAACATGGTCGATGCCCATAACCTCAATCCCGAGTGGTGTGAACCACTGTAGTCCCAAAAGGCTGGGGCGGTCCCGGTCCACGATCGTCAGGGGAAGCTTTGCTGAGCGGCCCTTGAAGGTTACCTCGAAGTGTCCGGTTCCGACTACTGGGATGCGGTTCCCCTGGTAGTCTCTGAGGATGAGTTTCTGGGTTTCCAACCTCCTCTTGTGGATTTCCGGCACCAACCATTTGATTTCTCGCCAGGCAACCATGGAGAGGTAGGACCCAGAGTCCACCTCCATTTTGTATGGTTCGCCTTCGATGCCCACTTCTACGTACACCTTCCGGGCGTCTGTGGTGGATGAGTGGCCGATGACGACCGTCTGGTGGGTTTCCTCTTTCTGCCGGGTTCCGCCGCTTCGTCGGACCTGTCCATCTCAGTTCCAGCGATTCTCGGCTTGGCGGTCTCTGGCCCTGGGGGGGTGCCATCTCGTCTCCGGTTGCTGTGGTCTCGCCGACGGGGGCTGTAGCCTCTTTTCAGTTGGCAGACTCGGGTTATGTGACCTTTCTTATCGCATTGCCGGCAAATCGCATCGAAAAACCAGCACTCTGATCGAGGGTGGTTGCCTCCGCACCTGGCACAAGTGGTCCCCGACTTACGACTTCGCCGATCACGCCAATCTCGTCCCAACTGGAGCTGATGTATTTCCTCTTCCTCATCCGTGGTGTCAGAGGTGGAGTGGAAGTTGCCATGGTGGGTGGTGGTCTCTCGGTGGCTTGCTTCTGGGTGAGCCTCGGTCGCCCGACCCATCTCGGTGGTTGCTGTGCATTCCCCGATGTCCAGTCTCTGCATTCGATTCGCCGATTTCCGGGTTGCCTCAGCTGCGGTGGCTTCAGCGAGGGCGTCGGCGAGGGCGATGTCGCCTTTTGCCATTAGCCGGCTTTGTAGGACTGGGTCTCTGAGTCCGAGCACAACACGGTCCCGCAAAGCCTCGTCCATGTTCAAGAACCCGCACGTGCCCCTTAGGCTCCGCAGATCAGCCACAAAGTCGCTGATGCTCTCACCCGATCTCTGGTCCCATTGGTAGAAATCGTGCCGCCTGATGAGGGTGGGCACGGCGGGGGCATAGTGGTTTCAGAGCAACGGCTCGAGGTCAGCCCAGTCCATCTCTTTCACGTTCCCGGGTTTCGCGAGGGCTTTAGCCATCTTGAACACTGCAGGCCCACAGTGTGTTTGGAAAACGGCTCTTTTCTTCTGTCCGGTTGCATCCTTCAAGTTGCTACTTTCGAGGAACATTAGGAATCGGTCTGTGTATGATTCCCAGTCCTCAGTAGCGGGGTTGAATGGTGCGGGCGGTGCGATGCTGGCCATCTTGTTGGTCTCGTTTCCTTAGGACATGTGCTTGATGGGGTTAGTTTCGGGATCCCATCCTCGTCGCCAGTGTCGTGTCCATCACGGAAAAGGAGACTCGGAGCCAGTGACTTAGTTTCAGCTCTTTATTAAGTTCCTGGATCGGCTCGGGGTTTAAAGGGAACAGCCGCGGCTTTTATTCTCTAGTGTCGGCGGCCATGGCCAATGGCACCGCTTTGAATCTCCTGCAATTAGTTTCCACCAATCGCAGGAGATTCGTTACGGGCCAATCAGCGCGGCCTGCTTCGCCAATGAGATCGCCGTGCACTTTGGCCAAACATAGTGCGGCGCTTCCAAGTATGTTAATATCCATACAGAACAGTAAGCATTTATTTAGTTTGCTTAAATTAAATATCCCTTTCTGTTTTTTAAAAATCCCATGAAAGGACAGGCAGTTCTGAAACAATAACATCCACTGGCAGGTGAGAAGTAAAAAAAAAAATTCAAGATTGTAATTTTACCCATCCAGTCCATGATTTTCATCTTGAATTTTGGCCCTTCCTGTGGATAGCCCAGTACTCAGGGTTATCTATCCATCCAGTTTACCAACTCAGTTCTAAGGACTCCTGTCTCCCCACTCAGAATTGCATTGGATACATGAATATCCCTCCTTCATTTTCTTTGGTAATTCAGATACTAACATAGTCCTAACCCATAAGAGCAGTAGAAAAGGCCACTGCTTTGCTGACCACATCAACAGGAACATTCATCTTGATCCATATTTGAAAATTTTGGATTAAGAGACCAGATTAGGACAGGATGAGAATTTCATGCTTATCAATCTATTTTCTGATAAGGATTTACTAGAATTCTTAATAATCTATTTTCTGATGAGGATTTACTAGAATTCTTAATAAAATAATAAACCTCTAATGTTAGAGAAAGCAAAACCAGTATACTTTTTCTTGATTTCCAGTGTGATATTTTAAGACAAGGGTCTTCAAACTTGGCAAGTTTAAGACTTGTAGACTTCAACTCCCAGAATTCCTGAGTTAAACATGACTGGAGGAGGAATTCTGGGAGTTGAAGTCCACAAGTCTTAAAGTTGTCAAGTTTGAAGATCCCTGTTTTAAGATTGAAGATAATTTCACAATTTCAGAATTTCAGAATTTATTTTCTTATATAAACCTGTATACGTATATATAACAGCATTGCCATAGTAGCATAACTTCAAAATTAGAGACAAAGAAACCTGGAAAAATTCAGTCATAAACACAATATGAAAGTTTTTGAATAATATATTTTTTGAGCAATTTGGCTTATAATTTTTGGAAAAAGCTTTCTAGAGGTACTTTAATATGATGAAATATATAGTAAACAGCTTAAGACTACCTTGAATTCCAAAAGTTTTCCCCTAATTCTTTACAGGCAACTTAAAGAAATATGCTTTAGAATTTCTAAATTTCTTTATAAAAATAATGGAAGTCATGAGAATTGTAGCACAAGTAGTAGACAGATAGATGTGAGCAGAAGAGTGGAAAAAAGCGAACATTCCTATCTACCAGATCTAACATGAAAACTTTAGTATTGTATCAAGGGAATTTCTTGCTATTTGTGGAGCAGCCAAAGATGATTTTCAGTTCCCAATTATTGTTGTTCTACTTGTTACTTTGTTAACTACAGAGTTATGTCTTCTTCCCTTTACTTGTTTAATAATGCAGGTTAAATAAATTTCATCTAAGATTTTGGCACACAGTGATGTTCACTGAAGGAAATTTCATCATTTCAACTACAGCTGAAAAAACCTCTGAAGAACATATACCATCCCCAAAACCCTGCACACAGTTCTGAGTCCCCATTTATTATTTTTTATCATCAAACAGTCATTAATTTCAAGCTGTTAGAATTGGTATCTGAAGTCATTTCTCCGACTTTATACTTTCATCTCATGTTTCTCCTAATAAATAAATATTTTGAAAAAAAATACTTTTCTACAGGATTTATTTCAGATGAGTATTATTTGTTTATTGTATTTGTATCTTACCTTTATTATTTTTCCAAATAGCTCAAGTTAGTGAACATATTCAACATGCCGCCTTCCTCCTATTTTACCTGTGAGGTGGGTTGGACTGAGAGAGAGTGATTGATCTAGTCAACTGGAAAGAAGAAAGAGAAAGAAAAAAACAAGGAAGAAGGGAAAAGGGAAAAGGAAGAAGGAAGAGGAGGGGGAGGGGGAGATGCAGATTAGACAAGCATTTGTCTGAAATGGTATAGGGTTTCCTGCTGCAGCTCCTGCTCTAGGAAGAAGAGGGAGGAGGAGGAAGAAGAAGAAGAAGAAGAAGAAACTTAGATCCATTTGGCAGTCACACCAACAAAAATTCATTTGTGGAACTAAAACAAAGTCAAAGTTGTCAGTAAGAAACCAGCTACCATAGATCTATGAATAACATAGGAATTTCAATTCAATGCAAGAAAAGTTGGCTATCTTAAGTACTGCCAAAAAAAGAATGCTATACGGATCAAAGTAAAAGTGGAATTAGGCAAAGCTACTTCAATCTTATTGAATATTACGATCAGTATTATCCAGAATTTTGTCTGAATATGCACAATATACTCAAAACCACTTGTTCTACTTTCAGATGGTATAAGCTTTTGGCACAATCACTGAGTGTACAGATGAAGACACTGCTCACACAAACACTTTGGCTATGTGTTTGGAAAAACTTGAATGATTTGTGCCTGTAATCAAATTAAATGTGCACCCTTGTTTACAAGCCCAGGCTGCTTTTGACATACTGCTAAAACCAGGCCTCAGCTGGATGGGTAGGTCCCAAATACAGGCCTATTTTGTTAAATATCTAAGAAATCAAATATCCCGCTGAACAGGGTGAATTGAATTTTCATTTCATAAAATTAAATGGGGAAAATGATGCGTAAATGAATGTTGCAGGGGGAGGATTCCAACTATTCTCTAAGCTCAGTGATGCCAATCTGATACCCCCTGAAGATGAAAACTATGCTGCATCATTTGGAAGGGGAAATGAACGTTCTTCTGATGTTTACATGTTGCGTTTCTTCTTAGGTCCTATTTACAAAGCATATATATAATTAATTATTGAACTAACAATGTGGTAGAGGTGAGCAATGCATCTACCTTTTATCTGTCTTCTTTTCAGATGTGTATGGATTGAATCCTGGCATCTAAAGGTGGAAGAAATGACTGTTTCAGGGCCACAGAAATCTCTACTGTCAAATTATCTTTTACATTCAGACCCATAACTTCTTTTTCATCACCACTCTTTGTAATGCAAAATAATTGGGAGATTGTGAGGGATGTTAGTCTAAATTCTTTGCTATCTCAGAGAATTTATCAACAATCAGCCCACTTTTCAACTTCTCTAAGCCATAGTTGAAAATCCTACAATGACTCTGAATTAGTACTTTTCGTGTGCATTATGGTAATGTTAGCACCATTCCATAAAAATTGACTAGGAAAGGAAAATTGCTTGATGTTCTGGAGTAATGCAATTTCAATTCAAGGCAGTAAAGCAAACTTCAAGTATTCTTCCAAGCTTTCTGGAACTCACAGGAGATTGTTGGCATTTGAAAAGATAAACTATCAATGTAAAAATGGATCCAAAAAAGCCCTAACCCTGACCCATCTGAAGTGGAATGATTTCACTTTTGGTGGGCAACAGTTTGCCAGATTGTCTGCCAATGAATGCTTCTTTGAATTCTTATAAGCTCTTTCTCATGATATGGCATCAATGATGACATCTCACTATCTTCTCTCTTTCTGGTCTCATTTTCTACAGTCTTCGCTTTTCCCAAGCATCAGGGGCTCCTTCAATAGTTTTCACTAGTGAGTCTTTAACTTGATTATCAGAGTTTCCAGTGAGAAATCTGGACTTATTTCATTTAGCATGAAGATGAATGTCCTTTTCAAGGGCAAGTCATTTTCAACATCTTTCTTTACAAAGGATTCATCTTTTTTCTCTTTCTAATGATCCAGCTTTCACAGCCATACATTATGATGTGAAGATATTATGTATTTTTCTTAATGTGAAGTCTTTCACGTTTAATACATTGCCTAGATCTGTCATACTGTGTTTCCCAAGAAGATCTTTATTTCATGGATACAGTTACACACATATAGAATTGTGAGTTCTGTAACATACATATGTAGTCTATTAATACTTCCATTACTTCTTCATGTGTATTTAGTTGTCACCTGCAAGTGATGTAATCATGAACATCAGGCCAGTTTTTACACTTCCATCTTTCACTTTCAACAAGTCTTTTTTTAAAGCCTTTCTTATTTCTGGTCAGCAAAATGGTATCGTCAATATATCTGAGGCTCTGCTTCCATTAGATTTAATTTCAATTTCACTATCAGCATTTTTCATTATATGTTTTACATGGACCTGTCTTGCTTTTATATTATTCATTGGCTGTTGGCAAAATAATCCTGGGGGCCTTTTCAGAAACCACCTGTATCTCTGATGTTTTCATTGTATGCATTGTTGAAGTCTGGATTGCAGAATCATGAGCACAATCTGACTATAAGTGAAATTGTTCAGTAGTGTGAGCATTCTTTAGTACTATTTTTTTTATAATTGGAATATGCAGTACATTTATCTTTTCCAATGCACTGGCCAGTGCTGTTTTCTCCATATCGGTTTACCCAAGTGTGCATGGCACTTTAATTGCCTCATCTTTCAAGGCCTTAACCAGTTCAGCATAGATTTCATTATCTCTGGGAGCTTCGTTGTTGGTAATATTTTGTGCAACCCAATAAAGTTTACTTACCATTTCTTATTCTTTTCATTAGATATTTGTCATCTTTGTATTTTATCTATTTTTAAGTAGAATTCTATTTAGAATACCAAAGACTCGTTGGTTAACATCAGGAAAAACATTTAAAATTCCAATATAAAATTAATAGCTTCAGAATGTCCCAACTCCAAAGATTCTCTGGAAGATTTAATTTTGCCAAGTTGCAGGTTATTAGGATCAGCACTAACCTGGCTTCAAAAAGAAAGGTATTCTTTAAAATGAAAGCACTGAAGGCCTCAGTCTCTCAAAGTCACCAAAATATGAAACCACTGATAAAGCTTTATAAAATAAAATTGGCACTTGGGATTTATTAACAGCCCATACAGAGTTCTTGTTCCTCTTTTGTGGGATCTGGCATTTATCAATAATTTTTTCTTGTTGTTGCTACTTTTTTTCTGGCTCAACTATTTTCAATCTATCAATATAATAAATATCTCTATTTTTTTGCTTTTTACCAAATCTACCTTTATCCCTTTTTTTGCCTTTTACGATGCAGAATATTTTTGATTACTTGATCTTCAAAGATATCACAATTTTTCATATTAAATTCTTTAAATACCCTATCAAATCTCACCCATCAAATATGTTCTTTACTTTTACCACACATTCGTATGGAATATCACTAAGACTATTTTGTTCTTTTAATGATTTTTTGGTTCTTTAGTTTAAGTTGGAATTTTTGAAGAAGAAAATCATAATTTGAACTGCAAGCAGTACCATATTTTTTTTTGGTTGACTGAATTGAACTTTGTTTGCCAGATATCCAGTCAGTTTGGTTTTGATGTTCTGTGTCCAGTGATGTCAAATTCTTGAAAGCTATTTTCAAATACATATATTGTTCTCCCTTCTTTACATTCCATTCTTATGGGAAGTAACAGCCAGGTACAATTTTAAGTAAGGAAAAATCTTACTGAGGAATCTATCTATCATGGCCCATTCCTCTTAGTTGTCTACCACATTTTGTCTTTATTCCATGTGTACAATGATGTCATGACAGTTAAAGCATCATTATGATTCCATAGAAGCTTTTGTCCATGTGTATGATAGCGTGTTTCAAAGGCTGCTGCTTAAATAATCATATGTCAGAGTGAATAAACTATAATGCTCATCTCCCTGTTCATTTAATCAGCTACTATGCTGAAAATTAGAGAGCCTAAAGAGGCTAAAAGCCACAATTACAAGGCTATTTAATAAGTTTAGATTAATATATCCATCATTAGCTGTCAGTAAAACATGCTCATTAGGGCTGAATCATACTAGAACATCATGTCATGTTGCTTGAACTGGCTGCTTACATTTTACCTTAGCTTTGCTGTCTCTCCATACAAACATAAATACCTTTTTGCCTTTCAGGCAAATTTGCATCTTTTTGTTTTACCAGGTGTTTAGGAAGAAGAGGATACTTACAAAGACTGAGGAATAAGAAAAGCTTCTATTTGAAAAATGCAACTCAGTATTAAATTCCCTGAATAACAAATACATAAATGAAATCATTCCTGCCTATCAGAATATACCTCGTTGATGATACCTCATTCTATCAAGGACCTTGGAGTTCTCATATCAAATAACCTAAGATCCAGAGCTCACTGTAATAGCATTGCCAAAAAGGCATTAAGAGTTGTAAATCTAATCTTACGAAGCTTCTCCTCCGGAAATATCGAATTGCTAACTAGAGCATACAAAGCTTTTGCTAGAACAATACTCGAATACACCTCTTCAGTCTGGAATCCACACTGTATATCAGGCATTAATACAATTGAATGAGTCCAGAAGTACTTCACTAGAAGAGTACTACACTCTTCTGCTCGCAACAGAATAGCCTATATCACCAGGCTTGAGATTTTGGGCTTGGACAACCTTGAACTACGCCGCCTACAGTTAGACTTAAGCGTAGCACACAAAATTATTTGCTACAATGTCCTACCAGTCAATGACTACTTCAGCTTCAACCACAACAATACAAGAACACATAACTGATACAAACTCAATGTAAACCACTTCAGACTTGATTGCAGAAAGTATGACTTCAGCAACAGAGTGGTCAATACCTGGAATGCACTACCTGACTCTGTTGTTATATCCTCTAATCTCCACTCCCTTAACCTCAAACTATCCACTATTGACCTTGCCCCATTCCTAAGAGGTCTGTAAGGGGCATGCATAAGTACACCATCATGCCTACCATCCCTGTCCTATTGTCCCCATTTATTTGTACTGATTTCCTATATTCTTACTCATGTTTATACTATTATCTTGTAAGAGATTGACAAATAAATATTACATGTGTTTCCTACTTCATGATCCAGAAAAAAAAAAAAAACGGGCTTTGATTTTGTTTGTGGCGTACTGGCCAGGAAGTCTTAATGTTAACTAGTGAATGTTTCATGTCATACAGATATCAACTTTTAAGTTTCATTGTACACATGTTGCGCATTGACAATAAAAGTTTGATTTGATTTGATTTGAACCTAATCTATGCCTTTTACATATTATTAAAAGTATTATAAATAAATCCTTATTGAACCCAAAGCCATGATGGGTAGTGGAGGTAAACATCTATGGTTCCTCTGATGAAACCAAATGTAATTATATTTCCTCTTTTTTCTGACTGTTTTTTGGTGGTTGGAGTCTTGCATTAAATTTCTTGTCTCAAAAGCAGAATAGGCACATGTGCAGCAAATAAATCAGCAAGAAAAAAGAAAAGAAAAAAAGCAACTGGTCCCCTCTCAGTTACATCACGTTGCCTTCTCCTTTTCTTTCCTTTTTACTGCCAGGGTTATTCTTCCTAACAGTGGTGCTTGATATTCATGTTGAAGCATGAACATAACTGAAAGAAAATAGTTGTTCCCAACCACAAACATTTTTGCTAAACAGGGAAGCTTCTTTTGTTTTGGCTTTGCCTGTATTTAACATACATTCTCAAATCTGATCAAAATGCAATAACTTAAATAATAGGATAAAATTGGAGGGTGGAAGTGGTGACCATTTGAGTTTGGTCCCATCTGATGCTATTGGAAAAGTACACTGTTGGTCTTCCAAAAATTTAAGGTTTAATCAATAAAACTGTCTATTGTTCTGCTCTTCTTTTTCTTTTTGCTCTGCTTTTCCCTGATTGACTGGAAGAAATTACTGACTGTTTTTTTTCCTCTGAAGAAGAGAACAGAAAGCTCAAAGAGAGCCTTTCTCTTGGATCCCCTAAATTGTTCTTAAGCATCTATATATAGAGAGATACTTTTAGTGGTCTTTGTTATGATTTCATGTATCTGCCCTGCTAAATTCAAATCTCAGAGAATGAATTGGGCAATTCCATCTAGAACTACTTCAGTTGTTTCTTCCAGAATGCAATGGGTCAGCAATGAGAAAACTGTCCACATAATTTAATTTAAATAAGTGTGAGGGAAACAAAGGATTTTTAGCACGGTGATAGAGCATAGCTGTCAATAGTAACATATTAAAAAGATCAGAATTGGGGTTATGGCCTTTTCCCAAATGCAAAAAATATTTAGTGTTTTATACATTCAGTATATCAACAGAACTAGCTGATAAATTGATAAAAAGCAACAAGAATGTTTGCCTACTAGAAAGTGGTTCAATTTGTTTTCATTTAGGGAATAGGAGCAATGCAGACAGGGTATAGGAAATGCTGAAAATGCTATGAATAAAGTATTTCTAGAATCTTGTTATAAGATTGTAAAATGATACTGTAAGAAAAAAATAAGCTTATGCAGCCATATTAAGAAAATACTAGAGGTATTCAACTATAAATATAAGAAATGTTCTAACATGAATCCAGTGAAGGCTGCTTCAGGTAAACAATCTTCCAGAATGTTTTGAAATTGTTTATGAATGTCCTAGAAGATAGAGAGGGTGTGTTTGGAAAAAATGTGAAAGGAATGGAATAGTTGTACATAACACCAAGGAGATATGCAGAAGGTATTAATGTAAGAAGCAGCTGAAAGAATATCCAAATTAAGTTCACCAAAAGAACAAGTCAAACCAAAATTCAGAGATGAGGACTCATCTGGGGATAATAAAAGCAAAGATGATAAGAAACTTTTTAAGACAGTGTTTTTGGAATTAATTCGGAAAAGTTTATGAAGGGCTGCCTAGAGCAGAACAGAAGAGAAGGGAATAGAATTCTTTATTGACCAAGTGTGATTGGACAGACAAAGAATTTATCTTTGATGTATATGCTCTCAGTGTTCATAAGAAAAAAAATACATACATCAAGAATTATAAGATGCAACACTTAGTGATAGTCATAGGTTGCTAATAAGCAATCAAATCATACTAGGAAACTTTTAAAGATGAGAGTCACTAAATTCAACATGGTTGTCAAAATGCCATGCATTGGTAGATGTGTAGGTGCCTAAGGGAATGGGAGAGCTAGTGATTAAATGATACCATGAGTGGAACATCAGATGCAGGAATGCAAGGACATCAAGGTCATTATGTCAGTTTGTGCATGTCATCATTTTTATGTTATCTGGGTTTGCTGCAGATGCTTAAGAACAGTTGTCTAAGAACAGGAAGACAAATCTTTGCTGAAGATAAAGGGAATGGAAGGCTGTATTACAGGAAAAAAAAAGGAAAAGTAGCAATTGAACTGATTGTTCAAAATGTCATATGTGTTCCATTGCTAGATGCTAATTTGACATCAGGGAAATAAACCATCAAAATAACTAAGAAGTACATTTTTTTAAGTTGGTCACTTTTTGTCAGGATTCTAGATGGAGTTTAAAGCAGGACTCTCCAGAAGGCTGGCCTTTATGAAGTAGATTGTATGAATGAAAAGATCAAAGTCACAAAACAATGCTACCATTAAAAAAAACCTGTTCAAACTGTGGCATAGATGCCAATTTGATGGAATGTAATATCACAAGAGAAAGGAGATATAGTAGGAAGCCTGAATATAGATGCTTGCAACATGGAATCTAAATGTATATGGCTTGTAAAGGCAAAAGGAATCATGCTTATTTTTCTCAAGCATGAGACAAGAGACACACCACCTCATAGAAAACTTTCACAAAGAGAAGAGTAAGAAAACAGGTATCTAGGACTCCAACAGCTATGCATTTATTTAACCTGGTTGGTAATGAGTATATTTAGAAATCAGAAATATATTATAGATAAGGCTTCAGGTTCTGTATTCAGATAATGATGCAGCAATGTATTACAGCAAGAGTTTACTGAACACAAGACAACATGGGCATCCAGAGGGAAATAAAGGAAGAAAATGACAACATACAGAAAAGGTGCAGCATTTCCTAATGAAGCATGTTTTTAGTGAGATGTAAGTTAGGCAGGATGCAAGATATCAAGCAAGTTCTGAGGAGAAGCAATCATTATTGCCATCTAGCTGCAAAATGTTATCAAATAAAACCACAGCAATAGCATCATAAAATTATGGCACAAGGAACCAACCAGTACATCTCATATCAGTGATGTAATAGCTATAGCACAGCACTTAGAGTTATATACCACTTCACAGTACTTTAACAGTTCTCTCTAAGCAGTTGACTGGATCCTCATTTTACCAATCTTGTATGGATGGAAGACTAAGTCAACCTTGAGCTGGTGAGAATTGAACCACCAACCAGCTGGTAGCTGTCAGGAAGCAGAATTAACCTGCAGTACTGCATTCTAACTGTACCATCACAGCTCTGTAATCTATTGTATACAGCATATGTACAATCTGTAAGGAGTTGCAATTAACCCAGAAGATTTTTTTTGAAGATGTTCAAAGCTGTTAAAAAGTAAATATTAATTGTAACCACAGAAATGATCCAGGATGCATTGTGGCATGCATTGATGAGAAGGAGAAGCTAAAGTATTGGTTGGGCCACACATCCAAATAGACATTCTAGCAGAATAGAACTCACTGGAAGCTTTTAGCCAATCAGTGAATTTGTATGGAAAGGGAAGGAAAACTGAAATTGCGGTGAGGTGCTCCCCAAGGCTGAACAAGGTAAGCCCACTCAAAAGATTATCCTATACAAACAATGAGCATGATCTCAGATGTTGAAGGAATATTGATTACTGAAAAGATAATGCAAAGGAAGACATTGAAATCCTATATAAGTACTCTCTTTGCATATTCACAGCATTCACAAAGGAAGCTGAAAGCTGAAAGTGTATCTTTGAAAAACAGGCATGAAGGGGCCATACAGCATCATGTTTATTCCTTAAAATGATGATGGATATTATATTTGCTCCATAAAGATGTATCTCAGTACCAGAACAACAAGAAGCATGTAGATCACTTAAATGTGAAGCTTCTCCGTATGCAGCACATTTAAATGTCAGACTACAAGAAGCAGTTATCGTCACGCTAATGGGATATGTATATATGCAAATTGCACTCAAGAGAGAGCATAGCATTAGTGACATCTATTCTTCTATTAAGGTGAGAACAATCAGTTGAGCTAGCCAAAATCTGTCAGCTGTTATAATTTTATTCAGAAAGGCAGAGTATGTGTCAATGGCCACATACTAGCAGATTACTTATCTAATCTAGAAACTGGTGAACCAGTCTGTTCCATCTGGTCTGTTTCCTTCCTTCTCTCCCTTTTCCTCACCATGAAAACAGAAAGTTCAGATATGTTATATTTTTATCACTGCAGCTAATGTTTGGACATATATAAATATAGGTATTCTTAATAAATTGGTTTTGCTAAATAGAGATTGCAGTGAACCAAATGAATATTTTTTGCTCAATGGTACTTCAGGGTTTAGTTACATAAAGAATCTCTAGTCCCATGGTTTAGTCTTAAAAAGATTAAATTCCATATTTTATCATGCTATCCCTGACTTATTCGCTTTGTGACAGTCTCAACAGGAAACATGAAACCTCTAATACTAACAGCATAGAGAATTCTAAGATAAATCCAATAAGTGATACTGTCTTACCAAGCAATAGATTTGGCGGTACAATGATGTTAATATTCTTTGTTATTCTTGAATCTTTACTAGTCAGCCAGATTTAAATAGAACGGAGGAAGGTACTCAAGAAGAGATCATGATGACATGTGACAAATTACTCTAACACCTCATATTTTAGCTCAAATGTAGGGGGAAGGGAAATTCATAATATCAATAACAAGAACTCCATTTTGTTTTTTCCTTTGCAAAATTTATCCAGAGCAAAACAGCTTTAATATCTACCTTTTCTTGTGACCAGGATTTGAATGTTGTAATGTTGTGTTATGTTTATGGGTATGTTGTATCTTACAGTTCTTCTTAGTCTTTACCAACCTTATATTAGGATACTTCTTTCAGTAGAGATTAGGTTGGTAACAAAAAATCCTCACATCATGCCAAGTAAAAATGAGTTTCAAATGGTGAAGCATCTATTGCAAATTCCTTTGTCTTCCCAAAGTAACTTTAACAGGATTCTTCATAATATGTTTTGACTTTTTCCAACAATTTGTCATGTTTTGCCTGCCAGGAAGCTTCTTCAGTTTTGGCCAAGATGCTGGAAGACAGATCTCTAAGTGCAAAGAAAGTGACATGTTGAGAGATTAGACTAGAGAGGAATCAATCAATTGACCTAGCACTTAGATTTCAGAATACATTGAACCCTCCTGGATTTATAACTGCAAAGAAGCTTTTGAATTACATGGAAAAAGCCATCAAATATGCAGCTGGCATTCTGAGCTCAAATGCTCCCAGTTTCAACTTTTACATATTATTTGTAAGGTAATGTGAGGCAACTTTCATGGCATAATTCAAGATCTAGTGAAAAGCTTACCATTCATAATTTAGCTGTTTTGGTAGGTAAGGTGATATATAAAAATGATGGGGGAAATGAAAACCAGGATAGTGACTACTGATAGTCTCCTGTTAATGTTTTGCATGTTTTTTCATGAAATATAGATTTCATTTTTCTTTTATAATTTTTTTCTCTTCAATGTCCTCATTATTGATATCCAATTCTGTCTCCCCTACTAATGAAAACTCAAGACTATCTTTCAGATTTATTACAGAAAGCAAATATGTATGCTTGTGCTTCCTTCTGTATATTTTTGTTAAGCACACATTGTTTTAAAATAACTGAATTCAGTGATCAATATTTAGGTTATATTTCTTCTCTATCAAAGAAGAAATATGCATAGCTATGACCATACTCAGGATGCAATGAGAATGAGTGAAATAAGAAGGAAAAAAATCTTTGGAAATAAGTTCCATAATTTAACTTATTAATCTTAACTAATTTTGAGACTCTATTGAGGGCCACAGCTAACTAATGATTGGTTAAGAGAACACCAGGAGAACTAAGCAGAATAGGCTACAAAGAATGAATGGTTTCTTTATATTTTGTAAAATAATCCATGAGCATATGGCAAAGTGGTCATCAGAAGTTCAGCTATATTTGAGGGAGTCCAACTTTTCCTTAAACCATAAAAGATATGGAAAGATAACCCATGGCTAATTTATGCCAAAAGATTTAAAGGACAGTCACATGGCTTTAAATGAAAATATTCAAGGAGGATTTTTTAAAATGACCAGTTTCAGTAGGTATGTTAGATACCATGATTTGGACAAGGAATTAATAAAGAATAAACTCAGCAAAATTGTTGCCCAAGCAAACTTCTTGGGAACTTTCCAACATTTTTGAAATTCCTGAGATATACCACTGGAAGCTGGAACAGGGAAATGTAAAAGAGGTTTATAACAATCACCATGTGTTAAAAGGTAATCATCTCCACTCATTGGTTCAATAAATCATATCTATTTACAAAGATACTATCCATAATAAATACCATTAATAGTTTCTGGGTTAGGGAAAGGCAAACATTGGACAAAAGCCAGAAATGTTAGATAAGCAAGTCCCTGCCTTTAGCATTCAATACATATAAAGAATGTTCCTCAAAGACTGTAAGAGGCTTCTGGTTCAAAAATACATTGACTGTTTTCTTGTCTTTCTTATAATACCAGCTTCATTCTTTAATGGCCGGGATGGGCTGAATAGCTGAATAGCTGATCAAAGATAATGTAAGCCTTTTGTAAAAGATTCAGAAGATGAAAAACAAGAAGATTAATAAACTGCATAGTCAGCAGCAGGATGTGATGCTCATGATGATTAGAGCAAATTTTAGAAAGATTCATAAACTTGCTAGCAGTAAGAATAATTAGCAGTAGTTTACTGATCAAGAGAGGAGCTGGGTTCCCTTCTCTATAGGCTCAAGGAGGATCTATCAGGGACAGTAAAGTGACATTTGCACTGAAGGGACATAGTTAAACGGATCACTCCAATTCTATGAGTAAACTATTTTAAATGTATATCTAATCAAAATCTGATGGACTTTTGAATCTCAGTTTATGTCACAAGTTTTTTTTTTTTTTTTTTTTTAGCAGATAGGGTGAATGGAAACTCATTAATCCCATTAGTCTAATTTGCAATAGAAATAATAAAAACACAATTCTTCTGTTTTTCATATAAACAATTTTGCTGAATCATGTTTCTGTATTTTGGGCATTCTGGACTGAATGCCTGGATTTTATCACAACAATGTGTTGGTCAAATATGTTGCCCCCCAAAATAGCACTGTGCCACAGTGGAACAATGAACCCAACTACTCTGTAGGTACTAATAATAAAACCTGAATGGAGACATAAAATAATTTCAATATACCAAATGAATTTCTTGGAATGGATGAAAACAGTTGTATACTTGAAAGTATAATGCTATTCCTCTCCCTTCTGTTCTGCCCCATTTTATTAGAAGAGTTGAATAACTAGATGCCACATTCAATGTGCAGTACACACTGCCTTTATCTTAACAATGAATATGTTAACCACATAATGCAGGATCATATTTCCATGATATATGGAGCTTTCGGAAAAGGAATTTTAACATGAATACTCTCCCAAGTAAATCAAACTATTGAATTATTAATACCAAAGCACGGATTTTTTTTCTAACTGGGTAGTTGAGCCAGACATTCATAATAGAGATATGACCCAGCCCTAGCAGACTCTACTAGCTCAGCATGCAGAGGAGAGTTTGCATGCTAAATATTAAAAAAAAAAAAAAAGAACCAAAACAAAACCACTTCCCATTGTACAATACATTAGGTTGGAAAGAAAACTTGCCATCATGTTTCTATGACATGTAGAAACTTTTAGTGTCATGCAGCCTTCTCTTCTTATGATTCAAGGAGGTATGTAACATATGACAAAGGAGACAGAAAATGAATATTGTTAAACATATCCTTGAATCATGTACCCTCATTAACAGAGATGCAGAAATGGATTGCCATTGCCTTCTTCCAAGGTGTTTGGCAACTTTGGAACTGTCAAGAGGTTTCCCATCTAAGTGCTACCCAGAGATTTCAGGACTGTTGCAGGCCAGCTACTTTCCTTCCATTTTTGCTTGGAGCTGGGATGCTATAAAGGCTCTGGTCCATATAATATCTGACTGTTGATTTCTAAATCCTAGCCATACTCTTTATATTTGCAGATTCAGCGCTCTTATGAAAGATTGATAGAGCTGTTTTGAATCCTAGGTGTAGCATAGTCTGAAGATCTTTGGCAGATTTCATTCTTTATTGATTGTTCTTCTCCTTACCTATGCTATACCTGTGTTCAGGCTGGTTGAAGACCTCATTCCAAACATTTTCCTATGCTTTCCTAATTCCATTTTTATGGTGATACTTGTTTGGAAGAAAAAAATAATACAGGAAGAATCAGCCAAACAAGTTCTTAACTTTAAGAAAAGAATAAAGACAGCAAGAATTGCCAGCCTTGTTTCTGGCTAGACTTATGCATTGGTAATTTAATCCAACCATCTGGCTGTATATTTCTTACTGTTGTGGTGGTAGTGGTGATTTTATTTTCTGCAAGCAGGAACATATCAGGAAAGTTATGAAAGATCACTTGAACAATAGATACCATGCTTGTTTTCATCTTTTCAGATGCTGAGGCTGTCAAAAATCAGGATCAGTTAATTTGCAGTAAGTGATCAGCATAAACAGATTCCTGAGGGCCATTTGGAGTTTAGCAATGTTTGGTGTGTGGTGATAACTCTCTGAATAATAACATTTTTTTCCAGTTATGGCAACATGGAGATTTGTGGTGGCAGAAGGATTTCATGCATGTCTTCAAAATGGCATACATATTTAAATTCAAGATTACTTTAAAAAAAACCCCAATTCCTTCATTTTCTAATTATTGTAGTCCATTAACCCAACACCAAAGCAATAGCACATTATACAACCTAATCCTAAAGTGTATGTTTTCATATTATCTTTAGAAAGTAAGAAACAGACTTGGAATTAAAGATCACAACATTGAGTGAATTTATGGCTAGCTTTTATTCTCTCCCCCTTTCCTCTCCCACCTCCAAATATGTGTATCCTGTAGTTCATTTTTGTTTATTTAATATTATTTATCACATTTATATAGTCAACCATCTCATGCAGTGACTCTCTATAGAGAAATATCAGTTGTGATAAATACTTTTAGGGTATTCAACTGCCAAGTGAGTTCAGTCAAATCTCATCTTCACTTTGAATGAGATTTGAAAATGAGTTTGCTGCATTATATCTGCTGTCAAAGCAAAAGATAGAAGCAGCTCTCTCGACAGGGATGGGGAACACTAGAAGGAGTACATTCAATATCTGCCTAGCTACCTAAAGCATTTTTCATTCTGTACTGCAGAGCACATGGAAAGAAGAAGGCTTTAGATGCCAGAGAAACCAGTCTTTTGAGCATTTTAACACAGGGAGAGAAATCTGTTCATAACATTTTTTTTAAAAAAAGTAATATCTCCCTTCCCCTCAAAGTCCACTCTCTCATACAGTGGTTTTAAATATTTGGAAATGATAGATAGATAGATAGATAGATAGATAGATAGATAGATAGATAGATAGATAGATAGATAGATAGATAGATAGATATAGACAGACAAAAAGATGATTAGATAGATAGAAGATAGATGATGGATCATAGATGATAGATGATAGATAGATAGATAGATAGATAGATAGATAGATAGATAGAGATAGATAGAGAAAGATAACCAGACAAAAAGATGATTAGATAGAAGATAGATAGATAGATGAGAGAGAGAGAGAGAGATAACCAGACAAAAAGATGATTAGATAGAAGATAGATAAGGTAAGTAGGTAGGTAGAAGATAGATAGATAGATAGATAGATAGATAGATAGATAGATAGATAGATAGATAGATAAATAGATAAATAGACATTGTATAATTAGGTAGGATGTGATATATCTATACACGGAAATATAATTTTATTTGATTGATTGTAGGGTTAGGGTTGGGGTGGATAATTCCTCTTTCAACTCATGAAATAGAGGAATATTTTGACCACTAAATTTTATTTGGATTTGGGAAATTAAAAAATCTGGTGATTTTACAGTTGACTGAGAAAGTATTTTTGTCTGAAAGACAACACTAAACTGTAGTTAACTGTGTTTTAATTTAAAGTATATTGCCTTGGGTATTCTTCTAATTAAAAGGCAAAAATAAATTTTAAAAAACTAAAACAGACTAGAAAAGGAAATGTGCACTTCTTATTAGATCTAGAGGCATGGAAAATACAAAATGCATTGGAGCATCATCATAAACAATTTACAGTATGCTACCATAGACACTAATTCCATCGCCCTTCCCATTCCCAGGTTTTGAACTAATAACAAATAAATACACACACACACAACACAATTTTTCAGAGGAGAGTCACTTTTAGGTACTTGAAAGACTTGAAACCAAGCATGTCTGAGTTCTAATTCTGTTTCAGAAACAAAAGCATCTGGCTCACTCTCTCAGCTTTGGGAAGCAGGGAATGGCAAACCACTTCTAAAATGTTGCTTAGAAAACTGCAGCAACTCATCCAAGTAGCTGCCAAAAAAAAAAAAAGGAATTTTCATAGTAAGAGGAGCTGAGTAAGTCTTCAGTCTTCTCAGGGAGAGAAAAAAAAATCAAACAAATTGACATGAATTTTAAAAGGGGGAAAATAATTGATTCAAAGACAATATTAGGAACAATTCCTAATTTTAATGTTATAACTATGTCAATATAATTGTCATCTGGGTGATTATAATGGGAGATAATTTGGTTTCCCAATATTGTTTTACTGATTGTTTTTTCTTTCCTTTTCTATTTTTCCCCTTTCTCGAGTTTTTCCCTTTTACTTGATTGCATGCACCTATCTTTCAAACAGTGACAAACAGTAATGATATCAATGTTGATATCATATTTGGAGTTTTATAGATGTTTCAAATAATTTCTGAAGATAATACATTTAATGAATGAAAATAATGAAACAATGTATTTTTAATTTTTAACTGTAAATTCTTTGTTTATTTACTGTTTTACTTTTTAACCACCAGGCTTCTTCCTGAGTTCTTTCATGTAATTTTAAACAGGAATGAAGGAAGGAAGGAAGGAAGGAAGGAAGGAAGGAAGGAAGGAAGGAAGGAAGGAAGGAAGGAAGGAAGGAAGGAAGGAAGGAATCTCTGGATTTGATTTAAATACCTTGAAGTCAACATCTATGTATATTTCTTGGTTAATAAAATGCTCATAAAATAATATTTGAATATGTTATTAAGAAGAGGAAATAAAGAGCATAAAATGGGTAATATATGTATGCCTTGTTCAACATCTGTCTACATGCCTATATGTCATTGAATAACTAATGGGACGTAGGTTTTAGTTACCTCTAAATTTTCACTTACAAAACCTTCTGTCTGTTGCCCTCATGTTTCTTTTCTTGTTGTATACAGAAGATAAGAGAGAAGGTATGGAGGAACATGACATTAACTCCCTACTTCTTCAGATTTTCCTCATCAGGTTCCCCTACTTTCTTCCCTAATCCCCCTCCTGTCTTCTGGCAGCAAATCTATTAATAGACTGAGGCCAAAATGTCTTTCAGTAGAATCAGTAAACAAAACTTTGGTCTCAAATCCAATTTAAGGTTTGAGATGAATAAAGTTCCTTACCAATAGCTAAAAACCAAAGGACATGACAACCAGAACTATTCAGACAAAGAACTGAGAACAAACTCAGCAGATATTATTTTAGAATCTTAGGCAGGATTCTTAGTTCTCAGGCAAGATTTATGGACTGGAGAACCCAGCCTCCACAAAGCTGGTATTGGCATTATATTATCACATTGTCAGTCCATCAAGCAATTTTCAATTCTCACACACCCACCAATTTGTAGTTGATACAATGAGTAAGTTATCTCTTATTTGAAATCAGTACTGTAAATTGAAATGATGGTTGGCCAATATCCAAGGCTCTAAATAACCATTATTTCTTTTTAAATATGTACATGGCTATTTAATAGAAACACCAGAACATCAGAACAATGATGATAATGAATTTTAGTCCTAAAGTAGAAAGTTTATTTGAACCGCCATCTCTTCCTGAAAAAGTGCATATAAAATGTGAGTGTTTGGGCATTTCACTGGAAGCAGAAAAGAACTGAAGTGTTGAAATTCAATATTGGTCTTGCTTGGCTCAATATTTGATTTTTCATCTCTAAATTGGGGGTATTGGTTTTGGAGGCTAACATGTTATACTGGAGAAGCAAAAGCAAAATCGTGTGGCAGGCTGAAGTCAAAATTTATTTTCATACAGGTTTTTTTAAATCATGTCCTTTCATTTTACAGCCTTGTGCTGAAACTAGAAAAGACGCTAAAGAAGTTTGTATAATTAGACTATTTATTAAAGTTGCAATCTCATACACACATTGTTCCATATTAGCAGGCTTGAAACCCTGCATTCCTATTGGTCTGTGTTAAACTGCTACCTGATTGGTCAGCCTGAGTGTTTATGATTGGCTCGCTAAGAGTCTGCTGCGATTGGTTAAAACCAAGCGCGGGAGACTCAAAGCGATGCCATTGGCCGCCAAGCCTCAGCAAGCTCTATAAAAGAGCCACCGCAGGCTGCTACCTTCCTGAGTCTGATCTAGCCTATTAATAATTAGCTGTTGTTACTGAACCCGAGTCTCTCATCTCTGAAATCCGTCCTTCTGAACTTAACACTGGCAACGAGGATGGGATTGTGAGACAACGAGACATCTAACATGTGGCAAACAGAACGAAAATGACCAGCAAGATGGCCAGCAATACCACGCCACTCGCACCCTTTAATCCAGCCACTGAAGACTGGGAGTCCTACATTGACTGGTTTCAGATGTTTTTGGAATGCAGCAACCTGAAAGATGCAATCGGAAGCAGGCCATATTCCTAATGCACTGCTGTATTTAGAATGGCAAAGGCTTTGGCAAAACTGGCGGATGTTAAGGCAATGGACTGGGACGACCTTGCACCCATCCTCCATAGCCACTATGCTCCAGGAGTGCCTACCCTAATTCGCCGGCACGATTTTTACCGACGAGACCAGCGTGAGGGCAAGAGCATCAGCGACTTCGTGGAAGACTTGAGGGACCTGGGAGGTCTGTGCGGACTCATGGACCTAGATGAGGCCATGCGAGACCAGTTCATCCTCGGCCTAAAAGACCCCGCACTACAAAGCAAGCTGATGGCCCAAGGCAATATCTCCCTCACCAACACCACAGCAGAAGTGACTGCAGCTGAAGCCACCCACAAATTGGCAGCCCGCATGCGCCTATCAAATGGAACCGACCGGCATCCCGTCAGCGAGACAGCTCCAACATCAGAGAAACACACCACAACCCACCACGGCAACGTTGAATCCCCCTCAGACAGCGACTACGAGGAGGAAGAAATCCACCAACTCTAATCAGAACGCGATCGACGAGACCGGCGGGGTCGTAAGTCAAGCTTCCAGTGTGCTGGATGCGGAGGCGACCATCCCCACTCTGAATGCCGATTCCTTGACGCCATTTGTCAGCATTGTGAGAAGCAGAGGCACATCGCAAAAGTATGCCAAAATAAATGCAACCAGAGTCTATGGCGCCGAGCAAGCAGCCCCAAACGGCATGATGGCACCCCCCCAAGCATCAGGAATGCCAGACGGACAGCCTTTGGAACCGAGACGGCTGAATCAAACGGTTCAGTGAGCTGGCACGAAGAGAAGAGACCCATCAAAACGTCGTCATTGGCCATTCCTCAACTATCGACACCCGAAAGGTACGCATAGTAGTGAACATTGAAGACAAACCCATGGAAGTAGACTCTGGCTCCTTCCTTTCCATGGTTTGCTGGCACACCATCAAGTGCCTAATACCCAGCATACACCGACACGAACTAAGTGACCAAAAGCTGATCCTCAGAGACTACCAGGGAAATTGCATCCCCGTAGCCAGCATCGGGCATTTCAAAATCACGTTCAAAGGCCATACCAACATATTGCCACTCACCATTGTGGACAAAGACCGCCCCAGTTTGCTCGGGCTACAATGGTTCGAGCCGCTAGGGATAGAAATGGCTGGCATCCACCACATGAACGAGAAAGATTGGGAAGCGACACTTGCACAGGATTTCCAAGAGGTCTTCAACAACACCTTAGGCAAGTACAAGGGGTCCCCAATCTCATTCAATCTTAGCCCAGATGTTGCCCCCATCTGCCTCAAACCCCAGCAAGTGCCATTTGCACTCAAGCCTAAAATAGACAAGCAACTAAATAAGCTTATTGCCCAAGGGGTATTGGAGCCTATTGACCATGTCCGCTGGGAAATGCCTATAGTCACCCCCATCAAACCGGTTTCTCCATAAGAATCTGTGGTGACTATAAGGCCATCCTCAACCATGCCCTCCTGCACTCACTGGGGGGAGGCTGGGTCTTTGCAAAGCTCGACCTGGCACAAGCTTATCAACAGTTGCCGGTCAATGCAGAAACCGCTGAGGCACAAATAATTGTAATGTACTGGGGGGCATTTAAATGCAACCGCCTCCAATTTGGCGTCAGCGTGGCACCCGGGGTCTTTCAAAGCCTCATGGAAAGGCTACTGCAAGGAATTAAGGCTCTATTAAATAAATAGAGCCGTACTTCGATGACGTATTAGTGGCAGCGGCTAACAAAAAACAACTACAAAAATGCCTAAGGGCAGTACTCCAGAAATTAAAGACTCTGGCCTGAAAGTTAAAAAAGAAAAATGCCAACTATGCACTGAAAGGGTCAAATTCTTGGGGTACCTCCTAGACAAACATGGAATTCACCCCACCGACAAAACACTCAAAGCCATCAAGGAAGCCCCCAGACTGAAAAACAAAGCGGAACTTCAGGTGTTTTTAGGACTCATTAACTTTTATAATGTTTTCCTACCCCAAAAGGCGACCGTGGCGGAACCATTGCATAGACTCTTGGACAAAACCGTCTCCTGGATTTGGGGAAAATGAGAGGAAAACGCCTTTCAACAAATAAGAAAACCTCTTAACCTCTGACGCAGTCCTCATCCAGTATAGTGAAACCTTGCCATTAACAATCACATGTGACACATGCCCTTTTAGAGTAGGGGCAATTCTCAGTCATACCTTACCAGATGGAAAAGAGGCGCCCATCGCCTTCTTTTCACGAACCCTATCCAAGCCGGAAAGAAACTACAGCCAGCTGGACAAAGAAGCCCTAGCAATTGTCTCCGGAGTGAAAAGGTTCCATGAATATGTCTATGGTAGGACCTTTTCAATCTTTACTGATCATAAACCTCTGCTAGGCATATTGGCGGGCAACAAGGCCACCCCAAATATCCTGTCACCTCGCATGACTCAGTGGTCTGAGTTCTATAATTACTGGCTCACACACGCCCCGATAAGGACATTTTGCACGCCAATGCTTTAATCTGTTCATCCCTTGCGGACGTGCAAGACGACCCAGCACCCACTACACAAATCCTTCAAATCGAGGTCTTACCCAGCCCACTCCTCACTGCATCAGACATTGCCCGCGAAACAAAAAAAGATAGACAACTGGCATGAGTATTGAGCTGGGTAGAATGGGATTGGCCGGAAAATGACAAGAACGACCGTTTTAAAGCATTCAGGAACCGACAAACTGAACTTTTTTCTCAAAAAGGTTGCATACTTTGGGGAGATCGGGTGGTGATACCAGAAACTTTGCAAAAAACTGTGCTAGACATGCTGCATGAAGGGCACCCGGGCATCGTCCAAATGAAAGCCCTGGCAAGAAGTTACGCTTGGTGGCTAAGTATGGACAAGCAGATTGAAACATGGGTAGCCGCATGCAACAGTTGTCAACAAACTTGATCCGCCCCCCCACTGCACCACCCCTAGAATGGGAAATGCCCAGAGGCCCCTGGTCACGAATCTATGTTGATTTCGTTGGCCCCACTCAGGGACACACATTTCTGATTACCGTCGACGCATATTCAAATTGGCTGGAAGTTTGCACCATGAAAAAAACAACTACCGAAGCCGTCATAACAAAACTTAACAAACTCTTTGCCACACATGGGTTGCCAAATGTGATAGTGTCCGACAATGGGACACAGTTCATGGCATTGGCATTTGAACAATACCTGGCTTCCCGTGGCATCAGACATGCTTTAACTTCGCCCGCTCACCCGGCAGCAAATGGGCGGGTGGAACAAATGGTTCAGTTGATCAAAAAATCCATTCAGAAAAGAGAAGACGGCAACATCCAAGAGAAAATTAATAAAATGCTGCTGATACAATATATCACGCCTAACACAATCACTAACAAATGCCCAGTGGAACTACTTATGGGCAGAAGGCTCCATTTACCACTAGACTGCTAACATCCCACATATAACCCAGAGAAACCCCCAGGCTCCACCAGCCATCATCGCACCTTCAACATCGGTGACACAGTCTTTGCCAAAAGCTTCACCGGGGACCCTCTTTGGGTACCTGCATGGATAACCCAAATAACCAGACCCCGGTCATACCGCCTAGAAACAACTGATGGGCGAAGCTGGAAGTGCCACATCAACCAGCTATGGTCAAGGCTAGCCAGCACTGACTTTAACAAAGGAATCAGTGGGGGGGGGGGAACCACAAACATCGAAAAAGACAAAAACCCATTGCAAGCAGAACACCCCTCAAGCAGAAGCCAAATAATTAACCAACCATACTCACCTGAAGACATGGAACTGTGGCAGATGGGTGCTTCACCTGGAAGGAGCAGCCGGACAAGCTCGACCAGCCCAGAGAATCCAGGCGGGAGCAGCAGAGCAAACGACTCGACCAACCCGGGGGAACCAGGTGGGAGTAGCAGCTTTAGGCCCAGCTCAGCCTTCCGGTCAGTTCCATCAGGAAACTTGAGAGTGTCGCGAAGCCCATCTGAACCGGCTGACAACCAGTGATTAAATGAAGCGCGCAGGTTAAGTAGGCAGATGTGAAGACCCGCCTACTTATGTGACTATGTCACACTCCCCTTGGACGATACCAAGAGGGGAGGGGTGTTCCATATTAGCAGGCTTGAAACCCTGCATTACTATTGGTCTGTGTTAACCGCTACCTGATTAGTCACCCTGGGTATTTATGAATGGCTCGCTAAGAATCTGCCGCGGTTGGTTAAAACCAAGTGTGGGAGACTCAAAGTGATGTCATTGGCCACCAAGCTTCGGCAAGCTCTATAAAAGAGCCACCGCAGGCTGCTACCTTCCTGAGTCTGATCTAGCCTATTAATAAAGAGCTGTTGTTACTGAACCCGAGTCTCTCGTCTCTGAAATCCGTCCTTCTGAACTTAACACACATAACTTGGAATAAATACCACTGAATTCTATTAACGTTATTTCTGAACTGAAAGGTGTAGGACTGGTAACTGATCTTGGGGACAGAACAATGGGTTTAATTTTAATATTGTAGTCCAGTGATGGGGGAAAGTCCATATTGTATCAAGCTCTAGTGAAACTTTAGGAATTTTTTAAATTAGTAACACCAGGAGGATCTGAGGAAGAAATACTTAGCTATTTTCAACTTTCTGGACAATTCAGGCAATTTTTCAACCCTCTTTCATCACTTCTCACATGAAGGGGAGACAATTATAGTAAAGTGATATGTAATGCTTTGTATCCAAAGCATATTATAAATCTTAACACTGGTATTAATCTGGTGACTCATAGTCCCAAAGGTGCTTTTTCAAAAGTTCAGTTCAGTCAGAACTGAAGAAACTTCTTGGATAAGAAGTGAAGCATCTTCAAGGAAAAACAAAGTCCAGTTTCCTTTTGAAAAAGCGCCTTTGGTACATCAATAATCTGGATGACTGAAAATCTCCAGAGACGCTGGTGACTGATAATAGTGCTGATTGAACAAAAGCAGACAAATTCTTCATATTCCTTCTTCTTTCTTCATTCTTGCAGCTTCATTCCCTGTTATAAGGAATCTGGATAACCTTTTTTCTTCCTCCACTTTTTTAATCAGACCCTAAATGGCTTATATAGTGGATACTTACAATCTGGCCTTTATGCCCAGAATCCTCCCTTTTCTTTCTAAATATAATGAACAGAAACTAACAGAAATTAAAAAAAAAAAAAAAACTTTCTCTTTGTAGGAACACTGTGATGACCCGTAGTCTCTTAAAGTAACCCAAAACCCAAAACATATATTAAAGTCCGGTAAGGCCTTCAACTTAACTTCACTGTTTTATTAGGCACAGTTTAATGTCACAAAAGTAAATAATGAGGCAAAAAGAAAACCAAAACAAACCACATTGACGAGAGTTCCCAAGCAAGCCAAGATAACTAATCATAAACTCCAGGAAAATAACCGAGAAGAGCCCGTGGGAAGAACGCCAGCAAAGATAAACCTCTTTCAAAGTAAACACTAAATTGACTCCAGCAATTCTGACTGTGCAGTTACAAACTTATATACATAGCTCCCAGCTACAAGTCACGAGGAGGATCATGGTAATCTCCTCTCGAGTAGACCTCGCTTTTCCCTGATCCTCTCCTCCCTGCATGATCTAGGATGGATAGGAGTTGGGCCTGGATCCTCCTCTGACTGCTCAGCTGGCCTCTACCCTTCCCCAGTCTCCTCCACCCCATCTGGAGCCACACTCCCACTCCCTGTTGGCTGTTCCTCCTCTTCCTCAGAGTCAGTCTCCACCAGGGGAATGACAAACACAGCAGCAAAAATCGAATCTTTAAGCAGTGCCATGAATGGGCCCTATTCAGTAATAAGAACAATAGAAACCATAATTCCCATGAACCAAACTATCCATCATAGATGATAAATGTTACTTGGCAACCTCATAGTGTTGAGAACTGAAGAGAAGAAAGCTGTACCTGCTATTTCTGCTAGCTGTTAGTAAATTGCACCAATTTGAATGGCAATATGGATGGTCCCTTTTTCATTTTCATAGGAACTGAGAACCAGTATTAATCAGGGACAATGATTCAAATCCAACTAAAGCTGGGAAATCACCCTAAGTTTGAACCCTTTATTTTTTTGTAGTCCAACCAAACCACCAATAGCAATAACACTTAGAATTGTATACCACTTCATAGTGTTTTACAGCCCTCTCTAAGCAACTTACAGATTCCTCCCAAAATCTGAGTCCTCATTTTACTGATCTCAGCCAAATGGAAGACTGAGTCAACCTCGACCTGGTCAGAATCCAACTCCTGGAGTGAACAATGAGTTAACCTGCAGTACTGTACTCTAACCACTGTGCCACCACGGCTCAGCCAAGAGCTGCTGTTGTGGAGATAAAATGAAAGGTGACTCCATGAAATCCCTATGAACAGAAAGTCATAATAGATTACTATAAAAATGAGATAAAAATATAGAAAACTATTGAATTTCTGACATCCCTTTTTTACATATCTGCTAACTTGCAATATTTACCAGCATATATTACCTGGTATTCTTCAGAAGAAAAGTAGGGTGCTGTTCTGTCCCCTCATTTGAATTCTTGAGATCCCTGCGCTTTGATTGGCCAAAGCGCGGGGCGATCGGATTGGCTAGGCGAGCTGCGCCGATTGGCTCGCTGAGAATCTCCCGCGATTGGTCGATTCGAATCATGGGAGATTCAAAGTGGTGACATTGGCCGCGGCCTGGAAATAAAAAGCCGCAGTTTTCCTTTAGCCCCAGTTCGGTTCCTGACTTAATAAAAGAGCTTGATACACAGTCACCGACTCCTGGCTTCCTTCCACGTGGACTTAACAGGTGCAAACAAAATAAATGAACTAATAAATAATGAAGCCCTAGAGATCCATGTGGAGCTATGACATTGAACAGCTGGGCCAAAGTCTGTTTTCCTTCAAACTGAGCCTGGATCAATGTCAGGAGTGCCCAGAGGAACCATCACGAGTTGCAGGGAAAATGGTGAGAGTGATGGGTCAGTATGCAGCCTGGTCAGAAACTGTATGGAAGTTGCAAGCCAAGCCTTGGACCCAGTTGCTTTATGAGGAAAGCTTGTGGACTTGTTCCCAGCTGACAGACAGTATACTGTACAAACACAGCAAAGTACAATCCTAATGTAACAATTTGTCACAGCAGGCAAGCCTAAATTATATGAAACTAATGAACTGCAAAGTCCCCCTATTCACTTTAGAACTAAAGCTGTTTGTTGATTGTTAACATTTCAAAACTGTGGGTAATGAGTCAACACAAAATTTGTTTTCTGTCCCCCCTCCTTTACTGTCAGAACTATGATACTAATTTAGTTTCCAGGTTTTTAAAAGTAATGTGGTCTTATTTTAGTGAAGATATGCCAGAGTGGTTTCAGATGTTAGCAGTTAGTAACTCTCCTCCTGTTGTGTCCGCGAAATGATGCCAGGAGTCGGTGACTTCAAATCATGCTCTTTATTTGAGGTTGGAACCGAACTGGGGCAAAGGGAAAAAGATCGCGGCTTCTATTCTTTTAGCCACGGCGGCCACGGCCAATGGCACCGCTTTGAATCTCCCGCGATCTGAATGGACCAATCGCAGGAGATTCTTAGCGAGCCAATCGGCGCGGCTCGCCTGACCAATCAGAGTGCCCCGCGCTTTGGCCAATCAAAGCACGGGGATCTCAAGAATGCTAATAAAGGACAGAACACCTCCCTTTTTACTTGCATGCTTAAACTTCAAAATAAAGCAGCACACTAGCGAAAAGCAGCAGTAGAACCACTAGAGATTTGATACAGCCATGAGTGGCCTGTTTCACACACTGCAGGGAGTGAAGATTTGTTTAATTGGTATGTTCAGTTCAGAAGCCATAGGACTAGGTTATTTCTTTATTTCATTTTTTATCATGTTCATGCTGATCAACTGAGCAAACAGCAGCACTGGTCCATGTGTGGCACAGTTTCTTTTTGGGGGGGCCTCAGAACCTCCTTGTGAACAAGATTTCTGAAAATCTACATTATATCACTATTTCCCACCATTCCTCACTAGGAAATAGATGGAAACTGTGGAGTTAGCCCTTTGGGAGGCTCCCACTTAATAGCAACAAAGCAACAATAAAACATCACAAAAGTCCCCTTCCTAATCATATGTGACGTAGTTCCACCTACTTTGGTGCTATTGTTATTGTTGCATGGTACACATGTGTATAATGTTTGTCTATTACATGTGTATGGTACACATGTGTATAACATTTGTCTATAGTGATTGTCTATTTCACCCTCAGGAGTGTATCTGTATGTGTGTTTTGTATTTGTTAATAAAAGACACAAATGAAGAAATTTAGTAATTTTGAAATACTAAACAAGAAAATGAAAAAGAAGATGAAATGTGGTGTTCTATTTTGCTTGTCCTAAATTACAGAATAAACACCAAGAATTCAGTATCTCAGCTGATACTCTAAATTTTCATCCTTTTGGTATTTAAGGTAGTAAAAATGACACACTTAAAATTAAAGCAAATTAAAGAGTTTGGTAACATTAAAGCTCTGGCAGAAGAAAATGAAAAGGCTGAAAGCAAGAAGGTAAATGTAACAAACCAGAATCAGTTCCAGAGATATTTGCAGATAAACAGGCCTCTAAAAGAGTGAATTTCCATAGTAGAGCTGATTTTAAGTTTCTTGATAGGTTTATATCAAGATAAATAGTAAATCATAGAATAGGTAGGATGTAAAGACTAAAATCAATATCTTGAATTTTGCTCAGAAAACAGCTATAAGCAATGAACATCTTTCCATATTGGTATAATATGATTGTACTCATGTGCTCTGTATGCAATAGCATCATGTTGTTCTTATTCCAATGGAAGATTTGGACACTATTGTGAATATCTCTACATAGCACATATTGCATGATGTACACAAAAGATGGATCACTATTGGCAAATCTGGCAATTGAAGAATAGATGCTGGTAGTGAAGTAGATGTAGCTTGCTGTCATTTTTCTTGCTCTTCCTGAAGAATCTGGTCTGGGATTTGAGGGTGCCCTGAGACTCATATCTCCTACTAGGTGGAGACTATCACCAGGAGGGTCTTTCCCCAACTTTACCTGAGAGTTCAGTTATAGTTCTAAGTGACCAAGATTTGGCAGCAATAATTTACTCCACTTTTCTGGACTACAGTCACAGCACTGCTTCCCAATAGGCTTTTGGGTCCAGTGCTGGTTATCACCTCTAAAATTGTATATGGTTCAGTTTTGGATTACATCAGTCTCTGCATTATTTAGCATGATTCTGATCTTTCCTATACATGTATCAAGGGTAGACCTTCTGATGATCCCATCCAATGAGAAACAAGAAATATGTGGAAATGAGGTGACCCACACCTTTTCCAGATACCCTCAGGAGTGTATCTGGTCCCTATATTTCCACATTCAGACGATGTCAAAAACCAGCATTTAAAACTATTTTTGTGGATATTTTAAAACATCATTAGGAAGAGAAATAGGAGGGTAAGACAAATAATAAAAAAGAGATTTACAAGTATTTTAAAATGGAATAAAAATTTCCTTATTAGGCAGTACTAGTTTAAATCAGTACTGCTTATTAAGATAACTTGTATCAATCAAGAATGTACACATTATTAAAATCAAATACATGTGCAATAATCATTATACAATCAGTATAAGTCAAAGTGAAGAATTAAAAGATTGTTGTCTGATCCAATAAATCCATCATCATTTAGCAACAGAAAGAAAAGCTTAGACATTGTGTTAAGAGATACCAAAATTTTCAACCTGGTAAAAACCCACAGGAATTCTACATGAAAACTATACTTTTTAAACAGGGATTTATTGCCTAGCAATAAATGTGTGTGACCTTTAGCAACATATTTTATGCATCATGGATTTTATACTGAAAAATTTATGCTTGTATTTATTGTTATATATTGTTTTGTACATTGCCATTTGTTTTGTGTGGGACTGATATTAAAATGACATAAATAATCTAAAAATAATATTTGGAAACATTCAGCTATTTCCTGAAATGTCCAGCTATGCCAGTCAAATGTTTGAAAGGAAGTAAAATCCACATTCTGAATGTGAAATTTTTAATTCTATCTTCAAAGATAGAACTTCAACTTTTCATAAGTTTCATATTGAAAATGTCATTTATAATGATAAATTATTTTATATGAATTAATATTATCAAATGTTTTGTGATGTTAAATATCATTTGATATTTCATATCGTTTGTCCTCAGATGCTATAAAATAATATTGCTAACTATCAAATATAACCTGAGAGCTGAGGATAATAGCCTGAATAAAGCTATTTCAAATGAATGAATGAATGAATGTATGAATGAAATCAAATCAGATTACATTCCATACTTTTATTGTACTGGTGGAACAATATCTACTAATACAATTGATATTTCTTCCTTCTTCTATCCCATCCACATATTTCCGGTTTGTTCTTAGATATTGGGACTATACAGATTGAATTTATGGATTTTGTAAGTGTAGTGGGGAGAATAAAGTAAAGTTCTATTTATATTGGAATGCATATATGTCCTATTGGATGCATTAAATAGTTTAAATAGATTCAAATAATTAACAATTGGCAGTGATATATACTGATATATTTATAGTGCTGTCTAGTCACCAAATTAGATTTGGGAGAAGAGGCATGCTCTGCATGAAAGTATCAATTGCAACTTTTTGTGCCCTGGGGGCCTGCTCTCTGGAATACTACCCCCCCATACCTGCTGACCTTTTGCAAGGTACTAAAAACCTGGTTTTGCCACTGAACCCAAGAAGTTAATAGTATGGGTGAATCCATGTCATGGTTAGTTTTGGTGTTTATGAGTCTTCCCAGCTGCTATTTTTATATCACTTTGGTTGTTTTAAGGTTGGTTGTTTCTATTCTGTTTTATTCATAGATGGCTTGTACATTGAATGAATGAATGAATGAATGAAAGATACCCTAGAATGGCTAATAAAATATATTCTAGGATTTGTCATGGAGATGACTAGCTGAATTTGCTTATGAATTGAATTAATTAGGATGTTGTGATTGTGCAGCTTGATTTCTTGGACTTAGGGGCTCCAAGCCCATGTAGCAGAGAATTGCCAGCAGATCTTCATTAGCTCTGTCAGTGCTAGATTCCACAACTGTATTCAAAGTAGCAAGAACACATATTTCTATTCAGAAATAGAATTATCAATTCCACTGGGGATTATGAAAGATTCTTCTGCTAATTAAATCCATGCTAAATGGAGCAAGGCCAGAAGAATAAACAAAGGGCTTAAGATGAGACTAGGGTTATTAGAACAATACACAGATTATTCTGTTACATTAACAGTATGCAAATATATGAAAGCAGCACTCAGATCAATCACTTGTGAGATGATGTGGCAAAAATTGGAGTTCTTCCATCAGCCATTGGCTTCTAATTATGATGTTTCATGAAGGGACCACAAAAACACAAGTCTAATGCTCAAATAGTGAAAAACTGATTCAACTATTACAACTTCTAAGGCAATTAAACAGAAATGTATTTTTGGCTGCTCTATTATTCAATGTTTGCATACATTATATTGTTCAAGCCCCAACCAATGACAAATTTAATCCTTCTCTGGCCAGTAAACCAATTTCCATTCTGTTATATGGTGATGATGCTATGCTGATAATCTTGTTTGTTTCCCAAGTAAGTTTGCAACATGGCCTTAATGTCCTACTGCAATTATGAAATGCTAAAATATAAATCGTGTAAAAACCATAATAAAACAGCATGTTCTCTACCTCAGATCTGGAAGATCAATAAGCATCTAACTGAGCAAGTGAAGGCTTGCAAATATCTTGTCATATATTTCCAATCATTTTTTTTCCAAATCTTCAGTCATTATTATTATTTTAGCAAACCCAAACAGCATTAGATAGAATCAACCTATAAGGGTAACAATTAGGAACCTACATCAATTAATTTTTCCCCATTCTGTTAATTTAATAAATTAAGACAAAGCCATTAGCAACACCTCTTCAAAAGTAGGACATTCTTGGGACTTCCAGTTTGAGCTTGTTCGGTGACAGACCGAAACCACGACTCTGCGCTGTTTCGATCCGTGCTCGCAGCAGGAGCGCCCTGAGCCGGCTGGTTTCAGGGCTAAGTCACCCCATAGAGGTGGTGAAGAAGGGGGAGACTGCCTGCAGGGTTGAGGAGAGCCACATCTCTCCTCCTCAGCTGGCCATTACTCCCTTTCCCGAAGGCGATTGTGGCCACCACAAAGAGGAACTAGACCAGAAAAGAATGTGCAGGAGGAAGATAAGAAGAGAAAGTTTTGATTGACTGGGTCAAACAGCAAAAGCAACAAAGAAGGTACCCTGGAATTTAAACTTTAAAAAATAATAATATTATATATAATACTGTTCCCAAAGAAGATCTTTAAGCATCAAAGGAGAGAGAAAAGGGAAAGGATTTGTTTTTGTTTTTTTCCCTTACTGACAGCTAAGAGACTTAAGCAAGAAATTGGAAAAAAATCCACTTTGACATTAATAGGCATTTAATGCTGAAAATAAAAAGTCAAAGGGATAATAAAGATACTTAAAGGGATAATAAAGATACTAAAAAGCTTTTGAAAACAGGAAAGGAGAGAAAAAGAATAAAAGGATCTGGAAGGGAGGAGACTGCCTGGAATTAAAAAGAACTCGCAGTAAAAGCTCAACAAGACTTCTAAAAGATACATTTTAACTGAACATGGAAACAAAATAGTAAAACCCCAGGAAGAGAAAGTGAAAAAAGAAATAAGAAAAAATAGCTCGGGAGTATTGGATTACTTGGTGATCTCTGGATTCTTTGTTACTGCATTTGAATGACTAAAATCAATCGGGTGGTTGTTTAAAAGTGCTTAAAATGGCTCTACTCTTAGAAGAACTGAAAATGGAACTTAAAAAATACAAAGAAGATGAACAAGAAGGGAGAGGTTCTTTTGACTTCATATTTCAGTTCCTAGAAATGGAGATTTGGAACTATGAGAAACAAGAAATGCCTGCAGAACAAGAAGATTGGGACAAAGAAGAAGCCATCTTTAATGAACAAGCAATTTTAGGTGGGGAAAAAAAAGGAAAGGGGGGAAAGAGAATGGAAAGTTTAAAACTGGGAAAAACAACCCCCAAAAAGAATAGATTGAAAAATAAGTATAAAATCAGAAAGCAACAGAAGAAGAAAATACAGAAGAGAGAATTACAAGTAGAGCGACAAGAGGGTAAAAAGGGGAGGGAGAAGAAGAGAGGGAAGAAAGAAAGGAAAAGAAGTTATAAAGGACAGAAACAAAATATAGAGAAACAGGGCCTATTAAGAGATAATGGGTGAAAATCTAATTGAAAAAGGGATTCTGCAAAGGTACATGAGATAGTATTGTTATATTAGAAATAGAAATAATTTCAGAAAATATGAAATAATGTATGATTAAAATGTTTGATAAAATAGTCATCGTAATTTAGTGGAATGTTTGTTAATAAATACATGTAATAAAATGAATATTTAATGATTTATAAAACATATGTGAAGAGAAATAAGGGAAAAGTTAATTATGGAGATTATATGTGTCTTCAAGAAAGTATGATATTTAATTGAAAAGAAATGTTAAAGATGTTAAGATTTTAATGAATATTAATGATACAACTGAATTGGAATAGAATGAGGGTTTTAATTACATATATTTATAATCCTTTTTTTAAAGAATAGAGTGCGTATTAAGCAGAATTCGTCTGGAAGTTATGTATTGTGTATTATATTGAATGTTACAACCTTAAGGTATATATTGAAGTTTAAACAAGAGTTGAATAGATAAAATTAAGATATAAAGGTGTCATACTCCAATTAGTAACTACAGGAGAAAATTTGTTTAATGAGAAAAGATAATATGAAATTGAAACAGGACAGACAAAAGTATAAATATAATGATTTGAACTGAGATGAGATAATCAAAATAAAATTGAGAAAATTAAAAGAGGTGGAAAAACTATATAGAAAATGCAAAATAATAATGGAATAGATATGGAATAGAACACAAAAATGAGCATGAAATTGAGTTTGTGTCTGTATAAAGAAGTGTAACCCGGGACCATGCTATTTTTTAAAAAAAGATATTTTACTTGTATTGTGTGTAAAAACCCAAATAAAATTTTAATAAAAAAAGAAGAAGTAGGACATTCTCAACCTGCTATGTAAAGATTGAAGGTTTAAAGGTTGATTCTGCCATAGAAATGCAATTGCTGATTAAAAAAAAAAAAATAGGGACTTTTCTTACAAGAGAACTAGAAAGAAAGAGTTCTGTATATGAAAACATTTCTTATAAAACTGCTGCTTATATCTATATCAATTGGGTCTTATACCATATGTTTGATGTCACAAGGATTGAAAAATAGAGATAAATTCTGAAAAACTCAAATTGGGTTAAGAGATAATTCAGGGTAATTCATTGGCTTTAAAAGATAGAAGAATTTTATACTTCCTTCAGCTCATGGAGCTGAAGGTGCTTGACAGAGAGAAAAAATGGGTAATGAGGAAAAAATAAATCCATCAGAAATTTAATCTGAAAATGAGAAGGGTGAAGCAATAGAAGAGAAAATAATTCAATGAACATTTTTACTACAAATTTATTTAATTATAAGAGATAAACAAAAACCATCTTAAAATATTTTGCTGTTTTATAAGCTAAGAAATAGGCTGAACAACCAGGAAGCATTTCTCATTTTAGTACAGGATATAGAAATGTGGAATTAGTATCACAACATGCAAATATTAGATTTTTCAAGTATTGCTGGTCAACAGTAGTCATTTGAAATGTGTTTCTAAAATCTTATTATCTGTTTGACATTCCCACAAACATAAACTTTTACAGCACCATCACAATTAATTGGCAACAATCAGGCTTTTGGACTAGAAGGTTAAGTGAATCCTGTGGGCTGATTCATTTGCAGCCAGTCCTTGTAGTAGAAGTGGTTTGACCTAATACATATATTTGCATTCATTCTGCTATTTCTGGTTGTTACTTGTATTCAGTTTTAATCCATGTTTACCAGCTAGAGTCACAGGATTTTGTCACCTATGTAACAATCACCTATGTAAATTGCTAAAATGCTGCATAAAAACTTCTATTTTTTTTAAATGTATAGCCCACTTTTCTACTAAAATGGTGCTCACGGCATGGGTTGAATGATCCACATTAGAGTTTTCTAATTCGACATACAAATAGAAAAGCAATCCATTATGGGTCATGGCCTTAGACATCATGCAGGGGTATTGATCTTAGACAGATCCACACAATTCCATCATCCATTTTGTTATGTTCGGTGCGTGGCGCAAGAAGCGGAGACGAGTCGACGAACAGTGAACTTCAACTCTTTATTTAACATGGTGCAACAGCTCTCTGAACGGCCTCAACAGCCCCCTTTATATAGGCAAGCTCTTGGGTATTTAGCCAATGAAAACACAGGAATGTTAGCTCTTTTTAACCAATGAGAATGGCTCGTTAATAGCCAATCAGATTCTCCTGAATGGACCAATCTGATATTGCTATTATCAGCCAATCAGAAGTGCAGGGCCAGAACCCTGCACTTTGCTTTAAGGTTTCAACAAACTTTATTCAAGCACTTTTATTAATTCACAACACCCCTTCCCCCCGGGTTCTGTTTAAGGGGTGTGGTAATGTAGTCTTTGAGGTAAGCAGGTTGTTTTGATTGTCTATTTGATTTACGCTGTCCTCCTGGTATTTGTCTAGAGTCTTGTTGGGGTAGGATGTTATCTGGTGAACAGGGTGCCTCTGATTCTGTATCTAAACTTCCGTTACCATTAATGTCCTCGATATCTCTTTGAGGTGAGTTAACCCCTGTCCCCGATCCTTCTTCACATGTTGAGTCTGAGCGGTCGTTTGTTCTGCTAGTGCCTTCTGCCATTCCAAACTCAGCCTCCTCGGCGTCTCCTCCCCCCTCAGTTTGGAAATCAACAGAATCGCAGACCCCAGACTGCAGCCTTGAACGTAGCTGATCAATATGGTGCTCCCATATTCTATTGTCGCGACATTTCACTCGGTACGATCTGGGTCTGGTTACTTGGATTACAGTTGCCTCGACCCACAATGGGTCACCATAAAAGTTTCTCGCGAAAACCAAGTCGCCTACCTGGAAATTTCGGCATTTCCTGCTGGATCCGTGTGGTTTTTCAGGTTCGTACGATGGGTGTAGTCGTTCCAGGTGGGAGCGGAGTTTCCGTCCCATCAATAACTCAGCAGGAGTTTTGTTGGTGATGCTGTGTGGAGTGATGTGCTGCAAAAGGAGTATCCGGTTAATGTTGTCTTCGATATCGCCATAGTCCATTTTATGTAGAGTTCTTTTGACAAATTGTACCATGCGCTTGGCCCTTCCATTAGCCACAGGATGCGCCGGTGAAGTTAGCGCATGGCGAATACCACGGTCTGCCAGGTACTGTTCAAAAGAAAGCGTGGTAAACTGGGGCCCGTTGTCAGATACCAGAACGTCCGGTCATCCGTGTGTTGCAAATAATCTGTCCAATTTCCTGATGACTGATTTGGTTGTTGTATTTTTCATCTCATGGATTTCGAGCCAGTTCGAGTAGGCATCCATTGTTAATAAAAATGTGTGTCCATTCGTAGGTCCCGCAAAGTCCAGATGAATACGGGACCATGGTCCCCTGCGTGTTTCCCATTCTGTTGGGGTTGCTTTCGGTGAGGCATTGCTGACTTCCTGGCATTTGGAACAAGTCTTTACCCAGGCTTCAATCTGCTTGTCTATGCCCGGCCACCAAGCATAGCTTCATGCGAATGCTTTCATGCTCATGATGCCGGGGTGGCCATTGTGCAAGGTTCTCAGTACCGCTCACTGTAACCGCTCTGGGACAACAACTCTATCACCCCAAATGATGCAGCCTTTCTGGGAAAACAGTTCCGTCTGTCGATTTTTGAAGGGAACGTAGTTGTCAGGGATTTGGTCCAATGGCCATCCACACTCTACCCAGCTGAGGTCACATGCTAAAACGGAATCGCGTTTAGTTTTAATTGTGATATCGTGAGCTGTCAGCGGCGGTTTTTGGAGTGTCTCGATCTGCAGTGTTGTGAAGGTTGGAGCAGGGTCGTCAACGGTTTCTGGAAGCGGTGCATGGCTTAATGCGTCAGCGTGGGGAATGGCTTTCCCCGGGCGGTGTTGCAACTTATAATTATAGGCAGCCAAGAATTCTGACCAGTGGATCATTCTGTGAGATAATATATAAGGGGTTGGTTTATCTCCCGCTATTATTCCCAGTAAGGGTTTGTGGTCAGTTATTATCGTGAAAGCCCGCCCATAGATATATTCATGAAATCGTTTAACAGCAGATACAATAGCAAGAGCTTCCTTATCGATTTGACTGTAATTGTGTTCTGCTTTTGACAGAGTTTTTGAAAAGTAGGCAACAGGAGCTTCACTTCCATTTGGCAAAACGTGGCTCAAAATGGCGCCCACTCCGAAGAGTGATGCATCACAAGTAACAGTTAAAGGCAAAGTCTCATTATACTGCATCAAAACAGTGTCGGCGATCAATAAGATTTTTACTTGTCGAAATGCCTGTTCCTCTCGGTGCCCCCAAACCCAGGTTGGTTTTTTGTCTAATAAACGATATAGGGGTTCAGCTACGGTTGCCTTGTGAGGCAGGAAGACGTTATAAAAATTGATAAGGCCTAGGAACGCTTGGAGATCCACCTTATTTCAGGGTCTTGGGGCGTTTTTGATTGCCCTAAGTTTGCTATCGGTGGGTGAATGCCCTGTTTATCTTTTAAATATCCAAAAAATTCTACTTGATCAGTACATAGTTGACACTTGTTTTTCTTAACTTTGAGACCCGAGTCTTTAAATCTCTGAAGAACCAACCCCAGGCGCTCCCTTAGTATTTCTTGAGTCAGAGCAACAATTAAAACATCATCAAAATAGGGGACAACACCTTTTATCCCTTGTAATAGTCTTTCCATCAAACTTTGAAAGATTCCCGGGGCCACGCTTACTCTGAATTGGAGTCAGTTACATTTAAACGCACCTCGATGCGTAATGATCGTTTGACCCTCTGCCGTTTTTCTGTCTACAGGCAGTTGTTGGTATGCCTGGGCTAGATCTAGTTTAGCGAAGACTTCTCCGCCCCCTAGGGAATGGAGAAGGTGTTGCACCACCGGTACTGGGTAAGCGTTTTGCTGCAGGGCGTGATTCAGGGTGGCTCGGTAGTCCCCACAAATTCTTAACGATCCATCCAGCTTGATGGGTGTCACGATCGGGGTTTCCCAGGGAGAATGGTCGGTTGGTTCTAACACCCCCTGGGCTATTAATTTATCAAGCTGCTCGTCAATCTTTGGTTTAAGGGCAAATGGGACTCGACGAGGCTTAAGGCGGATGGGAGCTATTTTGGGGTTGAGGTTAAATGATATCGGGGTCCCTTGTACTCGCCTAGTTTGTCTGCAAAGAAGTCCTGGAATTTTTGGACGAGAGCCTCTTCCCAGTCATTGCCGCTGGTTCGGTGAATGCCGGCTATTTCAATTCCAAGTGGAGCGAACCATTGGAGGCCTAACAAGCTAAGCCGATCCCTGTCGACTACAGTCAAGGGTAGAGATACAGTACGATTTTTAAATGAGACACGGACTTGGCTGGATCCAACGACTGGAATTCGATTTCCTTGATAATCTTTGAGTATGATTCTTTGGAATCGGAGGTCTTGTCGCCGGACGGTAGGGATGAGTTGCTTGAGGGTCTTCCAGGAAACCATCAAGAGGGACGATCCTGAATCAATTTCCATCATACAAGGCTGGTTTTCGATAGCCACCTTCACCCGGATCTTCTTGGCTTCCAGTGATGAGGTGTGACCAATTGTAATAGTTTGGTGTGCCTCTTCTCACTTCGTTGAGTGGTTTAGGGGTTTGTTTCTGTAGGAGTGGTTGTTCCATTGGTAGTTCAAGGTTTCTCGCTTTGCAGGACAGCTTCCTGTAGATTGACGGTAGTTAGCCCCCCTCGGGGTTTGGCTGGGTCCTTGCTTGCTTCTACAGACCCGTCCGATGTGGCCTCTTTTCCCGCACACATGGCAGAGCGCATCGAGGAATTTGCAGTCTGATCGGGGGTGGTTTGCCCCACAACCAGCACATTGGTACTGCGATTTCTGGCGTTGGTCTCGTTCAGACCGGAGCCGGTTGACCTCTTCTTCATCGCTTTCTGATGACAATTCGAGGTCCTTGTGGTGGGCTGTCATTGCCGGTTCTTCTAAGTGAGGTGAAACTTCGCTGGCGAGTTGGCAAAGTGGAGCGTGGGTGCGGCGCATTCGAGCAGCTGACTTCCTGGTTGCTTCTGCTGCAGTAGTGTCAGCGATGGCATCTGTAAGGCTGATGTCGCCTTTCACCATCAGCTTACTCTGCATGCCTGGTGAATCTAATCCCAGAACTATTCTGTCTCTCAGGGCTTCTTCAAGGTCGACAAACCCGCAAAGGCCTCCTAGATTCCGGAGATCCGCTATGAAATCTGCAACGCTTTCACCCTTCCACTGATCTCTCTGGTAAAATTCATGCCTTCTCACAAGCGTTGGTATGGTCGGTGCATAGTGGGCCCTTACCAGGGGTTCGAGGACATCCCAGTCCATGGACTTCACTTCTGACGGTTTCGCTAGTCCTTTGGCCATCTTGAATACGGTTGGCCCGCAATGAGTTAGGAATACCGCCCGTTTCTTTCCAGTAGTGGCATCCTTCAAATTGTTGGTCTCCGGAAACATCTGGAAACAATCCATATATGAGTCCCAGTCTTCTTGTGCCGGGTCGAATGGAGCGGGTGGCATGACGCTGCCGGACATGGTTCCGCCATTGGTGCATTTCAGCCACGTGCTCTGTTATCACTTTTTTTGTAGTGTTCAGTCAGCTCTGACATCTCCACATCCCACCTTCATCGCCAGTGTTATGTTTGGTGCATGGTGCAAGAAGCGGAGACGAGTCGACGAACAGTGAACTTCAACTCTTTATTTAACATGGTGCAACAGCTCTCTGAACGGCCTCAACAGCCCCCTTTATATAGGCAAGCTCTTGGGTATTTAGGCAATGAAAACACAGGAACATTAGCTCTTTTAACCAATGATTGGCTCGTTAATAGCCAATCAGATTCTCCTGAACGGACCAATCCGATATCACTATTATTGGCCAATCAGAAGTGCAGGGCCAGAACCCTGCACTTTGCTTTAAGGTTTCAACAAACTTTATTCAAGCACTTTTATTAATTAACAACACATTTGCATTAACAGGTCACCTGTTTGGCAATCAAATAACTCTAGGCATTTTAAACATTAATGTGAATTTCTTAATTTTTCTTTGATTTCATTATTTTTTTAAAAAAATGGATGTTGATGATGATACAAATGATGATATATTAAATGTATGTGTTGCCAAAACCATTTAGATTTAATAGCATATTATAAATGATAAGGAAAGTTTGGTACAGAACTATAATTTCTTTACTCTTTTTCATTCTTATCAATTGTTTTGTCTAATTACTTGTTTAAATTAAATACATGCAGTAAGTAGTAACAAAAGGTGTTCCAATTTTTACTACTGCCCTGACCTGGACATTTTAAAGACCACAGCTCATCAAAAGAAAATAATCAGTGCTAATTTTCATGAAAAAGATAATCATCATCATCATCATCATCATCATCATCATCATCATCATTATCATCATCATCTCTGGATGTCTCATCCTTAATAGGAAGAGAAATTGACTAACATCACAGAACTCAATTTTATCGAGAAGATCCTGCTAGATATTCAGCAGTGAATTGATTTAAAAATGGCCAATTTTTCATTCATGTAAACAGCCAAGGCCAAATGCTTGTCATATCATATACATTCATAGTGTAGGTTTTGGAGTAATTGAGGTTGTGACAAACCTTGGAATGTCTTTATGATTATTATAGACAATGCCGTGAAGGTTATTTATTGTGTATCCAAATATGTACTGGCAAGAAAGGACTAAATAATGCTTCCCACAAGACTGCCATGGTCAATTAGGCCCATAATATGCATTTACAAAGCAGATTACAAATGCATATTATTCACACAATAAAGCACAACAGGAAAAGCTTTTGTGAATAAATATAGTTTTGCATTGTAAATTCTTGCAATCTTATCAGCTTGAACTGGTATAAAGGAAAGTCTTAGTCCTTGAACTCTAAGAGTCCCAAACTATGATGGAGGACTTTGGGAAATAAATAGCAGTGCTTTGGGTCACTGTTGATTGAAATTTCAAAAGGTCAGATATAAATTGTGAGTCAGAATGATAGATGGGCATACAGTTGGGATGTGAAACAGGAAGAAGAGTGAATATAGATTTGTATGCAGAAAACAACAGTCAATCATTAGGCTGCAGTTACTAAAATCTCAGTAGTGGCTTCCTGAAGATGAGATGAAAATGCCTGTTTTTTCCCAATGACAAGCAGCTAATGTTATGAAAGTGGTAGCATTTTGTGAAATATTTAATTTGTTATTATTGAGGAATATTCTCTACCACTCCAATCATGTCCTGAAGAATCTAATCCTCATTTCAGACTCTGTAGGTCCTCTAAATGAGCAGGTACGTGTATATATAATTCCGCATTTCCATTCTGTACAAAGTGGCAACTTTCTCAAGTAGCAAAAAAGATTTTCTGAATCTAATTAGTTCAGTCATAAAAAGTCATGCCTTTGCTGGGATGAAAAATGCAGCAGTTCAAATTATGTTACCTCTTCACCCGCCTCCCCACATGGAGAGATAATATTATGCCCACAATGTATTAAGACCTTTTATTCTGTTTAGATGAGCATTTGATCGAGGAATTCTTTAAAGAATTTGAAATGATTCTGACACATAGTTTTCCTTCATATTGATTTTTTCCCCTTAAATATGCTTTCAGTTTTTTGTCAATCTATTTTGCAATGTTTCTGAGTGTTTGTGAATTCTTCTAATAGCAATAGCACTTATACTTATATACTGCTTCATAGTGCTTTACAGCGCTGGTTGCCAACCTTTGAGACCTCAGGAACCACCAAACTCATAATTTTAGATCCCAGGGACCACTAACTGGTTCTGTGGGCATGGCCTAATTTGTGGGCTTGGTGGTCATGTGACTGGCTGGGCATGGCTTGTATATAAACATTATAAATATTTATATAAGTATTGAATTTTTTATAAAAAAAAGAGCAACTTTTATCCAAAATTAGGCAAAGCAGACACATTGAGTTGCTCACAGAATCACAGATTCATTCAGAGATCTGTCTATCTGCCATTGGCTAGCTCAGTCTGTCACATAAAATTTGCTTGCAAGCAAACTCACAAAATTAACTCACAACACGCCATGCGTGTAAATATTGAATTTTTTATTTAAAAAAAGAGCAACTTTTACCCAAAATCAGGTAAAGCAGGCAGATTGAGTTGCTCACAGAATCATTCAGTGATTGATCTATCTGCCATCGGCTCAGTCTCTCTAATTTGCTTGCCATGAGTCTGTACTGAATTTGCTTGCAAGCAAATCTTCAGTCTCAAGGGAGGTTCAGCTATGCTGAGCCAAAGATCTAAAGACTAGCTAGAAAGCAAGAAATCCAACCATTTCCTGTTTCCTAGCTAATCTAAATCTCCTGGCACAACAGAACAGATGATGGTCAGAAAAAAGAAAAATAGCAATTTAGCAGGCAAGTTTACCGGGTAAGGACTGAGTGGGCAGGGAGGGTTCCCATGGGCCATGTGGGTGGTGCAACCTTGTGTTTCTGTGCAGCCTGTATTAGTTGCTTTGTGGGAGTGCTCTGGGGATGAGATTTCTCTGAGGACCACCAAAATTTTCTCATGGCCCACCACTGGACCGCAGCCCACCAGTTGGCAGCCGCTGCTTTACAGCACCCTCTAAGTAGTTTACAGTGTCAGCATATTGCTCCAACAATCTGGGTCCTCATTTTACTGATCTTGGAAGGTTGGAAGGCTGACCTTGAGCTCATCATGATCAAATTTCATGCTCTGAGCAAAACTTCATTTTAACCACTGTGCCACCAAGGCTCTCTTCATATACAAATAATCTTTATTTGAGAAACAAAAATTCTATTCAGCTGACAGATATTTTATTTCTCATATCTTGAGATTATCCCTCTTTAACATTAACTATATAAACTACAAAGCAAGTTTGATAATTAAAGACATGAGAGGTATATGACTATTTTCATTAATAAAAAGAGATTTATTTTTTTTTGTGGCAGACAATCTATGGCATTCCTGGTTGCATTATGACTTGGATGCTTTAGATTTGAGCAAGGAGTTTTTGTGCACTTTTAAATCTGAAGTTGTATCACTAATATATTTGACATCATTTGATGGAAGACAGAAGTTTAAGGAAATAACTGCAAAATTTATCTCAGAGAGATCCATAGGTGTCCCCAAAAAACACCTAGGAAAAAATATGTAGATATAAATCTCTGTGTTGTGCAGCTGGATTTACTATAGATTCATATCAATATATGGTACATTTAATACAATATTATTGTTGGAGTTCAATTACTAATATTCTATTTGCAATTAAGCAATCATCTCTGCTTAACACAGGCTGAATTTTGTCCATTATTTATTGGCTAATTTGGTCTATTTTGTAGGTTTGCTCCTAGAGACAGCCTTTGCTTCAGTCTGCCTCATTGCAGACTAAATTTTCAGTGGTTTAAAACAAAATTAATAAGATATACAGAGAAATATAAAGACTGGATACAGAGAGTAGTGCCATGTTATATAGGTGAGAATAACATATATCAACCACCTCAGACATCAAATTACTTTATAATGGCACAGGCATGGATCATCAATTTTAAGATCTAATTTTAGTGTACAGACCCATAGAAAATGTGCTGTGGTACCTTTTTAAAAAAAGTTTTTTATTTTTATTTTAAAAAATCAAATGTTCTGTGGTATCTTAATGGGATGGGCAACCTATTACAGACTGCAGCTTCCACTGGTCTTTCCATTTTCTATATTGGTTAGGAATGATTGGAACCAGAATTCAACAACAGGCCTATTTGAGAAATAAATCTTAAGCCAAATATGATGCATAGCCCTGCAATTTATAATTAAAAAAGAGGATATAGATACGCATAATGTTTGCATTTGCTAAAATATTTTTGGATGCAGAATTTACAATTACTATAATTTAATAGAATAACAATATGTCATATCTGACTATTTAATGTTTAAATTCCTATGGCCTAGCATTCAACAGTAAATAATATTTAATATATAAAACTGAATGATATGTAATGTCTGGCAACATTTAACAGATGACATGAGATAATAAGCAATATACAATTACAATAAAAAGCCATTTAAAACATTAGAGATGGATATCAAATCTCAAGCACTCTAAAGCATTTAATGCTTGATCTAAACAATTCACAGTAAGAAGACAATCTTCTATTTTATAGTCCCTATAACAGCCAATTAAGTTTTCTAAAATTTAAGGTATTAATTTCCTTGTAATACTGGAAAGTTTTTTTTCTTTTAAATTGAATTAATGCTAGTCAAACTTTGGCTAAGTCAAATTAGTCTGGTTCAGTATGATTCTGTGGTTTCATTAGGTAAAACAGAAGACTTAAGAAGCAACAGGAACTGGACTGAGATGACTAAGAAGCTTTATTCATTATCTGATGTATTCATGAACAGCAGAATCAGAGCTTCTGATTGTGTTTATATGAAAAAGTCTGACCTAAGGGGGGAAAGGCAGTAGGGGAGGAAAAGAATAAGATTAAGTTACTGACAGCTCTCAAGTGACTTACTTGCTATAATAAAGAGAATGATTTTTTTCCATGAATAATCTTATCTGAAAATCTCTCTGACTGAAATTCAGAACATATCCCCACTGAACAACTAATTAATTTCATCTAATTCTGTCCTAAAGAAATAAAAAAATTGATCTACTTATTTTTTTTAAAAGCAAGATCAAAGTATCTCCTCTGCCAGCATTTACTCCTAAATCAACAAACAAATAAACTAAGCAGACATTTGGGGATCATATTTTTGCCTTCAATGCCTCTATAAAAATCAGTCAATCTCAATTATTTTCCAAAGTGCCAAATTGCCTCTAAAACAAATCCAATGATCACTATTATTCACTGGAATGTTCGTTTGTCAAAATGTGTGGACCACTTGATGAACATTAACTCTCCCAACTGGGATTGGAATTACAATTCAAGACAAATAAAAAGCACTAAAATTTTACTTAATTTTTTTATACTTGGTTAAAAAGAGGCAGCTGTCCATTTAGAATGAATTAGGGTTTTTAAAATTTAAAAAAATAATTAATTAATTAAACCAATTTATATGCCTGAAAATCCACCTAATGTGACTCTAGGTGGCTAACATATATTTTAAATTATTTCAATATTTTAAAATGTAATTTTAATTACATATTGTGCACCAGATACACCCAATAAAATATAATTTCAAAGTAAAGTGGTCCATCAAATAACTTCATTTAGGACTTTACAGGTAATAACCAGCACCTGAAAGGAAATGGGGAACTATTACAACTCACAAAGCAAACATATAAAATTGACTTCTAGATCAATTGAACATTTCAAGTAGTTTTCAAGGTTAGTCCCACGCAGAGCACATTGTAGTAGCCTGCTCTGGAATGCACGAAGCATGCATGTAGAGGATAAAAAGGTTGGCCTTGACAGAGAAAGGGGATATCTGATACTAAACAACAAAGAGGGAAATATTTCTGGCCTGATATATATCAATCTCTATCAGCTGACAATGAGTCATTGTGCACAGTGCTTCCTGATCCAAAAATGGGTGCAACTGGTACATAATATGATAGCTGTGAAAAGCACATCTAGTCATGGCTGCCACTTGCTCTTTGAACAAGTGACATGAGTTCAGAGGACCAGCAAATGATAGTGCAACTCCATCCAGAAATAAACATGAAACAAAATCACCTGATCTGATAGAAAAGCCACTTCAAAAAACAAAGCCACTTCACCTTGCTAGATATCAGCTGATCCTGTGCAGACTCCCACAGCCTAAGGTACTAAGGTAGGACCTTCACAACATCATTTGGATTGTAGATAATCCAACATGAAAATTGGATATAGATGTTTGTTTTTTATCTTAGAAAAAAATAGAATAATGTATATACAGGTAGTCATTGATTTGCGATCACAATTGAGCCCAAAATTTCTGTTGCCAATCAAGGCAGCTGTTAAATGAGTTATGTCTCCCTTTATGACCTTTTTTGTCACAGTTGTTAGGTGAATCACTGCATTTATAAAGTGATTATGTGATTCTTAAGTGAATCTGCTTTCCCTCGTGGACTTTGCTTGTCAGAAACCAGTTGGGAAGGTTACAAATGGTTCTTACAGGACCCAGGGACAATGCAACTGTCGTAAATACATGCCAATTGCCTGAATTTGGATCATGTCACCATGCAGGTTCTGCAATTGTAAGTATGAAAAACAATCATTCATTACTTTTTCAGTGTTGTAACCTTGAACGGTTACTGAATGAATGGCTGTAAATGGAGGCATATATGGGCATATATTTTTATTTTATGTGTTTGTCAGTGTTTGTATTTGCCAAAAACTTAATTATACTAAGCAGATGTAATCCAAGATTGACTAACAAGCTAGATGAGACAAGAGATATAGAAAATTACTAGAACCCCCAATGCCCAGCGATCTGTTTTTGGAAAGCTTGCATGAACGTATAGGAATAGCTTTAACTGTTATGCTGAGGTGAATATTAAACCCTGGCCTGATATTGTCAACTTTTCTATTCTTGCAGGAGGATGAGGAGATAAATGATAGACAGACAGGTGTCATTAACCCAAATTGGGGAAAGTGGCAGAAATTTTCACAGATGGGACAATAAACACTTTCTTGCTGCAGCTTATTGTTTAGTCAGCTGCAGCAGAAAACATTGGTTGTTGTTGTTTTGTGAGCTGGTCTTTAACAATCTTGATTCCTTTTATAGGTAAAAAATTAGTACAAACAATTGCGTGAAAAGCAAGAAGTTCATCTCTTCATGTCCCAGTATGATTAGGAAACACCACTTCTGCACTGAATGGAATACCTACAGGTCACACCTGAAGAGGATTCCAGTTGCAGACTAATTTTCTGGGTTGTGTTAAATATAAGAATATTTTTTGATATTTTTTTTCCTGTATGCTAGCTGCAGGCACACTCACAAAGATACATACAAGCAAATTGGTAGGTACACCTGATATGTGGTAATTATCAGAAGCTAGAATATGCAACTGTTGATCTTAAGATCACCTTTAAACAAGAAATGTTAAAGATAATTGTTCAATCTTAAATGAACTGGTCTCATTCATACTGCCTAGAATTAACATGTCAGTTTTTCAGACTGCAAATTTCTCTGAATTTTGCAAACTAAATTCAAGGCTCAAATATTGCATATAAAATGATTTCTGATAGTAGCGCTTCAGTTCAGCTGTCATGGATGATATTTAAAACATGGAGGGAAAAAATACCAAGAAACACATTATGTGAGATGAAACCTTGACCAAACAAATCAATAAAAGTCTTCAAGGCAACCCATTTGATTAGTTATGTGAATATATATTCAGCCTTAATTAGAATTTATATTTATGAATTATGAATATGAATTTATGAATATTTATGTTCTTGCTAATGTTAGTCTGCTATTGGAAAGGTTTACTCAAACACAAAGGGTCTTGAAAGGTGGAGTTTGCTGAGCTATGTTAAAATATGCTAATATGACCTATGTAGCTAATAGCTTTAAACTGCAGAAGAGACACTTAAAGCTTTAGCTGTACATTTTGTAGAAACAAATATGAGAAAAGATTATGGCCTAGACACTAGAAAAGAATGATGTATACACAACTGTACAAAGAAGGGAGAATCGAGAAAATGTTCTACTTACTCTTACTACATTGCTTTTACTCCTTAGGCAAATAAAACTTTGCTTAATGTCTAAAAAGAAAAAATATAGCTGTATCTGGGTAGAGAAATTCTAGATGAAAAAAAGGGTTAAGAAAGGCAGAAAGATACAAGATCATATTGGTGACATAAGGATAATTAAGAGAGCAACTGAACACCAGAAAGAGGTTTATTCATGCTTTAATGATGGCACAAAAGACTTTGATTGTGAAGATCATGCCAGGAAACAAAATATATAAATCTTATGATATCTCTGGACACCTGCATAACTGGATAGAAGCATTTCTATCAAACCAACCACAAATGGTCAAAATTGGGAGCGTTCTACCAAATTATGTACCTGTCAACAGTGGTGTCTCCCAAGGCAGTGTTCTAGGACCAACTCTCTTCATATTCTACATAAATGACCTCTGTGATCATATTAAGAGCAACTGAATTCTCTTCACTGATGATGTAAAGCTATTCAACACCACAGACAATACTGCTACCCTTCAAAAAGACCTCAACTATGTATCAGAATGGTCAAACAAATGGCAACTTCAAATCTCAACAAATAAATGCTCTGTCTTACATATTGGCAAAAAAAATCAGAAAATAAAGTACAAGCTGAATAGTCAAGACCTTGTTGATGATCCAAACTCTGTCAAGGCCCTGGAGTATTCATCTCTAATTATCTAAGTGCTAGAGCCCACTATAACTACATAGCCAAAAAGGCAATTAGAGTTGTTAACCTAATCCTATGTAGCTTTTTTTCTGGTAATATCACAATACTAACTAGAGCATACAAAACATTTGCTAGACCAATACTCGAATACAGCTTATCTGGAACCCGCATTACATATCTGATATTAACACAGTTAAGAAAGTCCAGAAATATTTCACAAGAAGAGTTCTCCACTCCTCTACTCATTGCAGAATACCTTATGCCACCAGACTTGAAATTCTGGACCTAGAAAACCTAGAACTACACTACCTTTGGTCCGATCTAAATATAGTATATAAAATTATACATTGCAATGTCCTACCTGTCAATGAATACTTCATCTTCAACCACAACAATACAAGACCACACAATAGATACAAACTCAAGGTTAACAGCATCAAACTTGATTGCAGGAAATACGACTTCAGCAACAGAGTGGTCAATGTCTGGAATACTTTACCTGACTCTGTGGTTTCGTCCCCAAACCCCCAAAACTTTAACCTTAGACAGTCTACTATTGACATCACCCCTTTCCTAAGAGGTCTGTAGGGGGTGTGCATAAGTGCACCAAAACGTGTCTACCGTCCCTGTCCTATTGTTTCTTTTTATTTTTCTTATATGTGTCCATTTCATGTATTCATAACTATGTTTATACTTATACATATTATCTTATAATCACTTGACAAATAAAATAAACAAACAAATATATTAAAACTAATAATATAAATATATGTAGTTCAAAGTTATTATGTGCAAGGTTGATGTTCTATGAGCTCAGTTTTTGAGTTTCAGAAGTTTCTTTACTACTGTATATTAGTAATATGAATCCAGAAGTTTTGGTGAAGTGTGGTTTGTCAATCAGCTGGGATGATATAACTTTGAAATGCCCGATTTGTCTATGATTGGATGGGATAGTCCTATTGATGGATGTTGTCCTGTCTTATTTCTGTGTTGGTAGTTTCCTCTCTAAACAGTAGTCTTGACAGTTATGTGGTGGGATTGGATTGCTGAGAAGATGCTTTTCTCGTATTTGCTGAATTTCATTTTTTTAATTAGTAGGTTCATAAGGAAATGGTTGTCATACATCTGAGTGTTGTTTAATTCCTGTGTGATCGTATGAATACTGTTGTCTGTTAAGCTGATCTGCTAAAATCAAAATTGGTTATTTATTTATTTAGCAAGTTTATATTGCCACTTACTTGCACATGGCAACTCAAGATGGCTTACAGAACATAAAAACACAATATAAAAGAAATAAAATAGGAAATAAAAATAATAAAATAATAGCCCCCACCCCTGTAACAACACATATTCATATCAGCCATTCGGGTTCCCCAGGCCTGCTGGCAGAACCACATAGAAAGGCCTGGTCCTCCCAGATGTATCTCCTTAGGGGATGGGACTCACAACATTCCTTGCCTACCTGTTCTAGTGGATCAGGTAGATGTGTCTGGTAAGAGATGGTCTCTTAGATAACCTGGTCCCAAGCCATTAAAGGCTTTAAAGGTGACAACTAGCACCTTGAATTGCACCCAGAAGCAAATTGGAAACCAATGCAGTTCTTGCGGGAGAGATGATACATGTGTGCACTGAGATCTGCATAAAACATATGGGCTGCTGCATTTTGCACCAAATGGAGGTTTTGGATGCTTTTCAGGGGTAATCCCATGTAGATCCCATTGCAATAGTCAAGAGGGAGGGTGACTAGGGCATGAGTCACTATGAATAGGGATTGTTGATCCAGGAAAAGGCATAACTGGTGCACAATCTGCAGTTATGCAAAGGCCCTCCGGCCACAACTGCCACCTGCTCGTCAAGCAGGAGTCGTAAGTTTTCAGGAGAACCCCCAGATTACACACAGGGTCTGTTTGAAGCAATGCTACTATAACCAAGACCAAAGTGGCAATTCTCTATGGGACAAAGAACCATCCTGGTTTTGCCAGGATTCAGTTTCAATATGTCGCTGCACATCCAGCCCCTAACAGCTTCCAGGCACTGCGAGAGGGAGATCACGGCATTGCTTAACTCACCACAGGCTGAGATATATATAGCTGAATGTCATCAGCATATTGATGATATCTCAGTCCATTGTGAAGGACAATCTCAACCAATGGCTTCATGTAGATGTTGAACAGGACTGGAGAGAATATCCTTGTGGGACCCCGCAAAGCAGTGGACAAGGGCTGGATCTCTCACCTCCCTATTAACACTGACTGAGAGTGGCCACAAAGGAAATGAACCAGGATAGCATAGAGTTCCCAACCTCTGAAGCTGCTCCAGAAGGATACCATGGTCAATGGTATTAAAAGCCACCAAGAGGTCAAGTAGAGCAAGGATGGATGCACTACCCCCATCTTGCTCCCACCAGAGATAATTAAAAAGTGTGACAAATGTTATTCTTTGTTGGGCTCACGGTGGACTCTCTGAGCCCGACACTCAGACAGGGTGTCCTGACATTCACTAGCTGCCTATCTCTTCACTCTCATGGCAGCATGCCTATACCAGCCAGGAGGACACCAATAGAAGTGACGCTAATCAGCGTCTATACTGCAGCTGTATGAAACTGAAAAATGAACTCACAGTGTTTAGCAGTCCCATTTTGACAATTGGAGCACACTGAGAGGAACGCCGAAATGCAGGAGCGCTGCCGGAATGGGACTTATTTGCCTAGCCGTCTCATAACTGTTGATTGTATGTGCGGCGTGTTGATGATGGATTTTTGGTGGAAATAGGTGTGGGGTAGAGGCATGGTAGAGTAGGGTGGGTTTGGTTAGGTGTATGTAGGTCCAGGGTGGAAGGAAGGGCAGATATAGGTTAGAAGGTGGGTTTGAAAGACAACTATAATAAGCACTGGGAGGCAATAGCCTTCAGCGCTAGCATTGCTTGGAATTGATCCAGTGTCTGTCTCCTGTTTCTCAAAATCATTTTCAAATACCTTTACAGGTAGTGGTCATAAGATGGAGTTTTGTGTAATTTTTGACATAGAAATGAAAATACACAGGCCCATTTGTTCTTGCATTGTGTGATTCGTCCTTTTTCTATTTTCTGACGATTTTCTGCTTTTTGTACAGAGCTAGTACTCATTAGACCAGTGATTGCTAACCTTTTCAGCACCGAGTGGCCAAAGGGTGCATGTGCACAAATGCGTGCATATCCCCATGCATGCACATGTGTCCCTCATGCATGCCTGCACGCATGCACACACACCTGCCATGCGCCCCCACCCCCAGTGTATGCATGGCAGAGACCCAAAGACCAGCTGGCTGGCAGCAAGTACGTGCTCATGTGCCTGCGGAAAGGGCTTTGCATGCCACCTCTGGCAACTGGTTCACCATCACGGCATTGGATTGTAGGTTTTAATGTGATTGTTTGTTAGTCAGGTACATTGTGCTAAGTATGTCCATGATGACTGTATAGAATGCCAGAGCAGTTCATTTATCTTCTATGGAATCTTTATAACAAGACAGAGGATGTAGTAAGAACTGAATCTGGGAATACAGAGTTGTTCAGAATAGAAAATAAAATATTTACCCCATGTTTGTTCAATTTATTATTGATTAGCCACTTATAAATGAAATGAATATATTATTAAGAATGGCAATACAGGAAATCTGGAATTTGAATCAAGTGAAATATATTCAGAATTTAAAATACCCAGGAAACATTTTGTTAAAAAAAAATATTAGGGAACTTGTTGCTAGTTAATAGGTAAAAGAGGTAGATAGTGTTGTTTTTTTGTGATGCGGAACAGATAAAGATGGTCAGTGTACTAGAATACTTTAGAGGAAATTAATCTTTAGCAAGAAGGCAATGACAAATTTAGACAATATCATGAAGGATTAGGATACTTTTATGACAAGAAAGATCAGAATAATTCAAGCAATGGTACTTCTAGTAATAATCAGTAGATGAGGTGGTCTGTCATAAACAAAGAGAGGAAAAATAACTTACATGACTTGGAGCTATGGATCCAAAGGTAGTTACCAAGAGTAGCATGAATTGCAAGAAGCAACAATCAATCCTCGGGGAAATAAAAGCTGTTTGATCCCTTGAGATGATGATTAAGGAGCAGTTACTGACAGACTTTGGTCATGTGCTATGAGCAGATGATAAATTAGAGAAAATGACTCTACTTGGCAAGGTTGAAAGAAGCAGAAGATGATAATGGACAGTATAAAATAAATTATAGCAATGTCCTTGGAAGATTATTATTGGAGACAAGTTGATGTGGTAAACATTTGTCTACACAGTGAATAGAAGTTGAGCCTGATCCGAGTATACAAAACTAATTAATTAATGGAGAATTGGCTGAATAATCATTTCTAAAATATTGCTTTGAGCAGCATGCAATATGGCTTTCTGGTCTACAGAAGAAAGAAGGTTCAACATTCATATACATGAACAAAAGAGGGATATAAAAATTACAATATTCATTTGAGTATAGAAGATTGTAGTTAATTTTTTATTTTTGTTTAATTTTTTTGTTCATTTTTTAAAATTAAATTGTATTGGTTTTTAAAAACAAACATAAACAAACAAAACATAAAAACATCAAGCTGTCTTCCATAGGTGTACATACAGTGTGCCGGCTGGTTTACAAATTGTTTTGTGCTTCCATTTAGTAGTCTTCAATTACAATTACATTACATATAATCTCATATTGTCAATCAGAAACTAAATACCTTATCTAGCCATTGATAAAAAAGATCCCAAATTTCACAAAATTGTTTATCCTCTTGCTCTCTAATTTCAAATGTCAATCTACTCATCTCAGCACATTCCAATATTTTCTTAATAATTTCTTCCTGTAATGGTATTTTCTCATTCTTCCAGTTTTTAGCAAATACAATCCTAGCCGCTGTTAATACATTTACAATCAGGTATTTCAAATTTTTACTATATGTATCAGGTAAGATTCCCAATAAAAAGATCTCTGGTTTCAAGTCTATGTGTTTCTTTGTCATTTTTTCCAACCACATGCGAATTTTAGTCCAATATTTTCTAGCATCCTCACAAATCCACCACATATGGTAATACGAGCCAGGTATCTGATGACATTTCCAGCATTTTTCAGATTTGTTCTTAAACATTCTTGCTATTCTTGTTGGGGGAAAGTGCCACCTGTAAAACATCTTATACAAGTTTTCTTTATATGCTGTTGACATTGTCATTTTATAATTTTGAGACCACAATTTTTGCCATTTCTCTAAATCAATCCCATATCCAAAATTCTTCCCCCAAACAATCATAGTTTCTTTAACTTGTTCTTCCTCTAATTTAATTCCCAGTAAATAACCATATAATTTTTTAATCACCTTCTCATCAGTACCCATCAAGATCTTATCTAAATCAGTCTGTTTATCATAGAATCCCTCCATCTTAGAATCTTCATCATACCTTGAATGTATTTGCGCATATGAAAACCAATTCATCCTTATACCTTGTTCCTCTAAGTTTTGAATCGATTTAAGTTCACCCTTTTCATCCAATAGTTCCCCATATCTAATTGTTTGTTCCTTCTTATAAATCATAGGATAGGAAAATGCTTCAATAGTCGATAACCAAACTGGAATTTTCAAATAACATTGTCTTTTTATCTTCTCCCAGTTTAACCACAAAGACTCCCGTATATAATGTCTTCTAAAATAACCCTGTGTTTTAGTTCCCTTATACCATAAAAAATCATGCCAGCCCAACAGCAAATCATGACTTTCTAGTGTCAACAATCTATGTTTTTTTAATGTCATCCATTCTTTGACCCACATCAAACTTGCAGCTTGATAATACAATTCCCAATTAGGCAAGCCAAAACCTCCTCTTATTCTAGCATCTTGCAAAAGCTTTAGCTTTATTCTCGCTTTTTTACCTTGCCATATAAACTTCAACATGATTTTATTTAAATCTTCAAAATAGTCTTTTCCAAGCCTAATTGGTATTGTTTGAAACAGAAATAGAATTCTGGGTAAAATATTCATCTTAATTGTTGAAATTCTCCCTATTAATGACAATTGCAAGTTTTCCCATTTCTTCAAGTCTGTAACTATCTGTTGTTTAAGTTTAATATAATTATTCTCTTTTAATGTGCTACATCTTGCTGTCAAATATATCCCCAGATACTTAACCTTATTTGTAACTTGGATTTTCAAAAGGTCTGCCAGTTCTTCTCTTTGTCTCAGTAGCATGTTCTTTGTCAAAATCTTTGTTTTATCTTTATCTTTTATTTATTTTCAAACCAGCCATCTCACCATATGTCTCTATCTTTTTCAATAACTTTGGAGCTGTTTCTAGCGGATCTTCCAGAATAAAAGCTAAGTCATCAGCAAAAGCTTGTAGTTTGAATTCTTCCTTTTTAATTTTCATTCCTTTTATGCTTTTATCATCCCTAATATTTCTATTCAACACTTCCAAAGTCAATGGCTAGATGATAAAATATGATAATAGAATATTTAGAATGTTAGACAGTAAGGAATATCTTTATTTTTTCTCTTGTCTTTGTTATTTGACACTATATTTATAAAGTGTTTTTAGGATTGATTTGGTATGATTATATGATTTGTTAAGAATAAACTGTTTAAAGTATTGTTATCTCATAAAGCATGAATGATTAAAAGTATAGTCAAAAGTTTCTTTTTTTTTTTTAATAGCAATATTAAGATATATAAGTTTGGATTGACAATATGAGTTGTTATGTAACATAATTGTAATTGAGACTACAAAATGAATGCACAAAACTGATGATCCAACCGACACGCTGGATGTACATATGAGAGTTGATGTTTTAATGTTTTGTTTGTCTTGCTTGTTTGTAGAAAATCAATAAAATTCTTTTCAAAAAAGAAAAAAGAAACTAAATACCTTAGTATCATTAATTAATCATTTGACTATACTTTTATTCATTCATGTTTTACAAGATAACCATAATTTAGTTAATTTATTGTATTTCATATTATCACCCCAAATCTATCCTAAAATCATTTTGTAGTTATAATAAAAAGTACATCTTTATATATTTATTATTTTCTAGAAATCTATATATTTCAATACTGTACTTTGTTATCTAACCATTGAAAGTAAAGATCCCAAATTTTATAAAATTGTTTATCCTCTTGTTCTCTAGTTTCTAATTAGATTACAGTCTAATCTGTCATATCTGCAAGTAAGAACACATTGTTAAGCCTGGTTTCCCCAACCAGGGTTAGGGAGACAAGCTAAACAGAATGTGCAGCTTAGTCAGATAGGCACACAGATAAATGAGTGAGCTAAGCTTGTATGTTTATTAACATACAGTAAAAATGACAGATACGCTTGTGCTATCAAATATATAGTTTATTCCATTATGAGTTCATAGCATAGTCAAAATAACAGTCCAATAGTCATGTATCATTTAGTCAGTCCATTCAGGGATATTCAGTTAGCAAAGTCCATGTAGAAATATCCTATGTCAATTCACTTACAAGTCAGTCCTTTGTTTTCTCTCCCGTTCGAGCAATGCAGCCTTGTGTCCTTTCAGTAATCAGGGATCATCAAAGCCAGAGAGATAGCAAGCTGCAGCCTTGCTTCTTTTAAAGTGCTTTCACAACCACTCCCTTAATTACTATCCCACAGTTAAAGTTGCAGACACTTTAACATAACAAACTATGATTACATATTATTATTTACCTAAACCAGTTAGGGTAAAACAATGTTATCCCTAACATTCTCCCCTTTTAGGAAATAATAATATAACTATTTACATCTTTAAATCATATTTGTTACAACTCTCTTTAAACTTAATTACTCCTTGAGCTTTTGTAAATTGGTCTGCAATGTTTTCTTCTGTCATGCAGTATTCCAATTTAATTAGCCCATTCTTTACAGATTCTCTAACATTTAAGTATCTTAAATCAGTATGCTTTGATCTAGTTTTTACAGCAATACTAGTAGCTAACTTTATGGCTGCTTGGTTGTCCTCGTACACAATAATGGAATCTTTTACAGTTATACCCATGTCTAATAATAACTGTTTGTACAAAATCAAGTCAGTGCATAATAATGACAGACATGAAAATTCTGCTTCCATCGTGGACAAGCTAATATGCTGTTGTCTGATTGACCTCCACCCTATTAATGTTTTACCAAATAATATAGCCATCCCAGATGTTGATTTTTTAGTCTTTATATCAGTTGCAAAACTTGCATCTGCATAGGCACTAAGACTCAAATCACCCTTTGGTTCTATATACAATGCATGGTTCATTGTTCCTTTAAGATATCTTAAAATTCTCTTTAATGATTGCCAATGACATTGATGTGGATCCGAATTAAAACGTGCCAGCTGATTTACACTATAAGCTATATCAGGCCTTGACCAATTGCTGATATATGATAAGCTGCCAATCAAAGATTGATATATTGACTTATCAAATTTGGGACTTTGATCATCAGTTTGGCAAACTTCCTGACTCATTGGAGTCTTTGCCGGTTTACAAAGTTCCATTTTAAACGTTTTAATTAATTGGCAAATTTTATCTTCTTTTTTTTTTTTTTTCTGCGCAACAGATGGTCGGTTTTATTATTCTCACGTTTTATTTTTTTGAACAAAAAGTTTTTATTAATTTTCTACAAACAAACAAGACAAACAAAACATAAAAACATCAACTCTTATATGTACATCCAGTGTGTCAGTTGGTTCATCATTTTTGGCATTCATTCTGTAGTCTCAAATTACAATTACATTACATAACAACTCATATTGTCAATCCAAACTTATATATCCTAATATCACTAAAAAAAGAAGTTTTTGACTATATTTTTAATCATTCATGCTTAATGAGCTAACAATACTTTAAACCAGTTTACTCTATAACAAATCATCTAGTCATATCAAATCAATCCTGAAAAATCCTTTATAAATATAATAGCAAATAGCAAAATAATAGCAAAATAAACATATTCCTTACTATCTAGCATTCTAAATATTCTATTATCGTATTTTATCATCTAGCCATTTATAAAAAAGATCCCAAATTTCGTAAAATTGTTTATCCTCTTGCTCTCTAATTTCAAATGTCAATCTACTCATCTCAGCACATTCCAATATTTTCTTAATAATTTCTTCCTGTAATGGTATTTTCTCATTCTTCCAATTTTTAGCAAATACAATCCTGGCCGCTGTTAATACATTTACAATCAGGTATTTCAAATCTTTACTATATATATCAGGTAAAATTCCCAATAAGAAGATCTCTGGTTTCAAGTCTATATGTTTCTTTGTCATTTTTTCCAACCACATGCGAATTATAGTCCAATATTTTCTAGCATCCTCACAAGTCCACCACATATGGTAATACGAGCCGGGTATCTGATGACATTTCCAGCATTTTTCAGATTTGTTCTTAAACATTCTTGCTATTCTTGTCGGAGGAAAGTGCCACCTGTAAAACATCTTATACAAGTTTTCTTTATATGCTGTTGACATTGTCATTTTATAATTTTGAGACCACAATTTCTGCCATTTCTCTAAATCAATCCCATATCCAAAATTCTTCCCCCAAACAATCATAGTTTCTTTGACTTGTTCTTCTTCTAATTTCATTCCCAGTAAATAACCATATAGTTTTTTAATCACTTTCTCATCAGTACCCATCAAGATCTTATCTAAATCAGTCTGTTTATCATAAAATCCCTCCGTTTTAGAATCTTCATCATACCTTGAGTGTATTTGTGCATATGAAAACCAATTCATCCTTATACCTTGTTCCTCTAAGTTTTGGATCGATTTAAGTTCACCCTTTTCATCCAAAAGTTCCCCATATCTAACTGTTTGTTCCTTCTTGTAGATTATAGGATAGGAAAATGCTTCAATGGTCGATAACCAAACTGGAATTTTCAAATAACATTGTCTTTTTATCTTCTCCCAATTTAACCACAAAGACTCCCGTACATAATGTCTTCTAAAATAACCCTGTGTTTTAGTTCCCTTATACCATAAAAAAGCATGCCAACCCAACAGCAAGTCATGCCCTTCTAATGTCAACAACCTATGTTTCCTTAATGTTATCCATTCTTTGACCCACATCAAACTTGCAGCTTGATAATACAATTCCCAATTAGGCAGACCAAAGCCTCCTCTAATTCTAGCATCTTGCAAAAGCTTTAGCTTTATTCTCGCTTTTTTACCTTGCCATATAAACTTCAACATAATTTTATTTAAATCTTCAAAATAGTCTTTTCCAAGCCTAATTGGTATTGTTTGAAACAAAAATAAAATTCTAGGTAAGATATTCATCTTAATTGTTGAAATTCTCCCTATTAATGACAATTGCAAGTTTTCCCACTTCTTCAAATCTGTAGTTATCTGTTGTTTAAGTTTAATATAATTATTCTCCTTTAATGTGCTACATCTTGTTGTCAAATATATCCCCAAATACTTAACCTTATTTGTAACTTGAATTTTCAAAAGATCTGCCAATTCTTCTCTCTGTCTCAATAGCATATTCTTTGTCAAAATCTTTGTTTTGTCTTTATTTATTTTCAAACCAGCCACCTCTCCATATGCCTCTATCCTTTCCAGTAACTTTGGAGCTGTTTCTAGCGGATCTTCCAAAATAAAAGCTAAGTCATCAGCAAAAGCTTGTAGCTTAAATTCTTCCTTCTTAATTTTCATTCCTTTTATGCTTTTATCATCCCTAATATTTCTATTCAACACTTCCAAGGTCAACACAAATAGCAAAGGAGATAGGGGGCATCCTTGTCTTGTGCCTTTCCTTATATTAATAAAATCTGTAAGTTCTCCCTCCATCATTACCCTTGCTGTCTGTTTATTATATATAGCTTCTATTGCTTGAATAAATTTTTTAGCGAAACCCATCTGCTCCAATAATAATAACATAAATCTCCAGTTCACGTTATCAAATGCTTTTTGAGCATCTAGGAATATCAAAGCCATTTGCTTTTCAGGATGAGCCTCATAGTATTCCAAGGTGTCCAAGATTACTCTCATATTGTCTCTAATTTGTCTCTTTGGCAGAAATCCATTTTAATCTGAGTGAATAAAATTATTTAAATATTTTTTAAGTCTTTCTGCTAAGATTGAAGCAAAGATTTTATAGTCTGCGTTCAATAAAGAAATAGGTCTATAATTCTTAATTTGCAATGGGTCAGTCTCTTCCTTTGGTATAAGTGTAATATAAGCCTCTGACCATGTTTTGGGTATCATCTTTTTTAACATAACTTCATTCATAACTTCTAACAATGGGATGCTCAATAATTCTTGAAATGTTTTATAAAATTCTACTGGAAGCCCATCTGGACCCGGAGCTTTCCCATTATTTTGTCTCTTAAATGCTTCATTTAGTTCCATCATTGTTATATTGCTTTCTAGCATTTCTTCAGTCTCTTTAGGTATCTTTGGAAAATTAGCTTCCTGTAAATACTGTTTGACTTTTTCTTCATCAATATTTTCCTGTTTATATAATTGCCCATAAAAATCTCGAATAATTTCTTTTTTCTCCTTATTCCCATAACAAACTTGGCCTTGTTCATCTATTAACTTCAATATTTTTCTTGATTCCTTCTCTTTTCTCAATTTATATGCTAGCCATCTACCTGGTTTATTTGCATCTTCAAAATAATTCTGTTTAGAGTTTCTAATTTTCTGTGCCAGTTCTTCTTTCTCTATTAATTCCATTTTATGTTTGATTACATCCAGCTTCAATTTAATATCCTTTTTCTGTGGCATTTTCTGTAATTCTTTTTCAAGAATTTTATACTCATCTTCCAAGGCCTTAGAAGCTTGCCTTTTCCTAATATTCTTTTTTCTTGTATAATCTATTATCAAACCTCTAGCGTATGCCTTCATTGTGTCCCACACATTTTGCGTTGAAGTATCTTCTTTTTTATTTTCTCTGAAGAAAAAAGCCAATTCCTTCTCCATCCATTGTGTAAAATCTTTCTCCTTTAAAATAGTATTATTTAATGTCCATCTCGATCTTTTTTTTTGTCCCTTCCATTTAATTGTCATTGGGCTATGATCTGCCCAGGTACTTGTTTCAATATTTGTTTCTTTAATATTAGATATTAGTTCTGTTGAGATCCAAATCATATCTAATCTGGACCATGATAAATGTCCATTTGAATAAAAAGTATATTGTTTAGCTTTAACATTTCTTTCTCTCCAAATATCTTTTAAAGTTAATTCATCTGTCATTTTAAAGAAGGACCTTGGGAGAGCCTTTCTATTTTGCTTTGTTGTTGTTGCTATATAGTCCAGTTTATTGTCCACAATTCCATTAAAATCTCCCATCATAATTATATTAACATAGTCCAGTCCAATTATTTTCATATGTAGCTTTTTATAAAACTCTTCTTGTTTATCATTCGGAGCATAAATTGCAATCAAGAGTATTTTTATATTATTGTCCATTATTTCTACCATTAATACTCTTCCATCTTCATCCGTGTAAATCAATTTTGCTGGAATAGCCTCTTTAATGTATAAAACCACACCTCTTTTCTTACATTGAGTCAAAGAGGTAAATATTTTCCCTAATTTTGGCTGTAATAACAATTGTTCATGTTGTTTTTTAATGTGAACTTCTTATAAACAAATTATATCAAATTTTAATTTCTCTAATTTATGAAAAGTTTTCCTTCTTTTAACAGCTGAATTAAGTCCATTTATATTCATTGTAATCAGTTTTTTTTCCTCCATAATTATGCTTTATATTTAGGTCTAACAGCTCTCGTGGATCTCACTTCACGCTGTTCTTTATTATCCATCTGTCCCCCTGCTGCTCCTTTCTCTTTTTCAGTCTCCAGTTGTTCATCTTGAAACTCAATTGATAAAGCCTCTTTCTCTGCTTCCTCTCTTCTTCCTCCAAAGAATTCTGCATGAAAAAGTTCTGCTTTCTCAATTGAATCAATTCTATATCTTTGCTCTTGCCACCCAAACACTAGTCCTTCTGGAATCAGCCATCTATAATTCACTTCATTTTCCAATAGTATTTTGGTCAGAAATCGATATTCTCTTCTCTTCTCATCTCTCTCACTCTTCTGGGTATTTGTTTTAAAACCACAACCTCTTTACCCTTGTATTTCAGTGTTTTCTCTCTTACTACTTGTAATATTTGCGTTTTAATGGATTTTTTGGTAAATCTAATATGGACTTCCTTGGGTAATTTATTTCTCATCGCATATCTTGTATAGACTCGATATATCTCATCTATTCCATCCATCATCTTTTCCTCTGTAATTTCCAAAGCATCTGCCAAAATTTCTATCATTACCGCTGCCAAATTTTCTCCTTTTTCCTCTTCTATATTTTGAAATCTGAGGTAAAATTCTGACCTTTCCATCTCCCACCTCAACATCCCACCTTTTTCTTGTTCAACCGCTTTTAGTCTGCTGTCAATATTTCCAATCTTCTTCTCTCTTTGTTTTCCTTCTTCCTCAATTTTTTGGAATCTCTCCTCATACTTAACCATCATTTGTTTAATATTTTCCACTTTTTCATCAGTCTTCTCTATTCTTTGTTCAATATTTTCTGCTCTTTGTTCAATATTTTCTGCTCTTTGTTCAATATTTTCTGCTCTTTGTTCAATATTTTCTGCTCTTTGTTCAATCTTTTCTATTCTTTGTTCAATATTTCCTGTTCTTTGTTCAATGATATCTGATTTTGTCTTGAGATCTTGGATTCCTTGCATAATCATCTGTAAAGTTATTTTTTCTTGTTCCTTATCTTGCTTCAACATTGTCTGAATTAAACGTTGTCCTCCAACTGGTGGGGAAGCAGAGGTAGAAGCAGAAATGCCAGATGGTATTGGTTTCCTGCTCATTTCAATGTTTCCAAAACTTCAAATTCTTCTTGACTTTTAATCCAACTGGTAGAGCAGCCAATTATAATCCAAAATGGAGAACTCCAATAGTAAAAAACACGAAACCAAAAAAGAAACAGGAAAAAAGGAAGAAGAAAGATCTTCAGGTTCTTCTAGACCCTAATCCAATTACGAGATAGTCCACCATAAAAAAGGAAGGCAGAGCTTCGTTCCGGCGATACAGCTGCGATCTCGGGGCTCTGAGATCGTAGCCGATATTTTCGCCCCTGGTCGGTCCTAACGGACCTAAACCGTCCCGTAGAGACGGTGATCGTGAAGGGCATTGTTCCAGGATCCCAGAGATATCGCAAAATCTCTGGTTTGATCCGGAAGAAGCCCTTTTGCTGGCGGCGGAGAGGCAGCCTCCATAGCTGCTGAAGTCGGGACAGCTCCGAAAAGAAAGTGATTGGAGTGAAGTGTGTCGGCTGGGTGAGAAAAACTCTTTTGTGCTGTAAATTCGCTAAGATTGGAAAGTTCATCCGATATAAAGAAGAAAGCTGTGAGATTTTTTTTTTTGACTGAAATTGTTTTGAGCGGCGTTTTTTAAAGTGATGTCAAATTGAGGCTTGGTTTTTTTTTTTTTTTCTTTTCTTTATACTTTTTGGGAAAGATTTTACTGTGACTTTGTAAGTAACCGGATTGAATTTTCTCTTATATATATTTTTATGCTTCCTTTGATTTTATGCTTCCTTTGATCTTTTAACTTTCTTTAGGATAGAGGCTCCCTTTGGCTATTTTTTCTTTTTTTTCTGTATATATTATTCCTTTTTTCTGGCGAGCGGGGAGAAAGAGCATTAAGAAACTTTGTAACACTGCCAACTAGAGGCTTGAAAGTATCTTTATGTGAATTGGAGAGAATTGCAAAAAGACCTCATGGCAAATTTTATCTTCTTGAGATATCTTAAAACCATTATTTGTTTTGTTAATTGTCAATCCTAGATACTTTTTAATTTCACCTAAATGCTTTAATTTTATCTTTTTGGCTAATAATGATATAATCTCATTAGCTTCATTATTAGTCTTAGTTATCAAAGCTATATCATCTGTAAATACTAATAATAATGACACCGTTCCATTATTTTCTCTTTTAAACACACATGGATCTGCTAAACCAGATTTAAAACCTATATTGTTTAACTCTTTCACAATATATTGGTTCCACTCAAACCCAGATTGTTTCAACCCGTAAAGACTCTTTTTGAGTTTCCAACAATCATTACTATTTACTTTATTGTCTTTTAAACCTACTGGTTTTCTTAAATATATAGTGTGCTGCAATGGTGCATGCAGGTAAGCAGTTTCTACATCTATATGGTTAATGACATAGTTTTTCTTAGCTGCCCACACTAATGCTACTCTTAAAGATGTTGCTTTAAGACTTGGTGCAAAAACTTCATCATAATCAGATGCAGTTTGATTAAATCCTTGAGCTACTAACCTACCTGTATGGGTAACAGTTCCATCATTTCCAGTTTTTACTTTAAATATCCATTTGCACCCAATGGATTTTTCTCCTGGAGGTAATTTAGCATCTTCATAAACTTTCATTACCTTTAATGAATTTAGTTCCTTTTTCATTGCCTTTTGCCAATTCTCCTGATCCTTAGCAGGATACATCCTAAGTTCATCTACACTAGTTGGAACTTTAGTTACTTGGCAAACTATACTTGCTTGATACCTATCAGGTGGTCTAGTTACACGTGTAGTACGTCTAGGTATTACAGGACTTACAGGTGGACTTTCATTTATTAACTCTTCTTGATTATCTAACTCTTCCTGATCAACTGTTTCCTCTTGTTCTGGTCCTATTTGCTCTTCTTGGACTTCTTCTTTAATTGGACTCTTCTTATAACTAGTCTGATCTTTCTGCCTTTTGTAGGGTTCAACAATTACTTCATTATTTAAATCTTGCTCTAATCTATTCCATCCTACATGTTCTAGGAATTTTGCACTAGCACTGGTGTAAACTCTAGATGTACCTGGTTCCCAGAATCTATAAGATCTATGATTAGATGTATATCCTACAAAATATAATCTTTTAGCTCTATGTTGTCCTTTGTGTCTAAGTTGTGAAGGAATATGCACCCATGCTGGTGCTCCAAATGTGTGCATGTAACTTAAATCAGGTTTTGTACCATGCCACAGTGTGAATGGTAATTCACCTGTTGTTGAATTAACAACATTATTTAATATATGATTACCACACATTATTGCTTCTCCCCATAAATTGTCAGGTAATCCTGAATCAGACATCATAGATCGTGTCATTGATTGTAATGTTTGGCCTCTTCTCTCTATAAAGGCATTATGTTGTGACCTATATGGTGCAGACATTTTATGTTGAATACCTAACATTCTTATTCTGTTCTGGAATTTATTATTTGTAAATTCTGTACCATTATCTGTTATAAGAGTTACTAATTTCTTTTTAGTTTTCCTTTCTGCAAATTTTATCCAATTAAAGAGATTTTGATACGTTTCAGTTTTGCTCTTCATTAAATAGCAAAACCCATATCTAGAATAATGGTCCATTATACTTAGTATGTAACGAGCTCCTCCTACACTTGGTTTTTTTGGACCTATTAAATCTGCAAATACTACTTCTGAAGGTTCTTTGATAGTAAATCCATCAACTCTATTAGCCGGTGTAACCCTGGCTTTGCTATGATTACAGGCATTACATTGCAAATACTTATTACAAGGTTTCAAACTTATTCCCTTAGATAATTCAATAGTTTTCTTAAGCATTTTAAAATTTAAATGCCCTAGCCTTCGATGTAACAAGTGAATACATTCATCATGAGGTTTCTTATTTTCATAAACTGTGTTAGCCACTTTTAAACCATCATCATTTAACACATATAATTCACCTCTTAAAGATGCAGTAATTTTCTTATCTTCTTTCTCAATTATGCAGTTATCTCCTTTAAAAGTAACTACATATCCTAGTTTAACCAAAATTCTTACTGAAATTAAATTAAACTTAAGTTGTGGTACATATAACATTTTTACATTCTCTTTTATAAAAGAACAATATGCTATACCTTGACCTTTAGCTTTCAGTTTCCAGCCATTGGCTAACGATATGTGCTGTGTACTCTTGGACATTTTAATAAACTTTTTCTTATCATTTGTTATACAATGTGATGCTCCACTATCAACCACCCATAAATTATTTTTTACAGCTCCGTTAGTATACATGGCTAACTCTAAATTTTTATTTATCTTTTGATGACTTTTAGTATTCTGGCCAGCGTTCTGGCGTTTTGCTTTTTTACAAAATCTTGTCAAATGTCCTCTTCCTCCACAATTAAAACACTTTTTAATTGCGTATGCAGTAGGAGTTTCATTATCTTCTTTTTGAGGTTGCTGCCTCCTTAACTCATCTCTTTCAAGCCTTCTTCTGGCCTCTTCAATCAATCTGCCAGTTATATCAGTTAAAGTTAGGCTTTCCTTTGGCAATATTTCAAGTGAAGTTACGTAGTTATCATAACTTTCGTCAAGGGAAGATAGAATTATATAGACTTGGTGTAGTTCAGAGAAAATAAGCTCTTTCTCGTGCAGTTCTTGAAAAATGCTTTGCATAGTTTTTAAATGACTCAGCATATCACCATTCTTATGGAGATGTGTACTGAAAAGTTTCCGTGTTAGATTTATGTGAGCACCAACATTATCTCGAACATAAATCCTCTTCAGCTTCTGCCAACACCCAACAGCTGATTTCTCTCCGTGGATATAAACAAGTTGCTGATCAGTTAAGGTTAAAGCAAAAATGCAAATAGCTTGTTGATTTTTATGCATAAATTCTTCTATCTTTAATCTTTCTTCATCATCCTCTGGATCCCATTCTTCTACGTTTGGTGGATTTTCAATTATGTTCCACAAACCTTCTCTTCGTAGAAGCAGACTACATTTCATAGACCATGATACATAGTTTGTTCCATCCAGCTTGGATATAAGGGACAAACTTTGTTGATTGACTTGTGCCATGTTTTCTTATATGGATATAAAACTATAATTAATAAAACACAGCTGTCTGTTTACTGTAATGTATAACAATACAAACTCTCACTTTTACATAAATCTGTTTTATCCTAGTTAAACTGACTTTGCAGCCTCTGGGCCCATAACCAGTGTTAAGCCTGGTTTCCCCAACCAGGGTTAGGGAGACAAGCTAAACAGAATGTGCAGCTTAGTCAGATAGGCACACAGATAAATGAGTGAGCTAAGCTTGTATGTTTATTAACATACAGTAAAAATGACAGATACGCTTGTGCTATCAAATATATAGTTTATTCCATTATGAGTTCATAGCATAGTCAAAATAACAGTCCAATAGTCATGTATCATTTAGTCAGTCCATTCAGGGATATTCAGTTAGCAAAGTCCGTGTAGAAATATCCTATGTCAATTCACTTACAAGTCAGTCCTTTGTTTTCTCTCCCGTTCGAGCAATGCAGTCTTGTGTCCTTTCAGTAATCAGGGATCATCAAAGCCAGAGAGATAGCAAGCTGCAGCCTTGCTTCTTTTAAAGTGCTTTCACAACCACTCCCTTAATTACTATCCCACAGTTAAAGTTGCAGACACTTTAACATACAAACGATGATTACATATTATTATTTACCTAAACCAGTTAGGGTAAAACAATGTTATCCCTAACACACATTGATCAGTACATTTTTTAACATTATTAATAGTTTCAGGGCTAAACCAAAGCTGAAACTACTATTTCTTCAAAGCTGAAACTACCATTTCTTCACATTCGACTATGCAGACTGGGGCTGAGACTTTTAGTCCTGACTGGAATTGCTTGTCTTCCTTCAGGAATTGTAAACAATGTGAGAGTATTTTTGACTCAAAAGTCCTGCTGGAGTAGCAGGTGGCAGAAATGGCTAGGACAGCCTTGGCACTAATTCATCTGGTATACTAATTGTACCCATTCCTTAAGCAGGAAACCCTTAGACACTAGAAGCTGGTAGCCTTGTGGTTGGACTATTGCAATGAGTTCTACATAGGGCTGCTCTTAAAGATGAGAAGCTGCAACTAGTCCTGAACACAGTGGCATGGTGGACTTATGGACATGCCATGGGGTGCCTGAATAGCATTGCTGCTTTGTAACTTGTACTGGTGTCAGTTATCTACTAGATGCAATCTGCATATAAAACTTTTCAGGGCACAGTTATTTGAAGGAACATCTGACTTCCATGGTTTCTATCCATCCTATGGATAGTAGATCAATATGCTTCAAATCCCATTAATTATATGGGACCTGGGCCTTCTCTGTTAGAGATTCTGCCCTCAAAAAAATGTTCCCAAAAAACTTGTGTGGGCCACACCCTGATCCTATTTAAACAAGCCATTAAAATCTGTCTTTGTCCCTAGATCTTGAACTAGTGGATAAAATTCCTCTTTAGATGCTTGTGGTGGTGCTTTTTCTAAATATTTGTTTTATATGGATTATCTTGAACAAGTCTGTGGGTGGTTATTCATTTTTATTCAGCTGAACTGGTGACAGGTGAAACACTTAGCCAACCAATTTTGAAAAAGTTAAGAATGGTAAAACTTGCTTAATAGGTTAGAGGAGCTACAATGAAATTATAGGTGGTAGACCTGATTGGGAAACTGAGAAACATAGTGGAAGAAGATACTGGCAAACCATTTTAATGCAATTGCCAAGAAAATGTCCATCAATTCATCAGGAGTTGAGCATGATTTAAGAGACCCTTTACCTAAACATATGGTTAGACCTTATGCTTCTTCCTCAAAGTGGCAGAATGCCTTCCTGTTGCTAATTTTTGGCAATTGCCTTTCAATGCATTATCAGCATAGAGAAAAATATTGGGGTTTGCATGTTTTCATCACACTCTAGATAGCTACTTTTTAATAAAGGGGTCTCTGTGCCAATGGATATACAGGAAGGATAGTTGTTTAAAATGTTCATTTTTAGATAAGAGACTTTTTATGCGTACGAGAATGAAATTCTTCAGTTCAATTTGTTTCTATGCGAATACAACAATATTGTATAAAAGACAGATGCCAGCTAATATAGTGGCTTTGCATGCAAACCTCTAATTATTATAGAATTAACTAGTAACCATAACTAGTGACTAACTTGTTTGGGAATTAAATTATGTTGTCCCAAATAGAACACTTGATTTAGATCAAATATTTTGATTACTATTCTTTTGTGTGTGTGATTACAAACAATGATTTAAATTACTTCATTGGGAGTACATCAGCAGGCTGTGAATGTCATTTCTAACTCCTTTGTCAATTGTGATGGCTTCTCAAAGGTACAGGAAGTTCATAATACACAAAGTGTTACTCCGATGTCTTCAGATCAGCTACTGTTTTGCATTTGCTATAGAAAAAATGAGTAGACTCTTAAATATCATTTCTGATCATTTCCTGGTGGGTGGACTGTTTCTAAAGCATTCCTTTTCTTATTGCCAGACACTTGTGATAGCTGCAGATCTGATCGGAGATTGGTCAGAAAGCCAAACAGTTCCTTTCAAAGATTGCATTACAAAAGCATATAACAAAAATAAAGATGCATTTATAATACAAAGGTTTTTTTCATTCCTTACTCCCAGAAGCTATTCTGATATTTGCTCTCCATTTTCCTGTTCCAAATTAGAATTATTTAATTCTAATTTATTTACAGTTACATAACCCATAACTTCATGGTTTTAGAATCCAGGATTCTCTTCATGTATTCTTTTTTAACTTTCTTTTTTTTTTTTTAAGAAGAAGTTTACTGAGAAGCTCTTGGACTTCTTTTATTCTTTCCTGACCTTTCCTGTCCCAAAGACACTAATGTACCCTCAGAAGAATGGTTTTGGATAGAGAGGTAGCATTTCTATCCTCCTTTTACTGCTCCTTAAAGACTGCAGTTGCTATCAGTACTTGGTCTTCCTGATTAACAACTGGTACTATGCAGAAGTAGCTTCTATCCAATTCTTCACATTGCTAGCACCTGATTCCAGAATAATCAACTTCCTAAATTTTCCTGCTCTGCTGTTATCAACCACTGTGTAACAACATTTTTGGAATGACTGTGTGTGGCTCTTGGTGCTCTGCATATGTCATTTTGCCAAATATTTTGAACAGCTCCTACTCAACTGTTACAATTGGATATCCTCTGATCTACCAGTGTTGCTGCTGACCCCACACATTCACATCCAGAGGTTCTGTTATTTTTCTCCCCTGTGTTTTAGTTTCTTCAGCCCTCTTTTGGTGTTTTGTGCTTTTTCCTTCTGGTCTTCTTCACCTTCCTTTCTTCTTCACTTATTTTTTTCACTGTTTTTTTATACCACATCTTCAGCTTAAGGGGCTGATTATAAAATTTTATTGGAATCAAGGAAATAAAATTAAAAAATGATTTAAAAATGATCCAAACTCTCAACAAATAAATGCTCTGTCTTATATATTGGCAAAAAATCAGAAAATAAAATACAGGCTGAATAGTGAAGACCTTGTTGATGATCCAAACTCTGTCAAGGATCTTGGAGTACTCATCTCTAATGATCTAAGTGCTAGAGCCCACTATAACTACATAGCCAAAAAGGCAATTAGAGTTGCTAACCTAATCCTATGTAGCTTTTTCTCTGGTAATATCACAATATTAACTAGAGTATACAAAACATTTGCTAGACCAATACTTGAATACAGCTTATCAGTCTGGAATCCGCATTACGTATCTGATATTAACACAATTGAGAAAGTCCAGAAATATTTCACAAGAAGAATTCTCCACTCCTCTATTCATTGAAGAATACCTTATGCCACCAGACTCAAAATTCTAGACCAAAAAACCTACAACTACGCCACCTTCGGTCTGATCTAAGTATAGTATATAAAATTATACATTGCAATGTCCTACCTGTCAATGAATGATTCAACCATAACAACACAAGAGAAAACAATAGGTACAAACTCAAGGTTAACCACACCAAACTTGATTGCAGGAAATATGACTTCAGCAACAGAGTGGTCAATGTCTGGAATACTCTACCTGACTGTGATTTCTTCCCCAAACCCAAAAAACTTTAACTTTAGACTGTCTACTAATGACCTCACTCTTTTCCTAAGAGGTCTGTAAGGGGTGTGCACAATCACACCAATGTGCCTACCGTCCCTGTCTTATTGTTTCTTTTATTTTTTATTTTTCTTATATGTATCCATGTATTCATAACTATGTTTTTACTTATACCTATTATCTTGTAAGCAATTGACAATAAATAAATAAATATTAAAAAAGAAAAATCCCATAACAATTGCTTCTGTATCAAACAAAACTTTCAATTGAAGCATTACTTAACTGCCTAACAGAAATTAAATCTATATCAATAATACAATTATAGTATGCCATTATAGGATGTCATTGGCCCTGCATTAATAATTGTCTGTAATTAATAGAAGTGAAGAGTAGAAGTATCAGGTGATTTTTCACCTTATATTACCAAGCTAAGAAATGTTTACAAAAACATTTTATAAATATTTTTTTCTGATAAAATGCCATAAGAAGTAGGCAGAAGCCCTCAGGAAAAACCTATTGGTCAGAATCTACTTGAGCAAATGCCAAATATCTGGATATTGATTTAGATTGATCAATTAAACCAGAAAAAAATGTGAAATTTCTATATCCAGCTCATGAGCAAGCAAGGCAACTATCAAAGGATAAGTAGTATAATGTTCTTTCCAAAGGAATCTAGATGGTAGCAATACCAATCCAAACATAATTCTGGTTTCCCAGATTAAAAAAAAGGGACAGAAAACTCCAGTAACTCCCAAGACAGCAAGTGCACAAGTTCCATCTGCCTCATGTTTGATTAGGCTGGCTATCCAAATATGCAGTGATGCAAGAATGATGGATGGATGACTACAGAATTATATACAGCAGTAAAAAGCTGACTATCATTTGCTTCTTCCTACACTATATTTTTTAATCTTCCTCAGTAAAGATTACTAAATGATGAGCAATAATAAATTAATGGTCAGAGTCATTTTCCTTTGAATCCAGTCTTAGGTAACACTAAAGATTCCTACTGTGACAGGAAAACGTGAGCAAAACATACCTTACTCATTTTAAAAAAAACCAACAACAACAATGTTCCATTTTTGTCAAGAATATCTGGAAAAACTTTGAGTATTCAAGTAAAAATTCACCTTGGCTCCTAACTGGACATGCAGGTATTTAATGATACCTGAAAGGTGAAGAATCAGTTGTATGAAGTTAGGACTCTGAATTGTCAAGGAGTGGTTTCTTTTCAACCTTATAACTAAAGTGACAGCTGTGGTTCTGCCAAAAGGACTGTGCTGTCAAAATACTTGAAATTTTGTTGCCCAAGGCAATCATATTTCCCCTAGGTCATCCAGTACAATATTCAAGGCTGTTTTGCCACCTAAAAAGAAACCCTCATAAGTGTCAGTTCAGCATTGACTACTTATGTTCTGCCCTTAATTCTTAACATGCAAAATCAACCACTTAGAGCAGACATCTCATTCTATCAAATGTCAAAATCAGTTGCTCTGGGGATGGGATAAAACACAAAAAGTTTTTATGAAAACAAATCCACAGTCCAAGACTGGAAAGGAAATAGTGCCCATTGAATAGATGCACAGGGGCATACTAATTCTAGTTTATTCTTAACAGACCTGATCCTGCAGCTTCTTAGGGGAATTCTTAGGGTTTCAGATCCAAGCCCAATTTTATCCACCTTGGTCCCATATACTCAAATGTCCCGGATGCAGTTCTTAATGCTAATTCTTAGAATCTTAGTAGCCATTTTAATTTACAATTTACTTTTTTTTTTTTTGAAAGCCAGGCCTCACAGACAAAAATCAGTCCTATGGGCCATTTATTATATAAATGTACATGAATTAGTTAAATTGGTTGACATTTTCTGAATCATTTGATTTCCTAATCTTTGAACATTCCTAAGTATAGTAACATTTTCTTTGAAACAAAACAAATTGAAATAAAACATGTTGTGATTGGCCTATGAGGTCTGACTTTGTGTACATCTTATGAAAATATCAGCATTCTAGCCATGGAATGTTTGTGGAATATTAGAATATTCCATTTTTATTTCTTGGAACATGCCAGTCCAGCTCTTCTGGCAACAGTGCATCCTTTTCTGGGGAATTCATTTGTTCCCAGAACAATTAGATCAGAGCATTCTGGGAGAAAAGTATAATATTCTGTGAAGAAAAACACCCACACATAATCTATGGTGCTGTTCAAATGTCAGTAGAATTAACCATGGAATAATATTTAATTAGTTATCTACTTACATAACAATACCTATATGACTAATTATTTCACAACTTATAATTATAGGAGAATTTATCCCTAAAACTCAAGCTGCTGATCCTGTAGGGACAATATTCTAATCCTATATAATTGAGAAGATGTAGAAAATAGTGGCTCTTTGGAAAATTTTGTTTATTATTATGTTTGTAATTCTTAATTGAATGGATTGAACATTCTTTAAAAGAAAATATATATATAAAATTTTATGGTTAATATTTCCTATTTTATGCTGTTTTTCCTACAATGACATTTTATATCAAACTTTTCTATTTGATATTAAAAAGAAACAATCTTAATGTGCATGGATGTCACAGCCATTATTCAATACATGCTTATCAGAAATTGGCAGTCACAGATCATATGCAATACCATCAGGCACACTAAATAGGAGAAAGTGCTCCATTTCCTAGCAACTAAATGTTGCCATTTGAGTGCTGGGATAATATAACATCCCCACAGCAAAACATCAGTTTTGAATGAGGGCATATGGATCCTATGCATACAGAAGTAGTAGCAGCTGTCCATTATTGTTCAAACCAGTCATCCTGAAAGAGCCATCAATCTCTGAGAAGTGATCTACATTCAGAAATATTGCTAATCCAAACTGCTATACGATGGTCAAATGTACCAGAAACTTTGAACATTGAATATTCCCTTAAATCAGTTTGCCCTTTCCTTAGAAAATTAGGGACATGTGCTAATATCTGGATTCCATGCACAGGAAGTTATTGAAATACAGGAATATTAGGTAGGTAGGTATTAGACTTCTTTGCCAGTCCATCTTTTGTGGGTGCTTCATCACTGGAAGTTTTTAAGAAGAGATTAGATAACCACTTGTCTGAAATGGTATCAGGTCTCCAACTTGAGGACAGGTCTGGACTAGAAGACCTCCAAGATCTCAACATCTCACCTCACCTCTCCTCTCCTTTCTCCTCTTCTCTTTTCTCTTCTTCCCTCCCCCCCATTAAAAACTCAGTTTGTCAACAATTGTTATTGTTGCTCTGTAATTGTTATTGTTAGGGATACACCCTAGCAGAATCTGCACGGCAGTCAGGCAAATATGTGAGATAAACGTTTTTGTAGCTTACACTCAGTAAAACAGATACACTGTGCTAGTTAAATAGCTTATTCCAGTAAGAGTTTTAGCATAGTCAAACAGTCCATATATCATTCACTAGTTCAGTCCATCCGGGGATTATTCAGTTGCAAAGTCCAGTGTCGAAAAAGAGGTCAATAAACTTACAAATATCAGTCCAGTAATATATCTCCTCACAGTAGAGATATGAAGAAGTCAAACTCCTTTCTTCCTTCAATGTTCAAAAAACTCAGCAGTAGCAGGGAACACACAGTTATCAAACCATCAATCCATCATAGTCAGCAAGCAATTCAGTAAGCCAGCAATCAATCAAGTTCTATTGCTCCCTCTTATGGCGGTTTTACAGCCACACCCAAAATTACATGCTTTGCAGTTTAAAGTGACACACACTTAAACTCACTATCATAGTTTATATATATTATTTTACCCAAACTACGTTAGGTAACCTTGTTATTCCTAACAGTTATTCCTATATTGGGGCATGATATTTTCCGCATCAGTTCAGCATAATATAGATTCATTGCTGGACAACCTAAAAATGCTTTGCTGCATTTTTTTTCACACACTCTCTCTCTGCCTTAAAAATAATGGAGGAAGAATATTTGTTCTGTCCTTAATTAGCATTCTTGAGAGCCCTGAGCTTTGATTGGCCAAAGCGCGGGGCTCTCTGATTGGTCAGGCGAGCCGCGCCGATTGGCTCGCTGAGAATCTTCCGCGATTGGTCCATTCGGATCACGGGAGATTCAAAGTGGTGCCATTGGCCACGGCCGCCGCGGCAAAAGGAATAAAAGCTGCGGGCTTTTTCCTTTACGCCAGTTCGGTTCCAACTTTCAATAAAAGAGCATGAATTGAAGTCACCGACTCCTGGCATCATTTCGCGGACACAACACTGGCGACGAGGGTGGGATCCAGACCCTGAACCGAACCACGTGTCCGACGGAAACCAGACGAACCACCACGATGGCGAAAATCGCACCCCCCGCACCCTTCAACGCCGCCACCGAGGACTGGGAATCATACTCCGACCGATTCCGCATGTTCCTCGAGTGCAGCGACCTGAAGGACGCCACCGGCCCCATGAAGCGCACCGTCTTCCTGACCCACTGTGGGACCGAGGTCTTCATGATGGCCAAGGCGCTTGCCAAACCCGCCGATGCGACCGCGATGGACTGGGACGTCCTCGAGCCAATACTTCGGCGGCACTACGCTCCAGAGGTACCCATCCTGATCCGACGCAATGAATTCTACCGTCGGGACCAACGGTCGGGTGAGAGCTTCAGCGACTTCGTTGCCGAGCTACGGCGCCTAGGGGGGCTTTGCGAAATCGACAACCTGAACGACGCCCAGCGAGACCGAATCGTGCTCGGTTTGTGGGACCCCGTCCTCCAGAGCCGGCTGATGGCCAAGGGCAACATCAGCCTAGCAGACACCCTCACCGCAGCCGCAGCCGCCGAAGCAACCCGAACTTCCGCCGACCGCATGCGCAGACTGAACACTGGGGACCGCAGCGGAAACAACAACCCGGCGAGGTCGACCAAGGCCCAACCCGAGACGACCACCCACCAGGGTGACTTCCACTCGGCATCGGGCACTTCAGATGACGAGGAGGACGTCCATCGCCTCCAGACAGGCCGCGACCCACGGAACCGGCGGGGTCGTAAGTCGAGGACCAACTGTGCCGGTTGCGGCGGCGACCACCCCAGGTCGGAATGCCGGTTTTTCGAATCGATCTGCCGGCATTGCGACAAGAAGGGACACATCACCCTGGACAAGGCGGCGACCTGGACTTGGGGGAAACGCAAGCAAGCCGCCTTCCAAAGAACAAAGGACCTCCTCACTTCAGACGCCGTCCTTATACAATACAATGAGACCCTACCTTTGGCCGTCACATGCGACGCATCACCCTTCGGCGTTGGCGCTGTCCTCAGCCATACCCTCCCCGATGGAAAAGAAGCGCCCATCGCGTTCTTTTCAAGGACCCTCACCAAACCAGAGCAGAACTATAGCCAGCTGGACAAAGAGGCTCTGGCTATCGTTGCCGTCGTAAAACGATTCCACGAGTATCTCTACGGCCGGACTTTCACCATCATAACCGACCACAAGCCGCTGCTGGGAATCCTTGCAGGAAACCGGGCCACCCCGAACATTCTGTCTCCCCGAATGACAAGGTGGTCCGAGTTCCTGGCAGCCTACAACTATGGACTCATACACAGACCGGGTAAGACGATCTCCCATGCAGACGCCTTAAGCCGCTCGCCGCTACCGGAACCTGACACCGACCCAGCACCCACAACGACCACCCTCAGCATAGAGACTCTACCCAACCTGCCCATAACTGCGTCAGACATTGCCCGGGAGACTAATAAAGACAAACGTCTGGCGTGGGTGTTGCATTGGGTAGAGAAAGGGTGGCCGGAAAGGGATAACGACGAGTCGGTCAAAACATTCCGAAAACGCCAAACGGAACTATCGTTATTAAAAGGGTGCATACTATGGGGGGATTGGGTGGTCATTCCAGAAAAGCTACAAGGGAAGGTTCTGGAACTGCTACACGAGGGGCACCCTGGCATCGTTAGGACTAAAGCCCTGGCCAGAAGTTATGCTTGGTGGCCAGGGATGGACAAACAAATTGAGACCTGGGTAGCAAGGTGCCAACGATGCCAGGAAACTAGGCCAAGCCCACCCACAGCACCCGTCCTAGAGTGGGAAACCCCAAGGGGACCTTGGTCTAGGATACACATAGACTTCGCCGGGCCCACAAAAGGACACACCTTCCTCATAACAATTGACGCTTACTCCAATTGGCTGGAGGTAAGCAACATGAAGACGACAACCACGGAGGCCGTGATCAAGGAACTCTGCAAACTCTTTGCAACACACGGCCTCCCAGACGTCGTCGTGTCCGACAACGGGCCCCAATTCACCTCGCTGGAATTCGAAAAATTCCTAGCGGAAAGGGGCATCCGCCACGCGCTGACAGCACCGGCGCACCCGGTGGCAAATGGTAGGGCGGAACGGATGGTCCAATTCACTAAGAAGACCATCCGGAAAATAGACCACGGGGAGATCCAGGATAAAATAAATAAATTACTCTTCACCCAACACATAACCCCAAATACCACAACGAATAAGAGCCCAGCCGAACTATTAATGGGCAGGAAACTAAGGTCCCCACTCAACAGGTTACACCCCACGTATAACCCGGAGAAGCCCCCAGACTCAAACAGCAAACACCGAACCTTCACACCCGGTGACCCCGTATACGCGAGAAACCTGACGGGAGACCCACTATGGATACCAGCCGTCATCACACAAATAACAGGCACACACTCGTACCGGCTACAAACAGCAGACGGACGAGCGTGGAAACGCCACATCGACCAACTAAGGTCGAGGACTACCAACCAAGAGACCACCGATGCACAAACAGGCGAAACCAACCCCCACAACACAAACCAAGGGGGGAGGGAATACCCCGGGGACCAAAACCAAAGAAGAATAAACCAGCCGTACTTTCCGGAAAGCAGCCATCACGACCCCGCACCAGGAAGAGACAGCCAGGCCAGCTCGACCGACCTGGAAAGACCGAGTGGGAGCGGCGAAACCCGCAGCTCAACCAACCCGGGAGGCCCAGGAGGGAGCTACGGAGAGCGGCCCGGCCCAACCGACCAGCCGGTTCCCACGACGGCAGCAGGAGCAGCAGAGATCCCGACCGATCCGGCCTGGATCCAACCTACGACTGAGCTGCGCAGGTCCAGTAGGCTCAGACGGAGCCCCGCCTACCTACGTGACTACGCGACGTAAGGACTGAACCAAGAGGGGAAGGGTATTCTGTCCTTAATTATCATTCTTGAGATCCCCGCGCTTTGATTGGCCAAAGCGCGGGGCTCTCTGATTGGTCAGGCGAGCTGCGCCGATTGGCTCGCTGAGAATCTTTCACAATTGGTCCATTCGGATCGCGGGAGATTCAAAGTGGTGTTATTGGCCGCGGCCGCCGCGGCTAAAGGAATAAAAGCTGCGGGCTTTTTCGTTTACGCCAGTTCGGTTCCAACTTTCAATAAAAGAGAATGAATTGAAGTCACCGACTCCTGGCATCATTTCGCGGACACAACAATATTTATATATTATAATACACAATACATATTTAAGGCATCTAATTGAACTTAGCAGGTTGATATTTTCTAAAGAGTCCATCATCTCTGTTATTTTCCTCTTAATCTGTCAAAATATGCACCATTCTAGCCTAAGAATTTTTCTTTTTAGCATTATTATTAAATCTAGAAGTGGCTGGAATTAAATTAGCTTGCCCGCAGATCTTGAATCATAAGCTTGAAGTGATGAAACTTAAATGGAAAAGGACAAGCTATTATTATAATTAGAAATCTGGAACGATGCTACTACTCTTCTGCTTGACTAAGAAGTTATGAATGGAAGTTAAAATAAAGCCAATAAAAGGAAGTTAGAAATTTTGTAATCTTTTCTAAGAATGAGCTGAGGCAGGAATTAATGAACGATCAGTGTTTATTGTAGCAAAGAAACAGGTTACCCGTGTCAGCCGATATGCTGCCGAGCTGGCCAGCTGATGTCATCTGATAGGTCCCTTTTACAGTTTGCTGTCAGACTGCTCAGCCAATCAGAACATACAAAACTCCCGCTTAAAATGAGGACCAACAATAGAACTTTCGTAGAACACAATATTCCTTTCCCCCAGCTAGGAGCATGCGTAATCATTTAAATAGGTGGAGCGTCGTCTCTCTCAGCCCGACCTGCACAGTTCAGTCTTTTCAGCTGGCTGGAATGGATCGGCTGTTACCAAACTCTCCAGAAGTGGTGGCACTGGACTTCTTACCGAAGTTGAACCAGAATTCTCAGGAACTCTTCATTAGGTAGGTTTGTTTCAGCACATGCATCACTCATTGGTGTCTTGTACTCCGGTTCGTCATCTCCACAATACGTTCCCTCTGTTTGTTCATTTTCCTCTGAGTTATTTTGGGATGAGTCCTAATGACCTCTCAATTGGTCAATATGGCGGCACCATGTTCTGCCATTCTGTGACCCAATTTTATAAGACCTGGGGCCGTGACAGCCACCACATGCCCTGGAATCTAAAGAGGATTTCCTCCAAAATTCCTAGCATATACAGAGTCATTTACCCAGAATGACATCACCTGACTAAAGGAATCTAAGGGAATTGAAGGAGAGTAGCTTGGATGGCGCCTATCTAAATTATTCCTAAGCCTCCTCCCCATCAACAGCTCTGCTGAAGAATGATTTGTCACTAAGCTGGGGGTGATATGCTGTGACAGTAAATAAGTGGCTAATTTTGAGTGCCAATCTTCTCCCTCATGTCTGCCCAAAACCTCCTTTGCTGTCCTTACAGCCCTTTCAGCTTGACCATTTGCTGCTGGGTGATAAGGGGCTGTCAGCGCATGCCTGACACCCTTCTTAACTAGAAACAATTCAAAACTAGCTGATTCAAATTGTGGACCATTGTCCGAAACAAGAACATTTGGAAATCCATAAGTTGCAAACAAACGGTCTAATGCTTTTATGGCAGCTTCCAAAGTAGTAGAATGCATGAGGAACAACTTGAGAGTAAGAGCCCACTACAATTAAGAATATGTGGCCATGGAAAGGGCCTGCCAAATCTATGTGGACTCATGACCATGGGGACTTAGCTGATTCCCATTCTCCAAGATTGGCAGCTGGTGGGGCAGGCCATGATAGTTGACATGCCTGGCAAGTCCTGACCTTAGTGGTTATGTCTTTATCTATGCCTGGCCACCAGACATAACTCTTTGCCAGTGCTTTCATTCTGGCAACACCCAGATGTCCTTCATGTAAACTATCAATTATCCCAGGCCTCAACTTGCTGGGGACAATGACACAGCAACCCCATAATAAACACCCCTCCTGGGTGGACATCTCATGCTGCCTGGCTCTAAAAGGTAAGAATTTTGTGTCTAATTTTTCTTCATGCAAACCCCTTCTCACCCAGTCCAAAACCTGCAATATCTGCTGCAGTCATAGGTAATTGTTGATCATCTAATGAAAACACATTTAATGATGGCACGGGGTCAATTACAGGAATTGCTAAAGGACAATGGCTCAAAGCATCTGCATGACTAAGGTGTTTCCCTGCTCTATGTATTAATGTATATGAGTAGGCAGCAAGGAATATTGTCCACCTAGCCATTCTTGGAGACAGTATTGTAGGACTTGGATGATCCCCAGACAAAATGCCTAATAAAGGTTTGTGATCAGTCACAAGCTGAAAATGGTGATCATGAATTTTTTTAACAGAAGCGACTGCTGCTAGGGCTTCCTTATCAATCTGTGTATAATTTCTCTCAGTACTTGATAAAGTCCTGAGGAAATATGCTATCAGTACTTCCAGGCCATTTGGCAATTTGTGTACCAGCACAGCACCTATCCCAAAAGGGGATGCATCGCAGAAAAGTACCAAAGGTAAATCCCTGTCAAATTGTATTAATACACTCTCAGATGATGACAGAGCTTTTACAGCATTGAAAGAGAATTCTTCTTTAGGCCCCCATATCCAGGAATCCTTTGCATCCAATAATCTATGTAACGGTTCCACCACAGAAGCCTTATGAGGGGGAAAAGAGCTATAGAAATTCAGGAGCCCCAAAATGCTTGCAGTTCAGTCTTATCGGATGGTTTGGGGGCCTCCTTAATAGTTCTTACCTTTGATTCAATGGGATGAATACCTTTGGCATCTATGTGGTATCCCAAAAAATCTACTTGGCTGACTGCAAATTTGCATTTGTTTTTCTTCAATTTAAGGCCTGCTGTTTTGAAACAGGCTAGGACCCTTCTGAGGTGTTTGAAAAGTTCCTCTTTGTTGCATGCAGAAATGAGAACATCATCAAAGTAGGACACTACACCCGGGATGCCCTGAAGTAGTCCCTCTATAAGGCATTGAAATAACCCTGAAATTCCAAATTGTAATCTTGTACATTTGAAAGCACCACGATGGGTGACAATTGTCTTGCCTCTGCTGTAAGGTTGTCAACAGGTAGTTGTTGATAAGCCTGGGCCATATCAAGTTTCACAAAAATAGACCGCTTTCCCAGTGAGTGCAACAGATGTTGAATTATTGGCACTGAGTAAGCATTGGTTTGCAAGGCCTTATTTATGGTACTTTTATAATCAGCACAAATCATGCTTCAAAGGTGTTATAACAGGGGGTCTCCCACTTTGCAAAATCTGTAGGTTCTAGAACCCCTTAGGCTATTAGTTTATCCAATTCTGCATCTACTTTAGGTCTTAATGCAAAAGGAACTCTTCTAGGTTTTAACCTGATGGGTGCTATATTGGGGTCCAAGGTAAATGATATTGGAGTTCCTACATATTACCCTAATTCGTCACTAAACACCTATTTAAAATAAGGCTTGTAAATCCTGATCCTGAATGGGATGTATTCCAGATACTGTTAGTGCCAAAGATGTGAACCAGTCTAAACTTAATAGGCTTGGTAGGGTGCCTTCTACTATTGTGAGAGGAAGTAGTCCCTCAAAATTTTGAAATTGGATACTAAATTTTCCTGTGCCAATTACTGGAATAGAGTGCCCTTGGTAATCTTTTAGTGACAGTTTGCATGGCTGGAGATGTTTCTTTGTGATGGCAGGAATTAACCTTTCTAACGTGCTCCAGCATACAATGGATAGTGATGAGCAGGTATCAACTTCCATTGGACACTGCTTTCCTTTTAAGGAGACAGTTACATGAATTTTGTTAGTGTAAATCTGGTTAGAAAAATTGTTAGGTGACTTAGAATTGTAAGAAGCTCTAGTAATAGTAAAACATTTTTCTTTTTGTTTCTGTGACTTTAGGCTTCTAACTTTAGGCTGGTATTGTAGACTAAAGTTTTTTCCAGATTTGCAAACCCTAGCTATGTGTCCATTTCTTTGGCATTTCAAACAAATTATGTTTCTAAATCTGCATGTGGATATTAAATGATTACCACCACAACTCAGGCAGGTTGATTGTGGTTGCATAGGTTTGTTATCAGGATTCTAATTTTTCCGCTGTGGTGGGGGCTGCCCTCTGAGGTGATTTACATCTTCATCAGTTTCAGAAAATTTGTCAGAGAAACTGTCATCATAATGCATGGCAGCATTTGGTTTGGTTGTGGCAGTGCAATTAGAGCCTTATATCTCAGCAGCAGAGATAATTGACATTTCTGCCACTTGAGACTCCTCAACAGCCATCTTAAGGGTTAAATCGCCCTTGGCAAGCAAATGTCTTTGAAGCCTGAGATCTCATACACCACATACTAATTGATCAAGCAATTGATCCTCGAGATCCCGAAGCCCGCAATTTTGCCACTTTTCAGAGGGTGGCCATGTAGATACTGATAGTCTCTCCCTCAGCCTGTACTCGGCTCCTGAATGCGTGCCACCTCACAATCCTAGAAGGTTTAGGTGAATAATGATTACTTAAAAGTTCTTATAAATCTTTCCAGGATACTGCTTTAACAGTCTGTGGCGCCAACAGTGCTGTGGCGGTATCAAAAACTGCAGCTCCACAAAAACTTAGGAAATATGCTTTTTTCCTATGGTTTGAAACCTCAGACAAATCAGCAGCATCTAGGAAACAGTCAAAACGATTAATGTAAGATTCCCTAGTGTCTGACAATGGGTAGAAACGGAAATGTCAGAGGAGTCAACATCTTGTCTTTCCTGAGGTAGCAAAAAGGAATGACAATACTTCTGGCTCTGTTCTTCCTCAGCTTTCAGAAAGGCATTCCATCCTTGTGGCCAATTTTGTAGTCTTTCTTAAGAATGAGCTGAGGCAGGCATTAATGAACGAACAGTGTTTACTGTAGCAAAGAAAAAGGTTACCTATGTCATCTGATATGCTGCTGAGCTGGCCAGCTGACGGGTAAGAGCTGATGTCATCTGACAGCTCCCTTTTATAGTTTGCTGTCAGACTGCTCAGCAATCAGAACATACAACATTCCAGCTTAAAATGCAGGCCAACAATAGAACTTTCATAGAACACAATAAGAAATCTGAAGAAACTTGGGTGGACAATGTTGTAGAGAAATAGATTCCTGGTTGTTGCTTTTGTAGAGAATATACATTCAAGAGATCAAGAGACAAAACACTGAACAAAGAACAACAGGAGGCTAAACTTCCAATACACAAACTTAACTAAAATTGCCTTGTTGCTACTGGCATCCTTTGTATTATTAGCAGCATGGAAAAGAAATCATATCATTACAGCATTGGATATAGCAGTTCAAATACTTTCTTGTTTATTTCTGAAGAATCCGTTGCATGCAACGTTTAGAGTAATTTGCCTGAACTGTATTTACTTTTTAAAAATGTGTGTAAAGAGGTAAGTGTAAGTGGTCCCTTCAACTTAAAAAAATGTGCTAAAAGTTAAGTACTTTATCAACAGAGTGGGCTCTTCTCTTTTTCAGTACTTCTAGAATTGACCTTATTAAAAGTTATTTACTTAGTTACCTACTTACAAAAAATTGGTTTCTGCCTAGGGTTGCTCCTGATAGTTCTTTTCTTGGGACAAACACTATGTGTTTTATGTCCCCAGGACTGACTGTTATCAGAAAGTTTTGGAAATTCAGCTTGCTTCAATGGCAAAGATTCTTCATAACAATCAGACAGCATTTAATACTTATACAAAGCCTGTTTTTAATCATTTGAGGATTCAGCTATCACAGGCAGAAGAAATTACATGTTTCATAGAGCAACTTAAATATGAGATTCATGCTGTATTGAAAAAAAACTGTATAACATCATGTCTATGGAGATTCTCAGTCATCCAATCATGGAGGTAAGAGGCAATTGGACTTTCTCAGTCATCCAAATCATGGGGGAAAGAGGCAATTGGACTTTCTGGATAGATAATTTATAACATTATCTTTCACTTAAATCAGGGGTGTCAAACTCACATCGTCACGGTGGCATCACATGACATATCAGGACTTTTTTCCCCTTCACTAAACCAGGTGGGGGCATGTGATACATCTGGTCTGCGGCCCATGAATTTGACACCCCTAATTTAGATTATTTGAAGTTCTGTATGTCCTCACAAAAAGTACAGTATAGATATTGTCTTAAATAGCAAATGCTTATGTTGCTGTAAAGCAAAAATAGTCAGATTGTTTATCAACTGTTAAATATTGGGGTTAAATATAACAATACTTATTCACCATCCTTCACTATCAATATCATCGAAATTTAGGTTTGAAATAGTATGTTGATATAAACAACATCTTCTATTTCTATAGATTCTGATTAAGAATTGCTACAAACAGTTATATTATAAGGGCATTTTTATCATAGTGAGAGTAGGCTAGTAGGCATGTTCTTTCTCTTACCATGAAATTATGAAGAAAGAACAGTTGAAATGTCATGATGGAAATGTTTTTAAGTGACCCAGAAAAACCCTACAGTAACAGTGTGACTTACTCAAGCATTCTGCAAAAAGCTTAACTCAACACACTATTTGGCAGCTCATTAGCTCTGTCTCTAACATCTTGCCTATGATGTCAGCATTGCTAGAAGGCTCTTTTTCTTGCATTCATCAAGAACATTTAAATAGAGGATGCTTTGTATCTGCATGAAACTGTGCTAAAAGAGAATATTGCATTGTGCAGAAGCTTCCACATATAATATGTATAATGTGCCTGGTGCAGGAAGGACTAATCCTTTCAAGCTGTTACACTAAGTACACAAATACTTCCAGGACCTCCTGTCTGATGAGTATGAAATAAAGCTAGTTGGTCCTTAGGCTCTGGATTCAGTGTACTTCTTTCCAAAATGTCTCAATGAGGACCATAAATGATAATCTGCTTTAGATAGATAGTCTGCCCCATATAGCAGTGTAAAATGAATTTCAACATGGATTCGGTGAGGAATTTGCAGCCTATCCAAAGGGGTTAGGCTAAGGAGCATTGATTTTCATTGTATTTTTATTTATTTATTTATTTGAACATATTAGCTATCTAGCTCCAATAGACTCTGGGCAGTATACAAAACTGGAAAATCCATAAAGGTACAATAAAAGTCAAACCAAATAGATAATCCAGTTAAAATAATCTTATAGAGAACCAAAATCAAATAAAACAGGACTCCACACAAACAATAATAAATCAGCGCCAAGCCTGGGAATGAAGTCTGATTTTCTGAGCTTTCTAGAACTCTAAGAGAGGGGTACAGTCTTAATTATGGTGGACCGGATATATGCTACTCCAGGGAATGGGGACCTCAACAAGACAAAGTATACTTCCTTGATCCCACAAGACAAGAACATTTAATAGAGGGGACGTGGAGCACACCCATTCTGCTGGAACATACTGAGTGAGCAAAAAGAATAGGGGAGAAGCAGTCCCACTGATATCCTAGCCTTATGCCATACGAGCTTTATAAGTAATAACCCACACTTTGAATTGCATTCAGAAGCCAAATGGAAGCCAATGCACTCATTGGGCATACTGAAAGGGGCTTGTTATAGTTAACATTGTTGCATTTTGAACCAGCTAGAGCTTCTGGGTGGTCTCTGGGCAGACAGCTCCTTGTAGAGGACATTGGAATGATCCAGTCATAAGGTGACCAGGGAATAAGTAATTATCTGAAGGGCCTCTCAACCAAGGAAAGGACATAACTGGTATACAAGTTAAAAATAGCTCCTGCCCACAGGTGTTACCTGCTCTTTGAGTCCAAAAGGACTCCCAGATTGTACATTTGAATAGGAAACTACAGCCCCATTCAAGACCAATGATGGCAACATTTCCAACTCTCAAGATCCAAACAGCAACAGTTGTTAGGATTGAGCCAAAGACATAAACAGCCTCTAGACTCCGAATCAAAAATGAACAACTTCACCTGTGCAGTTCAGGATTGAGATGTAGAGATGGGCATGTCCAGAATACCCAAGATACCAAATCTCAAACCAGTAGGTGAGCTTACCCAGTAGTTTCATTTAGATGAACCCCGAAACACTTGATGCTTGGGGGGCTGTGAACCTGATCCCTCCCTATCCTCTGTAGTTGAGAGAACTGGTTGAGGGAAGATGTAAATCACTGACCACTGTGTAGTACACAGATTCATCTAGATTAATTTGGGATGAAAAATGCCATATGTGTAGTTTAGTTGATACGTCAAATCAAATTGATTAAAATATAAGAGCTGTGGTGGCACAATGGTTAGAATGCAGTATTGCAGGCTAATTCTGTGACTGCCAGCAATTTGATTCTCACTGGCTCAAGGTTGACTCAGCCTTTCATCCTTCTTGAAGTGGGTAAAATGAGGACCCAGATTATTGGGGGCAAGATACTGACTTAGAGAGGGCTGTAAAGCACTGTGAATCAGTATATAAGTCTGCTCTCAGTATTGCTACAGTGGAGTTAAGCACCAATAACCTAGAAGAGGAAGCCAAGACACCTCTGAAAACCTATCTAGACCAGAGGAGTTAACATTTTTTACCAGAGCCTGGAAAAGGTCATATCTAGGGATGCAGCTATAACTTTTAAGTCTCATTCCTGAGTTCTCATGAAGCCTTATGACTTCAAAACAATAAAATGGCAAAAGAAAACCTAGCTGGAAGCAAGGACATTTCTTCTTTACATCAAGCCACTAAAGATAAGGCCTACATGAAGACCTGGACCTAACCAGGATGTGCAAACAGTGGCACCCATGGTGGGGGAGAATCAAATTTGCAAAATGACAAGTGAAATATGCATGTACACAGGGAACAGGGCTTGGCTTTATGATTTCTTGAAGACTTTGGTATGGACATCTCATGTATATCTGGGCTCTAGAGCCTTTTATTCTGTGGTATAAAATTTTCTGTAAGACACTTGCCTCCTTGCTTTTGTCTGTACCAAATACCATACCAATTTTGTTGAAGTTCATACTAGAATTTTTTCAACATTTCCCATGCTAATTTAGCAAGTTCAGCAAGTCTCCAATAGCAGATTTAATGGGTACTGGATTATTTCATTATTGATAATTAAGTATGTGTACAGGCTCTATCTTGGCCAAGGATTACTCCTGGCTATGATAGTTGTTAGGGATAACATTGTTTACCCTAACTGGTTTAGGTAAAATAATAATTAAGTAATCATAGTTTGTTAGTTAAAGTGTCTGCAACTTTAAATATGGGAATGTAATTAAGGGAGTGGTTGTGAAAGCACTTTAAAAGAAGCAAGACGACAGCTTGCTCTCTCTCTGGCTTTGATGATCCCTAATTACTGCAAGGACTCAAGACTGCATTGCTCGAACGGGAGAGAAACAAAGGACTGATTTGTAAGTGAACTGACATAGGATATTCTGCACGGACTTTGCTAACTGAATATCCCTGAATGGACTGACTAAATGATACATGACTATTGGACTGTTATTTTGACTATGCTATGAACTCATAATGGAATAAACTATATTTTTGATAGCACAAGCGTATCTGTTATTTTTACTGTATGTTAATAAACATATAAGCTTAGCTCACTCATTTATCTGTGTGCTTATCTGACTAATGCTGCACATTCTGTTTAGCTTGTCTCCCTAACCCTGGTTGGGGAAACCAGGCTTAACACTGGTTATGGGCCCAGAGGCTGCAAAGTCAGTTTAACTAGGATAAAACAGATTTATGTAAAAGTAAGAGTTTGTGTTGTTAAACATTACAGTAAACAGACAGCTGTGTTTTATTAATTATAGTTTTATATCCATATAAGAAAACATGGCACAAGTTACTTCTATTTTATATAAGGCTTTGTTAACAGAATCTTGCAAGTCTGAAGGTATAAACTTCCCAGTACTTCTAACTGCCTGATTAATTAGGGCAAGTCCTTCCTAAGTTTCTTTATCTGCCATTAATTCACTGGGGGCTCCTGCCTCCCTTGTCAAATTGTTTCCTAGGCAGAATCTCTTTTATTCTTTCCCTAAAGTAATTCATGTGTTCCTTTACATCTGGTAAAGGGAAGCAGCTCTTCTTGTCAGTTTGAACCAAGTGGCAGCAGGTTTGACTGCTGGTGCAAATCTCATTTGAACTGATTGAGACAAGCTCCAGTGAGCAAGAAGAACTCCCTTCCTATTGTTTACAAACACAGTAATTCTGCAACATTAATTTAACAAGGAACACTTCTGAGCAAAGAGTTTCTTTCTCTGTTGGGTTGTTATGAATGATTGTGGTGTAAAGCTATATTAAGCCAATTAAGCATCTGTTGTTCCCCAATTTACAATGTATTGTCATTCTCCACATTTGTTGTTTGTTTCCACACTGTAGTCCTGGGATATTCATTTTAATGTTCTCTCTTTTTTGTTTCTGTATCTTTAGAAATAAATATTCAGTTCCCTGAAGCAAGAAAGCTACTTGTCTTCACCTCCACCATAACTTCCCAAAAGTCTAACTTCTCCTGTGATAATCTTCAGAGTCAAGCCTTAAATATTGAAATATAAAGGTAATACATAAGTTACTTAGCATAACAAGAACAGAAGACTGAACCGTTTACCAGCAAAGAGATAAACCCCTGCTAAAATTATTCCTTTGACTATTAATTTACAAAGAAAAGTTGGGATACAGACTCATGCTCTAGCCAAGGATTGATATGTAGCTTCCAGAGTCTTCCTACAGTACTGAAATGAACCAGGAGGATTTTTCCCCATTGTAATTGTAGAATATTAGCAGTACATAAAATTTGCAGTATGTTTGTACAACATGAGAAAGTTTTACTTCAACTAGTTAACATGAAAAAGATATAGTAACTTTTCCAAACCCTTAGAGATTGGGGGGAGGGAAAGTCTCTGTGCAACTGTGTTAAGTATGGAGCATGAGCGAGAAAGAATGGAGACGAGCCTCTGGAACGGTGAACTTCAACTCTTTACTTACATAGTGACTGCTCAAACTCAATGGCAGTTATAGCCCTCCTTATATAGGCAACCCAATAACTATTAACCAATAACAATCTAGGAGCGCTAGCTCCCTTAACCAATAAGAACGCTCCGTTAATGGACAATCGGATTCCCCAGAACGGGCCAATCCGATCCTGCCATTAACAGCCAATCAGAAGTGCAGGGCCAGAACCCTGCATTTGACTCCAAGCTTAAGATATCTTTATTAAGGCCTATGCATTCACAACACCCCTTCTCCCTGGCTTCTGTTTACAGGGCGCAGTTACATAGTCCTTTAGGTAGGATGGTTGCTTTATTAGTCTTTTTGATTTTCGCTGTGTGTTTTGCATTTGGCTGCAATCTCGCTTAGGTAGATTGTTGTTTGTTGACGGGGTTGCCTCTGGTTCAGAGTTCACATTTCCGTCATCACCAATATCTTCGGCAACTCCCTGAGGTGAATCTATTCCCTTCTCTAGTTCCAATTCCTGTGTCTCTATTCCACCATCGTTCCCTTCGAATGGGTTTTCTTCTAATTGAAATTTGTCTTCTTCCGTATCTCCCCCCCCCCTCAGTTTGGTCATAAGGGAGTTCAGAATTGCCCGACCGGAGCCATGATCATAATTGATTGATATGGCGTTTCCATAGTCTTTCGTCAAGGCATTGTACAAGGTAGGATCTCAGGCCGGTTGCACGAACTACTGTCGCCTCTACCCACAGCGGATCGCCCAATAGGTTTTTTGCGTATACCAAATCGCCTACCTGAAAGGCACGACATCGGCTGCTGGATCCTAGTGGTTTTTCCGGTTCATAAGCTGGGTGTAACCGGTTGAGGTGGGAGCGGAGTTTTCATCCCATTAGCAGTTCGACAGGAGTTTTGTTGGTGACGCTATGAGGTGTGATGTGTTGTAGAAAAAGGATTTGGTTGATTTTGTCATCAATGTTATCGTAGTCTAATTTCTGCAATGTCTTCTTAACAAATTAGATCATGCGCTCAGCCCTGCCATTGGTCGCAGGGTGCGACGGCAAGGTGAGCGCATGTTGGATGCCGCGGTCAGCCAGCTACTGCTCGAAGGACAGCGCGGTAAATTGGGGCTTGTTGTCGGATACCACAACGTCTGGTAATCCGTGGGTTGCAAACAGTCTTTCCAATTTTTTGATAACCGCTTCAGTGGTTGTGTTCATCATGCAGTGAATCTCGAGCCAATTCGAGTAGGCGTTGACGGTTAGAAGAAAGGTGTGGCCTTTGGTCGGCCCCACAAAATCCAGGTGAATACGGGACCAGGGTCCCCGTGGTGTCTCCCATTTGGTAGGGATGGCTTTTGGTGGGGCGTTGCTCACTTCCTGGCATCTATGACAAGCTTTAACCCAATTTTCGATTTGCTTGTCGATGCCTGGCCACCATGCGTAGCTTCGTGCGAGGGCTTTCATCCGCACGATACCGGGGTGGCCATCGTGCAAGGTTCTCAGTACTGCTTTCTGGAGTCGTTCTGGGATAACGACTCTATCGCCCCAGATGACACAGCCTTTTTGAGAGAACAACTCCATTTGTCGAGTCTTGAATGGTTTGAAGTCATCTGATAATTGGTCCAATGGCCATCCACGTTCTACCCAGCCTAGGACTCATGCCAAGGTGGGGTCACGTCTGGTTTCTCTCACGATATCTTGAGCGGTTAATGGCAGCGAGTGGAGTGTTTCAATTTGTAATGTGGTTACCATTGGTGCGGGATTTTCGAGAGTCTCTGGAAGCGGTGCTCGGCTCAATGCGTTGGCATGGGGAATGGCTTTCCCCGGGTGGTATTGCAGCCGATAATTATAAGCAGCCAAGAATTCTGACCAGCAAGTCATCCTGGGGATAATATGTAGGGAGTCGGCTTATCTCCAGCTATTATCCCCAATAACAGTTTATGGTCAGTCACGAAAGTAAAATGGAGCATGGGCGAGAAAGAATGGAGACGAGCCTCTGGAATGGTGAACTTCAACTCTTTATTTACATAGTGACTGCTCAAACTCAATGGCAGTTATAGCCCTCCTTATATAGGCAACCCAATAACTATTAACCAATAACAATCTAGGAGCGCTAGCTCCCTTAACCAATAAGAACGCTCCGTTAATGGCCAATCGGATTCCCCAGAATGGGCCAATCTGATCCTGCCATTAACAACCAATCAGAAGTGCAGGGCCAGAACCGTGCACTTGACTCCAAGCTTAAGATATCTTTATTAAGGCCTATGCATTCACAACAAACTGCATATTACACAAGGCTTCCCATTTAAAAAGTCACCATCAGTCAAGAATGAGAAGACTGAGGCTGAAGTCCATCTCATTAAGAAAGTACACCTCATAGGATTTTGGTTGTTGGGAAAACTATGGAGATTCCTATATTAGTTGTCTTGATCAGCTGCATGATAGATGTGAATTAATGTTTACAAGCAAATAAGTTAACACTGAAACCATTACTCCTTCTGAGAAGCCAAATAAAGTGGGGCAGCGATGACATTCTGACATTCTCCACCAAATGTTTTCACCAAGAAAAAAAAATTTTTCAATGACTTCTCAAATTTCTCTTTAACAGTGGCCTGATATCTTCTTTCCCTGAGATTTAATGGAAGTGTGGGAAGTCGGGGCTGTTGGAGAGTTCTGGTGCTTTGTAAGAACCCATATAGACTGGCTACCTTGTAATAAAAAAAGTACAAAAATATCATGAGAATGTCACAAAATTCCCTTCTAAATTTCACATTTAGAACACCTTCACATCTCCTCTGAATATGTTTGAAAACCATTTTCTTTTCATCAAAATGACCAGCCCTGTTCCTTTTAATATGTATATCTTGAATATTTGCAAACATAACTTTCTAAGATGCTATAGTCAAATGAGCTGTTAACAGTTAGACCTACACAATTTATAAATAGCTTGGCAGTCATGCAACTACCAATCCAAACACTTAATTACCTTTTCCTCTTTTACAATCTCAGCCCAGACACACACAAAAAGCCAATATTAAACATACTTCCAAGAACCATCATCGATGTCTGGTGCATTCACTTTTTGATTTCATTTGGCTACTTTTTCTTAATAACCCCAACCCTACCAAAGTGCATTAATTTCTATTTATATAATTATATGCATATTGTAAAATTGTATTTTATAAATCCATATCCAAAACCAGTTCATTTCATGAATGGGGCAAGACTGCTGCTCTCAACAAATCATCAAACTTCACCTGAAGAATCAAATGCTTTCAGACACATTTCTGTTTCTACTTAAAATATTCTGAAATAACACTAATGTTGAATCAACAAGACAAAGAGGAAAATTGATAGTTGGATGTGAAGTGTTGGACTTGATATGATGACTTGTGAATATTCAGTAAAGAGTTTCTTAGAGAGCCTAACATTCTGAAAAAACAAACAGGTTAGTGTTGTTCCTGTTTCTTATCATCATCTCTGTTCCAGCTCCTTGTTTAGCCAGGGTTGGCATGGGGTAAGAAGAAGGATCATCTTTCCAAATCTTATAAGATAGAAAAAGATTTATCATTTTTATCGTAATTTCGTTTCTTTCAGTAAACCTATTGTTTTCTTTCTAGGTCAAGAAAAGCCAAATACTATCTCAATGAGAAAACTACCAACGATTTCCTGGCATCTTATCCAGTTCACTGGATTGGATGTGGCTTCTTGTGAGAATCAGTGACAATGCATATTCATCACTGCAAGGGACATTAGCATAACAATCCTGCTCAGAATGGAACCCACTGAATGCATTTGCCTTCATTGCAGACTGTCAATAAGCCAGTGCAGATCAAAGTAGGGATGTTTCATTTCCCTTGGGATTAGAACAAGTTGCTCTATGTTTATTTTTGTTTGTAGGAAAGATCAAAGGCATGTCTCCTTCAACATTTATTTTCATTGTGTATTTTCAGTTGGCAGCCAGATTTAGCTCCTTAACTCCTTGTGATGTTTCCCTCTTGGCTAGCAGTTGGAACCACATTCTTAATGATGCCAAAATCCATGTAGACACCAACTCTTTAACTAGACTTAAGGGAGCCCTTACATTAATGGAGGAGGAGATGTTAAGCAGAATTTTTCTAATGGTTGAAAGAATATCACATGAAAAAAGTAATCCAAATTGTAAAACAAAGAATATTGGGACATTCTACATGGGGATCCACATGGGTCTGCCTTTGAAGTGTACCCCAAAGTTTCAATTGGTGGCACAGGCAATTTTGTATGCTGTGGAAGGACAGCTGTTACACCTCTGTTCTGAGAATACATTGGTTGCCAGGTCCAATTCAAGGTACTTTTTTGACCTTTAATCTGGCATGGGATCACTCAATTATACCAACCAATATTATCAGGTCTGGCAAGAGACACATGTTGCATGTCTATCCACTAAGGCATTTTATTTGACAAGACCTAGGAGATGAGATTTTTCTGCCATAGCATTCACCCTCTGGAATATTATCCCCTCTGAGGTGAGATTAGCTCCAATCTAAATAACCTTTCAACTATTTCTAAAAAAAAAAAAAAAAATTCAGCAGGCCTGGGCTTTGGTAATAGGTTGCCCATGAGTTGGTGATACATTATTGCATGATGTTCTTTATAGTTATTTTTTTGTTCTTTATAGTATTTTTTTAAAAGAATGGTTTTATCGTTGATTGTATTCTATGCTACCCAGAATCACTTTGTGTGAAATTGGTGGCCATAGACATTTGATAAATAAATGAATAATGGTTGAAGTAACAGAAAAACATACCCCATTGAATATTATAAAAAACTTCTTAACTGTAACAACAGCTTGATGATTGAACTGTCAAGTGAAGTGGTAGGATCCTTTTCATTAAAATATGTTCAAATATAAACTGGAGAAACATCCGTCATGAAGTTTAATGTAGATTCCTGCACCAAAGAGGATTGATGACCTAAAAGACTCCTTTTTATTATATGATTCTAAATATAATTTGTATAATGATGTGGGATTCTCGAATCTTTAAACAGCAATGCTTGGATTATAAAGGTAAAGGAGTCCCTGCAGATTTTATTCTGCTAGTCATTGCCACTATAGGGGTGATGCTCATCTCTGTTTCAAGGCCACTGAGAAGCATTGTCCGAAGACATTTCCATGGTCGTGCGGCCAGCTTGACATCACAGAGTACTGTTATCTTTCTTGGATTACAAAGAAGTGCTTATTATTTTCCATTTTATAATGCAGGGGTGTCAATCTCATGTGAATGCAGCATCACATGATGTATCGGGACTTTTTTCCCCTTTGCTAAACCAGATATGGGTGTGGCTAGTGCATGATGCATCCAGCCCATGGGCCAGGAGTTTGAGAGCCCTGTTATAATCTAAAGACCTGATTTATCTATATTTATATAGTATTTCAGAATTGAAATAATAATCCATTAGTGTTGCTTCCAAACTTTGTAATCTGACCATGGAGATGAAAACTGAAGGACAACTTTGCATTAAACCATCACTGCTAATACTTGTTTAGAGCTTTGGAAATCAGCATATAATGTTACCTTCATTAGAATATCTGGTGGTGTCATCACAGAATGATTTGTAGTAAATGTCTAAAAAAGGGAAACCACATTATCTTCCAGGGAATCAACTTCCATGTAAGGACATACAGCCAGATTTATTGACATGCTAACCAGAAATTTTGTAAATTGTAATTTCCAAACAATTTAAAAATGCCAGACTAGAAAAAGATTGCCATACAGGTCTATGGAGAATCTCAATTATCCAAGTCATGGCTGTCTTGAATGAGAAGTGAACATTTTCAAGGAAAACAAGAAAATCCAGTTGCCTTTTGAAAAGCATCTTGGGATTGCCATACAGGGTCATAGACATAATCATATGCCATGAAAAAACATTATTAATAACCTTAACATATTTAAATTATGTTTTAATCTTACACAAATGGACAAACACATTGTAGGAACCCTGAATATCAGAAAAAGGAAACAGATAATCTATACAACATATCTCAACAAGATGGATATCAATGCAACTTTATCAAAATGTGCCTGATTGCATAACCCAATATAACACAATCAATACAAGCTGTGAAAAGGATAATGCTATCATTCATCAAAAGTATCTCAGAAACAACCAACAAACTGTTACAACCACATCACATCACTATAGCACACAAACCAACTAAAGCCCTCAAAAACATCCTAAGTAAACCAAAAGGCAGTTTGGCAAAGAAAAAACAGGAATCATCTATAACAGGGGTGTCAAACTCGCTGCTTGCAGGCTGGATGCATCATACCCACTGGTTTAGCAAAGGTGGAAAAGTTATGATATGTCACATGATAAGGCTGTGTCGTTGCAAGTTTGACACCATTGATCTACAATACACAGTGCAGCTAACACATAGGAAAAACAGGCAGAAGATTAGCAGAGCACAACCTTGAAAACCAGTTAGCAGTCAGAAGACATGATGAAAACTCCTTAACTTCACAACTAATGGACAAATTTAATTAGAGTTTTACCTGGGAAACTCTAAGTATCCTAGACCAAGCCAAGTCCATATATGCTAGGAGACGTCTTAGAAGCTTGCTACTGAAACAAATTGGACATATAGAGATAAACAGCATCTCCATGTCATTTAAAAGAGACTGTTATAAAGTCAAAAAGGAACAAAAAGTATCAAAATATCTCCCCATCAGCAATTAAAATCCAGATGACCAAAGATTAATATAAATAGTAATGCTAGACCAACATCAAGAAATAAACAATACCCCAATCAAGGAAAACCATTTTAGACAAATAAGCTAGCAATAAATAACAGCCTAATCAAGGAACCACCCAGACAACTCCCATAAGACTAACAGGGAAAATTAGCAATATATAAAATGAGATCAGACACCATAACCTTCTAGCACTGATGTTGTTACCTTGTTTGGTAATGTCTGCAAGAAAACAACCCAGCTAAGGAAGCACTAAGGATTTCCCAGAATTATGTTGTAAGACCCATATGTAAAATTTGCACCAGTAAGGTTGTGCTAGTGTTTCAATAACAATAACATTATGATAGTCAATTAGATGCCATTGAACCAGGTTTAACTCCTGGTGGTTTCATTGATAAATATTCACCAATTCTGTCTGTCTCTTCAATATAGCTCCTCCAATAATATTTCTGTGATTTCTTGGATCTTAACCATCTTTATTACTTTCCCATTCTTTTATTTCCTTCAAATTTTGTCAATCATTTGTTTCTACTTCATTGTATCATATGTTCATATATAAAGATTTCCATTTTCTAATCTTCACCTATAAGGAACAATCTGTCTTTATTTCATCTAAGATTAATTGGTTGGTTGTAAGAGCAGCTGCCTTACTCTTAGTAACCATTTCAAAATCCATAATTCAAAGACATCTATCTTCCTCTTGTGAGTGCATTTGAAAGTATGCATATATAAGTTGATGGGAGTCAACTGATACTCTCCAATAAATAGTAAAACTGGAAGAACTAGAGATGAATTGGGGAGTGGGATGTGCACCTTTCTGAATGAATGCAAAACAGGGGAAATATTATTCTGCTTGCTGACAGGAATGAATTGGTTGAGGTGAGATGAGGGAGAGCAGAAAAAATGATTGGACTGCTTGGAAATCCAAAGAAAATGAACATGCCATCTGCTCGGGAATATCTGCTTGGAAAAAGATATGCTTCAAATATATAACTTAAGCATAACTGTTTTCATATGTTCACAGTGAATGAATAGAAAAGCATGATTGATTTGATTGTTTACAAAGAATGATTGCCAATCAGTGGGTGAGCCTTTTGGAGTAGATTTTGGTGGAAGAAATATGGAAGAAAAGAGTAGAAACAGTAAGAGTAAAGTGAAAGTAGAATGCAGGAATAGTAAATTAGTTTTGAATTAAATGTCTTAGAAACTTTATCAACACAATGAACAGAAGGTAGATGTTTTTTAAAAAGAGGTGGATGTGGAGGTTGTTTCAAAAAGAGAGAATTGTGTAACAGAGTTGTGTCACAGAGTGTTATCGAAGTGTATGAAGTTAAGTTAATAGTAACATTTTGCCAAATAAGTTGAGTGTAACATAGAGCCAATTAGGGATTACTAATAATTGATCTCTGAAAAGATTAATGCCCAGTGCAGACCTCAAGAATTTTTACCTTTATTCAACTACAGAACTCTTGTGCAGGAAATAGTGTCAGTGAAGTAGTTTCACTAGTTAACATTATTTAAAGGCATGGCACGTTGAATGCTGCCCAGTTATTGACTTTTCATAATCAAATGACTAATTTGAGAAGAAGTATTCTACCTCTCAAAAGACTTCAAGGCTATCAAGTAATAAATTATCACTAGGATATTCATAATCTATAAAATTTATCCTGTGTTGAATAGATTATGGCTTTGTGACAGTCAACTGCTGGTCTTTTGGTACGCAGGAGCCATTAATTGCCTTCTTGCTGATTGTAAACTCTGTTCTCACAACATTACGCTTGGGCAGAATGAAACCCACCAGTCAAGAGAAACAACACAGAACGTAATATTAATGATGAATGCATTGATACCAATAGATGACTCAACTAGCAATCTTATGAAATTCACCTTCCATCCCTTAAAGACATTTGAGTAAAATGTAGTGAGGCACTCCAAACACAGAGAATTCACAGCTTCAGGACTTGATTTGTTCTCTTGATTTTTCATCTATTAGCTTATACTACTAGGAATTCTGTTATGGGAGGAGTTGAAAGAATGCTTTATTTATTATTAATTAATTTACTACAGTAATTTGTATGCTGCCTCCTCATCAAAATCTAAGTAATCTGTAACATGAAAACAACATACAGTATAACAACTGTATGTTGTTAACTAAACTATCTCAGTTGCTGCGCTCATTAAAAATCTTTCTCTCAAAAATATCTGATACCATTTTCCGAAAAGATAAGAGGATGGGACTCATCTAAAGACAGGAGGCAAGCTGGAATGAGGATATTATTGAAAAGGTCATCTTTGGCACCCTGGGTGTAAGCAACCAGTTCATTACAAGAAACAAAGCAACTAATGTACAGCATGGCTGCAATTATAACAGAATATCTAGAACGCTAAATCAGCAAAGAAGAAAAAAAGAGCCACAGCACATGATCAAAATAGAAGGTTGCAAAATAAGATCAGCAAACCAAGGTCAGATGCAAACAGATGAATGAAAAGAAGCTGAAAAAGAAGAAAATCAAAGAACACTGATCTAGAAACAAGAAAGATTTAGGAAGCACTGGATATAATGAAGCAGCAAATAAAGGTTATAGCCAAAAGACAAACATATTGAAAGGAGATGAAATTGAAGATTGTTTAATATCTGGCAAAACCTTCTTGTGTCTGAAAGATCAATAAAAGATGCAACATCAAACAACTACAGGACAATTACCTGCTTCCCAACAACTTTCCAATTATTAACTGGTGTTGTAGATGATGCAGCGCAAAAAAAATCTAGTTGCAAACAAGCTCTTTTCCATTTGAGCAGAAAGGAAATCACCCAATCAACAGAGGCACAAAAGATCAGCTCCTAATTGACAAACTGATTTTGGAAAACTGCAAGAGAAGGAAGACCAATGTGAATATACCTTGGACCAAGTACAAGAACACATTCAATTCCCTGCCATATGACTAGATAATCAAATGCCTAAAAATAACATCAGATGCTTTGCACAAAGACAAATGGGACAAGGAAAACACAGTTACTGGTCAATGGTGATAGACTAGGAGAGGTTAATAGTGAGAGAGAAATCACAATTTCTGTTATAAAATATAAAGTAGAATGACAATGTAAAGAAACAAAGATATTATCAATAAAATAAGTATCTTGTATGCAATTCTAAAACTTCTGGAGCACCATTTCAACCCCACAAGCACAGAGAAGATCACCACCTGTCAATTCCAGAAGGCAGCTTTACCTGGAACAGCAACCCATGCTCTGGAGCTGCATGCAGGTCTTTTGGCCCTCTGCTGATCCCACTACTAGCTGGCTCTCCCCTCCCCTCCCCCCCAAGTCACTCCTTGCCTGGCCTGAGAAGGGAAGGGTGACGACAGGGGATGGAGACTCACTCCATATTCCAGAGCAAGAGCGAAGCAACCCTGTACTTGCCTTGCACAGCAACAGCATTCCACCTTCGTTGTGGTATATTTGTGCTCAAGATAGCACTTGCCTCCCACTGTTTCAGGCTTGGAGCTGTTGTCATCTTCATGGCCTGCCCACTGCTCTTGCAGTGCCTTGTGCAGCAGTGAAATTTAGCACGCTTCACAATGATGAGATGGTGTCCCCTCCTCCTTCTGGAGCCCATTACAATGAAGAACTACAATGTGACCCTGCCCCACTCGCTCCTGGCAACACAGCGGCAAGAGGGGGGGGGTGAACAACAACCATGGCTGGGTATATCAAGAGGTGTCTGGGAGGGGAGGGGTGAGGTAGGGCCGGGCCGGGCAAATAATTTAACAACTAGTTTTCTGCCTAATGACCAGCTGGGTAAGCATGGCCAGGGGGGGTCATGTGACTGGGTGGGATTGAGTGATGTCGAGTTGGCCATTCCTACCCAGTCACACCAGTTGCTAAATTATTGGTTCCTGGTGTTTTCTTTTCTATGGGCTCTTTGAGTGTTTAAGGTTGCAGACCCCCCCACCTTAAACAACATCTGCCTATCCCAGGTATCCCAGATAAGGATTTGATAATTAATTATAAACAAAAATATCAAATCCAGTCTAAACATCTGGTTAACAATATGACTAGAATAGAATAGAATAGAATAGAATAGAATAGAATAGAATAGGAGTACAGTACAGTACAGTACAGTACAATACAATACAATACAACACAACACAACACAACACAACACAACACAACACAACACAACACAACACAACACAACACAACACAACACAACATAACATAACATAACATAACATAACATAACATAATATAATATAATATAATATAATATAATATAATATAATATAATATAACATAATAATGTGACTATGCGATGAGTACCAAAACCAGAAATTCTGCAGTTCAATATTCCCAACTCTTCTAGTTACATTGGCTATTGTATATCATTCTTTGGCCACTTTGCTGGGCTATTTTCCATCAAGCTAGACAGCTTATTGTAGATTTATATCTGGCACTGGTGGGCAGGGCATGCTGTTATAGGCATCTGTGCGAAGAAATACTTGTTCCTTGATGGAGGTTTGCCTACAATTATCTCCTTTTTGTCCCAAAGGTGCTGTTCAAATAACACCTTTGGGACAAACATAACCTAGATACTTGAGAATATCCACAGGCATCCTCTCATTTGTGTGCTTTCTGAATTGTTTGATTGCCAATGTGGTACCAATACAGGAGAATATAAGTAGCTCAGGGTTGAATTTTGGAGTCTTTGGTGCAATATGTAAGCATTGCATAAGCATTGGAGCAAAACAGAAGAGAAATAACTAGTTTTGATTGTTTGATTGCAAACATTTCATTACCCAATGAAATAAGTAATATCAGAAAAAGTAAACATGGGGTTTGCTCCCTGTTTATATACAGTAGTTTGCCTTCCCAGTTTTGGTGGACCCATATATATCCTCTTTTATTGAAAAAGGCCCCTTTTAGCATTATGATTTTACCTTATAAAATGTAAAAACAATTCACATCCTTGGTATTATGGATATTCATCACCATAAAATGGCTCTACATTCAACATGCTTAGGAGTTTCCTTAGATGACTGTGGCTTCATCCATGTCTTAATATTTGATTCCTCTTTTATTTCTATTCTAAATGCCACTGAGCAGATCACTTTTTATTTACATTAATAACCTTAAAACAAGTAATATGCCCAAAGCTAAATACCATTGCTTTTAAGATGAAGAAGTAACTCTCAACTAGCAAAAAGTGTGACCAAAGGCTATGGCAAAGTGCAAATTGCTAGATCTTAATTTTACATCCAGAATGTATGTAAGTGGTACAGCTAATTAATCATAAAATATGTGTAGTGTGGCATTATTATAACACTTTATCTATATTTAATTGTTATTGGCTTTTAAAAGAATAATTAAGAATTAGGTCTCATGCACTTATCGACTGAAATACAGAGTAGATTGGACTAGAAATAATTCTGAAACTTATTTATATTCACATAAACAAGGGACTCAATAAGATAGGGATGCTTTACTTTCAAACTCCCACCTTCCTTGAAAGAACCATGAGGCATAAACCTTTGGTAACATTACAATAAGTAAGCTAGCTAAATATCAGGCACTGAGAACTTCTGTTCTAGATCCTCTGTTTTGAATCTGTGTAACAAAATCAAGCTGCCCCCACACACAATATTTTTTTGGCTCTTTTTTTTTTTTTTTAGAACCATGGAAAATCTAGCTCTATTACTAATTTATTAGTTTCTTGTTGCAATGAAAACAGGGCAATACCTCCAGACATTAAAAATGATTCTTGCCAAATTTCAAATATAACCTTTTTGGGAGAGTTGTTTTGTCAGGTTTCTTTCCTTTCTTTTTTTTTACTTTAGATACCATATAGCATTTGTTGTGTCCAAGTTTTGGCTTGATTTGGACATTGTTGTTAAAACCTATTCCTGATTATTATTGCCTCATACAAAGTTGCTGACCAGTTTATAGTATTCTCCTTTATTGAATGGTATTTAGAGTGTATATCCAAAACCAAAATCTTATTTACTGATTCCTAGTGCTGAATATGCACATATTGATTGTATCTCCACTTCCAATCTTTCATGATGCTTTAGTATTCTCAAAAACATTTCCATCCTGGCTAAACTTAGACCTGGCTTATTTTAGCACACTAGCTGTACCTCTAGTTTAGGGAATCCCATAAGAAAGTTGGGCTTTTGATTTTATTTAAGCCATCCTGATGCCTTGAGTAAGTCCATCATTGAGTTAGGCCTCTGGTTCCAAACAAAGATTAGAAGAGATAAGGTCTAAATCATTTTATATATCATTCTCCCTCACCCTTATGTATCATTCTCCCTCATTAAACTTTCTAGTTTAATGCTACAATGCCTGCCAGCCCAACCAGCATATCCAATGGTCAGATTTGATGGAACTGAATTCGAAAATTTAGAACAAACTATATTGGACAAAGCTATTGAATGACATAGAAAACCACTATCACAGTGAGTTAAAAGAAAAGCTGTCATGGTCAGCCAGATGAAATGGATAATGATTCTAAATATGGCAAGTAGTAAATGGAGTAAGTGGGAGTAAGATTACCCGATCACAGAACATTGTCCCACTGACTTAAAATGTATGTTATGAGCATATCCCTAACTTGTTTTTTTTCATATACAGAAAAACTGTACAATGAAATGGATACACAATGAATGCTATGCTTCATGTTATCCATTATCCACAATGAATGCTATGCTTCATGTTATCCATTAGTAAACTAGACACAATATAAAGGAAACATGTAAGCTTCTATTTGTCAGAGATATTTGAAAGCATATACTTAGCATGATAGCCCCTTTTACAGCTATTCATTTTCTTTTCATTGGTTACTGCTGTTCCTTCTGTCACTCAATATGAATCTCTATGTCTTTGTCTCTATTATGTTTCTGTTTTTATGGGGTGAAAAATCTGACCCTTCATTTTGGGAACATAGCCAACTTCTATCAGTGTACTGAGAGAGAAGTGGTGTTGGTGCAAGAACAACAACAAAAAGAAAACCCCTGTTTAACAGATGTGTCAATTCCAGACACACTAGCCAGCCCCACACTATTATTAGTTATAAGTGGTCCATTTTCCTTTCTAAGCATCAACAGCTTACAACCTCTAAAATATATTTGAAAAACCTGCCTGTGATTTGGATAAATTTTCCCAGAAAATTGCCTTTGGTTATTTTCCTTTGTTCTGATAATATTCCTTTTCACTTCGTTTTGCCACTAATCACAATATCCTGCCTAGTGCATTGCTTTGCAGCGTTAAACCTTTGTAAAAAATAAAATAAAAGCAACAGATTGTTCAACTACACCAAATCCAGCTGCTTCTTTGCAATCAGGCTTTTTTTTTTTTAATAGGGCACTTCCCAAAATAACTCCATCCAGAGTAACAAGTTAGTAACGTTCCGATTAGCAACAGAAAGGGTTTCTTTTAGAAATTAAGAGAAGGGAATATTTGCATTATTGTGGCCAAGAGATGGGAATACAGTGGAAACATGCTTCACCCAGCATGGCCAAAATCAAAAGGATGTCCATTGGGAGGCACAAGGATTGAATGGGACACAGACTCCTAGAATTCATTGACTTAACTTAGAATTGTTAAATCAGTTGTAAATTGTTATGAGTGCCAACGAGAAGGAAACACAACAGCCTGACTGTCAGGTTGGATTGGTTGCAGTGACAGTGACCAGCCACTTGAGAGGAAGAGATGTGCCAAGAACTGCAATTAATCAGAGTTGGGGCTGCTATTGGAACCAAATGAAGCAATGGGGAAATCTGATTTGAAGACCATAAGACAGTTTAGGTTAGAGAACTACAACTTTGATTTGAAAGTGGAAATCACAGGCACGGAGTACATTTTGAGTAGACTAGGGGTGGGAGAAGGATGACATTTCTGCACCTAGGAAACAATAGGTGGTGTGTACTGGCAATGGCCAAGCAGAGAGTGCAAATCTGCCCTCAAATAGGCATCCCTCTGAAATAAGAGCTGTATAGCTGCAAGATGCTGTTACAGTGTTTGTTTGTCTTCAGATTGCCTTTCTTTGTATTTGCTTTTTCCTTATCTTAATGTATCTAATTTTGTGGGAGGTGAAACCTGATCGAATCAGAAAATACCACTTACATATGTATGCTCCATTGTTTTACTAAAAGTCATCTTCCCAGCTGAGGACCAATCCTCTGTTTTTCTATAAAGAACTTACATCTTAATTTTTGCACTATCCTCATTTTGGCTCAGAGGATGAGAGTTTGTATGTCATGCACAACAGCTCTCGCACAATCTTTTGCTTCCATTTACTTTAAGACTCGGAGCCTTGTTAGAGTATTCTGCCTCTTTGTGTTGCTTGCAGCCAAATTGTCATGCCTTTCTTCACTGCACTGTGCTCTAGGTACTGAATAATACAGGCAAATAACATCTTTATCTAGCATGATGAAGTGCAATAATAAAATGTTGCTTTTTGATTTAGGTACATTAGACTTTACCATTTCCAGGGGAAAAAAAAATATTACCGCAGGCAGCGTTCCATAAACAACAACGAATAACACAGCAATAACACAGTAAATCTGTAACTAGCAGTGCAACTCAATGCATATCTATTTGAAAGAAAGTAACGTTGTGATAAGCATGGCATAATCTTGTAGCAAGTTGGATTATAATATGGAATATGCTATTTGTAAAAAATAAATGATAGAAGAGAAGCACATCTACTTTTTCTTCCCAAATGTCAATGTATGAATAATGTTGGCAAGAAGAAAAGATTTATTGTATTTTATTTATTTATTTTTATTTGTCAATTGCTTACAAGATAATAGGTATAAGTAAAAACAGTTAAGAATACATGGATACATATAAGAAAAATAATATATATATAAAATAAACAATAGGAAAGGGATGGTGGGCAGGTTGGTGCGCTTATGCACACCCCCTACAGACCTCTTAGGAAAGGGGTGAGGTCAATATTAGACAGTCTAAGGTTAAAGTTTTTGGGGTTTGGGGAAAAAAAAACAACAGAGTCAGGTAGAGTATTCCAGACATTGACCCCTCTGTGGCTGAAGTCGTATTTCCTGCAATCAAGTTTGGTGCGATTAACTTGAGTTTGTATCTTTTGTTTGCTCTAATGTTGTTATGGTTGAAGCTGAAGTATTCATTGACAGGTAGGATATTGCAATGTATGATTTTATATACAATATTTAGATCGGACCGAAGGCGGCGTAGTTCTAGGTTTTCTAGGTCTAGAATTTCGAGTCTGATGGCATAAGGTATTCTGCAACGAGTAGTGGAGTTGGAGAACTCTTCTTGTGAAATATTTCTGGACTTTTTCAACTGTGTTAATATCAGATACTTAATGTGGGTTCCAGACTGATTAGCTGTATTTGAGTATTGGTCTAGCAAATGTTTTGTATGCTTTAGTTATTAGTGTAATATTACCAAATAATCCCTATGATCCCTATGAACATAAGAGACCTGCTAGACCAGGGGTCTTCAAACTTGGCAAGTTTAAGACTTGTGGACTTCAACTCCCAGAATTCCTCCTCCAGTCATGTTAGCTCAGAAATTCTGGGAGTTGAAGTCCACAAGTCTTAAACTTGCCAAGTTTGAAGACCCTTGTGCTAGACCATAGAAATGGTCCATCTAGTTGTCCCAAAGGTGCTTTTTTCAAGAAGCAACTATACTTTCTGATTTTTCTTTGAAGATGTTTTGCTTCTCATCCAAGAAGCTTTTTCAGCTCTGACTGGATGGTGGGGAATGGAAGGATTTATACTCCTTGAAGACAGCTAGCCACTTGTATTCTTTTAGTTGTCTGCAAGGAGTCTGAAAGGTGTATAAATCTTTCCATTCCCCACCATCCAGTCAGAGCTGAGGAAGCTTCTTGAATGAGAAGTGAAACATCTTCAGAGAAAAACCAGAAAGTCCAGTTGACTCTTGAAAAAAGCACTTTTGGGACAACCATGAACTGGATGACTGAGAATCTCCATAAACATTGAGCAGTCCATCTAGTCCAGCAATCCATGTCATATGGTAGCCATACAGTTCCATATCCATGGAACAGGTTTTTTCCCCCTGCCATGTACCTTTGTTGTTTCCTTTTTCTTAATCTCTAGTCCATGAGTGAGATAGCCTTAAACTACAGTTAGCTATATCACTGTGGACATACAATTCCTCCCTTCATCTGACACTGTCACTATGCAAGGTTACCCTTAAGACATAAGCAAAGTGGCTTTTATCTTATGTGGTTTTGCATGATTTGAAAATGATTTGAAAAATGCCTTTTGATTCACATGCTACCAGGGCATCTTCCTGCTTCTAATTAGAACACCTGAGTGGCTATTTACACCTACACACACACACACACACACACAGAGAGAGAGAGAGAGAGAGAGAGAGAGAGAGAGAGAGAGAGAGAGAGAGAGAGAGAGAGAGAGAGATCAGGATTGAAAGTGTAAAAGACTTTTTGCAAGTGAGAAAAAAGATATCCCTGCTTTCAGGAGTCAATTAATTCAAATTACTTTCCGAGCAAAAGCTTTAAAAGACAAGGTTGCTTTAATGAAGTGCAGAAGGTGGTGTGCTTGTCCAAGGTCTAAAGCACTTCTTCCTAATTATTTTTAAAGCGTTCACCATCCTAAACATTAATGTAACTACCGGTTCAGTGATTTTACATTTTACTGCGTGTGCGTGTACTTCATCGTCATCTAGCTGCTTGGACTGCTGAGCAGTGCTGCGCGCGAGTGTGCAGTGGTTGAACAAGCACTTTTTTTCCTGCTTTTTCAACCGCAGCTGTGTCATGCAAAGCAGCTGCAGTTGAAAACGCAGGAAATAAAGGTCAGGTAAGAGCCCGGGCAGGTCAATGGGCCAAAACAGCAGCAGACATAGAACTGGTTCTATGTGTGCTCTTTGTTTGTTGCTTTTCAGAGCAACCGGTTCTACAGAAGTGGACAGAACTGGTAAAATCCCACCCCTGATTAATGCTTCTTAGAAAGTGAGGGTGGTGGTGGTGGTGGGGAAAGTATGGAATTAAGTACTGATTTTTTGAAATTCTTATTAAGGGTATTTATCTTGAGCTGAATGTCAGACCTTTGCAAGAAATTAAAGAAATATCCATCTCTCAATACACAGCTAATATTTAGGATCTCATTGTTTTTTGTTTTTTTTTCTTGCTTGGAACATTTGTGAAATGTTTAAAGGAAAAAAAGGAATCTCTCCATCTCATAAGATGCCAAAGATACAGCTGAAGTTTCACCTAATGCATTATATACTCAATAATAATTCTCACAAAGCTTCTGTGCAAGTCCAGACAGCACAAAGTTCAAGATGATTGCAACAGCATCACTTGTCTCAAAAAGTCAAGCACATTTTCTGCTATGATCAATAACTGCAAATTGGATTCCTTTTAATATTTCCCAGCTACCTCATACACCAGCAGATGAAATTGAAGCATTTTTTTTTTCAAGCTTTCTTTCTCCATCATCACTAAATGCTCTTGAAATAGTGTCATTTGCTCTTTACTGAAAGAAGACAATGCTCCTCTCAGGATATGAGATGAATGTGCATTTCCAGCATCTGTCGGCTTTATAACATTTAGTGAGAAGCCATGAATAGCAATCATACTAAGCACGACTGACATGGCAGTTTGGCAGCTCTTAATCTTGAAAGAACACTGCATAACTATTTGTGAGCATGAACTTTAAGAAACACCGTAAATACAGTTCCATGAAAGGTAAGACATAGCCAAGTAAATATAATGCTTAGAATTACTGAAATACATTGCAATCAGATGTATTAAAAGTAGTCTCTTGAGATTTGCTGTTCTATTTATTTATCTACACATCAAAGAATTTCTCAAGGTCCAGAATCCAAGCTATCCCAGAACATAGAAAATAAATTTTACATTTTTTCTGGGTTGGATTACTTCAGGTAGTCCTCAACTTATGACCTCAACTGAGCTCAAAATTTCTGTTGCTAAGCGAGACATTTGTTAAGTGAATTTTTGCCCCATTTTATAGCCTTTCTTGCCATTGTTGTTAAGTGAATCACTTAAATTAGGAACATGGTTATTTTATCCTTTTTATTTTTTTCACTTTTTATCATTTTATTCGTTTATAATATAACATACAAAGAGAATAAAAAAAGTAAATATTAGGGAAATTAGGGAAGGAAAATGGGAAGTGAATAGTAGGGGAAAGAAAAGGAAAAAGGAAAAAAAGGCATTGACTTCCAACTCCTTTGGTGCAATTAAATAAGGCATTAAAATCTATTCTCAACTATTTACGTTTGCATAATAATAGAAACTAGCCATTTCTGTAATAACAAATCTATCTAATTGGTAAAACCCAAGATCAAAGTTTCATCTTTTTCTACCTCAAGCACAAAGTCTAGAAGTGGTTTCCAAGTTGAAGGAAAGGGATTTGCATTTTTTTTCCTTTAATCAGAGCAGTCAATTGAGCCATCTCTGCTAACTCCATCAGTTTTTGCAGCCATTCACCCATTGTGGGGGTCAAGGTGACCTTCCATTTCTGTGCATAGAGTAGTCTTGCTGTAGTCAGCATATATAACATCTTCCTTTTTTTTTTCTAAGTCTTGTTCTATTAAACCCAAAAGAAAAGTCTATTGTTTTTTCCCTTATATTCACTTTAAGAATTTTCTGTATTAAGCTATGAATGCTACTCCAATATTTCTTTGCTTTATCACACGTTCACCATGAATGATATGTTATTAAGTGACTCTGCCTTGATTTTGTTTGTCAAAAGTCACCAATGGTGTCCCAGCAACCCTCATAAATATGAGTCAGTTGCCATTTTCATCTCGTCATCATGGGGATGCTGCAACAGTTATAAGTGAGAAAAACACTCATAAGTCACTTTTTATGGTGCCATTGTAACTTTGAATGGTCACTTAAACAAACTGTGGTAAGTCAAGGACTACCTGTAATTCTTGATAAGTAAAGGCTATAGCTAAATTTCTTTTCTTTCTCAGTTCCCCACCAATTGTGTTAGAAGAAGAATGCTATTATGTCTAACCACATACACTCCAAGAAATTCCATTCCATTTTGCAAACTTGTAACATCGAAGCCTTGGATAGTTGTGAATGATTACAGTGAGAAGATAGCTGCCATAAAACTGTGTGTCTTCTGAGACATTTTAGTTCAGCTCTGAGACACTACATAGTTGTTGTTTACAGGCTGATTTTTTCCCCTCAGTTTTCACATAATCCTTGTGAAATAGAAAACAACTTTGTTGACTTTACTTAATGGGGAGTTCTGGCAGGGAAATAATGAAAATATTTTTTTAAAAAAAACCATCCTGGGTGTGTCCTTGTCTGTCTTAGTTCAACTTAAAACAGCAATTGAGCCCAAGATTTATGTGTCAGCTTTGGAAGCCATACTGAGACCAGACACTTCCACACTGCCACATTCTTGAGCCTGAGAAAATGGGAGGATGGATTTTTTTGGAGTGCATGTGGTTAGACATGATAGCATTCTTCTTCTAAGTCAAGATCATGTTATTCTGCACCTGTGCAAGGGGGTGTCTCAAGTTGGGACGGATGGCGATTGAGGCATGTGATGTGATGATAGGTGCAAGGGGTGGATTAGTAGTTTTTACTTATTGCAAGAAAACCCAGAAATTTCAGATTCAAGATTCCCCAGATGTTCCAGTTTACTATACAAATAAAACAGAACTTTTGAGAGGATGTCTGTCTCAGAGTTATTTGTTGGAATGGAGGTTTTCTGGAACACTGACATTATGTGGTTAAGTCAGAAATTTGTTAAGTAAGTTTTCTCCATTGACATTGATTGTCAGAAGGTTGCAAAAGGTGATCATATGACCCTGGGACACTGCATCCATCATAAATATGAGCCAGTTGTTAAGCATTCGAATATAAATCCCGTGATCATGGTTATAAGTGTGAAAAACGGTCATAAGTCACTTTTTTCAGTCACTGTTGTATCTTTGAGCAGTCATCAAATGAACAATTGTAAGTCAAGCACTACCTGTACTTTGAGTATAATTGTTATTCACTTGTGTTAAAATTCTTGTTGTGTGTGTATATATTTATTTCATTTCTCCTAAGTATTTGGACTATATAATTCATTAGGTGTAGTAAGAGTTTAGTAGTGGAACTTGGCAACTGGAGAAAATAAATTATTTACTAAAAAAGTAAACAAAACAAAACAAAATAACAACATAATATGCGCTCTCTTGTTGTAATCTCTATTTTTTAGGACTCATGCTAAACATTCTAAACCAGGGGTGTCAAACTTAATTTCATTGAGGGCTACATCAGGCAGGGTTTTGTTTGACCTTAGGGAGCCGGGATGGATATGGCCAGGGTAGGCATGGCCAGTTCAACATCACTCATGTCATTATATGGATGCCTGTGGTGGCCCAAATGTTCTTCCAGTGAAAACACTTCATTTTTGCTGGCAGAGACATTCCTTTTCTGTTGCCTGGGCCACCCCATTGGCTGGATTTGGCCCATGGGACTTTAGTTTGACAATCCTGTTCTAAACAAAGATATTGTCCCCAGACCATGTGAGATACATCATTGTTTTAAAAGAAAAACCAGATAATTTGTGTTTGCTTATAAAGCAAGGCTTGGATTTTACAGCTCTAGGCCATCAACAAGCCTTTGTCTAGTTCCATGCATCTTTCAGGTTAATTTTAGAAGCCCTTTGCAAGCAATTATCCCAATCAGAAATAACTGTTTCTTCTTGATAGACTATTCCTGGAGGAAAAGAGAAGAAAAAGAAGAAAAGAAAGAAAGAAATCAGAAAGAAAAAAAAAGATACCAAAAAGGAAGGACTATCTATTTTTCACTCTTGGCCCTCATCCTGTCTACTCTGTGGCCATTTACACACAAAGGAATGTATGTCTCATAAGACAAAAAAAAATCATCTTGGGAAAGGTTCTCTACAGGCAGATTTCATGAGGTAGTTCACATAAGATATTATTTTGTTTAAACTTTAGGTCACTGGGTTGCACTGTCTAATTTACTTCGTCCACGAAAGATATGAAATTTAGCAAGAATTTGTTGGATGGTTGCATTATTGAAACAATCTTGCTGGATCGAGCCAGGTGCCAGTCTATCCTGCATTATGTATCCAACTGGACGAATTTCAGAAACTTACAAGCTCAGTTAGGAAGCCAATACTACCCCCTTTTCCACTGTTACATAGTCTGATCCTTATGACCCTGTCTAGTCTCCTTTCAAAGCCATCCAAACAGGCTCCCATTGCCACAATTGATTGCAGTAAATTCCACAGACCAGCCATGTGTTGTGTCTGTCTAACCTAGTTATCACTGCATTTACTATAGTTTCAATCATGTGTTTTGTTTAACCCAAAGCCATTTTCTTTCAATCAACCATTCAACTCAAAATTAGTAAGCTATTGCTGCTTGGCAGTTTAAGAAAATGTGATAAATAAAAGTTATATCCCAGGCCTGGCTCCAAAACTAACCTGGCATTAGTTCACACAGGCACATCCTAAACCATTCTTGAGTAGACAAAACAGTGAAATCATCATTAAATCTTTATTATGACATTTAGGCTAGACAGCAGTGAAATATAGGTAGTCCTTGACTCACAACAGTTCATTTACTGACCGTTAAAATTTACAATGGCACTGAACATAGTGACTTATGACCATTTTTCACACATATGACCATTGCAGCATTCATTTGATTTACATTCGGATTCTTGACAACTGACTCATATTTATGATGGCTGCAGTATTAGGAGTCACATCATTGCCTCTTATGATCTTCAGACAAATAAAGTTAATGGAGAAACCAGATTTAGTTAACAACTGCTTTCCTAATTTAATCACTTCCATGATTCACTTAACAAAGGTGTCCAGAAAAGTCGTAAAATGGGGCAAATCTCACTTAACAAATTTCTCACTTAGAAACATAAAATTTGGGTTCAGCTGTAGTTGTAAGTTGCGCTCAAGGATCCACCTAATGTGCTCCCTCGCAATATCAATCTTTTTATATGCCTGCGAAACCTGGACACTCAATGCGGATTTACAAAGAAGAATCCTTGCAACAGAAATGAGATGCTACCGAAAGATCCTTGGCATCCACTACACAGACCATGTGACAAATGAAGAGGTCTTAAATAAAATACAACAGGCAATAGGACCACACGACAACCTTCTTACTGTCGTCAAGAAACGGAAATTGAGATGGTACGGACACGTGTCTCGCTCTACTGGCCTCGCAAAGACCATCATGCAAGGGACGGTAAGAGGAAGCCGCAAACGGGGAAGACAACGAAGGAGATGGGAGGATGATATCCATGATTGGACAGGCTTGAACCTGGCAGCATCCCAGAGAGCAGTGGAGGACAGAGACGGATGGAGAAGCGTGGTGGTTAAATCTTCGCAGGCGCCCCAACGACCTCAAAAGAGGTCACGGGATAGGTGAGGTGAGGTAGTTGTAAGTTGAGGGCTATCTTAGAAATGGTGATGAACTAATCCCTTTTTTCCCTGCATTTTTTTGATCCTGCATTGTAGCCAAATTGCTTCCAACAATTTTTTTGCCTCCCAGTTACAAAGACATGCAAACAAAAACAGTCCCTTCCAGGCATATGAATTTATGATTTTAAAGAGCCCCTATTTGAAGAAAGGTATCTCATATGGTCAGGAAGTCTTGAAAAGTAAGGCATCATAGAGAGTATCCTTTAGCAGTGTTAGGAATATGCAAAATCCCTCAAATTTTCCCCAGCATCTTTATATAATACCTGAATAGAAGGCTAATATTAACATGATAGTTCCAATGGTAAAACCCTGCACTTCCTAAATAAAGGCATTTCATTCTTCTGAACTTATTAATGTGAAGATTTCCCCTGAAATATCATAGTTCAGTGAAAAAGCACATGCTTTGCATTAAAAAATGTCTTAAATTTAATCTCTGGTATATACAGAGCAGTTGAAAAGTTTCTGAGCCTAAAATCTTGGGGAATATGTAGACAGTACTTATAGCATGATCTTGATATAATGTAACACCCTATTTTCCTAATAGAAAAAGTAATACTAATTAGGTCACAAAGAATGAGTTGTTGCTGTTAATGCCATGCTAAAATCTGTCTTGTGTTCTCTAAAAGTTTTCTTCCTCTACAAAAAGAAAGTTCTGTTTTTATACCATGTTCTCAGGGCAATGGAACATTTCTTTCAAAATTTCCTTGGTGGGATTTTTTTAACTCGGAAGTGTGTCTAAATGCCCACACTTCTCAGTCCAGGAGGCCTATTGGGAAGAGTTTCTCCTGTTAGTTTCCTTGGGATAAAAGCATAAGAAAGCTGCAAATTAATCATTTTATATGGAATAACCAGTTCAATCACAATTAACTCTTGGCCTTCTCACAACTAAATTGATTAAGAGCACCATAGTATCTCCTTTATTCTCCTTTGAAGGACATTTCCAAAGCAAATCCTTTTCCATCAAACTGAAGAAGAATGGGTGGGGAAAAAAGGGCAGGAGAAAATAATTCGGATTGGAGAAGGTAGGATAATAAACCAGTTCCAAAGTTTCAGATTTGTCTGGCTCCCTTGACGATGTATTTTTGTGATCATTGACTGCTTTGAAGAATTGTGATGCAGTGGGAAAATGTAAGTCCCCAACTGAATAAAATACTACTGCCTACCAAAGGCATTTCACTCTCTTAAAAAAGAACCCCAATCCATCTTAACTACTAGTCTTGAAGAGGATTATAAAGCTTTTGAAGTAAAATAAGTACTTGTTTTCCCAATTTATGTATTCTCTGGAAGAAGTCACCAGGATGTCATGAACTCTATCTTTTGATTGTATCCCCATATTGCTTGAAGTAATGCCAGAAGCAAAAGTCAACTATTACTTAGTTTCAGCCATGGAACCATGACTTTTAAAAAATGGTTGTGTGTGAAAGAGAAGGGGAGGGGGAGGGAAGGAAGGAGATGGAACTAAGCTTACAATAATCTATAAACCTCTCTTTCACTTTTAGCCAAATCCTTATTATGAACTGATTGTCACACGAGGTTGATCATTGAGGCCTTTGAAATGTTTATAGGACAAAGGACAATGAAGCAATCTTAGATGCTGGGTTTTAAGGAACATACTTGGAAAAATTGTCTCCTTTTCTTAGAAACAGGCTAAAAACTATTATATTATCATGAATTGTTTCTCACTATCAGTAAACCAAATACACAAAAGTAAGGGATGCGGTGGCTCAGTAGCTAAGATGCTGAGTTTGTCAATCAGAAAAGTCAGCAGTTCAGCAGTTCGAATCCATAGCACTGCATAATGGAGTGAACTCCCGTTACTTGTCTCAGCTTCTGCCAACCTAGCAATTCAAAAGCATGTAAAAAATGCCAGTAGAAAAATAGGGACCACTTTGGTAGGAAGGTAATGGTGTTCCGTGCACCTTTGATATTTAGTCATGCCGGCCACATGACTATGGAGATGTTTTCAGACAGTGCTGGCTCTTCGCCTTTGTAACAGAGATGAGCACCACCCCCTAGAGCTGGAAATGACTAGCACATATGTGCAAGGGGAACTTTTACCTTTACAAAGGAACAGATATTGATGTATTTAAACACAGATATTGATGTAATTATCAGTAATTGGGAAATTGGATTGTGGACCACTCAAAACACTCAAGATACAAAATATTGGGTAAATATCCTGAATGTCCCATGTCTGCTACAGTCATACAACATTGCTCTTTTCCATAGTTTTTTGTGTTCTTGTGACAAATAAGCACAATAAATGGTAGTCTCCCATTCCATATATATCATTCATTTTAAGTTCATCCATATATAGTTGTATGAATAGAGGACTAATTTTGGAATAGTTGATAATTCTAAAATCATATGAAGCTATATGAGATGTTAGTTAATATGGCCCAGATTGATAAAGTGGTGTCTTTAGAAACAGAAAAAACAACCTTAGAAGAACTATGATTTATCTTAATATGATCTACATTGCCTAGTAATAGCCATCTGTATTTTCTATTGCCTTGGTTATCACTGACTTTTTTAACTATAAAGTGCTGGGATTGAAGTACCCTCTGCATGAATTTTGGACCCTTCAAATGGTCCCTTCACATTGAGGCTTTTCAGACAATGCAATACTCATCTATCACTGGGGGATAGTCCCATAGAAAATCCCAGGTTAAGCTGCCAGTATATTCCATGAAGAAGTGATGTCCATTAGGTAATGAAGACTCAGAAGCAGTAGACTGACTGAACAAGACCAGTCCATTAATCTAGAAAAGACAGACAAGTAAGTTCAATTAAATATGGACAATACTAATTTTGAGATGGCCCTGGCTGACTCAGTATAAAAGAAACCAATGCATTTCTAAGAGCAAATGTTGACCTCTATAGATGTTAAAGTATCTAGTTTCAAAATATTAAAGCCACACATTTTCCCATGGATAAGAGCTATTAGCTGTTGGTTCATTTGGCTAGGTTAAAGAGCTAGGTCAAACCAATCAAATATATACAATTTAAAACAAATACTTGATTTTTTCCCCCCTGCAACTATTTAAAATTGACTTATCAATCATATTAGGGATTTCTTAATAGCATATGTTTTCATCTTTCCTTTATCTCAAGAGAAAAAATTATGTCTCTGAAGTATTTATCTTTTTGCTAAACCTTTATTTAATTTTAAATAACTATAGGCAACTACAGTGCTTTAGTGAACACAGCTGGGACTACAACTGAGTAAGTGAAATGGTCACTGTGTGAAAAATCATGTTACTGTTCTTACAATTTTACTTCAGCTTTGCTTTGTTTTATAGCATCAGAAGAATATGACTCTAAAAGCAGAGAGAGGCTAAACAGTGGGGAAGATTTATTGAAGTCATAAAGAAAGGGCAAATCTTATACCTCCCCCTCCACACTCTCTTGCTTTTTGGAATGTTCATATCAGAGCTGGGATAATTACTAAGAAGAGAATCAATGTTTGCATTTACATTCATTGGAGAGGTAGGGATTACAAGACAGCATGTAAGAATACACATTGAAAGATGTAAGTTAGAGCCAGCTTTTTGCCTAGGGCACTGGCTGCCACAAGCCACTTAGGTAAAACAAATCTTTAGCATAACACTGACTAGGGTCTTGTCAGTTACAGGCAGCAGCTGCAGGCAGGTGGGAGGATTCTAAGCAAGTAATTAAGGTCACAAATAAATTTGTTAACTTTCAGCTAGTGTTTTTTTTTTTTTTTAAATGATATGCTGTGCTATGGAGAAAAGAAAAAGTGGATCAGGCACAGGACAACCTGAGCTAGCTACAATCAAATGTGGCTGAGACAGAGATGCTGTGAAAATCACAAAGGAGAGTACTAATCAAAAAATAATTTGTCATCAGTGTTTTAACTACAAACAGTCAGTCTGAGATGGTCATTAAACAAGGACTATCTGGAGGCAAAAGCAATTTTCACTTCTATAATTTGTCAATTGTCTTATCACTTATGCAATTCCTTTTTCGGGGAAAAGGGAAATTATGCTCTTCAATAGGTTTCTTTTAGATTGCATTTGCAAAAATAGTCCATACATCTCATTTTATTCCAGTCCCACCCATTCCCCATTTTGCTAGTGACTTAGTAAATATTTCCCACAATGGGCAGAAACTCAACAATTTGGGGGAATCACTTTCTTTCTCTGCTGCTTCTTCATTTTAGAATTAACATTTCCAAATATGAGGTGAAAACCAATTTGAAAAAGTCTCCTTCAAGCAAGTACCTTTTCTTATTAAGGGTGCTTTTATAACTTTGTAATTGTGCCAACAATTCTAAGGTTCAGTGCTAATCTTCCATTCAACTGCTAAACAAAGCCAACCCTACTTACCTTTCCAGCTTAGACAAGGTCAACCATGTGCTGCCACCTGCTGAGACAAAGCCTTGTTAAATGCATTGAATGAAATACTGTTATGGCTGATAGCCCTGAAGATTCTTTTGTTAAATAGATTACTAGTTAATAGTCCATAATGGCTGGTTGATGTCTCTTTATGGGTTCTAATTGTTAGGAGATAACGGGAAAGCTCTCTTGAGTATTAGGGAAAGTGACATATGTTCCCTGTTAAGAGGAAGGGACAGGTGTGTCTGGATGTGAAGAAGGAAAAGGTCTGTCTCTTTTGCAATGCAGGAGCAAGAGAGAAAGAGCGAGAGAGAGAGAGAGAGCGCTGAGCATCAGCAAAAGACTGGACATTTGGTACCACAGGGTTCTTTTGCTCATGACACTGGTTTGCTATTTTTTTGTCTTTCTCGTTTATAAGACAATGTAGGGCCAAAAAGTTTTGGGAAGCTGAAGTAGGCCAGAAAGTGGGAGAAGTTCCTAAATGCAGTTTCTTTTAAAATCAAGCAAGCAAGCAAGCAACTCTTTCCTATAAGATATTGTAGATTAGGGAATATTTATTTGAATCCACTAGTTTCCCCCAAGTTCCAGAACCCCCCCCCCCCCTGTGATCCTTTTTGCAAGTGAAGCTTGGAAAGGACTTTTGAGATCTTCTGGTCCAGCTCCCTGTCCACTACTAGAACATCCAGTTTCTATTTGAATACATCCAATGAAAGAGAGCCTAGTTCCAAGATCTTTAATAAAGGAGGGCTCATTACTGAACAACTCGTTATCGTTTTGTTTTATTTTTTTATATCCAAGCAAAACATGTTTCCTTGTAATATAGTGATACTGTTTCTTCCATGGAAGAACTTTGAAAAATTCTGTGTGATATATGATAGTTGTTCAGCATGTATGCTACAGGATACCTGCTCAAATATTTGAAGACAGCTGTCTTGTCTCTCAGTACTGTTGACTTTTCTAGGTTAAATGTGCTCAATATATCCAAGCATTCCTCTGGATGCAATATCCTAGACATGGGCTGACAATTATGGGATAAAGAGGCAGGCTTCTTTTCATCTTGAGATTGTACTAGGGTTGATGTCACCTAAGGATTGGATTTGTTTCTTCTTTGCTTGCTGCATCACAATCAGCTCATGTTCAGCATGTAAGCAATCAAGACACCCACACCAGTATGGTTCTTCCTATCATAAACTGATGTCCTTAGCTTTTCATCCTCAAATGCATTTATCCATGTTGAATACTTACCTTGCTATTTCTGCCCATTGTTCCAGCTTAGTTTAGCTTAGCAGGATTCCACTTGAATTCTTCTACTGTCCTCTAAATTCTTTTTTTTTTTCATTAGCCACAAATCTGATTTTTTAAAAATCATTTGTAAACAGCACAGGGACTAGAATGGCATACTATGGTATGCCATTCAAAACTTCTTTCTAATTCCACAGATATGATTGTTCTTGATCACTAAGTCCACTCAGTGGTAGCATAATCCAGCCCACATTTTGCCAACTGGTCTTCTAGGATATTGTGGGAGATTTTGTTGAAAATGTATATGCAGGATATGTCTGGGTTTATGGCAAAAATCAAAACAGCAGTAACAATCACGTTTAGCCTCTATAAGCACTAAATCTCACTTAGGCTTTACAGCACTAAATGTCTGCTGTTCTTCCCTTGCCAAACTTATTTTGGTTTCTGAAATGTTATCTATCTGCCCAAAATATTTTCACCCATTTTTAACATGTAGTCCTGCTAAAAAAATAGATCTTAATAAATCTATGGTAATCAGTTGCTTCTCTCATTCCAACAAAAACAAGTAGAAGAATTGTCTCACCTGACTTGAGAGTTATGAAGAAAGGATTGGCGTTTGATGTTGGATTGTGATCCTAAAGAAGAAGCAGAGTGAGACTGGAGAGCTTGAGTTTTTTTTATGCAATCTGTTATCTTCAGACAGTAGCTCCTGAGCTGGCTTTAATCTCAGGTTTCTTTATATAAAACATGGCATAAACCCATGCTTGAAAAAGCAATTTGAAAAAGAAAAATAGTCCCTGAAAAAGGAAGGGGCTTTCAAGCCTGTTGCAAAAAAAAGTTTTTTCAGGAAACCAAAAAAAAAATCCTATATATCTCTTAGAGTTTGAGGTTTCTTGCTCTCTAGATTTGATCATACTCCAGAATGACAGTTACAGTTACAAGGGGAAACATGAGTTTGGCTTCATAGACAATGAATGAAGAGAGAGGGGGAGTAGATAGAGATAGAGACATGGTAGGTATAGACTGGCTCCTGTTGACTGGCGAGTCCTTTGTAGTGTTCTTGGCAAGGTTTTTGAAAGTTGTTTGTCATTGCTTCCTTTCCCATGGCTGAGAGAATGTGAGAGGCCAAGCTGGCTTTGTATCTAAATTGGGACTAGAACCAGTGGTTTAGTTCTGTGTTAGTGCATGGGAATTTTAGGTTCTGTTTGACTCACTAAGTAAAATTGCCTCTTTACTTCAACCAAATGGAGTTGAGAGTTTTATGTCCATCAAGGGATCATACTGGGCAGATCTGACTCTTTCTCTCTCTTTCTCCCACATACACACACTGTAGTGGTTTGCCATTGCCTTCTTCCTCAGACTGAGAAGGGGTGCCTGGCCAAGAGTCATCCTTGACTCTCATGCCTAACACAGAAATAGAACTCATAATCTCCCAGCTTCTCTAACCTTTAAACGCTATAGTAAAATACTAAAATGTTTCTCAATATTTATAAGCAAGATTTATAAGGCTGCCCAGAGTCAAACTCTTTCAATTGGGCACCTTTATAAACCTTATTTATTTCTGCTTTTCTAAGAAAAAACAATCTGATTTCCATCTTATGAAACCATGATCAGGATTGCAACTATTGCTTTAGATTTTGCACGCCTCTAAATTTTGTGATGCTGCTATACCGAACTGTGCATGTTAAGATAAAATATAAACTGCTTTACAGCATGCACTGGAAAATTCCTCTTTTATGATAAATATTTTACAAACCATGCTTTTGTGTGGGTTTTTTTTTCTCTGCTATAATTAAGCACAAATACTGTTATTGAGCAAAAATTATTAAGCAAATAAAAAATGGAATAGATTAGAAGTTGCTCTGTTTTGTATGGATCGCTCCTTTCCTATTGTTAATGTATCTTTCTGAAGTAAGGATTTTTTTAATTGAAAATTTTTGCTTTGCCAGCATGGGTTCTCTATAAATGTGCAAAATACCTCAGAATGTATTTGCTGTGAAACATAAATCCTTAGAAAGCAAGAAACTTGCCATGCATGATGAACTATAACTGAATAACTGAGGGAAATATACTTACTACAGAACAGAAATGCCATTTACCAATAGATACTGATGTGGGGTATCGACCAGAGATTTCGCCTTTCAAGAAATTGCATTCAGCATTATGAAATTCTCTCTAATTTTATCTTGTGTTTCTTTAGAGTAAGTTACTCTTTGCATGGCATGTTTGTCATGCTTGATGCATACACTCTTATAGTGATTCTGATTATTCCCCTTAATCTAGTTAATTAGATTTAAATTTAGTGCAAGGTCAGAAATAATCTTAGCCCTAACCTATGTCCATGGAGCAGACAGTGGTATTGATTGTGGATTTTCCTTTTGATTTGCCAGTACAGGACAAATATTGAGTCTCTGCTCATATAAAATTTTACTACTCCTATTCTGTAAATAAAATAGTGGCCTTTTTTTATATGACAACTCCCTCCTAGACAACAGATAGAGAAGAGTTATGAACAAAATGTCTTGCCAGCACTCCAAGATAAATGAGATAAGAAACATGACTTAAATTAGCCAATTCTACTTTATTGTAAAGTTATTGTCAGCATTCCAGAAAACCTCCACTCCAAACAATAACTCCAAGACTGACATCTCAAAAGTTCTGTTTTATTTAGATAGTAAACTGGCACATCTGGGGAATCTTGAATCTGAAAGTTCTGGGTTTCCTTGCAATAAGTAAAAACTAGAAATCCACCTCCTGCACCCATCATCACATGACATGCCCCAATCACCATTCGTCCCAACTTGAGACATCCCGTCACCCAGTTGAAAAATAACATGACTTTGACTTAGAAGAAGAATGCTATTATGTCTAATCACATGCACTCCAAGAAATTTCCCGCTCCCATTTTCCTAAGCTGAAGAATGTGACAGTGTGGAAGTGTCTGGTCTCAGTATGGCTTCCAAGGCTGACAACTATGTTAACAGAATCTTACAAGGCACAAATCTACAAAGCAGATTTAGCCAAACAATTAGGGTGGATTCTTCCTAAGTTTCTTCTTCTGTCAATTAAGCCACTGCAGGCTCCTGCCGCTCTTACCTGATTTTTTTTCCTAGACTACATCTTTTTCACTCACCTGTAAGGTCATTCTTACCATTACATGTCTATTAATTCACTGTTCTTTCAGCTTTAAAATACCTTAACACATGTAAAGCAATAAGCACATTCAGCCATTAGAAAAAAGTTGAATGACTCTTTTTATTGGGATAAACTAAAATGATACATTTTAATCAGGTAAAATGGGATCTAAGCAATACAGCAAAAAGTTCAGTTTCAATCAATCTTAGATAGGATGCAGCAGACCTGGGCTACTAATATCTTGATGAATGCAAAACTTACACAATGTTGTACCACTTTACTACCATCAAGTTGTAATCCAGATATTTTATACTCCAGGCTTCAAAATCATAGTAGACTGAATCAGTGATAAGTGTTATTGATGTCACATTATATCTAATATTAAGGTTCAAAAAAACCTCCCACCATTCACTCTTTCTCAGTCTGAAATATATTTTTGGCATCTCACTTGCTGGTTTTCCATGTTTTGCTATGGACATAAGCTGCAAATATTTAGTGGATCAACAGCTTCATAATCTAATTCTTTGAAGAACTGAATGGATGCCATCTGAATGAAGTTATTTTTTATGTTTGTAATTAATCAATAAAAGAATCTTGGACTTCTGTTGAAGGGTTCAATGAACACATCAACCTTTAAATGCAGAAATGGCCAAGAAGGCAAATTCCATGAAAAAATACCATTCCGAAAAAGATTAAAAATAAAACTGCCAAGAGAATAGTACTTATTTTATTTTTTCCTGAATTTTGGATTACAACAAGCAACCTGGCACCAATAAAATGTGTAAGTAAGTGGAATGTAAAATAAAACAATGTTATTGTTACCTGAAAATAAAAGAATGGGGCCTGCCGTTGGATACATGCTAAAACTGTACATGGGTATATAGAACTAGGAAGCAATTCATCAAGATTTGATCAAACAGAGACCAGAGAATAGCAACCAGCTAACTGTTAACTACCATTCACTAAGTCATATTTAATTCTGGATTCTATAAGGTGATGAAAGCCTTGAGTTGGCATGGAAAAAATGTATGATGAACACTGCCAACAAAAGATAAAAGAGCAAGCTGTTCAGGTCTTTGTTGCAAGACTCCATTGTTCAAATCCTCCACCTGTGATACATAACTGTCTTCTGCAACAACCCAGATTGATCTCAGCCAACTCAACCATGGACAGGTATGTAAGTTAGTATGTATGATTGTGTGTTTGAAAGGTTTTCATAGAAACTTTGAAAACATTGAATTGTTACAACTGCTGAATCTCAGTGCCTTGTATATTGTTCACTGCATATGAATAGGCGATCTTTCTGATGATGGCAACTATACATCAATATCAGTTCTTTATTTGTGTCTGAAGATGAACCCATTAATCCAACTGTATGAGAAAGCAAAAGGTGTCAGAGTTGAATTTCCATGAAACAAGCAAGATTAAGCTATGAGACTTGATTGCATCTTACCTCCTAAATCACATATAAGTTATACAATACTCCTGAAACTTTCTGAAATGATCTGGATGGTCAATGTATGACCCAGAATGCCAGGCTGGGTGGATATTTGATATAATATAACAAAGTTTTTGCATTCCTTTAGAATAATTGTATATATGGAATTAGAGTGTTGGAGAAAAGAAAATTCAAATTCATCCATTCCTGTTTTAAGAAAAGAGATAATAATACCTAATATTTTTGGAAGCTTAGTATCCATAAACACATACTTTCATGTCAAGAGTTATGTTATTCTTCGTTTATTGCTTTTTTTTTTTGTTGTGGCACAGCCCAACAATAATTGAAATCTGAAAATAACAAGTTTTACAAAACATTAATATATGAGAATCTGCATTTTTTGAAAGAGAAAGAAACATGGGAGAGATGACAACAATTCATGGAAAAATACCTTTTCTCTTTTTCTCAGTCTCTAATTCATTAATAAACATTTCTCTTCCCATTTCAACTTTCCTGGGACATATTTTATGGAACAAAATAATGCTATTTTTTGTTTGAATCTTTTTTTCTCCCATTGCTTAAAGCAGAAATAGAAGCTATAGTAAGCATCTATCAACAAGAGTTTAATTAAAGCATTAAACATTATGCCACAGAGAAATCTCCCTTTCCAGCAATAAAATCTCACTGCTGAGTTAATTATTTAATGTAAAGTATTTGTTTCATTCTATTGGATATAAGAGATTAACATATTAATGCAAATGTAATCATGTTGTAAACTTCCTTCTTAATCTCTAGTATATTTATGTAATGTTTCCATGCAATTGTTTTCTGTTCTTTCTTTCTTTCTTTCTTTCTTTCTTTCTTTCTTTCTTTCTTTCTTTCTTTCTTTCTTTCTTTCTTTCTTTTATTTATCACTCTTCTTGTGCAACTAACTACAACTGAACAGTATCTGTATTTCCTTGCAAGGTTTTCTGAAGCCATTATTACTGTTAAAATACAAAATAATCCTAGTTACTTCTGGTCTTCACCAGAACACAAAAATGCTTATGGAAATTATTTTTACCACTTTGAATTTGCACATATATTCAAGGAGCATTGATGTCATGTGCTGGAAGCATAAACACAGGGGGCATTTTTCAATATTTGTATTGAAAGAAAATGTGTCTTCTTTTGCCTTAAGAAGGCAAAATTATGGAAAATGTTTGTCTCTATAATTACAAGAGGCTCAGATTTTTAAAGGATCACTTTCATTCTTACAAAATGTCTGGCTCAGTTAACTATTAGATATTAAATAGCTATTAAATAATCAATAACTATTAAAAAAATTAAACCAGGAAGACTACATAACTATCTTTTTCAATAAACAAATGGTATAATTGAAGTTGCTGCAAGATGAAGAAGGAAGAAAGGAATATTCTGTGATGATCCAATGCTGGCAATGATCTGACTCAACTGTTGCTTTCCATTACAAACAAATCTGATTCAAATTCAGAAACAAAAGAATGCTCTTTTAAATTACACATTTCTGTTCATTCTGAGTTGAAGGCTATTTTTGTGGGTCTTCTAAAAGCATTAGTCTTTTTTTGAATATCTGTAGAGACAAAGAATACTTATTCATTTTAGAACCTGGAATTAAAGTACCATTAAAATAACCTAGGTTTAAAAAGAATAAAATCTCTGTGCGTATATTTTAAATAGAGATAGTTTGGGGAATTTTTCTAAGGAATCCTATTCAATCATAAAATCATGTTGAAGATGAATCTGCTCCAACAATAAAATAAAAGTGAAACAAATTACAGCCTTCATATATTCAGAAGACAAATTAATTTCCCATTTGGAATACTAATTGCATGCTATACAACTCAGAATTCTATAGTGTTCCTCCTTAGACTGTCAGAACAGAGGGTTTCTTTTGTTGTTGTTGCTCAACTAAAATGAATTAAATCTCTGTCCATTAAAACAAAGAAAGGCAGAACAGAAACTCATGGAAGAGAAGAAAAAATTAATGTGAGCCCAACTATTCTTTTCCTCTCTATGGACATCCCTTGCAAGCAGAGTTTTGAAAGTTGTTCCATTTGTCCTGTGAGGCTTGAACTAAGAAGGAAATGTATTTCAATGAACATTGTAATAGGCCTTTAGAGAATTGTGTTTGTCTCTGAGTGAAAGCTGTGGAAGTCTGACTCACAGATGAACACAATACAGAAGTCTGACGATGGCAGATGAGATTCTGCCAAAACGTTGCTGCAACTTTAAAAGCACAACTACAATGACGTGGGAAAATACCCGAACAAAGCTGAATACCATACACGTAAGTACCCACGAAAACTTAAGAAAACACAAACACACACACACACACACACACATATATGGATCTTTCGTTATTCAGATTTTGTCCCGCATAAGATTGGAAGTATCTAGGCAACGTTTTGATGAAGTCTCATTCATCATCTTCAGGCTTGTGTCTTTGGCTCTGTGCTTCTCAGAGTGAGAGAAGTACAGAGCTGAAGACACAAGCCTGAAGATGATGAATGAGACTTCATCAAAACATTGCCTAGATACTTCCAATCTTACACGGGAGAAAACCCGAATGCCCAGGTGTTTGCCTGGCTTGTGGTGTGGAGATTTTTTTGTTTGTGAGTGCAGGCTTCCAAATGATTGACAGTCTGGTGGAAGCCTGCACTCACAAACAAAAAAAATATCCACACCACAAGCCAGGCAAACACCTGGGCACAAACAAATTCTCCCTGATACCTCCAGCTCAAACACACCCAACCAGGCACCCAGATGAAACCCAGCTTCCTAATTAATGATAGCCGTCCATTTACCCGGAGCCAAGCTGCACTAAAAGCCTCCAATAAAGTAACACAATGTTGCCAGCCAATCAAGATACAAAAAGAGCCAAAAAACAGACAGAAGATATTGGAAACACCAATCAAGCAGAACACAGCAAACTCCAAGACCAATAAACACAGACCAAGACTCCCAACTAATCAGGATGAAGAAAAAACCATTCTGGCACAGCAATAGGCTGCCCGAAATTTAAATCTGAAACCACTGTAAAAGTCTGACTCACAGATGAACACTATACAGAAGCCTGATGATGGCAGATGAGATTCTGCCGAAACATTGCTACAACTTATATATATATATGTTTTCTTAAGTTTTCGCGGGTACTTACATGTCTGGCATTCAGCTTTGTTCGGGTATTTTCCCACGTGGTGCTTTTAAAGTTGTAGCAACGTTTCAGCAGAATCTCATCTGCCATCATCAGGCTTCTGTATGGTGTTTGTGAGTCAGACTTTTACAGTGGTTTCAGATTTAAATTTGGGGCAGCCTATTGCTGTGTCAGAATGGTTTTTTCTTCCTCCTGATTGGTTGAGAGTCTTGGTCTGTGTTTATTGGTCTTGGAGTTTGCTGTGTTCTGCTACTAGTATCTTCTGTCTGTTTTTTGGGGGGGAGCTCTTTTTGTATCTTGATTGGCTGGCAACATTGTGTTACTTTATTGGAGGCCTTTAGTGCAGCTTGGCTTCGGGTAAGTGGACGGCTATCATTCGTTAGGAAGCTGGGTTTCATCTGGGTGCCTGGTTGGGGTGTGTTTGAGCTGGAGGTATCAGGGGGGATCTGTTTGTGCCCAGGTGTTTGCCTGGCTTGTGGTGTGGATATTTTTTTTGTTTGTGAGTGCAGGCTTCCAAATGATTGACAGCCTGGTGGAATCATCTCTTCTGTTCATGCTTTCTGGTCTTTTTTCAATCTCTATGGCTTCTCTGATGATTCTGTGGCTGGGATTTTCTATGGTGGCTAGGGTTTTGGTGCCATTGAAGTTGATGTTATGACCTGTGGCTTCCATGTGTTGGACAAGTGAGGAAGTGTGTTCCAGCTTTTTGACTGCATTTTTGTGTTCATCCAGGCGGGTGCTAATTCTTCTATTGGTCTGTCCAATGTATGTGGCCGGGCATGATGCACAGGGGACTTCATATATGCCTTGGTTTTCCAGGTCAATTTTGTCTTTGGGGTTCCTGAGGATGGCTGCTATTTTTCTGTCTGTTTTGAAGGCAGTCTTGATGTGGTGTCTGTATAGAATCTTACTAATTTTGTCTGTAGTGCCTCTTATGTAGGGCAGGACAGCTGTTCCATGGGTCTGTTCATCTTCTGGGTCTCTATTATGTCTCAGTGTGTTTTTGTGGATCAAGTTGGTGATTTTGCTTTTGTGGAAGCTGTTGGCTGTCAATATTTTAGTCAGGGTGCATAGTTCAGTCTTAATGTGTGTCTTGTCTGCCAGGCGTTTGGTTCTAGTAATTAGTGTTTTAGCCACAGAGTTTATCTGTGCTGGGTGGTGGTGGGATTGGGCATTGAGGTAGCGGTTGGTGTGTGTTTTCTTCTGGTATATGGTGTGTCCTAGTGTGCCATCTGTTTTCTTGTAGATTAGTACATCTAGGAATGGTAGTTGTTTGTTTGTTTCTGTTTCCATGGTGAACTTGATTTTGGGGTGTGCGCTGTTTAGGTGTGTTAGGAAGTTGTTTAGGTTTTCTTGTCCATGGGGCCAAATCACAAATGTGTCATCTATATATCTTAACCATAGTTTGGGTTTGAGTATGGCATTAGCCAGGGCTCTGGATTCGAATTCTTCCATGAACAGGTTTGCAATGACAGGTGACAGTGGTGATCCCATGGGGGCTCCTTCAATTTGTTTGTATCTTTGTCCTTTGTATATGAAATATGTGTTGGTTAAGCAGTGTTCTGTTAGTTCCATGAGGTGTTAAGCTGGTTGGTATTTATTTTTGATTATTTCGAGGGTCTCTTTTATCGGGACTTGAGTGAATAGTGAAACCACGTCAAAACTTACAAGCAGATCTTCTTGCTCCACATGTAGATCTTTGATCATTTCCAAGAAGTGGTATGAGTTTTGTACATGAGAAGCTGCTGTTTCAGCATGGGGCTGTAGCTCTTTTGCTAGGTGTTTAGCCAGGTTTTGTAGTGGTGCTCCTCTGGAGCTGACTATGGGTCTGAGAGGTATGCCTTCTTTGTGTATTTTTGGGAGGCCGTATAGTTTGGGGCATTTGGAAGATTTCTCTCTGGGTATGATCGTGTGTTGGATCTCTTTGCTTATGTGGCTGGTTATAATTTTCTTCTTGGTTAATTTTTCCAGATATGTGGTTGGGTCTGTGTTTATGGGTTTGTATGTGGAGTCTTGGAGTAGGTCTGTCAATTTAGTTTCATAGTCTTTTCTGTCCATTACTACAGTGGCATTCCCTTTATCTGCTGGGAGGATGATTATGCTGCTGTCTCTTTTCAGGGTTTGTAGCGCTTTAATTTCATTTTGCTGAAAGTTGCTTTTGGGTGGTTTGCTTGTGCATAGAATGTAGGTAACTTGGTGTCTTATTTTATCAGCTTCATCTGTATTTAATTTAGTTAGGCTGGATTCTACTGCACATATGATGGATTCTGTGGGGATTTTTTGGGGTGCTATAGCATAATTGAATCCTTTGGTTAGGACTTCTGTTTCTGTTTTGGTGAGTTCTCTGTTGGAAACATTGTACACTAATTGTTTCAGGTGTTGTTGTGAGTTGTTGGGGGTTTTCTTGTCATGTTCTAATTTCTTTAATTTTTTCAAGAGCTTTTCCTGTTTGTAAATGTTTGCAGATTCAGCTCTCCAAGTTGTAAGTTGTTTTATCTTGTCCCAAAGTAGAGGGTGGATTTTGCTGCTCAATTCCAGGTGTAGTGCTAGCAAATCTTTGTTTAACTGATCTAATTGGAATCTCTTACTGTGGAGCTCGTTCCTTAGTAGAGCCATTTCAGTTCTTTTCAGGATACGTTTAGTGGCTGCTGTGCTTTGATGAAATGTTAATTTGAAGCAGGTTGGTGTAGTATTGTTGTCTCTGCAGCTGCGTAGGAATTGGAGGTCACATAGTATTACTGCTCTTTTAATTTCCAGTTTCTCGTAGGTTTTGATCTGGTTGTTTATTCCCTCCCCGTAGAGGTTTGATATTTGTTTTCTTAAGTTTTCGCGGGTACTTACATTCGTTAGGAAGCTGGGTTTCATCTGGGTGCCTGGTTGGGGTGTGTTTGAGCTGGAGGTATCAGGGGGGATCTGTTTGTGCCCAGGTGTTTGCCTGGCTTGTGGTGTGGAGATTTTTTTGTTTGTGAGTGCAGGCTTCCAAATGATTGACAGCCTGGTGGAATCATCTCTTCTGTTCATGCTTTCTGGTCTTTTTTCAATCTCTCTCTCTCTCTATATATATATTTTCTGAGGTTCTCGCGGGTATTTGTATGTGGATCTTTGGTTATTCGGGTTTTCTCCCGCGTAAGATTGGAAGTATCTAGGCAACGTTTTGATGAAGTCTCATTCATCATGTTCAGGCTTGGTCTTCAGCTCTGTGCTTCTCAGAGTGATGTGAGCTTGCAGCTGCTTCTTCCTTTTAACTGCTAGTGGTTATCCAAAAAGAAACCCCAGCCAAAATCCAAGACAAAAAACAAGAGAATGGCAAAGCCCTCCTCCCATATATAAAAGGCACTACGGACAAAATCAGCAAGATCCTCCAAAAACACAACATTAAGACAGCATTCCGCACAAACAGAAAGATATCCACCATCCTAAGAAACCCTAAGGACAGAATCGAGTTAGAAAATCAAGGAGTATACGAAATCCCTTGCACTGCCTGCCCCACCACATACATTGGACAGACTAACAGAAGAATAGGTGCACGCATTGAAGAACATAAGAACTCAATCAAAAAGGAACAACCGACCTCTTCCCTGGTCCAACACCTCAAAGCCACAGGACATGAGATTGACTTTAAAAATACCAGAACTATCGCCAAAACCGAACACTTCAGCAGCAGAATCATCAGAGAAGCCATAGAGATAGAAAAACGCCCACACAGCATGAATAAATGAGATGATACCTCCCGCCTACTTTCCTGAAAATGATAGAAATTGAAATATATTTGTCATTTATTCATAATGGTTGCATGTGATTCAGTTTTAAGAACAAGAAAGGAATTCCAAAATATTATGCCTTTCAGATAAAAACAAAAACAGCAGCCTCATAGCTTTCAAATCAATATATTGGACAAAATTATTTTTCCTTTGTAATATACTGATTGGCATTTTGGTCAGTATTTTCATTTATAAACTAAAGCAGAGTAGGCAATATGATGCTCATAAATAATTCCCTTGATACTTTCAATCACATCTAACTCCCAATATTTTTCCATTTATTTTAATTTTAAAAAGATAATATTTAAAATGCCATAGGAAGGTGACATGATACAAAGCAAAACATCTATCTTCAGAATTCTTCTTTGTCTTACAATGGTTCTCTAGTCAAGCTTGAAAAATAAACATGGTATGCCTACCTGCCAAAAGATAAGGCAAATAAATGTGATAGGGACCCTCATATAGGACTAAATGAGGTAATATGGATCAATGTCACCAAAATGGCTCCTAGTAAATATGCGTGATGTGATTGTCCATGACCACTACAGCTGCCATTTTGTGAGTAGGCAAATGCCTTCATAGAGAGTATTAAATTCCTATGCTGATTTCCAAGTTGATAGCAGATATCTAATACATATTATCAAAATTTTAGAAATGTTCATTGACCCAGAAGATTTATTTGAATTTTTAATATTGTCTGACCTAAATCCCATCCCATCCCAATCCATCCCAATCCTTCCTTTCCTTCCCTTCCAACAGTGACTAAATGTGTGAAATATTCATTTGTATATGTGCAGGTCACATCCTGCAGCAAGACCTTGCTGGTAGAGGACAGCAGCTAAAATATATGAAGAACAATTGGAGGAACTGAGTATGTCTAGTTTAATGAAAAGGACTAGGGGTGACATTATAGCAATGTTCCAATATCTAAGGGGTTGCCACAAAGAAAGGTTGCCTATTCTATAAAACACCTGAAGGTAGAACAACAAGCAATTGATGCAAACTAATCAAGGAGAGACCCAATCTAAAACTGAGAATAAATTTCCTGACAATTAGAATAATTAATCAGTTGTATGATTTGCCTCCACAAGTTGTAAGTGCTCCAAACTGGAAGTTTTTAAGAAGAGATTGTGTTGTGAACTAATAAAGGCGTTTAATAAAGTTTTAACAACCTTAAGTAAAAAGCAGGGTTCTAATCTTGCACTTCTGATTGGCCGATAATAGCGACATCGGATTGGTCCTTTCTGGGAAATCTGATTGGCTGTTAATTGGTTCAAGGGTTTAACACTTCCATGTTTTCATTGGCTAATAGGACAGCAGCCAACCCTATAAAAGGGCTGCTGCTGCCCTAGGTGATTGTTCTGTTCAGTATGCTTAATAAAGAGTTGAAGTTCACTGTTCACTGCCTCGTCTCCGTTCCTTGCACCCATGCGTAGAACTTAACAGATTGGAAATGGTGTAGGGTTTCCTATTTGAGCAGAAGATTGGACTAGAGCACCTCAAAAGTCCCTTGTTATTCTGTTACTACAATAATCTTCATATAATGGTTTGGCAGAAGCTATCTCTAGCATCTTACTATTTCAAAATACAATGCTTCCCTGAGGAATTTACTTTTGCAGGATATGATGCTTTTTATCACATTAGATGGATTTAAAAATGGATTTGAAAAATTCAGTGAGGGCAAAACTGTCAATGGCAACGAGATATAACAGTCAGACTATGTATACCAGTTGCTAGGGAACAAATGGCAAGAAAACTTTTATCTTTTGCCCTAGAAATGGACTTCTAAAAATTGAACCAGGTTGTTCCTGTGAGGAGCCGGATGCAGGATGAAATACATACATCTTTGGTCTGATTCTCTGTGGAACATCTCTCCTATTATCATCTAAATTATGAAATAAATGGTTAATGCAAAGTACATTATTACATAAACACATGAGTTTAGGAAACCATATTTTTCTAGTGTGTTTGCTGAAGAGGAGATTTGGAGAAATTTTTATACTTCATAAATGGGCAAAAGGATGCTTGATGTTGGATTCACAGAAAATACAGTTGCAGAAATTATTTGGACATAAACATTTTTAATAAAAAAATACATTAAAAAATCATTACTCAGCCCAAATTAGTAGACTAGATAAGCTTTTTGTTTGTTCATTTTTTCTTTTTGTCCTGGATTCATATTGTTAGGGATAACATTGTTTACCCTAACTGGTTTAGGTAAAATAATAAATATATTATCATAGCTTGTTAGTTAAAGTGTCTGCAACTTTAACTGTAGGAATGTAATTAAGGGAGTGGTTGTGAAAGCACTTTAACAGAAGCAAGACGACAGCTTGCTCTCTCTCTGGCTTGATGATCCCTAATTACTGGATAGACTGAAGACTGCATTTTTCCCCTACTGAAAAGGAGAGACAAAGGACTGATTTGTAAGTAAACTGACATAGGATATTCTACACAGTTTGTCCCTTATATCCAAGCTGGATGGAACAAACTATGTATCATGGTCTATGAAATGTAGTCTACTTCTACGAAGAGAAGATCTGTGGAACAAAATTGAAAACCCACCAAACGTAGAGGAATGGGATCCAGAGATTGAGGAAGATAGACAAAAGATAGAAGAATTTATGCAAAAGAATGAACAAGCTATTTGCATAATAGGACTAACACTGTCTGACCAGCAACTTGTTCATATCCGTGGAAAACAAACGGCTGTTGGGTGTTGGCAGAAGCTGAAGAGGATTTATGTTCGAAATAACATTGGTGCTCACATAAATCTAACACGGAATCTTTTCAAGACCCATCTCCAGATGAATGGTGATATGCTGAGTCATTTGAATTCTATAAAAAGCATTTTTCAAGCACTGCACGAGAAAGAGCTTATTTTCTCTGAACTACACCAAGTCTACATAATTCTATCATCACTAAATGAAACTTATGATAACTACGTCACTTCCCTTGAAGTTTTGCCGAAGGAAAGTTTAACTTTAACTGATATAACTGGCAGATTGATTGAAGAGGCAAGAAGAAGACTAGTGTAGATGAACTTAGGATGTATCCTGCTAAGGATCAGGAGAATTGGAAAAAGGCAATGGAAAAAGAACTAAATTCATTAAAGGTAATGAAAGTATATGAAGATGCTAAATTACCTCCAGGAGAAAAATCCATTGGGTGCAAATGGATATTTAAAGTAAAAACTGGAAATGATGGGACTGTTACCCATAAAGCTAGGTTGATAGCTCAAGGATTTAATCAAACTGCATCTGATTACGATGAAGTTTTCGCACCAAGTCTTAAAGCAACATCTTTAAGAGCAGCATTAGTGTGGGCAGCTAAGAAAAACTATGTCATTAACCATTTAGATGTAGAAACTGCTTATTTGCATGCACCATTGCAGCACACTATATATTTGAAAAAGCCAGTTATTATAAAAGACAATAAATTAAATAGTAATGATTGAGTCTTTACGGGTTGACAGTAAAAAAGAGTCTTTACGGGTTGAAACAATCTGGCTTTGAGTGGAACCAATATATTGTGAAAGAATTAAACAATATAGGTTTTAAATCTGGTTTAGCAGATCCATGTGTGTTTAAAAGAGAAAATAATGGAACGGTGTCATTATTGTTATTATTTACAGATGATATTGCTTTGATAACTAAGACTAATAATGAAGCTAATGAGATTATATCATTATTAGCCAAAAAGATAAAATTAAAGCATTTAGGTGAAATTAAAAAGTACCTAGGATTGATAATTAACAAAACAAAAATGGTTTTAAGATATCTCAAGAAGATAAAATTTGCCAATTAATTAAAACGTATAAAATGGAACTTTGTAAACCGGCAAAGACTCCAATGAGTCAGGAAGTTTGCCAAACTGTTGCTCAAAGTCCCAAATTTGATAAGTCTATATATCAATCTTTGATTGGCAGCTTATCATATATAAGCAATTGGTCTAGGTCAGATATAGCTTATACTGTTAATCAGCTGGCACATTTTAATTCAGATCCACATCAATGTCATTGGCAATCATTAAAGAGAATTTTAAGATATCTTAAAGGAACAACGAACCATGCATTGTATATAGAACCAAAGGGTGATTTGAGTCTTAGTGCCTATGCAGATGCAAGTTTTGCAACTGACATAAACACTAGAAAATCAACATCAGGAATGGCTATATTATTTGGTAAGACACTAATAGGGTGGAGGTCAATCAGACAACAGCATATCAGCTTGTCCACGTTGGAAGCGGAATTTTCATGTCTGTCATCACTATACACTGACTTAATTTTGTACAGTTATTATTAGACATGGGTATAACTGTTAAAGATTCCATTATTGTTTATGAGGACAACCAAGCAGCCATAAAGTTAGCTACTAGTATTGCTGTAAAAACTAGATCAAAGCATACTAATTTAAGATACTTAAATGTTAGAGAATCTGTAAAGAATGGGCTAATTAAATTGGAATACTGCATGACAGAAGAAAACATTGCAGACCAATTTACAAAAGCTCAAGGTGTAATTAAGTTTAAAGAGAGTTGTAACAAATATGATTTAAAGATGTAAATAGTAAATAGTTATATTTATTATTATTTCCTAAAAGGGGAGAATGTTTGGGATAACATTGTTTACCCTAACTGGTTTAGGTAAAATAATAAATATGTTATCATCGTTTGTTAGTTGAAGTGTCTGCAACTTTAACTGTAGGAATGTAATTAAGGGAGTGGTTGTGAAAGCACTTTAAAAGAAGCAAGACGACAGCTTGCTCTCTCTCTGGCTTGATGCTCCCTAATTACTGGATAGACTGAAGATTGTGTTTTTCCCCTACTGAAAAGGAGAGACAAAGGACTGATTTGTAAGTGAACTGACATAGGATATTCTACACAGACTTTGCTAATTGAATATCCTTGAATGAACTGACTAAAATGATACATGACTAATGGACTATTATTTTGACTATGCAATAAACTCTAAATGGAATAAACTATATTTTTGATAGCACAAGCGTATCTGTTATTTTTACTGTATGTTAACAAACATACAAGCTTATCTCACTCATTTATCTGTGTGCCTATCTGACTAACGCTGCACATTCTGTTTAGCTTGTCTCCTTAACCCTGGTTGGGGAACACAAGCTTAACACTTATTGGGCCAATTTTACATCTTATATCAGCGTTCCAGAAAACCTCCATTCCAACCAATAACTCTGAGACAAATATCTCTCAAAAGTTCCTTTTATTTGGATAGTAACTGGTACATCTGTGGAATTCCAAATCTGAAAGTTTCAGGTTTCATTGCAAAAGTAAAAACTACAAATCCATCCCCTAGTCCCATCTTTACATCACATGACCCAATCACCATCCATCCCAAAGTAAGACTTCCTTTTCACTATGCGCAACGCCCCCTGACCTTGAATCAGCAAAAGAATTTTATTTTGTCTAACGAGATATACTCAAATGAATTTCCCCCTCCCACTTTCCCAGGCTCAATTGTGGTAGCATGGGAGCATTGGATCTCAATATGGCTTCTAAAGCTGACACTTATGTTTATAGTAAATAGCTAGATGTGATGAATGCTTTAGTCATTCTCTTTACTGTATTGCTAATATAACACATATTGCTTTCCAATCTATAACGGACAAGAAAATGAAATTATATCCAAGTTCAATAAGAAATGAAAATATGGAAAGTCACCACCACCAGCCCTAGAAAATAATGGAGAAAATGGAAGAAAGAATAAAAGATGAAGTAATAGATAAAATATTTAATAAAACAGTATATGACAGAACACAAATCTTAACACGTTGGACCTTAGCATGCAGAAATACATTGAACAGATCTGTCAATGTGTTGGTAAAAAAGCTTCCAAGCTTTTGGACTCATGCTGGAATCCATCTTCAGGGAACTGGGCTCCAGCATGAGTCCAAAATCTCAGACTAAACCTCTGGTCTGGGTGACTGATGCAGATTGGATCCTGAAACATTACCTTGAAACACATATATTTCCCTTCATGTTGGTAAAAAATCATTTGATAAACCCCAGGTCCTTCCTGAAATAAATCACTTGTACAACTGAGTGAAATCACTGCAAATGACACAGTGTAGGATGCTCAACAATTTTTGGATCTTCCAGACAACCCATCACCAAACACATTAGGCTCAAGGCTATTCTTTACATGTCCATGAGACTAAAGACAAACATTTTTGCATAGCTGGAGTAGTGACTTTTATACCATCTTGCTGGGAAAGAGGCTACATGAGGAGCTACCTAGTTTTTGTTATTGTCCATCCTTAATATATGTCAAACAATGGACATAAATGCACAAACCATGACTTCATTCTGGAATTCTTCCTTCCCCAAAATGGAACAATGGCAGAATTGTGTGTGTATGATTATACTGCCGAGAACTGTATGAATTCACTTATCTTTCTATTTTTCACAGTAGTTTTAAAAAGATTAGATACCTACAATATGACTCAAAACAATGTAAGGCTGCATTGAGTTTTCTTAATTGGAATTCATCAGAACTAATGAACCTTTGCAGGTGCACATCCACTGTACCTTTGTGCTTTCGGCAAGCTTTTTAAAGCCCCTGAATTGATAGCTGTTTACAGGTCATCTTTTTGCATTCTGGCCAGCACTCAGATTGCCTAAACTAATTTGCTACATGCATTAGTTAAACAGCCAGACAGCATGTGAATGTTTTGTATATTGGCCCTGTGTTTATTTCAATCAGCTTACATAGTAAGTGTAACGAAGACAGGATATTTCATTTCTGCTTATTCAATCTGCATCTGCTGTCATAGATACACCGAGCCAATTGAAGTTTCAGCCAAGAGATAATTCCAAAGATGGAAAAAGGGACATTTTTTAAAAAATATGGCATTCTATGACAATCTATTCTACTCCTGATCTGATATGCATTTTGTGCTCCAGACAACTTATTGGATAAGAGGCTTCCAATTTGGAAATCATGATCCAGATGTTGAGCTATTAAAGGGCTCATAAATTCAGGGATGCACTACCCTAGAATGTCTGAAGCTAAAATCCAGCCAATTCTGTCTACAAATGAGACACCTGCCATGCATATGGTAGATCTGAAACTAAGTTATTGACTGCCACATAAGGACAGATTACTGTGGTGAATGGAAGCATCATTGATATGGAGAAAGGGGATTGACTGATCCAAAAGTTTATAAAAGAATTCAAGACCTTGCCAAGTCTTCCATGAAGCTCAGCTAGAGAAGACAGAGATTCTCACTACTCTGTGATAAGCTCTGCGATCAGGAGAATTATGACCCATGGCCAGCAACATCTGCAGGGAGAGTCAGGATGGTGGTTGTGACATTGCAACCAAACTCCCATCCTGTTTGCATAGGGATACAACATTAATACATGTACAAAAGACAGTACTTCAGTCATGATACCATGACCACCATCTTGCCTGTTGTAACCCAGCATCCTTTTGTGCTCTGCAAATCAATGATATACCTGAGTGATATAAGGGAAAGCTGTAGTGGTAAAAAAAATAAGAGAAAGGAAAAGACACAAAGAAAAGGTAGATAACCAGGTTCCTTTTTTATTTTTTATTTGTTTAAAACTGTCTCTTTGTTTATCTGAATTGAATGTCAGAAAATCCTTGGTTTGTTATGAGCCACCTAGTTCTGACCCTATCAACAAGAATTAGTATTTATTTTTTAGTAGAAATTAGACATAATTCTTTCCTTAGAGGAATGGTAGACCAAGTTTGAAATATCTGCCAGTATCAAAAATAACTTTGCATTTTTAAAAAAACAGGTCTAATTTAGGATTTTTCTGATTAGATGGAAATTCCTGTTAATTATTTTTGTTCAATTAAATTTTTTATTACATTTCCTGTCTTCTCTAATCCTGATTTTGCTAAATAGAAACTAAAATGCTCAGCTTGACTCATATTATATTGCAGGGCTAATAATAATTCTGTCTTCACTCCAGAGCTTCTTTGCCTTTTGAGCAGGCTGATGTGTTAAGTTCTTTGCCATCCTACTAGCACATAATTATAAAGAAACCTCCTTTGGCATTTAATGACAGCTCTAAGGCCCTTTATGACAAAAAGTTTTTGTTTCTTTTCCTCATTTTTTATTGTTAACTTAGCATCTTGAAGCTCATTTATATTCTAAACATTGTTCACTCACCTTGCCCAGTAATTCAATCCATATGTCTATCATCTCCTTGCAATCTGTTCTTCCCCCATGTACTCCTAAATTGTATATTATTAGATTAAATATTTTTGACACCCTGGAATAGATTATGTATCTTTACCAACTGCACCAGTCTTTTCTCCTCTTTCGAATGAGCAACAAAGTTGCTTGCTAAGTCAGTTCAAACAGATAATAACAGATAATCAGAGGTGGAAGGGACCTTGTAGGTCATCTAGTCCAACCCCTGCCCAAGCAGGAGACCCTGCACCATTTCTGACAGATGGAAGTCCAATCTCTTCTTGAAAGTCTCAAGTCATAGTGCTCCCACAACTTCCAAAGGCAAGCTATTCCATTGGTTGATTGTTCTCACTGTCAGAAAGTTTCTCCTTATTTCCAGGTTAAATCTATCCTTTTTCAGTTTCCATCCATTATTCCTTGTCCGGCCTTCAGGTGCATTAGAAAATAGCTTGACCCTTTCCTTTCAGTGGCAGCCCCTCAAATATTGGAAGACTGCTATCATGTCTCCCTGGTCCTTCGCTTCACTAGACTAGCCAAGTCCAGTTCCTGTAACCGTTCTTCATATGTTTTAGTCTCCGGTCCTCTAATCATCCTGGTTGCTCTTCTCTGTACTTTTTCTGGAGTCTCAACATCTTTTTTATAATGTGGTGGCCAAAACTGGATGCAGTACTTTAGATGTGGTGTTACTAAGGCTTTATAGAGTGGTATTAGTACCTTACTTGATCTCGATTGTATGATCCCTCTGTTAATGCAATTTAGGATTGCATTAATTGTTTTGGCTGCTGCTGCACACTGCTGGCTCATATTTAGCTGGTTGTCCACTAAGATTCCAAGTTCCTTCTCACAATTACTGCTATTAAGCCTGGTTTCATTCAGTCTATATGTGTACTTTTGGTTTTTCTTGCCTAAGTGTAGGACTTTACTTTTCTCTACATTTAATTTCATTTTGTTAAATGTGGCCCAGTGTTCTAGTCTGTCAAGATCCATTTGGATCTTGAGCCTATCTTCTTGGGTGTTAGCTATTCCTGCCAGCTTTCAATTGTCTTGCGATTCCAACACAGTCAGTACATCCACCCATATCTGAGGATAAAACCAGCAGCAATATCAGGATTTGCATAAAGTCAGAAGCCATTGCTGGAAAATCAATTACCTCCTCACAATATCAACATTTTCCTGATTGAAAACATTACTCTAAGGTAAAGTACATGGTGGCCATAGACAGCAATATGCCCATCAACATTTTCCTAGTAACCTTCCTGCTTCTTCAAAAAATTGTTTCCTGAAGGTTTCAATCGCAAAACATTGCCTTATTTATCAAAACATGCAGAGGACCCACATAAGCATTCTTAGGAATTTTTTAAAAAATGAATAGCAGCAGTGTTTGTCACTGTGCCCAACAACCCATTAAAAGAAAAAGAAAGAGGCAAGAAAATGCCCAAGGATCTAAAGCAAAAATTGGCAAAGATCCTTCTTACTAGTTGGTCTTCTGATAAATTGGTGCTTTGTGATTTATGATAACTATGGTAGCCATTTTGGAAATAAGCAAGCCCTTTCATTCCCCCCACCCCCAGCAGCCATTCTGTGAACCAATAAGTTACTCCATGACAAGAATCTTGTGAAACTGTTCAAAATATATTCAATCTAAGACAATGTATTTCCCATATTTCCTTCCTTCTTTAATAATACTATCAGATTTGGACTATGTCCAGGAGAACCACTGAGTAGAGACCAATACTAGAATCTTTGATGTCTTCTCTAGTAGCAACTTTGAAATCAGTTCTTTCTCAATGATATATTTAATGAATAGTTAGACTGTTGACTTCCTTTCTCTTTTTCCTTCTTTTTGTATTACAATTGTAGTTGACCTTTGAATTCCAAAATGTATTAGAAATCAGGACAAAGTAGCAAAAACAAAATCTGTTTTATGTAATTTGCATAACTATATAATTAAACTGTATTAAATCAATCAAGTAATGTTAATATATTCTCTGTAGCTTTAATAATTTCCCCCTTGTATCTTATTAAAAAATCACAATGTGCTGGCAAATTTTAAAAGGGCTCTGAATGGAGCCAAATGTTCTGCTCTGATCTAACTGGTCTTTTTTCTTTTAAAATTGTAACACTTCTCATAAATTGCCCATATTATGAAGTCTCCAGCTATATATCAAGGCTTGGATCAAGACACAAAGAAAAGAAGCAGGGACTATAACTTTATTCCATGTTTCCTGGTATAAATTCCTTGTCGAATCAAATGTGGGATATTATGAAGGGAATCGAATACAGGAATCGAATTTCTGTATCGAATACAGAAAAGCAAAGACATCAGCCTGGTAACCAAATGTAGATTATCCACTACATTGAGTTCCCCATAGCAACCTAATGTTGTGAAAGTTGGACTTTACAAAAGCAAGGCAGGAGGAAATTGACTTGTTAGAGCTGTGGTGCTGGAGAAGCCTCCTGTATATTCCTTGGACAGCAAAGGTAACTAACAAGCAAGTACTGGAGCACATAACACCAGACAAGTAACTGGAACGCAAAATCATGAAACTGTGCCTCACTTATGGTAGCCATGTCATGTGAGGGAATTCACTGGAGAAAGCAAATGTGTTGGGAAGAGTTAGCAGGTAAAAGAAAACTAGACTGCCAGAGGAGACAATGGTTGGACACCATGAAAGCTGACACCAGCCAGAACAAAGAACAAATAAAAGTAGTCGTGCAAGATCAGAAGATGTGAAGAGACCTGGCCCATAGAATATTCAAGAGTTGGATGTGAATGAATAGATATCATCATCATCATCATCATCATCATCATCATCATCATCTCACTTTCTGGAGACTGGTGGCATATATTGTGTTAACGTCTTACATTAGGATACTTACAGTGCATTCAGAAAGTATTCAGACCCCCCTTCACTTTTGTCAATTTTGTTATGATACATTAATAAGGAAAAAAAAAATGAATTTCAACAACTGTAGAATAGGCTGCAGCATAACAAAATTGACAAAAGTGAAGATGTCTGAATATTTTTCTGAATGCAATGAATGTGAAGGATCGGTGTTTTTATTTTTTATGTATTTTTTATAATGTACACAGTGTATAAGGTACAGCGAAGATGGCATTTAATTTCATTGTTCGAGATGCAATGACAATGAAGTAAATTATAAACTATGCTTCCCCATGTTAATATATTTTCAAAAGCAAACTACTGCCTGGAGTCTTAATCAGGGGAAGACAACCAATTCCAGAATAAAATAAACACTATATTTAGCAGTCAGAAGAAAGCCTTCAGCAATAGGTAAATAGTGGGCAGATTGGATAGACCTATGAGAACTGAAATATAACTTAAAAGGGCACAATCCTCATCCACACAAAGGTCCAATACAATAAGGCTTGAGGATTCTATCATTATAGTCAATCTCAATTAAAGGTGTCAACATCTTGTGTTGATTTCATGGTCTGCTATACTTCATGGGGATGACAATAAACTTGCAAGCCTGATTGTGTGGACCTCCTCCTCCTTCTTATGGGTCATTGTATTAGGGAGGCATCTGTCTGAGCTACTTCAAAATGTTAACTGGAGATTCTGGACTTTAAAAAATGTTTACCCCTTATCACTTTGGCAACAGAACATACCTGTATCAAATCATTTTCTCTACTCTTTATAGGTTGAGACCAATGACATTTCTACATTTTGCTTTCTGTACTTACGCATTATTCATTGGTTTATAGAATACCTCCAATAGAAAACTGCCAGTCATAAAGTTGGATACACTCTATACATTGCTTCCATGTTAGTATGAAGTACAGACAAACGTCTTGCCCCAGCTGAAGTACACTTCACTCAAAATCTGATAGATATAACAGTGATTTGTTTATTTTTTTATTTGTGTATACAGAATAGGATATTTTATTATGTTGTTTGATTATTTGGGGTTTATTTTTAATGTTGCTGAGATTGTGCAGATACACAATCTAGATCTAGCCCTAGATCAGTGGCTAGGGGCACGGTGAAGTAAACCAGAGGATATGTTCCTATGCTAAAGCACTTTTAGTGTCAATATCCCTACCAATGCTGGATAAAACCCAGAATAATATTAGGTACATAAGAAGCTTTGAAAGATGTGGCTTGACAATTTTTTATTACATTATATTGGGCTCAAGATTTATAATCTTATCAATTTCCTTTTGGAGTTTCTACTACTGCATCAGCTTTTTAAAAAGAATGTGCCTGTATGAATCTCTTCTTATATTACTCTGTTTTTATTTTATTTATTTGAAATAAATTATTATAATTTATCCTACCTTTACATCAGATTTCAGGGCCATGTACATATACAGCATAAAACAAATCTTGTCCACACTGATCAGTTAAATAACAATGGTTTTCAAGTCTATCGTGTTGCCTGAATTTACTCCAGTAAAAGTAAGCCCTATTTTCTGAAATTGCTTAGGTTTAGAAGCATAAGAAAACAGTTGGGGTTTTGTTGCTTTTTTTTACCCTCCACTAGCAAGAAAGTATCACATTCTAAAGTGTTTTGCCTATCCCAGATATAAAAAAATGGTGCATTATATTTGATGTTATTATGATATGGGTATATAATTTTGTAATAGTAACTATCAACCGTCAATTGATAACCCGAACCCTAACTTTAATCTTTTGTCTGTAAAAAAGTGCAAGACAGTTGAAATGATTGGTGTGCAAAATTCGATGGTAAGCAAAAGAAGCAAAGTCCAACAATTGCTGGCATAAATCAGACTATAATAAGATAGATCTTAATAAGATAGATTTTAGTGTTATCTAAGACAATGATCACCTAAGTAAACAAGGTGATAATGAGATAGAAATTTAGTCTTCTCTAAGACCTATTCCAAGATTATTTCATCTGATGACTGTATTAATTCACTTAATATATTTGGTTGAATAGAAACAAAATGGGAATAAGTGATTTTCCAATGTGGTCTCAGCTTCAGAAGGTGTCTGAAGATTCCAATGATGAAATGATGAAACAAGACTCACAACATGACAGGAGTTCTGCCCCTTATGTACTTGTATCCTATACCATGACCCAGTTTTACAAAGGGTGGAGTCTGTATCATGAATATGCAAATTCAGTCTGTGACCCTGAATATTATGTATCAGTAATATGAGAGCCATTTCTCTCTATTTTGAATTCTCCCCTAAAGAATCTTAGGATGATAGTTGTGATTCACTGTATCTAAAGGGCCACAATTTCTGAAAGCCTGCCCTACAAACATTCAGGTAATAAGATTTTAAATGTGGCAAAAATAAATGTGAGAAGGCATTAGAACTTAAATGTCTACTGAAAACTATTTAGAAGTGGGCTATATTTTTTTCAATTATTTTGTCATCTCCCGTTTCTTAATATCTTCTTCTTTCTCTTCTTAATATTTTCTTCTAATAGTAAGATGCCATTAAATCCTTTGCTCTTTGAGGTTTGTCTGCTTTTGCCTCTTCTATTCTATTATAACCTAGGGTCTTAATTTTGTGATTCATAGTGAGCTGTGTTGAAGCTAAATAGCATATTGTTAATATTGCAATAATGAGATATGAGTATATGGTACTATTCATCGCAGGCATTCAGCATGCATTACAAAGATATTTATATTCCTTGATTCTGCATACAAAATTATAAAGAGAGGCATCAAATGTCAGTCCCAAGCCTGCTTTCTAAACTCTAATTTATTGTACCTATCAATTTTTTTTCTGTTATTTATTAATACATTACTACATAAAGATTAGCATGTCTTTCAACTTCTGCTGTTTCTAAGTAAAATACAGGTGGAATCTGTGAAATTGATTTACATGTTTTCCAGCATGGAAGTGTGTGCAGAGCCCAGAACAAAAATATACTCCTATTAAAAGGGATTCTTTATTTAAAATGAAATAACTTGCAGCTCTAAGTCTCCTTTTAATGGCCCCAGAAAGAGCCTTTTGCTATAATTTTAATTCTCGGAGACAAAAACAGCTTGAGTGCTCAAGGCCATGATAACCATGGGCTCATCTCAAATCATTGCTGGCCTGGTACACACAATTAGAATCCAGACAGGAACTCTGGTCATCTGAGGTAAGGGAATGTTCCAGCAAGGAAAGATCTTGAAAGAAAGACAAATCTGCCCTCTCTTCAAAAAGACAGTCCTGGATCAAGAAGTAATAGATAACAAACACTTTGTTATAATGTTGGGGGAGGGAGTACTAAGTGAGAAAGTGGTAAGGTTGCAATTTTTTTTTTTTTTAAACAAATTTTATTGATTTTATAGAACACAAACAAAACTAAAAGATCTTTTCTGAAGGTTGTCTGATCCCGGGTTGAAACTCTTCACACAGACACAAATTCAAACATCATATTCACTTTATATATCCTTCCATATCTTATTATCATTTTCTATTTTATATATATATATAAACCATTTTTATCAATTTTATATAAACAATGCGCAAGGCATAATAGCTTATAAGTTCTTTTCTAAGAAAAAATAATAAAAGAAGAAAACCAATAGAACATAACAATCCCAAATTATAGTATCAATACTTTGTCTATTTAACGTCATATCTTATCCCAACTTCTCCTTTTCATCCAAATTATTTCTTATTAATTAAAAAATTTTTTTTTGCCTTTTTTAAAATACAACATCCAAAAAAAAAAAAGCATAACAAAACCTTTATATATCCTTTCATATCTTATTACCATTTTCAATAATATTCTTTGTCTGTTCTATTTCCAACTATCCATTCATCTTTTTTCTTTTATTATACTTCTCCTATACACCAATTGGAGTAACGTCTATAACTCATTACCCTAACTTAAAAGTACTTCATATAACAATTTTTCTTGGGATTCTGTTTGAAAGATTCTAAAATTACACAATGAATTTTATACTCTAAATACACATATAAAAAACACAATCTTATGTACCCTCCAGAATCCCTCTTTTATCCTAAATTAAATTCACCCATTGTCTCTGAATAAACTTTTTTTCTTTAGATCTTGCTTCCCCCCATTGAGGCTTCTCCTCCCCCCCTTTCTCTCTTGCTTATTCTTCTCCTTGCCCTTTTTACCCCTTTGTCTTTCCTCCTCCCTTTTCTTACTCCTTTTCATTTGCTTTCTAAACTTGCCTCCACCTTTCCACTCATTTTTCTCTTTTTTGGTTGTTTTTATAATTCTTAAAATCCCCTTTTTCTTATTCTTTTTCTCCTCCTCCCCGGAAAGAACCCATTGTTCATCAAAGATGGCTTCTTCTTCCTCTTCTTCTTTGTCCCAGTCCTTCTGCTGCGTAGTCAACTTTTCATAAGTACATAACGCCATTTCTAAGAATTGAAACAAAGCACCCAAAGTATCTTCCTTTTTATATTTTTGATATTCAGTCTTTAGTTCATCCACAAGCGATGCCATTATGAAAAGAGAAACTTTTCCCAAAACAATCACAAGTATTTTTAATCAAAAATAATTCAAAAAAAAGTTCCAAAAATTAATACTTTTCTTCCTTCTTCTCTTTCTCTTTCTGGGGTTAATGTTTAATCAAAGAGGTCCAATTACCATATACCTTTCTTTGGGATTCTAGGCAATCTCCTCCTTTTTCAGCTTCTGCTCCAATTTTTTTTCCTCTCCCTTCCCACTTGCAATATCAATTTTAAATAATCAGAAATCCATACCTCCAACAAGGGTTTTCCAATTTCTTAAGTTTTTCAATGTCCAAAAATCCTTTTGTCCCTTAGCTTCAACTCTCAAAACAATTCACTTTCAATGTCCAGTATGTCCAAACATTTCTGCTGTTTCCATGGGGTGGGAGAGTAAAGAAAAAAAAAAGTTCCCTTTAACAGCTTCTCCGCCGCTTTCGATCTTCTTAGGGATACAATGTATCCTCCAGCAATTCAAACAGCTCAGTTCCAACCAATTTGAAAGATGTTACTTGACCCGGCTCAGACAGCACTTTCACTCTTCTTACTTCCTCCAGCGCAATCTTACCCGGTTGCTGGCTTCTTTGTGGCGGCCATTGCTGACCGCCGCTCCACCGCCTTGGGAAAAAGGGGGTTTTCCGGAGAAGGAGGGGGTCTGCGACACCCCCAACCCCCTGTCCGACTCCCCTCTCTGTTCAGCTGTCCCTACAGGGCAGCCATATCCCCCTGACCCATCTGGATCGGGGGTACCTCGACGGCTAGCACAGCAGGAATCGCGAGCTGTCGCGAATTCCTGCTGCCCCAAAGCCACGCGAAACCGGAACCCTGTGGTAAGGTTGCAATTTATAGAGGGTCCTGGAGGATATAAATTAACAGGTTCAAAGGAATGTGGTTTCAGGCCTAGGTATGGGATGCAAGCCACACACAAGTCACTTTCATGGAGGATTTGGGGCATAATTTAGATTTGGGGAGTATGACCATCCTTGCCTTCCAAGAGGTCTCAGTAGACTTATACAGTCTCTGACTAGACTACTGACTACTCACAATAGTTGTTCAGAGAGTACAAATCATATTCTCCTTCTGGACTGTTTCCAGGTTTTGGGAGTAGGAAATGCCATGTTATGATGGTTTCACTCTTACCTGTTTGGGTGGAACCAATCAGTGGTGATAAGGAAGTAGTAGAGCTTTCTAAGATGTTGGGATATATTATCTGCCAATTCAAAATAAGGTATCATTGAGATATCTGCTATGTATCTGCATCTAGGGCCCAAGAGGAGAAGTTGTAGAAGTTCCCTCCTGTATATTGGGGAGCCTTTGGAAAGTAATAGGCTCAGTCACAACCCTAGTAGAAAAAATGTACCTATTAGTTCAGACATCTCCTGATTCAAAGGCTTTGTCAAATTTGATGATGCCAAATTTGACTATAAATTTGATCACAGGCTTATAAAATCTTTCCAAATCATGGATCTCAACCCTGGCACCTTTAGGATGCAATGCTGGCTGAGGAATTCTGGGAAATGAAGTCCACACATCTTAAATTTGCCAAGATTGAAAAACATTGTTCTAAATATCTCCTGCTGGGAAACTAGATGTGATACCTTTGACCAGCTTTGGTTTGTGCATTTGGAACTGACGGTACTTAAGATGGTCTTGTCACCTATTGTTTAGGTTGCAGAAATTTGTTCTACCTGAGGCTGCTCTTGAAGACTGTTAGGGATAACGTTGTTTACCCTAACTGGTTCAGGTAAAATAATAAATATGTAATCATAGTTTATAAGTTAAAGTGTCTGCAACTTTAAATATAGGAATGTAATTAAGGGAGTGGTTGTGAAAGCACTTTAAAAGAAGCAAGACAACAGCTTGCTCTCTCTCTGGCTTTGATGATCCCTAATTACTGCATGGACTCAAGACTGCGTTACTCAAACTGGAGAGACAAAGGACTGATTTGTAAGTGAACTGACATAGGATATTCTACACGGACTTTGCTAATTGAATATCCTTGAATGGACTGACTAAAATGATACATGACTAATGGACTGTTATTTTGACTATGCTATAAACTCTAAATGGAATAAACTATCTTTTGATAGCATAAGCGTATCTGTTATTTTTACTGTATGTTAATAAATATACAAGCTTATCCACTCATTTATCTGTGTGCCTATCTGACTAACACTGCACATTCTGTTTAGCTTGTCTCCTTAACCCTGGTTGGGGAACCCAGGCTTAACACTGGTTATGGGCCCAGAGGCTGCAAAGTCAGTTTAACTAGGATAAAACAGATATATGTAAAAAGTGAGAGTTTGTGTTGTTATACGTTACAGCTGTGTTTTATGAATTATAGTTTTATATCCATATAAGAAAACATGGCACAAGTCAATCTACAAAGTTTGTCCCTTATATCCAAGCTGGATGGAACAAACTATGTATCATGGTCTATGAAATGTAGTCTACTTCTACGAAGAAAAGGTCTGTGGAACATAATTGAAAATCCACCAAACATAGAGGAATGGGATCCAGAGATAGAGGAAGATAGACTAAAGATAAAACATTTTATGCAGAAAAATGAACAAGCTATTTGCATAATAGGACTAACACTAACTGACCAGCAACTTGTTCAAATCCATGGAGAGCAAACGGCTGTTGGGCGTTGGCAGAAGATGAAGAGGATTTATGTCCGAGATAACGTTAATGCTCACATAAATCTAACAAGGAAGCTATTCAGGACCCATCTCCAGACGAATGGTGATATGCTGAGTCATTTGAAAACTATGCAAAGCATAATTTTATCTTCACTAGATGAAAGTTATGACAACTACGTCACTTCCCTTGAAATTTTGCCTAAGGAAAGTTTAACTTTAACTGATATAACTGGCAGATTGATTGAAGAGGCCAGAAGAAGGCTTGAAAGAGATGATTTAAGGAAGGAGCAACCTCAAAAAGAAGATAATGAATCTCCTACTGCATACGCAATTAAAAAGTGTTTTAATTGTGGAGGAAGAGGACATTTGGCAAGATTTTGTAAAAAAGCAAAGAGCCAGAATGTTGGCCAGAATACTAAAAGTCATCAAAAGATAAATAAAAATTTAGAGTTAGCCATGTATACTAACGGAGCTGTAAAAAATAATTTATGGGTGGTTGACAGTGGAGCATCCCACTGTATAACAAATGATAACAAATTTTTTTTAAAAAATGTCCAAGAGTACACAGTAGATATCATTAGCCAATGGTTGGAAACTGAAAGCTAAAGGTCAAGGTACAGCATATTGTTCTTTTATAAAAGAGAATGTAAAAATGTTATATGTACTACAACTTAAGTTTAATTTAATTTCAGTCAGAATTTTGGTTAAACTAGGATATGTAGTTACATTTAAAGGAGATAACTGCATAATTGAAAAAGAAGATAAGAAAATTACTGCATCTTTAAGAGGTGAATTATATGTTTTAAATGATAATGGTTCAGAGGTGGCTAACACGGTTTATGATAATAAGAAACCTCATGATGAATGTATTCACTTGTTACACCGACGGCTAGGGCATTTAAATTTTAAAATGCTTAAGAAAACTGTTGAATTATCTGAGGGAATAAGTTTGAAACCTTGTAATAAGTATTTGCAATGTTCTATTTGTAATCAAAGCAAAGCCAAGGTCATACCGGCTAATAGAGTTGATGGATTTACTACCAAAGAGCCTTTAGAAGTAGTATTTGCTGATTTAATAGGTCCGAAAAAACCAAGTGTAGGAGGAGCTCGATACATATTAAGTATAATGGACCACTATTCTAGATATGGGTTTTGCTATTTAATGAAGAGCAAAACTGAAACGTATCAAAATCTCTTTAATTGGATAAAATTTGCAGAAAGGAAAACTAAAAAGAAATTAGTAACTCTTAAAACAGATAATGGTACGGAATTTACAAATAATAAATTCCAGAATAGACTTAGAATGTTAGGTATTCAACATAAAAAAGTCTGCACCATATAGGCCACAACATAATGCCTTTATAGAGAGATGAGGCCAAGCATTACAATCAATGACACATACTATGTTGTCTGATTCAGGATTACCTGACAATTTATGGGGAGAAGCAATAATGTGTGGTAATCATATATTAAATAATGTTGTTAATTCAACAACAGGTGAATTACCATTCACACTGTGGCATGGTACAAAACCTGATTTAAGTTACATGCACACATTTGGAGCACCAGCATGGGTGCATATCCCTACACAACTCAGACAAAAAGGACAGCATAGAGCTAAAAGATTATTTTTTGTAGGATATAAATCTAATCATAGATCTTATAGATTCTGGGAACCAGGTACATCTAGAGTTTACACCAGTGCTAGTGCTAAATTCCTAGAACATGTAAGATGGAATAGATTAGAGCAAGATTTAAATAATGAAGTAATTATTGAACCCTACAAAAGGCAGAAAGATCAGACTAGTTATAAGAAGAGTCCAATTAAAGAAGAAGTCCACGAAGAGCAAATAGGACCAGAACAAGAGAAAACAGTTGATCAGGAAGAGATAGATAATCAAGAAAAGTTAATAAATGAAAGTCCACCTGTAAGTCCTGTAATACCTAGACATACTACACATGTAACTAGACCACCTGATAGGTATCAAGCAAGTATAGTTTGCCAAGTAACTAAAGTTCAAACTAATATAGATGAACTTAAGATGTATCCTGCTAAGGATCAGGAGAATTGGCAAAAGGCAATGGAAAAAGAACTAAATTCATTAAAAGTAATGAAAGTATATGAAGATGCTAAATTACCTCCAGGAGAAAAATCCATTGGGTGCAAATGGATATTTAAAGTAAAAACTGGAAATGATGGGACTGTTACCCATAAAGCTAGGTTAGTAGCTCAAGGATTTAATCAAACTGCATCTGATTACGATGAAGTTTTTGCACCAAGTCTTAAAGCAACATCTTTGAGAGCAGCTTTAGTGTGGGCAGCTAAGAAAAACTATGTCATTAACCGTTTAGATGTAGAAACTGCTTATTTGCATGCACCATTGCAGTACACTATATATTTGAAAAAGCCAATTATTTTAAAAGACAATAAAGTAAAGAGTCTTTACGTGTTGAAACAACCTGGCTTTGAGTGGAACCAATATATTGTGAAAGAGTTAAACAATATAAGTTTTAAATCTGGTTTAGCAGATCCATGTGTGTTTAAAAGAGAAAATAATGGAACAGTGTCATTATTGCTATTATTTACAGATGATATTGCTTTGATAACTAAGACTAATAATGAAGCTAATGAGATTATATCATTATTAGCCAAAAAGTTACAATTAAAGCATTTGGGTGAAATTAAAAAGTATCTAGGATTAACAATTAACAAAACAAAAAATGGATTTAAGATATCTCAAGAAGATAAAATTTGCCAATTAATTAAAATGTTTAAAATGGAACTTTGTAAACTGGCAAAGACTCCAATGAGTCAGGAAGTTTGCCAAACTGATGATCAAAGTCCCAAATTTGATAAGTCCATATATCAATCTTTGATTGGTAGCTTATCATATATAAGCAATTGGTCTAGGCCAGATATAGCTTATAGGGTAAATTAGCTGGCACGTTTTAATTTAGATCCACATCAATGTCATTGGCAATCATTAAAGAGAATTTTAAGATATCTTAAAGGAACAATGAACCATGCATTGTATATAGAACCAAAGGGTGATTTGAGTCTTAGTGCCTATGCAGATGCAAGTTTTGCAACTGACATAAACACTAGAAAATCAACATCTGGGATGGCTATATTATTTGGTTATACACTAATAGAGTGGAGGTCAATCAGACAACAGCATATCAGCTTGTCCACGATGGAAGCGGAATTTTCATGTTTGTCATTACTATGCACTGACTTAATTTTGTACAAACAGTTATTATTAGACATGAGTGTAACTGTTAAAGAATCCATTATTGTGTACGAGGACAACCAAGCAGCCATAAAGTTAGCTACTAATATTGCTGTAAAAACTAGATCAAAGCATACTGATTTAAGATACTTAAATGTTAGAGAATCTGTAAAGAATGGGTTAATTAAATTGGAATACTGCATGATGGAAGAAAACATTGCAGACCAATTTACAAAAGCTCAAGGAGTAATCAAGTTTAAAGAGAGTTGTAACAAATATGATTTAAAGATGTAAATAGTTATATTTATTATTATTTGCTTAAAGGGGAGAATGTTAGGGATAACATTGTTTACCCTAACTGGTTTAGGTAAAATAATAAATATGTAATCATAGTTTGTTAATTATAGTGTCTGCAACTTTAAATATGGGAATGTAACAAATTAATGTAACACTGTACACATCAGTAGTTGAGTACGAAGAGTTAGTTATTATTACCTTTCTGTAAAGAAGATGCAATATTTCCAAAGGCACTGTAATGCATCTACCACAAGTTCAGTGGTTGTTCCTTATAAATTGAATATTCTTTAATTTGTGTATAAGAATTTAGGAAGACAGTTTAAACCTAACTCTCCAATGCATTGTTGAACCACATTCCTAAACTAAGAAATTTATTCATGAAAACTTTGGAGCTATCATTCATAGATTATTGTGAAAAGATATTGTAATGAGTTCTTGGAAAGATACTGAATTACCAGATGTCAAAAGCTGATTTTAACAAATATAAACAAATGTAACAAATGTTTCAGCATCTAAATTACAGCCAGTCCTCATTAAGTAGTTACCTCAATTAGTGATTCTTCACAAATACAAAGATAGTAAATGGTACTTAAAAAATAATAATTTTCCTATCAATGTGCACATTTACAACCAAATTTATATACCTCACAACCTCACAAGAAAATTCTATCTAAAAGAGATACCAGCAATTAGCAATCTTCATTGCATCTCAGTCACGGTTCATTTAGTAACCATTTCATTGAAATGAATTGTAGTCATTAAATAAGAAGAGACTGTAACTCTTTATTGATACCGTGAAAAGACTAAAGTATATGATTGTACATTGTTAACCTGTAATTATTTGTTAAAAAGTTGAACTGCAATATTTCTTAAATATATACACCCATCTGCTGTAATCTTTTAAGTTTTTATATTTTGGTAGTTGGGTTTTGTTTTTGTTTTTTTTTTGTATCTCCTCCTTCTAAATTTATGGAGTGGCTCCTTTGCACTTTATATGTTTTCCTTTCTTTTGTTGTGTATTAAAGCAATAAAATCCATAAAAAAATATGTGGATTTGCTCAGGAGGATAGGGAGGGAAGATAAAATTGAAACAAACTAGCAGGGAAGCAAACTGAATTTGCCATCTTCTCTCAACTGTTCACTTTCTGTCATAGTAAATTGATCTTGTTTATGTGCATCAGAAGCCTTTAGATCACTCATTTCAAGGCAAAAAGTAGCAGAAACATTAATAATATTTCTTCCTTTGCAAAGTGAGTAGGATTTTCAGTTCCTGATCCCAAGGTTCTTGACCCCTTTTTAAGAATACAGAAGGAAGGGTTTTACTGCATGGTGTTTTTGTATCAAAACAAAGTCTTTGTGGGAGAAGTTTGTACTAATGAAATTCCTCCTTCTGTGCAATCTTTAAAGGTGAGATTTGGAGCTGTTCTACTACAATGTTTAGAAAGTTAAAAGCAGATGAATCACCCTGTCCCAAATCCTGCCAAGGATGGAAGAAAGGAGGGGTGAATAGCATCATCTTCCCTCTCAGCTTCAGCCTCATTCCTCACATGATTATTTTTTTTTCAATTGAACAATGTATTTCTCCTGTAAAACAGTGAAAGAAAAATCACCCATTTATTGCTAGGTTTCTATCTGGTCTTTCCTTCAGGAGCTAAAGGTGGTTTACATGGAGCCTTTTTATATTCCCACAAGAACTATACACTGTATGATTCTTTGAATGTTTCAGCAATATAATGTGGTGGAAGACAAGGAAAGTTATATTTTAAACCACAAAACTAGGTACACCATTTCCAAACTATTGAAAGTAATTATTTCTCTCTATTCTGCTTTGTGAGATCCCTCCTCAAGTATAATGATGTAAAGCTATTCAACACCACAAACAATACTGCTACCCTTCAAAAAGACTTCGACTATGTATCAGAATGGTCAAACAAATGGCAACTTCAAATCTCAACAAATAAATGCTCTGTCTTACATATTGGCAAAAAAAAAATCAGAAAATAAAATACAGGCTGAATAGTCAAGACCTTGTTGATGATCCAAACTCTGTCAAAGACCTTGGAGTACACATCTCTAATGATCTTAGTGCTAGAGCCCACTGTAACTACATAGCCAAAAAGGCATTAAGAGTTGTTAACCTAATCTTACGTAGCTTTTTCTTTGGTAATATCACACTAGTAACCAGAACATACAAAACATTTGCTAGACCAATACTTGAATACAGCTCATCAGTTTGGAATCCACATTAGGTATCTGATATTAACACAGTTGTGAAAGTCCAGAAATATTTCACAAGAAGAGTTCTCCACTCCTCTACATATTGCAGAATACCTTATGCCATCAGACTTGAAATTCTAGACCTAAAAAACTTAGAACTACGCCACCTTCGGTCCAATCTAAGTATAGTATATAAAATCATACATTTACCTGTCAATGAATACTTCAGCTTCAACCATAACAATACAAGAGCACACAATAGATACAAACTCAAGGTTAACTGCACCAATTGCAGGAAATATGACTTCAGCAACAGAGTAGTCAATGTCTGGAATACTCTACCTGACTCTGTGGTTTCTTCCCCAACCCCCAAAAACTTTAACCTTAGACTGTCTACTATTGACCTTACCCCTTTCCTAAGAGATTTGTAGGGGGCGTGCATAAATGCACCAACGTGCTTACTGTTCCTGTCCTATTATTTGCTTTTATTTTTCTTATATGTATCCATTTCATATATTCATAACTATGTTTATACTTATATCTATTATCTTGTAAGTGATTGACAAATCATATAAATAAATAAATAAATAATGTGGGGTTTGAGAGACTACTGTATAAGGAGGATTTATAGAAACTGGAAGATATTCAGAGGATGATGAAAGGAGCAGAAATAATAAAGATTGATAGAAAGAATTGAGTATGTTTACATTTTTAAAAAATTGTATTAGTATGGGAGAATAGGATAGCACTATTCAAATGTTTCAAAAGACGTACAGAAGACGATTAAAATTTGTTCTCGTATTCAGATAGCAGGATACAGAGTAATGGATTTAGCTTACAGGAAGAAAAATCCACTTAAATGTTAGGGAAAAAGCAGCTCAACATAGCAAAAAGTGGCTGAAGAGATGGCAGGTTCTCCTTCATTTGAAGGATGTGCTTCCTTTCCTTTGCTGAGCAGAAAGCTGGACTTGATAGCTTAAATGGCTCCTTCTAAATCTTAGAACTCCATGACTAAAGTCCAGCAGTGAGCTTCCTTGGTTGGTGGGGAACATAAATCTGTGTCTCTTCAGACCTATCCCAACAGTTAATTACTATACCATACTGTTGTGGTGGGTTTGGATTGGTTTAAAATTGTGATGATCTGTAGTCTCTCAAAATAACCCAAACCCAAAACAATCATTAAATTCCAGTAAGGCCTTCAACTTAACTTCACTGTTTTATTAGGCACAGTTTAAAGTCACAAAAGTAAATAATGAGGCAAAAAGAAAACGAAAACAAACTGTATTGACGAGAGTTCCAAAGCAAGCCAAGATAACTAATCATAAACTCCAGAAAAATAACCGAGGAGAGTCCATTGGAAGAATGCCAAAAAAGATAAACCTCTTTCAAAGTAAACACTAAATTGACTCCAGCAATTCTGACTGCGCAGTTACAAACTTATACACATAGCTCCCACCTGCAAGCCACGAGGAGGATCATGATAATCTCCTCTTGAGTAGACCTCGCTTTTCCCTGATCCTCTCTTCCCTGAATGACCTAGGTTGGATAGGGGATGGGCCTGGATCCTCCTCTGATTGCTCAGCCGGCCTCTGCCCTTCCCCAGCCTCCTCCACCACCTCTGGAGCCACACTCCCACTCCCTGTTGGCTTTTCCTCCACTTCCTCAGAGTCAGTCTCTACTAGGGGCATGACAAAAATATACATTTTCTCTCTTCATACACCTTCCATGTGTCAATACACTGAAACTGGAGTAGAACTCAGTTGTGGATATTTTTGCAGTTTAGTGCTTGCCTTGTATGTCCTGTGGCCTTAGAGATAGCATAGTTGTTATTCTGACTGAAATAATTATATCTTGCCTTTTGTAATAAAACATATTCAGCATATCTAATGTATACAAGAAAACAAGGATAAAATATAGCAGCATTAAATACATAAAATTAAATGAGACCAAGTATGCATAGTCTGAACTCCCTTTTTACAATGCTGTAAAGCCTAAACAACAATAATATATCAAATCTTCATTTTTCTCATCATATACATACTAAGTATCTAAGGGATTAAATTCTGGTTATCTGTCAAGACAACTTTTTTTCCTTAGCTATATGGAACTAGTGCTTTCCCCTCTCATCTGTATATTTATTCCTTCTTTATATTTTCCTATTAGCATGCATGTCTTATTCATTCATTCACTCATTTCCTATAAGAATTTTACAGGTTTTATATGCTGATATAATTTTATGAAAGTAAATATAATTAAAATATATTTCTTAACAGTAATGGTTTAGAATTTCTGCACAGGTATATTTATTAATGTCCTGATGATTTCTCTTCTCCAAAATATGTGATGCAAAGGCAAGAAAATTCAATATGCATATATCAACAATGAAAGTTTGTTGGCACAATTTGGGATCTATCTCCCAATCCCTCAATGTAAGAATTGTGTCAGTTTCTACAATTTAGATCTCTTGTTGAATATGCAGTTTATTCTAATGACAGCAGGAAGGGAAGGAAAATTGCTGGTGAACAACAACTTTTAATAGTGGAGAGAATTCTCGGAGTAATTTTAGTGGGCACACTGAAACAACAGACAAATAAGCAGACAACAAAAGCAGGTGACTTTTTCCTACTGACATTTTGGTGAAAAGTTGTATTCAGTTCCATTTCTGAACAAAATTCCTAACTTACCAGGTATCCTGATTTTTAATTCAGGAGTACAAGCATGTTCTTTAAGCCTCATTGGTCAAGGGGGGGGGGGGATCTGACAAGCCACATGATTTCTCTGCTTATTCCTGAATTTTTTTTGTCTAGGTTGTTTTCTTCTGTCTATTCCTTGCCTCTGGGCTCATTCATGTTTCCCATTTGCTCCATCATGAGGATAGGGCACCCACTGTTTCTAGACAGCAGGAACGGATGATATTGTCTTAGGCGAGCTGATTTAGAAATTGGACTTAGGATAAGAAGAATGATTGCAGGAATTGGATAGGTCTAATTTAATGAAAAGGATTAGGGATAACATAATAACAGTGTTCCAATATTTGAGGAGCTGCCACAAAGAAGAGGGGATTAACCTATTCTCCAAAGGACCAGAAGGCAGGACAAGAAGCAATGGATGGAAACTAATCAAGAAGAAATTCAACCTAGCTAAGAAGAAATTTCCTGAAAGTAAGAATAATTAATCAGTGGAATGGCTTGCCTCCAGCTTCATCACTGGAGGTTTTTAAGAAGACATTGGACAACCACATTTTTTTTTGAAATTGTATAGAGTTTCCTGTTTAAGTAAGGGGATGTACTAGAAGATCTTCAAGGTCCCTTACAACTCTGTTATTCTGTTAAACTTTTCTTTCTGTCCTGCCAACCCTAACTTTCTTAGAATATAACTTTTATCCAGGTTTTCCTGGTCTACATCAACACTAATGGTTCCCCTTCTATAGTGTGGGTAGGGCAGTCTAGTCCACCAGCCACACTTCATTCTTAATATTCAAACCGCCCTACCAACTGGTTGTGGAGCGGCGGTCAGCAATGGCCGCCACGAAGAAGCCAGCAACCGGGTAAGAACTGTGCTGGAGTAAGTGTGAAGAGTGAAAGTTCTGTCTGAGCCGGGTCAAGTAACACCTTTTAAATTGCCTGGAATTGATCTGCTTGTTGCTGGAGGATACATTGTATCCCTAAGAAGAGCGAAAAGCGGCGGAGAAGCTGTTAAAGGGAATTTTTTTTTTTTACTCTCCCACCCCACGGAAAAAGCAGAAATATTTGGATATATTAGACATTGAAAGTGGATTGCTTTGAAAGCTAAGATAAGAGACAAAGGGATTTTTGGACATTGAAAAATGTGAGAAATTGGAAAATCTCTGCTGGAGGTATGGATTTTTGATTATTTAAAATTCTCATTGCAAGTGGGAAGGGAGAAAAAAAATTGGAGCAGAAGCTGAAAAAGGAGGAGATTGACTAGAACGTCTTTGTGGATCCCAAAAGAAGATATATGGTAATTGGACCTCTTTGATTAAAAATTAATTCAGAAAGAGAAAGAGAAGAAGGAAGAAAAGTATAAACTTTTGGAACTTTTTTTCTTTTTTTAATTGCTTTTGATTGTCTTTGATTAAAAATACTTGTGGTTGTTTTGGAAAAAGTTTCCCTTTTCATAATGGCATTGTCTGTGGATGAACTAGAGATTGAATATCAAAAATATAAAAAAGAAGATACTTTGGGCGCTTTGTTTCAATTCTTAGAAATGGCGTTATGTTCCTTTGAAAAGTTGATTACGCAGCAGAAGGACTGGGACAAGGAAGAAGAGGAAGAAGAAGCCATCTTTGATGAACAATGGGTCCCTTCTGGAGAGGAGGAGAAAAAGGATAAGAAAAAGGGGATTTTAAGAATTATAAAAACAACCAAAAGAGAGAAAAATGAGCGAAAAGATGGAGGCAAGGTTAGAAAGCAAAGGAAAAGGAGCAAGAAAAGCGAAGAGAAAAAGCAAAGGGGTAGAAAGGGCAAGGAGAAGAATAAGCAAGAGAGAAAGGGGGGGAGGAGAAGCCTTAATGGGGGGAAGCAAGACCTAAGGAAAAAAAGTTTATTTAGAGACAATGGGTGAATTTAATTTAGATTAAAAGAGGGATTCTGGAGGGTATATAAGAGTGTGTTTTTATATGTATATTTAGAATATAAAATTTATTATGTAATTTTAGAATTTTTTTTAAACAGAATCCCAAGAAAGATTGCTATATGTAGTATTTCTAAGTTAGGGTAATGAGTTATAGATGTTACTCCAAATGGTGTACAGGAGAAGTATAGTAAAAGAAAAAAAAGATGAATGGATAATTGGAAATAGAACAGACAAAGAATGTTGTTGAAAATGGTAATAAGATATGGAAGGATATATATGCTTTTTTTTTTTTTTTTTTTTGGATTTTGTATATTGATAAAAGGCAATAAAATTTTAATTAATAAATAATTTGGATGGAAAAGAGAAGTAGGGACAAGATATGAAGTTAATATTATATGAAATATTGATATTATAATCTGGAAATGTTATGCCTTATTGGTCTATTATTATTATTTTTTCTTAGAAAAGAATTTATAAGCTGCTATGCCTTGATTTTTTGTGCATTGTTTTTATAAAACTGATAAAAATGGTTTTTATATATATATATAAAAAAGAAAATGATAATAAGATTTGGAAGGAGATATGGGTTGAATATGATGTTTGAATTTGTGTCTGTGTAAAGAGTTTTAACCCGGGAACAGACAACCTTCAGAAAAGATCTTTTAGTTTTCTTTATGTTTTGTGTTTGTATGTTTGTGTATTGTGCTTATGGTAAAACTAACAAAATTTGTTTTTTATAAAAAAAAAAAAAAAGGAAAGAATCAATAAAACCTTGGAGGAATGTTAGACGAGAATAATTTATACAAGCCAGAAAGAAAAGAATATGATGACTATAAAATGGATAAATATGGAAGAGAAATGAAATTGAATAGGAGTAAAGAGAAATAATGAGAAATTTGCTGAAAGATGTTTGTGTGTCCATATGGAGATGGGATAAATTGGAACTATGCTGTATAAAAATAATGTTTTGTTTGACTTGTAAGGATTTACAATGTTAAGAGGTTTTATGTGTTTATGTATTTAATGGTTAATGATGTGTTGTTTTATCTTTAAAATTAATAAAAATTTGTTTCAAAAAAAAAAAAAGAATGCAATAATGACATGCTGGCCATTTAATCATTTGGCTGTTGCTAACTGAGTGAAACAGATAGTTTTGTCAAATTTAAATCTAAAGCTGACTTTAGGGAATATAAGGCATCATTACTGAACTCAACGCTAATACCCTCTCAGGTTCCCACCTCAGACAGCATTGACCTTTTTTTGGTTAACAAAGATACCAAAAGGCAGGGCAAAATTCCCAGCTTCAGATTGCTACACTCAGGCTAAATAGATGCCTTGTAAGCAAACAGCAAAATGGTGGCTGTGCAAATAAGCTTGGTGCCTCGATTTTGACAACCATTGAACAAGGACTGTCTCAACCCTGCATACATGATAGGGAGAGGATTTAGTTTGTGCAGAGACTACCTTCCATTGCTGGAAGTGGCTTCAGCATCTGGCTTTGTGCTTTGTGAAAACCTGCTCTTGACTCCAATAGCTTAAAGTCAGCGTGTTCCTGACCAGGACTCTGGCTAATCCCTTGGTACTTTTCAAGCTATTGTGTGGTATTGGATTATGGACTGTCTATTCAGACCATGTCTTCTCAGCCTCTAGTAAGCTGTTGTACACATGCACACTCTCTCTTGCTTCCCCAAGTTTTCTGTTGCCTCTATTGTCCCATGTTCCTTTACATGCATTGGACTTGAATGCAGGCCCAATGAACCACATTAATGGAAAGGAATAAGGTGCAAAGGAACAAGATTTTTATTTGCAAATAAAGCATTTTTATTTGCAAATAAAACTTTTCAAGCTATTGTGTGGATTGGATTATCTGTGAATGTGCTCAGAAGCAAAATGGGTACATTCATGCTTGAAGTGGATCATCTTTTATAAAATTCTAAAGCATAGATTGCAATGAACCAATCATAGAAGCATATATTATCATAAACCAATAATAAAAAGAAAAATCATGCATATAGAATGGATATATAATTAGTAGTCATAGTAACACAGTTCAACCAATGATTAGATTCAACTAAAAGTTAAAAGTCATGCTAATGTGTCTATTTCATCACTAACATTCCTAAATAATCAAATCCCCTTGATGAGCAGACATTCCTAAGGAAGAAGGCAAATTATTTCATTTTCACTATTGTGGTCATCGCCTCCTAACAATGGATCAAAAAAAGGCAAGGCACCTCCAAAAATCTATTGCTATGTGCTAAATATTAATAAATGCATGATTAAAATACATTAAAATGGACTGCTGCAGTACCTCCTCCTTTCTGTCTGCTGCCATATTTCTAGACAAGCCTTCTAGATGTTTTTAAATGCTGAGAAAGTTATAAGGAAAGAGAAGAAGAGAACAACAAGCTTGGACTCAATTATGAATGGACTCAATTAAGAAGTGTTAAAAGATCTTAAGGACTGTGTGGGGAACCTTTCATCCAGGAAAAATCTATGTCAGGGGTGTCAAACTTGCATCCCACTAATTGGATGCATCATGTGCTGGCCATGCCCACCATTGTTTTGGCAAAGGGGAAAAAAGTCACGATACGTCACGTGATGACAACATGATGCCATGAGTTTGACACCCCTGATCTATGTGGTCACTAAGACCCAATACTAACTTAATGGCTGACCATTATAATCATCATCTGTCAATTTCCCTTCTAGCCCAAATGACAGAAAGAACTTAAAAATTGTAGTCCTCCCATCTTCAAAAGTTATGGCCTTAGAACAGAAAACAATTAGACCTTCCTTTCCTGGCATGTATGGGATAAGAAAGGAGCAGAGGAATCTACCAATAACATTAACTGCCATTTAGGATAGGATAGGATAGAATTCTTTATTGGCCAAGCGTGATTGGACACACAAGGAATTTGGCTTGGTGCAAATGCTCTCGGTATACATAAAAGAAACGATACATTTGTTAAGAGTCAAGAATCATAAGGTACAACACTTAATAATAATCATAGGGTACAATAAGCAATCAAATCATGCTAGGAAATAGTCAATATAAATCATAAGGATACAAGCAACAAAGTTAGTCCTACAATCACAATTGGAAGGGGATGAATAATGAGGAATGATTAGAAGGTTAATAGTAATAATAGTGCAGACTTTGTAAATAGTTGAACAGTGTTGAGAGAATTATTTGTTTAGCAGAGTGATGGCATTTGGAAAAAAACTGTTCTTGTGTCTAGTTGTTCTGGTGTGCAGTGCTCTATAGCATTGTTTTGAGGGAAGGAGTTGAAACAGTTTATGTCTGGTGTCTGTAAATATTTTCACAGCCCTTTTTTTGACTCGTGCAGTATACAGGTCCTCAATGGAAGGAAGGTTGGTAGTAATTGTTTTTTTCTGCAGTCCTAATTATCCTCTGGAGTCTGTGTCTGTCCTGTTGGGTTGCAGAAGCAAACCAGACAGTTTTTGAGGTGCAGATGATAGAATCAATAATTCCTCTGTAGAACTGTATCAGCAGCTCCTTGAGCAATTTGAGCTTTCTGAGCAGAAAGAACATTCTTTGTTGTGCTTTTTTGATGACATTTTTGATGTTAGGTGTCCATTTTAAGTCATGTGATATAATAGAACTTAGAAATTTGAAGGTCTCTATTGTCGATACTGTTGTCTATTGTCTAGTATTGTAAGAGGTGGTAGTATGGGAGGGTTTCTTCTAAAGTCTACCACTATTTCCACAGTTTTGAGTATGTATCGTTCCAGATTGTTCCGGTTACACCACAAGGCAAGTTGTATGCTCTCCTGTCTGTATGGATTTGTCATTGTCTCGAATGAGAGCAATCACTGTTGTGTCATCTGCAAACTGAAGTATTTTAACAGATGTTTTGTCTGAGATGTAGTCATTGGTATATAGGGAGAAGAGAAGTGGAGAAAGCACACAGCCTTGGGGGGGAGGGGGCTGTGCTAATTGTACAGGTATCAGATGTGATTCTGCCTAGCTTCACCTGCTGCTTCCAGTCTATTGGAAAGCTTATGATCCACTTACAAGTGTTTTCAGGTACACTAGCTGATTTAATTTAGTTAGAAGAATGTCTGGAATGATGGTATTGAATGCTGATTGGAATCAGAAATGGATTTCTTAAGCCTGTTTCATTTCCAGTTGCTTTACATATGAGAACCAAGCAGCTTAAAGCTGTGTTGCAGAAAAGCCTTCTGTCTCTCTCCAATAACTGCTTGCAACTGGAAGAACATGTTTTCATTGATTCAGTGAATGTTTATCACCCGCTTCCTCCAATGAAGTCAAAGAGAAACAGATGCTTTCTTTCCACCCATCCATTTGTCCCTAACAAGTCTGCGAGGTATGTTCTTTTGAGACCCATAGTTTTGATTTTTGTGATATGATGCAAATCTGAAGTTTTTCCTTTGGATTTGCAGGAAGAAATAATTTGTGGAGGTTTCATTAAGATAAATGAGACGCCTCTCCAGGAATCAGGGCTTTGAGATGTTAACTCTCTCTTCCAATATGGTAAATGACAAGCACAAGCTGCTCTGATGAAACAGATTTGTTCAGCTTTTAGTGCAGAGAGAGAATGCAGTCACATGCTGGGAGGGGAAAGATCTCATAGCTTTTGCTGGAGGTTCTTGGTGATATCATGAAATATGCAAAACCTGCACAAAAATGGTACAAGAAGGTGACTCCCAGTTTAAATATCAACCAACAAGACAAAGGCAGATTGTCAGCTTCTCTTATCTAGTGAATGCTTTATCTCCCAAGTGGAGAAGAAGCAGATATTCTGTCTTTCAAATTCATTCTTTGTGTGAAGATTCACACAATGCATCAGGATAAGTGGGGGGGGGAGGAGTATTGGCAAATAGGCCAAGGAGGTGGGGGCATCTATAGGGATTGAGGGAAGAGTCTACCATTTGAAAAGAGAGGTGAAAGCCATGCTTGGGTAATTGTATTATGGTTATATTTATCCAATCATTTTTAAAGGTATGGCCCAGTGAAGTAATAAAATCAAGATTGCAACCCCAAGAGAAAAAGTGTATTCACACGCACATAAATCCCAAGGAAAATGCTCTTTCTCTATGGTTTGCACAGAAGAAATTGGCCACTGCAATCTGCCTCTCAATAAAATCAAAATGTAACAAAAAATTAATTATTTCAATCCATCACATGCCCCTTCTTTCAGGATATTTCATTTCATTCCATCCCATCTTGTTCTACACTTTCTCCCCAAACCATCATGTTGGAATTATTAGTCCTCTCAAGAATTCTTGAGATTTCCTGTTTGTAGCCCTTCGGAGCAGGCAGGAATCTGCGACTGTGCATGGTTTCTGCCTGTGTTCACTGCCCAAGTGCCCCGAGCCATTTGGCTTCAGGGCTAAGCCACCTCCGTAGAAGGTGGCAAAGACAGGGGGGGTCTGGCAGGGTCGAGAGATATCGCACCTCTCTTCCCTAGCCAGCGAAACCCCCTTCTCCAAAGGCAGCTGAGCGGCAGTCAGCAATGGCTGCCACATAGAAGAGCTCAGCCAGAAAAAGAAAATGCAGGAGGAGCTGTGAAGAAGTGAAAGTGATTTTTGCTGACCGGGACAAGCAACAGTGAAAGTACCCTGGACTTTGAAAGCTGCTAAAGAAACATCATTTCCAGAATGTGTTAAGCGGCAAATGTGAATTAAAGGAAAAGCTTTTTTTTTTTCTTTTCACTCTCCTTCCGAACGTGACAGCGATAGAACCTTAAGAGAAATCAGAAAACTCGCATTGGAGGTATGGATTTCTGAACATTTAAAGGAAAATTGCTGCTTTAAGTGGGAAGGGAGAGGGAAAAAAATTGGATCAGAATTTGAAAAAGGAGGAGATTGCCTAGAATTTGAAAGAGCTTTAAATATTAATACGGCTTCTCAAAGGTACATCTTAATTGGAACTTTTTGACTAAACAGCAACCCCAGAAAGAGAAATGGAAGAAAGGAAAAAATATTAAAAGAAATAGTCTATTTGGATTCTTTGGTGGCTTTGGAATTTTGGGGAATTATTCTTGATTAAAAACACTCGGGTGGTTGGTTGTTTTGGAAAAAAAAATTTCTCCTTATGAGGGCATCGCTTGTGGATGAACTAAAAATTGAATACCAAAAATATAAAAAAGAAGAACAAGATGGGAAAGATACTTTGGGCACTCTTTCTCAATTTCTAGAAATGGCGGTATGCACTTATGGAAAAGTGACTGCGCAGCAGGACGACTGGGACAAAGAAGAAGAAGAAGCCATCTTTGATGAACAATGAGTTTTTGGGGGGGAGGATGAGAAAGACGAAAAGAAAAAGGAGATTTTAAGGCCTGAAAAAACAACCAAAAAAGAGAAAAATGAGGTGAAAGGTGGATACAAGGTTAGAAAACAACAGAAAGGGGGAAAGCAGAAGAAAAGGGAGGAGGAGAGACAAAGGGGTAAAAAGGGCAAGGAAAAGAATAAGCAAGAGAGAAAGGAAGGGATGAGAAGCCTTAATGGTGGGAAGCAAGATTTAAAGAAACAAAACTTATTTAGAGACAATGGGTAAATTTAATTGAAAAAAAAAGGGATTCTGTAAGGTACATAAGATTCAGTTTTATATGTGTATTTAGAATAAAATGCTTAAGATATAAATGAGTATTAATATGTATGGTTAGTTTCTTAATGGCATTGATTGTGGTTCATATGACCTTTTTTGGTTATTGTTGTATTTTTTTTCTTTCTTATAAAATTCATTGTGTAATTTTAGAATGTACTAAACAGAATCCCAATATAAGTTAAGTGTTATATTAAGTATTATTAAGCTAGGGGAAAGAGTTAAAGGTATTATACTCCAATCAGTGTACAGGAGAAGTTTCTCTAAAGAGAAAAGATGAATGGATAGCTGGAAATAGAACAGACAAAGAATGATAAATATTATGAATTGAACTCAGATGAGATAAATAAAATAAAATTAAGAAAGATAAAAGAGGGAAGAAGCTATATAGAAAATTGAAAATGGTAATAAGATATGGAATGATATATAAAGTGAATATGATTTTTGAATTTGTGTCTGTGTGAAGAGTTTTAACTCGGGATCAAGCAACTTTCAGAAAAGATGTTTTATGTTTTTATGTTCCATGTTTGTTTGTCTGTGTATTGTTTTTGGAAAGCAATAAAATTTTAATTAGCAAGAAATATAATTTGGATAATAGAATGAAAAGAAGAAGTTGGGATAAGATATGAAGCTGAACAGATAACGTAAATATATATATTATAATTTGGAATTATTTTGTATGTTTTATTGGTTCTTTCAGAAAAGATTTTTTATGTTATGATACCTTGTTTGTTTGTGTATTGTTTTGTAAAATTAATAAAATTTGTTTTTCAAAAAGAAAAAAAGAATTCATGACAAATAGCTGCCTAGCCCCTGTTTGCATATTCCAAAAAAGGAGAGTCCATCACCTCCTTGTATCATCAATTCCAATATCACAGCTGTTAAGTTTGGAGCTTGGGCGAGAAAGAATGGAGATGAGCCTCTGGAACGGTGAACTTCAACTCTTTATTTACATGGTGACAGCTCAAACTCAATGGCAGTTATAGGCCTCCTTATATAGGCAACCCAATAACTATTTAACCAATAACAATCCAGGAGCGCTAGCTCCCTTAACCAATATGAACGCTCCGTTAATGGCTAATCAGATCCCCCGGAACGGGCCAATCCGATCCTGCCATTAACAGCCAATCAGAAGTGCAGGGCCAGAACCCTGCACTTGACTCCAAGCTCAAGATAACTTTATTAAACCTTATGCATTCACAACAACAGCTACTCTCGGAAGTATTTCCTGTCAGCTACAATCTGTTTCTCAGCAACTTAAAAATCTTTATTCTGTGTTCTACATGCTGGGTTGATATATAAGTAGTTTTGACCTTCTGTGTATTCAAATTGTTTTCAGGTTTGTGAAGAGTGTTATGACATTCTTTCCATCTTAATCTTCTTTTCTGAAGGCTAAGCATATCCAGATCTCTCAATCTCTTTTTCTAAGATTTAATTTCTAATAACCTGATCAACCTGCTTGCAGCTGGCCTAGTTTCTTTGAATATTTTTTAAAGGACAAGGCTCAGAACATAAGTCCTTCCTTTTTTCCTTCCACAGCCAATGGCCAGTAAATTGTTATTTGGTTGTTTTATTGTTCTGGTGGTATTTGTCTTTACAATCCACTCAGAACCCTCTCCTTACTCATAAGATTTTTTTAAAAATCTTTTCTCTTTTCATGCTTTTTCTACTTCCATAAGCCATAAGATTTTAAAGGCCTGTTTACACCTTCTTCCAGATTTTAAGTATATTAGAATTCATTATTAGCCTTTGTGATTTTGTCCAGTTGTTTTTTTCTTGTTTGGAGGCAAATGGCATTTCTTCACTTCACTCCAATGTACCATTTCTGCTACTTTGACATGCCATCATTTGTAATCAGCCTGTGCAATCTTCTATTGCAACAGCTGACTAGGTGGTCCACTGTTTCTTTAGCTTCTTTGCAAAAGCTGCATTTGCTTTGCTGCCTTTCCTTCTCAGTTCTGGCTTTGTATGCACTGGTCTCATATAGCCAGAATTATAGTGCCTTTGCCTCTTTCTTCAACTTCCTTGCTCTTGGCCATTGCCAGATCTTGTTGTGATCTGTTTATTATTTTGATTAATCTAGATACTCATTCCAAGATGTTTCCTATCTCCAGTTTATCATGTACAATAAGGCTAGGGAACAGAACATAACTAATTGAGGAGAATGATATCAGATTAATGATATCATCTAGAGAAGGGAAGCCCCTGACAAACTACTTTCTTCTATCTTTTGGGCATTCCCCATCTTGGATGGATGTTAGGACTGCTGGAGAAATAAGGAATCATTCAAGGGCATGGTGGAAAGTATTAAAATAATGCATTTTGCTATGATGATTTGGGTCAAATTTTCTGTTTTTCACAAACAGAAATAGTTCAGCCTCTTTCAAATGAAAATAAATATGCCAGCAATAAGGAAAAATAAAGAAATGGAAATAGAGAAATGATTTGTTCGCAATTTGCCTTTGCTATGTCCTGCCAATCTTTGATCTCAAAGACTGAAAAGTCAAACTTGATTTGAATCTATTGTTTAGCTGTTGGTGATGATTTTGTCATAATAACATAATTATATGTGGAACATGAGCTGACTGCTACTAGGTTTTCAGAGTGAAAACAAAATTAAATTTCTATTGAGTTATGTGCAAAATATAAGTTTGTCTTGAAACCTTGAGATATTATTTCTCTTTATCTGCATATTATGGGGAAAATACTGCAGAATCAGAGAGTGGAATCTGGAAGAAACTGAAACTGTTGAAGAATGTTAAGTACAGTAAAAAGAGCTTCTTCAAATAGTTTTAAAGTAATAATATGGGGGGAAAAGAACAGCTATCTCAACTGTTCATTGAAAAAGACAAAATGCTAGCAGATAATAAACAAGAAGCAGAGTTAGTAATTTCTATTTTTGCTTAGACTTTCACAAGAGATATGCATATAATCATGCAACTTTTAGAAAGAACAGATGAAAGGTCAGATGAATTGCCCGCTGATCATCTCACCTCAATGTTATGCATTATTTTTGAGAGATCCTGAAGAATGGGGGAATGTCAAAAGTCTGGAGAAAGTCTGCCTATTTGAAAAATAGGTAAAAGGAAGATGCAGGGAAGGACAGACAATTCTAGAAGGTATTCAAAAGTATCGGTCTGTAAGCACTTTGAAAACAAGGTGAATATCAGCAGAAATTAATATGGATTTATCAAAAGCAAATCTTACCAAACATAATTTTATCATGAAAAGTTACACACAGCATGTTAGTATAACTATATTAGACTAACATTCTGCAGATGTAATATAGCTTTGTTTGAGCCAATAATCTGACAAACATTTCAATGACATTCTGATTAGTGAGCTTATTAAGTACAGGCTACATGACAAGTCACTGAAAAATTGTGCTCAAAGGTTACTTCTCAATAGTTCCTCATCAAACTGGATTGCACTATTGAGTGCCAAAAGATTCAGCCCTGGACTCTGTGCACCTTAACATTTTTATTAATGATTTTGAGGAGATGATGAAAGGCTTGCAGAGTACAAAAAAATGGAATAATAGAGTAGAATAGAAAAATAACTTTATTGTCACTTTGAATGTACACTTATCGGCATACATGAAAATGAAATTTTGTTGCATACAGCTCTCAAAGTGTCACCACCTCCAATATATACTACATAAACATGACTAAATAAATAAATGCAAAATTATGTATATACCCACATATAGATTAGCATAAGATTAGCAAAAATAGATAGGCATAAAAAGACAAAAATTAAAAGCTCTTGATAGGTTAGATAATTTTAATTTCTCTGAACTTCAATAAAGATGCATGGGGGCTGGGGGCAGGGAGAAATGTCAAACATAATGTTATTTTTATGTTACAGCAGAAGTATATTTTAGAAACCAAAAAATGTTTTGCCTTACTCTTTGCTGATCAAAACCAACTCTGAATAACAAGTCCAGTTCTAGATAACTCTCTTTAAGAATTCATACAATTTAAAGTTCAGAAAAAGGCAAAAAAAGAAAGCCAAGATATTAAAACAAGTTTGATTTTAAAAGAGAAATCATACTTCATTAGAACAATTAAGAAGTGGTGGGAATTGCTAGAATCCTCCCAGTGTTCTTAATATTTAACCTGGCTTAAGTTTTACTGAACTAAATAACCTAAAGTAAGATATCTACTACTAAAATAGTAAAAAGCAAGAAATCAATAAAATTTGTTTTTTCCTCAGCAAATACACTGTAAGCCTTTTCCATCACGCTATGCAACAAGATTAATGAGAATGAGCTACTGTGGTCATTGTAAGTTTTTCTTATAATAGCTCCTGAAGAATCCTGCAGAGCTTCTTCTGTCAAAACATTTCAGTACAATAATATAATGTAGAACAAATGAATATCTGCAATCCTAACAAATTTGCTGCTTCCAATAAACCTGAAGATGGAGCAGGATAGCCAAATAGGAAATGCAAAGATCCCAAAGAGAGTAGTGTACTTGTTCTGTTCGGAGCGTGAGCGCAAAGAATGGAAATGAGGCATCGGAAAGTGACTCAACTCTTTATTAGTGACTTCAGAACAGAGCTAAAATACTCAGGCAGCAGCAGCCCTTTTATAGGGCTCGCTGCTGTCATAACAACCAATGCTTTGAGGTTGCCGCGCTGGTGGTGTCCAATCCACAGCACCCGTTAACAGCCAATCAGATCGGCCTGAGACAACCAATCAGGATCCGCTGCTGGCAGGCCAATCAGAAGTGCAGGATTTCAAGCCTTCTGTGGAAGTAAAACTATTTAAGCTTTTAATTAGTGCAATTGCTTAATCTGTAACACCCTTCCCCCCTAGGTTCCATCTGAGGGGTGAGGTGATGTACTCTCGCAAGTACACAGGTCGTTTCACCTGTCTGCCGGATCTGCGTAGCCCCAACAGTTCTTGCCTTGGCTCTGTTTCCGATGGGCTATTTGCTGGGCTGAACGGCATGGCTGGGTCAATCACTTCGCTGGGCGACGCGGGGCTGTCATCCCTGCTTCCGTCAAGGCTGCCTCCTGAGTTTCTTGGGTTTGCTGCTGTAGCAGTGCTGCTTTGTGGCGAGGCTATCATCTGGTCCAGTTCTTCCTCGGAAGGTGAATATCCTGAGGTTGGTTGTGTTGATTTTTGAGTTTCACGTACTGCGTCGTATGTTGGCTTGTTTTTGGCCCCCTCGCTTTCCCTTCCCCCCCAGGTTTGAGGTTCAGGGCTAGAGACAGGGGTAGATGCCAGTCTGGAATGAAGTTGGTCAATGTGGCGCTTCAACATTTTCCTCTCAGCAGTTTGTAAACGGTAGGAACGAGGCCCCGTAAGTTGAATTATGGTAGCAGGCACCCATAATGGGTCACCTGAGAAATTCTTTGCGAAAACTGGGTCACCTACCTTGAACTTGCGATACTTGCTGCTGGACCCTAGGGGTTGTTCTGGCGTGTAGGCAGGGTGTATGCGGTGAATGTGTGATTGAAGTTTCTGTCCCATCAGGAGTTCGGCTGGGGTTTTGTTTGTAGTACTGTGTGGTGTAATATGTTGGAGGAGGAGCATCCTGGTTACTTTATGATTGATGTCTCCTTGTTCCATTTTTTGTAAAGTTTTCTTCACGAATTGGACCATTTTCTCAGCCCTACCATTGGCCGCAGGGTGGGCAGGTGAGGTCAAGGCATGGCCTATCCCCCGATCTGCTAGGTACTGTTCAAATGCGAGAGCAGTGAATTGGGGACCATTATCGGAAACCAGGACATCTGGTAGTCCATGTGTAGCAAATGGTTTATTTAATTTTTTAACGACTGCTTCTGTGGTGTTGCTCTTCATTTTGTGGACCTCTAGCCAATTTGAATAGGCATCCACGGTTATGAGAAAGGTATGTCCTTTGGTGGGTCCCGCAAAATCGAGGTGGATGCGGGACCAGGGACCCCGGGGTGTCTCCCATTCCGTTGGTGGGGCTTTTGGTGGATCTGCACGAGTTTCTTGATACTTGTTGCAAGTGGCCACCCAAGTTTCTATTTGTTTATCTATACCTGGCCACCACATGTAGCTCCTGGCTAGTGCCTTCATTTGCACGATGCCAGGATGTCCATCGTGCAACAGTTTCAGGATTTTCTGTTGTAGCCACTCCGGAATGACAACTCTGTCTCCCCACAATATGCATCCTTTTTGGGAGAAAAGCTCTGTCTGTCAGTTTTTGAAGGATTTGAAGATGTCACTGAGTTCGTTGTCAGGCCAACCTCTTTCCACCCAGCTGAGGATTCATGCTAAACAAGGATCTTTTCTTGTTTCTGTGGTGATGTCTCGTGCAATCAGTGGTGGAGAAGGAAGGGTTTCGATTTGTAGCGTTGTTAGTATTAGAGCCGGCTCGTCTATGACTTTGGGTAGCGGTGAGCGGCTCAAAGCGTCAGCGTGGGGAATGGTTTTCCCGGGGTGGTGTAGCAATTGGTAATCATATGTGGCTAGAAATTCCGACCAACGTGTCATTCTTGGCGATAAAATGTGGGGTGTTTGTTTGTCCCCTGCTAAAATGCCAAGTAATGGTTTGTGATCGGTGACTATGGAAAAGGGTCTTCCATATACGTACTCATGGAAGCGTTTGACAGCAGCTACGATAGCGAGAGCCTCTTTATCAAGTTGGCTATAGTTCCTCTCAGCTTTAGCTAAAGTCTTTGAAAAAAATGCAATAGGTGCCTCAGTACCGTTTGGTAGGATGTGGCTCAGGATGGCTCCTACCCCAAATGGTGAGGCATCGCAGGTGACGGTTAAAGGTAAGGTCTCATTATATTGTATCAATACAGCATCTGAGGTTAAAAGGTCTTTGACTTTCTGAAAAGCTCGTTCTTCGCATTGTCCCCAGACCCAGGAAGCCTTCTTGTCGAGGAGCCTATGCAGGGGTTCGGCCACAGTTGCTTTCTGGGGCAAGAAGATGTTATAAAAGTTAATGAGTCCAAGGAAAGCTTGGAGGTCTGTTTTATTCCTAAGTCTTGGGGTGTTTTTTATGGCAGTCAGTTTTTTTTCAGTAGGATGAATTCCCTGTTTGTCAAGTAGATAGCCCAGGAATTCAACCTTTTCTGTACAGAGTTGGCACTTGTCCTTCTTGACCTTTAGGCCAGTGTCTTTAAATTTCTGTAGAACCATTCGGAGTCATTTTTCTAAAATGCATCTAGTCGGGGCAGCTATCAGTACATCATCGAAGTAGGGCACGACCCCTTTTATGCCTTGTAGCAATCTTTCCATTAAGCTCTGAAAAATGCCGGGGGCTACACTTACTCCGAACTGGAGTCTGTTACATTTGAAAGCCCCTCTCTGCGTGACTATAGTCTGGGCCTTTGCAGTCTGTGCGTCTACGTGCAACTGCTGGTACACCTGAGTTAAGTCCAATTTTGCAAATATTTTCCCACCTCCAAGGGAGTGAAGAAGGTGTTGGACCACAGGTATGCGGTAAGCGCTCTGCTGGAGCACATGATTTAGGGTGGCCCGGTAATCCCTGCAAATTCCATCTGGTTTTATGGGGGTCACGATTGGGGTCTCCCATCGAACGTGGTCAATCAGTTCCAACACACCCTGTGCTATTAATTTGTCCAATTGTTCATCAATCTTTGGCTTGAGTGCAAAGGGCACTTGATGAGGCTTAAGGCGAATGGGCGCACCTTCAGGGCCGAGGTTAAACGATATAGGAGACCCTTTGTACTTGCCTAGCTTCTCACTGAACACGTCCTGGAATTCTTGGATGAGGGCTGCTTCCCAGTCATCACTGCCAGTCTGGTTGATGCCAGCTAGTTCGATTCCTAATGGCGCAAACCACTGTAGACCCAGAAGGCTGGGCTGATCTCGATTGACGATGTTCAATGATAAGGTTGCGGTGTGGTCCTTGAAGGTGACTCGGACGTTGCTGGAACCAATGACCGGAATTCTATTTCCTTGGTAGTCTTTCAATATGATGTTTTGAGTGCTGAGGTCCTGGCAATGGATGTCAGGGATCAGCTGCTTGAAGGTTTTCCAGGATACCATCGATAGGGACGATCCAGAGTCAACCTCCATAACACATGGCCGCTTCTCGATGGCGAACCTCACTCGGATTTTCATTGCATCAAGGGATCAAGCATAGCCTATGGTGATGGTCTGGTGTGCCTCTTCTCGTCGGGATGAAGTGATGGCTGCTCGGTTTCTGTATTGAAAGTTCCATTGGTTGTTTTGGCAGTCCCGATTAACTGGTGGGGTGCCTGTTGTCTGTCGAAAATTGTTTTCTCTCCTGGTTGGGCTGGGTCCTCGCTTGCTTCTGCAGACCTTAGTGATGTGGCCCCTCTTCCTGCAGGAACAGCAGAGTGCATCTAGGAATTTGCAGTCGGATCGCGGGTGACTGCCCCTGCATCCGGAGCATTGGTTCGGGGATTTTTGATTCTTTTGATCCCGCTGGTCGCGTTCTGACCTGAGTCTGTTGACCTCTTCTTCCTCACTTTCTGATGAGGATTCGAGGTCCTCATGGTGGGTAGTTGTCGCGTGCCTCTCGGAAAATGGCGTAATGTTGCCGGCGAGTTGGCGGTGCGGTGCATTCGCTCGGCACATTTGAGCGGCTGACTTCCTGGTTGCTTCTGCTGCAGTAGCATCGGCGATGACATCTGCGAGGGCGATGTCTCCCTTCGCCATAATCTTGCTCTGGGTCGTGGGGTCTCTTAGGCCCAGAACAATTCGATCTCTCATGGCTTCCTCGAGATTGGCGAAGCCACAGAGTCCTCCTAGTTTCTGAGGTCAGCGATGAAGTCCCCAATGCTTTCGCTTTCCCATTGGTCCCTCTGGTAAAACTCGTGTCTTCTGATGAGTGTTGGCACTGCTGGTGCATAATGGGCCCGGAGGATTGGGGCAAGGTTGTCCCAGTCCATTGTCTTGACTTCTGCTGGTTTCGCAAGTGCTTTTGCCATCTTGAAAATGGCAAGCCCACAATGGGTCAGAAGTACAACTCGTTTCTTGCCAGGAGTAGCATCTTTCAGATTGTTGGTCTCCAGGAACATCTGGAACCTGTCCATATACGAGTCCCAGTCTTCGTTAGCCGGGTCAAATGAAGCGGGTGGTATAGCGCTGCTGGTCATTCTGCCACTTCTTCGGTGCGCTCTTAGCCACGTGCTCTGTCGGGTTCGATGAGTGTTTGATCAGCTCTTAAAGTCTCCGCATCCCACCTTCGTTGCCAGTGTTCTGTTTGGAGTGTGGGCGCAAAGAATGGAGACGAGGCATCAGAAAGTGACTCAACTCTTTATTAGTGACTTCAGAACAGAGCTAAAATACTCGGGCAGCAGCAGCCCTTTTATAGGGCTTGCTGCTGTCATAACAGCCAATGCTTTGAGTTTGCCGCACTGGCGGCATCCAATTGGCAGCGCCCATTAACAGCCAATCAGATCAGCCTAGGACAACCAATCAGGATCCGCTGCTGGTGGGCCAATCAGAAGTGCAGGATTTCGAGCCTTCTGTGGAAGTAAAACTATTTAAGCTTTTAATTAGCGCAATTGCTTAGTCCGTAACAGTACTGATAGCTCATTGTAGTATTTTCTGCTCTCTGGTGTATTTTAATGGTTTAAATAATTCTGAAAATTAAAGGAATATGAGGCCAGAGATAACTTTTTTCTGATATGTATCTTTTCCCATTCTAGGTTTTCTTTTTCCTAAATTTAAAAAAAACTTTATACTCTTGGCTAAGTTCAAAGGAAGAATAACAGTTCTACATGGTCAGGATATCTAGAGCTTTAGGAAGGCAACTTGCTTCTATGAATGGAAATGCCTAAAGGGGAAAAAAGCATATGTCAATCTTTCGCCTGTTGTGAGAATTTGTTCCAAATATTCTGAAAAGATACTTTAGAGCAGTAACATTCAAACTGGCTCCTTTTAGATAGCCAGATGTTCCAACAATATCATTCTGGGGGTTCGTATTGGCTTGTAATTCTAAGATAACTTGTTGTGGCCTATAGCCACAAAGGATATCTATTGCTATACAGCCAGAAAAATAATGTCATTTAGATTCACTGTTTCAGAGCAACTATCACTTTTCAACAGAAGCTAAGAAAGCAATGCCAGAATTGGAGTGATGATCTATCACATTTAATTTATAGCACTTCACAGGTTTAGGAAAGAAATGTTTGATGTTAAGGAACTAATAATATCTAAAAGTTGTGAGAATATTCTATCAGAGATTTAATCCCAAACAATATGATGTGATCTGCCAGTGAAATATATTGTGATATAATAGATAGACTCATCTAACAGCTATCTTTTAAATTTCCTTAGCTAAAACCTCGCATGCAAAATATATACATTTGGGGAATTACATTTTTTTAAAATCCTGCAGTTTCAAATGTTTCACTGATTAATTAGTTGATCATTAGATTAATCATTACAACTAAAGTTGAAATTATATTACTTCCTGTTTTAAATGTTTACTTTCATCTACCAGAATCTGGGACAGTAATTAAATTGAATCATATGGGATTTACATTTTTAAACTTGTAAGATATTTATTACCAGAAAACAAAGCTGCAACAAATAAATTTCTATATATTAAAATATAGATCTTTTTAAAGGAATAGGGAATCCTTCTATTTTTGCTTTAAAATTTTGTACATACATTCCATAGAGAATGTATCTTTGAAAATGTGATAGTACTTGCAGATAGCTCACCTAAAATTGGAAGGGTAAAAGTCTTCTGAGACATCTAATCAATCAGATAAGCTCTATCTTAGTGTTGCCAGACAAATATGTACACCAAAAGCCATCATGTGCTTTTTCAAGAGTATTTTTGCATGCCAAATATATTAATTAGTTTCAGATTACGGCCAAAATTAGTAAAGAAAAATGTAGAGAATTATGATAACTGGGAGGATACTACAAGGGCTATTAATCTCACATTTCAAGAAGGGGAGTTGATTGCTAGATCAGGCTCATAGAAAGCAACTCTGTGCTTTGAATTAAAAAGTCTTATACAGAATATATAAAATTTTCTGAAGCATGTCAACTTATGTACTATAAACAGGATGACTAAAATGAAGCTGTAATTCTGTTATATTGTAATGATTTGTGAAAATCCCTGGACAGTGATAATGCCCTTTGCAGAATTACTACTGGATTTTCCTCTGGTATACAGAGAGTTTATTTTATCCTGGGGAAAAGGGAGAAATACAAGTAATAATAATAATGGAGAGGCAGTAGAGAGAGTAATGATAAAAAGTGGGTGGAGCCATCTCACAGGAGAAGTTTTTTTCCCCTTGATCTTTGGACAGATAGTTTGTCCTTTACTCCTTATTATTGTTGGTCAAATTTGTGGAGGAGAAATAATATTCTATCTATCTATCTATCTATCTATCTATCTATCTATCTATCTATCTATCTATCTATCTATCTATCTATCCGTCTATCAACTATCATCAAATTTATTGGACATCCATTTTACCACAGTGTAACTTTGGACAGATTACAATATTAAAAATAAATGATATAAATACAATGCTACAAACTATAAAATATAAAGTATGATAGCTAAAAAAGATAGATTAAAAAATAGGGAGGAAGGGAATAGGATGAAGTGGGTGCCTAATATTAATTTGCAAGCCACTTCCAACATGAAGCCCCTCCTTTAGAGTCCCAAGACAATTGGCTGAACCAGGTCTCTCAGCTCTTGCAGAAGATCGGGGGGGCTGGACAGACTGTCAGATTTGGGGTAATGTCAGCGTTCATACAAACCTCCATTCCAATCCATAACTCTGAGACCAACATTTCTCAAAAGTTCCTTTTATTTGGATAGTAACTGGTACATCTGTAGAATCCCCAGTCTGAAGTTCCAGGCTTCATTGCAAAAGTAAAAACTACAAATCCACCCCCTATTTCCATCACCACATCACATGGCCCAATCACCATCCGTCCCAAAGAAAGACTTGCTTTTCACTATGCGCAATACTCCCTGATCTTGAATCAGCAAAATAATTTTTATTTTGTCTAACCAGATATACCAAATGAATTCCCCCTTCCCACTTTCCCAGGCTCAATTGTGGCAGTGTGGGAGCATCGGATCTCAATATGGTTTCCAAAGTTGACACAGACCTCAGTTGGGGGGTGGGGCAATTTGATCCTGAAGAATTGACTTGTTCTGGGTTCCTTCTCTGAAATAATATAATCTGTCTGGACTCTGGAAGTGCATCTTCTCAGTAGCAGTGCTTGCTTTCTGGAGCAAGGTTTCCCTCAAGATCTAGATGTCTCCCACACTGCCGTTCTTTAGGCCTTCTGCAGAGAACAGTAAAAATCTTTGTTTCATACATTTTATCTATATTTAATTTATGTTATTGTTATGAGCTACCCAGGGTTGTTGAGAGTTGGGACAGCATATAAGTTTAGTAAATAATCATTATTTGATTTCAAACTGCAATTATGTTTTGAAAACTGGGATAATGAATTCCTGGTTCATCAACATCGAACTGACAAGTCCTCCCATCTGCTCATGAAACCATCAATTGAGATCTTTATGTTCTACAATCAAAGTCCTTTCTATTCATCTTTCAGAATATGCTTTTTTTCCAAAGTCAAAAGACAGATCTAGTATAACAACCCATTTCCACCCTGGCCAATTAGATATCCACAGAAAATCCACAAATGGAACAGGTTAGAATAATGTTCACTTTTATTTTTTAAAAAATATTTATTTTACAATTCTTTATAGCAATCTCCTTTGGGGAAGTTGTTGGTTGCACTTAAAGCCCCACTCTCTTTTATTTGTATTTATTTATATATTTATTTACCGGTATATAATATTAAATATATAATATAATATTTATATAATATTAAATATATAATATTTATATAATATAAATATATAATGTTAAATAATAATATATGTATTATTTATTACCACCAAATCTATCATTCAGATTTTGAGCTGCTTCCTGGACATCACTGGCAGTCAAGCACTGTCTTTTCACTGAAATCATATCTTGATCAACATTTCTACTGAATTAGCTGCCTACTCCCAAGACTCTGTGATTTCAGTAAATATGTAAAAATAAAATTTTAAGAAAGTAGGAATATGTTTTGTTTCAAATTGTATTAGTTAATGTTTATCCTTAACCACATCTTGTACTTTAAAGCTATTCTTCAATTTTTGCAGTAATTCCCTGTAAACTTTTCTGCTGTCCCCTTTGGTTGTAAACAGGGATACACTATTATGAACTCAAGTTCCCTTTTTATAATTCTTGGAATTGCATTTGACTATGGCTATTGAAAATGTACTAAATAGTTTCTACTCATCCATCTACTCATCCATTCATTCTGTAGATTTAGAGGTCCATAAGATACAGGGAAGTTTACCAGATTGAAGAGTAATAAACCAATAAAATAATAAGAAATAGAAGACATGAATATCTAGAAATGACAACTTTTCAAATAAGTACATTCTGCAGGGACTCAGCATTTACTGAAATCCAAAACCTGGAGCACAAAATAGCTTGGTTTTCTTTTTTTTTAATGGTAATTTTATTTAGAACTATAATTCCAGCAATAAAAGCAAAATCCAAACAAATAAAAAGAAAAAATGTGCAAAAAAGGAGGGGGGAAGAAATAGGAAAAAATAAGAAAATAGTGAAGAAAAAATATAAAAAGTGACTTCCAACATTCATCACAAGTATAATTTTGATAATTTAACATCTTCTCTTAAAATACAATAAATGATCTCTTCTCGAGGAGGGAAGGTGCCATTTGTAAAACATCTTGTAGGCATTTTTCTTGTAGGCTACTGATTTTGTGATTTTGTTGTTTCTAGATCTTCTTTCATTCTATTAAGGTGATACTACATCCTATATTCCTATTCCAGGCTAGCATATTCCCTTTGACAATTTCTTCCTTTAATTCTGCCTCTAGTAAAAAATTATAAAATTTTGTTATTTTTTTTTTAATCTGAGCCTAATAGAATTTTGTCTAGTTGCTAGAGTTTATTATTGATTCCAAATTCTTTCTTATCCTGTTTGTATCTACTCTGAATTTGAAGATATGCCCATCTATCAATTTGTACTCCTTGGTCTTGAAGATCTTGCCATAGTTTCAAATTTCCTTACGCATCCAACAAGTCATCTTAGTAAATCATCTTAGTAATATCCAAATTATTTGGGTGGATCATCGCTTCCATTGTTGAAAAACAGATTGTTATCTTTAAATAATTTTTTTTTTCCTTATTTTCTTCCAATTGGTCAGTAATGCATCTCAAATTAAATGTCTGTGAAAGTATTTCTGGATAGTTTTCCCAATATCCCATAAAAAAGCATGCCACCCCCTTTGTAAGTCATGGCCTTCTAAAACTAATATTCTCTTGTTTGTTAAATTCACCCATTCCTTCAACCATACTAAGGAGGCTGCACTATACAACTCCCAGTTTGGAAGGGCCATTCCCCCCCCGCCGCCGCCCCTGCTCTTCATATCTTGCATTGCCTTTAAATTTATTCTCAGTTTTTTCTTTTGCCAAATGAATTTTGTGATTATTTTGTTAAGGTCTTCAAAATACTTTTTGTGTACTTTAATTGATATCATCTGAAATATATATACAGAAATTTTGGGAGAATAGACATTTTAATCATAGCGATCCTATCTAACAATGAGAGTTGCAATTTACCCCATGTTTCTAAATCCTTCTTTACCTTTTGCTATAGTTTGTCATAATTATTTTCCTTTAATGTTTTGTAATGTGCTGCCAGCCATATTCCCAAGTATTTAACTTTCTTTATCACTTGAAATCCCATGACCTTTTCTAATTCTAACTTCTGTTTTCCTGTTAGATTTTTAGTCATTAATTTTGTTTTCTTTCTATTAATTTTTAATCCTGCAACTACTCCAAATTGTTCTAATTCATTCATCAGTTTTTGTCCTCTTTCAATTGCCTCTTCAATTAAAAAAATCATGTCATCTGCAAACACTTGCAGCTTATATTCTTCTTTCTTAACCTTTAATTCTTTTATGTCTGGGTTTTGTCTAATATATGTTAGTAATGTTTCCAATGATGATATGAAGAGCAGGGATGAGAGTGGGCAACCCTGTCTGACTCCTTTCTCTATTTTAATTGGGTGGGTATATTCCCCATTTATTGTGATGTTCGCCTGTTGTGTATCATAAATAGTAGTTATAATATTTTTGAATTTGGTGCCTAAGTTTATATTAGAAATTATTTGGATTAAAATTGCCAATTCAAGTTATCGAAGGCCTTCTGTGCATCTAAAAACATAAGGGCTATTTGTTTTTTGGGGTGGGCTTCATAAAATTCGAGGACATCTAGTACTATTCTTAAATTATTCCTGATTTAGGATAAATCCATTTTGGTCTTGATGAGTAAAATCATTCAAAATTCTTTTTAATCTGTTTGCAACAATAGAAGTGAATATTTTATAATCCGTATTTAACAAGGAAATTGGCCTGTAGTTTTGTATATATCGGGGGTCCAAATCTTCCTTTGGAATCAGCAAAGTCAATGCGCCTAGCCGTTTTTTCGGGGGTCAAAAAAAATAAGACCAAGCCTTATTTTGTGAAAAACATGGTATAGATAGATAGATAGATAGATAGATAGATAGATAGATAGATAGATCGATCTTTGGTTATTCAGGTTTTCTCCTGCGTAAAATTGGAAGTGTCTTGGAGATGTTTCGATGAAGTCGCATTTGTCATTTTCAGGCTTGTGTCTTTGGCTTTGTGCTTCTCAGAGTAATGTGAGCTTGCAGCTGCTTCTTCCTTTTAACTGCTAGTGGGGGTGTGACTTGATTGGTTGGGGGTTTGGCTGTGTTCTGATTGGCTGGGGGTGTGTTCTGTTCAGGTGGGGGCTTGGTTGTGTTCAGATTAGTCTTAGTTGCCAGCCAATCAGAACACAGCCAAACCCCCAACCAATCAGAACACAGCCAAACCCCCAACCAATGAGAACACACCGCCACCCAATCAGAACACAGCCAAGCCCCCACCCAATCAAGTCACACCCCCACTAGCAGTTAAAAGGAAGAAGGAGCTGCAAGCTTACATTACTCCGAGAAGCACAAAGCTGAAGACACAAGACTAAAGATGACGAATGAGACTTCATCGAAATGTTGCCAAGACACTTCCAATTTTACGTGGGAAAAAACCCGAATAACCAAAGATCCACATACAAATACCTGCAAAAACCTCAGAATATATATATATTCTTTTAAAATACCAGAACTATCATACCATATAGATTCCATATAACATATGCCATATATATTCTTTTAAAATACCAGAACTATCACCAAAACTGATCACTTCAACAATAGAATAATCAGAGAAACCATAGAGATAGAAAAACGCCCACACAGCATGAATAAATGATTTGGAAACCCGCCCTAATGAACAAACGAGTACCTAACATGAAGAATGACACCCGACCCACGCCCATGAGGGCCACACAAGATGCTATCACCACACTTCCACGTAGAAAGCAGACTCACACCCACACAAAAGATGAGACATGACCATAGACCAGAAGCCGTACTGCAGCTGCATCACTACCCGCTTCAAACCCCTCCGACCCATACATGAAGCGAACTGATGCCCACCATGAAGATGTGGCACGACCATGAACGCGAAGCCAAACAGCAGGATCACAGCTCACCAGCTCAAATCCCCCAGCAACTAAGACTAACCTGAGCACAACCAAGCCCCCACCTGAACAGAACACATCCCCAGCCAATCAGAACACAGCCAAACCCCCAACCAATGAGAACACACCACCACCCTATCAGAACACAGCCAAGCCCCCACCCAATCAAGTCACACTCCCACTAGCAGTTAAAAGGAAGAAGCAGCTGCAAGCTCACATTACTCCGAGAAGCACAAAGCCAAAGACACAAGCCTGAAGATGATGAATGAGACTTCATCGAAACATCTCCAAGACACTTCCAATTTTACATGGGAGAAAACCTGAATAACCAAAGATCCACATACAAATACCTGTGAAAACCTCAGAAAACATATATATGTGTGTGTGTGTGTATGTGTGTGTATGTATGTATGTATGTATGTATGTATGTATGTATGTATGTATGGTATTCAGCTTTGTTCGGGTATTTTCCCACGTCATTGTAGTTGTGCTTTTCAAGTTGTAGCAATGTTTCGGCAGAATCTCATCTGCCATCATCAAGCTTCTGTATTGTGTATATATGTGTATATATATATGCAGGTCTTGGTATGTTCGGGTCTTTTCCCATGTAAGATTGAGAGTACATTGGCAACATTTCGACTAGGTCCCACTCATTATCTTCAGGCTGGTGCTTTTGGCTTTGTGCGAGCAAAGCATGATTGGAGCTACCATCTCCCTATATATACTGTTGGGGAGGTTGGCTGTGTTGTCATTTCTTGACTGGTTAATGGGGTTGATGTTTGCAGATTGGCTGGCTTTTTCTTAAGAACATGTGTGGCTGAGGTATTGGCTGTGTGTCTATCAGTCTCCTGTGTTGTAATGACCTGGGTGATGGCCTGTGTGATGACCATCTGAGTTCTATTGTTTTGAGATCCTGGGTCTTGTGCTATAATCTCCTGGGTCTTAATGACCTGGTTCATGGGCTGTGTGATAACCTTCTGGGTTCTATTTTTGTGACATCCTGGGTCTTGTGCTCTAATCTCCTGGGTCTTTGGCTGTGTTGCAACATCCTGAGGTTTTGAGGTGTAACCTCCTGAGTTCTGTGATGTGATATCCTGAGCGGGTGGCTGTGATGTGACGTTCTGGGTCTTGCTTTGGCTCCAAGTTTGAGGCCTGGATCCAAGTTTGAGGCCTGGATCAGTTCATGGAGTGTGTCCGTTTGCTTGGGTTGGGGGTTGGGGGGTGCAGCAACTGGTGATGCAGCTGTGGTCTGGTTTCTGGACAGTGGTTGTCCTTCATCCATGGGATGGGCTTGGGTTTGAGTCTAGTGAGGGAGAATGGTGGTGGTGTCATGTGTTGTTTTGGGTCCGATGTTGGTTTTTGTGGCTGGGACTCACCTGTTGATAAGGGCTAGTTTCCAGATGTCTGGTAGGCGAGAGGCATCATCCCGTTTATTCAAGTTATGGGGGTGTTTCTCTATTTCGATGGCTTCCCTGTGATTGTGATTTAAAAAGAGTAAACACAGTTGCTTGATAATAAATGGCTTCAGCCATAACTAACCATGAGTGAAAGAAAAGTTTTTGTATTATCATTCATATTCTCTGAAAAATGGCCAAGAAATCATAAATTCTGCTAGGGTATGTAAACTTATGAGCACAACTGTATGTGTATAGGGAAGACAGCTTTTGAGTCCTTTGTAGTATGTTGGCAAACCAAATCTCTCAGAAAAGTTAATGTCTTCTAGCAGTTTCAATCTGTGTTCATTCCATGTAGATTGCATTAAATATTTTACAATGCTTTTTTTTTTTTTAAAAAAAAAAACCCTTTGGGGCTATCTAAGAACTTCTAAGAACTGTTCTATCTAAGACCTGTTTCCCAAATATCACTCAAACATCACAGTAGATGACTGTACAGGTACCTGGAAGGACACAAGTGAAAAATCACTAGAATGCCTCTGGGTATTATTCAAAATGCTAAAAGTAGGTGACTGAAAGGGTTAAGAATAGAGTTATTCTTTTATTGTACCTTTCATCCAAGAAGAATGCTATGCAAACATCTATTCACTGAAAATCATAGAAACTGATTTGTGTGTCATAAAGAAAGCTGGAGAGGGATCACTTGAACTAGTGGTGATTCATACATATTTGAGAGCATTGTGCAAGAATTCATACTAAGCATAAAGCTAACTGCTCAGATCACCTTTGGCAATGAAGAAGTGAATACTTCCAAATGAAAAGATAAGCATCTTTGGAAGAAAATATGGGCCTGTCCCTGAAGTGTTACAGTGAAATGCATTTTTAGCTGTGACTTAACTGTCACAATCATTTTCTTCATTTACATGCACAGCAGAATAAGGTAGCTTGGAGAGAAGAACCTTTGGCTGAACTTCAAATCCCAGCATTCCTCACTATACCGCATGCTGGCTGGGATTAGTGGGAACCTTCCAGTGGGAAAAACAATGCCTGGAGGGCCAGATCTTCCACCCACTGTGGTAAGGGAATCCTGATATGCTACATGGATGCAGCACCAAGAATAATAAAGATTTTCATCATTTCTAAATGCTCTTTTCAAAACAAAAAGCCTCTTTAAAAGAAAACAAATAACAAAAGGACACAAAAGAAATAGATGTTGTTTAATGATTATCAGACAAAGATTATTTTTCACAATGGAGACTGAAATCTCGGCAATGCAGAGGGAAAAAAACATGGAGAAAAAGAGATGCCTCATAAAATGAAAGATTAGACCCAATCTCACACTTTCTCATAACCTGCCATAGAAATATCAACCAAATGTTCCCCATTTCATGGAAAACGAATAATAGCTTCCAAAAAAGGAAGGAACATTTTTCACAATTTTTAGAGCTGATATATAAAATTTCTACATAAAAAATCACTTTTATTGTAGAATAAAATTATAACATTTAAGACATTTCACATTTTAAAAGAATAAAACCATGAGCAATAAAATTGAATTCACTACCAGGCCTTAGATTTCATCACTTTAGCTCTAAGGTGAGATCTATCAGAACAGAGAGGTATCAATAATGGACATTTACATCCCACCCCAAATAATTACAATCACTGGGCTCCAAATTCATCCAATTCCAATGTTTGAAAGAAGAACCAGCTTTTTAAGGCCTCCCAGAAGGGTAGAAGCATACAGGATTTCTGAGATATGTTTCCTTGGCTCTGCTAGATGACAACCTTGAAGGGAAGGGATCTAGAGCCTGCCACCCTGTGTGATCTGATAGAATGAGAAGATGTCCTCAAAGAGACTCAATCCTTCAGGTAACCTGGTCCATAATTAATCCCGGCAGAACTTTAAAGATAACCAGAAAAATTAATGAATTGTATCCAGAAGAAAATGCTGCAGTGGGAAAGAACAGGCAAACTGAGGTGCAGCTGAGATTGCATGAGCCTCTGCATTCTGGATCAGTTGTGATTTTGGGAATGGTCTTCAAGGACAATCCCATATATAGTGTGTTGTAGTAATCCAATTGAGAAGTCACAAGGCATGAGTGAATTCTAAGCAAGATCTCCAGATCCAGGAATGAGCACAATTGGTGCATAAACTGTAGTTGTACAAAGGTCCTATGGTTGCAACCTGGTCGAGCAGGAGCCAAGAGTCCAGAGGACCCTCAAATTGCACAACATCTGAGGAAGACTTGCTCTGTCAAGAGTCACTTCTCCAGATCCCTGCCAAGGCTGAATTGGAACTAATTCATATACTCCCAGGCACTGGGACTATTCACATTGACATTGCCTGCTCAGCCAAGGGTACAGATATACACTATAAGTGGGTAACACCACCTTATTGATGATACTGCACCTTGTGTTGTCAAATGACTTCCCCAGTGGTTTTATGTAGATATTTTAAAAAGGAAACAATGAAAGACCTGAGACTGGAAGCACCCAACACTACAGGGACTTATGGCTAGATTTTTCTCTTTCCTCCAACAAGTGGAAATAGCCATGGAGGAAGGAAGAGAACCACTTGCAACCCGCTCTTGCAACCATCAAAACCAGCCCCAAATCTGCAGCTATAACCATACTGAAAAGAGTTTGTATAATGCACTTTATCCAACGCTCTCCACTCTCTCAACAACCTTCCCTTAAAAGGAAAAATTGGAGACTCAATCAAAGATTTATTGGATCCATGAATAACCTGTTAAGAAGGCAGTATATATCACCATCTCCTTCAAGTCAAGTACTTACATCACCTCCAACAAAGAGACATAAATCACCACTTGGATCTGTTCTGTCCCTAATTAGCATTCTTGAGATCCCCGCGCTTTGATTGGCCAAAGCGCGGGGCACTCTGATTGGTCAGGCGAGCCACGCCGATTGGCTCGCTAAGAATCTCCCGCGATTGGTCCATTCGAATCGCGGGAGATTCAAAGCAGTGCCATTGGCCGCGGCCGCAGCGGCTAAAGGAATAAAAGCCGCGAGCTTTTTCCTTTGCCCCAGATCGGTTCCAACTTTAAATAAAAGAGCATGATTTGAAGGCATCATTTCGCGGACACAACACTCCTGGCATCATTTTGCGGATACAACACTGGCGACGAAGGTGGGATCCAGACCCTGAACCGAACCACGTGTTCGACAGAAGCCAGACGAACCACCACGATGGCGAAAATCGCACCCCCCGCACCCTTCAACCCCGCCACCGAGGACTGGGAATCGTACTCTGACCAATTCCGCATGTTCCTCGAGTGCAGCGACTTGAAGGACGCCACCGGCCCCATGAAGCGTGCCGTTTTCCTGACCCACTGCAGGACCAAGGTCTTCAAGATGGCCAAGGCGCTTGCCAAACCCGCCGATGCGACCGCGATGGACTGGGACGTCCTCGAGCCAATACTTCGGCGGCACTACGCTCCAGAGGTACCCATCCTGATCTGATGCAACAAATTCTACTGTTGGGACCAACGGTCGGGTGAGAACTTCAGCGACTTCGTCTCCGACCTGCGGCGCCTAGGGGGGCTCTGCGAATTCAACAACCTGAACGACGCCCTACGAGACTGAATCATGCTCGGTTTGTGGGACCCCATCCTCCAGAGCCGGCTGATGGCCAAGGGCAACATGAGCCTATCAGACACCCTTACCACAGCTGCAGCCGCCGAAGCAACCTGAACCTCCGCCGACTGCATGCGCAGACCGAACACTGGGGACCGCAGCGGAAACAACAACCCGGAGAGGTCGACCGAGGCCCAACCCGAGACGACCACCCACCAGGGCGACTTCCACTTGGCATCGGGCACTTCAGATGATGAGCAGGACATCCATCGCCTCCAGACAGGCCGCGACCCATGGAACCGGCGGGGTTGTAAGTCGAGGACCAACTGTGCCGGTTGCGGCGGTGACCACCCCAGGTCGGAATGCCAGTTTTTCGAATCGATCTGCCGGCATTGCGACAAGAAGGGACACATCGCCCGTGTCTGCCGCCTAAAGAAGAATCGCAGCCCGGCACGATGGGACCAGAGCGACCGGAGGAGAGAGAGCACACCACCCTGGACCAGAGATCACCCCTCGGACAACAGATGGGACCGGAACAGAAGATCCCTGCAAGGCGGCGATAACCGGTGAAGAGAGGAGACCCATCAGACGGTCACCATCGGCCACGCCATAACCAATGACGCCCGGAAGGTCCACATGGAGGTAGGCATCGAGGGCCAGCCATGCAAAATGGAGGTGGACTCCGGGTCCTACCTCTCCATGATAGCATGGCATGAAATAAAGCGCTTGGTGCCTACCCTCCAAAGGAGGAACCTAGACAGCCAGAGACTCATTGTAAGGGACTACCAGGGAAACCGCATCCCAGTAGTCGGAACCAAACACTTCAACATCACCTATAAAGGGCACACCGAAAGACTGCCCCTGACAATCGTCGACCGTGACCGCCCAAGCCTACTGGGACTGCAATGGTTCGCCCCGCTCGGCATCGCAGTCACGGGGGTCGACCACGTCACCGATGACAGCTGGGAGCAACAACTGGCCCGGGAATTCCAAGAGGTCTTCGACGGAAACCTAGGCAAGTACCGAGAGCCCCTTATATCTTTCAACCAAGACCCAAACGTCCCCCCAAAATGCCTGAAACCAAGGGGGGTGCCATTCGCACTTAAACCCAAGATAGACGAGCAAATTGACAAGCTCGTCAAGCAAGGGATCCTACAGCCCATAGACCATGCCCGGTGGGAGACCCCCATAGTCACCCCGATCAAGCCCGATGGGTCGGTGAGGATCTGTGGGGACTATAAGGCACCCTAAATGGCGCGCTACAACAAAGCGCCTACCCCGTCCCAGTAGTGCAACACCTACTGCACTCACTGGGAGGGGGCAAGGTTTTCGCCAAGCTCGACCTCGCCCAGGCATACCAACAGCTGCCAGTCGACGAGCAAACGGCAGAAGCGCAAACCATAGTCACCCACCGGGGGGCATTTAAAGGCAACCGACTCCAATTCAGAGTCAGCGTGGCACCGGGAATATTCCAAAGCCTAATGGAAAGACTACTGCAAGGCATCAAGGGGGTGGTACCTTACTTCGACGACGCCCTAGTGTCGGCAACCAACCAAGCCGAACTAGAGGGTCGCCTAAGGGAGGTCCTAACCAAATTTAAAGAGACTGGGCTAAAAGTCAAGAGGGAGAAATGCCAGCTATGCATGGAACAGGTAGAATTCCTAGGATACCTCCTAGACCGTCACGGCATTCACCCCACAAACCAAAAAATCAAGGCGATCAAAGAAGCCCCCACACCCAAGTCAAAGACGGAACTACAGGCATTCCTGGGGCTACTTAACTTTTAAAATGTTTTCCTGCCCCAAAAGGCGACGGCGGCGGAGCCCTTGCATAGGCTCCTGGACAAGGCGGCGACCTGGACTTGGGGGAAACGCGAGCAAGCCGCCTTCCAAAGAACAAAGGACCTCCTCACTTCGGACGCCGTCCTTATACAATATAACGAGACCCTACCTCTGGCCATCACATGCGACGCATCACCCTTCGGCGTTGGCGCTGTCCTCAGCTATACCCTCCCCGATGGAAAAGAAGCACCCATCGCGTTCTTTTCAAGGACCCTCACCAAACTGGAGCGGAACTATAGCCAGCTGGACAAAGAGGCTCTGGCTATCGTTGCCACCGTAAAACGATTCCACGAGTATCTCTACGGCCGGACTTTCATCATCATAACCGACCACAAGCCGCTGCTGGGAATTCTTGCAGGAAACCGGGCCACCCCGAACATTCTGTCTCCCCGAATGACAAGATGGTCCAAGTTCCTGGCAGCCTACAACTATGGACTCATACACAGACCGGGTAAGATGATCTCCCATGCAGACGCCTTAAGCTGCTCGCCGCTACCGGAACCTGACACCGACCCAGCACCCACGACGACCACCCTCAGCATAGACACTCTACCCAACCTGCCCATAACCGCGTCAGACATTGCCCGAGAGACTAATAAAGACAAACGTCTGGCGCGGGTGTTGCATTGGGTAGAGAAAGGTTGGCTGGAAAGGGACAACGACGAGTCCGTCAAAACGTTTTGAAACCGACAAACGGAACTCTCACTATTAAAAGGGTGCATACTATGGGGGGATAGGGTGGTCATTCCAGAAAAGCTACAAGGGAAGGTTCTGGAACTGCTACACGAGGGGCACCCTGGCATCGTTAGGACTAAAGCCCTGGCCAGAAGTTACGCTTGGTGGCCAGGGATGGACAAACAAATTGAGACCTGGGTAGCAAGGTGCCAACGATGCCAGGAAACTAGGCCAAGCCCACCCACAGCACCCGTCCTAGAGTGGGAAACCCCAAGGGGACCTTGGTCTAGGATTCACATAGACTTCGCCGGGCCCACAAAAGGACACACCTTCCTCATAACAGTTGACGCTTACTCCAACTGGCTGGAGGTAAGCAACATGAAGACAACAACCACGGAGGCCGTGATCAAGGAACTCTGCAAACTCTTTGCAACACACAGCCTCCCAGACGTCGTCGTTTCCGACAACGGGCCCCAATTCACCTTGCTGGAATTTGAAAAATTCCTAGCCGAAAGGGGCATCCGCCACGCGCTGACAGCACCGGCGCACCCGGCGGCGAACGGTAGGGCGGAACGGATGGTCCAATTCACTAAGAAGACCATCCAGAAAATAGACCACGGGGAGATCCAGGAGAAAATAAACAAACTACTCTTCACCCAACACATAACCCCAAATACCACAACGAATAAGAGCCCAGCCGAACTATTAATGGGCAGGAAACTAAGGTCCCCACTCGACAGGTTACACCCCACGTATAACCCGGAGAAGCCCCCAGACTCAAACAGCAAACACCAAACCTTCTCACCCGGCGACCCCGTATACGCAAGAAACCTGACGGGAGACCCACTATGGATACCGGCCGTCATCACACAAATAACAGGCCCATACTCGTACCGGCTACAAACAGCAGACGGACGAGCGTGGAAACGCCACATCGACCAACTAAGGTCGAGGACTACCAACCAAGAGACCACTGACGCACAAACAGGCGAAACCAACCCCCACAAAACAAACCAAGGGGGGAGGGAATACCCAGGGGACCAAAACCAAAGAAGAATAAACCAGCCATACTCACCGGAAAGCAGCCATCACGACCCCTCGCCAGGAAGAGACAGCCAGGCCAGCTCGACCGACCCGGAAAGACCGAGCAGGAGCGGCGAAACCCGCAGCTCAACCAACCCGGGAGGCCCAGGAGGGAGCTACGGAGAGCGGCCTGGCCCGACCGACCAGCCGGTTCCCACGACAGCAGCAGGAGCAGCAGAGATCCCGACCGAACCGGCCGGGATCCAACCTACGACTGAGCTGTGCAGGTCCAGTAGGCTCAGACGGAGCCCCGCCTACCTACGTGACTACGCAACGTAAGGACTGAACTAAGAGGGGAGGGGTGTTCTGTCCCTAATTAGCATTCTTGAGATCCCCGCGCTTTGATTGGCCAAAGCGCGGGGCACTCTGATTGGTCAGGTGGCTCGCTAAGAATCTCCCGTGATTGGTCCATTCGAATCGCAGGAGATTCAAAGCGGTGCCATTGGCTGCGGCCGCCGCGGCTAAAGGAATAAAAGCCGCGAGCTTTTTCCTTTGCCCCAGTTCGGTTCCAACTTTAAATAAAAGAGCATGATTTGAAGTCACCGACTCCTGGCATCATTTCGCGGACACAACAGGATCCAACCATATACCATTTCCTGGGAAATCTTAACCAATTAGGAAAGATGCATAGATCCAGAATGCAGAGTGGCCCAAAACACAGTGAGTTAAGTATTACATGGCAAAAATTAAGCCAATTTTTACATGCTGTTGCCAGATCCAACAGCAAGAGGATACTTAAAAAGGAGAAATAATGGAAATTTAAGAAATCTTACTTCTGCTACCTGTAGCAGAAAAGGTACAATATCAATTGTTCAAGAAGATATATTAAAATATAAATGTGGTCATCTTTTTATCACTATCTAGGAGATTGGTAAAACATGGGTGGCTTTTTTTTAATCCACCAAAAAGCCAGACAAATGCAATATTTATTATAAGCTCTTAATTTATGTGATTGGCTTCATCCCAGAATTTACTCTCAAACAGATTATCTTAAACAGCATAGGAAATATTCTCTCAGTCACACTTACTAATGTCTAATCCATATGCCTGGAGGCTTCCAGTATTCTTTTATGAACATTTAAGCAGAGAAAATTAAGGGGAAAATACATTTTGGGGATACTCTTCTTCAATAGTCATGGTTCTAAAACTTAGAACAGAAGCTTAGCAGCACACTGATCTGTAAGCATATGAGTTCTTCATGGAATTACAAGAGATTTTGAAAGTTTTGGTCTGTTTGGCAACAGGATTGAGGAGTCAAGCCACCATCTGACTGACATCTCCTGATTTGGAAGCTTAAGTAATGACAGAATTAGATTAATACTTGAATGAAGTACCACTTCATAGAACTTTGGCCAAAACTGAACATTTTAAAAGCCACCTTTGAAGAAAGAAACAGTAACTGCTGTTATCAACAAAACTGCCTGGGTATAATCAGTAATGGAGCTTGACTTAAGGCCATCTGGATGATCCCCTTTCTGTTGTTGTTTAGAAGAATCATGAAGATTTGATTCTTCATTCTGCCTTTGTTAAGGTAGGGTGAGATACCCTCATGCCACCTTTTCCTTTTATTTCTTTTTTTTTTTTTAAACAAACTTTATTAATTTTTTTTAACACACAAAGTCAGACTTAAACAAACATTACACAAAACATAAATACATAAAACCTCTTTTTGGAAGGCGGCTTACCCTGAGTTAACTCTTTTTATAAAGACATCAATCAAAATTTATACTCACTTAATATACTATCTCATATCTTATTTAACATTCTCTATTTTCCATATATTTTCTCTCTCCTACTCATTCTTTTAATTCTATTTTATTTATTCCATCTCAATTAAATAATTATATTTGCATCTTTGGTCTGTTTTCTTTCAATCACCTACTTATCCTTTCTATCTAATATAATATTTCTCCTGTAAACCCAGATTAAAGTATGACAACTTTTTATCTTCCCCCTAAATAACACTTAAAATAATACATATTTTCCATGCTGATTCTGCTCCGTACATTCAAAGTATTACATTTCAAAATAGTAAAACAAACAAATAATATTGAGTTTAATAAGTAATAATAAAACTAAAAACAAATAAAAAAAGAAATATTAAATTTATAATATAGTAAAAATAATGTTTCATAAGAAATTAAATTCTATTATTAATTCTTAAACAATAAAAATACTATTTCATACTATTATGAATTTAAACTATTATGAATTTAAGAAATTAAACTCTATAATTAAATCATGACTTTGCTTTAATACATTTTTAAATCATATAATATTTTAATTTTCTAGCTCAACTTCAAATACTAATGTCTACAATACATTTTTATGTACTTTTGCAGAATCATTTTTCAAAAAAAAAATATCTCACCCCTTATCTCTGAAAAAAAAAACCATTTTTTTGCATCTTGTTTAAAGCCTTTATGACTTCTCTTTCCTTTCCCCCTTTCTTTCTTTCTAACTTTTTGACCCCCCCCATCTCTCCAATTTCACTCTCTTAATCTTCCTTCTCTGTTGTATTTCTCTTTTCTGTTGCTTTCTGACATCATATCGCTTTTTCATCTCCTTTTTCTTTTTCTTGGTTGCTTTTTTAAGATCTAAGTTCATCTTTTCCTTGCCCCCCTTCCGCTTTTCTTCCTCCACTAAGTGTGTCTGTCCACTAAAGATGGCTTCTTCTCCTTCATCTTATAGTATTTCTTGGTAAGTAGAAATTGCCATTTCCAAAAAGCGAAAGATAGATCCAGAAGAGCCCTTATCTGAAGAGCACTTTTTCAGTTTTTGAAATTCCATTTGTAGTCCTTCAAAAGACAATGCCATTCTTTCTTCCTTTCTCCTTCAACACAACCCCAATGTCTTTTGTCCCTTTTTAAAAAAAACAAAATTTCAAAGATCTCAAAGTCACAAAGCAAACCAAATCAATTTTAAGTTGTTGTTGTTGTTGTTTTTTAAATCCAATGTCCAGAAATCCTTCATCCCTTGGCTTTAAATTTCAAATTGAGTTACCTTCCGTGCCCAAGTGGATTTTCCAGATCTCCATCTGCTATTTCTGTGGGGAGTTAAGAAAAAAAAAAAAACCCTTAACAGCTTTAACCGCAGCTTTCCAGTCTTCTTTGGGAAATAATGTATCCTCAGGCAATTCAAACAGTTCAGTTTCCAGGGTAATTAAGAGTTGTTATTGTCTCAGCTCAGCCAAATTTTCCTCCTGCAACCTCCAGCACAAATCTTACCTGGCTGCAGGCTTCTTTGTGACAGCCATCACTGACCGCCGCTCCACCACCTTGCGAAAAAGGGGTTTTTCCGGCTGGGGAGGGGGTCTGCGACACCCCCAAACCCCTGTCTGGATCCCCTCTCTCTTCGGCTGCCTCTACAGGGCAGCCATATCCCCCAGACCCATTTGGATCGGGGGCACCTTGGCAGCAAGCACAGCAGGAATTGCAGACAAGCAAATTCCTGCTGCTGTTGAAGCCACGCAAAACCGGAAGCCTTTTCCTTTTATTTCTTATGCTTGATTGATTTTATTATAATCCATTTGATTGTTGTGAGCCACACAAAGTCATTGAGAGTCAGATGACATACAAGTTTAATCAATATAACAATTGAAGATAAATAAACATTAATAATTGAAAAGTTAAAAAGTCTGAGGTGTAATGGGATAGGCAGTTTGAATGCTAAAGTACTAAAGTGCTTGGAGACTTTAGAATTCAAACAGACAAACAACACATAACCAGAAGTGGTATTCAGCAGGTTCTGACCAGTTCTGGAGAACCAGTAGCAGGAATTCTGAGTAGTTCGGAGAACCGGCAAATATACCTCTGACTGGAGATTTTACAGTATCCTTCCTCAGCCAAGGAAGGATGCCCACCAAGATATGCCCACAGAACCGGCAATAAAAAAAATGAATCTCACCACTGCACATAACATAAGCATAACACCACAAATTTTATAATTGATGACAAAATAGAAAAAAATCTGGATAGGGGAGGTTGCAGAGACGTCAGCTAAAAGCAGAAAATCATGAAATACAAAGACTTGCAAATAGAAGTAGAACAACTATAGCAAAAGAACACCATTCAATTGCAAAAGGCACTTTTATTTGGAGAAGCATACATCCTTTAAGACCATCAAACAACATTTGCCAGGTCTTTTGTAGGGATTCAATAAATGAATAAAATGGTTGTCTGGTTACCAGCCATCGTAATTATAATTGTTGTTGATGAAGATTCCCAACCCCTAAGAAGAAAATGGAAGCTGAGAACTGGATAACCAGGATTTCCCTACAACTCTGATTACTATTTGTTAGGGATAACATTGTTTACCCTAACTGGTTTAGGTAAAATTATAAATATGTAATCATAGTTTGTAAGTTAAAGTGTCTGCAACTTTAAATATGGGAATGTAATGAGGGGAGTGGTTGTGAAAGCACTTTAAAAGAAGCAAGACTGCAGCTTGCTCTCTCTCTCTGGCTTTGATGATTCCTAATTACTGCAAGGACTCAAGACTACATTGCTCGAACGGGAGATAAACAAAGGACTGATTTGTAAGTGAACTGACATAGGATATTCTACATGGACTTTGCTAACTGAATATCCCTGAATGGATTGACTAAATGATACATGACTATTGGACTGTTATTTTGACTATGCTGTGAACTCATAATGGAATAAACTATATTTTTGATAGCATAAGCGTATCTGTTATTTTTACTGTATGTTAATAAACATACAAGCTTAGCTCACTCATTTATCTGTGTGCCTATCTGACTAACGCTGCACATTCTGTTTAGCTTGTCTCCCTAACCCTGGTTGGGGAAACCAGGCTTAACACTGGTTATGGGCCCAGAGGCTGCAAAGTCAATTTAACTAGGATAAAACAGATTTATGTAAAAAGTGAGAGTTTGTGTTGTTATACATTACAGTAAACAGACAGCTGTGTTTTATTAATTATAGTTTTATATCCATATAAAGAAAACATGGCACAAGTCAATCTACAAAATTTGTCCCTTATATCCAAGTTGGATGGAACAAACTATGTATCATGGTCTATGAAATGTAGTCTACTTCTACGAAGAGAAGGTCTGTGGAACATAATTGAAAATCCACCAAACGTAGAGGAATGGGATCCAGAGGATGATGAAGATAGACTAAAAATAGAAGAATTTATGCATAAAAATGAACACGCTATTTGCATAATTGATTTAACCTTAACTGACCAACAGCTTGTTCATATCCACGGAGAGCAAACGGCTGTTGGGTGTTGGCAGAAGCTGAAGAGGATTTATGTCGGAGATAACGTTGGTGCTCACATAAATCTTACAAGGAAGCTTTTCAGGACGCATCTCCAGACGAATGGTGATATGCTGAGTCATTTGAAAACTATGCAAAGCATTTTTCAAGAACTGCACGAGAAAGAGCTTATTTTCTCTGAACTACACCAAGTCTACATAATTCTATCTTCACTTGATGAAAGTTATGACAACTACGTAACTTCCCTTGAAATATTGCCAAAGGAAAGTTTAACTTTAACTGATATAACTGGCAGATTGATTGAAGAGGCCAGAAGAAGGCTTGAAAGAGATGAGTTAAGGAGGCAGCAACCTCAAAAAGAAGATAATGAATCTCCTACTGCATACGCAATTAAAAAGTGTTTTAATTGTGGAGGAAGAGGACATTTGGCAAGATTTTGTAAAAAAACAAAGTGCCAGAACACTGGCCAGAATACTAAAAGTCATCAAAAGATAAATAAAAATTTAGAGTTAGCCATGTACACTAACAGAGCTGTAAAAAATAATTTATGGGTGGTTGACAGTGGAGCAACCCACTGTATAACAAATGATAACAAAAATTTCATTAAAATGTCCCAGAGTGCACAGCAGATATCGTTAGACAATGGCTGGAAACTGAAAGCTAAAGGTCAAGGTATAGCATATTGTTCTTTTATAAAAGAGAATGTAAAAATGTTATATGTACAACAACTTAAGTTTAATTTAATTTCAGTTAGAATTTTGGTTAAACTAGGATATATAGTTACTTTTAAAGGAGATAACTGCATAATTGAAAAAGAAGATAAGAAAATTACTGCATCTTTAAGAGGTGAATTATATGTGTTAAATGATAATGGTTTAGAAGTGGCTAACATGGTTTATGAAAACAAGAAACCTCATGATGAATGTATTCACTTGTTACATCGAAGGCTAGGGCATTTAAATTTTAAAATGCTTAAGAAAACTGTTGAATTATCTAAGTGAATAAGTTTGAAACCTTGTAATAAGTATTTGCAATGTAATGCCTGTAATCAAAGTAAGAGCAGGGTCACACCGGCTAATAGAGTTGATGGATTTACTACCAAAGAGCCTTTAGAAGTAGTATTTGCTGATCTAATAGGTCCAAAAAAACCAAGTGTAGGAGGAGCTCGATACATACTAAGTATAATGGACCACTATTCTAGATATGGGTTTTGCTATTTAATGAAGAGCAAAACTGAAACGTATCTAAATCTCTTTAATTGGATAAAATTTGCTGAAAGAAAAACTAAAAAGAAATTAGTAATTCTTATAACAGATAATGGTACAGAATTTACAAATAATAAATTCCAGAACAGAATAAGAATGTTCCGTATTCAACATAAAAAGTCTGCACCATATAGTCCACAACATAATGCCTTTATAGAGAGATGAGGCCAAACATTACAATCAATGACACGAACTATGATGTCTGATTCAGGATTACCTCACAATTTATGGGGAGAAGCAATAATGTGTGGTAATCATATATTAAATAATGTTGTTAATTCAACAACAGGTGAATTACCATTCACACTGTGGCATGGTACAAAACCTGATTTAAGTTACATGCACACATTTGGAGCACCAGCATGGGTGCATATTCCTTCACAACTTAGACACAAAGGACAACATAGAGCTAAAAGATTATATTTTGTAGGATATACATCTAATCATAGATCTTATAGATTCTGGGAACCAGGTACATCTAGAGTTTACACCAGTGCTAGTGCAAAATTCCTAGAACATGTAGGATGGAATAGATTAGAGCAAGATTTAAATAATGAAGTAATTGTTGAACCCTACAAAAGGCAGAAAGAACAGACTAGTTATAAGAAGAGTCCAATTAAAGAAGAAGTCCACGAAGAGCAAATAGGACCAGAACAAGAGGAAACAGTTGATCAGGAAGAGTTAGATAATCAAGAAGAGTTAATAAATGAAAGTCCACCTGTAAGTCCTGTAATACCTAGACGTTCTACACGTGTAACTAGACCACCTGATAGGTATCAAGCTAGTATAGTTTGCCAAGTAACTAAAGTTCCAACTAGTGTAGATGAACTTAGGATGTATCCTGCTAAGGATCAGGAGAATTGGCAAAAGGCAATGGAAAAAGAACTAAATTCATTAAAGGAAATGAAAGTATATGAAGATGCTAAATTACCTCCAGGAGAAAAATCCATTGGGTGCAAATAGATATTTAAAGTAAAAACTGGAAATGATGGGACTGTTACCCATAAGGCTAGGTTAGTAGCTCAAGGATTTAATCAAACTGCATCTGATTACGATGGAGTTTTTGCACCAAGCCTTAAAGCAACATCTTTAAGAGCAGCATTAGTGCGGGCAGCTAAGAAAAATATGTCATTAACCATTTAGATATAGAAGCTGCTTATCTGCATGCACCATTGCAGCACACTATATATTTGAAAAAACCAGTGGGTATAAAAGACAATAAAGTAAATAATAATGATTGTTGGAAACTCAAAAAGAGTCTTTACGGCTTGAAACAATCTGGGTTTGAGTGGAACCAATATATTGTGAAAGAATTAAAAAATTTCGGTTTTAAATCTGGTTTAGCAGATCCATGTGTGTTTAAAAGAGAAAATAATGGAACGGTGTCATTATTGTTATTATTTACAGATGATATTGTTTTGATAACTAAGACTAATAATGAAGCTGATGAGATTATATCATTATTAGCCAAAAAGATAAAATTAAAGCATTTAGGTGAAATTAAAAAGTATCTAGGATTAACAATTAACAAAACAAAAAATGGATTTAAGATATCTCAAGAAGATAAAATTTGCCAATTAATTAAAACGTATAAAATGGAACTTTGTAAACCGGCAAAGACTCCAATGAGTCAGGAAGTTTGCCAAACTGATGATCAAAGTCCCAAATTTGATAAGTCTATATATCAATCTTTGATTGGTAGCTTATCATATATAAGCAATTGGTCTAGGCCAGATATAGCTTCTAGTGTAAATCAGCTGGCACATTTTAATTCAGATCCACATCAATGTCATTGGCAATCATTAAAGAGAATTTTAAGATATCTTAAAGGAACAATGAACCATGCATTTTATATAGAACCAAAGGGTGATATGAGTCTTAGTGCCTATGCAGATGCAAGTTTTGCAACTGACATAAACACTAGAAAATCAACATCAGGAATGGCTATATTATTTGGTAAGACACTAATAGGATGGAGGTCAATCAGACAACAGCATATCAGCTTGTCCACGATGGAAGCGGAATTTTCATGTCTGTCATTATTATGCACTGACTTGATTTTGTACAAACAGTTATTATTAGACATGGGTATAACTGTTAAAGATTCCATTATTGTGTACGAGGACAACCAGGCAGCTATAAAGTTAGCTACTAGTGTTGCTGTAAAAACTAGATCAAAGCATACTGATTTAAGATACTTAAATGTTAGAGAATCTGTAAAGAATGGGCTAATTAAATTGGAATACTGCATGACAGAAGAAAACATTGCAGACCAGTTTACAAAAGCTCAAGGAGTAATTAAGTTTAAAGAGAGTTGTAACAAATATGATTTAAAGATGTAAATAGTTATATTTATTATTATTTCCTAAAAGGGGAGAATGTTAGGGATAACATTGTTTTCCCTAACTGGTTTAGGTAAAATAATAAATATGTAATCATTGTTTGTAAGTTAAAGTGTCTGCAACTTTAAATATGGGAATGTAATTAGGGGAGTGGTTGTGAAAGCACTTTAAAAGAAGCAAGACTGCAGCTTGCTTTCTCTCTGTCTTTGATGATCCCTAATTACTGCAAGGACTATGCTATGAACTCATAATGGAATAAACTATATTTTTGATAGCACAAGCGTATCTGTTATTTTTACTGTATGTTAATAAACATACAAGCTTAGCTCACTCATTTATCTGTATGCCTATCTGACTAATGCTGCACATTCTTTTTAGCTTGTTTCCTTAACCCTGGTTGGGGAACCCAGTCTTAACACTATTCATTATATATTCTCATTCTGCAGAAGAGTTTGGCAGATGCAATGAATAGTAAGGGGATGGGGAAGAGAGGTTAGGAAGAAGACCCTCTTCCAACTTCCCTCTCCCTTATACCAATTTTAAAATTAGATGAACTTCCTTAGGACTACCATAGCTGGTCAACAAAAATGCAATGGACATTTGATAATAACAAAGGCACACAAAAAAATTAATTCTTTGCTATCATCCAGTGTTCTTTTAAAATTTTGCTTCCCTCTACTTTTTTATGTTCTCCAAACTGCAGTGTTCTCTATTAGCATGAATGATGGCTGAGCAGAATACAAGGCATGCATTCTCTAAAAACCAATTACCAATGTAGGCTAGTGAGCACTGAGCACTGAAACTTTAATGTCCATGCAAACACTAGTACAGAATCAGAGTGGTTCTAATAAAGATTGGCAGGGTTTATTAAAGAAACTATATTGTGCAGAAATAAACATGTCTTCTTCCATTTTTCAGAGCCCAGTTTATGTCCTGCTTAGAAATACACGAGCTCATATATAGAATAACCAAAAAATGCACATATGAAAGGCAGGGGAAAAAAATCAACTGACATACCCATATTTTGCAAAACAACAAACCTCAACAACAAATAAGTGTATTCTTCAATCTGAATGTTGCTTTTTGTTGGCCAATATTTTTGCACACTCAATCATATAGGAGAAATGTCAACTTTTTATTAATCCAGAACATCATTTTATACAACACTCCAGTTTCATATTGTCTTTCATATACCTTAGATTGTTAGATGAAGTAAGCAAAGTGTTTGGTTTCTTTGCCAGAACAGCTTCTGCAAAATCAGCTCGAATCATTGCTCATTAGCAAACAATCTCCTCAGCAAAAATAAACTCTGATTAATATAGACATTTAGACAATTCACTCATGTTTTTGGCTCTCAGATTGAGACCTTCTGAGTCAGATCATAGACCTTTAATATAAAATGTAATATTTTATATGCGAAGGATATAACATTGCTGCATGCCCCACATGCAGTGAAGAGAATCGACACAGGAAGACTGTCAAATGTTTGAGCAAGGAAGGAAAACTGAATAAAATTACAAAGCAAAATCTAATGCATACAGAATCTGAAAAATAGGCTACCTTAATATATAAAACAATACAGGCAAAGTCTTTCTCAATGAAAAAAATAGGCAGCTCTCAAGGATTGATTTGATGGAAACCGATTATTAACACAATTGATACAAAGCAACTGGGGCCAGATTACACATTTGGAAAGTGCCACATGATTTTCTAAAGGAAAGGGAAGCATTCCTTTCTAAATGCATAAATGTACACAATTTCTTTCAAGGTTGATGCTTCTTTTTTATTTCTGGACTTTCAAATTTAAAGCAACCTAAATTGACTGTTGTGCAGATTGGCTTTTGAAATAGACATGTTCCCTTTGGGGTAGATTAATCTCAGAGAGAATGAGTTGCATAGGACTCCCCCAGCGATTTTGGATGAGGAGAAATAGGAATTTGCACTTAAGCTCGGATGATTGCAGTCGCCAGATCTAAATCTGACAGACAAAGGTGAAACCTGTCTGAGCAGAATAAGCCATTTATATAATGAGAATGTATTTTCAGCCACAGCCTGTGCATTCACGCACAGCAGCAGAAATGCTCCATAGCAAATTTGAATTAATCAAAGACCTACACATCCCCTCAAACTATCTGAGTCTTAGAACTGTGGCTTTCTTGACCCTGTGTTGTCACTACCTCCCCACAAGCATGGTTGTTATAAAAAGTAGCAGGTCTACATTAGCTATAAAAATAGGCTCGATGTAGTTTCAAAAATAAAGGAAGTCCTTGTATTACTCCCAAAGCCAGGAACTTCAGAAAATTGTGGCACTTTCCAAATGTGTAATCTGGCCCCAGTTGCTTTGTATCAACATTTTCCAGAGTGCTAGTCCTCCTCCCCAAAAATATTTCAAGTATGGGCCCCGGCCACAAAAGGGTGCTATCATCATCTTTAGAAGTCCTCATAATGCCAGTTAGACCTTTATCTGGCTTGCTTTCTTTTTTTTTTTAGGATTCTTCAGAGATGTTTTGTAACTATTAACATAACTTTGACTTTACGCTATTACACCTTTAGAGGAATCTTGTGGTGTTTTCACATATAACATTTAGATGTTTCTGGTGCCCTCATTTCAATCTGCAGTAATTGACTATGTGGATGAGGAAAGAGAGGTGTGACACATGGAATATATATCAGCATTCTGGGCAACGTTCTACAATTTACATTCACATTGCAAACAGTGCTGATAGAAGCTTCTGCGGGTGAAAAAAAAAGCTGTTGGTTCTCACTCAAAAATGTTTTTTTTTTCCCCCAAAACACAGTGAAAGTGTAAAATGTATAAAGCCTTTGTGTAGGATGATCAGAACATTTTCTCCTGTTTAGAACTCATAAACTCTACTCATAACATTATTAATTAGATTAAATAAATGAAATAGGATTTTTCTGATACCCAGCTTTAATTATAAATTAGTACTATTAGCTTTTAGGCATAATGGAAAGGCCTCAATTTAGTATTGTTTAACCTTTGGATTTCACACACACACACACACACACACACACACACACACACACACACACACACAGAGTGCATTCCTATATTCCCTTACAGGGAATACAGGGAAATTCAAATGAGCTCAGTAGAGTTTTCTTCTGAAAAAATAAATATTGATTTTGAGATTATTGCCCCTCTCTTCCTTTCTACCCTCTCATGATATGGACACAGTGCAGACCACAACTATATTTTCTTTTTTGGGTTATTAAAAAAAAACTTCATGTTAACCATCTAGGTAATTGCTGTAACAATGTGTTTTATATTACAACCTTTTGCGGTCTGCACTGGTGTATTTTGGAAAATAGATTATCACAAGCCTTGAGTGAATCCCACTGTCCCACATTTTACTTACTACACTCTATTTGAATTGGGATTTTCCTCATTTCTTTTGCTGTTATTTTTAATTGTGTGTTGTTATCCTATCTTTTAAAAAAAAATCAAGGCAGCTAAAAACAGCAAAGAAAATAAAAGCTACAACAATGAAATTCAAATCTAATAAAAATAAATAATAAAAATAAATAATTTAACAGTTAAAAGCCAGGCAGAGGATGTATGTTTTTATCAATTTTCTGAAGGCTAAATGACCAACAATCCCTTAGTGCATCTTCCATAGCATGAAAATCATACAGAAGAAGGCCTTTCACCTATGGGTTGGTCAACTCTCTTGTCTTGAGAACATTTTCTTACTATTCTTATAAATGAAATAATGACCCCTGGTGACGCAGTGGTTAGAATGCAGTTTTGCAGGCTGGAATTCGATCCTGATGGTGTTTGAGGTTGACTCAGCCTTCCAACCTTCCATGTCGGTAAAATGAGAACCCAGGGGCAATATGCTGATGTTGTATACTGCTCCGAGAGTGCTGTAAAGCACTATGTAATGGTATATACAGTAACTCTATGTGCTATTTCTATTGCAATTAAGTTATTTATTAATGACCTTGTGAACAGGATTAGGGAACCTCTGGATTTGAAAGGTATCAGGCTTATGGCAATGAATTAAAGGAGATGAAACAGAAGATTATCTTTTTTATAAAAGGATTTTTTGTTAATAAGAATGCCCATTTTCGCATTATTGTCTTCTCACAAAAAAGATGTCAGCTTCATTCTCTACCACTTTTGTGAGTAATCAGTTTTCCCAAGCTATTATTTGTGCAATCCAAATCAATTAATAATCTTTAATTATTTTTTGTTCTGCTTCCATCTTTTAACAAAGACACTAATTGGCATCTTGCATTCCATGGTGGTCATAACAAGTCTTTCTAAGAAGTCTACAATTAGACCCAAAGGTGCTTTTTCAAGAGACAACTGGACTTTCTGGTTTTTCTTTGAAGACATTTTGCTTCTATCCAAGAAGCTTTTTCAGCTCTCCAAAGTTTAAGAAGCTTCTTGGATGAGAAGCAAAATGTTTTTCAAAGAAAAACCAGAAAGTCCAGTTGTCTCTTGGAAAAGCACCTTTGGGATAACTATGACTTGGATGACTGAGAATCTCCATAGACATGTAGAAACCAGAACTCTTTTTCCACTTTTTACATTGGCCTTCAGAACAAAATGATTGAATGGTTAAAGAAAAAAAAAAAAAGATGGATGAGCAAAAGACAAGCAAAAGGGTGAGAGGGAGCCTTTTCCTCTGTATTTGGGAAGTACTCCCTTTATATACAGGTACTGCATTTTAATGGTTTTGTTGTTATTTATCTGTTGCATAAAACTGCAATTGGATTCCTAACAGAAGACATTTTGAGAAGATATTGGGAACTAAAGAAAAATGTCAAAGGGACATTTCTGAAATTGTTGAGAGGCAGGAATGAAACTATATATCAAAGTATTACTAGAGGGGGATTGGATTAAAAAAGATGAAGGACAAAAAATTGCCTTTGTAGTTTAAATGTATTTTCTGTCTTCCTCTCACACATAGAAATCAAAAAATGAATAGTACATTTGTAAACCTTTTTTAAAAATCCTGGAAAGAATTGGTATTTTTGGATCAGGATTCAAAGTGAATGAACAGATGATTAGTCCCTTCTTCTATTACACATTCAAAATAAGGGATTTGGAAAGACTGTGTTAAAAATGTCTAAAATCAATATCAACTTCTGAAAGCCTATTCCTCATGTTAGGGCACTTTGGCAACATTTAATCCCACAACAAAGTTCTCCCTTCTAAAACAAAGATATAAACCTCATCACAACAAAGTTAAAGCTCTTCCGAACTAAATAATAAATACTAAGTTAAAGGACACAGCGTTAACCTGAAAATAAAAAATGCACCAACGTGACTAATCCCTAAGTCATTTCATAAAAAGCAATTTCCACTGATATGAATAACAATTGGTCCCAAGCTAAATCTACATGGTATTTTTCCATTAGTTCTCAGATATAACATCAGAGGGTCAACATTTATTGATATGCATATCTCTGCAGATTTATTTGCTTGACTGTGTTTTAGCCTGAAGGGTTGAGAAAAATCAAGCCCAGCAAAAATGATTTGTGTCCTGATGAAAGAATAAAATCAATCTTCCTTGGGTTTACAAAGCAGCCTCAGCTATTGTGTAGATCATTTAGTTTGGTGGAGAGAGCATATTGTATGGGACCAGCCACCCATGCTGCATTCTGTAAACCATGATTAAACATATCATTGTTTAGTATGTCTATGGAGAATCTCAATCATCCAGGTCATGGTTGTCCCAGAAAAGTGCCTTTTCCAAAGGCATTTGGACTTTCTTGGTTTTTTTCCCTTGAAATATTTTCCTTCTCACTCAAGAATTTTCTTCAGTTCTGGCTGAATGACGGGAAATGGAACAATTTATATTCCTTACAATCATCTGATTGTTAGCCTTGAAGGTTGTCATTAGGTCTCTGAGAGTTGCTGAAGCCACTTGGGGAATTATGAAATGAGGCATTGGCTGGAAAATAAAGAAAACTAGATTGAGTACAGTAGTAGCAACCCTTGGTAGAAACAGGGCTTGTCATCTTGTCCCCATGGGACACACATGGGCCTAAATCCCCTTTTTATCCCTCACAAAGTTCACCCCCCAAATTCAACAGAAGCTGTTGATTTTTACAGTACTGCAGAGTAGATTGATTATTTATTATAAACTTTTATTCATTAAACATGAAACTCAGTCAACTGAACATTTAAAAACATATCACAAATATTATTGACTGGCTCTGATGGTTGATACGGTTGCTGCCAGCATCCTAGTTATCAACTAAGTATCTTCTTAAAATGTATGTTGTTCTGAGTAGCACAATCTTTTGCAACTTCACTGGCACTACAGCAGGAAGCTTCAACTTCTTGATGTATTTTGCAAACTTCTTGGACATAATACAAATGCCCTGATGTCAATGGATATCACTGTTACATGTTTCATTCATAATTGCATAGTTTTGATGGCCAGGTCACAATATTTCATGATTTTTCCAGTTCTTTTTCTTCGACTATGGTGCCTCCTGGTACAGCAATATCAATAAATTGTACATTTTGGTTTTGAACAACTGGGATATCTGGAGTGTTGTGTTCCAAATGATGACTCATCTGTATTTGAAAGTTCCACAAGATTTTCACCTTATTTTTGACAACTTTTTCCACTTTATGTACCCATGACTTTTTGGATATAGATAAGTTGTATTTTTGCATAATGACCAGTGGATTAATTAAGCAACTTGGTCATGCCTAACTTTGTAATCAGTTTATGTGATTTTGCTGCACTTACATATTAAATGTGAAACAGTTTCAACTTTGTTGTTGCAAAGTCAGCAGTTTGTGTTCTCAGTGGATTTTTGTATCTTCACTTTCATGGCATTAGTTTGTAGTGCTTGTTCTTGAGCAGCAAGTATTAAAATTTCCATTTCTTTCTTCATGGTTCCCATCTTAAGCCATGCCCATGTTAAGTTGTTATCACATTTTCCTTCAATGTTTTTCAAGGGCTGTCTATGCAAAACTTTGGTTTCCATCCATTTAATCTGTCATCTAGCTGTTTTTCCTTATATTCTGTCTTTGTTTCTGTTGTTTTTATAATGTTCTCCATTTTCATAGCAGCAATTTTTTTCTATACTTTGTTTCACATAGTCATTCAAACTTCATTTTTCTTCTTCTACAATAAGCTGGATTTGCAATAAGCCTCTGCCCCCTATTCTTCTTGGCAGGTGCAGTCTGTTGGAGAATTACTTCATGGGTATAAAGCATGGTATATATTCAATAGTTTATGTGCATTCTGGTCCAAGTTTTTCAGTTCAGCTATAGTCCAGTTGAGGATTCCAGTTGGATAGCATGTCATTGCAACTGCCCATGTTGTTATTGTTATTATTATTAATTTATTATTTAATTTTATTACCTTTCAGAAAATACAGTTATTATCTTTTTTGAAAAGGTTGCCTGACACAGAAAGTAATGTCAGAAGTGACAGACCTTTTGATGTTCTACACCTTTTCTTATCCTTCATAGAAATTAGCACATAGGTCAACATTATCATTAAGCCCCATCTTGAGCACTATAGAGGGAGGGAAATCAGGAAGATATGAAGGAAAGTGTAGGTTGCACTTTCTCCCCAAATGTCATTTCTATCCACCCTGCATACAAGTCCTGAAATATTCTGCCTTTTTGTTTCTGACTGGATATGTCTCTGCCTGAAGGTATCCTTCCAGATCAATCAGAACATTCTGTTGGAATCCTCACTAGATTATTGTTCTGTTAGGAAGCAGCCTATCAGGATGAGAGCCCAAGCCACACTCCTGTAAAGAGTAAACAACCTTTATTTCCTCTGTTACAATGTCACTGAGATAATGACTGTTAGTCCAAGCTAATATTGAATGTGATTTATCCACTAGGAGCACTTACAGGGAGAACTGTGATATAAATATAGTTATTACTACAGTCTGGGACTGTATCATGGCCTATTACATTTTTATGTGAAAGAAGATTTTAAATAAAAATAAAAAATATCTGTAAAATTTTTGTGTGTGTGCGTGTATGCATATATAGATAGATAGATATAGAGAGAATTTAAGCAATAATTGAGAAGAAAGCATGTTTACTACTATTTTTACAGTGATATATAAAACAAAAAATGAAAATTAATCCTAATTTTGCCCTCTTATTGGCAAGATGTGAATTCTGTGTAGAAAGATTTCAATAGTTTTGTTGAGGTCCCTGGAAATTGGTTATAGATACCACAATTCTGGAGATAGCTGTTATTGCTGTCCATATTAGTTTCACCATGTTACAATCTTTATTTTAAATTTATATAAATATATAAGAATGCTATATTTCCTCTAAACTGGATTCTGACATCACCAACAATCCACTGTGTTATAGACAATGACTTGCTATCAAAAATACCCATGCCCAGTGAGGGAATGTGAAGGAAAATATAAAAAGCAGTAATGGCATTTTATTATTAATTGTGATAACATTCTTCACAAATATTGCAAGCTAGCATTATCCATGACAAGTAAACACGCTGGTCTCTACCACTCTTCAAGAAACCCTTCTGCAGGCAAGATATGAAATATAAACCCCACCAAGTACTTGGTAGTCAACCTTTTCCTATAGGGTTTTTCTGAATATATATTGGTAAGAACATAAATATCTGCCCAGGTTCTATAGAGTAATGATATCATTAAAATGTCATAACTAAACAAAAGTACTTATTCTTGCAGTAATCTACCAGTTGGGCTCTTAAATTTGACAGAATTGATTCTGTTATACAATCATGCAATCATCGTGACCTGCAGAACATTTTAATATGCATAATAAATTAAAGAACAATTGTTTAGAATCAGCATTTTAAAAACCATTCAAAGCATTTAAAATTTAGAAGTAGCTGTTCTGTAACTTAATTTGAATTCTTGAGATCCCCGCGCTTTGATTGGCCAAATCGCGGGGCGATCAGATTGGCTAGGCGAGCCGCGCCGATTGGCTCACTGAGAATCTCCCGTGATTGGTAGATTCGAATCGCGGAAGATTCAAAGTGGTGCCATTGGCTGCGGCCGCGGCGGCTTGGGAATAAAAAGCCGCAAAGTTTTTCTAAGAGCCAATTCGGTTCCTGACTGCAATAAAGAACTTGATACAAAGTCACCGACTCCTGGCTTCCTTCCATGCGGACTTAACACTGGCGACGAGGATGGGATCCTTATCCTGAACCGAAGCACATGTCCGACAGAAGCCAGCCAACCGACGAGATGGCCAGCATCGCGCCACCAACCCCCTTCAACCCCGCCAGCGAGGACTGGGAATCTTACACGGACAGATTCCACATGTTCCTCGAATGCAACTATCTGAAGGATGCCACGGGACAGAAGAAATGAGCCATCTTCCTAACGCACTGCGGGCCCGCAGTGTTTAAGATGGCAAAAGCGCTAGCCAAGCCCGCCGATGTTACAGCGATGGATTGGGGGGACCTTGAGCCATTACTCCAGAAACACTATGCTCCAGCCGTACCCACTCTCATCCGACAACACGAATTTTATCGGTGGGACCAGCGGTCGGGTGAGAGTTTCAGTGATTTCGTTGCAGAGCTGAGGCACCTTGGAGGACTATGCGAGTTCTCCAATATGAACGAGGCCCTGCAGGACCGAATCGTGCTCGGCCTTTGGGACCCCATTCTCCAAAGTCGGTTAATGGCTAACGGCAACATCGCTCTCGCCGATGCCATCTCCAAAGCCGCGGCAGCCAAAGCAACCCGACAATCAGCAGACCGCATGCGGAGACCGAACGCCGGGGACCGCACCGCAAACAACAACCCTGCAAGGTCGACTGAGGCCCAACCTGAAACTACCACCCACCAGGGCGAACTCCACTCCACCTCGGGCACGTCAGACGAGGAGGAAGACATCTACCATCTCTAGGCAGGCCGCGACCAGCGCAGCCGGCGGAGTCATAAGTCGAGGACCACATGTGCCGGTTGTGGAGGCGACCACCCCAGATCCGAATGCCAGTTCTTCGACTCCATTTGCCGGCACTGCGACAAAAAAGGCCACATAGCCCGCGTCTGCCACCTCAAGAAAACCCACAGCCCCAGACGGTGGGACCCGAGCGAGCGGAAACGAGAGAGCCCACCCCCCAGGACCAGAAACTGCCCAGCAGACAACCATTGGGAATGGAACGGATGAGCCCAACGAGGGGGCGAGAGCCGGCGGAGAGAAGAGACACATCAAACGGTCACCATCGGCCACGCAACTACCACAGACGCCAGAAAGGTCTACGTGGAGGTAGGCATCGAAGGCGAACCCTGTAAAATGGAGGTGGACTCCGGGTCCTACCTCTCAATGGTAGCATGGCAAGAAATTAAATGCTTGGTACCTACCATCCAGAGAAGGGAACTAGAAAACCAGAGACTAATCCTCAAAGACTACTAGGGAAACTGCATCCCTGTAGTCGGAACAGGAAAATTCACAGTGACACACAAGAGGCACACCGAAAGTCTTCCCCTGACCATTGTCGATCGAGACCGACCTAGCCTGCTGGGACTTCAATGGTTTGCACTGCTAGGCATCGCAGTCACGGGCATCGACCACATCGCTGAAGCCGACTGGGAGCAGCAACTGGCCCGGGACTTCCAAGAAGTGTTCGATGGCACCCTAGGCAAGTACCGAGGGCCCCCTATATCCTTCAGCCTAGACCCAAACATTCCCCCGAAACGCCTAAAACCAAGGCGGGTACCTTTCGCACTCAAACCGAAAATCGACGAGCAAATTGACAAGCTCGTCAAGCAAGGGGTCTTACAACCCATAGACCACGCCCGGTGGGAGACCCCCATAGTCACCCCAATCAAGCCTGATGGGTCAGTGAGAATCTGCGGGGACTAAAAGGCCACCCTAAATGGCGCCTTGCAGCAAAGCGCTTACCCCATTCCCGTAGTGCAGCATCTGCTACACTCACTGGGAGGGGGCAAAGTTTTCGTGAAACTCGACCTGGCCCAAGAATACCAGCAACTGCCGGTCGATGAGGAAATTGCAGAGGCGCAAACCATAATCACCCACCGGGGAGCCTTTAGATGCAACCGCCTCCAATTTGGAGTCAGCGTGGCGCCTGGAATTTTCCAGAGCCTCATGGAAAAACTCTTACAAGGCATCAAGGGGGTGGTACCATACTTCGACGATGTACTAGTATTGGCAACCAACCAGGCCTAAGGGAGGTGCTCACGAGATTCAAAGAAACCGGGCTTAAAGTGAAGAGGGAAAAATGCCAGCTGTACACAGAGCAGGTCGAATTCCTAGGATACCTCCTAAACTGACACGGCATTCACCCCACCAACAAAAAAACTAAAGCCATCAAGGAAGCCCCCACACCCAGGTCAAAAACAGAACTGCAGGCGTTTCTGGGGCTACTTAACTTTTATAACGTCTTCCTGCCCCAAAAGGTGACCACGGCAGAGCTTTTGCATAGGCTTTTGGAAAAGGCGGCTACTTGGACTTTGGGGAAAGGCAAGGAAGCTGCCTTCAGGAAAACCAAGGACCTGCTCACTTCGGATGCCGTCCTCATCCAGTACAACGAGACCCTACCCCTAGCCATCACATGCAACGCATCACCCTTCGGCGTCGGTGCTGTCCTCAGCCACACTCTCCCCGATGAAAAGGAAGCACCCATCGCGTTCTTTTCAAGGACCCTCACAAACTGGAGCGGAACTACAGCCAGCTGGACAAAGAGGCTTTGGCTATCGTCGCCGCAGTAAAAAGGTTTCACGAGTACCTCTATGGCCGGACGTTTACCATCATCACTGACCACAAACCGCTGCTGGGAATACTTGCAGGGAACAGGCCCACCCCGAACATTCTGTCTGCCCAAATGACAAGGTGGTCCGAATTCCTGGCCGCCTACAACTACGGGCTCACACACTGACCCGGTAAGACTATCTCCCATGCGGATGCCTTAAGCCAGTCACTGTTACCCGAACCAGACACTGACCCAGCACCCACGACGACCACCCTCAGCATAGAGACTCTACCCAACCTACCCATAACCACGTCAGACATTGCCCGAGAAACTAATAAAGACAAACGTCTGGCGCGGGTTTTGCATTGGGTAGAGAAAGGGTGGCCGGAAAAGGACAATGACGAGACCTTCAGCACATTCCAGAACCGGCAAATGGAACTCTCGTTACTAAAAGGGTGTATACTATGGGGGGATAGGATGGTCATCCCGGAAAAACTAAAAGGGAAGGTTTTGGAACTGTTACACGAGGGGCACCCGGGCATCGTGAGAACGAAAGCCCTGGCCAAAAGTTACACTTGGTGGCCAGGGATGGACAAACAGATCGAGGCCTGGGTAGCAAGCTGTCAATGATGCCAGGAAACTAGACCAAGCCCACCCACAGCACCCATCCTAGAGTGGGAAACCCCCAGGGGACCATGGTCTAGAATCCACATAGATTTCGCCGGGCCCACAAAAGGACACACTTTCTTAATAACCGTAGACGCTTACTCCAACTGGCTGGAGGTAAGCAACATGAGAACAACCACCACGGAAGCTGTGACCAAAGAACTCTGCAAACTCTTTGCAACACACGGCCTCCCGGACGTCCTTGTGTCTGACAACGGGCCCCAATTCACCTCGCTAGAATTCGAAAAATTCCTAGCGGAAAGGGGCATATGACACGCACTGACAGCCCCGGCGCATCCGGCGGTGAATGGTAGGGCGGAATGGATGGTTCAATTCACAAAAAAAAAAACCATCCAGAAAATAGACCACGGGGAGATCCAGGACAAAATAAATAAATTACTTTTCATGCAGCACATAACCCCGAACACCACAACAAATAAAAGCCCAGCAGAACTGCTAATGGGGAGGAAAATAAGGTCCGCACTCGATAGACTACACCCCACTTAAAACCCAGAGAAACCCCCAGACTCCACCAGCAAACACCGAACCTTCGCACTAGGCGACGCCGTCTACGCGAAGAACCTAAATGGAGACCCATTATGGGTACCAGCAATCATAACACAGCTAACAGGCCCACACTCGTACCGGCTACAAACAACCAATGGATGAGCGTGGAAACGCCACATCGATCAGTTAAGATCGAGGATGACCACACAAGACACCACCGACACGCAACCAAACAAAACCAACTCCCTCAACACAAACCAAGAGGGGAGGGGATACCCTGGGAACCAAAACCCAGAAAAAAGAAACCAGCCATACTCACCTGCAAGCAGCCAGCACGAAACCTCGCTAGGAAGAGACAGCCAGGCCAGCTCAACCAACCCGGGTAGCCCAGGAGGGAGCTGCGGAGAGCGGCCCGGCCAGACAGACCAGGCGGTTCCCACGACGGAGTCTGGAGAAACAGAGACCCCGACCGAACCAGCCGGGATCCAACCTACGACTGACCTGCGCAGGTCCAGTAGGCAAAGACTGAGCCCCGCCTACCTATGGGACTATGCTACGTAGGTCTGAACCAAGAGGGGAGAGGTGTTCTGTACCTTCATTTGAATTCTTGAGATCCCCGCGCTTTGATTGGCCAAAGCGCAGGGCGATCAGATTGGCTAGGCGAGCCGCGCCAATTGGCTCGCTGAGAATCTCCCGCGATTGGTAGATTCGAATCGCGGAAGATTCAAAGCGGTGTCATTGGCCATGGCCACCGCGGCTTGGGAATAAAAAGCCACAAAGTTTTTGGGCTTCCGGTTTCGCATGGCTTCGGGGCAGCAGGAATTCGCGACAGCTCGCGATTCCTGCTGTGCTAGCCGTCGAGGTACCCCCGATCCAGATGGGTCAGGGGGATATGGCTGCCCTGTAGGGACAGCTGAAGAGAGAGGGGAGTCGGATAGGGGGTGGGGGTGTCGCAGACCCCCCCTTTGCCGGAAAACCCCCTTTTTCCCAAGGCGGTGAAGCGGCGGTCAGCAATGGCCGCCACGAAGAAGCCAGCAACTGGGTAAGATTGCGCTGGAGGAGAAGAGTGAAAGTGATGTCTGAGCCGGGTCAAGTAACATCCTTTAAATTGTCTGGAACTGAGCTGTTTGAATTGCTGGAGGATACATTGTATCCCTAAGAAGAGCGAAAGCGGCGGAGAAGCTGTTAAAGGGAACTTTTTTTTTTTTTCTTCACTCTCCCACCCCATGGAAACAGCAGAAATGTTTGGATATATTGGACATTGAAAGTGAATTGTTTTGAGAGTTGAAGCTAAGGGACAAAAGGATTTATGGACATTGAAAAATTTAAGAAATTGGAAAACTCTTGTTGGAGGTATGGATTTTTGATTATTTAAAATTGATATCGCAAGTGGGAAGGGAGAGGAGAAAAAATTGGAGCAGAAGCTGAAAAAGGAGGAGATTGCCTAGAATCCCAAAGAAAGATATATGGTAATTGGACCTCTTTGATTAAACATTAGCCCCAGAAAGAGAAAGAGAAGAAGGAAGAAAAGTATTAACTTTTGGAACTTTTTTCTGAATTGTTTTTGATTAAAAATACTTGTGGTTGTTTTGGGAAAAGTTTCTCTTTTCATAATGGCATCGCTTGTGGATGAACTAAAGGCTGAATATCAAAAATATAAAAAGGAAGATACTTTGGACGCTTTGTTTCAATTCTTAGAAATGGCGTTATGTACTTATGAAAAGTTGATTACGCAGCAGAAGGACTGGGACAAGGAAGAAGAGGAAGAAGAAGCCATCTTTGATGAACAATGGGTCCTTTCCGGAGAGGAGGAGAAAAAGGATAAGAAAAAGGGGATTTTAAGAATTATAAAAACAACCAAAGAAGAGAAAAATGAGCGAAAAGGTGGAGGCAAGGTTAGAAAGCAAAGGAAAAGGAGTAAGAAAAGGGAGGAGGAAAAACAAAGGGGTAAAAAGGGCAAGGAGAAGAATAAGCAAAAGAGAAAGGGGGGGAGGAGAAGCCTCAATGGGGGGAAGCAAGATCTAAAGAAAAAAAGTTTATTTAGAGACAATGGGTGAATTTAATTTAGGATAAAAGAGGGATTCTGGAGGGTATATAAGATTGTGTCTTTATATGTGTGTTTAGAGTATAAAATTTATTATGTAATTTTAGAATCTTTTAAACAGAATCCCAAGAAAAATTGTTATACGAAGTACTTTTAAGTTAGGGTAATGAGTTATTGGCGTTACCCCAATTGGTGTATAGGAGAAGTATAGTAAAAGAAAAAAGATGAATGGATAGTTGGAAATAGAACAGACAAAGAATGTTATTGAAAATGGTAATAAGATATGAAAAGATATATAAAGGTTTTGTTATGGTTTTTTTTTTTTGGATTTTGTATATTGATAAAAGGCAATAAAATTTTAATTAACAAGAAATAATTTGGATGAAAAGGAGAAGTAGGGATAAGATATGAAGTTAAATAGATAAAGTATTGATACTATAATTTGGAATTGTTATGTTCTATTGGTTTTTTATTATTATTTTTTCCTAGAAAAGAATTTATAAGCTGTTATGCCTTGATTTTTTGTGCATTGTTTTTATAAAATTGATAAAAATGGTTTATATATATATATATATATAAAATGAAAATGATAATAAGATATGGAAGGATATACAAAGTGAATATGATGTTTGAATTTGTGTCTGTGAGAAGAGTTTTAACCCGGAATCAGACAAACTTCAGAAAAGATCTTTTAGTTTTGTTTATGTTTTGTGTTTTGTATGTTTGTGTATTGTGTTTTCTGTAAAAAATTAATAAAATTTGTTTTAAAAAAAAAAAGCCACAAAGTTTTTCTAAGAGCCAGTTCGGTTCCTGACTGCAATAAAAAACTTGATACAAAGTCACCGACTCCTGGCTTCCTTCCACGCGGACTTAACAGTAGCATTTACAACCACAGGGCTTGCTACAAAGACCCAAGAAAACATAACTCAGACAATCATTCCATAGATCAGAAGAATACAGAAGCAGAACCAACTCAAAGGACAAAGCAATCCTGCAAAACTTAAAAAAGGTCCAAACATTACTATCCTCCCAGAAGCAAAGATCAAACTAATTATTATGGGTGGAATAAGGCTGATATTGGGGTCCCCTTGTACTCACCTAATTTTTCCGCGAATACGTCCTTGAATTCATGGATGAGGTCCTCCTCCCAGTCACTTCCGCTGACTCGGTTTATGCCGGCCACTTCAATGCCAAGTGGCGCGAACCATTGGAAACCTAGCAGACTAGGCCGATCTTTGTCGATCACAGTTAGTGGAAAGTACGCTGTGTGCTTCTTGAATGAGACCCAGACTCGGCAGGAACCAACAACAGGGATTCGATTCCCTTGATAGTCCTTAAGAATAAGTGTTTGGAAGTGGAGGTCCTGGTGCTGGCTCGTGGGGATGAGTTGCTTGAGGGTCTTCCAGGACACCATCGAGAGGGACGATCCTGAGTCGACTTCCATGTGGCAAGGCTGGTTCTCGATGGCCACTGTAATTCGGATTTTCTTGGCATCCAATGCAGAGGCGTGACCGATAGTGATAGTATGGTGAGCCTCTTCTCGCTGCAAAACTCAGTTTCTGTAGGAGTGGTTTACTGGTTCTCGCCTTGCAGGACGGTTTCCTGTCGATTGGCAATAGTTAGCCTTTTTTGAGGCCTGGTGGGTCCTTGTAAACTTCGGCAGACCTGTCCAATGTGGCCTCTCTTCCCGCACTCATGGTAGAGCGCGTCGCGGAATTTGCATTCGGACCTGGCATGGTTGGCTCCACAGCCAGCTCAAGGGTGTAGGGACTTCGGGTGGTGGTCCCGGTCGGACCGCAGTCGATGGACCTCTTCTTCGTCGCTATCTGACGATGAAGAGAGGTCCTCGTGGTATGTTGTTGAAAGCTGCCCTTCTGACTTGGGTAAAATTTCGCTTGTTGGTTGGTGTACCGGAGTGCGGTTGCGGCGTAATTGTGCAGCCGATTTCCTGGTTGCTTCTGCTGCAGTAGTATCAGTGATGGCATTGGCAAGGCTGATGTCACCTTTCACCATCAGCTTGCTCTGCATGCCTGGTGTATCTAATCCCAGAACTATTTGATCTCTCAGTGCCTCTTCCAAATCGGCGAATCCGCAGAGGCCTCCCAGGTTTCGGAGGTCTGCTATGAAGTCGGCGATGCTTTCTCCTTTTTGCTGGTTTCTCTGATAGAACTCGTGCCATCTCATGAGCGTGGGCACGGTCGGTGCATAATGAGCTCTTAGTAGGGGTTCGAGGTCGTCCCAGTCCATCGTCTTCACTTTGGTAAGTTTGGCTAGTGCTTTAGCCATCTTAAATACGGTTGGACCGCAATGCATTAGGAATACTGCCCGTTTCTTCCCGGCTGTGGCATCCTTTAAATTGTTAGTTTCCAAAAACATTTGGAAATGATCCATGTAGGACTCCCAGTTCTCTTGCACTGGATCGAACGGAGCGGGTGTTCCGACGACGCCGGACATGGTTCCGTCGTGTAGCGCTGTCAGCCATGTGCTTGGTGTTTCTTCTTAGTTCAGTCGGCTCAGACATCTCCATATCCCACCTTCGTCGCCAGTGTTAAGTATGGAGCATGGGCGAGAAAGAATGGAGACGAGCCTCTGGAATGGTGAGCTTCAACTCTTTATTTACATAGTGACTGCTCAAACTCAATGGCAGTTATAGCCCTCCTTATATAGGCAACCCAATAAAAATATATAACAATAACAATATATATTATAATAACAATATAAAAATAACAATAACCAATAACAATCTAGGAGCGCTAGCTCCCTTAACCAATAAGAACGCTCCGTTAATGGCCAATCGGATTCCCCAGAACAGGCCAATCCGATCCTGCCGTTAACAGCCAATCAGAAGTTCAGGGCCAGAACCCTGCACTTGACTCCAAGCTTAAGATATCTTTATTAAGGCCTATGCATTCACAGCAGTAACATTTTTATTTCTCTGCAACAAGAACTTGTGGGAAAGTGGATTGTATAAACTATTCTGACAATGTTTGGTTACCCAGGATGAATCATTAGATATGTCTGTGAAATACCTGATATTATATAAAAGAGGTTTAAAATAGCAGTAGCAATTACACTTAGACTTATATCCTGCCCCATAGTGCTTTACAGCATTATCTGCTAGGTTTACAATGTTAGCATAATTGCCCCAGGCCCCAACAATCTGGGTCCACATTTTAATGGCCTCAGAAGGATAAAAGACTGTGTCAACATTTAGCCCCATCAGGATCAGATGCTTGGACTATCTTAGTGAACATTGAAAGCTTCTTTTCCTTTTTCAAATATTTATAAAATCAGATGAAGTAGGAATACCTTGGTAATGATAGGCTTTTTGTGTTTATCTTGTTTCTTGTTGGGTTGCTTTTTTGAGTAGTTCATTTTTATTTGATGTATCTTTGTGGTAAAATTGGTTCTAATGTAACTTACTCCATTAAGTAAAATTAATTAAAATAATATATAAGAAAGTTTAAGGGTTTTTTGAGTATAAGGGTTGCTCTGGAATAAGGAGATATTTGTAATCCTTTAATTTAGAATACTGTATGGCATTGCATTAATTCTTTAAGTGGAAGAGGATGGGAAAATCCATTTGGGGGTTTGGAGTACAATGTCTGAGTGTTGGCTATTTTGTTTTTATGTTGGAATGTTTCTGCATTATATTTTGAGATACAAAATCGAAATGGCCTCTGCAAGCAAGGCATGGGGGGTAGAATCAAGATTTAACATTGTATATCCCACATCTCTTCAGAGTCATATTTATTTTCAAATAGATACTGAATATATTTCTGCATGTATTAGTACAGGAGCAGAACTTTTAGATTCTAGAAATATTGTCTTAGAAAGGTGGCGATCTAATTGTTGGAATTCTAGTTTCTCTTTATTGTTCAACCATGTAGTTCTTTTTTGCTGTGCTAGAAAGAATCACTGTTTTCCTCAAGACCTCTACTATGCATAAGCAATACTGAAAGATTCACTTCTTTGCAAGAGGAAACGGTATCATCCTGTTCCAGAAAAGGTCCACGTTGTCAACCAGGGGTGGGATTCTACCAGTTCACACATATTCGCTAGAACTGGTTGTTAATATTCTAAGCAATTCGGAGAACCAGTTGTTAGAATAAATTACTGGCCTAATTGTTGTGTTCCCTGACTAACTGCAGTCTTCAATATGGTCTGCATTCCTGGTGGGAGTACCGACTGCTCCCATTGGTTGATGCCATTTGACAGCCTGCTATAAAAGGAGTTGTCAAACGGCATCAGCTGTTGCCACCAGCTGGCTGCCAGCCCAGCCGCGGCAACCCGTTATGCTTTGAATAAAGCAATGTTAGCCTTTAGCTCCGTGTCTGCCTTGTGTGTCCGCCGCTATACAACACTAATCCTGTAAGGAAGGAAACATTCTGGTGTTGCTTACAGAAACTGCCTCTCTGTTAACCCTTATTACATTCTTGGCAGGAGTAGACTTCCTGTCTCAGGAACATTTCTGGAGTTTTTTTCCTCGTTTGCTGGTACTTTGTTTGTGTGGAGTGATCATTCAAAGTTACAGTGGCACTGAAAAAAGTGACTTATGACCATTTTTCCCACTTACGACTGTTGCAGCATCCCCACAGTCACGAGAGGCCAGGCAAGGAGATGCGTGCCTCAATGTGAGTGATTTTGAGTTGGCTTCACCCAGCCAATAACATGACCACCAAGTCATGTCCACCCAATCACATGACCACCAAGCAATACATAAAGTCAAAGAATTATTGTGGGACAAAGAAAACTCCATCCCAGTATACACCAAGCCAATACAGAAACTGAACAAGCAGACCAAGAAAATCCTCAATGATCTAACCAATAAAGGTCAAATCACAAAAAAAGAACTTAGGAAGATGAAAAACAATGAACCTGTCTTTCCACACTTCTTTGGCAGCCTCCAAATCACAAACCCAACATATCTCTTCATCCAATTGCCTTCCTTAACATACAGCCTAGCCAAAGAACTTATAAAAAACTTGGATGTCACAAAGGTGCTTTTTTCAAGAGGCAACTGGACTTTCTGTTTTTTTTTTTGAAGATATTTTGCTTCTCTTCCAAGAAGCTTCTTTAGCTCTGACTGGATGGTGGGAAAGAAACAACTATGACCTGGATGATTGAGAATCTTCATAGACAAAAAGTTTGGACATAACACATAAGGGAACAAATATTATTTCAAAGCCATACACTAATGCCTCCAGAAAATCAAAAATTTAAAAATAGAAGATGAAATAATGTTTCCATTGAATATCACGGAACTCTTTGCCACCATAGTTATAGAAGTAGTAAAATAATCCATGGCAACATTAATATACAACAGAACACACCCAACTAAACCAAATATATTACAATTGAAATGCCAGAATCATGGAAGTCATCAACCTCTGCCTCAATTCCTACTTTTAGTTTCATAGACAAATAGACAAACAAATCAGAGGAACACCAATGGGAACACAACTCTCGAGACACATTACAGAGATGTAATGCAACATCTAGAAACTTTAAGACTCCCACACATATAACCAAAAGTATGGATACAGCATGAAGACAATACTTTCTTCATAATAAAAAAGGAACAGTTAGAGAGGACATCTGAAGAAAAAAATCAACATTTTCCAAGGAATAAAGTTTATAAGAGAAGAAAACAACTCATTTTTCTTCCTGGATATCCTCATCAGCAGAGAACCATAATTCTGTGTGGTAAGTTGAGCTGCAATACGAGTGAAATAATAATAAAAATAATAACATGGTGGTGGACAGCCATATGACCCCAGTCTGTAGATGTCATGCTCCATTTTCAAAGCCTTTCTAAATGAAGTTAATGTAGGCCTAAACCAAGGGTAGGATTCAAATTTTTTAAGAACCAGTTCTGTGGGCATGGCTTGGTGGTCATGTGACTGGGTGGACATGGCTTGGTGATCATGTTATTGGCTGGGTATGGCCAACTCAATATCACTCACATCGAGGCATGCATCTCCTCACCTGGCTTCTCATGACTGTGGGGATGCTGCAACAGTCTTAAGTGGGAAAAATGGTCATAAGTCACTTTTTTCAGTGCCATTGTAACTTTGGTCACTCCACACAAGCAAAGTACCAGCAAAGGAGGAAAAAAAACCTCCAGAGATGTTCCTGAGACAGGAAGTGTAGTCCTGCCACGAATGCAATAAGGGTTAATGGAGAGGCAGTTTCTGCAAGCAACACCAGAATGTTTCCTTCCTGCCTTCCTTACAGGATTAGGCCAGTAATTTCTTCTAAAAGGAAAGAGTTTACACAGAAGTCACAAGTATAGATCAGTTCCTCTTCCAGGCCTGTTGGGAGGGAAACTCATCTCTTTCAATGCAGCAGCAGTGTTTTTGACAAGACTGTCTCCATGAAGGTTTTTAAACTTTGTATTTTGCACTAATTATTTAATTTGTTCAAATAAAGTGCTCAGGAGATAATGCAAGCCAAACTACTAGAAATAGATTCAGAAGTCATGTATGATTTCACAGAAATAAAAGCTTGGCTTATTCTATCAGTGTTGCCCAAATTAGAATTCAAATCTTCAAAAAAAAAAAAAACCTATTAAGATAGTTTTCAAATTCGCATTTCATTAGCAACCAAATAGCAAACAACAAATTCCCAGACTTTCTGTTTGAGATTATCCTATAAAATAAGAATTTAGTTGAGATTAAACACATATCTGTGCTTAAGATAATGCCTGAGATAAAAAGGCATCTCAGCATCATAGAGAAAAATCACAGCCTGATAAAGTAGCTCCAATTTATTTCAGGCTCCAAACCTATCATCAGTGTTGGCTTTCCTCCAGTCTTACTCACACTTGTCCCTTGGCAAACAGTAGCCACACACATTTATTCAGAGAAAATATCTTTGGAGTTGTTTGAACCAGGCCAGCAATCTAATGCTAAAAAATTGGTTTTGCCTATTTTACCTAATCTTATACATATGGGTTTTGTGAATATTTAACGGAACAATTCTGATTAGTAACTGTTTTACAGAAATCTTCTGTTTTACAGAAATGGCAGTTGTCAGTATAAATTTGTCATCAATCTGGATATCAGAATGAAGTGAGGAAGGATTTCTTGATCGATAGAACATGTAAAAATTATAGTCAAATGATTGTTCAATAATGATATTAGGATATTTTACTGATGATTGATAATGTGAGTTATTATGTAATATAATTATTTTGATGACTATGAAATGGATGCACAAAAGGCAGTGGTAAACCAACCGATACACTGTAAATTTATGAAGAATGATATTTTTTTTATGTTATGTTTTATGTCTTATATGTTTTTGTCTATCGTTAAAATCAATAAAACTTTTATCAAAAAAAAAAAGAACATGTAAGAAGGAAAGGCAGAAGTTAAATAAAGTTGGATTTATTTTACTATTTATTTATTTAGGAAATTTATATTGTCACCTATTCGCACATGGCGACTCAAGGTAGCTTACAAGAATCTAAAAACCTCATATAAAAACAATAAAACTAATAAAAGAGAGAATCATATAATAAAATAATAAAATAATATAATAAAATAGCTCCACACACCCCCCCTGGTGACAACACAACACTCTATACATTCTCATCATTGGTTGCATATCATCTCCAGTTGAATTGGTAGGTCATCAGTCAAGATACTCACAAAAGGCTCTTGTGTAGAAAACACCATATAGAACTAAAGATCTTAGCAATATTTTTTTTCTCAGACCATAGCTTTATTATCTCCCCACCAGGACTATTGGTCGCAGGAACTGCAGAAGGGCTGGGATGGGCCTATTCCAAAACGTAACAAGAGACAGTTTCTCTTTTCCTCACTCTTGTTTGAAATGACAATTCAAACTTTTTGTACTTTGGATTAAAATGTTATTGTGCTCCAGGGAAGCAATAGAACAGTAATAAACTTTCTTTATAGCAACCCAAAATTAGAGATGGCTTTGTTACAATGAAGAGTCAGTTTCTGCTGTTAAGAAGTGATAAAACAGAATAACAAGGAATGAGTGTGCTGAATTGAAGGAAGAATTACACAGACCATAGACTGAAGAAAACTTAAGAAAGAAATTCAAAATAACTAGATTTTGATTTTGATTAGCATAAACAAAAGTCCAAGAAAAACTTGGACAGGCTTTCAAGATTATACCGATATATGTAAAAAAAAACAATAAAGAAGCATTCATGGAGTTCCTGCAGCATCTGGTGCTGTAGTGGTTAGAATGCAGTATTACAGGCTAACTCACTACTCACTCACTACTCACTACTCACAGTTCGATTCTGACCAGCTCAAGGCTGACTTAGACTTCTATCCTTCCAAGATTGTTAAAATAAGGACCTAGATTGTTGGGGGCAATAAGCTGTTTCTGTAAACTGCTTAGAGGAGGCTAGTAATCTATGCATTCAAATCTGTGACATCAAATATCTGGGTTCATATCAGAGACGTTTGTCTCTTGATACCTGCTGCTATCTTGACAGTTCAACACTGGCAGCCAAAAACAGGCAGATGCACCATTTATCAATCAGTCTGATATTATTGCCAAGTTATCTCTCTCCCCCATGCCCATCCAGCATTTGTTACTAGCATATGCTGACATAGAACATTTCAGATTTGTTAATTAAAACAAACAAACAACAGCACAGCAGCAACAACAACAATAACAACATTTATTCAGCCATTTGCTGTGATGAAAAGATGATATTCTTCCTAACCTGTATAGCCACCTTATGTTTCAAGTACTAGCTTCATTCAACATGACATTCTATCTTCTGCTTCAACACAGCTTAGAGAGGAGTCAAATGCCTTCCAGAAAAATAAAAGACACGAATTGGCTACCTGAATTATGTAGCAAAAACTGATTGACAGACAGCCCTGTCCATTAAAGCACAGATTTCTAGGGATCTGAAAATGTGCAATTTGTATCAACACCTGCCACTTATGTTTTAGGATAACACAATGCTTTTTAAACAGGGCATTTCTCAGCTTTGAGCAGGATGATCCAAAATACTTTCCTTTTCTATTTTTCCAGGGCTGAGTGGAAGGGAGAAACTCTACTGAAAAATGGATAAAACCTACCAGCCAAATAGACTTGGAGGCATCAGGAAATGCAGCTTGACTGGTGATAAACAAAAAAGAAATATCTTTAATAGGAAGTACTTGGAATATAATTCTCTTGGATTTTTGTTCTTGAATTTGCTATTTAAATGCTGTTACACCTTTCAAATTATTCCCTTTTCTGGTGGGTAACCAAGTGGCAAAATTACAAGGTGATTTTTAATGAGGTGTCACATACTAACATCCTTTATTTTTCCTCTCCCATACTTGTCAGGATTACTTAAAAAAAAACAAACCCAATTATTCCAACAAAAGAATCTTTACATACCAGCCATACCATACCATACCTTTTTTGAAATAGTGCACAGTGACCACTGTGGATCACTGTGGATGGAGGCTACTTAAAATCTCTTTTCTATGCATAACTTCAAATGCTATGCCAAATTATTGATATTTACCCATGGAGTGTGACAATGGTTCTGTAGTAATCTCTCTCTGCAAAGCATTTTGTATTGACAAAGTGAAAAAGTGTGCAAACCCAGTTATATATTGCTTGTGTATCCACTCTCCATTTGCACAAATTCAAAGCATCTTTGAAATAGTATAAAGTATTCAATCTTGGTAATTTGTATTAAATTGAATCATTTTGACTTAAAGATGTGCTATTTGTTTCAATACTGCAGCCCACTATGCAATTCAGTAGTAATATTCTTTTCTATTCTCCTTTAGCTGTCCATATATCCATTGCAGTAGAGAGAACTGATAGCTGTTATTTACCATGGTTCTGTATTATCACTCTCTATTCCCTTATGATTGGTTATAGATTGTGGGATATATTTTGAAAAAAAAAATTAGGAGAAAGCCAAGTCAGAAAATGTTGTTGAAACAAACACTCAAAAGTAGGTATGAAACTAGAAATGTAAATTCATATACTATACAGCAGGGGTCGCCAACCTTTTAGACCTCAGGGACCACCAAACTCATAATTTTAGATCCCAGGGACCACTAACTGGTTCTATGGGTGTGATCTAATTTCTGGGTGTGGCTTGGTGGTCATGTGACTGGCTGGGCATGGCTTGTATGTAAATATTATAAATATTTATATAAATATTGAATTTTTTGAACTGGTAGGTCATGAGAAAAACACGGGTGGGCCGCAGAGAAATCTCATTCCCAGAGCATCCTGCCCAAAAAAACAATTCATCCAGGCTGTGCAGAAACTCAAGGCTGCACCGCCCACATGGCCCGTGGGAACCCTCCCCACCCACTCACTCCTTACCCGAGTAAACTTGCCTGCTAAATTGCTATTTTTCCTTTTTCCGACCATCATCTGTTCTGCTGTGCTGGGAGATTTAGATTAGCTAGGAAGCAGGAAATGGTTGGATTTCTTGCTTTCTAGCTAGTTTTTAGATCCCTTAGGACTGAAGGTTTGCTTGCAAGCAAATTCAGTGCAGACTTATGGCAAGCAAATTTGAGAGAGTGAGCTAGCCGATGGCAGATAGATAGATCACTGAATGATTTTTTGAGCAACTCAATCTGCCTGCTTTGCCTGATTTTGGGTAAAAGTTGCTCTTTTTAAAAAATAAAAAATTCAATATTTACATGCATGATGTGTTGTGAGTTAATTTTGTGAGTTTGCTTGTAAGCAAATTTTATGTGACAGACGGAGCTAGCTAATGGCAGATAGATCGATAGATTTCTGAATGAGTCTATGATTCTGTGAGCAACTCAATCTGCCTGCCTGCTTTTGGGTAAAAATTGTTCTTTTTTATTGAAAAATCAATATTTATATATTTATAATATTTACATACAAGCCATGCCCAGCCAGTCACATGACCACCAAACCACACCCACAAATTAGGCCACACCCACAGAACCAGTTAGTGGTCCCTGGGATCTAAAATTATGAGATTGGTGGTCCCCGAGGTTCAAAAGGTTGGCAACCCCTGCCCTGGAGTATTCTTGTTATTATCCATTAATTACTGAACAATATTCATTCACTTTCTGTTGCATCGGGGGGAGGGGGAAAGTATTTTTTAAAATTCTATCATTAATTTATCCCAGCTTGCATAGCTTCTAATCATCTCAGAAGTCAATATTTTGAACAAGAAACTAAAGCACAAATCCCACAATTTTAGCAGCTGAAATAAATTCTCATTTTGCTTTGTTTTTATATGAAAACATTGCTTATTTTGTAGAGACAGCTGGTTGTATTATATAACCATGTTATACAACAATTAAAAGAAAGTCCTGTTAACTTCCAGAACTACTACATATAAGTCAGATATAATATTTAGGTGTAGACTTATAAAATAGCCATTTATGCACTATCAAAAGGAAATGCATTACTAAAAAGGAGGTGATAATTGTACAGTTATATAACAATGCTAATTATAATAGTTGTCATTCATACAAAAATGTAATATATATTGTGACAGTTAGAAACATGGTGATCAAACACTGTAGATGGCCAATTCCAAGCTTCCTGCTCTCCTTTCTTTACATTTAATCAGAGGTGGAGTGCACTTACGTTAACAACCAGCTCACTGTTAGGGAGCACGCATGTTTTAGCCTCTTTGGGGCTAAAACGAAGCTTCAAAGAGGCAATCTACTCAGGCAGCTCCGGTGAGTACAGCAGGCACTGCGCGGAATGCAGCTGGGCAGCGTGGGTGGGGGAAACGAGCTAGAAAGTTAGTTATATATATGGAAAGCATAGCATAGGGATGGGTGGGTGGGACCAGCCAGTGACCACAGCTACTGGTTTGCCTGAACTGGTCTGACCAGGCAGCAGCTCACCACTGCATTTAATCCAAACTTGAATTTCAAAGTCCTTCAAACAAAGAATTGTCTTCTGGAAATCTTCTCTTTCAGGATTATGGCATTTAGGCCAAAAAGGATCTTTGTCTGGCCTACTACTTCATACTTAGCCATAAAATAGTTTTGCTGTATTTTAGGCAGTTTTGCTTCATAGGACTTTTCAAGTTAGTTGTTATGATTTAGTTTATGCCGGCCATGGGCCTTCTTGTTTGTTCCAGCACATGGTAGGAATCATAACAAGGAGAGGGAATTTTCAGGGCTTTTTATTTGGAGATTTGATAGACATTGAACAAACAAAATAGCCATTTTGAAAGAGCTTTATCTTTAGCCTAGGCAGCATATATTGTGTTGAATGGTTTGTATGCAAAAAAAAGACCACTATATGTCTTTTTCTTTTTTGCTTCCAAAATATCTTGGCTGATGTTAACAACAGGGGTGGGATTCAAATTTTTTAACAACTGGTTCTATGGATGTGGCTTAGGTGGTTGGTGTAGCTTGGTGGTCATGTGACTGGGTGGACATGACTTGGTGGTCATGTTATTGGCTGGGTGAAGCCAACTCAATATCACTCACATCGAGGCATGCATCTCCTCGCCTGGCTTCTCATGACTGTGGGGATGCTGCAACAGTCGTAAGTGGGAAAAATGGTCATAAGTCACTTTTTTCAGTGCCACTGTAACTTTGAATGATCACTCCACACAAACAAAGTACCAGCAAATGAGGAAAAAAACTCCAGAAATGTTCCTGAGACAGGAAGTCTAGTCCTGCCAAGAATGTAATAAGGGTTAACAGAGAGGCAGTTTCTGTAAGCAACACCAGAATGTTTCCTTCCTTACAGGATTAGTGTTGTATAGCGGCGGACACACAAGGCAGACACGGAGCTAAAGGCTAACATTGCTTTATTCAAAGCATAACGGGTTGCCGCGGCTGGGCTGGCAGCCAGTTGGTGGCAACAGCTGATGCCGTTTGACAACTCCTTTTATAGCAGGCTGTCAAATGGCATCAACCAATGGGAGCAGTCAGTACTCCCACCAGGAATGCAGACCAGATTGGAGACTGTAGTTAGTCAGGGAACACAACAATTAGGCCAGTAATTTATTCTAACAACCGGTTCTCTGAACTGCTTAGAATATTAACAACCAGTTCTAGCGAATATGTGTGAACTGGTAGAATCCCACCCCTGGTTGACAATGTGGACCTTTTCTGGAACAGGATGATACCGTTTCCTCTTGCAAAGAAGTGAATCTTTCAGTATTGCTTATGCATAGTAGAGGTCTTGAGGAAAACAGTGATTCTTTGTAGCACAGCAAAAAAAGAACTACATGGTTGAACAATAAAGAGAAACTAGAATTCCAACAATTAGATCGCCACCTTTCTAAGACAATATTTCTAGAATCTAAAAGTTCTGCTCCTGTACTAATACATGCAGAAATATATTCAGTATCTATTTGAAAACAAATATGACTCTGAAGAGATGTGGGATATACAATGTTAAATCTTGATTCTATCCCCCATGCCTTGCTTGCAGAGGCCATTTCGATTTTGTATCTCAAAATATAATGCAGAAACATTCCAACATAAAAACAAAATAGCCAACACTCAGACATTGTACTCCAAACCCCCAAATGGATTTTCCCATCCTCCTCCACTTAAAGAATTAATGCAATGCCATACAGTATTCTAAATTAAAGGATTACAAATATCTCCTTATTCCAGAGCAACCCTTATACTCAAAAAACCCTTAAACTTTCTTATATATTATTTTAATTAATTTTACTTAATGGAGCAAGTTACATTAGAACCAATTTTACCACAAAGATACATCAAATAAAAATGAACTACTCAAAAAAGCAACCCAACAAGAAACAAGATAAACACAAAAAGCCTATCATTACCAAGGTATTCCTACTTCATCTGATTTTATAAATATTTGAAAAAGGAAAAGAAGCTTTCAATGTTCACTAAGATAGTCCAAGCATCTGATCCTGATGGGGCTAAATGTTGACACAGTGTTTTATCCTTCCGAGGCCATTAAAATGTGGACCCATATTGTTGGGGCCTGGGGCAATTATGCTAACATTTTAAACCTAGCAGATAATGCTGTAAAGCACTATGGGGCAGGATATAAGTCTAAGTGTAATTGCTACTGCTATTTTAAACCTCTTTTATATAATATCAGGTATTTCATAGACATATCTAATGATTCATCCTGGGTAACCAAACATTGTCAGAATAGTTTATACAATCCACTTTCCCACAAGTTCTTGTTGCAGAGAGATAAAAATGTTACTGCTGTGAATGCATAGGCCTTAATAAAGATATCTTAAGCTTGGAGTCAAGTGCAGGGTTCTGGCCCTGAACTTCTGATTGGCTGTTAATGGCAGGATCGGATTGGCCCATTCTGGGGAATCCGATTGGCCATTAACGGAGCGTTCTTATTGGTTAAGGGAGCTAGCGCTCCTAAATTGTTATTGGTTCATAGTTATTGGGTTGCCTAAATAAGGAGGGCTATAACTGCCATTGAGTTTGAGCAGTCACTATGTAAATAAAGAGTTGAAGCTCACCATTCCAGAGGCTCGTCTCCATTCTTTCTCGCCCATGCTCCATACTTAACACTGGCGATGAAGGTGGGATATGGAGACGTCTGAGCCGACTGAACTAAGAAGAAACACCAAGCACGTGGCTGACAGCGCTACATGACGGAACCATGTCCGGCGTTGTCATACCACCTGCTCCGTTTGATCCAGTGCAAGAGGACTGGGAGTCCTACATGGATCATTTCCAAATGTTTTTGGAAACTAACAATTTAAAGGATGCCACAGCCGGGAAGAAACGGGCAGTATTCCTAACGCATTGCAGTCCAACCGTATTTAAGATGGCTGAAGCACTAGCCAAACCTACCAAAGTGAAGACGATGGACTGGGACGACCTCGAACCCCTACTAAGAGCTCATTATGCACCGACCGTGCCCACGCTCGTGAGATGGCACGAGTTCTATCAGAGAAACCAGCAAAAAGAAGAAAGCATCGCCGACTTCATAGCAGACCTCCGAAACCTGGGAGGCCTCTGCGGATTCGCCGATTTGGAAGAGGCACTGAGAGATCAAATAGTTCTGGGACCAGGCATGCAGAGCAAGCTGATGGTGAAAGGCGACATCAGCCTTGCCGATGCCATCGCTGATGCTACTGCAGCAGAAGCAACCAGGAAATCGGCTGCACAATTACGCCGCAACCGCGCTCCGGTACACAAACCAACAAGCGAAATTTTACCCAAGTCAGAAGGGCAGCTTTCAACGACACACCACGAGGACCTCTCTTCGTCGTCAGACAGTGACAAAGAAGAGGTCCATCGACTGCGGTCCGACCGGGACCACCACCCGAAGTCCCTACGCCCTTGCACTGGCTGTTGAGCCAACCATGCCAGGTCCGAATGCAAATTCCGCGACGTGCTCTACCATGAGTGCGGGAAGAGAGGCCACATTGGACGGGTCTGCCGAAGTTTACAAGGACCCGGCCAGGCCTCAAAAAGGGCTAACTATTGCCAATCGACAGGAAACCGTCCTGTAAGGCGAGAACCAGTAAACCACTCCTACAGAAACTGAGTTTTGCAGCGAGAAGAGGCTCACCATACTATCACTATCGGTCACGCCTCTGCATTGGATGCCAAGAAAATCCGAATTACAGTGGCCATCGAGAACCAGCCTTGCCGCATGGAAGTCGACTCGGGATCGTCCCTCTCAATGGTGTCCTGGAAGACCTTCAAGCAACTCATCCCCACGATCCAGCGGCAAGACCTCCACTTCCAAAAACTTATTCTTAAGGACTATCAAGGGAATCGAATCCCTGTTGTTGGTTCCTGCCGAGTCCAGGTCTCATTCAAGAAGCACACAGCGTACTTACCACTAACTGTGATCGACAAAGATTGGCCTAGTCTGCTAGGTGTCCAATGGTTCGCGCTACTTGGCATTGAAGTGGCAGGCATAAACCGAGTCAGCGGAAGTGACTGGGAGGAGGACCTCATCCATGAATTCAAGGACGTATTCGCAGAAAAATTAGGTGAGTACAAGGGGACCCCAATATCGTTCAGCCTTAATCCAAAGATAGCTCCCGTCCGCCTTAAGCCTCGTCGACTTCCGTTTGCCTTAAAGCCGAAAATCGACGAACAACTCGATAAACTAATAGCTCAGGGGGTGCTAGAACCTACCAATCACTCTCCCTGGGAAACCCCAATCGTAACACCCATTAAGCTGGATGGTTCAATCCGAATTTGTGGGGACTACCGGGCCACCCTGAACCACGCCCTACAGCAAAATGCATATCCGGTGCCAGTGGTGCAGCATCTCCTCCATTCCCTGGGGGGCGGAAAAGTCTTCGCCAAATTAGACTTAGCTCAGGCATATCAGCAATTACCTGTTGATGAAAAGACGGCACAGGCACAAACGATTGTGACGCACCGAGGTGCCTTTAAATGTACCCGGCTCCAATTCGGAGTCAGTGTAGCCCCGGGAATATTTCAGAGCCTTATGGAGAGGCTACTACAAGGGATTAAAGGCGTGGTCCCCTACTTTGACGATGTATTAATTGCTGCACCCACAAAAAATATCTTACGGGATCGTTTAAAGTTGGTCCTACAAAAATTCCAAGACACTGGTCTTAAGGTAAAAAAGAATAAGTGTAAATTGTGTACAGATAGTGTTGAGTTTTTAGGGTCCCTAATTGACAGTCAGGGTATTCACCCTACCGACAGTAAATTAAGAGCAATAAAAAACGCTCCCAGGCCTCGGAACAAGGCCGATCTCCAGGCGTTCCTAGGCCTCATCAACTTTTATAATGTATTTCTACCACATAAAGCAACTGTTGCTAAGCCGTACATCATCTGCTAGACAAGAAAGCAAATTGGTTATGGGGTCATAAAGAACAGGCGTTCCGTAATGTAAAAAAACTACTGACTTCTGACTCTGTACTCATGCAGTAAATCAGACTTTGCTGTTAAATATCACATGTGATGCTTCGCCCTTCGGAGTGGGTGCCATTCTGAGCCATATACTGCCTAATGGTAACAAAGCCCCTGTTGCATATTTTTCAAAGACACTTTCAAAAACTGAACAAAATTATGGCCAAATCGATAAAGAAGCCCTCGCAATTGTATCGGCCGTTAAAAGATTTCACGAGTACGTGTATGGCTGGGCTTTTACTATCGTGACTTACCATAAACCGTTATTGGGGATAATAGCTGGAGATAAGCCGACTCCCTACATATTATCCCCTAGGATGACTCGCTGGTCAGAATTCTTGGCTGCTTATAATTATCGGCTGCATTGAGCCGAGCACCGCTTCCAGAGACTCTCGACGATCCCGCACCAACGGTAACCACATTACAAATTGAAACACTTCACTTGCCGCCATTAACCGCTCGAGATATCGTGAGAGAAACCAGACATGACCCCACCTTGACGCGAGTCCTAGGCTGGGTAGAACGCGGATGGCCATTGGACCAATTATCAGATGACTTCACACCATTCAAGACTCGACAAATGGAGTTGTTCTCTCAAAAAGGCTGTGTCATCTTGGGCGATAGAGTCGTTATCCCAGAATGACTCCAAAAAGCAGTACTGAGAACCTTGCATGATGGCCACCCCGGTATCGTGCGGATGAAAGCCCTCGCACGAAGCTACGCATGGTGGCCAGGCATCGACAAGCAAATCGAAAATTGGGTTAAAGCTTGTCATAGATGCCAGGAAGTGAGTAACGTCCCACCAAAAGCCATCCCTACCAAATGGGAGACACCATGGGGACCCTGGTCCCATATTCAACTGGATTTTGCGGGGCCGACCAAAGGCCACACCTTTCTTCTAACCGTCGACGCCTACTCAAATTGGCTCGAGATTCACTGCATGACAAACACAACCATTGAAGCAGTAATCAAAAGATTGGAAAGACTGTTTGCAACCCACGGATTACCAGATGTTCTGGTATTTGACAACGGGCCCCAATTTACCACGCTGTCCTTCAAGCAGTACCTGGCTGACCGCGGCATCCGACATGCGCTCACCTCGCCGTCGCATCTTGTGACCAATGGCAGGGCTGAGCGCATGGTCCAATTTATTAAGAAAACCTTGCAGAAATTAGACTATGATAACATCGACGACAAAACCTTTTTAAAATTCGTCTTCAAACCTTTTAACCGAATCCTTTTTCTACAACACATCACACCTCATAGCGTCACCAACAAAACTCCCGCCGAACTGCTAATGGGACGAAACCTCCGCTCCCACCTCGACCGGTTACACCCAGCTTATGAACCGGAAAAATCCACTAGGATCCAGCGGCCGATGTCGTGCCTTCCAGGTAGGCGATTTGGTATACGCAAAAAACCTATCGGGCGATCCGCTGTGGGTAGAGGCGACAGTAGTTCGTGTAACCGGCCCGAGATCCTACCTTGTACAATGCCTTGACGACAGACTATGGAAACGCCATATCGATCAATTACGATCACGGCTCCGGTCGGGCAATTCTGAACTCCCTTATGACCAAACTGAGGGGGGGGAGAGATATGGAAGAAGACGAATTTCAATTAGAAGAAAACCCGTTCGAAGGGAACGATGGCGGAATAGAGACACAGGAATTGGAACTAGAGAAGGGAATAGATTCACCTCAGGGAGTTGCCGAAGATATTGGTGACGACGGAAAAGTGAACTTTGAACCAGAGGCAACCCCGTTGACAAACAACAATCTACCTCAGCGAGATTGCAGCCAAATGTAAAACACACAGCGAAAATCAAAAAGACTAATAAAGCAACCGTCCTACCTTAAGGATTATGTAACTGCGCCCTGTAAACAGAAGCCAGGGGGAAGGGGTGTTGTGAATGCATAAGGTTTAATAAAGTTATCTTGAGTTTGGAGTCAAGTGCAGGATTCTGGCCCTGCACTTCTGATTGGCTGTTAATGGCAGGATCGGATTGGCCCGTTCCGGGGGATTTGATTGGCCATTAACGGAGCGTTCATATTGGAGCTAGCACTCCTAGATTGTTATTGGTTAAATAGTTATTGGGTTGCCTATATAAGGAGGGCTATAACTGCCATTGAGTTTGAGCAGTCACTATGTAAATAAAGAGTTGAAGTTCACCGTTCCAGAGGCTTGTCTCCATTCTTTCTCACCCATGCTCCATACTTAACAGTTACATTATGGCATGTTCTATGTTTTACATGACTTCCTTTTCCCTTAAAGTTTTTTAAATCTGGGAATAGTAAATAATTAGAGATGGGAGGGATCAAATGATGAATTAGAATATTAAGGTGTTAATGAAGAATAAAGCTATATATAAATGTTATATGCTCATGTGAATTATGAGTAAAATACAAAGTTAAATCTGTCATAAAACTCCAATGCTTAAAAAATGGTAGATTTACAATCTTATCTAAAGGTGTCAAGAATAAATTTCTGGTATAATCATATCCATCTCTGTCCTCATTTAGCCTCTGGGTGAGTGAATTAAAAATAAAACAAAACAGTGCAAACCATTTTGCAAAGATGATGATCCTTCAATAAGTACCTGCTGTGTAATGATCCATGCTGAATTCAGCTTTAGTACTTGTGTCTTCTAAAGTAAATGTTATAAATATTATAGAACGCTGCACTAAGAATTCTGAATATTACACTAGCTAGCTTCATTACACATATTTCTGTGTTTGGGGATATTTCTCTGGTTGTAATGATAGAGAATAGTGATGTTCAAAGCAAGACTAACATGAATGTTGTGTATAAATGCCTTTTTTTTCCCAACAGTGTTAGAAGTCTTGGGTTATTATTTCGGCATCAAGAAGACAAATGTGGAAATCACATTAATTAATGTATAATGATTTATTAATTCTGATGTTCTTACATTTTTCATACCTCCGAGTGAAACCCTCTATGGTTACTGTATGATAAATATGGGTCCAATAAAGAGAGTGTATGGTGTGAATCTGAATTGCAGAAACAGATACTACCATCATAGGCATCCAGTTCAACTCACAATGATGGCATGTACATCTTGACATCATTATGCAAATGACACAAATTATGTAATTTATCTCATTCCATCTTAAAGTGGTGGACAAGCGAAGTACAGAATAACTTGCATCATGACATTCATGATATCATTTGATTATACAGACAGACAGTCACACACACACATACAACAGGTGCCTGTGCTCTCCACTCTACAAATTTTTCCATTATGTAGATATGTTTTCATTCCACCATCTATATTCTGTTAGCTACAGATTATATATATGATGGATGCATATATATTTCACATATGGGCCACACTTCTATCACTTAGCTAATTCACTTTTAGTTTGACATCTAGGGACAGATCTCTGTTTCCCTTTCACCAAAAAAAGAGAGAAAATAGGTGTTCTGAGTAGGTATTGTTATCAATAAGCCAAACTTTTCCTAATTATCATCCTATCCTGAAATCCTGCTCATGACTAATATTTCTTTGATGCTGTAAAGCTAAGCCTCCAGTGTTTCTTGAGGTATTTTCAAGGACTATTAAGAGATGCAAGGAATGTATCTGAATTATTCTTTGCACAAAGTATTTGCTACAACAGTAAGCCAGTAGTCACTTTGATTGGGAATTGATTGGGAAATAGAATGATAGTCTAATGTATCTGGAAGATGCTTTAGTTGCCAGGTACATAATCACAGAATTGGTAAGGGGTTGTATTATATGTATTATCAAGTCATGTCACCTGTTTAACTACTTTCTAAGCCAGCATTAAACAGCCCAACCAAAGAACTCTAAGACAAGGGTTTTAAACTCCCAGCCTGTGGGCCAGATGCATCTTGCTGGCCACACCCATGCCTGGTTTAGCAAAGGAGAAAAAAGTCCAGATACTCCATGTGATGCAGCTGTGATGACGTGAGTTTGACACCCATGCTCTAAGACTACCTGTCAGCTTTAAAATTCAGCTGCCACATTTTTTAAGAGAGTTGGAGGAGTTGAAAAGTTCAAGGTTATTCTGTATGGCGTATTAAGAAATTCCAGTGGCAGTTAATTGGTTCTCGTGATTTATGAAGTGTAGAAATGGGAGGAAAATAATTTCACTTTGAAAATTGCCTTTGACATACCAGATCTGTTTTTAAATAAATCAATTGGAAAGAAATGTATCGGAGTGATTGATATCATGGATACTTTCTGGATGCCTTACATTTATTTCCCAAGTCAAACTTTTCTTTTCTTTTTTTTTAAGAGGCTTGGCTGATACCCCAGAATTCTTTTTCCTGAGATGGAGAATTATCAACAATCAGCCAAAGTTGGAAATATGCAGGGGAGGGGAGTAGGGAGTCCCTCCCTCTGGAACATTAATTGAATCTGCAAGCCTTTGTTTGGAGGAGATGGTGGATGCTTTCAGAATGACAGTTGAGGAAAGAGGTTTGGGAGATATACCAAAGCGTTTCAACTCAAGAAGTTGTTATAACCCAGAGGTAACCCAGCTGGTTGAAGAGAAATCTTTCTTGAGTCCCAGGCAGATTGCTATTGTCTGATTGGAGGGACGAGACTATACAGATGCCAGTTGGAGGAAGCCAGAAAGACGCATCAACAGACAGAGGTATGTTGCAGCCTCTGAGGGAATTTTGCCCCCTGCAGAGAGCATCCCTGCAGAGTGGGGATTTTATCCAGGCCAGGGGTGGATTCAATGCCAATGGCAGCCAGCACTAACCCAGCCCTGGTCTGAAGGGGAATTGCCCAGACAACAGACAGCAGCCACTTCCCCTCCACCCGACCAGGAACCAGGCCACACCCATCTTCCTCCTGGCCACCACAAATGCACAAATAAACCAGAAGCAAGGCCACAGGAACCACTATTCCACAGACGCACCATCCAGCCAGGATACAGGGGGCCTACCCAACCTACGTACACCACCAGACCAGTTCCTTTCATTCCATACAACCGGCAGGGGCCTGGCCTGTGCCACCTCCACAACCATGACCCAGGCCGGATCAAATACCCTTTAAGGCCATATTCAATGGCTGCTATGAACATTTCAATTACTTCCTCACTCGAATCCAATCCCATATAGAACAATTTGGAGATCAATACATCACAGAGCGCGATTTGGTTATGGCCATAACAAATGGGATGAATGAAGGGGATGCTTCAGACTGGGTAGCTCAACTACACAATGAACAAGCCCCTGAATTAGGTGATATCAATGGATTTATTCAATTATTAAGACTCAGATTTGAAAATCCAGACAGGGTAGCAGAGAATGAAGAGAAGTTAATGGAAATGAGGCAAGACCCTTGTCAGAATTTATTTGGGACTTTAGAAGGATCGCAAGCCACCTCATGGATTGGCCTGAAAGAATGACTTTACACTATTTTAAAAATGCCATTGATCCAGAAGTAAAGAAGGCCTGTGAAATTAGGGGAATCCTAGAGACATTACAATCATTGTATGTCACATCCCTCTGCTTAGATTGCAGCATCAACCCACATAGGAAACCCCTTCCAGCAGCCCTGCCTAAGAGAATTGTGGCTAGGAGACCACCGACTGGATCAGCCGAAACTGTTTGTACCCAACCTACCAGGGTGCTGAAATGTTACTGATGTGGCCAAGCTGGCCATAGAGCAGCAAACTGTTTGGCCCATGCTTCTGTACCACAAGCTCTGCAGTCGAAGTCTAATCCAGCCATTAAGGTCAGAAGAATCAAGAAAGACCTCCAGCCAGGGGCGGGTTCACCAAATACAGCTGGGAAAGCCCCCCCTGCATGGATGGGAGCTATGGACCACCAGACCACCACCACGTCCCCGAAAACCCAACCTGCAAAGATGATCCAATGGTGAGTGATCCCATCATAGCTTTTACAGTCAAGGTCAAGTTAGTGATACCAAAGACGGGGGAGGCCAGGGAGTTAGAAGCTGTCAATGATACTGGTTGTTCTAGATGCCTTATTGGACTCCCCATCGTTGAATAACTGGGCATAAAGACTAACCCGCTAAAACGCCCAATCAGATTTGAGCAAATGGATGAAACCTTAATTGGGGGGGAAGCAACCACTCAGATGACTGAATTGATCAAGAGGGAATTAGGGTCCCATTGCAAACTCATACATTTCATAGTGGCCCCCAAGATGTCAAAATCAATCATACTGGGACTAGCTTGGCTAGACAAATGGGCCCCAATGATCAAATGGGAGGATAGATTCAGAAAAATCGTCATTGGACTGGGCCCATTGCCCCCTCTTCCACCCACTAAAAAGTCACCGGTCAGCTTGAACCCAGAGCCTGAGCCAGCATCCATGGCATCCCAACTTCTACCAGATAACCCCAGGTACCCGACCGATACAAAGACTTGCCTGAAGCATCCAGTGAAGAAGAGTGTAATGTCTTACCTCCCCATCGAGAATTAGAGCCTGGGGCAAAATTACCAAAACCAAAGTTGTATTCCATGATGCCTGCTGAAATGACTGAATGAAGGAAATACATCAACAGCAATTTGGAATGAGGTTTTATTGAGCTTGCTAAATCAAGACCAGCTGCCCCTGTGTTGTTCAAGGAAAAGAAAGATGACAGGTTGATATTGTGTGTTGACTTTAGAGGCATGAACACTGTATGCATCAAAAACATGTACCCTCTCCTGCTTATGAAGGACTTATTGAATCACCCATTGAAGGGCAAGATATTCACCAAGCTAGATCTCAGGGAAGCTTACTACTGGGTCCACATCAAAGAAGAAGATGAGTGAAAAACTGTTTTTAACTGCCCTCTGGGTAGCTTCCAATTCAAAGTTATGCCTTTCAGACTTCAGGGGGCTCCTGCAGTGTTTATGCAGATCATCAATGAGGTGCTACACCCACACTTTTACCAGGAGGTTCTTGTGTACCTGGTGACATACTTATCTTCAGCAAAACCATGGAAGAACATGTTTAATTGGTCTGACAACTTCTAGAAAAACTTCTAGCCACCAAATTATATGTGAAACTCTCAAAATGTGAATTCTACAAAGAGTTGTTGGACTACTTAGGCTACCGAATATCCAACTTGGGGATTGAAATGGACCCCGGAAAGGTAAAAGTGTTACTGGACTGGCAACCCCCCAGAACCCGAAAACAACTTCAAAGTTTCTTAGGGTTTGCCAACTTCTATAGACAATTCATTCCATCCTTTGCTGAAGTTGCCCTCCTGTTGATGGAGCTTTTAAAAACGGGCCCGCCACCCACCAAACTGAAGCCAAGGCTTGGACTATGAACTGTCAGAAAGCTTTCGAGGCCTTAAAATGCTTCTTCGCAGCTGAGCCCATCCTCCAGCACCCAAATGTGACCAAACCTTTTATTGTCCAAACGGATGCAAGTGATGTAGCAGTGGCAGCTGTTTTGCTGCAAAAGGACTCTTGAGGCCAACTGATGCCTTGCGCTTATGTGTCCAAAAAGCTGACAGACACAGAGCGAAGGTGGGTGGTCTGGGAGAAAGAAGCATTTGCTATATGATGGGCTTTGTTGACTTGGAGGGATTTTCTAGAAGGGGCACCAGAAGCCTTTGAGGTATGGACCGATCATAACCTTGAGGCTTTAAAGACCCCAAGGAGATTATCGCCCAAACACATTCGCTGGGCCCAATATTTCAAGTAATTCAACTTTAACATTAAATATATCCCGGAAGGGAAAAATGTACTGGCAGACACTCTGTCCAGAAAACCTCAGTTTGACAGCCACTGAGAGGAAATAGTACAAGCCTTAATTTCAGAAGCTCAATCAGCAGGCCAAGTGACCACTCAAGCCCAAGCCAACTGCAACCCCAAACACCTGGAAGATAAACTGACTACAGAATTGAAAATGGCCCTATTGACCAGCCCTTGGTTCCCATCAAACTGAGTTGACAATGAATGCTGGACTAGCTTGGAAAGGGACTAAGATTTATGTACCCACAACCCTAAGAATACTGATACTAAAGCGTAGCCACGACTCCTGGCTGGGAGGCCTCTTCAGATTCCTAAAAACCCTACATTTACTGAGAAGACAGTTCTGGTGGCCAAAAATGAAACCTGATGCTGAGGACTATGTAAAAAGTTGCTCAATTTGTGCCACAATGAAACACAGAACTGGAAAAACCCCTGTCTCCTGCAACAAGTTGCTGAACCAACCCAACCTTGGGAAGAGATCGCAATGGACTTTATTGTTGAATTACCTAAGAGTGAAGGGAATACGATCATTTGGACTACAATTGACTTATTCTCTAAACAGGCCCATTTGATAACCTGTAAAGGACTTCCATCTGTGAAAAAACTTGCAAAGCTGTTTGTGAAACTTATCTATAGACTACATGAAATACCTCATAGAATAATATCAGAGAGGGGTACAATTTACCACAAAATTTTGGAGGGAATTTCTGAAATCCATTGGTTCCTCTCAAGGGTTATCCTCAGTTTTCCATCCTGCTTGTAATGGAGCAGCAGAGAGGACTGACGCCATGATTGAACAATACATTAGATGCTATGTAAATTATCAACAAGAAAATTGGTCAACCTTTTGCAGAGGTTGCTTATAATAATGCAGTACATAGCAGCACGGGATTGACTCCATTCCAAATAAACACTGGAATGGATTTTGTCCTGATGCCAGAGTTGCCTAGACAACTTCCCTCATCCATGTCCCTAACAGAATGGATGAACTCATTAAAGAAAGGATGGGAAGATACAAAAAAAGCTTTGACCGAATCTACAAAAAATTATAAAAAACAGGTAGATAAACATAGATCCCCTCAACCGCCGTTTAAAGTAGGGGACAAAGTATATTTGTCGACCAAGTATCAGGTTGAAACTGCCCAGTAAGAAGCTGGGTTCAAAATTCTTGGATCCTGTTAGGAATACAAGTCACCTAACAGGTATTTTGGTTAGAAATATATAAACCAGGATAGACCTTTTAAAACTATCTTTAAGAAAATGCAAAACTGCATTTGGGTGTGGTTTTTGAAATGGCCATAAAATGGGGCCAGAAACCTGGGTTCTTTTAGTCTTAGTCTGAGTTTCAGAAGAGAGTGTGTCTGAGTGAGTATCTCTGTTTCCTTCTGTTGGAAAATATTGTGTTCCTCCATTTCTTCTAATTGACTGATATTACTGGATTTAATGTAAGTCTGTCACTGAACTGTTTTTTGACACTGGAGTTTGATATTTGGATTATCCCTGGATTGAAAACTGACTGATTTACTTGTGAATGACTTTGGATTGCTTATTTTGGACTTTGCTTAAACCTTTCTGGAAGTAAAAACCTACATTTACTGTACAGTGTATCTGTGTACTATATGTGTATTATTCAAACACTTCTCTCAAATATGTCTCCCTGTATGCGCTCATTCTCCTAACAGGGAATTACCTCAACAGGTCCATTCCCAATTTCAAAGATAATCAATCCGGTCACTGTCCAATTAGGTCTTCCTTGAATATTGGGGAAAATTCATCCAGTATTCCATTGTAGTTTACTAAAACCAGCTACTACATCACTGATAAGACCACCGCCAATTGCTCCCCCTAAACTGTTAATGGTACAGGGGGATACATATTATGAAATTCAAAAAATTATTGATTCTAGATTACACCGTGGCCGATTGCAATATTTGGTCTTATGGAAAGGATACCCTCTCTCAAATGCTAGTTGGGTAAAGAGTTGGGATGTTCATGCTGATCAATTGGATAACCAATTCTATAAGGATTTTCTGTACAAACCGAGGGGTCCTCATGTGGGGGGAGAAGGAGTTAAGGAAAATGTGTTAACCACTGTATCTGGTTTTTTCCCCTTCCTTTTAGGAGGAAGAGTTTTCAAGGGGGGACACTTGTCAGCTTTAAAAATTAGCTGCCACATTTTTTTAAGAGAGTTGGAGGAGTTGAAAAGTTCAAGATTATTCTGTATGTAGTATTAAGAAATTCCAGTGGCAGTTAATTGGTTCTCGTGATTTATGTAGTGTAGAAGTGGGAGGAGAGAAGGGAGGAGAGAAGGTAGATTCTGTGTAACATGTGAAAATAATTTCACTTGGGAAATTGCCTTTGACATGCCAGATCTGTTTCTAAATAAATCAATTGGAGAGGAATGTCTTGGAGTGATTGATATCATGGATACTTTCTGGATGCCTTACACTACCCCTACCAACACTGATAGGGCAAACCACTAGACTATAAACTGACAGTGACCCACAATCCTTACTAGCACTGATGATGTTACCTATTTTGGGTAATGAAATGTCTGCAAGAAAACAAGTAAGCTCAGAGAACACCAAGGACCCCTCATTTCAACCCCACACTACATATATTCTTCTCTATGGTACTTTCTTTTCTATTTCGTACAGACACAAATTCAGGTTCATGCTCATTTTTATATTCTATTTCATATCTTATTACTATTTTATATTTTCCATATATCTTCTCCCCTCTTTTAATTTTCTCAATTTTATTTTATTTATTTTATCTCAATTCAAATTATTATATTTATATTTTTTGTCTGTCCTTTTTCAATTGTCTATTATATTTTCTCATTAAACAAAATTTCTCCTGTAGTTACTAATTGGAGTATGACACCTTTATATCTTTCCCCTAAAGTTGTAACACTCAATATAATACATAACTTCTATTCAGATTTCGCTTGGTACATTCTTAAACTACACACTGTATTCTTGAAAAAAAAATAAAAAAATATAAATGTATATAATTAAAACAACATTCCATTCCAATTCAATTCTATCATTAATATAAATATTCATTAAAATCTTAACATTTTTCACATTGCTTTTCAATTAAATATCATACTTCTATGGGAACAATTATCGTTAATTTCCCCCCCTTCACTTATATTTTATAAAACATTGACTAATTAAAATGTTCCCATTCCTTCCTAATTCAATTTTCTCATTTATTTTACTTCATTTATTTTATTCACAAAAATTTCACTAAATTACACTATTTTATCCCTCATTCTAATCATATGTTGTTTCCAATTCTCTAAAGTTATTTCTATTACAAATATAACAATACAATCTTATGTACCTTTGCAGAATCCCCTTTTCAGTTAGATTTTCACCCATTATCTTTAAATAGGTCCTGTTTCTTTATATCTTGCTCCAGACCTTTGTAACTTCTTTTCCTTTCCTTCTTCCCTCTCTTCTTCTCTCTCCCCCTTTTACCCCTTTGTCTCTCTACCTCTATTTCCCTCTTTTGTATTCCCCTTTTCTGTTGCTCTCCAGTATTATACTTATTTTTTGAATTATTTTTCTTTTCTTTGGTTGTTTTTTTAAGTCTTAAATTCTCCATTCTCTTTTCCCCCTTTCCTTTTTCTTCCCCACATAGAGTTACTTGTTCATTAAAATGGCTTCTTCTTTGTCCCAGTCTTCTTGTTTTACAGTCTTTTCTTGATGTTTCTCGTAGTTCCAGATCTCCATTTCTAAGAATTGAAAAACAAAGCCAGAAGAACTCTTCCCTTCTTGTGCATCTTCTTTGTACTTTTTAAGTTCCATTTTCAATTCATCCAGAAGTGATGCCATTGTATAAATTTTTAAACAACCACCCGATTGATTTTAGTCATTCAAATATAATAATCAAAAATCCAAAAGTCACCAAATAATCCAAATACACGCAAGCTGTTTCTTTTTTGCTCTTTCTTTCTTTTTTATTTCACTTTCTCTTCCTGGGGTTACTATTTAGTTGCAAAGTTTCAGTTAAAATGTATCTTTTAGAAGTCTTATTGAAGTTTTACTTTAGATTCTTTTAAAGTCCAGGCAGTCTCCTCCCTCTTCCAGATCCTGCCCTTATTCTTTTTCTCTCCCTTCCTGCTTATAGAAAAAAAAGTTTTTAATGTTCAGAAATCTTTATTGTCCCTTTGGCATTTTGTTTTATTTTCAGCTTAATTGCCTATTGATGCCAAAGCAGATTTTTCTGATTTCTTATTTAAGTCTCTTAGTTGTCAATATAGGGAAGGAGAGAGAGAGAAAAAGCTAAACCTTCCTCTTTTTACTTTATTTCGCTGCTTCCGACTCTTCTTTGGGAGAGATGTTATTTTTGTAAAATTTAAATTCCAGGGTACCTTAGTTGTTGCTTTTTCAACTTAACCCAGTCAGCCAAAACTTTCACTTCTTATCTTCTTCCTGCATGTTCTTTTCCAGTTGAGTTCTTCTTTGAGGTGGCCATTTCTGACCACCACTCCTACCGCCTTGGGGAAAGGGAGTAATAGCCAGCTGAGGAGGAGAGATGCAGCTCTCCTCAACCCTGCTGGTGGTCTCCCCCCTCTTCACCACCTCTACGGGGTGGCTTAGCCCCGAAACCAGCCAGCTTGGGGCGCTCCAGCAGCAAGCCCAGACAGAAACCGCGCACGATCGCAGATTCCTGTCTGTTACCGAACCCTTCAAACTGGAAGTCCTATGGGTGTTATTTTTCTTAACTACTCATGAATTTAGTTATTCATTTTTTTTTTAAAAAAAAATGCTGTATTGTAGCTATGATTTTAAGCTGAAGAATAGGATTTTTTTGTGGTCTTTCTTTTTTTTTTTTCTATGATTATTTTAAGAAGGCAGAGACTCCCACATAGATATTGTCACCATGGCAATTTCTTTATAGAAGTGGGAGACAATTCCCCCCCCCCCCTTTTTAATCTTTTCAATTTTCTGTGCGAGGTATTTGTTGTTGTTGTTATTTATCTGTTTTAGATAAATCAAGTACTTGATTTACTTTTTTATTCAGTTTCCCATTAAAAATACAATACTGTACTTAAGTGTTTAAAATGTTTTCACTTTGAACTGTTTTGAGTTTGAAATGGGCTGTTTTGATTACACTGAAAAGTTTGGCTTTGAAATGGTTTGTACAAAGTCAAACCAACTATATTTGTTTCAAGTTTGAAACAGCTCTTTGTTTTCAACTTGAAATGTCTCATTTGAAGTTCAGTTGAAAAGCAGTACTCTTAAACAATCTTATTTACATTATCTAATAAATCCCATGGTATCACAATCATATTCAGGATTTTCAATGTATATCTCAGTAAGTTATGATCAAAGTTACATTCAGATGAATATCTGTAAGACTGAATCTTTAAATATTCTTTAATTTTGGAGCTATATGTCCAGCTCCAAGGGGGGTGAGAAAAATCTTCTTGAAACCACAAGGTAGCCAGAAAGGATAAATGGGAAAAAGGCTGGCATTCACAGAGAGACTTCATCCAATAGTTATTCCCAGTGATGATGATGTTTGGTTAATCTTTCCCTAAATTATTTTTGGATATATTTAGGAATACATACATATATATCTGTATTGAATGCAGAGAGCTTGACTTGTGCCGCATATACAATATACAGTTAACTTATATAAAACACATAATAATGTTAAATGTTTGGGATCTTGTGAAGGCATGTTACTAGCTGTCCAAGGCTGTATGCAGCCTACAAGCTATGGGTTAGAAATGCTTGGTATACAGATAGTCCTTGATTTATGGCCATTTGTCTAGTTATATTCAATAGTTATATTCAAAGTTATGATGGCACTGAAAAAAAGTGACTTAGGACATTGCAGCATCCCTGTGGTCATGTGATCATGATTCAGGAGCTCAGCAACCATCATATATTCACAATGGCTGCAACATCCTGATCTTACATGATTACCATTTGTGACTTTCCCAGCCAGTTTCCAAAAAGCAAAATCAATGGGGGAAACTAGTTTTTCTTCACAACAGAATGATTTGTTTAATGAACATGACAAAAATGGTAATACAGTCAGTCACAATCACGTAATGACTTGTTTAATGATTGAATCACTTTGTGATCCAAATACCAGACCCAGTTGTGGTCATTATTTATCATCTGTATGATCATCATTATGAGCCATGGTAGTGCAGTGGTTAGAGTATAGTACTGCAGGTACTGCAGTACTAATTCTTCTGACTGCCAGCTGACTGCAATTTAGCAGTTCAAATCTTACCAGGCTCAAGGTTGACTCAGCCTTCCATCCTTCTAAGGTGGGTAAAATGAAGCCCAAGTTGTTGGGGGCAATATGCTGACTCTGTAAATCACTTAGAGAGGGCTGTGAAGCACTATAAAGCGGTATATAAGTCTAAGTACTATTGCTATTGCTAACATCATTCATTGTCTTTGGTTCTAAGAGCATTTCATAACTTTTTCATCATCATAGTGGACTGAGATTCAGAAGAGGAGACCAACAAGGAGCAGCCAGGTCCAGAATTATCAGACAGTGGCTCTTTGAGCAGGCAGAGGAAGTGGAACGATCCAGCAACCATCAGGCACAGATGCCAGCACTCTCCAAATGGGAAGGTGTTGAATTGCCACCCATTACAGCACAGGGGTTTGTCACACTAAGAAATGAGCAGAGCAGAGGTACTCTGAAAAATTGCTCACAAGGAAGGGATGTCACTCTTCTAAATGAAGAACACAGAGAATGCTTGTTTTTAAGTACTGGAGCAAGGTCAAGCCCCTCTATTCACAACTGTCTGTTCGTAGAACTCTTGTTCTATGAACCTCAAGACTCTGACTCTGGGACTGACTGGCTGATGAACCTTCTACAGTGGGCTGACACTTGGACATTACCTGACTATGCTTCTGCTTGCTGTTTTGAACTAGAACTCTTGTAAGGCAACTTGCTAAACTTTGGGGAGAAACTTCTCTGCTCTCTCTCTCTCTCTCTCTGTTTGCACTCACTTGTTTGCTTACTTGCAAACCTCAGTAAAGTGTCCAATTACCTCTTCATGTGGGTGAGTGTGCTTGGCCTGGGGCAAGATAACTATTTTTTTTTTAAAAAAAACAGGAACACATGTAGAAACAAATAAATAAATAAAAGCCATCAACCACAGTTATAAATCCACAATGAATTCATCTGCTAGCAGGGCCAAATATTTTTACTCAGGCAAGTTTTTGATATGTTTTTTTTTTTTAACTAAGTTGGAATTATCTATTAGTTTAATTGATGGGGCTTTAATGGTACCTTTTCATTAATCCATGTTTTAAAAATAATGCCTATCTTTATTTTTAGCAACTCTGTTTTAGAAAGCAAGAAAAGATACAAAATTCAGTCAATAAATAAAAAGCACCCAATTTAAAGAAATTGTTGGACAGCAAGAGGAACCCAATCTTATTCAGGAATAATTAATTTATTTATATACATATAATTCCCTATTTAGTCACTGGAAAATAGAAACAACAAATTGTTGGCATGGCATCAGAAGCAGGAAGATTTCTGAATTGAATAAGTCAGGAGACCTATATCCCAAACAGGGAGATCAGATAATTCAAACTTCAATCAGAATAGAGCTGGAAGGGATCTTGGAGATCATCTAGTCCAGTCACCTGCTTAAGCAAGAGACACTGTACCATTTCAGACAGCTGATTGCCCAGTCTTTTCTTAAAAACCTCCAGTAATGAAGCACCTACAATTTCTAAAGGAAAGCAGTTCCACCCATTAATTGTCCTAACTATTAAGAAGTTTCTCCATAATTCCAAGTTCCTTCTCTCCTTGGTTGGTTTACATCCATTGTTTATTGTCTTGCCTTCTGGTGCTTTGGAAAATATGTTGAGCTCCCTCCTTTTTTGTGCAGCTTTTTTGTTCAGAAGTTTATGGTGTCTCTTTGGTTGGCGTGTTGACTCTGGAAGAATCTTGACTGTGTTGAACGGGATGCCTGGTTAGAAAATAACAAATATAATGAAAGTAATGTGATCTGGAGTACTTACCACTTGATTTTGCCAGTATATCATGTTAATTTATCTGGCGTTTCCTTTTCATTCCAAGCAGTAAAGATGACTTTTTCACTTCATGCAAATGAATACATTAATATGTTAGCAGAGTCCTTTGCAGGTTCAAACTCCAATTCAGGAAACATATGTAGCAGGATAGATTTGAAAATCAGATGATGAAAATTACCGCTGTACCCAATTAACTACTGCTTCCTATGTGAAGTTATTTAAATTGGAATAAAGTGAGCACTACTACACCATGTTGAGATAAGTTAATAATAAACATTTATTACCTGCTGTCTCTTTTGAAGAAATAACCTGATATTTCAATGGAGAAAAGTACCCAGCTTTCACAATATTACATTTTGTTTAAAATTAATTCCCAAATGGTGGGGTTATCATCAGTAGCTTTGCAATAATCCGTGGTGAACTTAAGGAGACTTTTGCAGAAATGGAGTTTCAGGCATTCACTGCAAAACAAACAACTTTGCCAGCTGGTTATCTCAGAAGGTATTTTGCAAAATAATTAAAAACCCATGGAGGGAAAATACATTGCTTTCATACTGCTTATCTTAATAACAATTGCTATTTTTTTTTATTGCTTGCATGTTTTATTTTTATTGACACAACAGTTCTTTTAATTTTAAACCCTACAACTAAATGCATCTTTTCCTATTGAAATTATTAATTGTTATTAATTCAAGTTATCTGTATCTATCTAACACGTAATAAATATTTGGTACAGTTGCATTAATTTTAAATATACTATTCTGTAAATATCTTAGGTTGGTATTTTTTATTTGCAGACATTATATTCACATATTTCCTTTCTTTATGCCAAAACCGAGATTTGGACTGCTCTTCAGACTTTTGCTAAGCTGCAGCAAAACAGGAAATAATAGAAAAATACAGTCTGGTATCCGAAACATAATGACAACAACAGAATCTGTATGAACAGTAATGAGTGTAAAAATCAGCTTACCCCATTTCCCCCCCACTTGTTCATTTTTTCCTCTCTGTCTCTTTCAAATCCAAATCTAAATTTAATTAAATCAAAAATTAACATTTAATCAATTGTGAAAAGCATTAGGACCAGACCTACTGTTAGGAAGTTGAAGTGATTGTCTCAGGTGGCCTAATAGCCTCCCTAATGTTTTTCATTGATTTCCTGGATGTTCACCTCCACAGAAGGACAAAAGTGTGAATGTCATGTAATATGTCCTGAAACATTAAATTAGCCTGATACTTCAAAGGTGGTGAAGAACATTGTTGCATTGACTGTGCTAAATTGAGTTCAGCATCAGTTCTACATGCTTTGGGGAGAAAGCTTTCTCCCTCTTGTTATTTTCAACATTTGTTTAGCTTGCCACAAAAAGGTTATAGTGTTGTTTTAAGTCAAGTTTCTCTGGGAAGGAAGTTCTAATGAATCAGTGCAGTCACCCAGAAAAAAAAATGTATGCCTGACTTTATATAATCTATATGGCTACCTTTTTGTCACCCCAGGGTTATATTTAAACATAGTTGATGTAACCACCAGAACAGATAGTCCTAGACTTTGGGGTCCTTCATTTATATGAACACTTTCCCACACTTCTAAGATGTGTTAAACCTATATGTTTCATTTAAGAATGCACTCTCCACAAAAATGGAAAGAAACAGCACCACCGTTTCTTAGCCCTATCTGAGGGGCAGTGGGAGAAATCTGAGAAGTTTCAAGATTTCAAAAAGATATTTGAAGGCCACATGTGGACTGCAGGATACTCACTCTTCCTCTAAATTTTTGATTCCTCCATCTTGACATGAGGGGATTTGCTCTGCTGATCAGAAGAAATCAAGATAAACATTTTGGGGAAAAACAACTATTTACAGTTTCAGAACACTTGGTGATTTAATTTAGTGCTGTGCTGAAATCTCTCCAGCATTCTTTTTATAAGGGGAAATGGAAGTAATGTGGTTTTGATTATGGTCTGTTCAGACTGTGCATTTCTGTACTAAGTTAGAGCTGGCTGCCGTCAAACAACCAATGAACTGAGTCTACCGCTTTCACAAGTGTCCAATCAGGGGGTCCCATTAACAGCCAATCAGACTGGCCAAAAACGACCAATCACGATTCGCTATCTGTGGACCAATGAGAAGTGCAGGATTACAAGCCTGCTGCAAGACGAAGCTGTTGAGGGTTGTATTGCTGTGTTGGCTTAGTCCATAATGCCCCTCCCCCTTGGTTCCGTCTGAGGGGTGGGGTGACGTATTCTCGTAAGTAGGCAGGTCGCTTCACCTGTCTGCTTGACCTGCGCTATTCCACCGGGTTCTGTCCTGGTTCTGGTTCTGGTGGGCTGCTAGCTGGGTTGGATGGTGAAGATTGTGGTCCCGGGCTGCTTTCCCTGCTTACGTCAGCGCTGTCTTCCGGGTTCCCTGGATCCGCTTCCATCACGGTGCTTTCACGCAGCGAGGCCGCTCTCTGGCTCATTCTCCTTCGGAAGGTGAGTATCCCCTGGTTGGTTGTGCAGGCTGTTGGGTTTTGATTATCATTTCTTCTTCATCCTCCTCAATGTTCCTTCCCCTCCCAGCTAGCGATTTCGGTGCTAATCTGGAACGGAGCTGGTCTTTCTGGCGTTTCCACATCTTACCGTCTGCCATTTGTAGGTGATAAGATCGGGGTCCTGTAAGTTGTGTTATTGTTGCGGGGACCCACAATGGGTCACCCGAGAAGTTTTTTGCAAACACAAGGTCCCCTTCCTGGAATGCCTGACACTTGCTGCTGGATCCCGGGGGTTGTTCCGGTGTGTAGTTTGGATGGAGGCAATCGAGATGCAAGCGAAGTTTCCGGCCCATCAGGAGTTCCGCTGGGGTTTTGTTCATGGTGCTGTTTGGGGTTATGTGTTGGAGAAGAAGCATTCAGTTTATTTTGTCATCAATGTCGCCATAGTCCATTTTGTGCAGGGTCTGTTTTACAAATTGAACCATTTGCTCAGCTCTACCATTGGCCGCAGGGTGAGCTGGCGATGTTAAAGCATGGCGGATGCCCTGATCTGCCAGGTATTATTCGTATGGCAGGGCAGTGAATTGGGGGCCATTATCTGAGACCAGGATATCAGGAAGTCCGTGGGTAGCAAATAGTTTATTCAGTTTTTTAGTGACTGCATCTGTGGTGGTGCTTTTCATCTTGTGGACTTCAAGCCAGTTTGAATAGACATCCACTGTTAGGAGGAAAGTGTGTCCTCTTGTGGGTCCCGCAAAATCAACGTGGATGCGGGACCAAGGACCTCGAGGCGTTTCCCACTTAGTTGGGGGAGTCTTTGGAGGAGCGGAGAGAGTCTCCTGGCATTTACTACATTTTGCTACCCAGGTCTCTATTTGTTTATCTAAACCAGGCCACCCTGCGAAACTCCTGGCAAATGCCTTCATCCGCACGATGCTTGGATGTCCATCGTGTAGCATTTTCAATACCCTATATTGCAATTTCTCTGGGACTATGACTCTGTCTCCCCACACTATGCAGCCTTTCTGGGAAAATAGTTCTGTTTGACGATTTTTAAATGGCTTAAATGTGTCATTGGTTGCACCGTCCGGCCAACCCTGTTCTACCCAGGACTCGTGCCAAAACAGGGTCCTTTTTTGTTTCTAAGGCGATGTCTTGAGCGGCGATTTGAGGGTTTCGATTTGTAATACAGCTATGTTTGGAGCAGGGTCCTCTATAATGTCTGGTAGTGGAGAGCGGCTTAAAGTGTTCGCGTGGGGAATGGTTTTCCCCGGGCGATGTTGCAATCGGTAATCGTAGGCGGCTAAAAATTCTGACCAACGTGTCATTCTTGGTGATAAAATATGGAGAGTTAGTTTGTTTCCCGCCAAAATACCAAGTAGCGGCTTATGGTCTGTAATTATGGTAAAGGGTCTCCCATGTACATATTCATGGAAACGTTTAATTGCGGATACAATAGCGAGGGCCTCTTTATCGTTGACTATAGTTCCTTTTGGTTTTAGACAAAGTTCTCAAAAAGAACGCAATGGGTGCCTCATTTCCATTTGGTAGGGTATGGCTTAAGATGGCTCCTACTCCAAATGGTGAGGCATCAAAGGTAACTGTCAAAGGTAGAGTCTCATTGTATTGCATTAATACAGCATCGGAGGTTAAAAGGTCTTTTATCTCTTTGAATGCTTTCTCTTCACGCCGTCCCCAAACCCAGGAAGCCTTTTTATCGAGGAGTCTATGTAGGGGCTTGGCTAAGGTTGCATTCTGGGGCAAGAAAATGTTATAAAAGTTAATGAGTCTCAGGAAGGCTTGGGGGGTCTGTCTTATTCCTAGGTCTTGGGGCTTTTTTGATTGCGGTTAGATTTTTTTTGGTGGGGTGGATTCCCTGTCTGTCGAGAAGGTATCCCAGGAACTCCACTCTCTCCGTACAAAGTTGACACTTGTCTCTTTTTACTTTCAGACCAGCGTCTTTGAATTTCTGCAGGACTTTTCTGAGTCGTTGTATTAATAACTCCTTAGTGGGGGCAGCTGTTAGGACGTCGTCAAAATAAGGCACGACACCTTTTATGCCTTGTAATAGTCTCTCCATTAAACTTTGGAAAATGCCTGGTGCCACGCTTACTCCGAATTGGAGTCTATTGCACTTAAAAGCGCCTCTATGTGTAACTATTGTCTGGGCTTCTGCAGTTGCTGTGTCTACAGGCAGTTGCTGGTACGCCTGAGCTAAGTCCAATTTCGCAAATATTTTTCCGCCACCCAGGGAATGAAGAAGGTGTTGAACCACCAGTACTGGATAAGCGCTCTGTTGAAGAGCATGATTTAGGCTGTCTGAGGATGACTCGAGGTCTTCGTGGTGGGTAATGGTAGCGTGCTTCTCAGTGGCGAGTGGGGTCTCATTGGTGAGTTGGCGAAGTGGTGCGTTCGCTCGGTGCATTCGAGCGGATGACTTCCTGGTTGCTTCTGTGGCAGTAGCATCGGTGATGACATCTGTAAGGCTGATGTCGCCTTTCGCCATCAGTTTACGCTGCACGTGTGGTACATTTAAGCTCAGAACTATGAGGTCTCTCAGGGCTTCCTCTAAGTTTGCAAAATCACAAAGACCTCCTAGGTTCCGGAGGTCAGCTATGAAATTACCAACACTCTCGTCCTTCCGTTGGTCCCTCTGGTAAAATTCATGTCTTCGTATCAGTGTAGGTACTGGGGGTGCTTAATGGGCCCGGAGGATTGGAGCGAGGGTATCCCAATCCATGGTCTTCACTTCCACTGTTTTTGCCAGTGCTTTAGCCATTTTGAAAACGGCAGGGCCGCAATGAGTCAGGAACACCGCTCGTTTCTTGCCAGTCATAGCATCTTTTAAGCTGTTGGTTTCTAGGAACATCTGGAAGCGATCTATATATGAGTCCCAGTCTTCGGTTGCTGGGTCGAATGGAGCAGGTGGTAAGGCACCGCTGGTCATCTTTCCGTTTGTTGCATGCGCTCTTTCGCCACGTGCTCTGTCTTGTTCAATGCGTTCTTAGTTAGTTCTATCATCTCCGTATCCCATCCTCGTCGCCAGTGTTAACTCCTGGGCATGGGTGCAAGGAACAGAGACAAGACATCAAACGATGACTTCAACTCTTTATTTACCAGGAAAGAACAGAGCAAAATACCTGGGCAGCAGCAGCTCTTTTATAGAGCTGGCTGCCGTCAAACAACCAATGAACTGAGTCTACTGCTTTCACAAGCGTCCAATCAGGGGGTCCCATTAACATCCAATCAGACTGGCCAAAAACGACCAAAAACAATTCGCTATCTTCGGACCAATGAGAAGTGCAGGATTACAAGCCTGCTGCAAGACGAAGCTGTTGAGGGTTGCATTGCTGTGTTGGCTTAGTCCATAACACTGAGTATAGATCTCACATGAGAAAAATTAGATATTCCCAAACTCTGAAGACTGTTCCAGAGCTTGATATGGTCACCACAACTAACAACAGTCTATATTCAGCAAAATACTGACTCCTCTTTGGTATTCTTTGACTTTCCCAATCATCCAGTGCACTTCAGCAGTAATGTCTCTTGTTCCTTCATATTTCTAAAACCATCTCCATTTCCATGTAAACTGCAAATCTGCATTGTATTATTCTTAGAATTACACTATTTACTTAATAAATTTATATGCCACTCATCTCATTATCAAGCAGTTTTTGATAACTTTCAACATGATAAAAACAACAATATAAAATGTTAAAACATTACACTAAATATTAAAACTAACAAAAATTAGCTAAAATAGGAAACAGTTCTTGTGCTAGTGTGTGAAATTAAATATATTATACAATGCACAATCTGTTAACTCTCCTTTCTTTGGTATTACTATGCAGAGTGAGTTTCTTCAATCTGTTGGCCACTTGTCATTTTATAGATTTGCTAGAATAATTTGATTAAAGATTTCTCTGATTATTATACTGTTGCTTTCCATATTTCTTTACATCAATTCATGTAGCTTGCTGACTCCAATAATGACTACAGTGCTGAATAATTAGACTAGAGGTTCTTGCTAATAGGGAATCGCTTCTAAGGTATGGTAGAAGTTGATATGTTTATTATACAAATTTTGGTATACTCTTTCCATTTTTGGTCTTTTTTGAATGAGTTACTATCTGTCTTTTGTAACCTTTATTATGCAAATTTGAATGTGGAGTTTCCTTCTAAGTTTGAGGAACTTCTGGAAGACTTTTCTTGTCCTGCCATGCCTCTTTCTACTTTCATTCTACTTACAGATGTTGCTGTGATGCTGCAAACCTGTCTCTTCTAACAGTTTTCTGATATTCTTTGTTATGTTCTTTCCTGGGATCTTTGTTTATCTTGATTTTATTTTTTTAAATTTATTTATCAATTTTATTTGTTGCCCATCCTGCAGTTCAGGTAACTCTGAGAATAGAATAGAATAGAATACTTTATTGGCCAAGTGTGATTGGACACACAAGAAATTTGTCTTGGTGTAAATACTCTCAGTATACATAAAGAAAAGGTACATTCGTTAAGAATCAAGAATCATAACATACAACACTTCATGATAGTCATAGGGTGCAATCAGCAATCAAATCATACTAGGAAACAGTCAATATAAATTGTAAGGATACAAGCAACAAAGTTACAGTCCTACAATCACAGGTGGGAGGGGATGGGTGATAAGGAGTGATGAGAAGATAAACAATAATAGTAATGTACACTTTGTAAATAGTTGAACAGTATTGAAGGAATTATTTGTTTAGCAGAGTGATGGCTTTGGGGAAAAAACTGTTCTTGTGTCTAGTTGTTCTGTGTGCAGTGCTCTATAGCATCGTTTTGAGGGAAGGAGTTGAAACAGTTTATGTCCGGGATGTGAGGGGTCTGTAAATATTTTCACAGCCCTCTTTTTGACTCGTGCAGTATACAGATCCTCAATTGAAGGCAGGTGGGTTGTAATAGTTTTTTCTGCAGTCCTAATTATCCTCTGAAGTCTGTGTCTCTCCTGTTGGGCTGCAGAACCAAACAGACATAGAGGTGCAGATGATAGACTCAATAATTCTTCTGTAGAACTGTATCAGCAGCTCCTTGGGCAGTTTGAACTTTCTGAGTTGGCTCAAAAAAGAACATTGTTGTACTTTTTTGATGACATTTTTGATGTTTGGTATCCATTTTAGGTCATGTGATATAGTAGAACCTAGAAATTTGAAGGTCTCTACTACTGATACTCTGTTGTCTAGTATTGTAAGAGGTGGTAGTATGGGAGAGTTTCTTCACAATTTCTATGGTTTTGAGTGTGTTCAGTTCCAGATTGTTCCAGTTACACCACAAGGCAAGTTGTATAACCTCCTGTCTGTATGCAGATTCATCATTGTCTTGAATGAGTCCAATCACTCTTTTGTCATCAGCAAACTTCAGTATTTTAATAGATGGATCATTTGAGATACAGTCATTGGTATATAGGGACAAGAGAAGTGGAGATAGCACACAGCCTTGGGGGAGGAGCCTATGCTGATTGTACAGGTATCGGATGTGATTCCACCTAGCTTCACCTGCTGCTTCCTGTCTGTTATCAAGCTTATGATCCACTTACAAATGTGTTCAGGTATCACTAGTTCATTTAATTTACTTAGAAGACTATCTGGAATGACGGTATTGAATGCTGTACTGAAGTCTACAAAGAGGACCCTTGCATAGGTATTTGGAGCTTCAAGGTGTTGTAGGATGTAATGCAGAGCCATGTTAACAGCATCATCTGTCGATCTATTTGCAAACTGAATGGGTTCTAACAGTGAATCCATGATGGTTTTCAGGTGGGACAGCACAAGCCTTTCAAAGATTTTCATAACTACAGATGTTAGAGCAACTGGTCTGTAGTCATTCAGTTCTTTGATGGAGGGCTTCTTTGGCACTGGGATAATGGTAGAACGTTTGAAGTAGGAAGGAACATAGCACATCTCTAGTGATCTATTAAAGATTTGGGCGAAGATGGGGCCAATTGGTCAGCACAGACTCAAGAAGGAGTTATCTTGTCTGGCCCTGGTGCTTTTCTTGGCTTCTGTCTGTGTAATAGATCTTGCACTTCTTTTTCTGTGATCACTTGAGGTTGTGAGCCCAATGGATTGGGGCCAGTTGTAGGAGGCTTGACTGTTGTTGGTGTGTTTGAGAAGTGGGTTGTGGAGATAGGTGGCTGTAGTTTCTTTTCAAACCTGCAGTAAAACACATTCAGGTCATCTGCTAATTGTTGTTTTCCTTCTGCCTGGCTTACATCAAGATAAAACTGTGTTTTATTCTGATATTTAATTTGTTTTGTTTCTTAGTTTTTCACAGTATCTTTTTACATTCATCCACAGCAACCTCAATTTCATTTCACAGTTCATATAGATTTCTGTCAGTTGCTTTCAGGGCTTCAGAGTGATTCCTGATGTTCTTTTTTAAAACAGTCAGTACATGCTAGATCACAATGTAAGAGCTGGCTACTTTTCTTCTTTAGCTTCACTTGAAACATGCACATAAGCAGTTCATGGTCTGTTCCACAGTAAGTCTCATCAACACCACATTTTTACTGTTTACTCTTCCATCACTGTTACTGAGATTGGCTTTAATAGGTTTAATAAGGTGGGTAGACTCAGTTACAATGGTGATGAGTTCACTATTGGAAGATCTGAAAACCAGGTTAAGGGAAGATTATCATGGACAATGTTTCTGTGTGTGTGTGTGTGTGTGTGTGTGTGTGTGTGTGAGAGAGAGAGAGAGAGAGAGAGAGAGAGAGAGAGAGAGAGAGAGAGAGAGTCTGTATATCACAAAGAATCAACACCAACTTGAGAGCACTTCATCAATCAAGAATCTTGTTGGTTAGCTCATGTTATTCCTCTGCCTCTGATTTATACTTCAATGAATTAGAGAATTGTCAGCATGGTTTGCTTCTCAATGTTATCTGGCTGTTAAAATATTTTACCTCTTGGCCGTCAGGGCCATTTGCTGTACTTCCTATCTTTTAACAATAATACCATTAATTTAATTTCTATGTACTCCATCTGGTAATATATATTTATATAATTATAGTTTTGGTTGCTGAAAACTATGCTAACAATAAGAAAGCACTGGATTACCAATAAGCCAGAACCCTGTTTCATTTCCTCTTCCTAGTTTTTCTTTCTTACCATTTCCAAATTTCAAACCACAAGCAGCATATTTTGTTTGCATTTCAGATTGAACTTGGCCATAAAATGTGTCTTCCACATCAGTGGTTGGAACATAAATCCAAATAACCATCATGTTAAAGGGTTGCGCACAAAAATAACAATTGATATTATTTTGTCATTGGCTACAGTGTACTCAAGTATTGTTTTTGCTGTCTTCTTTCTGACTATGAAAGCATTGCAAATCCTTTTTTTTTTTTTTTCATGTCCTGAATTGTCATCAGTAAGATCTTCTGACCAAAAATGTTTAATTCCAGCACATTTCAGTTCACTGATGCCTAAGATATCAATGTATGGGCAATTCATGTCATTGTTTCACCTGCTTCCTAAGTGTCATGTTTGCACTGTAATTCTGTTTTAGCAACTTCAGATTTTTTGTTCTTTGTGGCAACATCAGCAAGTATATATCTCAAAGGTTTTAATCAACTATGTCAAAACTGCTATTAGTACTTTGGTTGATTCTCAGTTTTTCTTCCATTCACCCTGTGCGGCCCATCATCTGACACTCTGTCACTAATTACTTTACCTTCTGTGTCCAGATAGATTTTTTGGTAAAAGCACATAAGAGGTTTACCATCACCTTCTCCCACACAGTATGAACTGATGCCTTTGAGATTGCCACTAAAATGATCTCCTCCCTCTGGCATCTTTCTATAATGCTGCTGTTTGAAATGGACCTGGAATAACTGGTATGAATCTTGGGTGTTCCTCTAAGGAGTACTTTTATTTTGCAATACAGTCACAGGCTTTTTTATCCAATTGTCCCAGGAGCCCACATAGACACTCACTTGTGAGCACTTGCCTGGGCATAATATAGCAATAGCACTTAGAAATATATACTGCTTTTATAGTGCCCTCTCTAAGTAGTTTACAGAGTCAGCATATTGCCCCCAACAATCTGGGTCCTCATTTTACCCACCCTGGAAGGATGGAAGGCTGAGTCAACCCTGAGCCTTGGTGGGATTTGAACTGCCAAACTGCAGGCAGCTGGCTGCAGAAGTAGTTTGCAATACTGCACTCTAACCACTGCACTACAGAAGCTCCATTAATATGTTGTCAGCATTTATTTGTGACCCTATCACATTTGTGACCCCAAATTTAGAACAGGGAAACTGCTTCTATTGAGCAAAAGCTTGCCTTCTACTAGAATAAAGTGTCACATTTTAACTTTAATTTGAGCACCATTTCTTCCCCCTAATTACTTATTAATTATGGGCTAAAGTTGTGGTCACACTTATTTTTCTGTACATCCCACAGGCACTTGCTACCCAAAGCTGTCCTTTCTTCTTCACCTCTGCCACTGGGTCACATGCAATAATGCAGTGTGCTAATATTGCTGCTGATTTATTCCTGTTTGTTGTGTTATTTTCATAGTCTAGGTGTTCAGCCTTCCTGCTATATAGTTGGTTGCTGAGCAACATCATTCTCTCTTATCTCTTCCATAAATTTGTGGCAGTTTTATTTATTTTAGTTTTATTTTTGTTTCTGTTTTGTTTTAAAACAGGCGAGTAGTTTTCAAACACAGATCTTTACATATTGATTTGACTGGGGTGTGTGTGTATGTGTGTGTGTGTGTGCATATATCATGCATACACAAACATATATACAAAGATAGACAGAACACACACACACACACACACACACACACACACAGAGATAGCCTCTTTAAGGATTACAAATTTCCTGTCAGTTATTCCTTTTTAAAGAATACACACCCTATTATTTTATTCATGCTGGTAAATAATTCATTGCTTTATCTTTTTTTTTATTGATTGAGAAGAAGGAGGGAGGGTGGGAGTGAAAGACAGAGGAAGAGCAAGGAGGGAGGAGGGAGTGGGAGAGAGAGAGAGAGAGAGAGATGGTATATTGTTTTAGATAAGAATTATCTAAAAGATTTTATGCCATTCAATATGTCAAAAATCTTTCATACATACAGATTTCCGTTAAAAACTCACTAAATATTTGCTATAGTGACAGTTAAGTTTAAAGTAACATTGGACCTTCTTCCCACCTGTCCTTCCATGGCAGCATGTTCATCAAGGCATTGCTTAGAAGAAATAATTTTAGCCTCTTCTTCCACCATGAAAATAAGTTCAACTGTTACTGAGTGTTCAAACTGTTAATACTGTGGTTGACCCCAGATTCTTCAGAATTATACTTTGGACTCTTCTACACAGAAGTGTAGAAGTGGAACATGATGACCCCCATCCGTCTATGTTCTCATGTTTGCGCCATCTGCAATAATCTATATCTTCACTGCCTTCTGCCTCAGTTGTACAATTTGGGACAACAGTAAGTTCCCTGCTTAAAGAAAAGAGTAAACTTGCAACACTTGGTATGTGCCATGGACGTTTGGAGATGGAAGGTTCAACTTCCTCCATTGATAGATCTCATTACTCTTAGGAAGAAACTCAAATCCAAATTGTTAAGTACTCAGACATGGGTCGGAGTAAATGGAGACAGCCTCTGAATAGTGAACTTTCAGCTCTTTATTTGCATAGTGACTTCTCTAAACAACAACAGTGAACTCTGACTTATATAGGCAACTCTTGTAAGAATTGTCCAATAACGAGCTATGAATGCTAGCTCTTTTAACCAATAAGAATCCTCTGTTAAGGGCCAATCGGATTCCTCAGAACTAACCAATCCGATCTGGCCACCTAACAGCCAATCAGAAGTGCAGGGCCAGAACCCTGCACTTTACCTCAAGCTCACACTTTATTAACTATGGTACATACACAACACCCCTTCCCCCTGGCTTCTTAATTACTGTGTAGTTATATAGTCCTTTAGATAGGACGGTTGTCTTTTAAGTCTTTCGGATTTTCGTTGGATTGGTTGGTTGCAATCCTGTTGAGGTAGATTGTTGTTTGGCAGTGGTTCTGCTTCTTGCTCAGGTGCAATTTCTTGCGGTGCAAATGATTTTCCTTCCTGCTCCATTTCCTGAGTATCACTTAGTTCGTCGCTCCCTTCGAGCAGGTTGCCTGGAACTTCATCTTCTTCTGTACCTCCCCCCCCCTCGGTTTGGTCATGGACTTGGTCAGTTGTTGACTGGCCGTTGTGAGTTGTGACCAGAATTGGTCGATATGCCATTTCCACAGTCTATTGTCACAGCATTTCACTACGTAGGATTTGGGGCCGATCATTCGTACTACTGTCACCTCTATCCATAACGGATCTTCCGATAAGTTTCGTGCGTAAACAAGGTCTCCTACCTGGAAGGTGCGACAGCGGCCGCTGGATCCTATTGGCTTTTCCGGTTCGTAAGCAGGGTGCAACCGGTCGAGGTGGGAATGGAGTCTTCGTCCCATCAGTAGTTCGGCGGGAGTTCTGCCTGTGACGCTATGTGGAGTTATGTGTTGCAAAAAGAGAATTTGGTTGACCTTGTCATCGATATTGTCATAGTCCACTTTTTGCAAAGTCATTTTAACAAATTGGACCATGCGTTGTGCTCGGCCATTGGTCGCAGGGTGCGCAGATGAGGTGAGCGCATGGCGGATGCCGCAGTCAGCGAGGTACTGCTCGAACATTAGTGCCATAAACTGTGGCCCGTTATAGGACACCAGGACATCAGGAAATCTGTGGGTTGCAAAGAGTCTGTTTAGGATCTTGATCACCGCCTCGGAAGTTGTAGCTGTCATACGATGAATTTCTAACCAATTGGAGTATGCGTCGACTGTCAGCAGGAAGGTATAGCCCTTGGTTGGCCCTGCGAAATCCAGGTGGATTCTGGACCAGGGTCCACATGGCCTCTCCCATTCAGTAGGCATGGCTTTTGGTGGGGCGTTGCTGACTTGTTGGCAATTGGCACACGCTTTGACCCACTGCTCGATTTGCCGGTCCATGCCCGGCCACCATGCATAGCTTCGTGCAAGCGCTTTCATCCGCATGATGCCGGGGTGGCCCTCGTGCAGAATTCGTAGCAACATCTTCCGGAGTCATTCTGGGACAACGACTCTATCGCCCCAGATGATACAGCCTTTTTGGGAAAAAAGTTCAGTCTGTCGAGATTTAAATGGTGCGAGATTTAATCTGGTACTTGGTCCAATGGCCATCCACGTTCTACCCAGCCTAGGACTCGAGCTAGGGTGTGGTCTCATTTGGTTTCTCTCGTGATGTCTCGGGCGGTCATAGGCGGCGAGTTGAGTGTTTCGATCTGCAACGTAGTTGCCGTTGGTGCCGGATCGTCGAGAGTCTCTGGAAGCGGTGCTCGGCTTGGGGAATGGCTTTCCCCGGGAGATATTGCAGGCGATAATTATAAGCAGCTAGGAATTCTGACCATCGGGTCATTCTAGGGGATAATATGTAGGGGGTTGGCTTGTCCCCGGCTATTATCCCTAGCAACGGTTTGTGGTCAGTTATCATGGTAAATGTCCTTCCATACACATATTCATGAAATTTCTTTACAGCTGAAATGAATGCGAGGGCTTCTTTATCAATTTGTCCATAGTTCCACTCTGCTTGTGAAAGAGTCTTCGAAAAGTATGCAACAGGGGCTTCGTTCCCATTTGGCAGTACATGGCTCAAAATGGTGCCCACCCCGAAAGGCGATGCATCGCAGGTTATAACTAACGGCAAAGTCTTGTTATACTGCATAAGTACAGAGTCAGATGTGAGCAGTTTTTTAACATTCTGGAACGCTTGCTCTTCTCGGTAACCCCAAACCCACAATGCTTTCTTATCTAATAATCAGTGTAACGGTTCAGCGACAGTTGCCTGGTGCGGTAAAAATACATTATAGAAATTAATGAGGCCTAAGAACGCCTGGAGATCGGCCTTGTTGCGTGGTCTGGGAGCATTTTTGATCGCTTTTAATTTACTCTCGGTAGGATGAATGCCCTTGGTATCAATCCGGTACCCTAGAAACTCAACATTGTTAGTATATAATTGACATTTATTTTTTTCACCTTAAGTCCAGCCTCTTGGAATTTTTTAAGAACGCATTTCAAACGATCCTGTAAGATTATTTTGGTAGGGGCTGCAATTAATACGTCATCAAAATAAGGAACCATGCCCTTGATTCCCTGTAATAACCTTTCCATGAGGCTCTGGAAGATGCCCGGGGCTACACTAACTCCGAATTGCAATCAGGTATATTTAAAGGCACCTCTGTGCATTACAATTGTTTGGTCTTGGGCCGTTTTTTCATCCACTGGTAATTGTTGATAAGCTTGAGCTAAATCTAATTTAGCGAAAACCTTCCCGTCCCCCAAGGAATGGAGGAGGTGCTGCACCACCAGAACTGGATACGCATTCTGCTGTAGGGCATGGTTTAAAGTGGCCCAGTCGTCCCCACAAATTCAGATTGACCCGTCTGGCTTAATGGGTGTTACAATAGGGGTTTCCCATGGAGAGTGATCGATGGGCTTCAACACCCCTTCAGCAATTAGCTTGTCAAGTTGTTCGTCGATCTTTGCTTTAAGAGTGAATGGAACTCGACGGGGCTTCAAGCGAATGGGGGCTACTTTTTGATCTAGACTAAATGAGATTGGGGTCCCCTTAGCTGTCCGCGAAGACGTCGCTGAACTCAGAGATAAGGTCTTCCTCCCACTCACAACCACCGACTCGGTTCACGCCAGCCACTTCAATGCCGAGTGGCGCGAACCATTGGAGGCCTAATAGACTAGGCCTATCTCTATCGATGATCATTAGAGGTAAGTACGCTGTATGCTTCTTGAAGGAGACTCGGACTCGGCAGGACCCGACAACGGGGATTCGATTTCCTTGGTAGTCCTTGAGGATGAGGCGTTGAAATTGGAGGTCTTGGCGTTGAATTGTGGGGATGAGTTGCTTGAGTGTCTTCCAAGACACCGAGAGGGACGATCCCGAATCGACCTCCATGTGGCAAGGCTGGTTCTCGATGGCTACCGTGACTCGGATTTTCTTAGTGTCCAAAACTGAGGCGTGACCGATCGTGATAGTATGGTGAGCCTCTTCTCTTTGCAAAGCTCAATTTCTGTAGGAGTGGTTTACTGGCTCTCGCCTTACAGGACGGTTTCCTGTCGATTGGCAGGAATTGGTGATAGTTGGCCCCTTTTGAGGCCTGGCTGAGTCCTGGTAAGCTGCGGCAGACCCGGCCGATGTGGCCTCGTTTCCCGCACTCATGGCAGAGTGCGTTGCGGAATTTGCATTCGGCCCTGGCATGGTTGGCTCCACAGCCAGTGCAAGGGCGTAAGGGCTTCGGGCGAGGGTCCCGGTCGGACCGCAGTCGATGGACCCCTTCTTTGTCGCTGTCTGACGATGAAGAGAGGTCCTCGTGGTGCGTTGTTAGTAGATGCCCTTCTGAACTAGGTAAGATTTCGCTGGTCGGTTGAGTTGCCGGAGTGCGGCTTTGCTGCAATTGTGCAGCCGACTTTTTGGTCGCCTCTGCAGCCGTGGCTTCGGCGATGGCGTCAGCAAGGCTGATGTCGCCTTTCGCCATCAGCTTGCTTTGCACGCCTAGCGCATCTAATCCCAGAATTACTCGATCTCTTAGTGCCTCTTCTAAATCGGCGAACCTGCAGAGACCCCCTAAATTTCGGAGGTCCACCACGAAATCAGCCACACTCTCCCCTTTTCGTTGGTTTCTCTGATAAAACTCGTGGCGTCTCACGAGTATAGGCACGGTTGGCGCGTAATGGTCTCTCAGGATGTGTTCGAGGTCATCCCAGCTGATGGCTTTCACTTCTCGAGGTTTGGCAAGTGCTTTAGCCATCTTAAATACAGCTGGGCCGCAATGCGTCAGGAACAGTGCCCGCTTCTTTGCTGGTGTAGTGTCCTTCAAGTTATTCATCTTGAGAAACATTTGGAAGCGATCCATGTAGGATTCCCAATCCTCTTGGTTTGGATCAAATGGAGCGGGTGGTACGATGACACTGGACATGGTTCCGTTGTTGGCATCGTCCATCACGTGCTCGGTATTGCTTCCTGGCTTCTTCGGTTTAGACGTCTCCACATCCCATCCTCATCACCAGTGTTAAGTACTTGGACATGGGTCGGAGTAAATGGAGACAGCCTCTGAATTGTGAACTTTCAGCTCTTTATTTGCATAGTGACTTCTCTAAACAACAACAGTGAACTCTGACTTATATAGGCAACTCTTGTAAGAATTGTCCAATAACGAGCTATGAACGCTAACTCTTTTAACCAATAAGAATCCTCTGTTGAGGGCCAATCGGATTCCTCAGAACTAACCAATCCGATCTGGCCGCCTAACAGCCAATCAGAAGTGCAGGGCCAGAACCCTGCACTTTACCTCAAGCTCACACTTTATTAACTATGGTACATACACAACACAAATGAAGAGAGAAGACCATCATAGTTTATAAGCAGCATACAATATAATAGCATATTTCACCAACTTATAACAACTAAAGCAACATATATCATTAAAATATAAAAGTCGTTCAAATCCCAGTGATACCTATTGTGACCCCACTTTCAAAATCCATATCACACCTGGAACATCACTTGATTATCAGTGTTATCAGACTTTAGATTTGCTTAATTTTCAGAGATGGTCACTTCTTACTCCAGGTGTTTAACTGTCCTTGATTTTTTTTCCTGCCTGAGTTCTTCCACAGTTCCAAAAGAGTTTTTTTAATCCTTCATTCTTTACAGCAACAATATTTTCTCCTCTCAACAGATTTCCAACCACTTTCATTCCCAGTTGCCTAGACAACCACTTTTTTTGTTAGCCCTTAGACAGGAAGGGACAGTGTACTGTCCATGGGCAGCAATGTCCCACTGGATACATCTTGTGCTGCTGCTGTTGTTTTTAATGGGCCTTAAAATATAAAAAAGGAGCCTAACAAACACCTGGAAAGCTGAAATTGTTATTTCCAAAACTGAATCAAAGTTCTTGCAAAAATAAAAACTCAGGTGGGTGCAGGTCTTTATTTGGAAGAATGTACCAGAACAAATAATGCTACAAAGTTATAGTAGAAGCAAGAAAACTCTCAACCTTTGCAGCTTCTACTGCAGATAGTTCTAAAGCAATATTTATTTATTTATTTAAAAATGTAGAAGGCAGCCCAGCTCCATGATTCTGGGCAGCATACAATTAAAGCAATCATACTATAAATTAAAAAAAAAAGAAGAAGAAGAAAAGAGAAAGGAAGAAAAACAACCATTAAAACCACCCAAGATCTTCTCTGACAGAACCAGTTTTGCGGGGCTCCTTTCAACACAGCCAGGGTTACTGTAGAGTCAGTGTAGTGTATTTCAGAAGATGTTTGAGAGTAGCTGCTACAATAGAGAATGCTTATTTCCTATGTCCCATCTGCTTAATAAATCTGGAGCATGCCAACTCTATGTGAACATAGGCAGAAGTCTTTTAACTAACCTGGCCATATGCAATGAATGACTTTACAAGTAATAACCACTTTTATTTTCTAAAAAATATGGCACAGAAGAACAATGTGAGAAACATACAAATTACATTAAGAAGGAGGAGGGAGGAATCATTTTAACGTATTAATTATGGCATGCTTTCTTTTTTAAAAAAATGTATCCCTGCTTCAGAGCTGACTTTCAAAAATGCAAATATGGTACATGTGTTTTATAAATAAAAATAAATAAACGCAATAAATATTTTGAACAAAAATGAAGGAAAATTGCTGGCAGACCTCAAGGGAATGATGATTCAAGGCTCCTTGGGAGCCATATAGTCTAGAACTGCACTTTTCCACCCACCACCTTTTCTTACAATTATATATACTTTTCTTTTTATCCATAACATGTCTGGAGGTAATAGAACAGAGTAGTCTTAAATATTTTCTTACCCCTTATATATATATATATATATATATATATATATATATATATATATATATATATATATATATATATATATATATATATATATATATATATATATGTCACATTAGTGATTCCCATTAAAATGATCCAATGTTAAGGATTTTTTCCCCCACTGTTCTTTCTTTTCTAATTATATCGGGAAGATCTATTTCTGTTCCATAATGGAATATGAGGTTTGCATTGAGATCTGCCCTCCTCCTTTGAAACTCCCAAGGTAAATTCTTGAATGGAAATATATGCTGCCAATTCTTAGTCAGTTCAGAGCAAATCAACCTGACACTCAAAATAACACATGATAAACATGAATGAACAGTCACAAATGTTTCACAGCAAAGTGGCTAATGTTTGAACCCAAATAATCTGTTTCTGCATACTATCTGGCTAAAGAAATAATACATTGATCCCAAAATATGGTTCAGGCATTCATTGACAATTCAGAATCATTTCCAACTGAGACTTGGAATCCAATTCAAAGGAAGATTTAAAAATCTTAGTGTTTATCAAAATTGCAATAGATTTGCAGGGACAGTATGGTTTTATGAAGGAATTAAAATATCTACATTGATTAAGTAAATGTGTTATTAAGTTGTAACAGGATTGGCATGATTCATATTTCTCATTGTTGAGACAATCCCATCTCATGTGACCCAGGAAGTGTGATCACTGTTTGTGACACTCACTGATGGCATTCAACAAGCAAAGTCAATGGAGAAGCTAGTAGGAGTTTGTGAATGATGATCATATCATGTTTGTCCTTATGCCATAGGGTTCATTTAACAACAGGCATTGGAATGGCTGGAACTGTTGAAAGTTGCTTGCACCTCATGACAGCATCACTTACCAATGGAACTCTAAGGAATACTAATAAAATAAAAAAGAGCTTCAGAGAAAAAAGACCCTGGTGTCTTAGTTTCCTTTATATATCTTTTTTTCTTAAATAAATATCTGCAATTCTGTAATTGGAAATAAATATTATCTTTTCAGGATAAAACTGCCAAAATTTAGAAGATAAGTATATTTTTTGTGCTAGGCAAATATTACAGTTCTGGCATAGTTAAAAAGGTATGTTTATTTTTGCACTGTTGCCAATATTACTAGGTGAGTCCTAAAAGCGTTTTATCAAAAGACAACTGGATTTGGATTTTTTTTCCCCAAGGAAAAATAAAGTCTAGTTGCCTTTTGATAAAGCTCCTTTGGAACAATCATGACCTGGATGACTGAGAATCTCCATAAACTTTGCTAAGTGAGCAATTTTTATATAAATAGATGGTCTTATGTTGTTGTTATAATGCAAAAGCCTACCAAATTATGGAAAGAGGTGTATGATAGATTTTATTCTAGAACTACTGTAAATTAGATTTTTATATAAGAAAGGACAATAATGGATTTACTTGCCCAACCTTTCTTTGACCCAGTTATCATATAAGCCATTCTTCTGCTGAAGTTGCAGTGTGATGGGAGCACATAACTTCAGCAGATCTCTGAATTTAATACAATTTATCTGGCCAAATGAACGGTTGTCTAATACAAATATTTCATTAATATGGTTAGAGATTTATGATGGAATTATTTCATTACCACATAATTGCTTTACATCACATAACTACTGTGGCCTGTTTAAACTTTGCTTCTTGTTGGCAAGAGCTAAGAACAAGATTCCTAAATGACTGCCTTCTGCACACTACACTTGCTTTTGCCTTGTTACTTGATTTCTCTGCCTCTGACAGATGAAAGGGATGCTGCTCTCTCAAATAAAAGCATTTTAATAGTGATTCAAGGCCCTAATTACCTCCTCTGCTCAGATATTTTCTGCTGTGTAGATAGGTCTTAAACTGTGATTCTGCTTCACAGTTGTGATCCAGAATCACTATCTGAAATATATATTTCTACTTTTCCACCATCAACGTAGTACATTTATATAATCTTTTCAGCAGAAGTGCTTGGTATTTCTTCTTCCTGATACTCTTCATAGCAACCAATGTAGTTACCAGGCTATGTATAATTGATTCACCAGAACAGAGAGCTACCAAAGGTCCTCAACACTCTTCCAATGTAGGAAATGCTACCTCCATGGAAATAGGCTTGCTTTTTATTGATGCTTTCTCTAAACAATAACCAATCCTTCCTTACATTGTGACAGGATGGATATGACTGGGAGAAACTTCAGAGTAGGGAAGAAGCTTCTATATTTTATGGAAAACTTCTCATTGCATGCAATTATTACTGGAATAAATACAAGAAACCACTGAATTTTATGGTCATATAACTGGAGATACTCATCTTTGAGGAGAGATTAAAATTATACAATATAATAACTGAGAGCTAAGTTCATACGTGAATGCATTCTATTAATTGACTGTAGTATTAGATTTTTCCTTTTTATGTGGATAATCCTTCACAGATTTATCATAATCTCAAATGACCATTGTTTAAAAATAAGTTTACATTGAGTGAGATGAAATTTCTGATAGACATCGCCTCTCACCAATACCAAATCACCTCAAACCCAGTGCTTTGCTATTAAATAGGTGTATAATGAATCATCTGCTATCAAGTGATAAAAGCAAAGCAAGTTCAAATTTAGCTCTCTGACAGGATGCGCTTGCAGTGAAACTTGAAATTAAAGTTTTTGATGAGTGAGTATGGTATTGCTTAGCTTAGAAATGACCCAAAAGCTTCTTCCCTGAATATTCAAAATCTCACACAATTCCCACATAATTTTCCCAAGCCTGGAAAAATCACTCTACATTATTTAGTCTCTGACATTTTCATTTAAAATTCACCATAACAAAAACAATGGGCCTATTATTTATCATTGGTCTTTTTTCTCCTACTGCAGTTGAATGTACCATGTAGAGCAATCTAGGTGGAGAGAGTGAGGTAGCCAGTACCTGTAGTACCCGTTTAAAATTGTGTGACTAGCAGGGTGCTGCAATTGCCATAGCTTCAGGCCACAGTCATAATTCCCCTCATTCAGCACTGTTTCAATTTTGAATAGTTATTAAATGAACTGAAGACTACCTTTACATACTGGAAGGATTGCGAGGATCTGTAAAATTTAAAAAAAAGAGTTAAATCAAAGTGAGTTAAATAAAGTCGTATGCATTTGTCCACTAATATGCAAAAACACACTAGGCCATTGCTACCAAGGAAAACCTATGAAGAACTCAACTCACTTTGTTCCATAGCAATTTGTGGACAGAGTGTTCTGTAAGCTGAAATCTGGCAATAAGGTAGAATGAGATAGGTTTTCCTTCCAATGAAAAAAAACAGACATTCTCTTGCAAATTGTATGAGACCCAACACCAACCCTACCCCTAACCATCTCTATTACAAACAGAACACTCTTAGTGTATGCATAATTTTGAATATACACTGAGTAGCCCTTCAGGGTCCAACACAGATGAAGATATGAAAACATGTAAGTTAAAGGCTGACTGTAGAGTGATGCAAAACTGCCCTTATGTTGGGGAATATTAAGAAACCACAAGGACATTCTTGAGGAAAGTAGTATGATGGATGGACTATGACTGTTCTTTAGGCATTAGCAGTTTTATCTACAAAAAGCCATGAAGCAGCAACACTCTCTTTATGAGTCTGGTCTTCTTGCATACTTACTTTTTATTTGTTTTATTTTTCTCATATTTTTCTTTTTCATCTGATCTCTTATTTGTCCATATATAAGCCTATTTTATCCTACCACTATGTCAGTTTGCCATTTGTATATATCTACAAAAAAAAAAATCACACAGATGTCCTTTGCACACCTCCTACTCATCCTTAATGTATTTATGCATATTGATTATGTTTTTTGCAATTTCCTGTAATATAAAGTGCTTTTGTTCCTCAGTTACATTAATGCCCATATTTCTGTGCATGCTTTCCTCTAATATGTGTATTTGAATGCATTTTTTAAAATAGAGAAGTATATTAGAAATTATACTGCAAATGCAAATTGGGAAGCAAAATATCCAGTTTTTCTTATTGCATATTTAATGCACATTTATAAAGTACACTAAAACGTGGACAGAATAAATTTCCCCCTTATTTCCACTTGAGATTTAAGCAGCTTATATGAGGATTCAGCTGTTATATCACCATTAATGGTCATCCATGTCAGCAGTGAAGCTTCTGACTCTAACTCTACTAGAATAGAATTGAACACCATAATAATAATAAAAAATGGGTTAGGTTTATTAATTGGCCTGAGCTTCTGCTTTTCACAATAGCTTTGTTTGGTTTCTCTTCTGGCTTACTATGAGCTGCATCTTGTCTGGCAAAAGTCAGGTTTGACACTCTATACTGCTTTGACATACCCATGTTTCCCTGAAAATAAGATTTTATTTTGTCTTATATTTTTTTGCCACCAAAAATATACCAGGTCTAATTTTCCACTAACTCACTTTCATCCATCACCCACAGCCTCTTTTTCACTGTTGGAGGCCTTCAGGAGTTTCTTCTTCAGTTGGCAAGGCTAGTAAGTAGTAGGGCTGTCAGGCTTCAAGCAGCAAGCTAATGAATAAACCACCATTGTGTGACAAAGGAGCTGGAGTTTGTATTCGTTTCAAGACAAATCTTCAATACTCAAGGATTGGCTGAGAGGCAGTTCCATCATCCCTGCCCACATCCCCACCCTAGCTTAATTTTTACCTGTGGACCCTAGAGTGGGTGGGTCTTAATTAGGGCTTATTTTTTGGGGGGGGTAGGGGTTATATTGGACATGTGTAAAAAATCAAGCTAGGACTTACTTTTTGGGTAGGTCATATTTTCAGGGAAACACAGTAGTCAAAGATTGGCTCGGAACAGTAAGTTTTAAATTAAAATCTACTCAGTGACCTTGGGCCATCACATACACATACACATGTACACAAACATTGCCTAAGGCATCCTACTGGATTTTGTTATGAGAAGAACTAAAGAAATGGAACATCAATAGTATATCAGTCTAAGTAACAAATCAATAAATAATCAACAAACCTTATCTGAAACCTGTCTGTTAGATATCACAGGCAATTTAATTTTTAATGTGAGTGAAAATAAAAATTATTGAATGCACATATTAGCTCTATTTGATGTAATTTTATTCAACTGAAAATGACATTAAATGCCTTGGTTCAGATTTCTTCTTTGTTGCTGCTATGCCTATTTTTGGTGTCCAGTCATAAATGTGATGTTCAGAGTAATTTCAGCCTGAGAAAGTTTACATGCCTGTGGTATATCATTATATATAAACTTCTGTACTTTATGCCTTATTTCCTTCCACAAAACTAATTTTTCCTTTTTCTTCTTTTTAAAAAAAACCATTGTAGGACAAACAATACAATAAAGTGATGTTGTTTCCATAAGAATGATATTAACCATAGAATTTTGAACTCTTATTAATTTTCTTATAACACTATGTTGAAAAACAATTTCTGTATGTTTTTAATCTTTCAGCATGAATTACAGTATTTTCTGCATTTGAGTGAAATCTATTTACCTATCATTTTTAATCCTGTTTCAACTGATTGCTTATTTTACTCAGGTTAAAGGCTACATAAAGTTGAAAAGCTTTATTCTATAATGATCATATTTCTAGCAAATTACATTCAACACATGCATTATTAAACATACAATTTAATGCATATTGCATAAGTTGAAATATATAGAGAATGATTCAATAAATGGGGTGTTTCATTCATCTTAGTCCTGATATTTGCCTGATATAGAATCATAGAATGCATGAGACTTATAAGTATCAAGTCCAACCTTCTAGTCCATGTGAGAACCCTCTAGTCCATTCCCAACAAGGTAATAGTCAATCATGGACATCCACATGTTCCCAGCTTCATCAAAATGAGGCAACAACATTACGTTGTCATGCTGTGTGCCCCACTGCTTTTGGCGTGTGTGAATTATCACAACACATATACAAAAGGACCACATTTTTTATCATTAAAACAGGACACTGTTTTTGTGTGATTTATATATATATATATGTATATGTGTGTGTGTGTGTATATATATATATATATATATATATATATATATATATATATATATATATATATATATATATATATATATATATATATATTTTACAGGTAACTTTGTATAACTCAAGACAAACACAGCCAGATGAGCTAATTCTACTTTATAGTAAGGTTATATTAATCAAATCTTGCATGTCTAAAAATATATTTCTCCCACTGTCCATTTTACAGCATTTTGGAGGGTCTCTTCTAAGTCATTTGCCCCACCCATATTTCTGCTATACAATCAGCTGCCTTTTATCTGACTGTTCAACTGGTTGCATCTTTTTGCTCAGTCTTCTCAATATACCATTCATTCACATATACCATTACAATATCTTTCTCAGCTGTTATGTATTTTAAATTTTGTATTTATAATGGGAATTGTTTTAATTTTAAGATTGTTCACTGCTCAGAATTACAGATAGTCCTCGACTTATAACAGTTCTTTTAGTGACCATTCCCCAGCATCCCCATGATCATGCGATCAAAATTCAGATGCTTGGCAACTGGTTCATACTTATTACCATTGCTGTGTCCTAAGGTCATGCAACCATCTTTTGCAACATTTTGACATGTAAAGTCAATGGAGAAGACAGATTCACTTAACAACCGGATTACTAACTTATCAACTGCAGTGATTCACTTAACAAGCATGGCAAGAAAGGTGGTAAAATAGGGAAAAACTCACTTAACAAATGTTTCACTTAACAGCAAGTTTGGCCTCAATTGTGGTGGGTAAGTTGAGGACTAGTTGTATTTGTTAAGATGGGCAGCCATACAAATTGAATAAACAAAATAAATATAAAACTATAAATAACCATCCATTGATGTAAATTGCAATTCAACAAGACTACAGTGTCCAAAAGATTTTATTATAGACTTTGTTAAATGTTTTACTGAGACCATGATATGCTGCATCTAAAACATTTATTAGTCTACCAAACAAGTCATTCTGTTAGAAAAAGTAGTGACATTAATATGTTGCAACTTGCTTTTGACAAAGCCCCTGCTATCTCCTGGTAATGGTAGCAATTTTTTCTAAATACAGAAATGCTGCTTGACTTTCAATGTTCTAATCACAAAACTGAAAGACAATAAGGAAATACATCATGGCAATCCATTTAATGGATGCTTTATTGCTGTGTACTGCTGTGAAGAGCAGGGAGGGGAATCTGCAAGAGAGAGAAGAGGAGAAAGAGATGAGAGACAAAAGAGACACTCTGAAAAGAAGGAAAAGGATGAAAAGATGACTAAGGAATTAGTAATATGAAATTACTTCCTTCTGTTTTTCTGCTTGGGTATACACACACACATGCACAGATACGTTCTCTAACTTTTATTCTAGTAGCATGTAGTTAGCAAGGAGTTATGCTTTGCCTATATATCAAATTTATTCCTGTAAATAAAGCTCTTTTATGTGAACATTATGAAAGTTGCTTCACTAATCATTGCTCTGATTAGATTCTGCTTGGAGGATGCTTATATGCATCCCCAGAACATTTTAATGGGGCCACCTCAATTAATTCTCTCTGGTCCCCAAGAGCTGGTTTTCAGAATTGTACCCTGAGTTGGGAATGTAATAAAAGACAAAACAGTCTGAAAACAGACTAAGCCAGGGTGGCATAAAACATGACGCCTCTTTATGAAATGCACATTCATTTTAAAAATCAATGAAAAACAGACTCATCAAGCCTTATTCATGTAACTTGTTTGGTTTTTTTTTAATAAGATTATTATATGGAGAAAAAGCAATAAAATGGGAAAAATGAATATATATTTATTGATAATATTTTATATCTTGTATTCACTTTTATTTGTTTTCAGTTGTCTTAAAGACACAGATTTGTGTTGGGCCTATTAGTAGTTCATAATCTTTAATCTACTACCCCATAACAGGTGTGAAGATAAGTCATACAAATACTCCTTTTGTCCTAAATAAAACATTTTACTGCACTTTTGCTACATTAGGGTACTTCGATTAAAAGTGCATATTGATTAAATAATTAACTTAGAGCCATCTCTGGCAGTTCCAAAAATATCCCATGTTATTGTAGAGTGATTAGAGGCTGTCTAATTTGATTCAGAAGTTAAGTCTTCCTTTAGCAATTTAATGTTATTTGTACTGTCCATTTATGATCATTGAAATGAAACCAGCAAATATCTATAACTTTTTCTCACTTTTTCAGAATATAATGAAATGGTCATAATATGATCCTTTGAGAGAAAGAAACCTGTCAAATTTCAGGGAAAAAATATGTACAAGGGATTAAGGGATAGCTACCGTTCCACATTGACTTTTCAGAAAGAAAGAAAAAAACCTGGCCAATAATATTTCTATTTCTTGCTACAATTGGATAACATTTGCAAGCATGTCTGCCTCTTTGGAAGAATAATTGGGTTCAAGAAACTGTTTACAATTTGGATATATACATATAGAAGTAGATACAGATGTAGATGTAAATATATACAAAGGGATGTACTTTTCCTGATACTTTTGGAAAAGGGAGGATTGCTATGAAAGTAACATGCACTTAAATATTTTCTGGGAACTGAATTTGAATCTTTGCACAGCACTAAAAGGAAGCATTCTAAGACTTTTGATGCAATACAAAGGATGGGGTAGATGCTGGATAAGGAACCTAGGCAAAAAACCCCAGACCATTCAGTATTGCCCCAAATCAACTTAACTCCCCAGTGCCACTAAATTTTTACATTCTTGTTCTTAGAAGAACATAACCCCAAAACTTGCAATTTTCACTGAACACTGGAACAACCCTGTGGCAAATGACATTCTGAGTTTCACCTGGAAGTCTCAATATCAGAATTAGAAACTATAATGCAAAGGAAAAGAGTCACACATATCAACTCATTGGGGCTCTACTTAACATCCAGAGATTCTGAAAGTGGCTACTGAGGAAATGTTACTCTGTGAGATAATAGCTCAGTGAGATAATAGCTGCTGAGTAATTGAGCACATAGAACATCCTAGGAGACAACATTTCAATTCAGTTAGCAGCCAGGGCAAAGTAATTCTCCTTTTAAAGCTTAAAAGGCATGCTTGTCTAATAGCAAGCAAGAAAATATTGATTTCCCAAAGCTGTCAATAATACATAAGGTTTCAACATATCTTTTTTTAAAGAATCAGCTAAATTGTCTTAAAAGAGAGCATCAAACATAATGAGCTTTAAAACAGTTGTCCAAATTAAAAAATATTCTTACAGGATCCAATATCTAAGAGTATACACCCTAATTTCCTTCAGGAATTTTGAATTATAGCTTTCTTACTCTTATGCTAGCTGAGACTCAAGAGACTCTGTCCCTAGAACACTTGGAGAAAATTAGGTTACTTAGTCTCCATAGAAATTACATTCTATGATATTCTAGATCAAACTTTTGCTTTTCTTGACTGAAACAGAAAGATTCTGTAGAGTTTTTCCTTTTTATTCTTTAAAATGGCATCTGAATAATGTGACATTTACTAGGTCCAGGGATTTGGGAGACAGTTGTGATCTTAGTGGGGGTGAACTGTACCACTGCAACCTTGTCAGTAGGAAAGGTGATGGAGGGCCAAGTTTGCTGTGTTCACATGATACATTGTCAACACTAAGATATGATGATGGAGGGAGGGAGGAAAGTGCATAAAGAATTGTAAGAAAAGGAGGGTGGACACAGGAGACACATGAAGAAATTGGTTGTAAAGAAGGATTGTGGAAAATATGATGGAATAAAGTTTGGAGCAAGAAAAAGATGGAAGAATTGCCTAAAGCTGTGTGTCAAAACCATCCACCAATCACAACATGCTTGGACTAGCAGACAGTTTTAGAAAGTGGCACGGCAGAAATGAAACAGGATTTAATATGTTTAATAAACCCTTACACTCTGAATAAGGACACAAACTTATTGCAGAAGCCAAAAGAGTCGAGAGAGTTAAGACAGCATTTGACAGAAAGAACAACACAGTTTATGCCATTTTAGTTTTCTGCCACCTCATGGCCAAGTGAATATTTACTAATATAAGACCTGCATTCTATAAGTGCATTTTTATAGTGTAACTATTGTTTTTTAACCAGTAGCTACAGTTTATGGCACTATTATTGTTAAGTTCTGTGCATGGACGTAAGGAACGGAGACGAGACGGTGAACAGTGAACTTCAACTCTTTATTAATCATTCTGAACAGAGCAAAAACCTAGGGCAGCAGCAGCCCTTTTATAGGCAAGCTGCTGATCTAGTAACCAATAAGAAACGTGGAGTGTTAACCCCCTTAACCAATGAGAGTGGCTCGTTAACAGCCAATCAGATTCTCCTGAACGGACCAATCCGATATCGCTATTATCGGCCAATCAGAAGTGCAGGACTAGAACCCTGCTATTTTCTAAAGGTTTTGATAAACTTTATTTAAGCGTTTTATTAGTTCATAACAATTATGGCACTATTTTGCTCTCATGGTTATACAGAGTTTAATGCCTACAGATTACAAGCAGAACTGAATAAAGACATGATGGATAAAATAAAATTGTCTTTCTCTCTCTTTACATGAACTAAATATTCATGAGCACGCTGTTTTCTCCAGATACATCTGTTAAGGAATAAATAGCTTTTTCACTTTGCTATGCTTTAGCTCAGTAAGCAACATGTGAATTTCCAGCTGCATTTTTGGAGTGTAATTGTTTAGGTGAAGTCACATCCTAATATTTCTGTTTTCCCACTGACTGAACATTTATAATATAAACATGACACCAAATTTGGCTTCTACAAATATATTCTACCCATATGGTTGGAATCATGCTTCAAAACATGTAGTAAGAAGTCTGCAGCAAGAGAAAGACTGAGGGAGTGTGTTCCATTGTGATTGAAATGAACTTGCTGTAAAAAATGAACACCTAGGCAAATAATGTTCTGCAATTTTTGCTTTGCTTTAATTGAATGTATAAAGTGCATTCATTGTGGATGAATGGTAAATGAATAAAAATGGTAAAGCCATTTCTGATTTGCAGGTAGATTTCAGAGGTGTATGAGAGGCAAAGGAATTATTATTCATTCCACATTGAATCAGGGCTATCATTTCTGCTTCCAGTAAAATGAAAGGTATTTCTGGGGAGATGAGTGGGTTGCATCTCCAGACTATGAAATTTAATTAATTAACTAATTATATATATGATCAACTTAGTAACTAGAGTTCTCTGGCTAGATTGTACAGCTAAAATAAAATATTACAACATAGCATAGGGAAGGAAAAAAAGAGCATGTGCATATACCAGCACAATGCATGCATTTCATATCAAAACCATCTGAAGAAAATAGCTACCCCCATCAGGCTCCAACAGGCTATCAGTGCAGCCATTAAAGGTCCTTCTCTTAAGAAGGCATTCCACAAACAAAGATCTAAAACTGAGAATGCCATCCATGTCATAGCTACTTACTTAACTTTGTTTGGTGGAACATATGGAGATAGAAGACTTCAGGGAATCATCAGAGTTTTTGGACAGGCAACTAATGAAAGAAGATATTTTTGTAATATTTTGGCCCAAGGTTGCCTATGGAGATTCTTGGTCATCCAGGTTATAGTTACCCCAAAGATGCTTTTTCCAAAAAACAATTTGGGTTGAAAGAGGGTCTACATTAAGAACAGCTTTCTTTCAATAGGGGGAAGAATACGACACCACTATCTCCTGTTTACAATACAGTTCTTTCAGCAGTTCCCAGAAGTTTCGACACCCTTTTGCACCATTTAGGTGACTCTGTGGGCACAGACAAACCTCCAAGGGACCTCAGTGATGCTCAGAAAGAGTGCTAAAGACTGGATGAAGATCCTCCACCATTCAATCAGAAGTGAACAAGCTTCTTGGATGAGAAGTGAACCATCTTCAAGGAAAAACAAAGTCCAGTTGCCTTTTGAAAAAACACCTTTGGGACTGACCCAAAGTTATTCAACAGCAACACATTTGAATCCTAAACATATTTGGTTACTGACTTAACTACTGACTAGATATAAGAAGCAAAAAATTCACTTAAAAATATTATCTCAGAATAAAACAGAAATTCATTTTTCACCTATCATCCAACAAATTATGATTGTATTTATTTATATATGTTAATTTATCAAATTTATTTGGCTGTCTGTCTCTCAAAAAGTGACCCTGGGTTACAAAAAACTATAAAATAATAAATATATTTTAAAAAACAATATATTAAAAAGTTTTTAAAATTATAAGGTGTTGCATTCACAGACTGACTGTAGTCTTCAATCTGGTCCGCGCTTCTGGCGGGAGCGCGGAGCGCTCCCATTGGTTGATGCCGTTTGACAGCCGGCTATAAAAGGAGCTGTCAAATGGCATCAGCTGTTGCCACCAGCTGACTACCTGTTAGCCCCGGCAGCCCCGGCAACCCTTTATTTGCTAAATAAAGCTTTCTTGACTGTTCGCTCCTTTTCTGCCTCAGTATTATCCGCTGCTCTACAATACTAGCGATGAGGGCGGGATACAAATAAGAGACAGCCGGACAAGAACAACTGAGCTCAGTCACTTTCAAAAAGAGCTGAAGCCACCATGAGCTGACTGTCACAGCCTCAGACACCATTCGCGAGCGCAAAATTCAATCTCCCTGCTAAGGAGACAGACACCACAGATATGAGATGACTTCGAACCCTGCGTTCCCACCTTTTCAACCGATGGCCGAGACTTGGGAGTCCTATAGGAACCATTTTGACTGCTTCCTGGACACTATAGACCTCGCTGATGCCACAGACCATAGGAACAAATCCTATTTCTCAAGCTTCTGTGGAGCCGCGGTATTTGACACCGCCACGGTGTTGGTAGCTCCGCGTTCTGTCAGGGTTATCTCATGGGAGGAGTTACAGGAGATCCTTTCCAGTCACTACTCCCTTAAGCCATCCCAAATCGCTAGGAGACATGCCTTCAGGAGATGGATTCAGCCTGAGGGGGAGTCTATCAGTGAATATATGGCTGCCCTGTGGTCAGCTGCCTTGCATTGTGGATTTAGAGACTATCTGGAAGATATGCTCCTTGACCAAATAGTCTGTGAGGTCAGGGATTTAAGGCTACAAAGATGATTATTAGCCAAAAGGGACTTAACCCTGGCAGTAGCCATCGAAGAATCACAGGCTGCTGAGCTATTTGTGCTGTCAGCAGGAGAAATCCAGGGGATCCCCATTAGACAAAGTAGTTCAGCAATTCATTTTGATGAGGTTTCTCTAGATGAGGGCTCTGAGAAATCAAATGATATAAATCACCTCAGACAGCAGAAACCCCTTCAAGAGGAAACGAGGCCAAAACGCAACCACCACCCCCGGCAACAGCCCATCTGCCTGAGCTGTGGAGGAAGCCACCTCAGGGCATCCTGCAAGTTCAGGAATGCCATTTGCTTGAATTGCCAAAGGAAGGGTCACTTAGCCAGGGTCTGCCAAGCTGGGAAAACTTTTGTACAGAGGCCTCAGTCAACCCCCATCTTTTGAAGGCAAGTTGAAGACTGTTATACCTGTTACCACTCAAATCAGACAAACCAAGGCTCAAACAAAATCAATATTTTTGTTTCCTTAGAAGGTAAACCCTGCAAGATGGAAGTTGACACAAGCTCTGCACTATCCATCAGTAGCTGAAGAAGCTACTTCCAAGGCTGGCAAAGAAGAGGCTCCTTGACTGCCACCTGACTCTGTGTGATTACCAAGGCAGAACCATCCCAGTCCTCGGAAAAGGCAAGTTTTTTATTCAATTCAAAAACTTTAAAGGTCACTTGCCTCTAGTTGTAGTGGATGGTGCCCTCCCTAGTCTGCTAGGATTAGACTGGTTCCCTGCTCTTGGTCTCAACATAACAAGAATCCACACTGTTTCAAATACTGAAGTGGATACCTTATTCAAGGATTATGCTGATGTATTCAGCGAAGAGTTAGGGTGTTACTCAAGCACCCCAATATCATTCAGTATAGATCCTCAGACAGTACCAATCTGCTTGAAGCCTCATTGGGTACCCTTTGCAATCCGCCCCAAGTTGGATATGGAACTGGACAAATTAATCAAACAAGGAGTATTGGAGCCTGTAGACTTTGTGAAGTGGGAGACCCTCATAATCACCCCATTTAAGAAAGACGGCAGCGTGAGAATCTGCACTGATTACAAGATGTCCCTGAATAGATATCTGCAAATCAGCGCCTATCTGGTCCCTGTCATCCAGCACCTTCTGCATTCCTTTGAGCCTGGGACAATTTTTGCAAAACTAGACATCTCACAGGCCTATCAACAGTTCCTTGTAGACAACCAGACTGCAGAACTACAGACCATAGTCACCCACAGGGGTGCTTTTAAATGCAGGTGCCTCCAGTTTGGCGCAAGTGTAGCCCCTGGGATTTTCCAATCTCTAATGGAGAGGCTTCTCCAAGGACTGCCAGGGGTAGTCCCCTATTTCGATGATATTTTAGTTTCAGCCATTGACAAACGCCAACTGCTACAAAGAGTCAGAGCAGTCCTTGATCGTTTCAGACAGCATGGCCTCAAACTTAAAAAAGACAAGTGCACCATTGCCACTAAGCAAGTAGACTTTTTAGGTTATAGAATTGACGCCTCTGGTATACACCCAATTGAGTCCAAAGTCAGGGCTATCCATGAGGCACCCACACCTTCCAACAAGACTGAGCTCCAAGCCTTCTTAGGGCTTCTCAACTTCTACGCTGCATTCATCCCTCACAAAGCTTCCATTGCAGAGCCTCTGCACAGACTTTTGGACAAACAATCCCCCTGGCATTGGGGACCAAGGGAAGCCCATGCTTTCCATTCTGTCAAAACTTTGCTCACATCCAATGCGGTACTAATACAGTTCAATCAACAGCTACCTTTAGTTCTGGCTGCAGACGCTTCTCCTTTTGGCATAGGGGCTGTTTTGAGTCATAGACTACCAAATGGTTCTGAGGCACCCATTGCCTTTTTCTCCAGAACCTTTTCTTCAGCCGAGTGCAACTACAGCCAGATTGACAAAGAGGCTTTGGCTGCACTTGCTTCTGACAAAAAATTTCATGAATTCCTCTATGGACACCATTTTAAACTAATCACAGATCACAAGCCTCTGTTAGGCCTTTTGTCTGGTGAAAAACAAACCCCTCAGATTTTGTCCCCAAGGATGACCAGATGGACTTTATTTCTGTTTATTCCTACACGCTGGTTCATCGACCCAGAATAAACCTTTGCCATGCTGATGCCCTCTGCCGCTGCCCTCTGCCTGTTCCTATTGAAGATCCTGCACCAATTAATTCTGTTTTCGAGATTAACGATCTCAATCTTCCCATCACTGCCCGGGACATTGCTACTCACTCCTCAAGGGACAAGGTAATTTCCCAAGTTCTGGACTGGGTGTGAAGGGGGTGGCCAGCAATTCCTTATGCCCCTGAATTCCTGCCTTTCAAGACTCGTCAGTAAAAAACTGCAAGGCCTGGTTTTGAAGGTCCTGCATGAAGGCCATCTTGGCATTGTCAGGATGAAGGCCCTGGCCCACAGTTACGTGTGGTGGCTGGGCATGGATGCCCAGATCTCCAGCTGGGTAAGCGCTTGCCAGGCATGCCAGGCTACCAAGCCAGCTCCACCCTCATCCACTCCTGCCAGGTGGGAAGATGCTGGGGCCCCTTGGTCCCGGCTGCACATTGATCTGGCCGGCCCTGTGCATGGGTGAACATTCCTACTAATGGTAGATTCTTTCTCAAAGTGGATAGACCTGGCCCTGCTGCCCTCAACAACCACTCATGCTGTCACAAAGGCCCTAACTAGGGTATTTGTTACCCATGGCCTCCCTGACACCATTGTATCTGACAATGGCCCCCAGTTCACCTCCTGTGAATTTGAGGTTTATTTAGCCAACCTGGGTATCAGGCACTGTTATGTATGTAAATAGTTGAATAAAGGCAAGCTTGGGGTAAAGTGCAGGGTTCTGGCCCTGCACTTCTGATTGGGTGTTAAGCGGCTAGATCGGATTGGTCGGGTTCTGAGAATCTGATTGGCCCTTAACGAAGGACTCTTATTGGTATTGGAGCTAGTGTTTCACAAGCTCCTGTTGGTTATTTCACATTAGCATTGCCTATATAAAGCAGAGTTGTTGTTATACAAGTTAGAAGTCACTATGCAATAAAGAGTTGAAAGTTCACCAACTAAGACTGTCTCCATTCATTCTACCCATGCCTGAATCTGTGACACTGGCAACGAGGATGGGATGTGGAGACATCTGATCTTAAGGAACTTGGAAGAAAAAAAAGAGCACGTGTAAAAAACGGCGCCACCAAAGGAAGCCATGTCCGGCGGCATCGTACTACCAGCTCCGTACGATCCATCCCAAGAGGATTGGGAATCCTACATGGATCACTTTCAGATGTTCCTCGAAATGAACAACCTGAAGGACGCCACACCAGCCAAGAAGCGGGCGCTGTTCCTGACGTACTGCAGCCCGGCTGTCTTTAAAATGGCTAAAGCCCTCGCAAAGCCTCGAGAAGTGAAAGCAATAAGCTGGGACGACCTCGAACCTCTCCTGAGAGACCATTATGCGCCAACCGTACCCACACTCGTGAGACGCCACGAGTTCTATCAACGAAGCCAACGAAAAGGAGAGAGTGTGGCTGACTTCGTGGCAGACCTCCGGCACTTGAGAGGCCTCTGCGGGTTCGCAGACTTAGATGAAGCATTGAGAGACCGCCTAATTCTGGGATTAGATGCACTAAACGTGCAGAGCAACCTGATGGCGAAGGGCGACATCGGCCTTGTTGATGTCATCGCCGAAGCCACCGCCGCTGAGGCAACAAAAAAGTCAGCGGCGCAGCTACGGCGAAGCCGAAACTCCACAAACCCACCGACAGACGACATCTCACCCAGCTCAGAAGGGCAGTTGGCAACAACGCACTACGAGGACCTCTCTTCATTGTCAGACAGCGACGAAGAAGGGGTCTATCGACTGTGTTCCGACCGGGACCCTCATCCTAAAACCTCACGCCCTTGCGCTGGCTGTGGGGCAAACCATCCCAGGGCAGACTGCAAATTCCGCGACGCACTCTGCCACGAGTGCGGGAAAAGAGGCCACATCGGTCGAGTCTGTCGCAGTTTACCGGGACCAAGCCCGGCCTCAAAGGGAACCAACTTTTGCCAATTGGCAAGAAACCATCCTGTAAGGCAAGACCCAGCAAACCACTCCTACAGATATCGAGCATTGCAGAAAGAAGAGGCTCACCATACTATCACTATAGGTCAGGCCTCGGCCCTGGACGCTAAGAAGATTCGAGTTACAGTAGCCATAGAGAACCAACCCTGCCACATGGAGGTCGATTCGGGATCGTCCCTCTCGATGGTGTTGTGGAAGACATTAAAGCGGCTCATTCCTACCATCCAACACCAAGACCTTCAAATGCAACGCCTTATCCTTAAAGATTACCAAGGGAATCGGATCCCTGTGGTCGGGTCTTGTCGAGTCCGCATCTCGTTTAAAAAGCATACAGCATACTTACCTCTAATGATCATCGATAGGGACAGGCCTAGTTTGTTGGGCCTCCAATGGTTTGCGCCACTCGGCATCGAACTAGCCGGCGTGAACCGAGTCGGTGATTGCGAGTGGGAGGAGGATCTTATGTCTGAATTCAGCGATGTCTTCGCAGATCGTCTGGGCGAGTATAAGGGGACCCCAATCTCGTTCAGCCTCGACCCTAAGGTCGCCCCGATCCGTTTAAAGCCCCGTCGAGTTCCGTTTGCCTTTAAGGCCAAGATATATGAACAACTTGACAAACTAATTAAACAAGGGGTACTGCAACCCATTGATCATTCCCCATGGGAAACTCCTATTGTAACCCCCATTAAACCAGATGGGTCAATCCGAATCTGTGGGGACTACCGGGCCACTCTAAACCACGCCCTCCAACAGAACGCGTATCCAGTGCTGGTGGTGCAGCACCTCCTTCATTCCCTGGGAGGTGGAAAGGTTTTCGCTAAGCTAGATTTAGCTCAAGCCTATCAACAATTGCCCGTGGACGATAAAACAGCCCAAGCCCAAACGATAGTAATGCACAGAGGTGCTTTTAAATGTACCCGATTGCAGTTCGGGGTGAGTGTGGCCCCGGGAATATTCCAAAGTTTAATGGAACGATTGTTACAGGGAATCAAGGGCGTGGTTCCGTATTTTGATGACGTATTGATTGCAGCTCCTAGTAAAAAAATTCTGCAGAATCGTTTAAAATGTGTGCTTAAAAAATTCCAAGAAGCGGGATTGAAAGTAAAAAGGGATAAATGTCATCTGTATACTGACAGTGTTGAATTTCTAGGTTATCGCATTGATAGGCAGGGTATTCACCCAACTGAAAGTAAATTAAGGGCGATTAGAAATGCTCCCAGACCTCGTAACAAAACTGATCTTCAAGCATTTTTAGGCCTTATCAATTTCTACAATGTGTTTTTACTGCATAAGGTGATTGTGGCTGAACCATTACACCGGTTATTAGATAAGAAAGCATTGTGGGTTTGGGGTTACCGAGAAGAAAAAGCGTTTAGAAATGTAAAAAATTTACTTACATCTGATTCTGTACTTATGCAATATAATGAAACATTACCCTTGGTTATAACTTGTGATGCCTCACCGTTTGGGGTGGGCGCTATTTTGAGCCATGTGCTACCTAATGGAAATGAGGCTCCCGTTGCATACTTTTCGAAGACTCTATCCCAGGCAGAATGTAACTATGGACAAATAGACAAGGAGGCTCTTGCAATTGTGTCAGCCGTAAAAAAATTCCATGAGTATGTATATGGAAGGACATTTACAATTGTAACCGACCACAAACCTTTATTGGGGATAATCGCTGGGGACAAACCAACTCCCTATATATTGTCCCCAAGAATGACTCGATGGTCAGAGTTTCTAGCTGCTTATAATTATCGATTGTTACATCGACCGGGGAAAGCCATTCCCCATGCCGACGCACTCAGCAGAGCACCACTACTAGAGACCCTCGACGATCCGGCACCAACAGTATCGGCGTTACAAATCGAAACGCTCAACTCGCCTCCTATGACCGCTCGAGATATCGCGAGGGAGACCAGACGAGACCACACCCTAGCACGAGTCCTAGGCTGGGTAGAGCGTGGATGGCCATTGGATCAGATCCCAGATGACTTCGCACCATTTAAAACAAGACAGACTGAACTTTTTTCTCAAAAAGGCTGCATTATCTGGGGCGATAGAGTCGTCGTCCCAGAACGACTCCAAAAGACGCTGTTACAAATCTTGCACGATGGACATCCCGGGATCGTGCAAATGAAGGCACTCGCACGGAGCTACGCTTGGTGGCCAGGCATGGACCGACACATCGAGCAATGGGTCAAGGCCTGCACCAAGTGCCAACAAACCAGCAATGCACCACCAAAAGCTGCACCGACCGAATGGGAGACGCCACGTGGACCCTGGTCCAGAATCCCCCTGGATTTCGCAGGGCCGATCAAAGGACAGACATTGCTGTTGACTGTCGATGCATACTCTAATTGGTTAGAAATTCATCGAATGGCCAATACAACCTCCGAGGCAGTCATTAAAGTCCTCAATAGACTCTTTGCAACTCATGGATTGCCGGATGTCCTGGTGTCTGATAACGGACCACAGTTTACAGCGCGAATGTTTGAACAGTACCTTGCTGACAATGGCATCCGCCATGCGCTCACCTCGCCGGCGCATCCTGCTACCAACGGCCAAGCGGAACGCATGGTACAATTTGAAAAAAAAAATTACAAAAGCTGGACTATGATAATCTTGACGAAAAAATAAACCGCATTCTACTTCTACAACACATCACTCCGCACAGCGAAACCGGCAGAACTCCCACTGAACTTCTCATGGGGCGAAAACTCTATTCCCGCCTCGACCGACTGCACCCTGCTTATGAGCCAGAAAAGCCTCCAGGATCCAGCGGACGCTACCGTACCTTCAAGGTAGGCGACCCCGTTTATGCAAGAAATTTATCGGGCGACCAAGTTTGGATTTAAACAACGGTAATACGCGAGACTGGGCCCAGATCCTATATTGTCAAATGTATTGATGAGAGATTATGGAAAAGACATATTGACCAATTACGGTCACGACTTATAACTACTAGCCAACAACTTCCCAACGACCAAATTGAGGGGGGGGGAGGAAGAGAAGATGACGATATGCCAGGAAACCTGTTCCAGGAAAGCGATGAATCAAGTGAAACCCAAGAAATGGAGCAGGAAGAAGAATCGTACGCTCCAAGGGAAATCACACCAGAACGAGAAGCTGAGCCACTACAAAACGACATCCTACCTCAACGGGACTGCATGCAGTCAGTCCAAAGAAAATCTGACAGACCCAAGAGACAACCGTCCTATTTAAAGGACTACATAGTCACAAACTAATTGTGAAGCCAGGGGGAAGGGGTGTTATGTATGTAAATAGTTGAATAAAGGCAAGCTTGGGGTAAAGTGCAGGGTTCTGGCCCTGCACTTCTGATTGGGTGTTAAGCGGCTAGATCGGATTGGTCGGGTTCTGCGAATCTGATTGGCCCTTAACGAAGGACTCTTATTGGTACTGGAGCTAGCGTTTCACAAGCTCCTGTTGGTTATTTCACATTAGCATTGCCTATATAAAGCAGAGTTGTTGTTATACAAGTTAGAAGTCACTATGCAATAAAGAGTTGAAAGTTCACCAACTAAGACTGTCTCCATTCATTCTACCCATGCCTGAATCTGTGACAGGCATGCCCTCACATCTCCCTTTCACCCTGTTAGTAACGGGATGGCTGAAAGGGCAGTCAGGTCAGTAAAAAGGCCCTGGAGAGGTTTGGCTCAATTGACTGGCACTCCAAGCTTTCTAGGTACCTGTTAACCCAACACACAACCCCCTGTGCCACTACCAACAAATCCCCAGCTGAGCTCCTCATGGGCAGATGCCTGAGAACCACCCTGGATAGGCTACATCCCCATTATGCTCCAGTCACCCCCCTGGGATCTGATAGCCAGGCCAGGGAGTTTGCCCTGCATGACCAGGTCTATGCAAGAAATTACTCAGGTCACCCCTTATGGGTACCAGGGCAAGTCATGGCAATAACTGGGCCTAAGTCCTACAGGGTTCTGCTAGACGATGGTCGTACCTGGCGCCAGCACATTGACCAGCTTAGAAAGCACTGGAGAATGGCTACCAACAACCTCCGCTGCCCGCCAAGTGAAACGGACCACCCGACGCATGCTGAGACTCTCCCGGGGCACTTCAAGCGAGGGAGCCTACCTGGACTGCCGCCTGTTCCTCTGCCAGAGTCACCCGATGATGAGGCTCCAGCTTCTTTGAGCTCCAGCACAGCCCAGGAAGCAGAGGACTTCTTCTCTGCTGCAGCTCCACCCGGACTAAGGCGATCCAGTCGCCTGCGCAGACGCCCGGCCTACTTGAGAGACTATGCATGCTCCTGGCCAGGGGAAAGGAGTGTTGCATTCACAGACTGACTGCAGTCTTCAATCTGGTCTGCGCTTCTGGCGGGAGCGCAGAGCGCTCCCATTGGTTGATGCCGTTTGACAGCCGGCTATAAAAGGAGCTGTCAAACGGCATCAGCTATTGCCACCAGCTGACTGCCTGTTAGCCCCGGCAGCCGCGGCAACCCTTTATTCTCTGAATAAAGCTTTCTTGACTGTTCGCTCTGTGTCTGCCTCAGTATTATCCACTGCTCTACAACATAAGGTGGATGTCAACAATAATAATGTAAGTACCTCAAGATCTTACCAGTCCTATCTAAGGCAGTTAACATGCATAATACTTCTTCCTTCTCCTATTTTCCTCACAACAGCAACCCTGTGATGTGAATTGGGCTAAGACAGTATGATTGGCCCAAGGTCACCCAATCAGTTTATATACCTAAGACAGGACTAGAACTCACGGTATCTTGGTTTCTGGCCTGGAACCTTAACTACTAGATCATACTGGCTTTCTTACATCAGTATGAAAAATCAGAAACTTTGCAAATACCTCTAGAAATATACCAATAAAAAATAGCAGTTTAATTTTGTCCTTAAGATCAACAGTTTATGAAAATAAAAAGTATCTTTACACCACAAATAAGACAAAAACTAATTTGGTTTGTATATACCAATAGAACTAGAATCCATATAAATACATTACTAAATATGAGAATCAATCCAAATTTGGAGGTTTTTGTAAGCCATGACCACTTTAATTTTAATGAAAACATTTATATATCACATTGTATTAAAAACAGCGTAATTTACAGCGTTCTTTGCATCCTTCTGTTTATGTGAAGCAGACTTTCTCTTTCTCCTTTCATTTGATGAGATTTATCACTTTGGGTTAATACTATTTTGCATTTGTAGTGCAGATGGAATCCTGTTGGGATCATTGTTCATATCACTGGAAACAACCAAGTCCTGGTTGAAATGAAGAGTAGTATCTACCCAGATGTGAATTCTGAGAAAGGATAACAGAATTCTAAAGGATGCATTGAGCCTGAAAGAAAATATGAGAGTATGCTGTAGATACTATACTGGGGCCTTAAAGTTAGCGGTGACTTTGTCCTTTGTGATTAAGACAGACTACTGTTTATAATATTGTACAGCTTCATCTGTCTCTATCACAGTTATGACAGTTCCTCCTGTTTCTAATTACAGTTAATGGTGGCTGGACAACAAGAGGACAAGGTTGATACTTTGTAGCCCAGCACATTGACCTTGTATGAAAGAAGGATGATTAAAATTGGCAATCAAGAAAGATTTGGTTAGGGACTCCAAACCTTAGCAAACTAGAGAGAGAACCTGCCTGAAATAAAACTCAACATCTATCTTTCATCTTCCATAAATTGTCAGAAACAATTGTGGTTATAATCCTTTGTATGGGGATTAACCAGGGGTGGGATTCAAATTTTTTAACAACCGTTCTGTGGACGTGGCTAAATTGATGGATGTGACTTGGTGGTCATGTTATTGGTTGGGCATAGCCAACTCAATATCATTCACATCGAGGCACACATTGCCTCGCCTGGCCTCTCATGATTGTGGGGATGCTGCAACAGTTGCAAGTGTGAAAAATTGTCATGTCACTTTTTTCAGTGCCATTGTAACTTTGAATGGTCACTCCACACAAGCAAAGTACCAGCAAAGGAGGGGAAAAAACTCCAGAGACGTTCGTGAGACAGGAAGTCTAGTCCTGCCAAGAATGTAATAAGGGTTAACAGAGAGGTAGTTCATGTAAGCAACACCAGTATGTTTCCTTGCTGCCTTCCTTACAGGATTAGGCCAGTAATTTCTTCTAACAACTGGTTCTCCGAATGGCTTAGAATGTGAACAACTGGTTCTAGTGAATAGGTACGAATTGGTAGAATTCCACCCCTGGGATTAATTCTGTCTGGGATGTTCAGTCAGTATAAATTAATCACAGAATCAAAAGGAACCATTTATGCAATTTTGTCCAATCCCCCACTCTGCTCAGGAGTACAATTTAAAGCATTTGCATCAAATGGCTATCAAGCTTTTGCTTGAACATCTCCAAGGGAGTGGGGACTACCATCTCTCTTGGTAATTGGTTTTATGGTGGAACTGCTTTTGCTATTAGTAAGTTATTTCTTATAATCAATTGGAACTTGTTTTTTTTAAAAAAAAAAAAAAATTAAAACCATTATCCTGTGTACCCCAGACTCGAAGAACATGATAATCCCTAAACTCACTTTTCTGATGTGCATTTTACATGTGTAAAAATAGAAGGCTCCTTTCTCAACACCAGTTGAGCTTCTCTAGGTAGTGATAATGGTGACAAATTCCTTAAATGTAATTCCACCATAGTTAAAGTTCTACCCCTTATTCACTTAATCTCTTTTGTACTGACCTGGAGCTTGAAGTCCCAATAGGTACAAATGGGAGAAGGCACTACTTTAGATAAAGTGGTCCCTAGTTGTTTAGGCTTAAAATAGTAATTTTTAAAAAAGCTCTTGAATTTGATCAAGAAGCAAACGAGCAACCAGTGTTGATGATATTGCATATTAGCAGTCCCAATGAGCACTACTAAACTAACTGAAGTTTCCAGGCCATTTTCAAAGGCAGCTCCAAATACAGGACATTATAACAAACCAACCAGAAAATTAGCTCTTTCTGTCCAAGTAAGCTTATAGTTGGTAAATTAGTTGAAACTGATAAAAGGAATGCTATGATAGCAATGCCACCAAAATGGCATCAGAACCTTGATTGTTTATTTAACCCAAATTTGGAGCAATATAGGAGGCTCCTTATTTATTGCACTGCACCTGAAATCACTAGTCTCAGACATACTAAATATCTGAAACAGACTATACTGGATATGTTTCTTTCAACAGGAGGAAGAAAAAGTGATTCCTGCCATATATCTAAAAATTCAAGGTCTGACGTACCTTCTAGATTCTTGGCCTCAATTAAACCCTAACAATTCTAACATATTTGTCTATCCTGGTATGATGAGTAAGAGAGAAAAGGAAAAAGTCAACCTCCGTTTTTCTAGGATAAAGAAATTTGGTTCTGCTTTTATCATGCTTTCTTGTGAGCTCCATGTTTTCTGTGCACAGCTAAAAGGAACCAAAAAAATGTGACAACCAGTTGGTTACAGGACAGAGGGGAAAATCCACAATAGTGAAAAACATATATGTTAAGTCTGGAGCATGGGTGCGAATAATGGAGACGAGCCGGTAGAAACAGTGAACTTCAAACTCTTTATTTACATGGTGTGACAGCTCGAACTGGAGGGCTGCTATAGCCTTCCTGATATAGACAACTTATTAACTATACAACCAATAGTAATTCTGGAGCGCTAGCTCCGTTAACCAATGAGAATGGCCTGTTAATGGCCAATCAGATGTTCCTGAATGGACAAATCTGATCCTGCCATTAACAGCCAATCAGAAGTGCAGGGCCAGAATCCTGCACTTGACTTCAAGCTCAAGATAACTTTATTTGGCATTATTCATTAACAACACCCCTTTCCCCCAGCTTCTGCCCACGGGGCGCGGTTACATAGTCCTTGAGGTAGGACGGTTGTTTTATCAGTCTTTTTGATTTTCGCAAAATGCCTGGTGGTTGGCTGCACTTCTGTTGAAGTAGATTGTTGTTTAACGGTAGGGTGCCTCTGGTTCCGAGTTCGCGTTCCCGTCGTTACCAATATCACTGGCCACTCCCTGAGGTGAACTAACTCCGGTCCCCAGTTCCTGTTCCTGCGTTTCAGTTCCGTTTTCAGTCCCTTCAAAAAGGTTTTCCTCTAGTTGCAATTCATTTTCCTCTGTATCTCCCCCCCCCTCAGTTTGGTCATAAGGGAGTTCGGAATTGCATGACAGTAGCCGCGATCGTAATTGATCTATGTGGCGCTTGCAAAGTCTATCATCAGGGCACTGAATGAGGTATGATCTTGGGCCGGTTACGCAGATTATGGTCACTTCTACCCACAGCGGATCACCCGATAAGTTCTTAGCGAATACTAAATCACCTACCTGGAAGGTACGGCATCGGCTGCTGGATCCGAGTGGCTTTTCCGGTTCGTAGGCTGGGTGTAACCGATCGAGGTGGAAGTAGAGCTTTCGTCCCATTAGCAGCTCGGCGGGAGTTTTGTTGGTGACGCTGTGAGGTGTGATGTGCTGTAGGATAAGGATTCGGTTGATTTTCTCATTGATGTTGTCGTAGTCTATCTTTTGTAGAGTCCTTTTGGCGAATTGTACCATGCGCTCAGCCCTACCGTTGGCCGCAGGGTGCACAGGCGAAGTAAGTGCATGTTGGATACCGCGGTCAGCCAGGTACTGTTCAAAAGACAGCGCGGTAAATTGGGGCCCGTTGTCGGATACCAGAACGTCTGGTAATACGTGGGTTGCAAACAGTCTTTCCAGTCTTTTGATAACCGCTTCGGTGGTTGTATTTCTCATTCGGTGAATCTTGAGCCAATTCGAGTAGGTGTAAATGGTTAGCAAAAACGTGTGGCCTTTGGTCAGCCCAGCAAAGTCCAGATGGATGCGGGACCAGGGTCCCCACGGTGTCTCCCATTTGGTTGGGGTTGCTTTTGGTGGAGCGTTGCTTACTTCTTGGCATCTCTGGCAAGTTTTAACCCACGATTCGATTTGTCTGTCGATGCCTGGCCACCATGCGTAGCTTCGTGCGAGGCCCTTCATGCGCACGATGCCAGGGTGGCCATCGTGCAAGGTTCTTAGCAGTGCCTGTTGGAGTCATTCTGGGATAACGATTCTATCCCCCCAGATGATACAGCCCTTCTGCGAGAACAACTCTGTTTGACGTCTTTTGAATGGTGCAAAGTCGTCTGGTACTTGGTCCAATGGCCATCCGTGTTCCACCCATGTGAGGACTCGTGCTAAGATGGGGTCACATTTTGTTTCTCTCGCGATGTCATGGGCAGTTAATGGCGGCGTATGGAGTGTCTCGATCTGCAATGTTGTCATCATTGGTGCAGGATCATTGATGGTTTCAGGGAGCAGTGCACGGCTCAACGCGTCAGCGTGGGGAATGGCTTTACTGGGACGATATTGCAGCTGATAATTGTAGGCAGCCAAGAATTCTGACCAGCGGGTCATCCTGGGAGAAAGTATGTAGGGAGTTGGCTTGTCCCCAGCAATGATCCCCAGCAATGGTTTGTGGTCAGTTACAATGAAAGCCTGGCCGTACACGTACTCATGGAATCTTTTAACAGCTGATACTATTGCCAGGGCTTCTTTATAGATCGGGCTGTAATTTTGCTCAGGTTTCGAGAGCGTTTTTGAAAAGTAAGCAACAGGGGCTTCGCTACCATTAGGTAATACATGGCTCAAAATGGCGCCCACTCCAAAAGGCGATGCATTACATGTGATATTTAATGGCAAGGTCTCATTGTACTGCATTAGTACGGCGTCAGAAATCAGTACTTGTTTTACATTACGGAACACCTACTCTTCTCTGTGACCCCATACCCAGTTTGCTTTTTTATCTAAAAGACGATGTAACGATTCAGCGACAGTCCCCTTGTGTGGCAAGAATACATTATAGAAATTGATGAGGCCTAAGAACGCCTGGAGGTTAGCTTTGTTCCGGGGTCTGGGAGCGTTTTTATTGCTCTCAATTTGCTATCGGTAGGGTGGATACCCTGACTGTCAATTAAGTACCCTAAGAATTCAACACGATCTGTACACAGTTTGCACTTATTTTTCTTCACTTTCAGGCCTGCTTCTTGGAATTTTTGTAAAACCAGTCTTAAACGATCCCGTAAAATTTTTGGAGTGGGGGCAGCAATGAGCACATCGTCAAAATAGGGGACAACGCCTTTGATCCCCTGCAATAGTCTCTCCATTAGGCTCTGAAAGATCCCTGGGGCAACACTGACTCCGAATTGAAGCTGTGTACACTTAAAGGCTCCTCGGTGTGTTACGATAGTCTGTGCCTGTGCCGTTTTTTCATCAACTGGCAGTTGCTGATAAGCCTGAGCTAAGTCTAGTTTAGCAAAGACTTTTCCACCCCCCAGAGAATGGAGAAGGTGTTGCACCACCGGCACCGGATATGGATTTTGTTGCAGGGCGTGGTTTAGGGTGGCTCGATAGTCCCCACAAATTCTAATGGAGCCGTCTGGCTTAATTGGGGTCACGATTGGTGTTTCCCATGGGGAGTGGTCGGTTGGCTTTAAAACTCCCTGGGCTATCAACTTATCAAGCTGTTCATCGATTTTTGGCTTTAAAGCGAATGGGACTCAACGAGGCTTAAGGCGGATGGGAGCTATCTTTGGATTAAGGCTAAAGGATATCGGGGTCCCCTTGTACTCGCCTAGCTTTTCCACAATGACGTCCCTGAATTCGTGGGCGAGGTCTTCTTCCCAGTCGCTGCTGCCGATTTGGTTAATGCCTGCCACTTCAATGCCGAGTGGTGTGAATCATTGCAGGCCTAACAGGCTAGGCCAGTCCTTGTCGATCACCATCAGGGGTAAGTACGCCATACGGTTCTTGAATGCAACCCGGACTCTACTGGATCCTACGACTGGAATCCAGTTCCCCTGATAGTCCTTTAACACGAGCCGTTGGAATTGAAGGTCTTGGCGCCGGATAGTGGGGATGAGTTGCTTGAGGGTCTTCCAGGAGACCATTGACAGAGACGACCCTGAGTCAACTTCCATTTGGCAAGGTTGATTTTTGATGTCCACTTTGACCCGAATTTTCTTAGCGTCTATTGAAGAGGCGTGGCCAATAGTGAGTGTTTGGTGGGCCTCCTCCTGCCTCGTTAGGTGATTCATCGGTCGGTTTCTGTAAGAGTGGTTTGCTGGTTCTCGCCTTACAGGGTGATTCCCTGTCGATTAGCAGAGATTGGTACCCTTCGCGGTCTGGCTGGGTCCGAGGAGACTTCTGCAGACCCGTCCGATGTGGCCTCGTTTCCCGTACTCGTGGCAGAGCGCGTCGCAGAATTTGCAATTGGAGCGGTAATGGTTGGCGCCGCAGCCAGCGCACGGTTGCTGGGACTTCGGGTAATGGTCCCAATCGGACCGCAGGTGATGGACCTCTTCTTCGTCACTGTCTGACGACGAAGAGAGGTCCTCATGGTGGCTTGTCTGCAGCTGCCCTTCTGCCTTAGGTGCAACTTCGCTGGCCGGTTGGTGTGCTGGAGCACGATTTCAGTGTAGTTGGGCAGCTGACTTCTTGGTCACCTCTGCTGCTGTAGCTTCAGCTATGGCGTCTTTAAGGGTGATGTTGCCCTTTACCATTATTTTGCTCTGTACATTTAGAGAGTCTAACCCGAGAACTACTCGGTCTCTCAAAGCCTCCTCTAGGTCAGTGAAATTGCAAAGGCCTCCCAAGTTCCGGAGGTCTGCAACAAAATCAGCAACGCTTTCTCCTTTCTGCTGGTTTCTTTGATAGAACTCGTGTCATCTTACGAGCGTTGGAACGGTCGGTGCGTAGTGGGCCCTTAGTAGCGGTTCGAGGACATCCCAGTCTATGGCCTTCACTTCAGCCGGTTTTGCTAATGCCTTAGCCATTTTGAATACCGTCGGGCTGCAGTGCATTAGGAATACCACCCGTTTCTTCCCAGGTGTGGCATCTTTCAGATTATTCATTTCCAAAAACATTTGGAAATGGTCCATGTAGGACTCCCAGTCCTCTTGAGCTGGATCGAATGGAACGGGTGGTACTGCGCCGCCGGACATGGTTCTGCCTTTGTGCGCTTCAGCCACCTGCTTAGTTGTCTTCATCGTTGGCTCAGATGTCATCCAATCCCACCCTCATCGCCAGTGTTAAGTCTGGAGCATGGGTGCAAATAATGAAGACGAGCCGGTAGAAACAGTGAACTTCAAACTCTTTATTTACATGGTGTGACAGCTCGAACTGGAGGGCTGCTATAGCCTTCCTTATATAGGCAATTTATTAACTATTCAACCAATAGTAATTCTGCAGCGCTAGCTCCGTTAACCAATGAGAATGGCCTGTTAATGGCCAATCAGATGTTCCTGAACGGACCAATCCGATCCTGCCATTAACAGCCAATCAGAAGTGCAGGGCCAGAATCCTGCACTTGACTTCAAGCTCAAGATAACTTTATTTGGCATTATTCATTCACAACAATATGGATGAGAGACTGTGCTGCTGAAAGGGCTTATATATCATGCTGTATGTGAAAACATTGTTATTCACATGCAGAATGGTCTTATAGTACAGAAGAACTGACATGATAATTCCAAGACAGGGAACAACAATATCAGAAAGTAATTCATCACTTCTCTATAGACTGATCATTGTTGCTTCGAATTAAAAACTGAAACATAAATATTACTTTTGTGATTCTGTGTGAGCTATTCAGAATATCACAGGATTAAACAATGCCACTTATTTCAGAACAGGACCCAATAGTCCTGCTCCCACAGCTCAATTAATTTAGTCAACAAGAGATAGACGGAAGAGGAATTTTTTACCTCAGAGAGGTCTGAGGATTTTTGAAGCTGAACTAGCCTTTTCTGGTCATCCATTTCATGCACACAATAATGAGGGAGTTAGAAGATGATTGCAAATAAAGATTAAAGCTTCCAGCTATTTCCCACAGACTCATAAAGAATGAAACATGGGAAGGAAACAATTGATGAATCTTCCTCTATGCCATCTTTGATTCCCTCCCTAATTCTTCCAAAACAGAATTAAAAAATAATGGCAGAAAGTTGTAACATTTGGGAGGTGTCAAAAAGCTGCTCCCTATCAGACAAAGGTATATCATATTTGTTCTGTCCCCTCATTAGCATTCTTGAGATCCCGCGCTTTGATTGGCCAAAGTGCAGGGCACTCTGATTGGTTAGGCGAGCCGCGCCGATTGGCTCGCTAGGAATCTCCCGCGATTGGTCTATTCGAATCGCGGGAGATTCAAAGTGGTGCCATTGGCCGTGGCCACCGCGGCTAAAAGAGGAAAAGCCGCGAACTTTTCCTATAGCGTCAGTTCGGTTCCTACATCAATAAAAGAGCATGATTTGAAGTCACCGACTCCTGGCATCATTTCCGAGGACACGACAATATTAGGTGCTGCTGTCAGTTGGGAACACCGCCCCCCTTCTGATGAAATAACTTCTCACCTCAATATTCAATCATGGGAATATGCCTATGAAAGGCATCAAGAACCTGAAGAGGGAACTAAAAATGGTAAAATAAACCATTCATACATTATGTCCTGAACAAATAAGGCATTTCAGGGGCAGGTGATTTAATGGTTCAATCTTTAACTGGTCCAAAAGAGATCCAGATTCACTTATCACTTGACCATGGATCTCTTGGGTGACTTTAGGCTAGTCATTTTTTGTTGGTCCTATTTAACTTCCAGAACTCTAGCTGTAATCAACCCATGAAAGTTTTATAACATTTTGCAAGAATACATATGTTATCATATTTAATTTACTAATATGTATAGGTTTGCATAGCAGGTATAATTGCACAGCAGGTTTATTTGCAAAACAGGTTTTATGATAAATCAATTAAGCAGATAAATAATCTCCTCAAAATCAAACTTTTAAAATTATTTTTAAATATAATTTTATTGAAAGTTTTTTAAATGAGTATAAAAAGTTAATACAAATTAAGATAGAGTAAGAAGGAAAAAATAAAAAGGAAGAAATAATAGAGAAAGCTAAAATGAAAAATGAAAACAAGAAAGATCATTCATTTCATTCAAACAGTTCATGGTTACAACAGCCTTGGAAAAAGGGACTTACAACCCATTCTTGATGTTACAACCATTGTACCACCTCCGTGGTCACATGATCACAATTTGGATACTTGGAAACTGGCTTGCATTTATGATGGTTGAAGTGTCTTGAAGTCATATGATCATGATTTACAATCTTCCTAGCTGGCTTCCAAACATCAAAGTCAATTGGGAAATCCAGATCCATCTACAAATCCCAACAATAATGGGTTTCACCTAATCAACACAATAAAAGTGGTCATAAAGTTCGCTCTGGCCATGTGATGACTCACTTTATGACCACACTGACTTACAATAGATATTTCAATCCCATTTGTGATTGTAAGTCAAGGTTTACCTGTATAGGTTACAATACAGCTAAGAGCTTGAATGAAATTATTTGATTCCCCAGCCATTTGACTCACAGGCCACTGCAAAAATCTCAGTTCAAGCTCTCTCTTCATAAGGAGCAGCTGTCTGGAGTACAGGTAGGGATCTCATAACTTATCCAAAGAGACTGCACTGGCCAGAAATTACTGTTTGTGTTCTGTCCTTAATTAGCATTCTTGAGATCCCCGCGCTTTGATTGTCCAAAGCGCGGGGCACTCTGATTGGTCAGGCGAGCCGTGCCGATTGGCTCGCTAAGAATCTCCCGCGATTGGTCCTTTCGGATCGTGGGAGATTCAAAGCGGTGCCATTGGCCGCAGCCGCCGTGGCTAAAAGAATAAAAGCCGCGATCTTTTTCCCTTTGCCCCAGTTCGGTTCCAACCTCAAATAAAGAGCATGATTTGAAGTCATAGACTCCTGGAATCATTTCGTGGACACAACACTGGCGACGAAGGTGGGATCCAGACCCTGAACCGAACCACGTGTCCGACGGAAGCCAGACGAACCACCGCGATGGCGAAAATCACACCCCCCGCACCCTTCAACCCCGCCACCGAGGACTGGGAATCGTACTCCGACTGATTCCGCATGTTCCTCAAGTGCAGCGACCTGAAGGACGCCACCGGCCCCATGAAGCGCACCGTCTTCCTGACCCACTGCGGGATCGAGGTATTCAACATGGCCAAGGCACTTGCCAAACCCGCCGATGCGACCGCGATGGACTGGGACGTCCTCGAGCCAATACTTCGGCGGCACTACGCTCCAGAGGTACCCATCCTGATCCGACGCAACGAATTCTACCGTCGGGACCAGAGGTCGGGTGAGAGCTTTAGCGACTTCGTCGCCGAGCTGCGGCGCCTAGGGGGGCTCTGCGAATTCGACAACCTGAACGATGCCCTGCGAGACCGAATCGTGCTCGGTTTGTGGGACCCCGCCCTCCAGAGCGGGCTGATGGCCAAGGGCAACATCAGCCTAGCAGACACCCTCACAGCAGCCGCAGCCGCCGAAGCAACCCGAACTTCCACCGACCGCATGCGCAGACCGAACACTGGGGACCGCAGCGGAAACAACAACCCGGCGAGGTTGACCGAAGCCCAACCCGAGACGACCACCCACCAGGGCGACTTCCACTCAGCATCGGGCACTTCAGATGACGAGGAGGACATCCATTGCCTCCAGACAGGCCGCGACCCACGGAACCGGCAGGGTCGCAAGTCGAGGACCAACTGTGCCGGTTGCGGCGGCGACCACCCCAGGTCGGAATGCCGGTTTTTCGAATCGATCTGCCGGTATTGCGACAAGAAGGGACACATCGCCCATGCCTGCATCCTAAAGAATAATCGCAGCCCGGCACGATGGGACCAGAGCGACCGGAGGAGAGAATGCACACCACCCCGGACCAGAGATCGCCGCTCGGACTACAGATGGGACTGGAACAGACGATCCCTGCAAGGTGGCAATAACCGGCGAAGAGAGGAGACCCATCAGACGGTCACCATCGGCCACGCCATAACCAATGACGCCCGGAAGGTCCGCGTGGAGGTAGGCATCGAGGGCCAGCCATGCAAAATGGAGGTGGACTCCGGGTGCTACTTCTCCATGATTGCATGGCATGAAATAAAGCGCTTGGTGCCTACCCTCCAAAGGAGGAACCGAGACAGCCAGAGACTCATTGTAAGGGACTACCAGGGAAACCGCATCCCGATAGTCGGAACCAAACACTTCAACATCACATATAAAGGGCACACCGAAAGACTTCCCCTGACAATCGTCGACCGCGACCGCCCAAGCCTACTGGGTCTCCAATGGTTCGCCCCGCTCGGCATCGCAGTCACGGGAGTTGACCACGTCACCGACGACAGCTGGGAGCAGCAACTGGCCTGGGAATTCCAAGAGGTCTTCGACGGAAACCTAGGCAAGTACCGAGGGCCCCTCATATCTTTCAACCTAGACCCAAACTTCCCCCCAAAACGACTGAAACCAAGGCGGGTGCCATTCGCACTTAAACCCAAGATAGATGAGCAAATTGACAAGCTCGTCAAGCAAGGGGTTCTACAGCCCATAGACCACGCCCGGTGGGAGACCCCCATAGTCACCCCGATCAAGCCCGATGGGTCTGTGAGGATCTGTGGGGACTATAAAGCCACCCTAAATGGCGCGCTACAACAAAGCGCCTACCCCGTCCCAGTAGTGCAACACCTACTGCACTCACTGGGAGGGGGCAAGGTTTTCGCCAAGCTCGACCTCGCCCAGGCATACCAACAGTTGCCAGTCGATGAGCAAATGGCAGAAGCGCAAACCATAGTCAACCACCGGGGGGCATTTAAATGCAACCGACTCCAATTCGGAGTCAGCGTGGCACCGGGAATATTCCAAAGCCTAATGGAAAGACTACTGCAAGGCATCAAGGGGGTGGTACCTTACTTCGACGACGTCCTAGTGTCGGCAACCAACCAAGCTGAACTAGAGGGTCGCCTAAGGGAGGTCCTAACCAAATTTAAAGAGACCGGGCTAAAAGTCAAGAGGGAGAAATGCCAGCTATGCACAGAACGGGTCGAATTCCTAGGATACCTCCGAGACCGTCACGGCATTCACCCCACAAACAAAAAAATCAAGGCCATCAAAGAAGCCCCCACACCCAAATCCAAGATAGAACTACAGGCATTCCTGGGGCTACAGAACTTTTACAATGTTTTCCTGCCCCAAAAGGCGACGGTGGCGGAGCCCTTGCATAGGCTCCTGGACAAGGCGGCGACCTGGACTTGGGGGAAACGCGAGCAAGCCGCCTTCCAAAGAACAAAGGACCTCCTCACTTCGGACGCCGTCCTCATACAATATAACGAGACCCTACCTCTGGCCGTCACATGCGACGCATCACCCTTCCGCGTCGGCGCTGTCCTCAGCCATACCCTCCCTGACAGAAAAGAAGCGCCCATCGCGTTCTTTTCAAGGACCCTCACCAAACCGGAGCGGAACTATAGCCAGCTGGACAAAGAGGCTCTGGCTATCGTTGCCGCCGTAAAACGATTCCACGAGTATCTCTACGGCCGGACTTTCACCATCATAACCGACCACAAGCCGCTGCTGGGAATCCTTGCAGGAAACCGGGCCACCCCGAACATTCTGTCTCCCCGAATGACAAGGTGGTCCGAGTTCCTGGCAGCCTACAACTATGGACTCATACACAAACCGGGTAAGACGATCTCCCATGCAGATGCCTTAAGCTGCTCGCCGCTACCGGAACCTGACACCGACCCAGCACCCACGACGACCACCCTCAGCATAGAGACTCTACCCAACCTGCCCATAACTGCGTCAGACATTGCCCGAGAGACTAATAAAGACAAACGTCTGGCGTGGGTGTTGCATTGGGTAGAGAAAGGGTGGCCGGAAAGGGACAACGATGAGTCCATCAAAACATTCCGAAACCGCCAAACGGAACTCTTGCTATTAAAAGGGTGCATACTATGGGGGGATAGGGTGGTCATTCCAGAAAAGCTACAAGGGAAGGTTCTGGAACTGCTACACGAGGGGCACCCTGGCATCATTAGGACTAAAGCCCTGGCCAGAAGTTACGCTTGGTGGCCAGGGATGGACAAACAAATAGAGGCCTGGGTAGCAAGGTGCCAACGATGCCAGGAAACTAGGCCAAGCCCACCCACAGCACCCATCCTAGAGTGGGAAACCCCAAGGGGACCTTGGTCTAGGATTCACATAGACTTCGCCGGGCCCACAAAAGGACACACCTTCCTTATAACAGTTGACGCTTACTCCAACTGGCTGGAGGTAAGCAACATGAAGACGACAACCACGGAGGCCGTGATCAAGGAACTCTGCAAACTCTTTGCAACACACGGCCTCCCAGATGTCATCATTTCCGACAACGGGCCCCAATTCACCTCGCTGGAATTCGAAAAATTCCTAGCAGAAAGGGGCATCCGCCACGTGCTGACAGCACCGGCGCACCCGGCAGCGAACGGTAGGGCGGAACGGATGGTCCAATTCACTAAGAAGACCATCCGGAAAATAGACCACGGGGAGATCCAGGAGAAAATAAACAAACTACTCTTCACCCAACACATAACCCCAAATACCACAACCAATAAAAGCCCAGCCGAACTATTAATGGGCAGGAAACTAAGGTCCCCACTCGACAGGTTACACCCCACGTATAACCCGGAGAGGCCCCCAGACTCAAACAGCAAACATCGAACCTTTGCACCCGGCGACCCCGTATACACAAGAAACCTGACGGGAGACCCACTATGGATACCGGCCGTCATCACACAAATAACAGGCCCACACTCGTACCGGCTACAAACAGCAGACGGACGAGCGTGGAAACGCCACATCGACCAACTAAGGTCGAGGACTACCAACCAAGAGACCACCAACGCACAAACAGGCGAAACCAACCTCCACAACACAAACCAAGGGGGGAGGGAATACCCAGGGAACCAAAACCAAAGAAGAATAAACCAGCCGTACTTACCGGAAAGCAGCCATCATGACCCCTCGCCAGGAAGAGACAGCCAGGCCAGCTCGACCGACCCGGAAAGACCGAGCGGGAGCGGCGAAACCCGCAGCTCAACCAACCCGGGAGGCCCAGGAGGGAGCTACGGAGAGCGGCCCGGCCCGATCGACCAGCTGGTTCCCACAACGGCAGCAGGAGCAGCAGAGATCCCGACCGAACCGGCCGGGATCCAACCTACAACTGAACTGCGCAGGTCCAGTAGGCTCAGACGGAGCCCCGCCTACCTACGTGACTACGCAACGTAAGAACTGAACCAAGAGGGGAGGGGTGTTCTATCCTTAATTAGCATTCTTGAGATCCCCGCGCTTTGTTTGGCCAAAGCGCGGGGCACTCTGATTGGTCAGGCGAGCCGCGCCGATTGGCTCGCTAAGAATCTCCCGCGATTGGTCCATTCAGATCGCGGGAGATTCAAAGTGATGCCATTGGCCGCGGCTGCCGCGGCTAAAAGAATAAAAGCCGCAATCTTTTTTCCTTTGCCCCAGTTCGGTTCCAACCTCAAATAAAGAGCATGATTTGAAGTCACTGACTCCTGGCATCATTTCGCGGACACAACAGTTTGATAACTGATCTCTGTGTCAAGACTGTCTTTTCTCCTTCATCGACTTTTAGAACCGCATAGAACTTCAATTGAAATCCCCAAATCAAACTATTCAAAAAAAGAGAGAAAAACACAACTTCCTTGTAATGAAAAATAATGCCTCCTTTTTTTTCTCTTAATATCATAGATAACATAAATTCAGAAATGGCCTGGATGTTGGTTTTTTTTTTTAATACAGTCTAATTTTTTTCCTGATTTTTACCAAACAAAAGTAATAATTGCCTTTGTATAGTGTATCGCCATCAGATATTCTTTCATATGCTTACCAAATTTCCAAATATGCAGCTGTTAGAAAGACAGAAGCTTTGAAATGTCTTGAGGGACTCCTGTTCTGCCTTACTGAAATCCATTACAGAGCTTTCAGTAAGGAAAGGTACTTTCAAGACACAAGGCTAGGAAGGAAAATGAGATTCCACCACCAAGTGTAAAAGCTGTGACAAACCAGCTACAGATGGAGATGACAAGAGTTCACTTTCTGCAGACAAATTAGGAAACATCTCAAAATATACCAAAACCACAGGGAGTTACACAATTTCAGGCAAAATCTGATGAAAGCAAATGTGGTTCAGAGCCTTGACTATGTGGTTTGTCAAACTGCCTCAATGCATGAAGTATATGATGTTTCTATTTACTTTTTTTTTTTTTGGCAGTCCTATTCTCTTGCCTGTCTCTTCAAGGCCAAGAAGATTGGTCTTCAACCTAACAAACAGCTTATCAGTATTTATTTCTGAAAGTCAAGAATCTTTTTTTTTAGTGGTAAAAGACATATTTTGCACACAGAAAGTCTTCTAGTCCAATGCCTAGGAGAATTGAAATAACACAACTCTGAAGCAAATAAGCCCAAGGTCTGACTTCTATGTTTCTGTTGCCAAAGTATATTTCCCATTATGTATTGATCTTGCCATCATGGGTTTGTATTTTCTAAAATTCTCAAAGGCCATTGTTTTTACAATCCGTTGACTAGCTTTCTGAAATGGTGGCATCACTCAAATGTGTTAATTTCCCCTCCCAAATTCTCAGCAATAGTTTGACTGACCCCTGGGAAATTCTACATATGGAAAGGATCCCAGTTGGTGAAGTTTGCCTTATGTGTATCCAACAATTTTTACCATGTTTGAATCCATCTGTGATATCAGCTAGTATTGTGCCAAAATCTGAATTCCAATTTTATAAAAGCTTTCTCTCCCCCAAGACTTCTTGATTTCTGCCTAATCCTCAGTTGCTTTACAAACTCTTCTGAACGTGGTTTTTTTAAAACTTCTCTCTTCTGAGGAAATTGAAAATTTGATATATGCATTTTCTTTTTCTGTGACACATTGTTCCATCAGTCAGTTTTTCTAGCTGTCCAAACTCCCATAACCAGAAACAATCATATAAGAGAAATCCTGTCATTTCCTCCTGGATTTTGGCTGAGAAGCAAAATTTGTTTGGAATTTGAAAAATGATTGCATGGTGACCTAAAGGACAGATTTCACTTTGCCATCTTGGGTCTTAGGTAAGTTTATAATGCATACTACATTTACATCCCTTACAAAATAATAATAAAGTTGATTTAAAAACCCACATAAAGTTGGGTATGATCAAGATTTTCAAAGGAAGAAACTGAAGGGCTTATTTTAGCAGCTCAAAATCAAGCTTTGCCAACTTGTTGCATGGAGGTGAAGATTCAACACGCAACCAACAACAGCAAATACCACTTTTGTAGTGAAAATGATGAAACAATTGACAATTTGATCTGCGGTTGTAGCAAAATTTCACAAACTGACTACAACCAGTAGTCATGATTGAGTTGGAAAAATTATTTACTGGAAACATTGAGATTTGAGCTCAACTGTAGTAAAACCTACTGGGACTATCAAGTTGTGAAGGTTTTGGAAAACATCTTATGACAGAGGTCCCCAACCTACAGGCTTTAGCCCACTACCAGGCCATGGTCTATTCACAATAAGGCCACTTGAGTAGTGGGTCAGCATGCACATGTGTGTGCACAGTCCAACTCATACAAGTGGATGGACACTGGTGCCCACAACCCCATTTGTGTGAGCAGATTGCACCAGTGCTCGCAGCCCCACTCTTTCAAGGGGAGGCATGTGCACTGACTGCTCACACGAATGAAGCTGTGTGTGTGCGTGCATGCCTGGCCCTCACACAAAACCATCTCCTCCCCTCCCCTCCCCCTCGACCACATCAGGCTGCCAGCCCAAAGAAATTGGGAAATGCTGTCTTATGGGACTTTCAGATCCAAATAGACAGACATCTTGTTCATAATTTACCCCATATAACAGTTATTGAAAAGGAGAAAGTCTGGTTCATTGTTTTGGCTATGAGATGATGTGAGGAAGAAACTGTGGTTTCTTCCCCAAACCCCAAAAACTTTAACCTTAGACTGTCTACTATTGACTTCACTCCTTCCCTAAAAGGTCTGTAGGAGGCATACATAAGTGCACCAATGTACCTACCATCCCTGTCCTATTGTTTCTTTTTATTTTTCTTATATGTATCCATTTCATGTATTCATAACTATGCTTATGCTTATACCTGTTATCTTATAATCTCAACAAAATAAATAAATAAATAAATAAATAAATAAATAAATAAATAAATAAATAAATAAATAAATAATGGAGAAGGGGAGGGTGAGGCGGAGGGGAGGAGGAGGAGGAGGAGGAGGAGAAGAAAGAAGAAGAAGAAGAAGAAGAAGAAGAAGAAGAAGAAGAAGAAGAAGAAGAAGAAGAAGAAGAAGAAGAAGAAGAAGAAGAAGAAGAAGAATTTGATAATTCCATTTAAAATGCAAAAGAAACAACCAGCACAGAACAAGTGTCAACAGAGAATTGTAGTTTCTCCCATTCTCAGAAATGTATGCAGATGCACTTCCATGATTGATACACATCTTTTTTTTAATGGTTACCTCTACTGTGTCTACTTAACATATTTCTCTTTTCAAGAGTGACATCACCTTTGGCTTCTTCCCCATGAATAGAAGTTTCTCTACATAGCTCACTCCATATTGAGAACACATAGAAATTAACCATTGACAAAACTCTAAGAACAGATTTTTGGAAATTTGGCAGCAGCTATTCTTTACCAGCCACTGAGATCATCTGGAAATAACTCTCACTGGGGCATTCATTCATTCATTCATTATTTCTTTCATTCTTTCATTCATTCAATTTCTATAGCTTCCCATCTGAACAAATCATTATTTTGTGCTATCATTTCCTAGTATCTCTTTTATTTAAATCTCTCCTTGGTAGCACACTTTATGAAACTGAATATCTACTGTATGTTTTGTAAGCGGTTTTCTGGTTCTGCAACCCCATAAGTCCTACAACTAGCTTCTCTAACAATTCAGTCTTTTAAGGCCTCATTTCTTCTTATCTTCCCAAAGAATGATTTTGTCTGATCCTATGATTTAATTTCAACAACTACAACTAGTGACGTGCACTCTCAGCCTAATTTCAGACAGGTTTTGTCAAAATAAATTGATTTGCTGAAGGTTGTTTTTTTTTCTTGGATCCCTGAATCCATTTGCATTTAGTATCATCCTAAACTGGATGACTCATAAGTTGTTCATTACCATCATTTTCCTCTCACTTTCCAAATTTAATTATTTAGATCAGCATTTCTCAACTTTGGCAACTTTAAATATGTGGACTTCACTATTTCTTCAGCCAGCCATTAGGTTATGATCTTTATTTCAAAAAAAAAGTCACACTGGACTTCCTATTGGCAAACTCAACAAAGAAAAAAAAAGTATGATAGATCAGATGCCATTGAGTGAGAATATTATTTACATGCTTTCATAATTCCAAATGTAGTTAATGATCAAAAAGATTGTAACCTTTTTTTAAAACATCAGGATCATATTCTTAACATCTTATCTACTAGGGATGCCAGACTCAGGACCTGTGGGCTGGATCCGTCCCATGGGGTGCTTAGATCTGGCCCGTAGGGCTGCCCTGGAAACAGCAAAGGAACGATCCGTGGTGCCTCTGCCAGAAAAAAACAGAGCTCATGAGGGTCACATGCAGCCCTCCCAAGCTCCATTTTAAGAGGGTTGCAGAGGGTTACAGGAGGCCGTCATAGCTGGAAGTGTAGGTCAGGAGCCCGTTTTCACTGGCAGAGCATTCAGGCCACCACAGGTGCCACTGACATGAGTGATATCGAGGTGGCCTCACACATCCCCAGAGGTCAAATACAACCCTGATGAGGCCCTCAGTGAAATCAAGTTTCACAATCCTGTATCAGTATGATAACCATGTGAAACTATACTAATTTAGACACAAAATCACATATACACACTGTTCTGTACAGTCATTAGCATACTTGCAAGCGCCGTGCTGTGATTGGCCAAAGCGCACAGCAATCACGCCCGGTGGGAGACCCCCATAGTCACCCCAGTCAAGCCCGATGGGTCGGTGAGAATCTGTGTACGATTCCCAGTCCTTGGCAGCTAGTTAAAAGGTGTGGGTGGTGCGATGTTGGCCATCTTGTCAGTCTCGTTTCCTCAGGACACGTGCTTGATGGGGATTAGTCTCGACATCCCACCTTCGTCGCCAGTGTTGTGTCCGTTGCGGAAGGAGACTCGGAGTCAGTGACTTAATTCAGGTGGTTGTTCTTGATCTTATTTGATCGATGTGTCGTTTCCATGCTCGTCCGTCGGTTGTTTGCAGCCGGTACGAGCGGGGACCTGTCAGCTGGGTTATGGTTGCCGGTACCCAAAGTGGATCTCCAGTAAGGTTCTTCGCGTAGACTGCGTCGCCTGGTGAAAATGTTCAGCGTTTGCTTGAGGAGTTTGGGATTTTTTCTGGGTTGTGTGTGGGGTGCAGTCTGTCAAGTGGGGACCTTAATTTCCTCGCCATTAATAGTTCTGCCGGGCTTTTGTTGGTTGTTGTGTTTGGGGTTGTTAGGGATAACATTGTTTACCTAACTGGTTTAGGTAAAATAATAAATATGTAATCATGGTTTATAAGTTAAAGTGTCTGCAACTTTAAATATAGGAATTGTAATTAAGGGAGTGGTTGTGAAAGCACTTTAAAAGAAGCAAGACAACAGCTTGCTCTCTCTGGCTTTGATGATCCCTAATTACTGCATGGACTCTAGACTGCGTTACTCGAACGGGAGAGAGAGAAAAAGGACTGATTTGTAAGTGAACTGACATAGGATATTCTACATGGACTTTGCTAACTGAATATCCTTGAATGGACTGACTAAATGACACATGATTAATGGACTGTTATTTTGACTATGCTATAAATGGAATAAACTATATTTTTGATAGCACAAGCGTATCTGTTATTTTTACTGTATGTTAATAAACATACAAACTTATATCACTCATTTATCTGTGTGCCTATCTGACTAACGCTGCACATTCTGTTTAGCTTGTCTCCTTGGCCCTGGTTGGGGAACTCAGGCTTAACAGGGGTTATGTGTTGTATAAAAAGCATTTTGTTTATTTTTTCTTGGATTTCCCCGTGTTCAATTTTTTGGATTGTTTTTTTCGTAAAATGAACCATTCGTTCCCTCCTCCCACTCGCTGCCGGATGTGCCAGTGCTGTCTGTGCGTGTCATATGCCCCGTTCCGCTAGGAATTTTTTAAATTCCAGTGAGGTAAATTGGGGCCCGTTATCCAACATGACGACATCTGCAAGGCCGTGGGTTGCGAACAGCTTGCTGAGTTCCTTGGTCATGGCCTCTGTGGTGGTGGTTTTCATGTTACTTACCTCCAACCAGTTAGAGTAAGCATCTACCGTGATAAGGAATATATGTCCTTTCGTGGGCCCGGCAAAATCTATGTGAATCCTGGACCATGGTCCCCTGGGGGTTTCCCATTCCAGGATTGGTGCTGCGGGAGGGCTCGGCCTGGTTTCTTGGCAATGTTGCATGTTGCTACCCAAGTCTCGATCTGCTTATCCATCCCGGGCCACCAGGCGTAACTCCTGGCCAGGGCTTTTGTTCTAACTATGCCTGGGTGCCCCTCGTGTAACAACTCCAATACCTTCCCTTGTAACTTTTCTGGGATAACAACCCTATCCCTCCAAAGTACGCAACCTTTTTGTAATGAGAGTTCTGTTTGCCGGTTCCGGAATATCCTGAATGATTCGTCGTCATCCTTTTTTGGCCACCCCTTTTCTACTCAATGTAACACCCGCGCCAGATGCTTGTCTTTAGTAGTCTCGCGGGCAATGTCTGACATGGTTATGGGTAGATTGGGCAGTGTCTCTATGCTGAGGGTGGCTGTCGTGGTTGCTGGGTCGGTGTCTAGGTCAGGTAATGGCGTGCGGTTCAGGGCGTCTGCGTGGGTGATCGTCTTACCGGGTTGGTGTGTGAGCCGGTAGCTGTAGGCAGCAAGGAATTTGGACCACCTTGTCATTCTAGGAGACAGAATGTTCGGGGTGGCCCTGTTCCCTGCCAGGATTCCCAGCAGTGGCTTGTGGTCAGTGATGATGGTGAACGTGCGGCTGTAGAAGTACTCATGGAACCTCTTTTCTGCAGCGACGATAGCCAGGGCCTCTTTATCCAGCTGACTGTAATTTCTCTCCGGTTTGGTGAGGGTCCTCGAAAAGAAGGCGATGGGTGCTTTTTTTCCGTCGGGGAGCGTGTGACTGAGGACGGCACCAACGCCGAAAGGTGACGCATCACATGTGACTGCAAGTGGTAGGGTCTCGTTGTATTGGATGAGGATGGCATCCGAGGTGAACAGGTCCTTGGTTTTGTTGAAGGCGGCTTCCTCATGTTTCCCCCAAGTCCATGTGGCCGCCTTGTCCAAAAGCCTATGCAAAGGCTCCGCTGCGGTTGCCTTTTGGGGCAGGAAAACATTATAGAAATTAAGCAGTCCTAGAAATGCCTGCAGTTCCATTTTATTCTTTGGTGTGGGGGCTTCTTTGATGGCTCTGATTTTTTTCGCGGTTGGATGGATGCCGTGCCGGTCTAGGAGGTATCCTAGGAACTTGACCCGTTCTGTGTACAGCTGGCATTTCTCTTTTTTCACCTTTAGCCCAGCCTCTTTGAATTGGGTTAGTACCTCCCTTAGACCCTCTAGTTCTTGTTGGTTGACCGCTGACACCAGAATGTCATCGAAGTAGGGCACCACCCCCTTAATTCCTTGCAAGAGTCTCTCCATGAGGCTCTGGAAAATTCCCGGAGCCACGCTGACTCCAAACTGGAGTCTCTTACAGCGAAACGCTCCCTGGTGGGTGACTATGGTCTGCACCTTGGCAGTTTCTGCATCGACCGGCAGCTGTTGGTAGGCTTGCACCAGGTCGAGCTTCGCAAAAACCTTGCCTCCCCCCAGTGAGTGTAGGAAGTACTGCACTACTGGGTCAGGATAGGAGGAAGCAGCCAGGCGAGCTCGACCAGCCCAGAAAGACCAGATGGGAGCGGCAACAACCGCAGCTCAACCAGCCCGGGTAGACCGGGAGGGAGCTGCGACTAAAGGCCCGGCGAAGCCTTCCAGGTGGTTCCACCGACGAGGCAGAGAGCAACACAGAACCTGAACGAACCGGCTGGGAGCCAAGCAACAACTAACCTGCACAGGTCAAGTAGGCAAGTACGAAGCCCCGCCTACTTATGGGACTACGTTAGGTAGGACAGTACCAAGAGGGGAGGGGTGTTCTGTACAGTCATTAGCATACTTGCAAGCCCCGCGCTGTGATTGGCCAAAGTGCATGGCGATCTGATTGGCCAAGCGAGCCGCACTGATTGGCCCACTGCGAATCCCCCACGAATGGTGGAAACTAATCATAGGAGATTCAAAGCGATGCCATTGGCCACGGCTGCTGTGCCCAGAGAATAAAAGCCGCTGTTTTTCCCTTGAATCCCGAGCCAATCTCGGGATCCAATAAAGAGCTGAACTAAGTCACTGACTCCGAGTTTCCTTCCGCAACGGACACAACACACACACACACACACATAAAAAAAAAAAAGGAAGGGAAGGAAATCTCATTGTGCCTAAACAAACATTATTACAGAATTTGGCACTTTGGTAACTCTTCAGAAAATTCCTAAGGCGATCTCAACAATATTCACTGACAGAATAAGAAATATGCTTCTACCTATAATGAGATCTGATGTTATTATAAGCATAAAGCATCAAATCCATGAAATATACCTCAATTTCAAAATCACACCATGATGAAAAGAAGTAATTTTCAGCATATCATCATATACTGTTATTGAAATTAGGAATGAACTGATTGGATTTTCTCTTATAAAATCAGATAGTAACCTTTAATTTTCTCCTTTGAACTCAACATAAATTTATTTTAACATATTTATTTTTCACTGTATTTTTTTGGCTTCAGACTTTGCTGCAAAACTAAATGTTTATCTCCTTCAAGACAAGGAATGTTGTGAACAATTTCAGCATGAAATCATGCAAGTGCTATTTTCAGGAAAAGATTAGAGAGTCCTATTTAGGTGTTGTTTGGTAAATGTCTGCATAAACTAAGATGAAAACAATAGCAAGCTTTATAGTTAGCATCAATGGTGTATTTCTCTTTGCTATTGCAGTCATTTGAAATAACCACAACAACCTAAACATTGATCAGTTTTGTTATCTTCACATTTCAAAAGTGGCATTCAGAGAATGGGGCATTGTCACTGAATGTATTTGTTGGAAGTCAGGGGGCAGCTACACTGTGACATTACAGGAATATCTGCTGCCTGAACAATTGATCATTTTGTACAGTTGATGAAAGAGAACCATATTAAACTCATGTCCTTAGTCAGAAACTGAAGACAATGTTCTCTTCTATCTCTAGGAGGTGAGCTTTCTACAACTACCTGTGTTCCCAGTTACAATTGAATTACAGGATTTCTGTACATTCAGGAAATGTTTTAATGGGTGAATGGTTTTCTTCCAGCGAGACTGTTTTTTTTTCCAGGCAGATTTTGTGAAATGCTACATTTCTGCCTAATTGCCAGGGCATAAATTGCATAGCTGTTATAACTTTTCATAACCAACATCTGCCACAGATGTCCACAGATTTCAGTTCTATACATAGATTATAATAATACTGTCCCTGAAGAGATCTTCCTTGGTTCTTTCTGGAAGAAGACTTAGGCCAAAACTTCATTGCTCTTCTTGCAATTTGTATTAAGTGGAGAAGTATCTTCTTGGAGTTTGTATTAAGAAAAGGTTGATTAACCAAATATACATCTGGAATTCAGTAATGAGTCTTAGGAAATTTGCAACTTTTGAACCTCATTAACATCATCCCACTTTTCTGCAAACAATATGATTTCTCTTTCTTTACAATGAACATAGATGTTGTTTATAGAAACCTAGCATCTTAGTGGAAAATTTTTTAGTACGATCTTGCCACGAATATGTAGTTGATAATTAATAAATCCACATGGTCCTTCATTCCCAAATGATAAAGTCTCAGGAAACCTCTATGTAATGTGGCTTTCTAACTTGGTCAATTAGCATAATACAGGTGAAACTCAAAAAATTAGAATATCGTGCAAAAGTTCATTTATTTCAGTAATGCAGCTTAAAAGGTGAAACTAATATATGAGATAGACTTATTACATACAAAGCAAGATAGTTCAAGCCATGATTTGTCATAATTGAGATGATTATGGCTTACAGCTCAATCCCAAATCCACAATCTCAGAAAATTAGAATAGTACATATAATCAATAAAACAAAGATTGTACATAGAACAATATCGTACCTCTGAAAAGTATAAGCGTGCATATGTACTCAGGACATGGTTTGAGCTCCTTTTGGAACAATTACTGCCTCAATACGGTGCGGCATGGAAGCTATCAGCCTGTGACACTGCTGAGATGTTATGGAAGACCAGGATGCTTCAATAGCAGCCTTCAGCTCTTCTGCATTGTTCAGCCTCATGTTTCTTATCTTTCTCTTGGCAATGCCCCATGGATTCTCTATGGGGTTCAGGTCAGGTGAATTTGCTGGCCAATTAAGCACAGTAATCCCACGGTCATTGAACCAGGTTTTGGTGCTTTTGGCAATGTGGGCAGGTGCCAAGTCCTGCTGGAAAATGAAGTCAGCATCCCCATAAAGCTCATCTGCGGAAGGAAGCATGAAGTGCTCCAAAATCTCCTGGTAGACGACTGTGTTGACCCTGGACTTAATGAAGTACAGTGGACCAACACCAGCAGATGACATGGCTCCCCAAATCAACACAGACTGTGGAAACTTCACACTAGACTTCAAGCATCTAGCAGTGTGTGCCTCTCCATTCTTCCTCCAGACTCTAGGTCCTTGGTTTCCAAATGAGATGCAAAAGTTGCTCTCATCAGAAAAGAGGACTTTGGACCACTGAGCGACAGACCAGTTCTGTTTTTCTTTAGCCCAAGTAAGATGCTTCTGACATTATTTGTTGTTCAGGAGCAGCTTGACAAGAAGAATACATCATTTGAAGCCCATGTCCAGGATCAGTCTGTGTGTGGTGACTCTCAATGCACTGACTCCAGCCTCAGTCCACTCCTTGTGAAAGTCCCCAACACTTTTGAATGTCCTTTTCCTGACAATCCTCTCCAGGCTGCGGTCATCCCTGCTGCTTGTGCACACTTTTCTTCCACCCTTTCCCCTTCCAGATAACTTTCTATGAATGTGCTTTGATACAGCACTTTGGGATCATCCAACTTCTTTTGCAATTACCTTTTGAGGCTTTCCCTCTGTATGGAGGGTGTCAATTATGGTTTTCTGCACAACTGTTAGGTCAGCAGTCTTTCCCATGATTGTGATTCCTACGAACCAGACTGAGAGACCATTTAAAGGCTCAGGAACCCTTTGCAGGTATTATGGCTAAATTAGCTGATTAGAGTGAAACACTTTGAGCCTAGAATATTGAACCTTTTCACAATATTCTAATTTTCTGAGATTGTAGATTTGGGGTTTTCATGAGCTGTAAGCCATAATCATCTCAATTATGACACATCACAGCTTGAACTATCTTGCTTTGCATGTAATGAATCTATCTCATATGTTAGGTTCATCTTTTAAGTTGCATTACTGAAATAAATGAACTTTTGTACGATATTCTAATTTTTCGAGTTTCACCTGTACTTTTAGGAAAGGAAACTTCACACCTAATTTTTATGGATGTAATATCCTTCTTGCCATAGGCAACGTTATATTAGGATTAACCAATAAATTGCAAACATACTCCCCCCCTTTTTATGACCCTGTAATATTTTGCTTCGGGGTAGGGTCATGGAGATTGATTGGAGCTGAGTGTTTATTGGTAGGATGACCTTCCTGACACCTATGTGGAGTTCACAGCTGATATTTTCTCTTTGCACCCTGATAGAGCAACATCTGTAGCTGTTTAGGATTGAAGTCTCAACCTTTTGAGTGGGAGGTGAGCAACTTGAACTCTAGGCCACTGCATCACTGCAAACATAGAGCTCCCTTAGGCTCCCTTATCCAAGATATCACTCTTAATTTTTCCATTTCCTGAGCCCAGTAACTCCATTTGCAGTACTTATTTTAGCAACATTCATTATCTTCATTATTTTTCTTTTAATTCACTAAGCTTTCATTAAACTACTATCACAGCTATCTTCTCTGTGATTATAGAATTCAGATACTCATATACCATGACCAGCACATCTTTTTCCCTACCTCTTCCTCCTAATTCACAGTCGATGGAAGATTGGGGGATTAAGCTTTTTAATTAACAGGTGCACATGTGCCCAAGAAAAATAACCTCCAAATGCAATCAGATTAAACCCTAAAGTTTTTAATCAGTGCCCTGCAATTTTAAACACATAAAGTAAGTGGCTCTTTTACTAAAACCATTCTTTGCCCAAAAGCAATGCTGAACCGGCAATCACAAATGCATTCAGCACATGGCAAAGTGTAGACAGCCACAGTGCATAATATTAGTGGAAAACAGGGTTTGAAATGGTAATCCTTCCTGCAATTATTTATTTGCTTCTGTTTTGATCCGCATTATGCTGGAAGATGCTCATTCAGAGGAATCAATGCTAAATGATAGCAGACAGGTTCAGAATCTACAATTATCTGTGAATACTTAGAAGCGGAGAGGGTATGCATTTGCATTTAGAATTGCTATGCTTGATTAATAAAGTATTAAGATGAAAACATTCACAAAGAAAGAAAAAGTCATAATAAGATGATACATGAGAATCTTACCTGATATGAAAACAATAATGCCAATGCTAGAATAGCATAATTGGTGAAATATCAATTAATAAGGTTAAACATACTATCTTTTGTTCTTATATGATCAGATAAAATTTGAAGATTTTTTTTCAAAGAAGGTTGCCACATGGTTTCTTCAAGTGATTTAATTGATTTACATTTCTCTGTTGAAAGCAGCAAAATTATTGGTCATTCCATTATTATGATTCTTTAAGCGGGGGTGGGTGGGGGTTGGTTGGTTTAAAAAGCTGACATCTAGCTGAGGAATCAGGGGCTTCTCAGCATTCTTCCATATCTTGACAATGGCATTATAACCTTCAAACTCTTTCATGAGAAAGAAGTCTACTTCCCATTCACTTTTTCATCAAGTGAAACAGGGAGCAAACACATCCCATTCGACTACCACTCCAGCAAAATAGGCAAGCAATTTACCCAGTGGTTCCTGAGCAAAATGCTCAGTGCCCCCTTCACTTTATAATATGTCAGAGGAAGAACAGAACTGTCTTCTGCTACCTTTTCCCTATCCTGTTAGGTGTCTGCTCATCATGCATGTGTGCACACACGCACAAATGCATGTGAGTGTGCACAGACACACATACACACACAATGGCTTTTTGGTTTTTCTGCTAGGCAGTTATCAAGTAGGTTTATTGCGATTACCGAAAATTAATTGTTTTACTTTGTAATTTACACTTTGCTTTTTTAAAAAAAAAAACCACAGACCCTTATAAATAAAATACAACTCTGGAATAAAAAAAAGTATAACTTAGTATTTTCATTTATCCATTAATATAAAGTCAAGAACCTAAGGCAAACTCCTTCCAAATCTAGGTAACCAGATATATATTATTTCTGATTGCACTGGAGATCATATGTTAACTGATTTTTCTTAATGACTTTTTTCAAGATGAAAAGTATCTCATTTCAAATCTGCTATATTCAATTTCATCATCATTTTACTATAGTTCCTTTTACAATTTATTTTTTAAGCTGCCTTCAAGGATGTTCTTTTATGAATCATACATCTGAAAAGCTGTTATGTTAGATATATGCAGAACAGTAACAAAAACTATTAAACAGAGTGAAGGATGATAGTGCTATGAGAAGTGGCACAACTTTGCTTTGTGAAGATAAATCCACTCTAATCTTAGAAACAAAAAGGGCCTACACATAAAATAAAAAAATGGGTTCTCCATTCAGTTTCAACTGAAGCATCAAGGCAGTTTATTTTAATATACCGTATGTTAGCTCCACCACTGATCCTCGAAGCAAATTGGGTGATTTGGGGCCAGTCACTCTGTCTTAGCCCTAGGAACAAGGCAATAGCACACCCCTTCTGAAAATGTTGCCAAGAAAACTACTGGAACTTGCCCAAGCAGTTACCAATAGTCAAAAGTGATTTAAAGAAATGCTATACATTCAATATATATAGACATGTAAGTACCCGCGAAAACTTAAGAATATATATATATATATATATATATATATATATATATATATATATATATATATATATATATATATGGATCTTTGGTTGTTCGGGTTTTCTCCCGCATAAGATTGGAAGTATCTAGGCAACGTTTCGATGAAGTCTCATTCATCATCTTCAGGCTTGGTCTTCAGCTCTGTGCTTCTCAGAGTGATGTGAGCTTGCAGCTGCTTCTTCCTTTTAACTGCTAGTGGGGGCCCGATTGTGCCCAGGCCAGTCCTAGCTGCTGGAGGGTTTGAGCTGGTGAGCTGCGATCCCGCCGCTTGGCTTCGAGTTTGTGGCCGTGCCGCATCCCCACGGTGGAGGTCAGCCCGCTTCAAGTATGGCTCAGAGGGGTTCGAGGTGGGCAGCGATGCAGCTGCAGCGCGGCCTCTGCTCTGAACGGAGCACGCCTCCAGCCAATCAGAACACAGCCAACCCCCCAACCAATCAGAACATAGCCAAACCCCCAACCAATGAGAACACCCCCCCACCCAATCAGAACACAGCCGGGCCCCCACCCAATCAAGTCACACACCCACTAGCAGTTAAAAGGAAGAAGCAGCTGCAAGCTCACATCACTCCGAGAAGCACAGAGCTGAAGACCAAGCCTGAAGATGATGAATGAGACTTCATCGAAACGTTGCCTAGATACTTCCAATCTTACGTGGGAGAAAACCCGAACAACCAAAGATCCACATACAAATACCCGTGAGAACCTCAGAAAACATATATATATATATATATATATATATATATATATATATATATATATATATATATATATATATATATATATATATATGGATCTTTGGTTGTTCGGGTTTTCTCCCGCGTAAGATTGGAAGTATCTAGGCAACGTTTCGATGAAGTCTCATTCATCATCTTCAGGCTTGGTCTTCAGCTCTGTGCTTCTCAGAGTGATGTGAGCTTGCAGCTGCTTCTTCCTTTTAACTGCTAGTGGGGGTGTGACTTGATTGGGTGGGGGCTTGGCTGTGTTCTGATTGGGTGGGGGGGTGTTCTCATTGGTTGGGGGTTTGGCTATGTTCTGATTGGTTGGGGGGTTGGCTGTGTTCTGATTGGCTGGAGGCGTGTTCTGTTCAGGTGGGGGCTTGATTGTGCTCAGGTTAGTCTTAGTTGCTGGAGGGTTTGAGCTGGTGAGCTGTGATCTTGCTGTTTGGCTTCGAGTTCGTGGTCGTGCTGCATCTTCATGGTGGAGGTCAGTTCGCTTCAAGTATGGCTCAGAGGGGTTTGAGGTGGGTAGTGATGCAGCTGCAGTGCGGCTTCTGGTCCGTGGTCGTGTTTCATCTTCTGTGTGGGTGTGAGTCTGCTTTCTACGTGGAAGTGGGGTGGTGGCATCTTGTGTGGCTCTCAGGGGTGTGGGTCTGGTGTCATTCTTCATGTTAGGTACGCGTCTGTTCATGAGGCGGGTTTCCAAATGGCTGGTAGGCGGGAGGTATCATCTCGTTTATTCATGCTGTGTGGGCGTTTTTCTATCTCTATGGCTTCTCTGATGATTCTGCTGCTGAAGTGTTCGGTTTTGGCGATAGTTCTGGTATTTTTAAAGTCAATCTCATGTCCTGTGGCTTTGAGGTGTTGGACCAGGGAAGAGGTCGGTTCTTCCTTTTTGATTGAGTTCTTATGTTCTTCAATGCGTGCACCTATTCTTCTGTTAGTCTGTCCAATGTATGTGGTGGGGCAGGCAGTGCAAGGGATTTCGTATACTCCTTGATTTTCCAACTCGATTCTGTCCTTAGGGTTTCTTAGGATGGTGGATATCTTTCTGTTTGTGCAGAATGCTGTCTTAATGTTGTGTTTTTGGAGGATCTTGCTAATTTTGTCCGTAGTGCCTTTTATATATGGGAGGAGGGCTTTGCCATATATATCTCCCATATATAAAAGGCACTACGGACAAAATTAGCAAGATCCTCCAAAAACACAACATTAAGACATATATAGTATTTCCAGGGGTGGGATTCTACGGTTTCAGACAGGTTTGGGTGAACCGAATGTTAAAGTTACATCTAGTTTACTAAACTGGTATTTCAACTGACCAGCTGGTCCCACCCACCCCACCCCTCCTCTCCCAGGAGTCTCCACATAGCCCATTTTGGATGCAGGTAAGTGCATGGTCTGCAGTGAAGCTCTGGGGGGGGGGGGGAATGGGCCTTCCAGTTTTTGGAGGGCCTCCAGAGCCCGGGGAGGCTGTTTTTGCCCTCCCAGAGGCCCAGGGGAGGCCTTAGGACCCTTGGGAGGGCAAAATCAGCCCTTGCAGAAAAACCGGAAGTCAGGAAATGGGCCAGTTTCCAGCTTCCGGTGGGCCTCCAAAGCCTGGGGAGGCTGTTTTTGCCCTCCTAGAGGCCCGGGGGATGCCTCAGGACCCTTGGAAGGGCGAAACATGGCCCTCTGGAGGCCCACCAGAAGCTGGAAACAGGAAGTCCCAGTAGGCCATGCCCACCATGGCCACGCCTACCCAGCAACAGGGAGCAAACTGGTTGCTGGGATTTTTGAATCCCATCCCTGAGTATTTCCTTATATAAGATGATTTCTCCTCAGAGCTTTCACTTCCATTACCAAAAATTGTACATTCAATTTTCTAGGAGTAAGACCTGCTTTATTGATTTATATATTTATTTTATCCCCCAAAATTCTGGGCAATTTATAACATATGATCATTTAAATATTTGCTACATTGTATATAACATCAATGGAAATGTTATGTATATGTTATATGTATGTTATGTCATTGTATATGACATCAATGGAAATGTCATCAGCATATATGACACTAAATTTGAAAATCTCTTAATAATCCCATACCTTTTAATCCTAACAAACAGAGGAGAAGCCTCAGTTCTAGCAATTAAATACTGTAATTCTATAACTTAACCTATGCATATGTTTACATAGGTAAGTCCCATATTGTTGTGGTTAGCTGGCAGCAGGTGCAGACGGCTGAGGAGAGCGAGGACTCAGATGAGGGGCCAGGACCATTAGGGAGTGGACTTCAGAGATTGTGGGGACTGGCAGCAGCTATGAGGAGGTTCCCAAGGAGCGCAGGACTGCTCTCAGGGAAGAGTAGCTGCAGCAGCATGGGCGACTCGGGAGTAAGGCTGCAAGGAAACGGCCTCTCCTTCAAGAACATAAAAGCCAGCTGTGAATTGGACGTTCTTTGCAGGAAGCAAAGATGTTTTCAAACTTGAGCCTCGTGGACATTGTACTATCTTAGTTGGTATTTGAAGACTCTTGTGTTGGAAAATATTTCTAGGTAACCTTATCTGTTATTTTTGGCAGCCTCACAAAGTATTTTTGGCTGCTTATCAAAGTTAATTAGTTTGCAACAGCCTTTTAAACAGAGATTCATAAGAGTCATTAAAAAGTTTCTATTCCCTTTGGTTCATGTTTGTTTTATTGGACAAGGGTTTGGGTCAGAACACATATGTATTGCAGCACACTTTGCAACTAAAGGATTTAATCTAATGTATTTTGTTTTTTTATATATGAGTTCTTTTGAAAAAAAAATAAGCAAAATTTCATATTATGAATTCTAGTTTATGAATTAAGTTTTCTATACTTGTTTTGAAAATGCAGTAGATTTCTTACCTTAATAAGAAGGAGAGTTTAAATAATCAAATAGAACTGAATACTTCTAAAACTAATTTTGACCATTTGGATGCTTGTGCACATTCAGAGAAAAAGCTTTTTCTGAATTCAGAATGCCAAATTCACTTGATCTGATTCAACAATTCTGATGTCCAAATCAAACTGAACTAATTTTTTGAATTTCTTCACATAATCTAATCAAATCAAATCAACTTTCTAAATCATGTTAGCAATGCAAATCCTAGGTTACTTGACTTGCATAGAAAAAAATACTTCTCCATCTTCTTACTATCTTATGGTTGCATCAACTCCCTTAAAAGGAGTAACCTTTTCTGGTTTTTGCAACATTCTTATCTCTAAGCCAGCACAATTTTTTTTTTTTTAAAGATGCAGTTAAGTCTAAGCCTGTGAGCATTTACAGAATGTGGTATTGCTGCATCAATTTTTCTGCTTCCTTTCTTCGCTCAACAGGCCATTTCACCACCTCCTTGGCAGAGATTTTCTGTAGTCTCCTCAGGCATCCACTGTTCACTGAAAGAAGAAAGTTTCATCTCACATCTCTTCTGGAAAAATAATTACAGCAATCTATAATCTGTTAATATCCATGGGAGGGAGCTGCGGAGAGAGACACTGGGCTTGAAATGGAATTAATACATTAACTTGGCAAAAATTGTAATCAACCACCCTGGAGTAGTGCTCTCATCATGCTGAGGGCAGGGGGGAGGGGAGAGAGAGAGAGAACGGAACAAGAACTGCTACTAGATGGAAGCTCACCTTCCTAGGATATGGATTTAAATAGACAGATGTCGGATGCTAATAGTCAATCAGCCAGCTAAAGAAAAAATGCCTGGTTAGAACTTCTCACTCATTGTTGCTCTTTTCTTCCTGCCCTGCCAGGAGACAGTTTGACTTGCTTATCTATTTCACTTATTTATCACATTTTGGAACTGCCCATCTCTCTCATAGAGGACTCTCTTTTTAAAATTCTTTTATTTACTTATTTGCTTCCTAGAACTATATCCTGCATTTCCTAGCACTTTGTCCTGTACTTCCTGCACTAAGTGAGAGAAACTGAGAAAAACAGAGTGACCCAATTTCACCTAGTGAATTTCCATAACTGAAAGTGGAAGAGAACCTGGGTCTCCTTGAGGTTTCCTTGCTCCTATTCTAAGACCTTACATGCTATACCACGCCGATATGCTTGATATTGAAAAGTAGAATTATTTCTACATATTCAAGATAATACTTGTGCATTATTTTCAGAGTGCTAAGTCGTTGAACGTTGTTCCATGTAACTATACATACCAAATTGAAATTTATCAGGAAAATGGTTGGTCACAGACTGAAAAAAAGGTACAGATGAAACTATGAACATCTTTTTGTAATTGCTTATTATTAAAGGCAATGCCATTTCTCCCCAAAATAAGGTAAAATGCACTTTGATTTTTTAATGGACAATATTGATCATTATTGATAATTTGTATTACCTTTGTTCATGTAACACTGTGAAATACAAACCAGTCAAGACAATTTAAACATGTCAAGTAAATCCAGATCATTTTATTAACTGAGTTAAGGTAAAGGTTGCCCTTGCACATATGTGCTAGTCATTTTTGGCTCTAGGGGGAAGTGCTCATCTCCATTTACAAAGCCGAAGAAGCCAGAACTGATGGAAGATGTCTCTGTGGTCATATGGCCAGCATGACTAAACGCCAAAGGTGTATGGAACACTGTTACCTTCCCACCAAAGTGGTCCCTATTTTTCTACTTGCATTTTTACATGCTTTCGAGCTGCTAGGTTGGCAGAAGCTGGGATAAGCAATGGGAGCTCACTCCATTATGTGGATCCATTATGTGGTGCTAGGGATTCGAACCGCTAAACTGAGTCTTAGCCACTGAACTACTGTGTCCCTTTTAACTGAGTTAGCCATGGTTAAACCATATAAATGCTGCCATTCTTTCTATTCCCAGGCTCACAGGAAAAGTTAGACATGACAAGAAAGTTCAAGAGAAGAGAACAGCAGTGTTCTGATTAAATCCTTTTGCTGAGATCATTCAATATCCTCCCATTCCTCCTTATCATATTATCCTTGTCATCCAAAAAGTCCATCTTTCTTTTTGTAGAGAAGCCCAAAGATGGCTTCAGGTTTTACCTACAGAATAAATACTACTTTAAAAGAAAAACAAGAACAATCAACAAGAATATCTTCTTATTTTTAAATGTACATTAAATTTGTTGCTTTACTTTCAGAAGTACAGAACTTGGTATTCCTAGCACTTCATGCAGTACCTGAAAATCTTTGATGAAGTCCCCCAGAGTTCTTGAAAGAACTATCACCAGATTATTTATTTATTTATTTGTCAAACATGTACAAGATAACAGGTATAAGTATGAACATAAACAAGAACAAAGGGAGTAAATACAGATAAATGGGGACAGTAAGACAGAGACGGTAGGCATGCTGGTGCGCTTATGCACATCCCCTTAAGGAACTCTTAGGAATGGGATGAGGTCCACGGGTAGACAGTTAAAGCTGTGAGGGGTTGAGGCTGTAACAATGGAGTTGGATAGGGCATTTTAAATTTAAATTGTAAATTTATTTTGAGAGAAGAGGGAAATAATCAAATATGAACGTATCCTGTATAGTCACTTCCTTCAGCCTTGGACCACTTCCTGCATAAACTCCTAATTTTTTTAGGCAACATTTTCAGAAGTTGTTTGCCATTTCCTTTTTCCTGTGACTGAGACAGAGAGAGAGAGAGAGAGACTAACTGGTTCATAGTCACCAGACTGCTTCATGCCTAAGGCAGAAATAGAAGATCTTTTAACTTTTTAACCTGCTGCCTTTAATCACACCAAACTAGCTCAAACATGCCTTTTATAGGCTTATTGTCTTTGATATGATACCTCTTCTAATGCAGTCCAGAACTCCATTATCCCGTCTAACAACTGTCTCATCTGATCACTCATCCTACTTTGGTCTGATGCCAGATTTTATATCCAAGTCCTTCTCTGGTGTACTGTTGCCAAACCACAGATCCCCCAACTTATATGTGTGCTGTGAATTTTTTATCCTTAAATGTAATCCTTTACATTTATCTCCATTGAAGGAAATCTTTTTTTTTTGTCACACTTAAGGAACAGCCTTCCCCTGAGACATGTATGATCTACCCTTCTGGAAAGCCTGAAGTTCATGAAAGTCTGGTTTTGTGTTGGTGCTATGTTTATAATGAGATTTAAACATAAATACCTATAAAGAGAGACCTCAGCTTGGTAGCTTAATTGATCTGGATTATGTATTTTTCTGTTTTCTGCCCAGAATTACTCTGATAGATGGGTGATCTTTAAAGTTTGTTTTATAAAAATAAAATTTAAAAAAAAAATCTGTTCTAAACTGCCCAGATCAGACTGCAGTCTAATTTTGTCATCTGGGAAGTTGATCAGACCTTCCAGTTTAGTGCCATCTGCAAATTGCGTAAGCAACCCATCAACCCCTTTACCTTGTTCTTTAATAAATTGTTGCAGAATGCTGACTCCAAGACTGATTCCTCAGGAATTTCTTACTGCTCTCCAAGTTGATGTAAAGCTGTTAATGCTCATTGTTTAAATGTAATTAACCAATCAGTTGTGGATATAATTTTTCTGTAATACCATTCCAAACCACATTTTAATAGATTATCAATTAAAATGTCATGTGGAACAGTAAAGAGCAAGTAAAAAACTATTGCAGGCTTAGAAGGTGATGGCTCAAATAATTATGGGCACACAACATACTCATTTCACATTTTTATTTTGAGAACCGCACTTGTTGCCAGTTGGCTTTGGGCACAATTCAGGTTACCATCTATCACCTTTAAAGGGCTTTCTCTCACATGGGACCTTCTCCCAATGATACCATCTATCATCTCCAAGATAAATGGAAGCATGCCTTTTCTGTTGCTGATTTCTTCCTCTGAAATGGGCCCAAACATTCAGATGGCCTTTTCCCTCCAACTCTTCAGAAATTTGTAAAGACTTAGATATTTCATTAGGCCTCTGGTAGAGGACTGCTATGACTATTCCTCCAACATGTAATTATTTTTAAATACTTTTTAAATATATTTATAATCAGGGGTGGGATGCTACCAGTTCAGCCTGGTTCTATAGAACCTGTAGCTCTGAAGAGCAGCAGGCACCGAAGTGGTTTGATGTACTGCTCTGTTTGGCCCAGCCACCCGCCTGGGCTCTTAACTTTCTTTTTTTCCTGCTTTTTCAACCTCAGCTGCTTTGTGCAGCTAAGGTTGAAAAAGAAGGAAAGGAGGATTTTCAAATGCTGTGCACTCTGGCACAGCTGAGGTTTTTTGGAAATGGTCTACACACGCATGCAAAATGCACTCTCACTAGGGGTGGGATTCTACCTGCCTGAGAACTGGCAAATCACGCCACTGGCTGGCCCTGCCCTGCCCTGCCCCGCCCACTCACTCCTTACCTGGCATGCACACCATGAAACTTGCCTGCTAAGTTGTTATTTTTCTTTTTCTTTTCCTGACCATCAGCTGTTCTGCTTGCCAGGAGACTTAGGTTAGCTAGAAAGCAGGAAATCGTTGCATTTCTTGCTTTCTAGCTAATCTAAAAGCAGAGCTTAACCTTCCTTAGGACTGAAGCTTCTATTTTTCAGTGCAGGCTCAGGTAGCCGATGGCAGAAAGATAGATTTCTGAATGAATCTGTGATTTTGTGACCAGCTCAATCTGCCTGCCTGCTTTGCCTGATTTTGGGTAAAAGTTGCTCTTCTTTATTAAAAAAATCAATATTGAAATATTTATATTATATTTACATACAAGCCATGCCCAGCCAGTCACATGACCACCAAACTGTACCCACAAATTAGGCCACACCCACAGAACCAGTTGTTAAAAAATTTGAATCCCACCCCTATTTATAATGGTTTTTATTTTTTTAGTTAATTTTAAGTCAAAGTATGTCTTTGGGAAGTTGTATAGCAATCAGAGTTAGTTGACTTGGAGCGATTTCCCATATCCTATAAGTAACAAAATAACAAATGAATGAATGAATGAATGAATATTTTCTCATATCTGTGCTTTAGAGTACGACAGTTTCATTGTATCCAACCATTATTGCATAATTGCTGAAACACATTTCATATCAATATGCTTATTCAAATAAAAAGCATCATCAGCTTTCTCTTGTAAATAAGATGATCTTGGTACCTGCTAAGTTTATCTGCTATAGCGGTCCTGATAGAAACTATATTAATTCTGAGCAATCATTTTTATCACTTCTAGAAGATCTGTGGTGGTACAGTGGGTAAAATGCAGTACAGCAAGCTACTTCTGCTAAGTGCCATGATTTGTCATAATTGAGATGATTATGGCTTACAGCTCATGAAAATCCCAAATCCACAATCTCAGAAAATTAGAATATTACATATAATCAATAAAACAAAGATTGTACATAGAACAATATCATACCTCTGAAAAGTATAAGCGTGCATATGTACTCAGGACATGGTTTGGGCTCCTTTTGCAACAATTACTGCCTCAATGCATGGAAGCTATCAGCCTGTGACACTGCTGAGATGTTATGGAAGACCAGGATGCTTCAATAGCAGCCTTCAGCTCTTCTGCATTGTTCTGTCTCATGTTTCTTATCTTTCTCTTGGCAATGCCCCATGGATTCTCCATGGGGTTCAGGTCAGGTGAGTTTGCTGGCCAATTAAGCACAGTAATCCCACAGTCATTGAACCAGGTTTTGGTGCTTTTGGCAATTTGGGCAGGTGCCAAGTCCTGCTGGAAAATGAAGTCAGCATCCCCATAAAGCTCATCTGCGGAAGGAAGCATGAAGTGCTCCAAAATCTCCTGGTAGACGACTGCGTTGACCCTGGACTTAATGAAGTACAGTGGACCAACACCAGCAGATGACATGGTTCCCCAAATCAACACAGACTGTGGAAACTTCACACTAGACTTCAAGCATCTAGCAGTGTGTGCCTCTCCATTCTTCCTCTGCATAACTGCTAATGCTGATTGCTAGCAGTTTGGCAGTTCAGTTCTAACCAGCTCAAGATTGACTCAGCCTTCCATCCTTCTGAGTTCAATAAGATGAGGAGCCAGATTGTTGGGGGCAATATGCTGACTCTTTAAACCACTTCGAGAGGACTATAAAGCACTGTGTAGTGGTATATAAGTCTGAATCCTATTGCTCTTGCTCTTGCTAGATTTCAGATGGAAATTTGTTTTGAACCATACCATCAATATGCACCTGCAGAATGTTGTGCCTCACTTTGCTATGCTGAAACATATTCTTACATAATGTAAACAGCTAATTCAATCATATTATTATCAAGTTCCTTTGCGAGCACTATGGCCAAGATGTTTTGGTACTATATGGAACACTTTGAGTGTTTTCTGTTCTCCTATCAACCTAGCATCTATTTGCTTTTTGATTGCCAGTATTCCTAACATCTGTGCACAATAATGTAGAACTATCTGTATGGATAATGATACTCTCAGTGTTAGAAAATAGAACCTCTTTAAAGAAAGGAGGAGAAGAGAGTGCTGAAGTACGGAGCTTCTCAAGAATGTTACCTTCATAACAGTCTATGTTTTGATAGTAAATATATATTAGAATAATAAAATGTATCCATAAATGCAGGTTGTAAAACAAACGAGGGAAGGAAATCAGCTTAATACTTTCTTACAAATCAAGCCTTGAAGTACAATTTTATTTTATTTCAAAATTTGGAGGTTATGGTAAATGGAAAAATCAAATAATCATATATTTCCTGTTCTCCAGTATTTTTTTTGCCTGCAATGCAGTGTGCATCACTATTATGTCATTCACTGCCATGGCACAAGCAAGCTTCAAACATGTTAAAATGCCCTATGTGTACACAATAAATTAACTGTTATCATTGGGATTTTAGCTGTGCAAACTAATAAAAGCAGAGCATAAGAGAAGGGAAATACTGTAGAATAAGGAAGCTGAATACCAAGAGCCCACTGAAAAGAAATAAAGAAAACCATCTAAAATAGGGTTTTTTTAGTTCTTCTATTTTTAAAAAAATGAAAAAAAAAATCTACAAAATAGTGAAAATGAGGGACTGACATGGGTGTGAATCATTTTAAAATCCACTAGTGTTATATTGTTTTCCTCTTCATTCTAGTCAAGGAAAGTTTAAAAGGACTGAAACATGTCTTGGGACCAACGATTAAAATAATGTTTTTTGTAAAGGAAGCAGAATGTTTACTACCTGATGAGTAGAATATCAGGGGCTAAACTTCAAAAGGTTGCAATGAACAGAAGAAAGGATTACCTGTAGGATATCCAGCCAGATCTAGATGATCTCATTAACTACTCTTGAATCATAGTTGATTTGAGGTTGTTTAAAGCATAATGACAGCACAGCTGCAGATATTCAAAGAGGATGCCAATTATCTCAACCCCTAGTCTTAAGAAGGAAAGAATAGAGAGAGAATGACTCTGTAAATCCTGTTTGAGTTCTCAGCCACCTTCAATTCTCTTAATCTTTGTATTTGATTTACTTCCATGAAAGAGAGGCATTGAGTTCCACTGGCACCATTTCTATTTATAGACCACTTTCAGAGAATTGCATTTTTCTATTGTACTTCAGTATGCTGGCAATGATGCTATAAGGCAGGGGTGTCAAATTCATGGTGTCACGGCGACATCACGTGACTTTTCCCCCCTTCGCTAAACCAGGTATGGGTATGGCCAGCATGTGACACATCCGGCCCGCAGGCTGGGAGTTTGACAACCCTGCTATAAGGTATCAGAAAACATTGTGACATAATCAGTGGTGGGCTGCAACCAGTTTAACAACCGGTTCTGTGAGTGTGCGCTTCATATATGGAACCCTGTTAAAAAAAAGCCTTGAAGTACCAACATCAACAGATGACTGTTATTTCTAATTCAGAACTTATATACCAAAATCTCACTTCATGTAAGAAGCTTACAAGGAATGTGCAATACACCCTTTAAAAAGTGTCAGACAAGGATGTATTTTAATACCCATACTATCAAACTTTCATATCAAAGATACAGTGAGAACCTTAGATCCTCTTGTTGCCCATGCTCCATCATGATGATAATGATGATGATATTATCTGTTCACTCAAGTTCAACTCTTGGTGATTCTGTGGGCCAGGTCTCTCATATCTTCCAATCTTGCAGTATTTCATTGAGTTTTTCAGTACTCTGGCTGTTGTCAGCTTTGATAGCATCCAGCTACCATGGACATTTTGATGCCCTGGTTTCCTTTTATCATTAACTCTTCCAAGAACAATTGTTTTCTCCAGTGAACTCCTTACATGACATACAGTTTTGTGATTTTGTCTTCTAGTGGTGTGTCTAATTTTATGTGTTCCAGTACTTGCTTGTTAGTCACCTTTGCTGTCCAAGGAACATACAGGAGGCTTCTCTAGCACCACAGCTCACACAAGTTAATTTTCTTCCTGTCTTGCTTTTTTAAGGTCCAACTTTCACAGACATAGGTAGCTACAGAGACCAAATAGAGCAAACTAACCCACATTTGGTTGCCAAGCAGATGTCCTTCCTTTGCCATATTCAGCTCATGTTCATCATTGCTGTGTCACCCAATGCAATCTGACATTTTATTTCTGTGCTGCATTCACCGCTTTGAATTATCTGTGGTCCTAGGAAACATTTTTTCCACACATTCTATCTCTTCACCATCAGTTTTTATTTTGATGTTTCCCTTCCTTTCAGTGGTCATGAGCTTGGTCTTTTTAATGTTTAGGAAGTGACCAAAACTCTCACTTTCTTTTTTGATTTTATTGATCAGATGTTCCAGGTCTTCTTTGGTTTCTGAAAGGACAGTTGTATCATCAGCATATTGAAAATTATTGATGTTACCTTAATTGTATATGCTGATGATTCTCCTGTCATATCTAATTCTCAGATAGCTGAATGCTATTATACATGCTTTTGTGTCCATTAACTAAACATTAACCTTCACAAGTACAAAATACTGGTTTGTGCCATAAGGAAAAGTCATATACATGAATGCCAGGTGGAACCCACATAGAACAAATGTACTCCTTCAAATACAATGGGAAAATATTCCATACCTGGAAAGCCACCATGAACATATAAATGAAACAGCAGCTAGAGCCTCATTGTCCATTAGGAGATTCTTCTGTGAGAGAATGAGAATTTGTCCTTGAAGCCCTTAAACTCTTTGATGCCAAAACCTTCACCCAGAACATTATATAAAACACAAGTTCACCTATTTGTTAAGAAGGACCTCACAGAGTCATACAAACTGAATTTTTAAGATCCTGCTACACCAAAAAGGATTTCTAATGCAACCCTATCAACCTAAAAATACAGAGATCAAAACTGAACACAGGACTTGGAAGGCAGTTTTGAATTATTGGTTGAAACTTCTGTTTTTTTTTTTTCAATAGACCTAGCACCATTGACTTTAACAGAAGATTATGCTTTTCTATTCACTTTGACAGTAGAACATAAATTAGCCAATGATGACCTATCTAAAGAATAGCTTATCTTTGCTAGCTATGATCAAGTCAAAATGAGTATGTATCAAAGGCTGGAGAATGCAGAATTACAAATCAACTAATTACCTAACATAGTGCTACAGAATACATCACCATGAACACCTGTAAATCTGCAAATTATTTTGGTTATGTTAGCCTAAGGAAAGAATTATTTTGAACTACACATCATATATTTCTGCCCTTTTGGCAGGTACAATAAAACACTATACATGAAAGACTATGTCCATACAATTCTGGAGGAATAGAAAACAACCAGGGGTGGGATTCTACCAGTTCGCACCTATTCGCTAGAACCAGTTGTTAACATTCTAAGCAGTTTGGAGAACTGGTTGTTAGAAGAAATTACTGGCCTAATCCTGTAAGGAAGGCAGGAAGTAAACATTCTGGTGTTGCTTACAGAAACTGTCTCTCCATTAACCCTTATTACATTCTTGGCAGGATTAGACTTCCTGTCTCAGGAATGTCTCTGGAGTTTTTTCTCCTCCTTTGCTGGTACTTTGCTTGTGTGGAGTGACCATTCAAAGTAACAATGACACTGAAAAAAGTGACATAACCATTTTTCACAAGACTGTTGCAGCATCCCCACAGTCATGAGAGACCAGGTGAGGAGATGTGTGCCTTGATGTGAGTGATATTGAGTTGGCCACACCCAACCAATAACATGACCACCAAGCCATGTCCACCCAGTCACATGACTACCAAGCCACGTCCACCAACTAAGCCATGCTCACAGAACTGGTTGTTTAAATTTTTGAATCCCACCCCTGGAAACAACCAAGCATGTCCTCTTTTACTGCAATTCCTATAGATACCTCTGAAAATCCCACATAATACCAATTTCCAGGCAAAACAGATTAATTTAACTATGTAACTATTATTATTAGGCATTAATCAAGATATAACAAAGAGAGTGGCCACCTATTTTCCAGCTAGTAGTGAAGGAATAATGTCAGCTGACTCCCCAGCCCCACAATTATTTCTAATTTTGTCTTGTAGTTTACATTTTACCTTTTATTATCTGATCTTTGTCACTTGTGATAGATAATAAAAGAATTAGATTTGACCCCTGTAATGCAAAAGTAGTTCAGCATGGGCTTAGCCATCAAAAGGTTATCTTCTAATGCTTTAGGAGAAGAGATGGTCAAGTACAAGAACAAGGAGGAAAGATCCTAGAGTTAGACCAATAGTCCTTAGGCATCAGAGCATGTATCCTAGCAGGAAACATTTTCACAAGTTCAGCATATATTTGCAACATCAATTGTGAGAAGTCCTGATCATCAACACTATAAATTACAGACATGACTGTATCCATCTCATAAGAATCTACATGATGATTAGAATTCTTCATGACTAACAATATGAGATGGATCACTTCAGATCTGATAATGGATTAGCTTTTTGCCCTGAATTACAGCTCCCACAATTCTGATCCAGAGCAAAAAATATAAAATCTGATCTCTGTGTATTACTCAGTTAATATGAAGCATGATTTAATGATGACCCATAGGATGTGGACCAACCCTTGGTACATTTATTCTTTAGCAGATTACAAGGTACGCTTTGGTCAATTTTGAATTTCTGTACCAGTTGCTGCTGCCACTATCAGCTCATTTTTTCGTACAATCTCATTCAAGCAATTGCTCCAAATTAATATGGTGGAACTCTCAAGTTTGTTTTTCCCTGGATTGATTCCAGAACCTGGGCACTTTGGAGATATTTTTAATGCCATTAATTTGATCTGAACTGAACTTTGGCAACTCAGCTCAGTCTATCTCTGTGTCATTTGTATTTTAATTGGATGGAAGCCATTATTAATTATTCAGATTTTTAAATGTGTGGGTTTGAAAAAGAAGCTCCTTTGTTCTTGGAAATACTTATTTTAAAATCAGATTGTTGTATCCTATCCTATCTAGTCAATGAATAATTCTGACTGCTCTAATTCTGTTTTTAATCTTTCTGTTCTTGCCCTATAGGACTCTCAAAAGGGTGCATAGAATAGTCTGAGTGCGTATGAAGCCAATCTGCTTCTAAAAGTAAAAGTATTTTGAATAAATGTAGGTGAATCAGCCCAGGTTTGATTTAGATTCAGGATCAGAAGTCAAAGGTGTCAAGATTCAATCTGAATTTAACTTTCAACATTCAAAAGCTTTAAAGAGTTGATTCAAACCAATTCCAGATATGATTTGATAAAAGAGTTTACCATAAATGAGACCAGAGAAAGACAGAAAAATATATGGATGGCCCTTTTCACCTGAAAATGGGAAATAAATAGCAAGATAGTTGACCCTTTATGGGTCATTAACTCTGCAATGTTTTAATCAGATAGCTTTACCATAATTATTTTTATGAATATCCTTTTAAAGCAGAGAGCAGGGATGAGGGAAAGGTAATAAGAAGCCTCTACATTTTTCAGCAAAGAGCCTTATAGCAACATTGTATTGAAACAATGCATGAAAAGTCCTATTTTGATCAAATTAGAGATCAAAATACCCACCAGCTGATCCCCCTTTCCCCCCTTAAACTGGAAAACTTATTGGTAGAGCTCATTGTCAAGATTAGCTTCTTCTGGGGGTAACATGTTATGTACTTCTTGTGCAACATTTTTTGAAAAAACAATATTTGAGAAATGTGTGTTCTTAGTGTTGCCTACACAGTAGACTGGGATATAAACAAATATTTGGAATTATAAACCACAATCTAACATAAAAGCACACTATCTCAGAAACATTCAAAAATGAAGTTTCACACAAGCATTGTAAAATAGAGATAGATAACTCACGGAAAGCAATCAGCTTTATTTATTTTTAAGATGGGAAAATGAAAGGGGGTGAAAGGAACTATAAACAGGGACTGAAAGGTCTGAAGAACAATAAGCTGACTTGATAAAGAGACCATACTATAAGCAGGACAAAGATAAGCAGTTTATACAAAAGAATATTAAATTAGGAAAACTAAAGGATCACAGAAGAGAGAGCAAATTAATGTTGCTTTAAATAGCAGCAGGATATCTCATTCTCATTCCTAGCAAAACTACTACAAAATTATCAAATAAACACAAACAGCAGAGGACCCCTTCTGCAAATTCTCTGATGGGCATCATTTGCAAAGAAGATAAAACTAATGTCAGTACCAGATAAGCCATTCAGAGGCGTCTGCAAGATCTGAAGATTTCATTAAAATGATAAAAGCAAAGGGATGCAAATTCCACCTCTTTTGCACATGAGTGACATCATAAGGCATGCACAAAACGGAAAGAACTTGCATTGTGGCATCATTTGCCCCTCTTTCACAGAACCTTTGAACTTGCTCTTTGTGTAATTAAGAACAACTGCAACATTGAAGGTTCTTCAAAGCTAGAAGTTATGCTGCAGAGCTGAGAAGTATATTAAAAGCTCTCCAAAGTCATTCAGAGCTACCTGCCTCATTTTGATGCTTTTAATGACTGCAAAGAATTTGATCCAAAGCAGGGAATTTATCAGATCCCCTTTGAATCAGTTCTTTTCTTTAAGTCTTCACAGTTGTATAGAAATATGCCTCACATTTCTTTGAAACGGTGTAACCCACCATTCAGTCAAATAATTCTCAACATCTTAAAACCATTTCTTTTTCTTTTATAGATGCACAGTACTTAATTCCCTGCCAGACACATGGGGGAGGGGGGGTTGAAACTTGCTTCATTCTCACCTCTAAGATGACAGAAAAAATATTTATGTCTCATCATTTATAGACTTTCCAGGAGGAATTAGGCATCATTATAATTAGCATCTTTCCAAGAAGTGAGAAAATTAGGAACCTAAAGACCAACTACTGAGACTACTTTTGGCAGACTTAGCAAGAGAAGTGTTATGAACTAATAAAACACTTAAATAAAGTTTATCAAAAACTTTAGAAAATAGCAGGGTTCTAGCCCTGCACTTCTGATTGGCCGATATTAGCGATATCGGATTGGTCCGTTCAGGAGAATCTGATTGGCTGTTTACAAGCCACTCTCATTGGTTAAGGGGGTTAACACTCCACATTTCTTATTGGTTACTAGATCAGCAGCTTGCCTACAAAAGGGCTGCTGTTGCCCTAGGGTTTTTCTCTGTTCGGAATGATTAATAAAGAGTTGAAGTTCACTGTTCACCGTCTCATCTCCGTTCCTTGTGCCCATGCGCAGAACTTAACACTGGTGACGAGGATGGGATACGGAGACGTCAGAGCTGACTGAACATTACAGAACACTAAACAGAGCACGTGGCTTAAGGCGCATCAACAGCGGAAACCATGACCGGCGACACCATACCACCCGCTGCATTCGACCTGGCACAAAAAGACTGGGACTCATACATGGACCGGTTCCAGATGTTTCTGGAGACCAACAACTTGAAGGATGCCACTACTGGAAAAAAGCAAGCGGTATTCCTAACTCACTGCAGACCTGCCATTTTTAAGATGGCTAAGGCACTGGCGAAACCGGCTGAGGTGAAATCCATGGACTGGGACGTCCTCCAGCCCCTCCTACGGGCCCACTATGCACCTACCATACCAACGCTTGTCCGAAGACATGAATTTAACCAGAGAGACTAGCGGAAAGGAGAAAGCATTGCAGATTTCATTGCAGATCTCTGGAACCTGGGAGGCCTATGCGGGTTCGCTGACCTCGAAGAAGCTCTAAGAAACCAAATAGTTCTGGGATTTGATGCACCACATGTGCAAAGTAAGTTGATGGCGAAAGGCGACATCAGCCTTGCAGATACCATCGCTGACGCTACTACAGCATAAGCAACCAGGAAGTCGGCTGCCCGAATGCGCCGCACCAACACCCTGCTCCGCCAACTCGCCGGCGAAACCTCACCTCACCTTGAGGGACATGCAATGGCAACCCACCATGAGGACCTCGAATCGTCATCAGAAAGTGATGAGGAAGAAGTCAACCAGCTCCAGTCCAAACGAGACCAACGCCACCAGCGTAACCAGAGACTGCAGTATCAATGCGAAGGTTGTGGGGCAAACCACCCACGAGCAGACTGCAAATTCCTCGATGCGCTCTGCCATATTTGTGAGAAGAGAGGCCACATCAGAAAGGTCTGTAGAAGCAAGCTAGGATCCAGCCCACTTCAGAGGGGGACCAACTACCGCCAACCCACAGGAAGTCGTCCTGTGAATCGGGAACATTCAAACCACCAATGGAACAACCACTCCTACAGAAATAAACCACCATCAGATGCAAAGAAGATCTGAGTGAAGGTCGCCATCGAAAGCCAGCCCTGCGTGATGGAAGTCGATTCAGGATCATCCCTCTTGATGGTTTCCTGGAAGACCTTTAAACAATTAATCCCTGCCGTCCGGCGGCAAGACCTCAGAATCCAAAGAATCATTCTCAAGGACTATCCAGTCGTTGGATCCAGCTTAGTCCAGGTCTCATTCAAAAATCGTACTGCATCTTTACCATTGACCATCGTCAACCGTGATTGGCCTAGCTTGTTAGGCCTTCAATGGTTTTCTCCACTTGGGATTGAGGTAGCCGGCATTCACCAAACCAGCAGTGATGACTGGGAGGAGGCCCTCATCCAGGAATTCCAGGACGTCTTTGCAGACAAACTAGGTGAGTACAAGGGGACCCCGATATCATTTAACCTTAACCCTGAAGTAGCCCCCATCCGCCTTAAGCCTCGTCGAGTCCCTTTTGCCCTTAAACCAAAGATTGATGAGCAGCTTGATAAATTTATAGCCCAGGGTGTTTTAGAACCAACTGACCATGCTTCTTGGGAAACCCCAATTGTAACACCCATCAAACCGGATGGATCGTTAAGGATTTGTGGGGACTACCGTGCCACCCTGAATCACACCCTTCAACAGAGCGCTTACCCAGTGCCAGTGGTACAACACCTCCTCCATTCCCTGGGGGGTGGAAAAGTCTTCGCTAAATTGGATTTAGCACAGGTGTACCAACAACTGCCTGTAGATTAAAAAAAACAGCAGAGGCACAAATGATCGTTACACACCGAGGTGCTTTTAAGTGCAACCGACTCCAATTCGGAGTTAGTGTGGCCCCAGGGATTTTTCAGAGCTTGATGGAGAGACTATTACAGGGAATAAAAGGGATCGTACCATACTTTGATGATGTTTTAATTGCTGCCCCGAATAGAGAAATACTAAAGGAGCGTCTTAGACTGGTTCTCCAGAAATTTAAAGGCCTTAAAGTTAAAAGAGATAAATGTCAACTGTGTACAGATAAAGTAGAGTTCCTGGGGTACTTAATCGATAAACAAAGCATTCACCCCACCAGTAGCAAGTTAAGAGCAATCAAGAACACCTCAAGACGCAAAAATAAGGCTGACCTACAAGCTTTCCTGGGGCTTATTAATTTTTACAACATCTTCCTGCCCCACAAAGCGACCGTAGCCAAGCACCTACATCAGCTTCTCAACAAAAAAGCAACCTGGGTTTGGGGGCACCGAGAGGAGCACGCGTTCCGACAAGTGTAAAACCTATTAACTTCAGATGCTGTTTTAATGCAGTATAACGAGACTTTGCCTTTAACAATCACATGTGACGCTTCACCATTTGGAGTAGGAGCCATTTTGAGCCATGTGTTACCAAACGGTAGTGAAGCCCCTATTGCCTATTTTTCAAGAACTTTATCAAAGGCTGAACGTAACTATAGTCAAATCGATAAAGAGGCTCTTGCTGTTGTATCTGCTGTTAAACGGTTTCATGAATATGTATATGGACGAGTTTTTACTATTGTTACCGACCACAAACTTTTGCTGGGGATTATAGCGGGAGACAAGCCAACCCCCTATATATTATCACCTAGAATGACTCGCTCATCAGAGTTTTTGGCTGCATACAATTATTAGCTGCAACACCACCCGGGGAAAGCCATTCCCCATGCTGACGCGTTGAGCCGTGCACCACTTCCGGAAACTGTCGACGACCCAGCTCCAACCCTTACAATGCTCCAGATTGAAACGCTACATTCACTGCCGCTAATAGCTAGAGATATCACGATCGAAACAATACGTGGTCCTATCTTAACGCGAGTTTTTAGCTGAGTTGAACGAGGATGGCCAGTAGATCAAACCCCTGATGACTTCATCCCCTTCAAGAATCGGCAAACGGAACTTTTTTCGCAAAAAGGCTGCATCCTTTGGGGGGATAGACTCGTTGTCCCAGAGTGGTTACAACAAGTGGTATTAAAGACACTGCATGAGGGCCACCCCGGCATCATGCGTATGAAAGTGCTCGCACCAAGCTACATGTGGTGCCCGGGCATCGACAAACAGATTGAAGCCTGGGTAAGGACTTGTTATAAGTGCCAGGAAGTTAGCAATGCCCCACCAAAAGCAACTCCGACAGAATGGGAAACACCTCGGGGACTGTGGTCCCACATCCATATTGACTTTGCGGGACCTACTAAGGGACATACGTTCCTATTAAAAATGGATGCCTATTCAAACTGGCTCGAGATCCACGAAATGAAGAGTACCACAACCGAGTCAGTCATCTGGAAGTTGAACAGATAATTCACGACACAGGGACTGCCAGACGTTCTGGTATCCGACAACAGACCCCAGTTTACTGTGCTCCCTTTTGAACAATACTTAGCGGACCGCGGTATTCGCCATGCGCTAACTTCGCCAGCACACCCTGTTGCTAACGGAAGAGCCGAGCGCATGGTACAGTTTATTAAAAAAAAAACCTCTACAAAATGGACTAGGGGACATTGAAGATAAGATAAACAGAATACTCCTTTTCCAACACATCACTCCACACAGCGTCACCAACAAGACTCCAGCGGAACTATTGATGGGACGCAAACACCTCAACCGGCTTCACCCGTCTTACAAGCCAGAGAAACCCTGTAGATCCAGCGAAAAATGCTGCAAGTTCAAGATAGGTGACTTAGTTTTCACCAGAAACCTTTCTGGCGAACCATTGTGGGTCGAGGCCACTGTTATTCAAGCCACTGGACCCAGGTCATACCGGGTGAAAACCTGCGACAGAAAAATATGGAAATGCCATATAAATCAGCTTCGCTTGAGGCTACAACCTAGTTTCCGTGACTCTGGTAAATCTCAAACTGAGGGGGGAGGGGATATCGAAGAAACCGATTTCAAGATGGCAGAAAGTAGTAACGAAAGAAGTCAACAATCAGACTTAACTAATGAAGAAGGATCAAGGAAGGGCATGGCCTCACCACAGAGGAACACCTCAACAGAGGCAAGCCCGCATGGGCCAGAGGACAACGACGAGAACATTAGCAGCACCGAGTCTTCCAATGAGGAACCGCTGGCACCTGACTTGCCCGAAAATGTCCCGCCAAAACAGGCTTACGGACAAGAACCGGTGGGACAGCGTAAATCCAATAGACAGTCAAAGCAACCTTCCTACCTCAGAGATTACATCACCACATGGAACCTGGGGGGAAGGGGTGTTATGAACTAATAAAACACTTAAATAAAGTTTATCAAAAGCTTTAGAAAATAGCAGGGTTCTAGCCCTGCACTTCTGATTGGCCGATAATAGCGATATCGGATTGGTCCGTTCAGGAGAATCTGATTGGTAGTCCTTTAATATAATTCTCTGAGTGCTGAGGTCCTGGCGACGGATGTCATGGATCAGCTGTTTGAGGGTTTTCCAGGAAACCATTGATAGGGAAGACCCGGAGTCAACTTCCATAACACATGGTCGATTCTCAATGGTGACCTTTACTTGGATTTTTCTTGCATCAAGGGATGAAGCATGGCTGATGGTGATAGTTTGGTGCACCTCTTCTCGTCTGATAGAAGTGGCTGGTGCTCGATTTCTGTAGCAGTGGTTCCATTGGTTGCTTGGGCGGTCCCTATTTACTGGTGGAGTGCCTGTTGTCTGCCGGAAATTATTTTCTCTTTGGTTTGGGCTGGACCCTCGCTTGCTTCTACAGACCTTTGCAATGTGGCCCCTCTTTCCACAGGAACGGCAGAGGGCATCTAGGAATTTGCAGTCTGATCGCGGGTGGTTTCCCCCACAACCAACACACTGATATGAGGGCTTACAATTCTGTTGATCTTGCTGATTGTGTTCTGACCTGAGTCTGTTGACCTCCTCTCCCTCACTTTCTGATGAGGATTCGAGGTCTTCATGGTGGATGGTCGTTGTGTGCCTCTCGGAAAGGGGCATAGTGTCACTGGCGAGTTGGTGGTGGTGCGGTCCGTTTGCTCGGCGCATTCGAGCTGCCGACTTCCTGGTTGCTTCTGCTGCAGTAGTATTGGCGATGACATCTGCGAGGCCGATGTTCCCCTTCGCCATAATCTTGCTCTTGGTTGTGGGGTCTCTTAGACCCAGAACAATTAGATCTCTCATGGCTTCTTCGAGAATTGCGAAGCCACAGAGTACCCCCAGGTTTCGCAATGAAGTCTCCAACACTCTCGCTTTCCTGTTGGTCCCTCTGGTAAAACTTGTTTCTCCTGATGAGTGTTGGCACCGCTGGGGCATAATGGACCCAGAGGATTGGGTTGAGGTTGTCCCAGTCCATCGTCTTGACTTCAGCTGGTTTTGCGAATGCCTTTGCCATCTTAAAAACGGCAGGCCCACAATGGGTCAGGAATACAGCTCGTTTCTTGCCAGGCGTAGCATCCTTCAGGTTGTTGGTTTCCAGGAACATCTGAAACCTGTCCATAAACGAGTCCCAGTCTTCGTTAGCCGGACCAAATGGAGTGGGTGGTATGGCACCGCTGGTCATTCTGTCGCTATTGGTGCACCCTCGGCCACGTGCTCTGTTAGCGTTCAATGAGAGTTCAGTCAGCTCTATCATCTCTGCATCCCCCCCTCATCGCCAGTGTTAGATCTGGGAGAGTGGGCGCAAAGAACGGAGACGAGGCATCGAATAGTGACTCCAACTCTTTATTAGTGACTTCAGAACAGAGCAAAATACTAGAGGAGCAGCAGCTCCTTTTATAGAGCTGGCTGCTGTCACAACACCCAATGATTTGAGTTTGCTGCGCTGGGAGCGTCCAATCAGTGGTGACCCGCTAACAGCCAATCAGATCAGCCAACAACGACCAATCATGATCTGCTCTCAGCAGGCCAATCAGAAGTGCAGGTTTACGAGCCTGTCATGGAAGGAAAACTATTAGAATTGCAAGCTAATGAGTTTGCTTAGTTCAGAACAATAGACCAATCAGCCTAATATCAATACCCGGGAAGATACTGGAAAAAATAACAAAAAACCAGATCTGCCAACATCTAGAAACAAGTAAACTAATAACTAGCAGTCAGCACAGGTTTGTTAAAATCAGATCATGCCAAACCAATCTTATTTCATTCTTCAACACAGTGACTAAATTAGTAGACCAGCAAAATACTATGGACATAATATATTTAGATTTCAGCAAGGCATTCAACAAAGTAGACCACAACCTACTTCTTAGTAAGCTAGAAAAAAGTGGAATAGATAGCACCACCACTAGACGGACTCACAACTGGCTGGCAAACCATACTCAATGAATAGTCCTTAATGGGACTAAGTCTACATGGAGGGAAGTAACCAGTGGGGTGCCACAAGGTTCCGTCTTAGGCCCAGTACTCTTCAATATCTTCATTAACAAGTTAAATGAGGGAATAAAAGGGGAACTTACCAAATTTCCAGATGATACTAAGCTGGCAGGAATAGCTAACACCCAAGATCCAGATGGATCTTGACAGACTGGGTGAAACCAGGCTCAATAGCAGTAACTGTGAGAGGGATCTTGGAGTCTTAGTGGACAACCAGCTAAATATGAGCCAGCAGTGTTCAGCAGCAGCCAAAAAAGCTAATGCAATCCTAAATTGTATTAACAGAGGGATATAATCAAGATCAGGGGAAGAACTAATACCACTCTATAAACTAAGCCTTAGTAAGACCACATGTAGAGTACTGCATCCAGTTTTGTTCACCACATTATAAAAAAGATGCTGAGACTCTAGAAAAAGTACAGAGAAGAGCAACTAGGATGATTAGGGGACTGGAGGCTAAAACATACAACGAACAGTTGCAGGGACTGGGCTTGGCTAGTCTAGTAAAGAGAAGGACCAGGGGAGAAATGATAGCGGTCTTCCAATATTTGAGGGGCTGCCACAGGGAGGAAGGGGTCAAGCTATTTTCTAAAGCTCCTGTAGGCCAGACAAGGAATAATGGATGGAAACTGAACAAGGAGAGATTTAACCTGGAAATAAGGAGAAACTTTCTGACAGAACAATCAACCAATGGAACAGGTTGCCCTCGGAAGTTGTGGGAGTGCCATCACTTGAGATTTTCAAGAAGAGATTGGATTGCCATTTGTCAGAAATGGTGTAGGGTCTCCTGTTTGGGTGGAGGGGTTCGACTAGATGACCTACAAGGTCCCTTCCAACTCTGATTGTCTGTTAAATCTGTTCAATCCGTGCAATTTAGTTCCAAACTTCAGTGAATCATTACAGACCAGAAAGCATAACTAGTGCACACAATTTAGGGCTGGTGCAGAAGAAATGTTATTGCCATTGTAAATTAGGAATCAGAAATTATCATCAAATTTTACACCAAATTATCTAGAAATCTATAACAAGATCCAGATCTTCTATTATAGAAGATTATTAGAACCCTATCCATTATTAGAGTCTATCTATATAGTTCTTTTTTAAGGAAACAGTGAAGGGAAATCTCTTTTGGAATTTGAATTTGCTTAAGTATTGACCTGCCTCCATTCATCACAAGCAAGTCAATTTATATAATTACTAAACTATAGCAACAGGAACTCTATACAAAGCTAAACTTAGCTTTGTATAGAGAAACACAGCAGATCCTATGGAAAGAGGTCATAGGTATAATGGAAATTCTCTGTCAGATGAAGCATCTCATCAGCTGTTGGTTATATATACCAAATGTAAAATATAATTTGACTTTAATGTAAAATTATTGAATATCAATATCCATCAGATGAGAAGAAAAAATCCCCACACCAGATGGTTTTTTTTCAAAAGCAGCTCCAGTTCTAGAGAATTATTGATAGGTTTCATAGTAATCTTATTTAAATGGATCTTTGAAACCTTACTTCACTCAGCAGTTTGTTTTAAAAGAGCTGAATTTAAGACTGGAAAAAAAGGAGACGTTGAAAGAAAAAGTCACACCACCAGCCCTCTCTATTTTCAGCTCATGTACTTACCGGTAACACTTCCAACCTTAATATATGTTTACTCTGACATTTGTCTGCTATCTGACATTGATCATACTCAGAAGTCTTTAGATCCAGAGATTCAAGTCAGAAGAAGGGTTCATATCATGACATGTATAACTGACATATTAAAACATGTGGCAGATTTATTGGATGGCCGAAACAGAGAAATTGTCATTTGCTGTGATTGATGGCAGCAAACTGTTGGGAATTATTCATAGAGACAAGTTTACAAATTATTGTGATATCCAGTGGAAAGTGAGAGAATCTGAGATATCCCATTGCTTTAGGCTTTGGTAAAAAAGAAACTTCTTATTCTACTTGGAAAAGTGTATTTTGGGAACTTCACAAAGTGAATCTCGGGAAAGGTATTAACTCATTTTCCAATGCAGGCTAGATTACCTGGTGCCTTTTTTTCCCCCCAAGCCAGAAAGCATTATGTTGCACACAAATTATCCACAACTTTAAAATAATAATTTACAGTTTTAATTTATTCAGTGTTAGCAAAGAGAAAATGTTACAATTTTCTGTATAATTATTGTCAATTTTTTCAGTGGAAAGTTGGCTTCATTGTTGATCAATTTGGATTACAACATGCATTTGAAAAATTAATAGATTCCAGTTATCATAAAACAATTTCTATATTCTCTCCTTGAAATTAATTTCTCCACTTGAATTTAATAGGATTGATGAAATATGAAACAAATAAATGACCTAAGCAATTAGAGATTCTACTAATCTAGAAGGTGTCAATAAAGAATCGGAGGGTTCTGTTTTTCTTTGCTGCCATCTAGTGACTGTTCAAAGATAGATGAACCCTTGTTTCCAAATCATATCCCTCCCAGATGTCAGGAATCAAAAGAAGAAAAGTCCCAAAAGGGATGAAATGTCTTACAGCAAGCAGAAGTAAGATGACCAACTAAAATGTCTGATTGAAACATTTGGCAGAGGCCAAATGAGGCTAGGCAGAGGCCACAGAACCAAACATGTACATAAGACAGAGACAAAAAGCAAGTTGGTTGGTTGGTTGGTTGGTTGGTTGGTTGGTTGGTTGGTTGGTTGGTTGGCTGGCTGGCTGGCTGGCTGGCTGGCTGGCTGGCTGGCTGGCTGGCTGGCTAGCTTAGAACTCACCCCATGGCTGAGCATCTTCTTCAACTTGACCTTCTGAGCAAAATGGATTTGATACCTGCCAGCCATCAGTGGTATCTGATAATAGAGAAAAAGGAAGTGAATAGTGAGATGATGAAGAAAAGGAAGAATTAGATGTTCCATTTGATCCTGTGGTTCTTCACCTTCTTTATTTACAAAATAAATTCCAAAGCACTAAAATAACCATGAAAATAAATAGCAGGACTTCAGGTCCATGTCAGTGCATGGAAATGGCATATATTACAACCACATGCTAACTACTGATGTTAAGCACATATTTACACACCAGTTTTAAAATCTGCCCTTTTCCTGGAAAGGGAATCACTATTCAGGTTATTTTTAACAAAAGTAATCTGCTATAATTAATGGGACATTAGATATCATGTTATTCTGTTATGTGTCCTATCCTTGCTGTTATGGCTTCATTTTAAAAACTGAATAGAAAGCCTCCAAGGCAGAAATTGAAATAAAAGTACTAAAAGAAATCTTACTCAAAAGGTAGATAACACTGAATCCAAGAAGAGAGACTGGCCTCCCTCCCTATTTTGCACACTTTTCCTGTTGTTTAGGGCATTTTACTCGATGAGGTCAAAGAAATAAATAGCAATAGTCAAGCATATTTTCAAAATAAGTGTGCACCTGGCAAATAATGTATCTGCCTATTAATTTCAGCATGGAAAAATTAGTTCTATTTTCCTGTTATAGTTGCTTAACATAAAGTCTTCCTCTAAAAGCATGAAGAGGGGGTGGTTGCTGAGTTTCTCTCTGAATATTCCATTACAGTTCAAATAAGGTTTGTCCCCTGTTCCACAGGGCAAAAAAAATTGCAAAGCTTTTTCTTTCTCCAGGCTTGGAGGAGATGATTCCCCACCTCAGGGATTATATCTTAGTCTTTAGTGCTACGTCTTATTATCCTGCTAACATTCTTAATTTATTTATTTTTCTGACATTTGAAAACAGCTGTAAAAGCCTTTCTCACCCTAGTGCTCTCTAATCAGCAGAAGACCTCCCAAGGTCAAAGGAATCAGAGCTTTTTCCATCAAGAGGTTAGAAACCAGTTTAAACCCTAGTATAAATGGACCAGAATTCAGGCGGATATGGAGCAAGGCTGTATCCTTCTGGACAGAAATAAGGAACCCACAGAGACCTCCTTCTGGAAACTAGATAAGACTTTACAAGACACTTGAGCTTTACGAGGCACTAAATCACATTTTTGTAAATTTGTGTTTGGTGTAGTGCATTCTATTAATACAAAGAGCCCAATAGAAGTTACTGCATAGATCAGCTGTACAAAAGTAGTCTATATTAGAGCAATGTCTGTGAATGTCTAAGTCTTAGCAATGTCTAAGCCTAATTACCTATAGAAAAAAACAGCAAATCTATATAGTTTGGAAAATAAAAAGGTTAGTGTATCCAAAGTGATTAAAGTAGTTGTTAAACAGAGACTATAGAACAGATTGTGATTGGCATGAGATCAGCCCAGTACATTTTTATATTGAACAGCATTAGCAAATAGACCAGCAAGCTTTCTTGCTTTGCTGGATACTTGGTGAAGTTTTCCATAAACTATGTACATTAAGTAAATTTGTTTACAAAAATACCTATTTTCCATTTTTGACAATAAGTGCCTGGAGCTGATGCAGAAAGGAACACCTGCACTTACATTATTTTTCATCTGCCTTAAATATATAATGTAGGCCTCTTCCAGATTTCAAATGCAAAAAGTACAAAATTCAAAAGGATAAGTAAAACGGGAAAATTGACTTATTGACACTCTGACCTGTCTTGTGCTATTTCCATTAAGAAAATAAATATTATTTGGAATTGACTTCTAATGGGAGGGGAAATGGGAAATTAATTTCCTTCTGTTACATTATTATTTTATGCAGTGTAATTACAATCTGTTACTAGCCTCCTACAGGCATCTTATTTATAACTTTCATTTTAATGAACAGGCATCTCAGCTAAAGGACAATGCCTTTGACCTCCCATATAACAGTAGGAAAGTCACACAAGGACATTAGTGATATATGCATCTCCCCATGCCCAAATAACTCACAGAAGTTGTGTGTGTGTGTACATACATACATACATACATACAGCCCTCAAGTTATAACTGAAATGGAGGTTACATATTGTGGTTGTAAATTGTAAGTTTTCAAGTCATAAGTTCCCTTTTTCAGGTAAGTTATAACTTTGAGCAGTCACAAGTGACTTGTCATCCCACAAGTGGTTTTTTTTTAAATAAAGTTTTTTTTTATTTTTAAACACAAACATACACATACAAAAACATAAAAACATAAAACCCTCTTCCATTTTATATACACACAGTGTATCAGTTGGTTACGTATCTTTTGTGCTATACTTTTGTAGTCACTCACAATTTATTGTCTCCACATTGTCAATAAATTTATATATATTGTTTATATATTTAGCAGTTATTAATCATCTATGACTAAACTATTTATTCCATCATTTTATACGAGATATTCCAAGTTTTATTTTAAAATTTATGTTATACTTTCAACCAGTGGTTATATACTGGTATATCTATATTATGTTTTATATCAATCTATTAGATTTCTATCACAAGTGCTTTTTCAAGAGGCAACTGGACTTTCTTGTTTTTCTTTGAAGACGTTTTGCTTCTCATCCAAGAAGCTTGGGAAATGGAAGGATTTATATTCCGTTCAGACAACTGGTCATTTGCATTCTTTTAGAAAGTTGTTGAGGCTACTTGAAGGTTTGTCTGTGTCCTCAGGGTCACCTGAATGGTGCAAATGGGTGTGCAGCCTTCTTGGAACTGTTGTAAGAACTGGTTCTAGACTGAAGATAGATGAAGTTGTATCCTCCCCACTCTGTTGAGAGAGGGCTGTTCAGTTTAAACATAAATGGCCAAAATGTGGACTTTGCTATATTCAAAAGAGTGGCCTTTGTCTTTTAAATGCTGATGTACTGCTGAATCTATTCCTGAGGGGTTTGGTCTCCTATGTAAAAGCACCTTCGGGACATGACCTGGATGACTGAGAATCTGCATAAACATAAATGACTGGTCATATACAACTGTATATTGAAAGAAAGGAAAGACTGAGAAAGAAATGGTTGGGGTGTTGATGAGGTTAGTAGTTTAAATAAAAAAATGGCAGTAAACATGTTCTAATATATGGGAACAAGAATGGTTTGCAAGGATAGAAAATAATAGAGAGGTAGACTTAATGGTGATGGTGTCAATTAGTTTTATCCTTGTTTCATTTTTAGCTTTAATTTATTTTGTTACAAACTTTTATTCCTTTTCTGCTCTCTGAATAATATAACATTTCTTATCCTAGCAGAAATAGCAAGGGTGTGTGTGTGTGTGTGTGTGTGTGTGTGTGTGTGCTTTAATACTAAGTATAATTCCCTTCAACCCTTTAGCCTATCTGATGATCGATGACAATGAGTCCATAATGTCAGAAGAACACTCATTCAGAAAAAAGCTGTTCCAATAAATAGGTCAAGAAATCCGATTGTCATCATTTTACAGATAGCAGATTGACTTATTTGCTGTTGTTTTCTTTGTGTTGTCAGAAATATTTTCCTTCTTCAAAGCCCAACACATTTCTTTTGCAAATAAAGTTAATGCCTCTCAAAATACCCTTCCTAAAAACCAGTAGTTAAAAATGCCACTGTTCTTTTAAAGCCAATGAAATAGTAAGAAAACATAAGCCATTCCAGATACTAGAACAGAAGCCCTCTAAAATGTGTTTTCTTGAAAATGAATGTTAATCCCTCTAAATGCCATGTAAATAAGGTGATGATATACTTGTAGTCCATTTTTCCCACCAGATTGCCATGGGTATTAATTTATTCATTTGAAATCCACACATTGACTAATCTGAAAAAAGAATAACTGGATATTGGAAACCCTCACAGCTTTCACCAAACTTCAGAAATGCAAGCCCTGAACAAAAGACTGTGCCTTTAAATTACTATAGTCTCATTTTCAAGATCAATATTAACATCCTTAATATGGTTGCAGTTTTTTAAAAAATTAAAGGTACCATGTTACACGGTAGAAGAGGAAGGAAAATTTAATTCTTGCTATAGTAATGCTTTGTGTATCAAATAGTGATGCATTTTTTTTAAAAAAGAGGCTCCCAGCTGGGCTTTTATCACTGCACAACAAAGCGGCTAAACATGCACACATGTGTACAAACAGCTGGAAGGTGAAATAGTTGCACACGCCTGGAAAAATATATATTTCATTGATTCATTTGTGCTATGTGTTCTTGTTCATTGCTGTGAACCACTCAAGAAAGATTTGCACAGCCCTAATTGTTCATGTCATATGTTTTTAATCTGCTCTACGGCTGTCAGTCAGTCTTTTTTATTTTAATATCCATCTGCTCACTTTCATTATTGTTTTTAGATGTGATGATGTGTAAATCAAATCAAATATCTTTATTTTGGTCTTTGACCATAATAAATAGAGGTAGTGAATAGAGGTAGACAGAGATGCAGATATAAATGGTATAGAAAGCACTTCATTATCACTTTATCATTTTATCTTTGTATACTTTGGATAGTGCTAATATTCAAAGTGTCATCTTCCATGGATTTTGCAAATCCATCAAAACATCCCACTGAAGTTGTCTCCCTTATTCACACTTTGGGATTGTTGGTTGGTTGTGGCAAATTGGGCAGGGAGGTCTTCCTTACAAGATTTAGGAGAGGCACAACGCTGCAGTTTTCAGTCTTGTGGCCTTTCCCCATCAATATGGTGCTTGCTTTGTGTGATAGAGAATTGGCACTCAGCCTTTTGCAATGTGGGCTATTGTTCAGCTTTGCTCTCAGAGACTTTGCCGAAGGATGTGTTCATCTGGGTAGCAAACAAAGATAAACAGCATAATATTATTTGCACATCAATTTAAAGAAAGAGAGAGAAAAAGAGAAAGTCAAGGTGGCCCCAATAAAAATATAATACCCAGACATCATACAGAACTATACCAGAGATAAATGCCTGTGACGAACCATCACTTTTAAAAGATGTTCATAGCTGTAATGTCTTCTTTTTCTCAAACAGAATCTCACTGGTATTTATCACCTTACAAAGAGTGGATCAAGTTAGTGATAGCACCTAACCAACCTGGGATGATCTCAAAAGCCAAGATAAGATTGGAGAGGTTAATGGTTGGATTGCAGACTACCAGAAAATCCCAAAATAGATGTTAGACTTTTTGGAGGGAGTGGCGGGAACCTAAAACGCTTTCACATCATACACTGACAAATTGTTTAAATACATTCATATTCTTAATTTGAACGTAGAATTGTAACATTACTATTTGATGATGTGGATGTTTTCAATCAGAATAGAAATGGAAGGTGTTAAGTTCTGCACATGGGTGCAAAGAATGGAGATGAGGCAGTGAACAGTGAACTTCAATTCTTTATTAATCATCGTGAACAGAGCAAAAACTCTAGGGCAGCAGCAGCCCTTGTATAGGGCAGGCTGCTGACCTATTAGCCAATGAGAACATGGAAGTGTTAAACCCTTGAACCAATGAGAGTGGCTCGTTAACAGCCAATCAGATTCTCCAGAACGGACCAATCCGATATCGCTATTATCGGCCAATCAGAAGTGCAGGATTAGAACCCTGCTTTTTCTTTAAGCTTTGTTAAAACTTTATTTAAACACTTTTGTTAGTTCATAACACCCCTTCCCCCCGGTTTCCATTTGAGTAGTGCGGTGACATAATCCTTAAGATATGTAGGTTGTTTTAACTGTCTATTAGATTTGCGCTGTCCCACCGGTTCCCGTCTGCAGTCCGGCTTTGGTGGGACGTTTTTGGACATATCTGGTACCGGCAGTTCTGCATTCTCACTGGACAACTCAGTACTGCTAATTCTGTCATTGTTGTTGTCCTCCGATCTTTGTGGGCTAGCCTCCGTTGAAGTATTCCTCTGTGGCGAGGACACTCCCCTCCCTGATTCTTCTTCATTTATCACGCCCGATTGCTGTCTTCCTTCGCTTCTGCTTTCCACTATCTCGAATTCGGTTTCTTCGACATCACCTCCCCCCTCAATTTGGGAGTCCCAGGAGTCACGGGAACTGGGTTGTAGCCTAGAGCAAAGCTGATCTATATGGCGTTTCCAGATTTTTCCATCACAGGTTTGCACACGGTACGATCTGGGCCCGGTGGTTTGAATTACGGTTGCTTTGATCCATAATGGTTCGCCGGAGAGATTTTTAGCGAAAACTAAGTCACCTACCTTGAACTCACGGCATTTTCCTCTAGATCCACAGGGTTTCTCTGGCTCGTAGGAAGGGTGAAGCTGGTCGAGGTGGGAACGGAGCTTGCGTCCCATCAACAGTTCAGCTGGCGTCTTGTTGGTGACGTTGTGTGGAGTGATGTGTTGGAGTAGGAGTATTCTGTTTATTTTGTCGTCAATGTCCCCATAGTCCATTTTGTGGAGAGTTTTTTTAACAAATTGTACCATGCTCTCGGTCCTGCGGTGAACTGGGGTCCGTTGTCGGAGACCAGAACGTCTGGCAGTCCGTGCGTTGTGAATAGCCTGTTCAACTTTCGGATGACAGACTCCGTTATAATATTCTTCATTTTGTGGATCCTGACCCAGTTGGAATAGGCATCCACTGTTAGGAGGAACGTATGTCCTTTAGTAGGTCCCGCAAAATCAACGTGGATGCGGGACCACGGCCCCCGGGAGGTTTCCCATTCTGTTGTAGTTGCTCTAGGTGGGGCACTGCTGACTTCTTGGCACTTTAAGCAAGTCTTTACCCAGGCTTCGATCTGTTTGTCGATGCTCGGCCACCACGCGTAGCTTCGTGCGAGCGCTTTCATAGGCACGATGCTGGGGTGACCGTCATGCAATGTTTTTAATACTGCTCGTTGTAACCTCTCTGGGATGACAATTCTATCTCCCCATAGGATGCAGCCTTTTTGTGAAAAAAGTTCTGTTTGCCGGTTTCTGAAAGGGGTGAAATTGTCAGAGGTTTGTTCTATTGGCCATCCTCTTTCAACCCAGCTAAGAACTCACGCCAAGACAATGTCTCTGGCTGTTAGCGGTGGTGAATGTAGCATTTCAATCTGGAGTGTCGTAAGGGTTGGAGCTGGGTCGTCGACGGTTTCCGGAAGTGGGGCACGGCTCAATGCATCAGCGTGGGGAATAGCTTTCCCCAGGCGGTGTTGTAATTTATAGTTGTACGCAGCTAAAAACTCCAACCAGCGAGTCATTCTAGGTGACAATATATAAGGGGTTGGCTTGTCTCCCGCTATAATCCCGAGCAAAGGTTTGTGATCGGTAACAATAGTAAAAACTCGTCCATACACATATTCATGAAATCGTTTCACAGCAGATACAACAGCAAGAGCCTCCTTGTCAATCTGGCTATAGTTACATTCAGCCTTTGATCAGGTCCTTGAAAAATAGGCAATAGGGGCCTCATTACCATTTGGTAACACATGACTCAAAATGGCTCCTACTCCAAACGGTGATGCGTCACATGTAATTGTTAAAGGCAGAGTCTCGTTATACTGCATTAAAACAGCATCTGAGGTTAGTAAGTTTTTCACTTGTCGGAATGCATGCTCCTCACGGTGTCCCCAAACCCAGGTTGTTTTTTTGTCGAGAAGTCTATGTAGGGGCTCAGCTACGGTCACTTTCTGGGGCAAGAAGATGTTGTAAAAGTTAATGAGCCCCAGGAAAGCTTGGAGTTCAGTTCTATTTCTGGGTCTTGGGGCGTTTTTAATTGCCCTCAGTTTGCTGTTAGTGGGATGGATGCCCTGTTTATCGATTAGGTACCCCAGGAACTCTACTTTGCCTGTACACAGTTGACATTTATTTTTTTTAACCTTAAGGCCAGAGTCTTTAAATTTCTGGAGAACAAATTTAAGCCGCTTTTCTAGTATTTCTCTATTCGGGGCAGCAATTAAAACATCATCAAAGTATGGCACAACCCCCTTGATCCCTTGCAAGAGTCTCTCCATCAGATTTGAAAAATCCCTGGGGCTATGCTCACTCCAAATTGGAGTCGGTTGCACTTAAAGGCACCTCGGTGCGTAACGATCGTCTGTGCCTCTGCGGGTTTTTTTTATCTACAGGCAGTTGTTGGTACACCTGTGCTAAATCCAATTTAGCGAAGACTTTTCCACCCCCCAGGGAATGGAGAAGGTGTTGTACCACCGGTACCGGGTAAGCGTTCTGTTGAAGGGCATGATTAAGGGTAGCCTGGTAGTCCCCACAAATGCTTAATGATCGATCCGGTTTGATGAGTGTTACTATTGGGGTTTCCCAACGAGCGTGGTCAGTTGGTTCTAAAACACCTTGGGCTATTAATTTATCGAGCTGCTCGTCAATTTTTGGTTTAAGGGCAAAAGGTACCCGACGAGGCTTAAGGAGGATGGGGGGCTACTTCAGGGTTAAGGTTAAATGATATCAGGGTCCCCTTGTACTCGCCTAATTTGTCTGTGAAAATGTCCTGGAATTCCTGGATGATGGGCTCCTCCCAGTCGTCGCTTCTGGTTTGGTGAATGCCGGCTACCTCGATCCCGAGTGGAGCGAACCATTGAAGGCCTAGCAAGCTAGGCCGGTCACGGTCAATGATGGTCAGTGGTAATGACGCAGTATGATTTTTGAATGATACTTGGACTTGGCTGGATCCAATGACTGGAATTCGGTTCCCCTGATAATTTTTGAGTATGATTCTTTGGGCTCTGAGGTCTTGACACTGGACGGAAGGGATTAATTGTTTTAGGTTCTTCTAAGAAACCATTGAGAGGGACCATCCTGAATCGACTTCCATCACACAAGGCTGGTTTTTGATGGCGACCTTCACTCGGATCTTCTTTGCGACTAGCGATGATGTGTGACTGATTGTAATGGTTTGGTGTGCCTCTTCTCTTCTTGATAAAATGGCCAGTGTTTTATTTCTGTAGGAGTGGTTGTTCCATTGGTGGTTCAAATGTTCCCGACTCACAGGGCGATTCTCTGTGGTCTGGCAGTAGTTGTTTCCCCTCTGAAGTGGGCTGGATCCTTGCTTGCTTCTACAGACCTTCCCGATGTGGCCTCTTTTCCCACAGAAATGGCAGAGCACGTCGAGGAATTTGCAGTCTGATCGCGAGTGGTTTGCCCCACAACCTGCACATTGGTGCAGTAGTCTTTGATTCTGCTATTGGCGTTGGTCACATTCAGACCGAAGCCAGTTGACCTCCTCCTCATCACTTTCTGATGACAATTTGAAGTCCTCGTGGTGGGTCACTGTTGTGTGCCTCTCTAGGCGAGGTGAGGTATCGCAATCAAGTTGACGGAGTGGTGCGTTGGTGCGGCGCATTCAGGTGGCTGTCTTCCTGGTTGCTTCTGCTGCAGTAGTGTCCTTGATGACATCCCCTTTTGCCATGATCTTGCTCTGTACCATCTGGTCATCTAATCCCAGAATTATTCGGTCTCTCAGAGCTTCTTCGAGGTCTGTAAACCCACAGAGGCCTCCCAGGTTCCGGAGATCCACGATGAAATCTGCAACGCTCTCTCCTTTCAGCTGGTCCCTCTGGTAAAATTTATGTCTTCGGACAAGCGTTGGTACGGCGGGTGCATAGTGGGCCCATAGAAGGGGCTGGAGGACGTCCCAGTCCATGGTTTTCACCTCAGCTGGTTTCGCTAGTGCCTTGGCCCTCTTAAAGACGGCAGGCCCGCAATGGGTCAGGAACACTGCTTGCTTTTTCCCCGTAGTGGCATCCTTCAAGTTGTTGGTCTCCAGAAACATCTGGAACTGGTCTATGTACGAGTCCCAGTCTTCTTGTGCCGGGTCAAATGGAGCGGGTGGTATGGCGCTGCCAGACATGGTTCCGTTGTCGATGTGCCTTCAGCCACGTGCTCTGTTTGGTGCTCTGTAGTGTTTAGTCAGCTCTGATGTCTCCGCATCCCATCCTCGTCACCAGTGTTAAGTTCTGCGCATGGGTGCAAGGAACGGAGACGAGGCAGTGAACAGTGAACTTCAACTCTTTATTAATCATCGTGAACAGAGCAAAAACCGTAGGGCAGCAGCAGCCCTTTTATAGAGCAGGCTGCTGACCTATTAGCCAATGAGAACATGGAAGTGTTAAACCCTTGAACCAATGAGAGTGGCTCATTAACAACCAATCAGATTCTCCAGAATGGACCAATCCGATATCGCTATTATCGGCCAATCAGAAGTGCAGGATTAGAGCCTTGCTTTTTCTTTAAGCTTTGTTAAAACTTTATTTAAACACTTTTATTAGTTCATAACAGAAGGGATCTTGGAGGGTTTCTATACCCGTTCCGACAAATTGTCTAGTCTTTTCTTTAAAACTTCCAGTAATGAAATACCCACAACTTCTGAAGGCAAGCTGTTCCACTAGTTAAATGTGTTCACTGTTAGGAAGTTTCTCCTTAATCCCACGTTGCTTCTTTCCTTGATTAGTTTGCATCCATTGCTTCTTGCCATCTGATGCTTTGGAAAATAATTTGATCCCTTCTTCTTTGTAGTGATTTATATATTATTATTGTTGTTATTATTTATATTATATTATATTGTTATAATTAATTGTTGCAAATCATTTTCATACTGTTGCCAAGAAACTGTATGGATGTGTTCATGAAGCCTCTAAGACTTGAACTTCAGTCAGAGACCTTCATTTTTAACAAAGATTTTAGTTGGGATATGTAAATAAGATTTTATTTTCTCAGCTAATGACGTGAGCTGGAAAAATGTAGCAGAGTTTGATATCTATGCATAGGTGAAGTCTCACCATGTGTGTAATCAGCATGAATATTATATGATAAAAGGAAAGAGAGATTGCTTCATCTTAGATTCACTACACTGAGATGTCCATTACTGCATTTTTAGGAGCTGGGGAGAAAGGTTTTCACAATGTATGTAATGCATTCCTTCTGCTAAATTTTCCTATTATCAGGTTTTTTTTGTTTTTGTTTCCAGACTTGGGTAGTTTAAACAGAGACATCAAAGCTTCCAATAGGAAAGCAATTGAAAATAACGTTATGCCTCTGATCCAGGCATAAATTCAGAGCAGAATACACAGGTAGATCTCTCGTTACACACCTCACTGAAATGAGTGTGAGAAAATATCCTTTTAGAGTGCACCTTTTATCTCCTGGCATTAGCACGTAACAAATCCTGCCTAGCGGGCTATTAAAGCTGGGTGGATAATCCAGGAGCTTTCTCAGGTCAAAGGCTTATGGTTAACTGGAACCTGGCTACAGAAAATCATTGACCATCTGCTTTGCTAAATGGGTTGGAAAATGGAGGCTAAACATGTCACTTTCATGCTCGAGAGCAGACCATTTGATCCTATTCATCTCTAATTCTCCTTTATATTCTTTCACTGTTTTTTTTTTTTAGAAAGATTTGTCTCGCCCTCCTTTTTTCTCTTATTCACAGCAAAAGAAGTGAATCAGAATTCATGCACTGACTGGGACCAGGGGCCCACTGAACTTAGATAGTTGATTTTCTTCCTCACTAGAGAAAATATTTAAAGAAAAGTGCACTGCAGTGGCATCTCTAAGCAGGGGCAGGAAGGAGGGGCCAACAAAACAAGCAGTGCACAAAGCAGTACAGGGTTCAGCTATTCATGATGACATTCACATGAGAAAGGGCAGAGCTTGTAGTATGACCAAAGCGACACTTCTTCTAGTGAAGTGGCAAGATTCAGAGTGGAAAATCGTCTAATGTTCAAACATTGGCTGACTTGCATGTATTCCCAAAGCTGCCTTCACTATGATGATATCACTGTGGAAACAGGCAACATTTCTAGATGAGTATTTATAGGCAACAAAGTATATGTAAAACATCATGGCCTTCTTACATACACACATACACACACACAAAAACACAGAGACAGAGAGACAGGGCTGCCAACCTTGAGTGATAGTTCGGAGTGAGACACTGCGAGGGAGCGAAGCGTCCCCCCTTCCACGGTAGGGAGCTTTGACAATTTTACATTTTAAATGGTGCAATCTGATGCATACTTTAGTCATGATTTGGACATATATATACATACATACATGCAAGCAGCACCAATGTACTTGAACCGGATTTGTAAGATATTAATAATGCAGTTCACTGATCATGAATAATTGAAGTTCCTGACTTGTAACTGCAGTATTCTACCTCAACTGACTTTATTAGCTTAGTGATGTACTATAGACCACTATAGGATGAATTCAATGTGCAACAAAAAGACAAAAAACCCGAAACAACTACAGAGATAATGCAAATACATCAATGGGTATTCTTCTTTCTGTATCAAATACCATACTACATGCCAATATCAAATGCTATAGTCTCAGTCTTTAATTATATACTAACTTGTTGACTGAAATAGGGGTTCATAATTTCAGACATGTATAAACTAAACATTTAATCGAATAATGAGTGCTTCATATAAATATACATATTGTTAACTGTAAAACTCATCTACTGTATTCTGAAGCTTGGCCCTAGCTTTCATCATAGAAGCTATAGAACCAAAACAAAGCCCTGGTAGAGACTAAAAAATACAGCAAGTGCTGTATCTTACACAGTGCTGTATCTTACACTGTGTAAGATACCTTGTATCTTACACTGTGTAAGATACCTTGTATCTTACACAGTGTAAACCCCAGGGTGGTGCTCGTAAAATTACTTTTTTTAAAGAGCCATTATAGCAACTTTATTTGGCTGAAGAATTAAGCAGATGTTTAATTAATTACCATTTGGAGGAGACTGCTTCCAATATTAGAAAAAGGGAAACCCTAACCTTGTTTTTAAAGTATTTTCAAAAATGCCGTCTTGAAAACTCACCTGCTACCAAGGCCCAGAGTAAACCGGAGGGGGAGAGGGGGAAGGTTACTAAACCAAATCCAAGTTATTAAAGGAACCCAACTGCACTGTCAATGCTGGAGTGTCATGCGATCGCTTGGAAATACATAACCTTTCATCCTGGTTGATCCCATTGTCCTAACAGAACATTGTCCTAATGCTTTTAGCATGTGGGTGTATGAGCAAACTTCCACCACCACCACCACCCCTTTACACGCCTTATGCTCTCTTTTAGCTGATCCAAAAGAGTCTTCCCAAACCAGCAAGGCGAGAAGCGCGCCAGGCTGATCTATAAAGGGGCTGGGCAGCTTTGTGCAAAATAGAAAGTTGGAGGACTGACAGGATGTGATCCTCTGGAACAAATGTCTTTCAGAGAGAGAGAGATGCCCCAGCTTCTAGTTACATCTCTGGCAGCGGACAATTCTCAGCTTTGCTTACCAGGGTTATTCCGAGGCTGTTGCCTGCAAAAGAGGCTTTGCCAGCCCCCTCGTGTCCTTCTTTGAAAAGGGCAGCTGGCTTGTCCCTGAGGACATTGCAGAGAGGGAGAGCGCGGGGCAAAGTGGCTGCGAGCGCCCGGGGCAGGAAGAAGCCTCTTGCTCTTCGAGCGAATTTGCTAATCGGCATCATGCACAGTTACAGGACGCCGAGGCAGAACGAGGATTAAGGCGGGAAAAGAGGCGCGGTGGGGTGGCTGGGCAGGGCGGGGCGGCGCTGGGAGCTCATCCTTCTCCTAAGGGGAATATTCGGAATATCAGAGAATGTACTAGAGATATATTTATTTTTGTACATTCCATTTTGGGGGTTTAGCATGAGATTTCGTTTATCAGAGTGAGACAGTCAAAATTGGTTGAATTGCGTGAGTCTCACGTTGATTGCGTGAGAGTTGGCAGCCATGGAGAGAAAGAGAGACAGATAGACAGACAGACAGACAGACAGACAGACGACAGACAGACAGACAGACAGACAGACACATATCCATCCACATGCACAACACTCTTAGCATTCCTTTATCTATATATGCCTAAAAAAGTATTTTCAGAAATTTAGTCGAACTTAATAAGAAATTCCCTCTTTTGTGGATTAGACAACTTTATAAGAGACTGAAAGCTGTGGATTTTCTACGTGTTAAATACAATGGCAGATGGTTAACAGAGGGATTTGAAGGTTAATGCAATGTTTGGGTTAACCTGTTGACTGTTTTTTTTTTTCTTTTACATATTTATTGTGATTAGATGTTCCGTCTATTTGATTATTAGACAGAAAAATTTCCATATCTTTGTATATTTAATATAGATGGGAAAGTTTATGATTATTTGTAGACCCATTATGTAAGAGAAAGAGTAAATATTAGTTTTTTAAATCTATTTTTCAGCATCCAGCAGGGGTGGAATTTATATGTTTAATGTTAGATTCTTTCTTTCTTTCTTTCTTTCTTTCTTTCTTTCTTTCTTTCTTTCTTTCTTTCTTTCTTTCTTTCTTTCAAAATATATTTTTCTTTTTGTTGTTTGTATTAGTTGTTAATTTTTCTGTTTTGTATTTTATTTTTATTGATAAAAGGAAATAAATATGTTTTTAGAAAGAAATACTTCCATTCATTTTTCACTTAAAAAAGCTTCAGTTGATATAAGCAGTACCTTTCCTTTCCAAATCTCTAAATATAGTACGGCAAGGCATATCTTCTTTCTCAGATGATCTATTAAAGATTTGTTTTCATTTTTGGAATCAGCATATTTGACATATCTTATAAATTGGAAGATGTTTGACTCTACTATCTTAAAAATCTGAAATTCCACTTCCAACTTTATTACCTATGGAGCTGGAGCATACAATAGCATACCAATTCAAATATGATCATTATGATAATGCTAAATTGTTGCTAGGAAGCAATCCAAATATCATCCTATTAATGGAGAACCTGGGCAAAAAAATTACATTACTTAATAGGATCAGATGGAGATCTTCTCATGTGAGGAGCTGCCATATAATTATTACTTGCCAAGATGTTCAGAGTGGCAATGTTATCAATTTAAGCACATTTAGATGTTTAGATATGGCTGGTATTCTAAGTGCTTCAAAACCCACTCTACTTAGCAACAGAGAACTTAACATATTTTTATAACATAGAAATCCTATAAAAGCTATTTATGATTCAACAACCAGTCGGTTGTTGGAATATGATAAACATTCAAAAATATTGAGAGTCATAAGATAAAGTACTGGAATGCTCAGTAAACACATTTCTGGTAATTCAATGTTGCATCTCTACAGTTTAAGTTACAATTTATTCAACATAAATTCTTTCAGATATTTTGGAGATTTATAAAGCTTTTTGCAAAGAATTAGGCAGTTTTCACTTAGAGGAGAGGAACTGATCATGTTATATAAACATATGATGAAAATGTGTGGTCATGTTCTGCGATATCTCTCTTCTGTATGGAAATGATTTCATATTCATTTGAAATCATTATATTTGTATAGCCACCATCTGACAACAGAATGACTTTGGGAGGTGTATAGTATTTAATTAAAAAAAGAAAGCAATACATTTTAATTAAATACCAACCGTTCTGATACTAACTAGAGGACAACAGACATAGAACCAGTTGATAGTATATTTCTAAAAATATAGCTGAAATGACATGTATTTTCCATCAGCTTTAGAAGAGTCTGAAGGGCTCATATGTCTATTTTTGAACAAGTTTTTAACCACCTGGTATTGGGGAACAATCACAAATTGGACTAGATACACCAATTTATATGATTTTCTAGTTTTTCTATTCTATCACTGTATAAAAATGATGGATATGCTCCTGTTAATTATTAAATGAGTCGGGAATATATCTAGGGAAATTTTTGTGTATAGGTGAGTGTGTGTTTATACTTACATGTAGTATATTTCTGTTTTGCTTTTAAGTTTCATTTATTTTTGTATGCTCAACAAATACTTTAAAACAGCAAATCAAATAAAAAGGAGGAATGGTGTGACTGCGTGTCAACCAGCAACACAGGCTGCTAAACAAGGTGGGAAATTCTTGTTCACCAATAATCTTCAGGAGAAGCTGAAAGTTTCTTGTAGATCCTGCACTGAGCAAGAAGTTGGGTGAGATGACTACCAAGATTGCACTCAATACTATGATTCTATACATATATAAGAAGTGCCATTTGGTAAATTTTACATATAAAAAGGAATGAATCAAAATTCATAACACATTGAGCAGCAAAAAAAAAAATGTTTTACTTTATGGGGTAAGCCAACTTTAAAAATGATAACGATGGGAGAAATGTCAATATGAAAAAATTGAACAGAAACAGGGATATTGACTTTGGATTAATTGATACATAATGAGGATGAATTTTTAACACATACTATATTAAGAGACATATTTGCAGTTTCGTTTGTTGATAACATTGTTATTAGTTCATCAGATTTATGTTTAGATAAGAGATGGGATATGGGAAGAAGAGATCATCTGTTATATTTTAAGATAAGGTAATAAGTTACTAAAATTGTTTATACCTGTTGTGATGGACCAAAATGTCATTTCTTAATATATATTTTTTCCTGCATCTTTTTTTTATTCTTTTTGGGTTTGCATTAGATTTTTATTGCTGCAAATGTAATTTTTTAATTAAATTTTTTTAATTAAAATTAGTATTTTAAAAACTTGAATGCATTCTGGTAAAAGGTAAAGATTCTTTTAATAGACACACTGAATGACATTTTCACTCAACTTGAATCAAAAGAATTAACCAGGATAGCATTTACAATTTCCATAATTAAATGTTGTAAACAAAGGTGGAAACCAAGATTTGGGTACAGAAAAGAATGAAAAGAATGAGCACCGACAAATAGAGAACAAGGTGACAATTTTATTAAATGCAAAAGCATCCAATGGCTGGGTTAGAAATAAAAAATATCTAGATGATAGCCATAATATTGCAATCAAATCCCTGTTGTTTTTTTACTGACATGTCCTTGACTGAGTGGCATTTCCAAAGCTGTTAGGTTTCATTGTAATGCAAACTGGCCCCAAGGAAACTTAAATGACATTGGATTGAAAGGTCACAGTAGTAGAGAGATTCCTAATAGTGCAATTTTGAGTTATGTAATAATACAAGCATAACACACATATACAGAGAGCTACTTTTACTGTTGGCTACTGCAATTTTCTTGGCATATTTCTCAGTTATTCTGGAGCCATGGGAAAGAGCATGTAAATCAGGAGTGGGATGCTACCAGTTCTGCCCAGCTCTATAGAACCAGTAGCTCTGAAGAGCAGCAGACACCGAACTGGTTCTGTGTCTGTTGCTGTTTGGCCCACCTGCCCATCTGGGCTCTTACCTGTCCTTTATTTCCTGTTTTTTCAACCTCAGGTACTTTGCGCAGCACAGCTGAGGTTGAAAACGCAGGGAAAAAAGAGGCTTTTCAAATGCTGCACACCTGTGCCTAGCGCTTATCAGCTGTCCGGGCAGCACAGCTAAAGGGTTTTTTACACATATGTGTCTGGCGTGCGTCTGGCACACACATCTACATTTTGCATGCATGCACATACAAAATGTAGTCACCGAACCGGTAGTAACACCAGTTGAATCCCACTACTGATGTAGATGAGTATACACCAAAAGGAAATATACTAAATCAACATCAGGCATAAAATTACAGAAGACAGATATAATGATTTAGGATATGTCTGCTAGTTCCACAAAAAGTGTCCTTGGCCACTTTTCAGTTTATTCCATCAGTTTATTGTAGTTGCTGATGAACAGGGCAGGATGCAGGTAATTATGCTCTGTTTGATCTCATCTACTGATCCATAATAAATTCCTTTGAACATGGCAATTTCCTTTAGCTGCCATGGCAACCATTCTCTGATAAAATTCTAAAAGGCCATCTAATATACTGTTTATTACATGGAATTGAGATCATCTGATCTTCTCAGGGGAGGTATTTGTTTTTTACATGCATGATTATTTGTGTGTATGTGCAGCAAGATGTATGTGCATGTGCAGCGACCTGTGTGCATGTGCAGCGATCTGTATTGGCTTGAGCCACATGGTCTCTAAATTCATTCTAGAGCAGGTGTGGGAATAAACTTTGGCTTGGGTTTAAGTAATGATTAATCTAATGTTTTATACACACATGCTTGTTTAAAGGTCATTGAGATAGTGCAAGGAAATCTCATCATGAGAGCGGTAAAAAACAAACACAAGGATTAAGGAAGCAGCTCAGACGATTGTAAACAAGTCTATACTATATCTAATTATTGTAACCCATCAGGGGGTCATGCTTGCTATGTTTACCATGTACTAAAATCTCAATAAAAGGGAGCGCTGGATTTTGCTCTGGGCTCTCATCCCGAGAACACTTGCTTGTGTCTCATTTTTTCCATGAGAAACCACCATAAGCAGGGTAGCAACAGAGCCATTCAACTCAGGCTTATGACTCATGATGGTCTTACATGAACATTGCCTTTCTGCACATATTCCAAGCAATATTCATCTGAAAAGCTGTTTTTGGAATTTGTTCATCTGAAAAGCTGTTTTTGGAGTTTATTTAGAGAGGCAAATAAGCAACACAAACAACTTCAGTTAGAAAGACTAAAAGCCTTCCTGCTTATACATGTGTTATTTTGCACCTTAGCTTTACATCCTACCAGGCTAGGCATATTAGTACAAGTTTTGGGGAGCCCTTATTGCTGGAAATGAGAATTTGGCTGCTCATCACAAGCTGGAGCTGATTAATTTAATTTCAAGATATTGGCATTTTCCTAAATGGAAGTTTTCCTTTGTCTGGTTAACTTACTTTTCAGACACCACTTTATATCACAAAAGCCTGAAAAATGCATTCCATTTTTTTTAACTCTCAGATGCTTCAGGTTCTAATTAAGTTTTGTTCAGATTGTCTAATTTGAGAAGCCATTTTGTAGGAATATTTAACCTGCAAGTAATATTCAGAGAAGGAAACATTATGCTGGCAACATTAATTGAATATCCATATAGAACTTCTTGGCTAATAAAACATCCAGTTGAATTGAAAGCCTTAAAAATAATTACAAGTTAGGATGGAGGGGGGGATAATTTGGTGGCTAGCTGGCTGACTATATATACAGCCAGCCAGTCATCTATCAGTTATGAGATAATAAATATTAAAATAGAATTTATGATGGAGATTTACATTAAAAATAAACATTTAGTGTCCAAAAGCTCAAAACCATAGGATTTTTCTTTATTATAGATATATTATTAAATTGCTAACTAAGTAACATGGGCTTAAGAGCTGGGGTGGTGCAATGGTTAGAGTGCAGTATTGCAGGCTAATTCTGCCAACTGCCAGCAGTTCAATTCTCACTGGCTTAAAGTTGACTCAGCCTTCCATAATTCTGAGGTGCATAAAATAAGGATCCAGGTTGCTGGGGGGTAATATGCTCACTCTATAAACCACTTAGAGAGGGCTGTAGAGCACTCTGAAGTGATATATAAGTCTAAGCTTTTGCTATTGCCTAAGACACTAAGAAATTGAGACAAAGATGTTCTTCATATTGACTAATTGCCACATGATAGCATGAACATAGGACAAGAGTAGCTTAAATGGTAAGTATAAATGATATAAGGGTATGAATGTGTATATATGAATGGTATGAATGTGTGTGTGTGTGTGTGTGTATGTGTGTATGTATATGTGTGTGTGTGTGTATGTATGTATGTATGTATGTATGTATGTATGTATGTATGTATGTATCAGAGGAGGTATTCAGCAGGTTCTGACCAGTTCTGGAGAACCGGTAGTGGAAATTTTGAGTAGTTCAGAAAACCAGCAAATACCACCTCTGACTGGAGATTTTACAGTATCTTTCCCTTGCCATGCCCACCAAACTACACCCACAGAACTGGTAGTAGAAAAAAAAATTGAATCCCACCACTGGTATGTATGTATGTATGCATGTATGTATGTATCTATTAATGTATGTATTAATGTATGTATGTATGTATGTATGTATATATGTATATTCCCTTATAGTTAGAGATTTCCTCACACATTTTGAAAGTTCAGTTCTTATGCTGAGCTTCTTGATAAGGTACCAACTTATCAAGCAAAGGAATTTCTTGAATATGAATATTATGAAGTGTTTCATTTTGTCAGAATGCCCTTGTTGGCTGGATAAAGCAGATTGCGAAATGATTTTACTCATTTTATTTTAGCCGAACAATGAAATGGAAGTTGGCTGAAAATCTTTGCCTGTCTTCAGAATTGCATTGCTTTACATTGAAAATGCATTCTTCCTCAAAAAAAAAAAAAAAAACAATGCAAGACTGTTAGAATTTATTGTGGCTTTAATGCATCCTTCCTCTGTCTGGGTGGTTTTGTGTCCTGCAGTATGTGTGGGTGTGTGTGTGTGTGTGTGAGAGAGAGAGAGAGAGAGAGAGAGTACACACAGACATACACATATGCACAAACACACAACCAATTTCTATTTTTTTAAAAAATTACAATTCAAACAGAATTTCCTTTGTTTGAACCTGGAAGCAAAAGGAAAGATCACTTACATTAGAGGCTATATCACATGTCCAAGACGTCCTTTCTTTCCTTACCCTCTTTTTATCTTTACAAAAGCCTGATGTGTTTCCATCAGTCTCCAGGACCATTAATTCATTTCTGTCCCTGAGTGTTCTGAAATTTCTGTAGAATAAGATCACATATATACATTCTCTGTCACTGGGATTCTGAAAAGACTTTGCTTTAATACTTGTCTCTTAAATTCTGTTACTTAATATGAGATGAGCACATTTTATTTATTATTGACAGTAGATAATGAAGCAAAGTCAGCTGCACAGGTCCTAAATTTAAACCATAACCATTACCTTGTTTCTTTCCACTCCCCCCACTCCACCCTTCTAAAGAGTTTTCAAGGCAGAATGCGGAAATCACAATTGTTTTTCTTCAAATACACATTCAAAAAAGAAGCCCAGCAGAGATATTCTAATAGAAAGAATTATTCATCCACAGACAGATTGTATATATTGGGTCAGTTCTAGTTAGTGACCTGAAATGTTCTCTCTCTCTTCCCCCCTCCCCCCCCAAAAAAAAACTTTTATCAAGGATTATATTAAACAAAAAAACCAGGTCAAAAACTCACTACAAAAATATACATTAAAGAAAAAGAAAAATATTAAGGGAGTGAGTGTTGTAACTATCAGTGCAATTCTGTACCATCCTAGCATTGTATCTTTATGTAAACATCAGACTCTTGTCTGCATTGTATCTTTTTGTAAACATAAAACTCTTATCTCTTCAGTGATCTTTGCCAGGCATGCAAAAGAGAAGAGGAGTTTAAACAGCTGTCAATACAGAATGATGTCTTAATTGACCTGAATTCCTATAAATTACGCTTTCTGATACCCTGTTGTCTTTACTAACCTGAGCTATTATAAATCTTATGTATTTCCTGCTGACCTAAGCTATTATAATTCATGAATGTCTTGTTTACCCTGGGCTTTGAAGAATTTCACCCCCCTGTGAAAAAGCATAATAAAAGAGCCTGTGTCAAGGCATTTGGCGCGCTCATCCAGAGGAAACCTCGTCTCGTGTCGTTTCTCTCTCCCTTGCTCCCTTTCATGAGATGCCCATCTAATGCGGGATGGCAGATACCGCATTTTGGTGACCCCGACGTGATTCCCTAAGGGGGATACGCAGCGGCGCGCCCATACTTATCAGCTCGGTTGGAGCTGTGCATCGCCAGGCGCCTGAGCGAATTGCACCTCATCGGATCTGAAAGATGGTCTCGACTTTAGTAAGTATGGGTGGAGGCTTTTCTCAACAGCAGAAGGAATTGAGAGAGCTAGTCGCTTCTTCTAAATACTCTGCTAATTTAAAGGGCTTTCCCATAAAAAGGAAATCTATTGCTGCATTATTGGCTTATGTGTGGCAACATTGTCCCAATTATTCAGAGGAAGGGTCCTTAAAAATTTTCCAATTGGCAAAAAATTGGTGAATATCTCCATTGTCCTCCTCGTGCACCTATTGGCTTTTTGGTCACTTGGAGGAAAATTATGGAGGCTTTAAAAGTCCATCAAAAAATAGAAGCAGGGAGTGTGTTTGAATCTCCCCTGCCAAGTTATGATAACTTTTTAATTTTCTCTAACTCAGGCAGAAGCTGCTACATTCCATTCCCATAGGAGTAAAATTCTAGAGGATTAAAAGCTTGTGAAATTTGGCAAATGGATGTAACTTAGTATCCACCTTTTGCCCCATGGAAATATTTGCACGTTTCAATAGATACATATTCAGGATTTATTTTGGCTACTCCTCAAAGGGGAGAAGCTGTAAAACAATTATTCAATTCGTACCTTTGCCTCGCTGGGACGTCCAAAAGAAATCAAAGAAGACAATGGATCTGCCTACACAAGTTCTGCTTTTCAGGACTTCTGTAACAGATGGGATGTAATCCACAAGTTTGGGATTCCCTGCAACAGCCTGGGGACAGGCTATTAGGCTAGCTCACTTATCTCTGAAACGTACTCTTAATTGGTATTCATTGCGGGAAAAACCCCCGAACCTCCCAGCATTGCAAAACTCTCTTAACATTTGTCTTTTTAATCTAAACTTTCTTAAAACTAAATTCCTCCTACTTCTACTGCTTTTTGTCATTTTTCCTCCCTCCTAACAGACTGTCATTATTCTGCTTGGCAGAGTCCTGCTGAGCTTGGGGGAAAGGAAACGCTGCGATCTTACTGCCAGAAAAAACCACTCTCTGAATCCCTGGTCAGGCAGTAAGACTCTATCATGGGAATTTATCTGCTACATCTGTATCTTAAAAATCTTTCCTGATATTCTTGCCTATATCTTCTTTGCAATTTCTACCTTACTTCAACAAAACCTATGCTTCCTGTCAAAAGACTATTCGTGTTAAAATCATTTCATTAACAGAAGGCTATTATACTTGTTCCACGTGGGTATGTCATGAAAATGCTATCCATAAGTTTTCACTCTGTTATTTCTGTTTTATTTTAAAGAACACTCTACCCCTCGCTCTTTTGTTTCTTCTTTACTCTTCCTATGGAAAGGAACCTTAAAATCTTTTCCTCTTTTCAATCTAAACATAGGGGGATCTTAATGTCCTTATATTGTATCAAGGGTTTCCCCACCCCACTTAACGTTCTTAATGAATGATCAAGTTAATCTTCATTGTCATTATTGTAATTATTATCCTTTTTCTATTAATTGTATTCCTTCCTCATCTGGTAAATGTTCTACAACTAATTTGTCCATAAGCCTCTCTCCTGCTTGTCATGTTTTTATATACCCGAGCTCTGATCCTGTCAATAAGCAACGCTTCCAAAGAACTGCCCATGATGATCTGCAGAAGCCTCACAGAAGAGATAATATTGCCTGGACTATAACTGACTCTCAAAAAGTTCATTTAAGTTCTACAACCAATTTTTCTTGCATAGAAAACTTCTACTCACCATTTCAATTCAATTTGGCAGACGCACCCACACAACCGGGGGATATCCTGCAATCCACAAAACTGCAGGAGGAACTTTAACATCACGCCTGAAAGGAATGTATTTTATCCCTGGCAATAATTTTGTTTGAGTTTGTTACACTGGTTTCATGGCATGTATACACGGGGATGAAATTGTTAAATCCAAATCATTTTTGCATTCAAGTATGGCTTATGAGTATAACTCTGATGATTTTATATCTCTATAGGTATCCATGGAACACCCCCTCTCTTGCAAAATCGTAGAGGCTTAGCTCTGTTATTTTTAAAACAAGGGTGATTTAAAGGAGAATGTTGTCTTTATGCTGATAGCAGGGGGGGTGGTTTAAAGGAGAATGTTGTTTCTATGCTGATAGCAGTGAGGTCCTGCTGGATTCTATGAATGAATTAGAAAAATGCTTAATTGGTATCAAGGTTCGTTTTCTATTTCACCATGGCTTACAACCCTTTTAACTGCATTGGCAGGACCATTAATAATCATTATATTGATATGTATTATAGGACCTTGTTGTTTTAATAGAATATTGCAATTTTTTAAAAATCAATTATCTTCCATGACTACTGATGCTGATGTGTTATTGCAAGCTCATGTTATGTCTTTAACATCGGATGAAGAAATATCATTGCTGAGTTACTGCTCCTTGGACAACCCTGATGCTGACGGGTCGCACGCCTGCCTAGATGACGGGGACGGAGAACATTTCAGAAAAGTAGTTCCTGTTTTCTTGGACAAGGAAGAAGACTCGTCATAAAAAAATAAAAACAGAGGAGATGTTGTAACTATCAGTGCAATTCTGTACCATCCTAGCATTGTATCTTTATGTAAACATCAGACTCTTGTCTGCATTGTATCTTTTTGTAAACATAAAACTCTTATCTCTTCAGTGATCTTTGCCAGGCATGCAAAAGAGAAGAGGAGTTTAAACAGCTGTCAATACAGAATGATGTTTTAATTGACCTGAATTCCTATAAATTACGCTTTCTGATACCCTGTTGTCTTTACTAACCTGAGCTATTATAAATCTTATGTATTTCCTGCTGACCTAAGCTATTATAATTCATGAATGTCTTGTTTACCCTGGGCTTTGAAGAATTTCACCCCCCTGTGAAAAAGCATAATAAAAGAGCCTGTGTCAAGGCATTTGGCGCGCTCATCCAGAGGAAACCTCGTCTCGTGTCGTTTCTCTCTCCCTTGCTCCCTTTCATGAGACGCCCATCTAATGCGGGATGGCAGATACCGCAAGTGAGAACCACTACTACCCAAAAATAAAGAAGGGAAAAGAGAAAATATAATAAAAAGAAACTTTCCCTTTGTCCCCAGAAAGTATAAACAACATTAACAACTTATCACCATCTCTTAAAACACAACCAAATTACCTTCGCTCTGTACCTCACCCCATTTTCTATAAATTCATCTCTAAATTCTCAACTTGCCTTAACAACTGTTCAATAAAAAGTTAACAAAAATATCAAACAATCAAATATATATTGCCACTTCTATGAGAAACCTAATCCCCTAATGCCATATCATAATAAACAAAGTCTATTCCAAATTAACTTTTCATCACTGGAAAAAATTAAAAGTACTAAATATTACCAGAGATAATTCCTCTTTAATATATCAAAAGTACCAGCATGCACATTTCAAACCAACCCATTCCACCTAATGAACAATTCCAGAGCAAAAGAACTACCCAATTAAAATAGCTGTAAACTTCATCAGAGATAGAAATCCATTATTATAATGAACCCTAATTTTTATAAACCAAGATTTGTTTATTTTTTCAGTCAATTAAAATAAGACATATTTTGTGACATAACATTTAAATTATAAAATACAAGATTAAAATATGGACAAGTTGAACAGATATTGCACAGAAACCAGCAGCATTACTTGTGTTCTGTTGTGCTGCCATGAGATTCTCAGGTATACACTGATCAGGACACAAAAGGCAGGTATACATATGTATTATTGTCTGCATTTCATCACAATCACAAAGGGCAGAAGCCATCGGATAGCCCCATTCTTTAAATTTCATTCATCAGGTTGTAACATATGTTATCTTTATGCTAGCGCTTAGGCTTCACAGTGCTTTAGAGCCCTTTCTAAGCAGTTTACAGAGTCAGCATATTTCCCTCAACAATCTGGGTCGTCATTTTGCTGACTTCAAAAAGATGGAGGCAGAGTCAATCTTGAGCTGGTCAGGATCAGACTCCTGGTGGTAGACAGAGTTAGACTGCAATACTTCATTCTAACCATTGCACTAGTTTGACAGAGGTGTCAAACTCACATGGTCACATTGTCATCACATGATGTATTGCAACTTATTCCCCCTTTGCTAAAATGAGGACGGGTGTGGCCATCGCTTGACCCATCTGGCCCGCGGGCCATGAGTTTGACATCCTCGCTCTATTCTCTCAAAGTCCTTATCTCCTTTATCAATTATTTGATAAAATTATTTGTAATTTCAGGGACATTCTAGCCTCTCCAGCAAATCTCTCATATTTCAAGTTAAATAAGAAATCCACATTATTCTTTAATACCTTATTTGTCTATCTCTGCTGTTTTTTTAAATAATCCTCTGGCTGCATTTGTAAGTCCAATATTTATATCTCTTTCTTGTAACTTGTAATTTTAGGATCCTCTATAATATCCTTTTCAATTTTACTGAAATAAGCTTGATTCTCTTCAAGATTTTTGGTTGCAGTATGAGATTAAGTAGCATACAAATCTTGAGTCTACAGATCATACATTTCTTTTAAAGTAGTCAACCAGTGCTTTCTAATGGTTAGCCTTCAAAGCCTTCTTATCATCAACACAGAAACTCATTGTCAGCAGGATATTTTTACTTAATTTCCATGTCTTTCTTTAAATCAACTTCATCCCAATTCTTTATATTTAAAAACTAAAATAACACTGTATTAATTCTTCTGCTATATATTACAAAAATAAAATCCTACAAAGCTGTAAATGCATACCTTTCTTTCTTTTTAAATTGATTAAAGAGTGGGTAGAGCAATTATATGTGATACAAAAAGATAGATCTAAAGTTGAAAAATAAATTCTTTTATATGCTACTTTCTGCATGTATTGCAAAAAAATGGTGACAGTGAGCACTGGAACTTATAATTCCATTTCATTTATTTGCTATTGTCCTACATTTGTATACTTTATAGAAGGAAAATATTTTCTTCATTCATTCATTCATTCATTTATAAATACAATTAATCAACTGATCAATCAAACAATCAAAGTTTACTTGAGTCAACAGCAGGATATGTCCCATACAAACAGTATTGGCATTAGAGGAGGTTAGTTTTCAGCCCTAAGTATTGCCAGAGATTCTTTACAGTAAAACAAATTTGTATCAAAACATAAAAGGGAGAGTTAAAGGTGAATATTTTTTTTTTAGAATCCAAGTAAGCATGAAATCCTAGAGCAGCTCTGGAAAAAGATGACCACCACTTTTGTTAAATGAAGCTGCATTTGCTTTAACAAACTTCAATGGTCATAACTTCAGATTTCATCATATAGTGCTTTGATTTATGACTGCAATAACTTATTACCATAATTGCAGCCTCTCTTACGGTTGTAAATTGAGAAACAGGAGGTGAGAGTTTCCTGGTCACTACCATGATATTATTTCCCATTTGACCAGGAGGTTGATGATTATATAGTGCCAACATCAAAAGATATTTATCTTGGCGAATCAGTTGATTGGGTCCATTGTATTTGGAAAAAAAGGCAATAGGCACAATATCTTTTGAAGACCAGTGTCTATAGCAGTATGTGGGGAAGGAGTATGAAAAAAATCAAGATGGCAATCTCAATAAAACACATAAAAAAGGGTGGGGCTTCCTTCAGCACCATCTTGATATTTTTTTTTACCTTTTCTATGGACTTCCTGATAATATCGAGTCTTAACTAAAATCCTGCAAGATGAAAGAGAACTGGTAGAAGATCAGGCATTACACAAGAATAATTCCCCTTTCTATTCTGCACAACTATGTGATGTTCTATGTAATTTCTATGGAAATTGCTTGGTGCATGGTGTGTATGTGGCCTGAACAGAGCAATTATTTGAAGTAGTTAATGGATCTGCTTCTGTTTAGATAGGGAGAAGTTTGACTCATTTAAAAATCTCAGTCAAGCTGAGTGACCTGTGATTATTTTTAAAATTTCATAAAGTTAACATGACATAAGATTTCAACCTAAGCATTAATTTTGCTAATTAAGGGCAGCTGTCCCATTTCTTACCAGTGAAGCCGATAGTTTACAAATTAGTGAAGGGAGTTTTTATATACAGTTGCCATGATTCCAAACAAAAATAAACGTTTTTATATTTTAGAATGCCTAGTTTTTAACAGAATACTGCTTCCAAGAAATTGAAACAAGGAACAAGGATACTGTCAGGTATAATTGAAGCAGAGAAAAGAGGATTAGATATGTGGGGCTAAATAAAAATCTATACTATGCATATTTGTATTTTATTCATTTCACCCAGTTTCTAGGTAAATATTTTAAAAAATACCATACTATTTGGAAAATGAAATGCAATTTTCTGCAATGCACGTTCTGGGTAATTGTGTGTGTGTGTGTGTATACAAAGACATTGTAATATTTTTTTTCTACCTGCTATGCCTATCATACCTTGATATCCAAATTTCATTATATGTTTATACAATCCTAACCCTTATATGTGTGTTTTATGTGCATGTATGTGTATGTTTCTGTATATATATCACTCCCTAATATATACTCCCTGTATATATTTACTAATATTTGCACATATTAACAAGAGAGATTAGAGCAACAAAAAGAAGCTACTCTGAAAAGTTAAGGGGTCAGTTCTCAACAAATAAACCAGCAAACATGTGGAAAATTCTGAAAAACTTCACTGGCTACAGCAAACCTCCTTCCTAGGCAGAAGGAAATCAACAATTAGCAGATGACCTGAATGTGTTTTACTGCAGGTTTGAAAAGAAACTACAGCCACCTATCTCCACAACCCACTTCTCAAACACACCAACAACAGCCAAGCCTCCTACAACTGGCCCCAACCCATTGGCTTCACAACTTCTGGTGATCACAGAAAAAGAAGTGCAAGATCAGACAGAAGCCAGGAAAAGCACCAGGGCCAGACAAGATAACTCGTTCTTGCTTAGAAGTCTGTGCTGACCAATTGGCCCCCATCTTCACCCAAATCTTCAATAGATCACTAGAGATGTGCTATGTTCCTTCCTGCTTCAAACATTCTACCATCATCCCAGTGCAAAAGAAGCCCTCCATCAAAGAACTGAATGACTACAGACCAGTTGCTCTAACATCTGTAGTTATGAAAATCTTTGAAAGGCTTGTGCTGTCCCACCTGAAAACCATCACAGATCCACTGTTAGACCCATTCAGTTTGCAAATAGATCGACAGATGATGCTGTTAACATGGCTCTGCATTACATCCTACAACACCTTGAATCTCCAAATACCTATGCAAGGGTCCTCTTTGTAGACTTCAGTTCAGCATTCAATACCAGGGGAGGGGGAAACATCTCACTGGGCAAGATTAGAATGCAAGGGATATTTATAGAATTAATACAGCTAGCCCAAACATTCTACCATGGAACAGTCACAAAATGTTCTGATTTGTTACTGGAAGGCCTTCCAGTAACAAATCAGAACATTTAATTAATAGACTGTGCAAATTGAAAAAGAACTTCAGTTAGAGGAGATCTAGTCATAACACTCCTTTAAAATGAAATGCCAGAGCTAATTGTTGGAGCAGTCAAAAAGAATAAAAAAAGTCTTTTGTCCATCGGTTCAATTAAAGTAATTGCATCCCCTTTGATGTTTCCAATCAGATCATCAAAGCAGAGTGAGCTTTTTCAAACTGAAGCAGTGCTTCAAAACAGATTACTTTGAAGACTCAATTTGAAACAATGCTTCAAACAGCATTGCAACCATACTTGAATAGAAGGTAAATATTATTTTTCTGCGAATAATTGTCTTTCAGATAAATTTGCTGAGAATAGAGAGAGGGATTACTTCTTCCTCTGCATGAAGGAAATATTCAATAATATTCTGCATCATTGATTATATTCTTCCAGATCACAGGTATCAAACTTGATCATGTCACATGACATCAAATGACCTATCACTATTTTTGCCTTTGCGGAACTGGGATAGGTGTGGCCTGAGCATGATGCATCCAGCCCACATGGGCTGCCAGTTTGACACCCCTGTTCCAGATCATCTAAGACTCATGGCCATTGCTTATGGAGCTTCTCATGCTCTATATTATTCCATAAACTTTCAGAAAAGAAATGCTTGAAAAGTGTATGGAGATTTTTTCTGATGTATTCTTTTCTCTCTCTTTTTTTAATGGTTATCAAATGTTACCTAAATGCAGAAAGATAAATAAGTAACAAAAAAATCAATGGTTACTGTAGACATCATGATTGGAGAACAACTTATTATGGAAGTATTATATATTCCCTTGGAAAGAGCTTACATAATTCCTGTAGGAGGTATTTAGATACAGCTGGCAAAAGCTCCAGTGACATTGTTGTAACATTGATGTGACACAAATGGCATACTTGTTTCATATTGTACCACAACACAAATGATGCAAATACATTATCTGCAACTTCACCTACCACTATCTCTGCAGATGACACTGGATATATCTTAATCAGCTTCTTCTGGTGCATTTTTGTAGAGAAAGTGGATAGAGCTGTAATAATGGATGCCTTAATTACCTCTTCCTTTGACAACTCCAAGTTTTTTCCTTTCCAGGGGCTGCCTTAAAATGTGTTTTGAAAGTATTGCAGCCTTAAACAAACTACAGCTCCCCATTTGTGTGAGAGGTAGTCATTCCACACTTAAAATGAACAACTTGAAGCTACTTTTAACCACATCTGAAGTAGGAGACAGAAGGGATCCACTTTCTCACCCAAAAGGGAGTGCATCAAGCCTTTGTGCAGGCAAGAAGAAAAGGTGCAACAATTGAACAATGACTTTACTAAAGGAGTATATCTCATTTTTGCACATAGAAATTGCTAGAACTGCAAAAAAAGAAGAAGGAGGGAGAAGGAGAAGGAGAAGTAAGTAAGTTCTTTTTATTCCTGGATTTTTTATGCTGGTTTTTAAAAATTCTAGTGCAACTTGCAAAGTAGGATTCTGAAAATGTGCTTTTGAGCCCAATTCCTGAGAGTGGGCTTCATTTATAAATTGGCAAAAAAAATGCCACCTCCAAATGATTCTGCTCATAATCTATTTAAATATAGACCATGTATTTTGTCTTTCACTCCAGCTCCACCCATATATAAGCACACAAGCAGTTTAGCTTCACCAGCATACAGCCAACTGCATAAATAATAAATAGGTAATCCATATCCAAAGTGGCTATTTATATGTAACTGTAGCAGGGGTGGGATTCAATTTTTTTAGTACCAGTTCTATGGGCATAGCTTGGTGGGTATGGCAGGGGAAGAATACTGTAAAATCTCCAGTCAGAGGTGATATTTGCCGGTTCTCTGAACAACTCAAAAATTTCCGCTACCAGTTCTCCAAAACCGGTCAGAACCTGCTGAATACCACCTCTGAACTGTAGATATATGGGAATATCATGATTGGAACATGGACCTTTCTTATACATGAAATAAGTTTGGGGAGAAACATCCCTCATACAATTGCTTGACTCAGTCTACCTAATGTTGGCTAAGATGAGACTGAATTAAATATTTTTCAGGTCACTGCTAACACAATTTGCCATAACATACTTGGGATGCTAAAATAACATTAAAAGATATTACTTATTTGTTTTACGACATGTCAGTGATGAAGACAAGCCTCTTCAAATTGATTATTATACCAGGATATAATTATAGAACTAAAAAAATTACAACGGAATATTTAATTGCCATTAGTTAGTCAATGTTGACCCAATAATCTAAAAAATATTTATAAGAAAACTCCCACTTAAAATATGACCAAGCACAGATGTGTGATGAAAAAGAAGTGATGAGTTAAGTCAGATAGAAAGGAAAGCTGAGAGGAAAAGTCTCTCTGAATACTTCACAGCAAGTAGATTTCTCTGAAAAAAGCAAGCCATGCAAGTTTCATTGGATGACTTGATTCAGAAGAGATTCAATTGAATTACCATTTTGAATACATTTTTGACATCAAATTGAATCAAATTTCACTTCAGAAAGATTCTGAAGTTTCAGGGGACTTTATACCTTCATAGACTGTCAAACATTATTACACTGTTTTCCATACATTTGCAAAGGTAAAGAGGAAGGTTGAGTGGTGTTGTGAATTCTCTGATATTGGTAGAAGCAGCCAAGTCAAAATTATCATCTCTGTGAATTTTATCTATAGTATTAGAGTGCTTGGAGAAAGCAAGCTATGCTGGTTTTGCCTCTGCCTCTTCAACTAAAATTTGTTTTCAGCAGATTTGATGAGAAAGAGAGGAAGAAAAAAAATTCCAGATATTTGCATTGTCTGAAATGGTGCATTTCCTATTATGATATATTACATCATATTGTTGCATATAAAGAAGATACCATATATAATATACCCCATAAATTGTATACACACACACACACACACACACACACACACCTTACTGGGGGTGGCTAACATTTCCACCAAGTCAAGAGTTTACATTTAGTAAAAATTTAGTTTTAAAACAGAAGTTTGAAAGTTTGCAATGTTAGAATTCATATTCTTTATAAGTTTGTTTCTGAGCAGGGATCAAATGAACAGCAGGCAGTTGCATAAAATTAAGTTCTTTATTCTTCACCCAAGAGCAATATCAGCAAGCTGTTGGGTAGCAGCCAAAGAAGAACCCCCTTTCCTTTCTGCATATTATATACATTCCTATAGCTTTCCAATCACCTGGATCCTATCACAGCTTCATTCCATGTAAGGGTCTTCCTTCTTCCCTTGCTAGGACTTCTAACCTTTTTAAATTTATCTATATAAGAAGAAGCTATCCTTGGAATGTACACCTTATCTTATTTCCATGGGTAAACTATCTATGAAGACCTGTAAGAAATAGAAAGTAAGACGGTCAACAAAATCCTTAAGGCAGGGTTTCAGAATCTTAATAAAAAGTGTAAATGTTCAGATACTAAGTTTATACAATTTTAATAGGTGTTTTTTTTTTTAAAGCAGTACCAAAGTTCCAGAAGGCAAGACAAAAACCGATGAATGGAAACTATTCAAGGAGACAACTTAAAACTAAGGAGAAATTTCATAATGGTGAGAACAATCAAACTCTGGAATGGCTTGCCTTCAGAAGTCCAGTGTGTGCCCCATCACTGGAGGCATTTTAAATAAGAGGCTGGATAGCCATTTGTCTGAAATGATATAGATTCTCCTGCTCCAACAGGAAATTGGACTACTAGAGGATCTCCAAGGTCCCTTCCAACTCTGTTATTCTATATTCTGTTTTGTAGTATTCTACATTCCTTTCTGCATTGGTCAGCACAATTTGCCTGCTGACCAGTTTCAAGATTGTTATGTTTTTATTCCTGCTATCTCTGCTTTAAAAACACAGCAGGGAACAATATTTCATAACAGTGTTATGGTGAAATCTTTGATTTTAACTTTGTAAGATTTAATATCCTCTAGAGCAGGGGTGTTAGACTCACGTCATCACGGTGGCATGGACGTTTTTCCCCTTTGCTAAACCATGCATTATTGTGACCAGAGCATGACTCAACTGGCCTGAGAGCCAGAAGTTTGACAGCCCTGCTCTAGAGTATGCAACTATTTTAATCGTATTCTTCTAAAAAAACGAAGACAATTTCAGGCATTTGATGCCGCATTATTATAGCCCATAACTAATAGCCTAATTGTCGTAAATGTAACATATTGAATTTCAAATCATAAATTGATTTGAATTACATACCTCTGCTTTTTTGAGTCTGAAATTTCATGTTCACATTCATTTATGACATCTTCAAATCTCCTATTTGAATTGAATATTGCATATTAGCATTCTATTAAAAAATAGATGCTGCAGCCAAAATTACCTACCTCAAGGTAACTAATACTTTGGATCAATATATAAGTCAGTGCATAAATCATAAACCCTCAGATCTGATTTCAATCTCAGATCTGATTTGAATCAACATTGATTTGAGATTTAGCACCATATCTGAATAACTTAGCACCATTACAGAATCACCATAGCATTTACTATATGCAGGAAGGAATACATTGAGTTTATTTGCATAGCAAGATGTCCTAAAGAGCTCTTCTTTCATCCTTTACCATAGACAGTAATGAAGAGGGAAGAAATGACTTTCGCTCCAAAGCAATATTTTCATGTTTTATAGCATTTAGACATTAAAAACATCCATTTTGCACAGTTTTAAGTTGTTTGGAGTACCAGAAAATCTTTTTCCTTAACAGAAAGGCAGAATGGGCATGAACCTTTCCAGGACTGGTGAGTCTGAATGCTTGTGAAGAACTTTTGATAAAGATGAGGAAGCTCTAAACATCCACCTGCAAGGCCGTGAAGATTCATTTTTGAGGCAAATATTTATGATAGGATTATAAACAAGAGATACAATCTTCTACAATATTTGAAAAATTAGCATTAGCAAAGAGATTTTTGGAATCCTATTGTATCTTGGGAAAGATGTCTAGCACTATCTGCCATCAGTTTTTGCCTTAAAACAAGACAGTGGAGATCAGCTCTATAAATGTCACAAATAAAAAATCAGTTTTCTCCAAGTCACTGGTCTAGATAAAGCAATTGTTTTGAGCTGGGAAGATGTAGTTCCTCTCTAGCCACTGGAGGGAAAGACACAACAAGAAGCTTATTTATTGTGTTTATTGTGTATGGATAAAAATACTTATAGATGCTGAATCAAAATCATATATCATTATCATCATCATCATCATGAAGCAAGAGCCTATTTGAAGTGGTCCAATTATAGTTAAACAGGGGAGGGAAGAATAAAGGTGAATATAGATGACTTTTCTACCCTTCTTAATCAGTGTCTTCTATAAATTCTTTAATATGCATACTATTTTCTTTTTCTTCCTCCCCCAAAGATGAAAACATGTTGCACTCAGAGGCAGATGTCACTCCCACTTATATAACAAGTTCGCCTCCCACTAGTAGCAAATTATCTACCAAGCAATAAATGCTCAGAGTGAAATGTTACAAAACGTTAAATCTAGCTCCACTTTTAAGTACATAGATGTCTGGTATCAGTTTGTGGCATCTAATCATTTTTTTTTTTTTGTACGGTGTAAGTTCTGTAGCATGATCAGTTAATAAAGCAATTATTAAAAAAAATAGAATAAATAAAAGCTCTTGAAATAAAAGCTTTTGAAGTAAAAGCACACTACACTCAACAGTCTTTTAATGTATAGATTGCTATCTACAATTACTGTAACTTGGCTCTGAAATAATATGTTGATTCAAGCAATTAAAGCCTATGAAAATATCTTAATTATTTGTGTTGGCAGATAGAAGAGGGAAAATACAGCTGCCCACAAACCTCTATATATAAAGTGTATAGATACATAATAACAAGTTTCTATTGTTGAGACAACTGAAAAAGGAGAAAGAAGGGGGCCAACCTTCTTTCTGGAGGAATGATGTTTCAAAGGGAGGGAGCCACTACAGAGAAGGCCTCCTTCTAGGTCCCATCAGCAACCTAGAATAGATGGGACCCATAACATACTTAGCTTCCCACTCTGAGGGGCTGGCTAGAGGTAATTATGAGATGTAATCAGAGGTGGGATTCTACCAGTTTGCACCTATTCACTAAAACCAGTTGTTAACATTCTAAGCAGTTCAGAGAACCCGTTCTTAGAATAAATTACTGTCCTAATCCTGTAAGGAAGGCAGAAAGGAAACATTCTGGTGTTGCTTACAGAAACTGCCTCTCCGTTAACCCTTATTACATTCTTGGCAGGACTAGACTTCCTGTCTCAGGAACATTTCTGGAGTTTTTTTTCCCCTCCTTTGCTGGTACTTTGCTTGTGTGGAGTGACCATTTAAAGTTACAATGGCACTTAAAAGAGTGACTTATGACCATTTTTCACACTTAGAACTGTTGCAACATCCCCACAGTCATGAGAGGCCAGGTGAGGAGATGCATGCCTCGATGTGAGTGATATTGAGTTGCCACGCCCAGCCAATAACATGACCACCAAGCCATGTCCACCCAGTCACATGACCACCAAGCCATGCTCACAGAACCGGTTGTTAAAAATTTTGAATCCTACCCCTGAATGTAATTACTAGATGTAATTAATAGGCAGTCTTTCAAATATCCTTTATTGTTTTACATGTTTCTTTATCACATCTTTTTCAAATATGTGTGGTATTTTATTTTGTTGTTGTTGTTAACAGGAACAGATGTTAATGATTCATTAATAGTTCACTGTGTTAATCAGTCACTACTCTTATCTCCATTTCCGTACATTGGCTCGGTTCACTCTCAAGATCCAGGATAGATTTTTTTTTTAAGATTTCACTTGCATTTTCTACTTCCTATGCTTTCAGATAACGTATCCATGTTTTAGAGCTATTGTTTACACAATACATTAAAAAAGCATGAAACATAAGAACAATTCAAAGGTTAATTCCAAATAGTTGGGTGTTTTTCCCCAGTTGGCATTCAAATATTTCATTTAAAAAAAATCTAAACTTCTATTCTGATATCCATACAAAAAGATATATAAAATTAACAATGACGTAAAATGGAAATTCATCAATCCCTTTCCTTATTCCTTTTGATAATATGTATCTTGTCATTAAAAAAAAAAAACACTTTTAAAAGAAGCTCTGGTTCTTTGCTCAGATGTCAAATTGGAAATTTGGGCTACAAAGAAAATTAGTGTGCTGAAAAAGCATGTACCATTGCCATGACAGCCAGAGACAATTCTTAGCACAGGCAACCTCCCCACCCGCAAGGCTGAATTGTTTCAAAGATCATCTCTTGAAAGCCATATGCGAAAGATAAAGCTAGAGTCTGGTGAGCTACCTCATGAAAATTAGATTGCATACATTTCTGTCTTAATATCATCATCAGCCAATCAGGCTTTTATTTTGCAAGAATCTATTTTCCTTTCATCTCAAGAGTAAAGTTTCAGTAAAGAGAAACAGGGCAAATAGTAGTATGGCATAATTGGACTTTTGGCATAATTGGACTTTTGGAAATGGCTACTTATCAGTTTATTTTCAGAATACTTTGTGAAATGACAAACATTTGGAAATTAACAGGATCACAGGGAAAACAGATACTGCTTTTTTATATAGCTGCATAAAGATTATATAGGTAGAAGAATACACATTGACTATCAACTTTATGATAACCTGATGAACAATTTTATTTTTATTTTTAAGCAGACCATTTACCACTGGCACCCTTCCTTCCTTCCATCTATCCTTTCTTTCATCCTTCCTTCCATCCATCCATCTTGTTATGTAAAAAAAAAAAAAGATAAAGGAATCCTTGTGGATTTTACTCATCTTTGCTGGCTGAGGAATTCTCGGAGTTGAAGTCCACAAGTCTTAAAGTTGCCAAGGTTGGAGACCTCTACTTTAGACTACTAGGTTGACAGGAGCTGAGCTGAGGACAGAAGCTCATGCTGTCATGTGGAACTTGGGCCTTGAACCTGGGCTGCAGACTTTCCAGTCAATAAGCCCAGCATCTTAACCACTGAGTCACCGTACCACCCTCCATTTTGTTAACATATAATAAGTAACTTTCTGAAGAGTCATAAAATACAACAAATGATTTTTTTCTCCCAAAATGATGGTATTCAGAAGTGAGAGGTAACCTAATGTACAGGTTATCCTCAGTTTATAACAGTTTATTTACTGACGGCACTGAAAAATGTGACTGATGACCATTTTTCACACTTATAACTACTGCACATCCCCACAGTCACATGATCAACATTCAGATGCTTGGCAACTAACTCATAATTATGATGGTTGCAGGGTCCCAGGGTCATGCAATCTCCTTTTGCAACTTTCTGACAAACGGAGAAGCCAGATTCAATTAAAATCCTTGTTACTAACTTAATCAATGTAGGTCATAAAAGGGGAGGGGGAAAGTCACTTCACCACTGTCTCACTTAACAACAGAAATGTTGGTTTAGTCATGGTCATACTCTTTTATTCCAAGAATGTCAGCTATGTATGTCCTTCTCGTAAGTCACTTTTTTCAGTGCCGTTGTAACTGTTAAGCCTGGTTTCCCCAACCAGGGTTAGGGAGACAAGCTAAACAGAATGTGCAGCGTTAGTCAGATAGGCACACAGATAAATGAGTGAGCTAAGCTTGTATGTTTATTAACATACAGTAAAAATGACAGATACGCTTGTGCTATCAAAAATATAGTTTATTCCATTATGAGTTCATAGCATAGTCAAAATAACAGTCCAATAGTCATGTATCATTTAGTCAGTCCATTCAGGGATATTCAGTTAGCAAAGTCCGTGTAGAATATCCTATGTCAGTTCACTTACAAGTCAGTCCTTTGTTTTCTCTCCCGTTCGAGCAATGCAGTCTTGAGTCCTTGCAGTAATCAGGGATCATCAAAGCCAGAGAGAGAGCAAGCTGCAGCCTTGCTTCTTTTAAAGTGCTTTCACAACCACTCCCTTAATTACTATCCCACAGTTAAAGTTGCAGACACTTTAACATACAAACTATGATTACATATTTATTATTTTACCTAAACCAGTTAGGGTAAAACAATGTTATCCCTAACATTCTCCCCTTTTAGGAAATAATAATAAATATAACTATTTACATCTTTAAATCATATTTGTTACAACTCTCTTTAAATTTGATTACTCCTTGAGCTTTTGTAAATTGGTCTGCAATGTTTTCTTCTGTCATGCAGTATTCCAATTTAATTAGCCCATTCTTTACAGATTCTCTAACATTTAAGTATCTTAAATCAGTATGCTTTGATCTAGTTTTTACAGCAATACTAGTAGCTAATTTTATAGCTGCTTGGTTATCCTCGTACACAATAATGGAATCTTTTACAGTTATACCCATGTCTAATAATAACTGTTTGTACAGAATTAAGTCAGTGCATAGTAATGACAGACATGAAAATTCCGCTTCCATCGTGGACAAGCTGATATGCTGTTGTCTGATTGACCTCCACCCTATTAGTGTCTTACCAAATAATATAGCCATCCCAGATGTTGATTTTCTAGTGTTTATATCAGTTGCAAAACTTGCATCTGCATAGGCATTAAGACTCAAATCACCCTTTGGTTCTATATACAATGCATGGTTCATTGTTCCTTTAAGATATCTTAAAATTCTCTTCAATGATTGCCAATGACATTGATGTGGATCAGAATTAAAACGTGCCAGCTGATTAACACTATAAGCTATATCTGGCCTAGACCAATTGCTTATATATGATAAGCTGCCAATCAAAGATTGATATATTGACTTATCAAATTTGGGACTTTGATCATCAGTTTGGCAAACTTCCTGACTCATTGGAGTCTTTGCCGGTTTACAAAGTTCCATTTTATACGTTTTAATTAATTGGCAAATTTTATCTTCTTGAGATATCTTAAATCCATTTTTTGTTTTGTTAATTGTCAATCCTAGATTCCTTTTAATTTCACCTAAATGCTTTAATTTTATCTTTTTAGTTAATAATGATATAATCTCATTAGCTTCATTATCAGTCTTAGTTATCAAAGCAATATCATCTGTAAATAATAACAATAATGACACCGTTCCATTATTTTCTCTTTTAAACACACATGGATCTGCTAAACCAGATTTAAAACCTATATTGTTTAACTCTTTCACAATATATTGGTTCCACTCAAACCCAGATTGTTTCAACCCGTAAAGACTCTTTTTGAGTTTCCAACAATCATTACTATTTACTTTATTGTCTTTTATACCTACTGGTTTTCTTAAATATATAGTGTGCTGCAATGGTGCATGCAGATAGGCAGTTTCTAAATCTAAATGGTTAATGACATAGTTTTTCTTAGCTGCCCACACTAATGCTGCTCTTAAAGATGTTGCTTTAAGGCTTGGTGCAAAAACTTCATCGTAATCAGATGCAGTTTGATTAAATCCTTGAGCTACTAACCTAGCTTTATGGGTAACAGTCCCATCATTTCCAGTTTTTACTTTAAATATCCATTTGCACCCAATGGATTTTTCTCCTGGAGGTAATTTAGCATCTTCATAAACTTTCATTACCTTTAATGAATTTTTTTTTCTATTGCCTTTTGCCAATTCTCCTGATCCTTAGCAGGATACATCTTAAGTTCATCTACACTAGTTGGAACTTTAGTTACTTGGCAAACTATACTTGCTTGATACCTATCAGGTGGTCTAGTTACACGTGTAGTACGTCTAGGTATTACAGGACTTACAGGTGGACTTTCATTTATTAACTCTTCTTGATTATCTAACTCTTCCTGATCAACTGTTTCCTCTTGTTTTGGTCCTATTTGCTCTTCGTGGACTTCTTCTTTAATTGGACTCTTCTTATAACTAATCTGATCTTTCTGCCTTTTGTAGGGTTCAATAATTACTTCATCATTTAAATCTTGCTCTAATCTATTCCATCCTACATGTTCTAGGAATTTAGCACTAGCACTGGTGTAAACTCTAGATGTACCTGGTTCCCAGAATCTATAAGATCTATGATTAGATGTATATCCTACAAAATATAATCTTTTAGCTCTATGCTGTCCTTTGTGTCTAAGTTGTGAAGGGATATGCACCCATGCTGGTGCTCCAAATGTGTGCATGTAACTTAAATCAGGTTTTGTACCATGCCACAGTGTGAATGGTAATTCACCTGTTGTTGAATTAACAACATTATTTAATATATGATTACCACACATTATTGCTTCTCCCCATAAATTGTCAGGTAATCCTGAATCAGACATCATAGTTCATGCCATTGATTGTAATGTTTGGCCTCTTCTCTCAATAAAGGCATTATGTTGTGGCCTGTATGGTGCAGACTTTTTATGTTGAATACCTAACATTCTTAGTCTGTTCTGGAATTTATTATTTGTAAATTCCGTACCATTATTTGTTATAAGAGTTACTAATTTCTTATTAGTTTTCCTTTCAGCAAATTTTATCCAATTAAAGAGATTTTGATATGTTTCAGTTTTGCTCTTCATTAAATAGCAAAACCCATATCTAGAATAGTGGTCCATTATACTTAGTATGTAATGAGCTCCTCCTACACTTGGTTTTTTTCGGACCTATTAAATATGCAAATACTACCTCTAAAGGTTCTTTGGTAGTAAATCCATCAACTCTATTAGCAGGTGTGACCCTGGCTTTGCTTTGATTGCAAATATTACATTGCAAATACTTATTACAAGGTTTCAAACTTATTCCCTTAGATAATTCAACAGTTTTCTTAAGCATTTTAAAATTTAAATGCCCTAGCCTTCGATGTAACAAGTGAATACATTCATCATGAGGTTTCTTATTTTCATAAACCATGTTAGCCAATTTTAAACCATCTTCATTTAACACATATAATTCACCACTTAAAGATGCAGTAATTTTCTTATCTTCTTTCTCAATTATGCAGTTATCTCCTTTAAAAGTAACTACATATCCTAGTTTAACCAAAATTCTAACTGAAATTAAATTAAACTTAAGTTGTGGTACATATAACATTTTTACATTCTCTTTTATAAAAGAACAATATGCTATACCTTGACCTTTAGCTTTCAGTTTCCAGCCATTGGCTAACGATATCTGCTGTGTACTCTTGGACATTTTAATAAAATTTCTGTTATCATTTGTTATACAATGGGATGCTCCACTGTCAACCACCCATAAATTATTTTTTACAGCTCCGTTACTATACATGGCTAACTCTAAATTTTTATTTATCTTTTGATGACTTTTTGTATTCTGGCCAGCATTCTGGCGTTTTGCTTTTTTACAAAATCTTGCCAAATGTCCTCTTCCTCCACAATTAAAACACTTTTTAATTGCATATGCAGTAGGAGATTCATTATCTTCTTTTTGAGGTTGCTGCCTCCTTAAATCATTTCTTTCAAGCCTTCTTCTGGCCTCTTCAATCAATCTGCCAGTTATATCAGTTAAAGTTAGGCTTTCCTTTGGCAATATTTCAAGGGAAGTTACGTAGTTGTCATAACTTTCATCAAGGGAAGATAGAATTATGTAGACTTGGTGTAGTTCAGAGAAAATAAGCTCTTTCTCGTGCAGTTCTTGAAAAATGCTTTGCATAGTTTTCAAATGACTCAGCATATCACCATTCATCAGGAGATGCGTCCTGAAAAGCTTCCGTGTTAGATTTATGTGAGCACCAACGTTATCTCGAACATAAATCCTCTTCAGCTTCTGCCAACACCCAACAGCCGTTTTCTCTCCATGGATATAAACAAGTTGCTGATCAGTTAAGGTTAAAGCAATAATGCAAATGGCTTGTTGATTTTTATGCATAAATTCTTCTATCTTTAGTCTGTCTTCCTCATCCTCTGGATTCCATTCTTCTACGTTTGGTGGATTTTCAATTATGTTCCACAAACCTTCTCTTTGTAGAAGAAGACTACATTTCATAGACCATGATACATAGTTTGTTCCATCCAGCTTGGATATAAGGGACAAACTTTGTAGATTGACTTGTGCCATGTTTTCTTTGTATGGATATAAAACTATAATTAATAAAACACAGCTGTCTGTTTACTGTAATGTATAACAACACAAACTCTCACTTTTACATAAATCTGTTTTATCCTAGTTAAACTGACTTTGCAGCCTCTGGGCCCATAACCAGTGTTAAGCCTGGTTTCCCCAACCAGGGTTAGGGAGACAAGCTAAACAGAATGTGCAGCGTTAGTCAGATAGGCACACAGATAAATGAGTGAGCTAAGCTTGTATGTTTATTAACATACAGTAAAAATGACAGATACGCTTGTGCTATCAAAAATATAGTTTATTCCATTATGAGTTCATAGCATAGTCAAAATAACAGTCCAATAGTCATGTATCATTTAGTCAGTCCATTCAGGGATATTCAGTTAGCAAAGTCCGTGTAGAATATCCTATGTCAGTTCACTTACAAGTCAGTCCTTTGTTTTCTCTCCCGTTCGAGCAATGCAGTCTTGAGTCCTTGCAGTAATCAGGGATCATCAAAGCCAGAGAGAGAGCAAGCTGCAGCCTTGCTTCTTTTAAAGTGCTTTCACAACCACTCCCTTAATTACTATCCCACAGTTAAAGTTGCAGACACTTTAACATACAAACTATGATTACATATTTATTATTTACCTAAACCAGTTAGGGTAAAACAATGTTATCCCTAACAGTAACATTGAATGGTCACTAAATGAACAGTTTTAAATTGAGGACTACCTGTATTTATTGATCAAATGTATTGGTTGCTCATTGTACTACACTGGGTGGCTTACAATATAAAAATATAAAACTATATGACTGCAGAAATTAGAAATATAAAACATACTAGCTAAAAGATGGAGAGGGAATAAGATAAGCAGGGGTGTGTGGTTAGGTGGGATCTGATATTACTCTATCAACCATGCTCAACCACCCCGTACAAACTATGAGAGCAGGACTAGCAGCATAATGAATTCTGGCTTTTCTCCATACTTTTTCTTGATGTAAAATTAAGATGCAGTTAGGATTTGTGTTTGTGGGTATTAAATAAATATGCAGCTATTTACTTCTAGTACTTGACAGGAGGTTTCCTTGCAGATCTTCTATTACCATATGTCAAAAGAAATAGCACATGAAATTATTTCCAATCTTTCTTCTGGAAATGTGTCCAATAAAAATGGTTTTCTTTAGTAACACAATATCTTCCTTTTCTAACATTTCTGGAATGATTGTCTTGAAATATAATGTCTGCAATGTTTCTATTAACAAAAGTTAATTAAATATTCAATAAAACTAAAAAGAATAATTGAATTCTTGGACTAAATGACTACAACGTTATTTCACAGGGTTTCTTAACTATCTCTGTCCTTTATTATTACAGAATTGGGTAATCTATAATTTTATTTATCATGAATGCTGGTAGATAGCAAGATTATATTTTAAGTCAGCATTCAGCAATACATGACTGCCCCTTCTTTACCCCTTAAAATACAGTTAGTTCTCGACTTACAGCCACAATTGAGCTCAACATTTCTGTTGTTATTTGAAATCTTTGTTAAGTGGATTTTGTCCCATTTTATGACTACCATGCCACAGTTGTTAAGTGAATTACTGCAGTTATTAAGTTAGTAACATGATTGTTAAGCAGACCTGGCTTCCTCATTGACTTTGCTTGTCAGAAGGTCACAAAAGGGGATCAGATGAGCCCAGGAAACTGCAACCATCATAAATATGAGCCGGTTGCCAAGTATCTGAATTTTGATCATGTGACCATGGAGATGTTGCAATGATTGTGGGAAAAATGGTCCTAAGAAACTTTTTCCAGTGCCATTATAACTTTGAATGGTCACTAAATGAACTGTTGTAAGTTGACACCAACCTGCGGTAACATGAATATCCAATTGAGCATAAACTAGAAAGCATGGCAAGCTTGTACATAATGTATAGCTCACTCTGATTTTGAATTAAATGAAATCCAGATTGGACTGAGAAATGTTCTTTCTTTTAAGCAGATCCTGAAAATCTTCCTACTCTGAATGGTCTTTGTCAAGGGTATCAAACTCAAGGCACCTGCAGGGCCACCATGAAAACAGTGAGGAACTGGCCCACGGTGCCTCTGCCAGTGAAAACAGAGCTCCGTTTTTGCTGGCAGAGGGTTGCAGGCGGCTGTCACAGCCGAAAATGGAGCTTAGGAGCCCGTTTTTGCTAGCAAGACTGCTTGGGTCACCACAGGCACTTCTGACACGAGTGACATTGAGTTGGCCGTGCCCATCCTGGCCATGCCCATTCTAGCTCCAGAGGTCAAACACAACCCTGATATGGCCCTCAATGAAATCAAGTTTGACACCACTGGTCTATATTCAGATGGATGCCTGAACATAAATATAATCATTCCAGAAACTATGTTTAAAACTGGCATCTTAAAAAAAAAAAAAATCTGGTCCTTGGAGTAAGAGACATAAGCCAAGCCAAAAATAGAATAAAGTAAAATCTACTTGTTTTACAAGCTGCATATTAATAAGAGGACAATATCTCCAAGAATGCTGGCAAATCCCTTGAGAGTCACAATATTCCCTCTTTCTTATTCCCTTGAGGAAGAATGTTTTATATTTAAATTGAGATTGATGAATATAAAAAATCATGCAAAATAGTGGTGGAGTTATTTCCTTTTGAGAAAGATCAGTGATATATGAAATGATTTTCTGTGCACTTAATCTTAATGCCAAATGAGGCTGTCAATTTTTGTTTTTCTATCCTGCCTCAGCATTTTTGCACTTAGAAGGAAATGATCAGCAAATGGGAGGCCCATAAGTGAGTGAGACAAAAACAAACAAACAAACAGAGCTATTTATCTTTTCCATTTACAAAACAAAACAAAACAGCTTTTAAACCAAAATTATATTTAATGCCACTTCCTCCAACATGCTTTTTCTTGACCTTTAATTTGTCCTAGGGTGGCACTATGATCAACACAGATTTCAGGTAGTTGGACCACAGACAACTACAATGATCTACATCTCGATTTTACAGAAGACAATGTTGAAAAAGCACTACACAATCTAAAACCATCTCTATCTATTGGAGTGTATGGAATATGTGCCTACTTCTTAAAAAAAGCTATCCACTGCCATTGCAGAACCTCTAAGCATAATCTTTGAAAAATCTTTCAGGACCAGCTCCTTGCCAAAACTATGGTCACAAGCCACAGTCATCCCCATCTTCAAAAAGGGAGACCCCAGCCTAGTTGAAAATTACAGACCAATCTCCTTATGCTGTGTCACCTGCAAAGTCATGGAATCAATTATTAACCAATCCATTATCCTCCACTTAGAGACAAACAACCTATTCTCTAATAAACAATTTGGTTTCAGAAAAAAACTATCCTGTAATCTGCAACTCTTACACTGCAAAAACATACGGACTACACAACTTGATCAGGGCAAAGCAATAGATGCAATCTACATGGACTTCTATAAAGTCTTTGATTCAATGGTACATGACAAACTACTCCTCAAACTAAAATCTTATAGTATCTCTGGACACCTGCATAACTGGATATAAGCATTCCTGACAAACAGACAACAAATAGTCAAAATTGGGAGCGTCCTATCAAATTCTGTACCTGTGAACAGTGCTGTCCCCCAAGGCAGTGTTCTCGGACCAACTCTCTTCGTACTCTACATAAATGACCTCTGTGATCATATTAAGAGCAACTGTGTTCTCTTCGCTGACGATGTAAAGCTATTCAACACCACAAACAATACTGCTACCATTCAAAAAGACCTCAACTATGTATCAGAATGGTCAAACAAATGGCAACTTCAAATCTCAACAAATAAATGCTCTGTCTTACATATTGGCAAAAAAAAATCAGAAAATAAAATACAGGCTGAATAGTCAAAACCTTGTTGATGATCCAAACTCTGTCAAGGATCTTGGAGTACTCATCTCTAATGATCTAAGTGCTAGAGCCCACTGTAACTACATAGCCAAAAAGGCATTAAGAGTTGTTAACCTAATCTTACGTAGCTTTTTCTCTGGTAATATCACACTACTAACTAGACCATACAAAACATTTGCTAGACCAATACTCGAATACAGCTCATCAGTCTGGAACCCACATTACGTATCTAATATTAACACAGTTGAAAAAGTCCAGAAATATTTCACAAGAGGAGTTCTCCACTCCTCTACTCATTGCAGAATACCTTATGCCACCAGACTTAAAATTCTAGACCTAGAAAACCTAGAACTACGCTGCCATCGGTCCGATCTAAGTAAAGTATATAAAATAATACATTGCAATGTCCTACCTGTCAATGAATACTTCAGCTTCAACCATAACAATACAAGAGCAAACAATAGATACAAACTCAAGATTAATCGCACCAAACTTGATTGCAGGAAATACGACTTCAGCATCAGAGTGGTCAATGTCTGGAATACTCTACCTGACTCTGTGCTTTCTTCCCCAAACCCCAAAAACTTTAACCTTAGACTTTCTACTATTGACCTCACCCCTTTCCTAAGAGGTCTGTAGGGGGTGTGCATAAGTGCACCAATGTGCCTACCCTCCCTGTCCTATTGTTTCTTTTATTTTTCTTATATGTATCCATGTATTCATAACTATGTTTTTACTTATACCTTTCATCTTGTAAGCAATTGACACACCAAATAAAATAAATAAGATTATCTATCCTAATGCTTCAGTGATTATACATTCATACAGTGGTGGGATTCAATGTTTTTTTTACTACCGGTTCTGTGGGCGTGGCTTGATGGGCATGACAGGGGAAGGATGCTGTAAAATCTCCAGTCAGAGGTGGTATTTGCTGGTTCTCTGAACTACTCAAAATTTCTGCTAACGGTTTTCCAGAACTGGTCAGAACCTACTGAATACCACCTCTGCATTCATAAAGAAGCAAAAAATAATAATAAATTAATTAAATTAGAGGATTATGGGGATGGTGATAGGAGAAATCTGAAGGGGAAGGGTGAAGGAACAAAAGAAAAAAAATGAATTGCAGACAGAGGGGTAGAAAATGACAGAGAGAGGGAGGAAGGACAATGAGAGGATAGATGAAGAAATGGCTTCTAAATTTTGCCTGAATCTTTTGAAACTTCTGCTATCTATTTGTTTGTAACACTGAATTTACACACCTTTAAGCTTCTCTGGAAAAATCACATTGCTATCTCTACTCCTGAGGGTGGGTGAATATTTGAAGAAAGAGCACTACAGATGTAGTGTATTGCTCAGTTCTTTCTTGAAGATTAAAATCAATGAAACAAACAAATTTTGTACCAAGAGAAAAGTCTGGGAGGAAATTCTGGAGCAGTCAATCAATGTTTTATAGAAGTGTTAAGAAAAATATGCTTTGCTGAACATTTCAGAAACTTTCCATTTTACCAATGTACACAACGTTTAACCAAACATTTGATAGTGATAAAATGGTAATATAAAAATAACTTTTATGCAAAAAAAAATCCATACTCTTATATTTACAATATGGTTATTGCTCAGACATCCCGTTCCCTGATAATACTGTTACTGTATTTCCAATGTATTGCTTTTCTCCATTTTGATGGCTTTACTTTTGTGACAGTTAATTGTTGATTTCTTCATCACTATTGTTATTGCCCTTACTGTTAAGTTCTGCACATGGGCGCAAGGATTGGAGACGAGACGATGAACAGTGAACTTCAACTCTTTATTTAACATTGTGGAACAGAGCAAAAACTGCGGCAGCAATAGCCCTTTTTATAGGCAAGCTGCTGATCAAGTAACCAATAAGAAACGGGAAGCGTTAGTTCCCTTAACCAATGAGAGAGGCCCGCTAATAGCCAATCAGATTCTCCTGAATGGACCAATCAGATGTTGCTATTATCGGCCAATCAGAAGTGCAGGGTCAGAACCCTGCACTTTTCTAAAGGTTTTATTAAACACTTTTATTAATTCACTTTTTATTAATTCACAACACCCCTTCCCCCTGGGTTCCATTTAAGGGGTGCGGTGACGTAATCCTTGAGGTAGGCAGGTTGTTTAGATTGTCTGTTAGATTTTCATTGTCCCCCCGGTACTTGTTTATAGTCTTGCTTGGGCGGGATGTTTTCTGGCTAGTAGGGTGCCTCCGAACCTTCATTTAAAAACTCGGTGCCGCTAATGTCCTCGTTGTCCTTTGTGGGCTTGCTTCTGATGAGGTGTCTCTTTGAGGCAAGTCCACCACCCTCTCTGATTCTTCTGAATGCTCATTTCTTCCACTTGTGCTTTCTGCCGTTTCGAACTCGGTCTCCTCAGCATCTCCTCCCCCCTCAGTTTGGAAGTTACCGGAGTCACAGAAACGAGGTTGCAGCTTTGAACGCAGCTGATCAATATGGCACTTCCATATTCTTCCATCACGACTTTTTACTCGGTACGACCTGGGTCCTGTGAGTTGGATTACAGTTGCCTCAACCCACAAAGGATTGCCAGAAAAGTTTCTAGCGAAGACTAAGTCGCCTATCTGGAATTCACGGCATTTCCCACTGGATCCGTGTGGTTTTTCTGGTTTGTACGATGGGTGTAGTCGGTCAAGGTGGGAGCGGAGTTTTCGTCCCATTAACAATTCGGCCGAAGTCTTGTTGGTGACGCTGTGTGGAGTGATGTGTTGAGGGAGGAGTATCCGGTTAATCTTATCTTTGATATTGCCATAGTCCATTTTATGTAGGGTTTTTTTGACGAATTGTACCATGCGCTCGGCTCTTCCATTGGCCGCAGGATGCGCCGGCAAAGTTAGTGCATGGCAAATACCACAGTCCGCCAAATACTGTTCAAAAGAAAGCGCGGTAAACTGGGGCCCGTTGTCGGATACCAGAACATCTGGCAGTCCATGGGTTGCGAATAATCTGTCCAATTTCCTGATGACTGATTCGGTTGTGGTACTTTTCATTTCATGGATTTCAAGCCAGTTTGAATAGGCATTCACCGTTACTAGGAATGTGTGTCCTTTAGTAGGTCCCGCAAAGTCAATATGAATACGGGACCATGGTCCCCTGGGTGTTTCCCATTCTGTTGGGGTTGCTTTTGGTGGGGCATTGCTAACTTCCTGGCATTTGCAACAAGTCTTTACCCAGGCTTCGATTTGCTTGTCGATACCCAGCCACCACGCATAGCTTCGTGCGAGCATCTTCATGCGCACTATGCTGGGGTGGCCTTCATGCAAGATTTTCAATACCACTCATTGCAGCTGCTCTGGGACGACAACTCTATCCCCTCAAATTATGCAGCCTTTCTGTGAAAACAGTTCTGTCTGTCGATTCTTGAAAGGACCGAAGTTGTCAGGGATTTGATCCAATGGCCATCCTCGCTTGACCCAACTATGAACTCGCGCCAAAACGGGATCGCGTTTGGTTTCGATCACGATATCTCGAGCTGTCAGTGGTGGTGATTGAAGTGTTTCAATCTGGAGCGTCGTGACGGTTGGAGCTGGGTCATCAATGGTTTCAGGAAGTGGTAGCATGGCTTAGTGCGTCAGCGTGGGGGATGGCTTTCCCCGGGCGGTGTTGCAGTTTATAATTATATGCAGCCAAGAATTCTGACCAGCGAGTCATTCTAGGAGATAATATATAAGGGGTTGGCTTGTCCCCCGCTATAATCCCCAGCAAAGGTTTGTGGTCGGTGACTATAGTAAAAACTCGCCCATAAATATATTCATGAAATCGTTTAACAGCAGAAACGACAGCAAGAGCCTCTTTATCGATTTGACTATACTTACGTTCAGCTTTTGATAGCTTTTTTGAAAAGTAGGCAACAGGGGCTTCACTTCCGTTTGGTAAAATGTGGCTCAAAATGGCACCCACTCCAAATGGTGATGCATCACATGTAATCGTTAAAGGCAAAGTCTCATTATACTGCATCAAAACAGCGTCTGAAGTTAATAAGTTTTTTACTTGTCGGAACGTGTGTTCCTCTCGGTGTCTCCAGACCCAGGTTGCCTTTTTGTCCAACAGACGATGTAGGGGCTTGGCTACGGTCGCTTTGTGGGGCAGGAACATGTTGTAGAAATTGATAAGGCCCAGGAAAGCTTGGAGATCAGTCTTATTTCGGGGCCTGGGAGCGTTTTTGATTGCCCTAAGCTTGCTATCGGTGGGGTGAATGCCTTGTTTATCGATTAAATACCCTCAAAATTCTACCTTATCCGTACACAGTTGACACTTATTTTTTTTTTTTTACTTTAAGGCCAGAGTCTTTAAATTTCTGGAGAACTAACTTCAGGCGCTCCCTTAGTATTTCTCTAGTTGGAGCAGCAATTAAAACATCATCAAAATAAGGTACAACCCCTTTTATACCCTGCAGTAGTCTCTCCATCAAGCTCTGAAAAATTCCTGGGGCTACGCTAACTCTGAATTGGAGTTGGTTGCACTTAAATGCACCTCGGTGCATAACGATCATTTGTGCCTCTGCCGTTTTTTTGTCTACAGGCAGTTGTTGGTATGCCTGTGCTAAATCCAATTTAGTGAAGACTTTTCTGCCCCCCGGGGAATGGAGAAGGTGTTGTACCACCGGTACCGGGTAAGCGTCCTGCTGAAGGGCGTGATTCAGGGTGGCTCGATAGTCCCCACAAATTCTTAACGATCCATCCGGCTTGATGGGTGTTACGATTGGGGTTTCCCAGGAAGCGTGGTCGCTTGGTTCTAACACATCCTGGGCTATTAATTTATCAAGCTGCTCATCAATCTTTGGTTTAAGGGCAAATGGAACTTGACGAGGCTTAAGGCGGATGGGAGCTACTTTGGGGTTAAGGTTAAATGATATCGGGGTCCCCTTGTACTCGCCTAATTTCTCTGTAAAGACGTCCTGTAACTCCCGGACGATGACCTCTTCCCAGTCATCGCTGTTGGTTCGGTGAATGCCAGCTACTTCATTTCCAAAAGGAGCGAACCATTGGAGGCCTAACAAACTAGGCCGATCCCTGTTGACTACAGTTAGTGGTAGGGATGCAATACGATTTTTAAATGAGACACGGACTTTGCTGGATCCAACGACTGGAATTCGATTTCCCTGATAGTCCTTAAGTATGATTCTTTGGAATCTGAGGTCTTGCCACCGGACGGTGGGGATTAATTGTTTAAGGGTCTTCCAGGAAACCATCGAGAGGGACAATTCTGAATCGACTTCCATCATGCAGGGCTGGTTTTCGATGGCGACCTTCACCTGGATCTTCTTAGCATCTAATGATGAGGTGTGACCGATCATAATGGTTTGGTGTGCCTCTTCTCGTTTCGTTGACTGGTCTAGTGGTTTGCTTTTGTAGGAGTGGTTGTTCCATTGGTGGGTTAAGTATTCTCGATTCACAGGATGACTTCCTGTGGGCTGGCGGAAGTTGGTCCTCCTCTGAGGTGGGTTGGATCCTTGCTTGCTTCTACAGACTCTTCCGATGTGACCTCTTTTCCCGCACACATGGCAGAGCGCGTTGAGGAATTTGCAGTCTGATCGTGGGTGGTTTGCCCCACACCCAGTACATTGGTACTGCACTCTCTGGTTATGTTGATGGCGTTGGTCTCGTTCAGACCGGAGCCGGTCTCGTTCAGACCAAAGCCTCCCTTCATCGCTTTCCGATGACGATTCGAGGTCCTCGTGGTGGGCTGTTGATGCCTGTCCTTCCAGGTGAGGCGAGATTTCACTGGTGAGTTGGTGGAGCGGGGCGTGGGTGTGGCGCATTCGGGCAGCCGACTTCCTGGTTGCTTCTGCTGCAGTAGCGTCAGCGATGGCATCTGCAAGGCTGATGTTGCCTTTCGCCATCAGCTTGCTCTGCACGTGTGGTGCATCTAATCCCAGAATTATTCGGTCTCTCAGGGCCTCTTTGAGGTCGGCGAACCCACAGAGACCTCCCAAATTCCGGAGATCCACTATGAAATCTGCAACGCTTTCTCCCTTCTGCTGGACTCTCTGATAAAATTCATGTCTTCGAACAAGCATTGGTATGGTCAGTGCGTAGTGGGCCCGTAGAAGGGGCTCGAGGATGTCCCAGTCCATGGACTTCACCTCAGCTGGTTTGGCTAGTGCCTTGGCCATCTTAAACACGGTCGGCCCACAGTGAGTTAGGAATACCGCTTGCTTCTTCCCGGTAGTGGCATCCTTCAAGTTGTTGGTCTCCAGAAACATCTGGAATCAGTCCATATATGAGTCCCAGTCTTCTTGTGCCGGGTCGAATGGAGCGGGTGGTATGACGCTGCTGGACATGGTTCAGCCGTTGGTGCATCTTCAGCCACGTGCTCTGTTTGGCGCTCTGTAGTGTTCAGTCAGCTCTCACGTCAGATGTCGCTATTATCGGTCAATCAGAAGTGCAGGGTCAGAATCCTGCACTTTTCTTAAGGTTTTAATAATCTTTATTAAGCACTTTTATTAATTCACTTTTTATTAATTCACAACACTTACTGTTGTTATTGTTATTTTAGGACTATTTTATACTGTCTTGTTATAGTTATTGATATTTTATAAATATGTACTAGCTTCCAGTTAGAGAGTTCCTTCAAATAAAGAATTCGTTGTCCTCTATAAATCATAACATTTTTTCTTGCTGAACTTCTAGGTTTGTACCCCTAGTTTTCCTGATTAAGGTGGATGGGCTTTTTGTGCCCAAATAATTAATTTGCTCAAGACAAAGGAATGAGAGGTGAGGTCTGCAGAATGTAATAGATGGAATTTGCTGATCAATTACATTTGTGCAAATTCATTCAGATTTTAATATTTAAGCTTTTCAAACAGTTATATAATTTAATGCTCTAAAATCAGAAGGAATGTTGATAATGAATAAGTACAGCAATCCCAAAATATATTGTACTCTGTTTTTGTGTGTTTGGGATAAATTTCATATTTCTAGTTTTTAAAGAGTAGGGGAACTGTCACATCTCTTCCTCCTCTTGCTTTTTGATAGCTTAGATGGCATGGATGAGAAGCAGGAGGAAAAACAAACAGAATGACAGGGACCTTGGAGGTCATCTAATCCAACCTCCTGACCCAATACCATTCCAGACAAGTGGTTGTCCAATCACTGCTTAAAAACTTTCAGTTGATGCAATACCCACAACTTCTGAAGGAAAGTCATTCCACAAGAACGTTGAAAGAAAGGGACATAAAATAAAGCTATAGTTAAAAGGCAATGGAGATTTGTTTTAAGGGTTTGACATTGATAATTTTAGCCCACATTAACAATATAGTACAGGGGTGCGCAAACTTGGCAACTTTAAGACTTGTGGACTTCAACTCCCAGAATTCTCCAGCCAGTATAGCTGATATAGTAGATATCACAGCTACTAAAGATGTCATTGCATCTGTTTGAATGACAGTTTTGACTACTAATTTACTCTACCATATATATGGCTTCTGTATTGGGAAGGAAGCCAAGTTCGGGTCAGCCTGGCTCTTTTGCTTGGCAGGTGGGCATGCACCTACGGCTTGTTTTCCTGGCTCTGCCCAGCCTGCATGGCTCTGGCAGAATGAGTGGAGAGTCCAACGGGGAGGTGCTCACTGCCTTGGCGAGAGCTCCGCCGCTGGTCAGAAGGGCCCGCCTGTCAGCTGCGCTGGGCACCCCAGGCGAAGCTCTTTACTCTCCGCCCGGCATCAGGCAGGGATGGTGGCTGGGTGCTTCTCCCAGGGTGGGCTGATCCTGCGTTGCAGCCCTGGGAGATTCACCTCCCCTTGTGGGTTTGGGCTGCCCTCTCAGGCAGGAGAGTCTTTGTTGTACCGGTAGTAGGGCATTGTTTTTAAAAGAATTGGCTTTGCCTTCAAAGGCGAAGGGAAGGCGGTGACAGGAGCACCTGAAGCCGAGTGTCTCAGCCAGGCTCTGGTTGCAGGGAGGAGCCCTGGCTGGCCACGCATGGCTGCGCCAAATGCCATGGCGTTGCTTTAAATGCCACAGCAGCACAGGAAGAAGGGAAAGCAACAGCGGAAGGTTTCCCAATATGAAGTGCCCCACCAACGCCAAGGTCAATGCAGGCAGCACCATATCCGGACATCAGTGGGAAAGAAGAAACATTTTGTTTCCATCAGTTGGTGTAGAACAAGGCATTTGTTTATTGCCAGATGTTTTTAATCTTGTTTGAAGTTTTAACAAAAGGTGCACAGATCATAATGTGGAGAAGTTGGTTTCCCCAAGGAAAGGGGAGAAAAATAAAGGCAGCAAGAACAGACAAAGAATCCACCTGGGAGGAAAAGGGAAAGAACTGTCAAAATCACTGACTCATTCATTGTTTGACTGAAGTTCCTGTTACTGAAAAGAATATTTATGTGAGTTTGGAGATGGCTGAACAAAGCTGCAAGGAAGACATATATGTTGTAAACTTCTATTTCTTTAGGGCTTCTTGTTTTAAAAGAAAATCCCCATTTTTTTTTTTTCATTTTTCTATTCAATGTATTATTGAAGGGATGAGATCAGGAGATACCCTGGCAGGACTGCATGGCTTTTGCTACATGGGGATCCATGACCAGAAAATCCAGTTGCCTCTTGAAAAAGCACCTTTGTAGCCCAGGACTTTGTCATCTTTGACTCTGGATATGGTGGCACTGCCCCAGGAAGACCTGGTCTTCTTGACTTGTAACTCCTGTTCAAGTTGAGCTAGGAGAGTTGCAGTTGCAGCTAGGAGAGCCTTTGCACTTCATGCTGTGAGGCAGTTGTGCCATTTCCTGGACAGGATGCCCTGTGCTCAATTGTCTATCACAGAACTGAACTATTATAATGCACTCTACATGGGCCTATTCTTGAGGACCATTAGAAGCTACGGCTGGTGCAGAGTATGGAAGTGCAGGTAGTTTTAGCCCCCCTTCCCCGCAAGAATGGCCACTGTGACACCACTGCTCCACGAGTTGCCAATCTGCATCCAGGTACAATTCAAAGTGTTGGTGATCACCTTAAAAGCCCTTCATGGCATAGGTCCAGGTTACTTGAGGGACTGTCTCACTTCACTGGGATTGTTTCATTCCCCTCATGCCAGCAGAGGAGGCATGCTACGGATCCCATCAGCCTGATTATTCCAGTTGGTGGGGCCCAGGAGGAAGGCCTTCTCTGTTGCTGCTCCTGTCCTCTGGAACATTATGCCCCTCAAGGTGAGTTTCATTCCAACCCTCCTATCTTTTTTTAAGGGCCTATAAATATGGCTTTGTCAGATGTCGCCTTCCAATGGAAGCAGAAACTACACAACAGAGATGATTGATTGATTGATAACAGATCCCACCTCTCTCACATTCTGCCTTGCCCCATGTTTCTTTGGTTTTGTTTGTTTTTAACTTTTTATATTTTAACTTAGATGCAACTGTAAGCTGCCCAGAGTTACCTTTGGTAAGATGGGCGTCCAATAAATTTAATTAATAAATTCAATCTTATATCTTTTTTCCATTAAATTTTATTTAGTTTTCAAAATTTAAAAACATAAAATAAAACTTTATACATCAACATCAAGGCATCTTTTACATTTCCTTATCATCTTTCTATATACACATTTCTTTCATTATACAATTTCAATTTAATAGATAAATAAATATATATAGATATGAATAGAGATATAAGTATTTATATAGTTTCTTATTCTTTACCTAATTGTCATTTTGATTTATTTTTATTCTTAAACTATTCATACCAGGCATCCCAGACATTATAATATATTGATTCTTCTTTATCTCTTAATTTCATTGTTAGTCTGTCCATCTCTGCACAGTCTAAATTTTTTTTATAACAACAACTTCTGATGGTACATTTTCCTGCTGCCAAAATTGTGCTCAGGAAAACCTAGCTGTTAAGATATGTAGCATAATGTATTTATCTTTTTTATTATATTTTTCTGTTATTATGCCTAATAGAAATAGTTCTGGTTTGGATTCAATTTTCTGTTTTGTTATTTCTTCTAGCCATAATCGAATTATATTCCAATATTTCTTGACCTCTGAGCAGGTCCACCACATATGAAAATATGTACCTTTTTCCTTTTTACATTTCCAACAGTTTGTGCTTAGGTTGAACATTTTTGCTAGTCTAGCAGGAGGAAGATGCTAACTATAAAACATTTTATATAGATTTCCCTGTATGCTATGGACATAGTTAATTTGTAATTTAGTCCCCACATTTTTCCCCAATGTTCCAATTCTATATTGTGTCCAATGTTTTTCACCCCTACCCCCATTGTCTCCTTTACCATCTCATCTTCCATTTTGAAATTTAATAAAAAATTATATATTTTTGAAATTATTTTTTTCAGTTCTTATGTCTTTGGTTGCATGCACATACATTTTTTATTGTTCCATGTAATTACTTAGCAAATGTTTTAGCAATCCTTGCTGCTGTTAAATCAGTCTTATTCTCCTGCATAATTCAGACTAATCTAATAACGCTGTTTTGTATGCAGTTATACCAATATATGATTTATTTAACAATTAATCCTAGCATACTTTAAGATACAATATACTGTTTTGTTAGTGCAGCTTTTTCAGATGTGCGCTAAATTTAATTAGCTTTCCTAGCCTGACAAACATTAATGGAAACTTTTTTTTTTCTCATTGTGTAGCAAAGCACATTTTGGTGGACTCTGGAAAATTTAAACTTAAAAGAAATGTATGATAGATTTCATGTATAGGTTGTCCTTGACTTATGACCACAACTAGAATCTGATTTTTTGTTGCTAAGCAAGGCAATTTTGAGGAGTCACATCTACTTTTACTTTTTTTGCCATGGTTGTTAAGTGAATCCCATGATCTTTAAGTGAATCCACTTGCCCCCCATAGACTTTGCTTATTGAAAGCCAGCTGGGAAAGTTGCAAATGGTAACTTTCACATGATTTCAAAATGCTGCAAGTGCCTGAATTTTAACTATATGACCATGGGGATGCTACAACATTTGTAAATGGGAGGGCTGGTTGTTAAGCCTGGGTTCCCCAACCAGGGTTAAGGAGACAAGCTAAACAGAATGTGCAGCGTTAGTCGGATAGGCACACAGATAAATGAGTGAGATAAGCTTGTATGTTTGTTAACATACAGTAAAAATAACAGATACGCTTGTGCTATCAAAAGATAGTTTATTCCATTTATAGCATAGTCAAAATAACAGTCCATTAGTCATGTATCATTTAGTCAGTCCATTCAAGGATATTCAGTTAGCAAAGTCCGTGTAGAATATCCAATTGTCAGTTCACTTACAAATCAGTCCTTTGTCTCTCTCCCGTTCGAATAACGCAGTCTTGAGTCCATGCAATAATTAGGGATCATCAAAGCCAGAGAGAGAGCAAGCTGCAGTCTTGCTTCTTTTAAAATGCTTTCACAACCACTCCCTTAATTACATTCCTATATTTAAAGTTGCAGACACTTTAACTTATAAACCATGATTACATATTTATTATTTTACCTAAACCAGTTAGGGTAAACAATGTTATCCCTAACACTGGTCATAGATCTTTTATTTTCTCTGTTGTTGCAACTTTAAATTTTAAATGTTTGGAAGTCAAGAACTACCAGTATACCTCTGGTACATTGATAGAGGAATTTCAGTTGGAGTTACTGCTCAGTGAGTAAATCTAATATAGTGCAATGGTATGCTGTCTCGCTTATTCACACACACATAACTGTGGTTTAATGGGTTTATTAATATTCCCCAGCAATTTCCTTTACGCAGAACTGTCCCAATTAAGTCACAAGCAGACCGATGCTAGTCCACAGAGCAATGGCCACTGAGCCCACAAGGTACTTGAAAGTTTCCCAATCAAAATAAACCCACTAGGCAAAATTAAAGCCACAATACAAGAGGGTTCACTAGGCAAGAAAAGTCCAGAGTTCACAAGGCATGATCCAAATCAAAGTACGGTGTCAATCCAAAGCAATTGGCCATTGACCAATTACCCTTCTGATGTGCCAGGAACTGGTTCATCCTCTCCCAAGCTGACATCTGAAGAAGTATCTGCAGAACAATCCAGAGGAGTCATCACAAGTGGTTTGAACTGTGGGCTCATATCAGAAATTGCTGATGACATTGGCAATTGTCCTGATTAGTTGCAGGGTTTCTTTGTTCTGCAGGATGTTTGCCTGGTTCTGACAGCAACACTGATCACTGCCTGAGGCAACAAGACATTTCTGTTTTCAGCCAGTTTGTCACACCGCCTGGTCAGAGTGATGAGTCGAAGGTCATCCAGTTGCCTCCTATGTCTAAGGAAAGGGAGGAGGACCTGAGTCTCCCCAGCCCTACTGCACCATCTGGGTGCCTTACCTCATATCAGAAGTAAAGATTTAAAATCCTGATCAGAGACAAACTCAATATCTGCCATGCAGTAAAGTGCTACAGACTATTTCTTAGCCTATTTCACAGGGTGACTAGGATCATTAATTCCTGGAACTGTTTGAGTCCTATTCTGTACTTTGTAACAATAGCAGAAATATAACAATAATATTATAATTTAGAGCAGTAAATGAATTATGCAGGGGATGTTTTCCTATTAAAAATTGGAAGCCATGATTTATCAGTATGACTATGCAAGGTCTCCTGGAATAAAGTAATAAATCAATAGCTTTTTGAGGCGGTTGAGAACAGGAAGGAAAAAAAGTAGAATTTTCTCAACACTATGGTAAATGGTTTCTCATTTCAGAACAGTTTCAGCCAGGCGGATTTTACTGTTTCCTCTTAAGCTAAGTTCTGACTAAAAGTGCATAGAATTGTAGCCCTCTTAACCAGGCGTGGGATTCAAATTTCTTAACAACCGGTTCTGTGGGCGTGGCCTAATTTGTGGGTATGGCTTGGTGGTCATGTGACTGGGGTAGGCATGGCCAGGTGGCCAGGTGACTTCCAAACCAAGTGTAAGTGATCCTTGCTTAATGACCAGGTCCTCACTTAATGGCCAGTTGCTTAGCAAGAGTTTTTTTTTACCAGTCTCCAAGGCCTGGGGAGCCCTGGAGAGGGCAGGGCAAGGCCCAGGAAGGTGGCCATGTGATTGGCAATCCAAATGTAAGTGGTCCTCACTTAATGACCAGGTCCTTGCTTAATGGCCAGTTGCTTAGCAAGTGTTCTAATTTACAACTGACCTCCACAGAGCTACTTGGCCTATTTTTGGAGTTTTGACAGTCATGTTCTCTCTCTCTCTCTCTCATGACCAGTTACAACATCCCACACAGTCATGTGACTGAAATTTTCTATGTTTTTTGCCAGTTTCCCAAAATTCCTTCTGATTTCCAGTTAAAAATACCCATTGGGGAAAAGGGACTTGTTTAACAACCAGTGTTCGCTTAATGACCACAATGTTCACTTAATGAGCATGATGTTTGCCTAACCTTAAACACTCAAAGAGCAATTTTTCTATTTTCTTTTAAACAGATCTCTCTGTATTTCTCTCTTTCTTTCTCCCCCCTCATCTTTATCTCTCTCTCTCTTTCTCATCTCTCTCTCATTTCTCTCTCTCTCTCTCTCTCATTACTCTCTTTTTCTTTCTTTCTCCCTTTCTCATCTCTTTCTCTCTCTCATCTCTCCCTCTCTCTGTCTCTGGGGGGAAGGAACATCTGAACAGGTGCTGGGTAGTGGGAATCTGACGAGCCAGTACTGAAGACCAGATGGCTGGCAGGGAGGTGGGGCAATCCCACAGTCTCCCCCAAAATAACGCTTCTGGTGAGGAGGAAGAAAAGCGCATTGGGAGGAGACTTGGTGAGTGACAAGGGGCATCTAGCACTTCATGGCTCCTGAGGGGGTCGAGCCTCCCTGCTCCCAATGTCTTCACATGAGGGTATACATGAGGGCATTGCTGGCATCTGCTTCCTGCTTCCTTGCAGCGATGCTAACAGCATTCAACCTCTTTGCTTCCCTCCTCTTTCTCAGCACCATACATAAAGAGCAAACACTCACATATCTTATGGTACTGGAGGTGACTCACCCATGCACCATCTCCTTGCAGAAGATCCTCCCGGTGCTGTATGTGCATGCTCTACCAGAGAAGGACAAGAAGAACTGTCAAACTTTTCTTCCTCCTTCCCTTCAGAGAGGAGCTGCTTAGAAAGCAGCTCCTGTCACCTGGCTGTCCATTTATGGTTCCACCCCTCACCCCCCACCCCCCTGTGTTGAAGTGCCTTAAAGGTACAGGCTGCAGCAGCTGCCTTCACACTGGTAGGGAGGAAGAAAAGTTCGGCAACTCTTCTCCTTGGGTATATACACACACAGAGCATGCACACACAGCGCTGGAGGGACTCACCCACACACCATCTCCTTGTAGAAGATCCGCCCAGCACTGTGTGTGCATGCTCTACCAGAGAAGGAGTAGAAGAATTGCTAAATTTTTCTTCCTCCCTTCTCTTTGGAGAGGAGCTGCTTGGAAGGCAGCTCCTGTCACCTGGATGTCTGTTTGTGGTTCCCCACCACCACCACCACCACCACCACCTGTGTCGAAGTACCTTAAAGGTACAGGCTGCGGCAGCTCCAGGAGGATGGCCCTCAGGGCCCTGGGAAATGGAAAACATCTTGTGTAGCACAGCAAAATTTACTTTAGCAACCGGGAGTTGCTACTTTGGGTTCTGAAAGTCCCTTCGGGAGCCATTTCCTGATGGGGACTTGCAGGACCCAAAGCTAAATTTTGCTGTGCCGGGAAAGAAACTCTTGCTCTCCCAGCTAGGCCAGCAGAGAGAGAAGCAGCTGCTGATCCTGCCGGACCCAACATGAGCCTCTCCACATGTTCTGCTGCTTTTGCTGAGAGAGTGACAAAGTCTTTCCTGCACAGCGATAAGCTAAATTTTGCTTTGCCAAGAAAGACTCTCTCACTCTCCCAGCTAGACCAAGAGGGGAGACAAGCAGCCACTGACCCCACCGGAGCTGACACAGAGCTGCTCCATGTGTTCTCCCACAAAGGCAAGTGGGGAGGGGAAGGTGACCGGAAGCGGCAGCAAAAGGCAAGTGGGGGGAAAGGTGACTAGTGGTGACAGGTAGGTGACCAGGGCTTGCTTGCAGAGCCTCACTTACCTAGGGAGATCATGGTGGAAGGCAGACAGTGATAGCTGGCTGGTGGGCAGGTGAAGGCAGAGTGCAGGCAGTGATGGCACATGGCCACGATAAAGAGGGGTAGGGTTAGAATGTAGTCAGCTTGTTGTGCATGTGTGCAATGCCGTGCATGTGCGATAAGGACTGACGGGGCAGTGAGTGGAGAAGAAAGTGGAGAGGGCGGGGCCAGCCAGGGGTCTGTTTTACCAGTTCTCCAAACTACCGGGAACTGTAACAACCAGATCTATAGAACTGGACAGAACTGGTAGAATTCCACCCCTGCTCTTAACAGAAGAAGCCTGTTTATTTTCTTGTGTGATTTGTCTATGAGTGTGAAAGAAAGAAAGAATGAGTTGAGTATGTGCGTTTGTAATAGTCTTTCTATTACATTATTGCAGTAATAAATCAACTTCAACAAATTTCAGTACATGCCAGGCCTCAAGGCCTCAAGTAGGCTGAAAGCGTGTACCAGGAACAAAGAACATCAATCAGCAATACTGATTGCTGCTAATGGGCTGATTGCTGCTAATGGGCTGCTAACTGGACTGCAGGCGTTGATTGGCTACTTTGTACCTACTAAAACTGACCATATAACACTGTGATTTGATGCTACTATGTGTCCACTAATATTTCTGCTCATGTAACATAATGATTGGATAGAGTTCACCGCTTGTGACGTATTACTGTGTGTTTTTAATAAAAGAGCTTCCCAAGCTCGTGATCGGGGCAGATCACCCAAGATAGAACCAGCCTGGTGTCTTTCTTGATGCATTCGACCACCCAGTGAGAAGCCTTCCAAATGCGGAGCAAAGCCGCATCTGGTGACCCCAACATGATCCATTAAAAGAAATGGGTGCATCTGTCTTCGACTGCCAATCTCACCCGGCCGGATGAGCCAGTTGCAACCCAGGGACACCGTCTCGTGTCACGGATTCCTCCCCAGGAATCTTCAGTAAAGAAGACATCCTCCCTTTAGGTGAGTATGGGCGGAAAGTTCTCCAAAGCGCAGATAGCACATTTGCAGGAATTAGGAGAATTAACAAAGAGTTCAATTCTTATTCTTAGGAATCAGGGCAAAACGCTCCCAGTTCCAACTAAGAAGGACCTTATTACCCTTTTGACTTACATTTGCACACAATGCCCGGCTTATTCGGAAAAAGCGTCCTTGAAAGTCTCCACATGGCAACATTTGGGTGACTATTTTCATAGCAATCCCAGGGCTCCGCCAAAGATTCTGACCACATGGTGGACAGTCATGGAATGCTTAGCACTGACCAAGGCCCCCTCCCCTAAGGAGGGTCCTCCTCCTTACACAACTGAAACCAAGACTAAGGATGCTCTCCCGTTAGAAGCTTCCTCCCACACTGCTCCTGAACCCATGAGTCCTCCCAACTCAAATCCGAATGAAGAAGCCCGTAAAGAGCTTCTGTTAAAACTGGCTGTTGAAAATACTAATGAGGATTGCAAGAGGATTCTGCAGCCTCTATCTGCCCAAGGGGGGGCTTCCCTCTCGGACTATCTAAAGGCTTGCAGAATCGTGGGAACTGTCTCCTACAATATGGAGCATCTGGCCATGGCCTTGCAGCAAGCAAATTCTCAAAACAGGCCAGCCGGAAACTGCTTCAATTGTGGGAAGCCAGGCCATTTCAAAACACAATGCAGAGCCAGAGACAATACACAAAACAACACCAAGCCTAAAACAATATGCCCAAGGTGCAAGAAAGGGTACCACTGGGCAAACCAGTGTTGCAGCAACATTCCTCAGCCGCGGGGAAACTAGAAGGGGGGCGATCAGCCAGCCCCACTCCCAAGGCTGACTCCATATCTTTCCAACTAATTGCCTCAGAAGATATGGAAATTGACATTCCAGGCACTGTTTACTTTCTCCCCACATGCCTGAAAATGATCCCTCCTGCCATGACGCCCCTCATAATTTATCCCATCCGAGACCTCATGGCAAGGGGAATCATTTTTTCTCTGTTTCTAAGAGATTCCGACGACTTTTCCTCAGTAGCCATGGCAGTAATTGGAAACACTCCCACAAAATTTAGCAAGGGAGAATTAGTAGCAACCGCAATTCCAGGACCCATTAAAACGGCTGATGCATGGGCATTTACTATCCATCAGACAGTGGAACAAGCCAGGCCTGTGTTACAATTCACAATCTGTAACAAAGTCTTTTCTTAGATACTGGAGCTGACGTAAGTGTCATCTGAATGGCTGAGTGGCCAGACGATTCACCTTTGGAAACTGTCCCAGCCGTTCGGGGAGTGGGAGGAGTTCAGCATGCCCACCGTAGCAAACACTGGCTACCAGTGAGTTCCTCTGATATTTCTCGCACTGCCGACCTCCAACCCTTGGTCCTTCTGCTACATACTAACCTGTGGGGCCGTGATCTTATGTCTCAACTTAACGCAAAACTCATTATCGATTAATGGAATCTTTTGCTAGAACTCCACTGCGGCTACAATTAAAAACCACAGAACCTGTTTGGTTAGATCAATGGCCCCTCACTATAGACAAACTAGAGGCCCTGCAATCACTTGTTCAGGACCAAATTGTCAAAGGGCACATTGAACCATCTGTCAGCCCATATAACACCCTCATTTTTGTCATAAAGAAAAAGTCAGGAAAATGGAGGCTATTGCATGACTCATGAGCCGTGAACACTATAATAAAACCAATGGGGGCATTACAATGTGGTCTTCCAAATCCCAACATCATCCCTGAAAAATTTGATCTAATGGTCATTGATTTAAAAGACTGCTTCTTTTCTATCCCTCTGCATGAACAAGATCGTGCCTTATTCGCTTTTACACTACCTTGCTTAAACAACTCCTCTCCCTCCTTCCGCTTTCACTGGAAAGTCTTATTTCAAGGTATGCTCAATATGCCCACCATATGTCAACACTATGTCAATAATGTCTTGCTACCCTATCGTTCTGCTTTTCCACAATTTCTGGTGTATCATTACATGGACGATATCCTTGTTGCAGCTCCTGGGCCACCGGGTACGGTGTTCACTTCATTTTCCTTCCTGAAAGCCATTCTTGCAAAAGGAGGCTTGCACATAGCACCTGAAAAGATACAAGTACTAACGCCATATGCATATCTGGGCTATAAAATGCTTTCTGCTACTGCCTATCCTTCACTTCCCTCTCTGTCTCTACCTTCTCAACCCACCCTGGTTCAACTTCAGCAATATCTGGGTACCATTAACTGGCCTCGACCTTTTCTGTCTTTAACCACTGATATTCTTTCTCCATTGTTTGAAGCCCTTACCTGGGGGAAAAAGCCTGCTGACATAATATCCTTGCAGCAACCTCAGCTTCAAGCAATAACTCTAATAGAAGAGAATATCCGAAAAATATGGGTAGACAGAGCTGCTGCCAATACTCCTTTAGATATGGTCATTTTAGCCACCCCAGGCTTATGACCGCGGCAGTAACTCAAAAGGACCAAAAACTCCACATCATAGAGTGGATCCATATTTTCATACGCCATGATGCTCCATCACTTCCAAATCAGCTCAATTGGCTCAATTGATCACAAAAGGCAGGAGTCGTGCAAAATTACTGATGGGAATAGATGTCTCCACACTTTTTATCCCTTTTTCGCTACAAATATGGAATCTCTATTCCAAAACTTCGAGGAAATTCAATTTGCCTTAGCCGACTGGCCTGGACTAGTTTCCTGCCACCTGCCCGCTGATCCACGTTTTCAAATCATTCGGACAATACCCATTTCTTTCTCCTCTCCCATCAGCAAAAGGCCTTTGGTCAATGCCTTGACTATATTTGCTGATGGCAGTAGGGAACGAGAGGCATGCGTTTAGCAAAGGAATGGGGTGTGGCACACTAAAACCATCCCTGTGCAAACATCACCACAAAGGGCTGAGCTTGCTGCAACCATATTAGTCCTCCAGAATTTTAACGAACCCCTCAACTTGATCTTAGACAGCCTATATGTTACCCAAATAGTTTCTACTATTCACAATTCTTACCTCTCTCCCGCTATTGATAAAAACCTTCTCTCTCTTTTAATTACATTGCAACACCTTGTTGCACAGCGTCAACACCCCCTCTTTGTAGCACACATCCACAGCCACCAACCCTTCCCAGGAATCCTCCAGGAAGGCAATGATGTGGCTGATCAAGCGGCTGCAGGTATCATGACCTCACACACATTAACTCCTTGGGAGAGCCATTCATACTTCCATCAAAACTCTAAAGCTCTTATGAAACATTTCAACCTCACTATGGCCAAAGCCTTAGCCATTAGACAGCAGTGCCCCACCTGCAATCAACAAGCCCATTCCATTCCCTTAGGGGTAAATCCCCGCGGGTTGAAAGCCTGTGAAATATGGCAGATGGACGTTATTCAGTTTCCTCCGTTTGCCCCCTGGAAGTATCTGCATGTCACAATTGATACTTATTCAGGGTTCATAATGGCGACACCGCAAAGAGGAGAAGCCTCCAAACATGTCATCAACCATTGCATTCGCACCTTTGCATCGTTGGGACGCCCAAATGAAATAAAAAACAGATAATGGTCCTGCATACACTAGCACAGCCATGTCAGAATTTTGTGCTGTGGCAAATTACCCACAAATTTGGAATCCCTTATAACAGTCATGGACAAGCTCTGGTACAGAAAGCCAACCTAACGCTAAAAACAGCATTTGAACAACATTTGATCAAAGGAAAAAAAGCCCTTGGCCTCCCGGCGATGCAAGACACAATCTCTGTCTTTATACACTCAACTTCCTCAATCTCTCCGGCACCCCTGCTACGATGGCAGCAGAGCGACATTTTTCCTCCCCCCCCTCTGATTCTCCCAAACCACAGGTATACTACCGCCAACTGCCAGACCCTACTTGGAAGGGCCCTGCTGCTCTCCTCACCTGGGGTTGTGGCTATGCAGCTATCCAGCTTCCGGATCGTGTCCTGTGGGTTCCTGGACGGCACATCAGACCATACCACCCCAAGGTAGAAAAATCACCACCTGCAGACATATCAACATGATTCGTCCCATTGCCTTGCCAACCCTCTTCCTCCTTCTTGCTGCACATGCCTCCAAGGTCTCCATTCCGTCTCGAGTGACGTACTTCATGCCAAGTACTCCCCTCCTGCTGACCTGCACCGCATCTGGGGACATTTTCCCCCCCTACCTCGGATGGTCGACACTCCCTCAGCCATGGCTTCGTATCTCCAGCAATGCTTCCTTCCAGATCAACACTTTTGAACATCCTCCTCGAACTACACTCCTCATACTTCGTCCTACTGCCACCACCTATTATTGCTCCGGTCGATGCTTCTATGATTCCATACGCAATATTTATGAATCCTGGACAGTCCTCAGACCCCATTCATCTCATCATCATCACAGACAATTCGTAAATCAGCCTGACATTTATGTTCAGGCCACCCGCTTTCTACATCGGGTTAAGATATCACAGAACCCCACCAGCGCATCAGATGGCTGTGCCTCCTGCCTGACCAAAACCACGCAAGCAGGCTCCATTCAACTAACTCTCATCTACCATACCCAACAACTGCAGAAGTGCCTTCCTACAGGAAAAACTTGCCAAAACAACGGGACCATGTACCATCTATGTAAGAAAAACTCAAAAACCATTTGCTACGATCCCAAGATGGCTGTACGTCTCAACGTCACCTTATGGGCGGGACTTCCAAGAACCTCTGGAAGATCTGATCCTGAGGGGGAGGGAAAACTTTATTACCTAAACCACACCACCGTGCTCAAGGATGGTACTAACCCAATTGTTTTAATCTTTGATGTTTGTGTTGCTTGTTCTAAACCAGGGGGACATTCATGCAGGTCGGCTGACTGGAAAACAACATACGCCCACAATTATAAATATTTGTGTCACATGCCCATTAACTGGGCCATAGGGAACCCCAATCAATGGATCCCTTGTGGAGGTTCCGTCGAGCGCTCGGGTTGGTCTTGTGTATGTGATTATACCGGTGGAGGGTACTCAGGCTGCAATCATCTGTCACATTTCAAATGAATATCAGGGTCTACTACAGACAATAAGGTAGAAATCACCATCTCCAAGCAACACCCTGCCTTGGATACTTATGCTATAGGGATTGATGGCACAGGATCAGATCCAAACACTTACATTACTATAAAAACCGAAATAATATATGAAGGTAAGGAAACATCCTTAGGCTGGTCAGTATATAATAATTTGAGGAAATTAGATAAAGCCTCTGATACCAGTGTTATTGCAAAGAACTTGTTCATGGATAGGGCAGAAAAAAATTGCAAAACAACTTGCAATAACCAATTGTTTTGTCTGTGGGGGAACCACCACAGGAGAACAATGGCCGTGGCAAGCCTTAAAAGCCTCACCATCACTGTTTAATAACATGTCTTCTGTAGGAAACATAACAGCTAGAACAGCTTCCGATCCACTTATCCGGACAATTACCACCAACTTAATTGGTAGAAACTGCTTTTCCCGAAATGGGTCCACTCCAGTAGGACACCTCCTTTGCTTAGGTACATGGGATAACTCCTACCAGACTTGGACTGCACCTAACAATACTACCACCACACCTGCCAAATTCAACACCTCCCTCCTCCCTTATCTCAATGACACAACATCTTCCCAAATTTGGACAGCCCCAAATAACATGTATTGGATTTGTGGTAACCTAGCCTATCCGTCCCTTCCAGCAGATTGGCAAGGATCATATGTATTGGGGTGGATAAGACCTTTCTTTTTCCTCCTACCGATCTCCATTAAGCAAGAACTAGGCATCCCTGTGTATGATACATTATCCCGCAAGAAAAGAGACACCAATAATGCCTTTGTAGGCTTCCCCTATCAATCAGAATATAAAGGGGATACCTGGACCTCAGAACGAATCGTCTGTACTTACAGCATGGCCACTTGGGCCCAGGATGGGTCCTGGGAGTACAGAACCCCCATATATATGATTAATAGAATTATTCGTTTACAAGCTGTTTTAGATTTAGCAGGCCAACGAATAGACAAGGCTCTAAACACTCTAGTGACTGCTACAGACAAATTATGCACAGCTGTCTACCAAAATCGTTTAGCTTTAGATTACATACTAGCCAAAGAAGGAGGTGTGTGTGGTAGGTTCAATCTTATGAATTGTTGTCTTCAAATTGACAAAGTTGGCAAAGTCATAGCACAATTAACAACTGAGATGCGACAATTAACCTATAATCCTTATCAAGTATGGCAAGGTATTGATTTACCTTGAAGAATATTTTTAGTTCCTGGTTCCCAAAACTACCAGGATTACAAGCCATAGTAGCTCTCACAGGTATGATTGCTGCAGGATGCATTATTTTTCCATGTGTGTTACCAATTTTTGTTCGCACTATCTCCAATAGTCTGTCTTTACTAGCTGAAAAGCGTGCCATTACACAGGTTAATGCCCTCTGGGAAAAAGAACCTCTGTACAAAGTCATACCCTCAGAAGACCCTGATGCATGCGCTCGCACGAGTTTTTGCATGGGCAGTGACGAAGATCTAGAAGAATTTCCTCCATATAAAACTAAAACAGAGGAGATGCAGTAATGAATCAACTTCAATAAGTTTCAGTACATGCCAGGCCTCAAGGCTTCACATAGGCTGAAAGCGTGTACCAGGAACAAAGAACATCAATCAGCAAGACAACACCATGGGCTGCTAACTGGACTGCAGGCATTGATTGGCTACTTTGTACCTACTAAAACTGACCATATAACACTGTGATTTGATGCTACTATGTGTCCACTAATATTTCTGCTCATGTAACATAATGATTGGATAGAGTTCACCGCTTGTGATGTATTACTGTGTGTTTTTAATAAAAGAGCTTCCCGAGCTCGTGATCAGGGCAGCTCACCTGAGATAGAACCAGCCTGGTGTCTTTCTTGATGCATTCGACCACCCAGTGAGAAGCCTTCCAAATGCAGAGCAAAGCTGCACATTATAGATGTAATATGTAAAATGGGTTGTCATAAAAAAATCAAACACAACATTTACCATGAGTTTATGATGATTGTTTGTTTGTTATGGGGATGTTAAATATGCTCTTTTGAAAAACAAAAACAATATTTGTTATTATGGAATATAATTATTTCGATGACTATGAAATGGATGCACAAAAGGAAGTGGTAAACCAACCGATACACTGTAAATTTATGAAGAATGATATTTTATTTTATTATTTATTTATTTTTATGCTATGTTTTATATGTTTTTGTCTGTAATTAAAATCAATAAAACTTTTATCAAAAAAAAAAAGAGAGAAACAAAAACAATATTTAAAGTCCGTTTGAACATTGCATTAAGATGAGGATATAAGACTATTTGTTTTAATTTGGTCTAATTTTTACCTGGGTTATATTTTATTGTCGTTTTTTTATGGTAAGTAGCTTAAAATCCAGAGAGAGCATACAATTGACTACAAATAAATAAAAAATAGATCTTGTAGATAAGTAATAAATATGCCATGCTAAACAGTACCATTTGTATGTTTAATAACACCCATTGCTGATTTGCTACCCACTGTAACACAAGAACAGAACCTCCAGAAACCACATTTCTAAAAAACTGCAACCAATATAGCTGATGACAAGGAATTGTGGTTAGTAGTAGCACCCCAGGTTTCTCACCTCTGCAATCTAATCACAGAGTAAAAGTTTTGTTTTCCTCTATTTAATCATGCCCAATCCTCCGAGACAGGTCTGGTGGTTTTCTTGGCAAAGTTTTTCAGAGGTGGTTTGCCATTGCTTCCTTACCAGGGCCGAGAGAGTGACTGGCCCAAGATCACCTGGGCCTTTGTGCTTAAGGTGGGACTAGAATTCATGGTCTTCCAATTTCCGGCCAGATGCCTCAGCTGCTACACCAAACTAGCAGGATTAAACCCTAAGAAATCATTTCTTCCTCACCTCACTTTTTTTTAAAATGCTGGTTTTGTTTGTCTTTATTCTTTTTTAGCTTCATTTGGGTTAGTTGTAGACCACTAATGGGTACCATTTACTTTTCAAGAAGGACAGGATTAGACCAATCTGTTAAAGGCTTACTCTCAGCCATCAAGGCAACAGCTTGCAGGTTAGTCATTTTTCAGCCCCTGTAAATTTTTGAGCCCCTTATGACTTCCTTTCTGTTAGGCAGCTGAATGTGCCACATAAAAGGGACAATGGAAATTAAGTTAAACTGAGAAAACCACTAAAGGGCTTCCTTTATTTCTAAAGGTTGGGATAAGCAGCAAGAAATATTATAGTACTATTTCTAGGAAATGGTAAATTACATTCTTTAGGAAGGATCCTGCTTTCTAAGCATTGCCCAATCCAACTGATACCAATGGAGCTACTCTGTGTACGTGCTCTTGAATCTGCTCAAAAGTAACATTCATTTATGAAAAGTCCTCTGATTATGACCTGAGCCCTGCAATTACAGTCATAAGATGTCACAATCATAAAGCAGGCCATCATGTGACCAAAACCAATGTTATGACCTTTTTTATGAACACCTGGTTGTTGAGGGAATACCACAATCAATAAGTTAACTCACTGTTCACTATGGTGCTTTTTTTTTTTTTTTTTTGGAAACTGGAAGTAAATACCAGTTTTAGAAAAAACATCATAAATTGATTGTGGGGTGCTGCAAATGAGTGTAAATGCAAGCTGGTTGATGAACGCCCCAAATGCAGTCATATGACCACAAGGGACAGATGTTGGAATTTCAGAACTAGGTCAAAAGTAGCTTTTGTGGGGTCTGTTGTAAATTTGAGTGGCTGCTAAGCAACACATTGAGGACTACCTGTAGCTTGTATGTATTATTTCTTCTGTTCTTAATGAATGGCTATTTTTCTTTTTTTTCATCTGTGTTTATTTTTTAATCTATGCTTAATCACCACCCATTCCTCAAGGAATTTTTCCCACTTGACCAACTGGAAATAGGCAATTAGACAAAGTGCTCAAGGGCACACAGATACCTCACCAAGATGCAACACCTAGTTAACCTAAGCTGATCTCTTTGATTCATGTGATTGGATGATCATTCATCCTCTTGTTCTCCTTCCATTTCATCATGCACACTTCTGAAATAATATATTCTTACTGCATTTTATTTATTTTTATTTTTCTCCTAATATCCCAAACTCTCACTTCCATGTAATAGCATGGTCAGAAGGATGACTGTGCATTAACAAAGGCTTGCAAGTTATTGGTGTAATGTACATATTAAAAAAACTATCAAAGTTTAATATTGATATTTATGTTCTGATAACATTAACTTAGTCTTAGTTCATGATTCTGATATTCCAATGTTGTTACATGAGGGTATTTATGCATATATTTGTCTATCAGAATCTATGTCCATTTATTTATATCTGCCTATCTATCATCCATCCATCTACCTCCATATCTGCCTGCCTGCCTGCCTGCCTGCCTGCCTGCCTGCCTGCCTGCCTGCCTGCCTGCCTATCTATCTATCTATCTATCTATCTATCTATCTATCTATCTATCTATCTATCTATCTGACAGAATCAAACTTTCCTTTTGTTTCTAATGCTCTACAAGGTCCCATTGTTCAGCATAAAGTCATACTCCTCTACATTTTGCTCATTGTCATCCTTTCTGCATTATCTGGGAATCCAACAGATGGACCTGGTTACAGTGGAGACCAATAGATAGAAAGAAAAAGTTAGGGGTGGATCATCATGGAGAAAATCTAACAATATCATCACGAGGAGTTGAAAATGATTTGATAGCACACAATCAACCAATTATCTTGTATATTCTTTCAAACAAAATTCTGCAAAATGTCTTCCCATGAATGTTCATCAGCTTAATCCCTTTTATAATTTGGGCATTAATTCTTACTACATAGAAACTATCCAGCTGTTGTTATTTTAGAAAGTGTTTTCTTTTACTTTTACCTGGAAGTGTTATTGCTTTTTTATTAAGTATGCTGAGTTTATTGCTTACATTTTAGATTAGTTGGCAGATTGATATCTGTACCCTCAACCTGCAACATAGAGCAGGCAGCATGATTAATATTAACTCTTCCCTTAGCAAAGAAGTATTCAAGCATATGGTTCATACTCACAGAGAATAGTAAATTACCTCCTTAAAAGACTGTGAAATGTGATGGCCACACAATATAGCACATAAGAAATTTCAGCCTCAAGCTAGTCAAAGTAACTAAATTAACTTCAGCTTGCAATGAAAGAGTCAAGCTGAGAGAAAATCAGAAACAGAGAGTTGCTATATAAAATGAAGCAGAGAGTTAGCTAACTATTATTGTGCATAATATTTCACCCCAAAAACACTTACAAGGACACCACTGAGATTTCACAGCATGGCAAGTCACCATTTGCCAATTGCCCAAGACAAAGAGGATTTGATAGAAGAAATGGAATACTAAGGGTTGTGGGTAAAGTCTAAGCCTTGTGCAAATCAGCACTGATTAGATGTGAACTGCCAAGCTTCAATTTGTCTTTCCAGATTTGAAACCAAATTATTTTAAACTCCTCTGGATCAGGAAAAAAATGAAGTATTATAACTATCATTCTGTGTAAGAGTACTGTGACAGACAGGCTGAACTGATGTTAGTTGTCTACAGTTGAAATGTTTGAAACTATAGAGAAAGGGCAATGGTTTGATTCTGTATTGAAGCCTAATGTTCTACTACTCCCACTGAAATAGAGATGTCCATACAGACACCCCAAATGATGGTCAAATCGAATGAAGATCCTATGGTGGCCCCATGTGTTGAGGTAATTCCCCGTTAGGAGAATGAGCGCATACAGGGAGACGTATTTGAGAGTAGTGTTTGAATAATACACATACACAGCACACAGATACACTGTACAGTAAATGTAGGTTTTTACTTCTAGAAACGTTAAGCAAAGTCCAAAATAGGCAGTCCAAAGTCATTCACAGGTAAATCAGTCAGTTTTCAATCCAGGGATAATCCAGTAACAAAGTCCAGTGTCAAAAACAATTCAGTATCAGACTTACATCAAATCCAGTAATATCAGTCAATGAGAAGAAATGGAGTAAGGCAATACTTTCCAACAGAAGGAAAAAGCAGAGACTCACTCTCTTCTGAGACTAAGGCTAAGCAACCCAGGTTTCTGGCTCCATCTTATGGCCATTTGAGAAACCACAATTGCATGCTCTTGCATTCCCTTAAAGAGACAGTATTAAAATGTCTATCCTGGTTTATATATTTCTAACCCAAATACCTGTTAGGTGACTTATATTCCTAACATTCTTCCTTTTTGGGTAAGACAATATATACAACCTTACATTCTAAGTCCATAATCTTCACTGCAAGCCTTATGCTTTATAGAGCCTTGGGCCTTTGTAAAATGATCTGCTATATTGTTTTCTGACATACAATATTCTAGCTTAATCATTTTACTTTGCACACATTGTCTCGCATTTAAATATCTTGAATCTGTGTGTTTTGTTCTTGTCTTAACAGAAATATTTGAAGCCATCTGTATTGCTGATTGGTTGTCTTCGTAAATAACAATAGAATCTATTACATCAATTCCCATATCAATTAATAATAGCTTATACAAAACTAAATCTGTACATAATAAAGACAAACATGAGAATTCAGCCTACATTGTTGACAAACTTAGATGTTTCTGTCTAATAGACCTCCATCCAATCAATGCCTTTCCCAATAATACAGCAGTACCCAATGTAGATTTTCGTGTAGTTATGCCTGTAGCAAAACTTGCATCAGCATATGCAGTTAAATTCAGTTCATCTTTAGGCTCCAAATACAATGCATTGTTTGTTTCAGATATCTTAACACACGTTTAGCAGCTTGCCAATGCCTTTCAGTTGCCTCAGCATTAAATCTTGCTAATTGATTAATACTGTATGCAATATCTGGACTTGATCAATTACTGAGATAAGAAAACTACCAATCAAAGACTGATAAATGTTCTTATCAAAAATAGGACTTTGAACATCACTATGGCTAAACTCATGGCTCATTGGTGTTTTAACTGACTTACAAAGTTCCATTTTAAAACTTTTTAGTAATTGGTTAATTTTATCTGCCTGTGAGATTTTGTATCCTCCCCTAATTTTATCTATCTTTAAACCAAGATATTGTTTGATTTCTCCTAGCTGTTTTATCTTAAATTTCTGTTCTAACAGTGAAATTATTTTAGTAGCTTCTTGTTCAGTTTTGGTGATTAATGCTATGTCATCAGTAAACAATAGCAATAATGAAATTACATCATTACTTTCTCTTTTAAACAAACATGGATCAGCCATGCCAGTTACAAAACCTATCTTCATTAATTTTTTAACTATACATTGGTTCCATTCATATCCTGATTGCTTCAAACCATAAATACTCTTTTTCAATCTCCAGCAATCATTATTATCATTATTATCATTTTTGAGACCGAAAGGTTTCTTTAAATATACAGTGTGTTGCAATGGTGCATGCAGATATGCCATCTCTATATCCAAATGATTTACAATGTATTTCTCCTTAGCGGCCCATACTAATGCTGCCCTTAATGTAGTAGCCTTCAGACAAGGTGCAAAAACCACATCATAGTCATTTGCTGTCTGATTGAACCCTTGTGCTACTAAGCTGGCTTTATGGATAACAGTCACATCTACACCTGTCTTTAGCTTATATATCCATTTATATCCTATGGCATGTTTACCTGGTGGTAACTTAACATTTTCGTATACTTCCAGTCTTTTTAATGATTCTAGTTCCTTATCCATTGCTTCCTGCCAAGCCTCCTGATCCTTAGCAGGATACAGTTTTAGTTCACTGTAATTACTTGGAACTGTATTCACTTGGCATACAACACTAGCCTCATATCTATCAGGTGGTCGTGTTACTTGGGTTGAACGTCTCGGTAATACAGGGTTAACTGGTGGACTTTCCACCTGCTCCTGTTCTTCTACCTCCTCCTATGCCTGTTCTTCTACTTCATCCTGTTCTTCCTCTTTAATGACTATTTGTGGTTTACTTATTTTATCTTTAGGGACTATTTGGGTGTCAATAATAAACTGGATTCCTGTTCCAGTTTATCCCATCTAACGTGCTCAAGAAATTTTGCACTAGCACTACAATAAACACGAGTTGTGCCTTGATCCCAGAATCTAAATGATCTATGGTTGGCCTCATAACCCACAAAAAATAACTTCTTAGCTCTATGTTGCCCTTTCAGTCTTACTTGTGAGGGAATATGCACCCATGCTGGAGCTCCAAATGTCGGTAACTTAAATTTGGCTTTCTACCATGCCAACGAGTGAATGGCAATTCTCCAGTTGTTGTATTAACTACATTGTTTAAAACATAGTTATGGCTTATGGCATTATGGCTTCACCCCACAGTGTTTCAGGCAAACCTGAATCAGATAACATAGTGAAAGCCATGGCTTGTAATGTTTGCCCTCTTCATTCTATAAATGAGTTATGTTGTGGTCTGTAAGGTGCAGAACGTTTATGTTCAACACCAGCCAATTTCAACATAGTTTGGAATCTTTTGTTAACAAACTCAGTCCCATTATCAGTAACTAAAGTAATTACTTTACTTTTCATTTTTCTTTCAGCAAACCGTAGCCAGTTAAAGAAATGTTGGAATGTTTCGGTTGTGTTTTTCATAAGATAGCAGAAACCATATCGTGAGTAATGGTCCATAATATTCAAAATATAGCAGGCACCTCTTAAACTTGGTTTCTTAGGACCAATTATGTCAGCAAACACAACCTCTAAAGGTTCTTTGGTCTTAAACCCATTTAGTCTGTTTGCTGAAGTCACCTAACACCATGTACAGGAATATGCATGCAAGCATAATTCAAAAATCTCTCTCACTACTCATACAATCTTTAGTTGTGTCAGAAGAATGCTTTTTCCAAATGCTGAACCCTCTCATGATGATAGGTTTGAGCTTCAGAATGGCTACACACAGCATGTGGTAGAGATTAAATTGTACATCACAGTCAAATGGGCCATTGCAGCAGAATGAAACTTTCCTAAGAGCTCACATGAGCTGTTCTTTATTTTTTTTTCCCTTTCTTTTCTTCTTTCTCAATGAACTTGAAAGGGTATGATGGGGTCAATTAAAACACCTACATTTTCATTACATTCTAGGAGGCAAAGAAAAAAGCTTAATTAGGAATAAGGGATAAAACCTATTTTACAATACAAGAGAAGAGAGCATTTAGGTCAGAAAGCTAGGAAATACTTCCTGACAAAAAGATGTATTAGGTAAGCAGCTACTTTGGAAATTATTAGAGAGGAGGCTTCTTTGTAAAGTAATAGCCTCATTTATTAACTACAGAACTACACATTATTAAGAAACACCTTATTAAGAGTATCTCTAATAGACTCTTAATTTTCAGAGCAACAACCAGGAGACAGGCATATATGCAGGGGTAGGGGTGGGGAGGGGGATTTAAGATGGTCATCACAATTACTAACTTGAAGCCTCAGAAAAACTGTATGTATGAGACACACATAGCAAGAAACATTTCCTTAAATTAGCAGCAAGCTTTAAGTTCACTATAGCAAGATTTTGATTGCTACTATCAGAGATATTGAAGATCTCAATGCAAAGTGCATTCTAACTTTTAATGCAGTTCTTATGCCAGAAAATTAACCAGTCCTTACAAAAAAAGGAATTATATTCCTTTAATGGACCTAAAGTGATAATTTTGGAATTTTTTCTGCATAAATTCCTATTGCAAAGTATAAACTGTCATATATCAGGAAGTGTTTAGAAAATCTTTAGCAATTAAACAAGATCTATCAATCCCACTATGAATCAAAAAGAAAGTTAGAGCAATCATCTACTTTACAGTATGAGACCTACAGTTCAACAAAATCAATGTTTTGAGCTCTGGCTGCCCTATTTTGAAGGTTGAGATGATAGACTGATGCTTAAATTATCTTGGTTGCTGCAGATTGGAAGACTGGAACTGGAGCTGAATCTGTGTTGCAGCAAGGCCACTTAAAACATGCCATGATTCAGACTATTTTCTACATTTGTGACAAATAGTATCCAATTTACGTTTTGATCATCTATACTTGCTTTTGCACATTTTGGACATGTGATGCGACACCCAGAAAAATATGGCATACTTCCAAGGAAAGATTGAAGGCAAATGAGGTCCAGGCAGAAGAAGGACATAACGACTTCAAAATCCAAGAGACTGGTTTGCAAAAAACTCAACAGCACTTTTTCTTGCAACTGTTGATTAAAATAGGATCACCAACATGATCGTCAACATCCAATGATGAATATGGCACAAAAAGAAGGTGCTTGCTTCTATTTTTCCCAGAACAACTCTTGTGCCTGGGACTAAGAATCCTTTTTTAAAAAAGTTAAAGAAATTATCTCCATTTGGGAAATTTGGAAAGGAGATTCTGTGTTATGCAGACCCATCCTAGGACCCCCAATGTGATGGAAAACTTATCGAATATATGGCAACCATCAGAGAGTATCAGAACAATTTTATTTCCCAAATGTAACAGATTCAGTCATTGCCAGGTTATGTGGGTCTTATATAGCATCATGATAAAAGAAAAGTTGACTATGCATATTCACTAATAGGATCCCCAAATAGGTATTCTCTGAGGGAAAAAAAAATCAGCTTTACAGCTAATAAAAGAACAAAATAAATCTAAGGAAGACACATTCATGTTATGAAAGTATTACAAAGCCATTCTTTGGAGTATAGCACAGCAGCTCTGAAAGACAAGAACTGTCAAAACTCTAACTGTTTGATTGATAGTTGATCCTATGCTTGACTGGAGAAGGAGGGAGAGCTAAGAAAGTAAAGCCCAGCAACATTCATCCTTGAATCTCCTGTCTTTGTTCTAGACATAATTTTAATGATATTCCAAATCATCACAATAGTTATAAGAACATTGTGGCTAAGGGACCAGGATAAACCCAGGATAAATCTACTGTATTGTTCTATTAAAATAATATTCCAGTAAGTCTGGTTTTTGCTATTAGTATTGATAACTTCTTAAAAAGATACATAAAATGAGATCCATATATGTTCATTATTTGCACAATTATGTTTCATGCAAAAAAATTGCAAACAATCTGGCAAGGTTGACTTACTTCTGGCCCCTTGAGTAAAGCACTATTATCTGGAAAGGCCACATCCTCTGGAACTTTCATAAATTGTGAGAATAACCTTGGGAGGAATAGCCACAGCCAGAACATTGGCCAGATAAACCTGAAGAAGGAATAGGGGTGGAGAAAGTATCTCAGAAGGGATCCTCCTTAGTTCTCTCAAATATGAAGCCAAGAGAAGAGAGGAATGCTTTCAGACCTGCAAGATTCAATGACTGTAATCTAACAATAAAGACTCATGCTTTTGTTTTCCTATCTGGATTACTGCAAATGGTTGACAGGACCAGCATTCCACTCATCTCCATAAAGTCTGTAGAGCCCAACCTTACTGTATTTTCATAAGGCCTTGACAACCTGCCTTTTCCAGCTGACCCAGGGGATGATAAGATGTGGTCCTGTTCCTAAGTATCTATGTATTGTTGCAGAAAAAGTTGTTTTTTTTTCTAGTTTCCATAGTACAGGCTTTTTTAAACTAAATTATACTACTGTTGGAAAGAAAAAAAATCCATCTGGTTCAGTTCCAAGCTGGGAGAAAGACAGTAGGGGTGTGTGTGTTGTGCAATGTCTCAAACAGTGGTGGAATTCAATTTTACTACCGGTTCTGTGGGGATGGCTTGGTAGGCATGGCAGGGGAAGGATACTGTAAAATCTCCATTTCCACCCCACTCTAGGAGAAGGATACTGTAAAATCCCATTCCCTCCCCCACCCCACTAACCTGCTTTCCAGCTCCATTCTCCTGTGTAGGACAACAAAAGAAGACCCAGCCACTCAGCTGAGACTTGGGAGGCAGAGAATAAATGGGAGTGGGGCCAGTCAGAGGTGTTATTTGCCAGTTCTCTGAACTACTCAAAATTCCTTCTACCTAAGCTTATATCACACTTGTTCCAAAAAAGAAGACTGATCCATTACAAATCAAGAACTATAGACCTATCTCCCCACTAAACGCAGATTATAAAAAATTTTCTTCAATATTTGCAGAAAGACCTAAAAAATATTTAAATAATTTTATTCATCCTGACCAAGATGGATTTCTGCCAATGAGACAAATCAAAGACCAGAGAGTAATCTTGGACACTTTGGAATACTATGAGGCACATCCCGAAAAACAAATGGCTTTGATATTTCTAGATGCATTTGATAATGTGAATTGGCAATTCATGTTATTACTGCTGGAACAGATGGGCTTTGCTAGAAAATTTATTCAAGCAATAGAAGCTATAAATCATAAGCAGACAGCAAAGGTAATGACAGAGGGAGAACTGACAGAATCTATAGATATAAGAAAAGGAACAAGACAAGGGTGCCCACTATCACCTCTGTTGTTTGTGTTAACCTTGGAAGTGCTAAACAGAAATACTAGAGAAGAAAAGGATATAAAAGAGATGAAAATTAAAAAGGAAGAATTTAAGCTGCAAGCATTTGCAGATGATCTGGTTTTTATCTTAGAAGACCCACTAGAAACAGCTTCAAAATTGATAGAAAAGATAGAGACATATGGAAAGGTGGCTGGTTTGAAAATAAATAAAGATAAGACAAAGATCTTGACAAAGAATATGCTATCAAGACAAAAGGAAGAATTGGCAGATGTATTAAAAATTCAGGTCACAAATAAGATCAAGTACTTGGGTATATACTTAACAGCAAGATGCAGTACACTAAAAGAGAATAATTATAATAAACTTAAACAGCAGATAGCGCCAGATTTGGCGAAATGGGAAAATTTAGAACTGTCATTAATAGGGAGAATATCAACAATCAAGATGAATATATTACCCAGAATTCTATATTTGTTTCAAACAATTCCAATCAGGCTTGGAAAAGATTACTTTGAAGATTTAAATAAAATTGTGTTGAAATATATATGGCAAGGTAAGAAAGCGAGAATAAAGTTAAAACTTTTGCAAGATGCTAGAATAAGAGGAGGATTTGGTTTGCCTAATTGGGAGTTGTATTACCAAGCTACAAATCTGATATGGGCTAAGGAATGGATAACATTAAGAAATACTAGATTGTTGACATTAGAAGGACATGATCTGTTGTTGGGGTGGCATGCTTTTTTATGATATAAAGGAACTAAAACACAGGGGTACTTTAGAAGACATTATATACAGGAGTCTCTGTGGTTAAATTGGGAGAATATTAAAAGACAATATTATTTGAAAATTCCAGTCTGGCTATCGACTATTGAAGCATTTTCTTATCCTATAATATACAAAAAGGAACAAACAGTTAGATATGGTGAAATATTGAATGAAAAAGCTGAACTTAAATCTATACAAAAACTAGAGGAACAAGGTATAAAGATGAATTGGTTTTCATATGCACAAATACATTCAAGGTATGATAACGATTCTAAAATAGAAGGTTTCTATAATAAATTGACTGATTTAGATAAGATTTTGACAGGTACTGATAAAAAGGTGATTAAAAAATTGTATGGATATTTATTAGAAATTAAACTAGAAGAAGAACAAGTTAAAGAAACTATGATTGCTTGGGGGAAGAATTTTGGATATGGGATTGATCTAGAGAAATGGCAAAAATTGTGGTCTCAAAATTATAAAATGACAATGTCAACAGCATATAAAGAAAATTTGTATAAGATGTTTTACAGGTGGCACTTTCCCAGAACAACAATAGCAAGAATGTTCAAGAATAAATCCGAATAAAGTTGGAAATCTCATCAGATACCTGGTTCATATTACCATATGTGGTAGACTTGTGCGGATGCTAAAAAATACTGGACTAAAATCCACACGTGGTTGGAAAAAATGACAAAAAAGCATATAGATTTGAAACGAGAAATATTTTTATTGGGAATTTTACCTGAAATATATAGTAAAGACTTGAAATACCTGATAGTGAATGTATTAACAGTGGCTAGGATTGTATTTGCTAAAAACTGGAAAAATGAGAAAATACTATCACAGTAGGAAATCATTAAGAAAATATTGGAATGTGCTGAAATGAGTAGATTAACATTTGAAATTAGAGAACAAGATGATAAACAATTTTATAAAATTTTGGATCTTTTCTATCAATGGTTAGACAATAAAATATAGTAATGAAATATGTAGACTTTTAGAAAATAATAAATATATAAAGGTGTATTCTTTTCTAATTATACCTACAAAATGATTCTAGGATAGATCAGGGACAATGATACAAATTGTTATAAAACAAATTAAGTAAGATATGATCATTTTGGAAAACATGATTGAATAAAAGTATAGTCAAATGATTGATTAAAAATGATATTAATATATTTAATATATTGATTGAAAATACGAGATTATATACAATGTAATTATAATTGAAGACTATGAAATGGAAGCACAAAACAATTTGTAAACCAACCAGCACACTGTATGTGCATATATGGAAGATGATTTGATGTTTTTATGTTTTGTTTGTTTATGTTTGTTTTAAAAACCAATAAAAAAAAATTAAAAATTCCTTCTACCTGTTCTCCAGAACTGGTCAGAACCTGCTGAATACCAACTGGTCTGAGATGCCCTTAGGAAATTGTGCAATGCAGTGAGCTCTGTGCCTTCTGCTAAATGGTAGTGGGTTAATCCTAAATGGTCATGTCCTGTTCTTAGAATTTGGGTGGAAGAGAATGTAACATTTTAATCCCATCACTGGAGGTGAAGGTCTTTTGTTTCTGAATAGGCTCGCCCAATCTTTCTTAAGGGGCACAAAAGATCTGCTGGAAGCTATTAAGAAAGAGTCTCCTTTCTGGCATGTTTCTCCATTTCTCCTTTATGGAAATATAATATTCTGCCTTTTTAATATTTCCCAAAATATTGTTCTTCTAAGAGGTGGAGCTTCCCACACTATGTTGTTACTATTGGGTTTTTTTTTTCCCCTGTTGGTCTTGCTTCATTGTAGTAAGCTGCCTAGAGTCACAAATTGCAGTTGTGCAAATTTGATTGTGGTGGACTATAAGTTTGATTACTAAATATTTTTTTTTCTTATCAAGAAGATGTTACCCTACATTTTCCTTAGTACCTTCTTTGTTTTGTTTATTCAAATTTATATAGTTGCCCATCTCACAAAACATATGACTCTTTCAATGTCAATTTTCCTATATTATTTCTTTTAAGTAAGATTTGCCCACAGCATTATTTTTTGTCTTTCCCAATTGATTCTCTGAAACAATATTTTATATAGCATTTTTTTTCTATCTTATCTCAAATATATGATTGTTTGGAAACACAGACTTCTCAGTTCTATGAAACATACTAATAGCTTCATACAGATATGTTCTTTTTCATTCTTTTTTCAAAAGTATCCTTCACATACAAATTGCAAGTTTTTTAACAGATAAAGTGTTTCTCTTCATAATGTAATAGATTCAGTGGATTTTGCAAAACCATTCTACAAAAAATCCCTTGCAATTTTTTTTTTATATTCCTAGCTGCATTTATCAGGAATTAAGATTGGTATAATGTCAGGAAGTTAGCTACTCTTTCTTTTTTTTTAAAAAAAGATCCAATTATGAAGTAATGGAGATATATAGAATTTGGAATCAGCCAAAGATGAAAAATATCTAGTGTAACACATTTTTCAAAAAAGAAACTAAATTTAATTTTTTGTACATGAAACTGCTTTTATGTGAAGAAAGAAAAACCCTGCACATATAGAATTAAAGCTGGAGGAAGACCGATTACTTAATCTCGTTTATATCCAGATTTCTACACACTTAGGTATTTTTTCCTTAATAAAAAAAAGTGATATTCAGTTACAGAGTTCTCTTCCCACCCCCAACATGCAGTCTTAAATACTAATCAGTACTTTACAAGACATAGAATTGCTACTTGCTGTATGTAAGCTGTATAAAGTACAAGAGAATATCAGGATTTCTTTCACATATCTCTACCCTTCTGAAGGTTCCACTTATCCTCAGTCAACAGGTCACTCGGTTGCATTTAACTTATAGGTCTTCAGAATACTGTGTAATGCTGTCTTTGGAAGTAGACTTCATAGGCTAGGCTAGCCTAGCATTGTAATCTCATATAATGTTCAAGATACCTATTCAGTATGATGCTAAGACAGTGGCTCTCCAAGATTTTAAAAATTGTATGGCTGATCTGAAGAACCAGTTGGAAAAGTATTGATTTGGTAGGTGCTTGGTCCAACTACACTGCACTGCCTAAAGGAGATACAGTACTTCACTATGCCTCATTACATGGTATGCTCTTATAATTTGGTATGGTCTTATTTTTAAAAAATGGAATTATTTTTTCCCCCTATCCCTATAGTCCTGATTTCTGCTAGTGATTAGTTTTCAGGAAGATACACTGGAAGATACTTTGCAGGAAGATACTTAAATCATTATAATAATTTGGAATGTTTGGGATTGATGATTAATAAATTGTTTGGCTATTAAAATTGGGGCCACCAACACAGCACTCAAATTCTACACTTCCTTGTTTGGATCATGAAGACTGTTCTTAGCTCTGATATTCCTGGCCAAATTCTATAGGATATCTAATTTTGTCATCGTTGTTGTCCACTCTGAAACAAGTTATTCGGTTGCTTATAGGGTTATAATTTTAACTGCCAAATGATTAATCATCAATCCAAAATATTCGAGATTATTATAATGATTTAAGCATCAGGTTAGCTTCCTGAAATGAACTAATCTCTAGCAGAAACCATGACTAGAGATGTAGGGGGGAATAATTCCATTTTTTTTTTATGAGAACATACCAAATTAATGCAACAATTTGAACAGAATGTGACATATCCGTCCAGGTAGAGAGCTTTTACTGTTAACATCTGATTCTGAATCCATGGGTGTTCAGTTTAGATTGCTGTCCTCAGACCTGAATCTTCAAATGTTAAGCAATCAGTTATGTTTCTCTGAATATTTCTACTAAATATTTCATGTGGGAAAAATGGTGGTGAGGGCTGGATAGATCCTCTGGATAAAAGAGCTTTGTTTTAAGAAAAAGAGGGATGTGGCAAATGAAGCAGAAGGAGGGGAAAAAAGAAATGTATTATGAATTGAATAGGTAGACTGTCAAGGAAGAAGAAAAAGTTATATAAACGCAATGCCTCTCTTCAATTTGTGAACCTCAACACCCAGGAGAAAATATGGCTGCAGAAAAATAATAAACCCTTGTCATTTCTCAGACAATGAATTAAATGAGTCACATTCTGGGTGAGAACTCTTGAGTTGTATCAAAGCTCATCCAATTTCTGCTTTATAGAACAGACAAGAAAAAGATTTTATTTTTCTGTTCCAAAGCCAAAACTCTAAGCCGTTAATATAATGGAAGGGGATTTTTTTTAAAAAAAGTTGAGTGGCTCCTTATAACAGCTGAGGTGAGGCAGTGCTGTTAACCTTTATTGCCTTGAGTGCCCTATTAAAATGAGTCATGCTGATCTTTTCAAAGGAGGGAAGGATTACAATCCAGATGTTCAGCTGCTCTTGACATCTGCCCTGTGAGTGGTGGGATTCTATGGCACCAAAATTCTCTCCATGTATCATCAGAGCTGTTCCAATGCTGCATGTATGCCACAGTTGATAATTCAGGTGAAAGGTTCTAAATATTTCAGAAGCTCACCCATTTATCTGCTATTCATTAAGAGATCCCAAATATTAAAGCTTCTGTATGAAAAAAGTCCTATGATTTTAAGGAATCAATGCATTCAGTCAAATACAACTATTTGGAGACATGTTTACAGGAGATTCAAACCATTCCTTCAATTTAATTTTAAAGCAGGCATAATTGTACACATACAGTTTACAAAGAATTGTATAATTTTCATAAACCACTCTAAAGCCAGATTCTGAAAGCAGCTAAACTAAAAAAAAAAAAAAGGGGGGGGGAATTATTGAATTGAATATAATGCTGTTTTGTTACAACCCACTTTTTTCCAGTTTTTTGGAGGCACAGAATGAAGCAAATGTATTAGTTAAAATAGAAAAAAACCCACAGAATCATTTATTTTTCTATCAGCATCATTTTCAGAAGTGCTAAGTACATTCCTTAGAGTTCTTCTCTGGCTGAAAATCAAGGCTGACACCAAAGTGGTGAAAGATTTATTGGAAAAAAGAGGATAAATCTTGGAAAGTAAGCAATCTGGTTATTTGCAGTGTAAAATTAATTTAAGCATCAGTCCATTTAGCTTGGAGGCAAATTCAGTATAGGCCCTCCCCTTCTTCCCCTTTTCTCTAATGTCTTTATTGTGCACCAGTGTTGGCAATGTGGTTAGTCATGCCTGTCAGCTACCCCTAGCAACCATCAAACCTCGAAAAGAACCATCAAAAGAACAATTTTCTTTTGAGCTCAGTTTAAAAAGTATTAGGGAAAAAAGCTGAAACAAGAACCCCCAAATTATGGTAACATGCTTTCATACATTTCTATTTATAGGCAATTAAAAAATTGTTTCTTCTTCCCACATTCTCTGTGTAATGGGCAGAGTGCTAATTTCTTATGAGCAGGGAGGCCAGCCTATCCCTTGGTTTCCTTTCTTACCATATTATCAGTGTCAGCCTCCTTTCTTACAATACTTTTCATTGATTCAGACTGAAAGATCCTTCCTCAGGGCATCTGGGATGAAACAAACATAGACACCACCTCTGTGGTCATGCTTAAACACAGTTGTCACAGCAAAGTGACAGTAATATAGGCAGCTCCAAATTCATCTATCTCCCTTGAGGATAAATTCCACAAATAGCTGATGGAGAATTCAGCTGCCTGGTTTCTGTTTGGCAGAAAAATTACAACAGGTTTTATCCAATCAGGGAAGCCTTCTAAACCACAGACTGGGGTGTATATGGTCTTGTGCCCCTAATAATGAGCTACATTACAAGCAAGTGATCCATATCAGGAGGACCATCCTTACCTGGATATGTAGGCATAATTACTAATGTATATTCAAAGTCAAAAGTATCATACATTTCATTTCAACGAATAAGAATTGAGGGGCAGTGTGTTATTAATAGAAAGTAGACTATGTAGTCAATAGTGGTACTAGTGGTGCTATGTAGTTAATAGTGGTGAAGGGAAGGACTAGGGGACACATGATAGTTCCAATATATGAAGGGCTGTCAAAGAGAAAAAGCAGTCAACCTATTTTCCAAAGCTCACAGCAACTTCCAGACAACTGAAGTGAAAAAACAGATGATAGAACCTATTGCCATCTTTTAGTGAGATAGAGATTTTTGGACACTTGCTTAACAGATAGTTTTTGTTAAGTCCACGTGGAAGGAAGCCAGGAGTCGGTGACTTTGTATCAAGCTCTTTATTGAAGTCAGGAACCAAACTGGCTCTTAGAAAAACTTTGCGGCTTTTTATTCCCAAGCCGCGGCAGCCGCGGCCAATGGCACCACTTTGAATCTCCCACGATTTGAATCTACCAATCGCGGGAGATTCTCAGTTAGCCAATCCAATCGCCCCGCACTTTGGCCAATCAAAGCGTGGGGATCTCAAGAATTCAAATAAAGGTACAGAACACCCCTCCCCTCTTGGTTCAGTCCTACGTAGCGTAGTCCCATAGGTAGGCGGGGCTCCATCTTTGCCTACTGGACCTGCGCAGGTCAGTTGTAGGTTGGATCCCAGCCAGTTCGGTCGGGGTCTCTGTTTCTCCGGACTCCATCGTGGGAACCGCCTGGTCTGTCTGGCCGGGCTCTCTCTACAGCTGCCTCCTGGGCTACCTGGGTTGGTTGAGCTGCATGTTTCACCGCTCCTGCTCGGTCTTCCCAGCTTGGTTGAGCTGGCCTGGCTGTCTCTTCCTGGTGAGGTTTCGTGCTGGCTGCTTGCAGGTGAGTATGGCTGGTTTCTTTTTTCTGGGTTTTGGTTCCCGGGGTATCCCCTCCCCTCTTGGTTTGTGTTGAGGGGGTTGGTTTTGTTTGGTTGCGTGTCGGTGGTGTCTTGTGTGGCCGTCCTCGATCTTAACTGATCGATGTGGCATTTCCACGCTCGTCCATCGGTTGTTTGTAGCCGGTACGAGCGTGGGCTTGTTAGCTGTGTTATGATTGCTGGTACCCATAATGGGTCTCCGTTTAGGTTCTTCGCGTAGACGGCGTCGCCTGGTGCAAAGGTTCGGTGTTTGTTGGTAGAGTCTGGGGGTTTCTCTGGGTTGTAAGTGGGGTGTAGTCTGTCGAGTGGGGACCTTATTTTCCTCCCCATTAGCAGTTCTGCCGGGCTTTTATTTATTGTGGTGTTCGGGGTTATGTGCTGTATGAAAAGTAATTTATTTATTTTCTCCTGGATCTCCCCGTGGTCTATTTTCTGGATGGTTTTTTTTTTGTGAATTGAACCATCCGTTCCGCCCTACCATTCGCTGCCAGATGCGCCGGGGCTGTCAGTGTGTGTCGTATGCCCCTTTCTGCTAGGATTTTTTCAAATTCTAGCGAGGTGAATTGGGGCGCGTTGTCGGACACGAGGACGTCCGGGAGGCCGTGTGTTGCGAAGAGTTTGCAGAGTTCTTTGGTCACGGCTTCCGTGGTGGTTGTTCTCATGTTGCTTACCTCCAGCCAGTTGGAGTAAGTATCTACGGTTATAAAGAAAGTGTGTCCTTTTGTGGGCCCGGAGAAATCTATGTGGATTCTAGACCAAGGTCCCCTGGGGATTTCCCACTCTAGGATGGGTGCTGTGGGTGGGCTTGGTCTAGTTTCCTGGCATCGTTGACACCTTGCTACCCAGGCCTCAATCTGTTTGTCCATCCCTGGCCACCAAGCGTAACTTCTGGCCAGGGCTTTCATTCTAACGATGCCCAGGTGCCCCTCGTGTAACAGTTCCAAAACCTTCCCTTGTAGTGTTTCCGGGATGACCACCCTATCTCCCCATAGTATACACCCTTTTAGTAACGAGAGTTCCGTTTGCCGGTTCCAGAATGTCCTGAAGGTCTCGTCGTTGTCCTTTTCTGGCCACCCTTTCTCTACCCAATGCAAAACCCACGCCAGACTTTTGTCTTTATTAGTTTCTCGGACAATGTCTGACGCGGTTATGGGTAGGTTGGGTAGAGTCTCTATACTGAGGATGGTCATCGTGGGTGCTGGGTCAGTGCCTGGTTTGGGTAACGGTGAGCGGCTTAAGGCATCCGCATCGTCTTACCGGGTTGGTGTGTGAGCCCGTAGTTGTAGGCGGCCAGGAATTCGGACCACCTTGTCATTCGGGGAGACAGAATGTTCGGGGTGGCCCTGTTCCCTGCGAGTATTCCCAGCAGCGGTTTGTGGTCGGTGATGATGGTAAACCTCCGGCTTTAGAGGTACTCGTTAAAATCTTTTTACTGCGGCGATGATAGCCAAAGCCTCTTTGTCCAGCTGGCTGTAGTTCCGCTCCAGTTTGGTGAGGGTCCTTGAAAAAAACGTGATGGGTGCTTCCTTTCCGTCGGGGAGAGTGTGGCTGAGGACAGTGCCGACGCCGAAGGGTGATGCGTCGCATGTGATGGCTAGGGGTAGGGTCTCGTTGTACTGGATGAGGACGGCATCCGAAGTGAGCAGGTCCTTGGTTTTCCTGAAGGCATCTTCCTCGCATTTCCCCCAAGTCCAGGTGGCCATCTTGTCCAAAAGCCTATGCAAAGGCTCCGCCGCGGTCGCCTTTTTGGGCAGGAAGACATTATAAAAGTTAAGTAGCCCCAGAAACGCCTGCAGTTCTGTTTTTGACTTGGGTGTGGTGGCTTCCTTGATGGCTTTAATTTTTTTGTCAGTGGGGTGAATGCCGTGTCGGTCTAGGAGGTATCCTAGGAATTCAACCCGCTCTGTGTACAGCTGGCATTTTTCCCTCTTCACTTTAAGCCCGGTTTCTTTGAATCTCGTTAGCACCTCCCTTAGGCGACTCTCTAGTTCGGCCTGGTTGGTTGCCGATACTAGTACATCGTTGAAGTATGGTACCACCCCCTTGATGCCTTGTAAGAGTCTTTCCATGAGACTCTGGAAAATTCCAGGCGCCACGCTGACTCCAAATTGGAGGCGGTTGCATCTAAAGGCTCCCCGGTGGGTGACTATGGTTTGCGCCTCTGCAGTTTCCTCATCGACCGGCAGTTGCTGGTATGCTTGGGCCAAGTCAAGTTTCGTGAAAACTTTGCCCCCTCCCAGTGAGTGTAGGAGATGCTGCACTATGGGGACGGGGTAATCGCTTTGCTGCAAGGTGCCATTTAGGGTGGCCTTATAGTCCCCACAGATTCTCACTGACCCATCAGGCTTGATTGGGGTGACTATGGGGGTCTTCCACTGGGCGTGGTCTATGGATTGTAAGATCCCTTGCTTGACGAGCTTGTCAATTTGCTCGTTGATTTTCGGTTTGAGTGCGAAAGGTACCCGCCTTGGTTTTAGGCATTTTGGGGGAACGTTTGGGTCTAGGCTGAAGGATATAAGGGGCCCTCGGTACTTGCCTAGGGTGCCGTCGAACACTTCTTGGAAGTCCCGGGCCAGTTGCTGCTCCCAGTCGGCTTCGGCGATGTGGTCGATGCCTGTGACTGCGATGCCTAGCGGTGCGAACCATTGAAGTCCCAGCAGGCTAGGTCGTTCTCGATCGATGATGGTCAGGGGAAGTCTTTTGGTGTGCCCCTTGTATGTCACTGTGAATTTTCCTGTTCTGACTACAGGGATGCGGTTTCCCTGGTAGTCTTTGAGGATTAATCTCTGGTTTTCTAGTTCCCTTCTCTGGATGGTAGGCACCAAGTGTTTAATTTCTTGCCATGCTACCATTGAGAGGTAGGACCCGGAGTCCACCTCCATTTTACAGGGTTCACCTTCGATGCCTACCTCCACGTAGACCTTTCTGGCATCTGTGGTTGTTGCGTGGCCGATGGTGACCGTCTGATGTGTCTCTTCTCTCCGCCAGGTCTCGCCCCCTCGTTGGGCTCGTCCGTTCCGTTCCCAATGGTTGTCTGCTGGGCGGTCTCTGGTCCTGGGGGGTGGGCTCTCTCGTTTCCGCTCGCTCGGGTCCCAAGTCTGGGGCTGTGGGTTTTCTTGAGGCGGCAGATGCAGACTATGTGGCCTTTTTTGTCGCAGTGCCGGCAAACGGAGTCGAAGAACCGGCATTCAGATCTGGGGTGGTCGCCTCCACAACCGGCACATGCGGTCCTCGATTTACGACTCCGCTGGCTGCACTGGTCCTGGCCTGCCTGGAGACGGTAGATGTCTTCCTCCTCATCTGACGTGCCCGAGGTGGAGTGGAGTTCACCCTGGTGGGCAGTAGTTTCAGGTTGGGCCTCGGTCGACCTTGCAGGGTTGTTGTTTGCGGTGCTGTCCCCGGTGTTCGGTCTCCACATGCAGTCTGCTGATTGTCGGGTTGCTTCGGCTGCCGTGGCTTCAGAGATGGCATCGGTGAGAGCGATGTTGCCATTAGCCATCAACCGACTTTGGAGAACGGGGTCCCAAAGGCTGAGCATGATTCGGTCCTGCAGGGCCTCGTTCATATTGGAGAACTTGCATAGTCCTCCAAGGCGCCACAGCTCTGCGACAAAATCACTGAAACTCTCGCCCGACCACTGGTCCTGCCGATAAAATTCATGTCGTCGGATGAGGATGGGTACGGCTGGAGTGTAGTGTTTCCAGAGTAATGGCTCGAGGTCCGCCCAATCCATCGCGGTAACATCAGCGGGCTTGGCTAGTGCTTTTGCCATCTTAAACACTGCAGGCCCACAGTGCGTTAGGAAGATGGCTCGTTTCTTCGGTCCCGTGGCATCCTTCAGATTGTTGCATTTGAGGAACATGTGGAATCTGTCCGTGTAAGATTCCCAGTCCTCGCTGGCAGGGTTGAAAGGGGGTTGGTGGCGCGATGCTGGTCATCTCGTCGTTTGGCTGGCTTCCGTCGGACACGTGCTTCGGTTCAGGATAAGAATCCCACCTTCGTCGCCAGTGTTAAGTCCACGTGGAAGGAAGCCAGGAGTCGGTGACTTTGTATCAAGCTCTTTATTGAAGTCAGGAACCGAACTGGCTCTTAGAAAAACTTTGCAGCTTTTTATTCCCAAGCCGCCGCGGCCGTGGCCAATGGCACCGCTTTGAATCTCCCGCTACCAATCGTGGGAGATTCTCAGTGAGCCAATCGACGTGGCTCACCTAGCCAATCCGATCGCCCCGCGCTTTGGCCAATCAAAGCGCGGGGATCTCAAGAATTCAAAGGAAGGTACAGAACAGTTTTCATCTTTTCTGAGACAAAAGCCTAATTTAAAATAAGTGTTTTGTTCTTTTGCACTGCTCTCGTTCAAGTTCCTGTGTTGTTTTTGCATTGCTGTAATATTTGTAATACATATGTCAATGTCATAATCATGGCTGTGAAGGCCAAAAACAGCACTAGGTGGATTTATCATACCAGAGGTTAAAAACTGCATTGACGAGAAATAGAAAACACTCAGTAATGGACTTCACATATAGTAATTTCATAATCTCATAGAAACAAAGGCAGCCACGTTATAATTGCTGCAATATACCTGGAGCCACATAAAGGACTCTTCCTTATATGAATCAGAACCTTTGTTGCAGCAAAAGAAGAGGATAGTAGCCATACAGGGGAAAGCTTTCTCCTGAGTTGAATCAAGGGAACACTTCCAATGTTGTTTTCATATAATCATCTCATGAAATCAATGCAAAAGTCTTTCTAAGCACTTTCCAATTTTAGAAGCTAAAAAGATGGGACCTGTTGCAATTCATTTCCACACCTTGTTTCTAAACCCTGCTAGCCTTAACCTATCTATCATGGAAGTGGGTACCGAAGAACCCTGTATTTCCATGCTACATCTTCATCCTCACAATGAAAGACTAGAGCCCCAAAACTCCAGAATCATTCAGCATTAGAGTGTCAGGATTCAGACAGTCATGCCAGCCTCATTCACCACTGCATCATCATCTTCCTACCCATCAACATTTCATTTTTTAACTAGTAGAAAATTCTATCAGTAAATTCTAGCTAGAGTGTCTCTTGTACAACTTCTGGTGCCCCTTAAAAGAACAACAAACTGATCCCTGTAGCATCAGAGATGTGATGGTACTAAGAGGAAAATACAAAGGAATCATGTTAGGATCGAAAGAGATGATATGAGAAGAAAGGTAAAGGCATTCATGTATGCAAATATCTTAGGAAAGCAAAGGAAAGTCATGGTGATTTGTGAGAAGGGAACAATCTGTAAAAGAAAGAGGTCAGCAGATCAGTCCACACAGAAGCAAGGTAGCAAATCTCGCCTTTGTTGTGTGGCTGGGAAGAGCAAGAAGTGAGGGAATACCAATCAGTGGCTGTGGTCCAGACTGAGCTCCAGCCCAACCTCCAGCCCAATCTAGATTGGAATGTTCGGTATGGGTTTAATTTAACATTGGAGAGCAGTATGAGGAAGAAGGAGTTTAAGCTGCAATGCAGAATTGCCCCTGGAGATACCAGGATTGAACTCATCCTTTTATTTGAAAGTTGTTTTATTTTATTCAGTTACTCTCTAATTTATCTTTTTCAAAAAGAAGAGGGTGAAAGCAGAGCTGGAGTGCTGGAGTGACTATTCAAGTGGAAAGGAAGTTTTCATCAGGACAATTCTCATTCTTTCTATACCCAATAAACATTGGGAAGAAAAATTTAAGCTGGGGAATGAAATATAAGTAAAGTGTGTAGGCAAATGTTTCAGCTAACTGTTGTGTCCTCGAAATGATGCCAGGAGTCGGTGACTTCAAATCATGCTCTTTCATTAAAGTAGGAACCGAACTGGCGCTTTGCAAAAGGTTTATTCTTTCAGCCGCGGCGGCCGCGGCCAATGGCACCGCTTTGAATCTCCCGCAATTCGAATGGACCAATCGCGGGAGATTTTTAGCGAGCCAATCGGTGCGGCTCGCCTGACCAATCAGAGTGCCCCGCGCTTTGGCCAATCAAAGCGCGGGGATCTCAAGAATGCTAATTAGGGACAGAACACCCCTCCCCTCTTGGTTCAGTCCTTACGTCCCGTAGTCACGTAGGTAGGCGGGGCTCCGTCTGAGCCTACTGGACCTGCACAGCTCAGTCGTAGGTTGGATCCCGGCCGGTTCGGTCGGGATCTCTGTTGCTCCTGATGCCATCGTGGGAATCGGCTGGTCGGTCGGGCTGGGCCGCTCTCCGTAGCTCCCTCCTGGGCCTCCCGGGTTGGTTGAGCTGCAGGTTTCGCCGCTCCCGCTTGGTCTTCCCGGGTCGGTCGAGCTGGCCTGGCTGTCTCTTCCTGGCGAGGGGTCGTGATGGCTGCTTTCCGGTAAGTATGGCTGGTTTATTCTTCTTTGATTTTGGTCCTCTGGGTATTCCCTCCCCCCTTGGTTTGTGTTGTGGGTGTTGGTTTCACCTGGTTGTGCGTCGGTGGTTTGTTGGTTGGCAGTCCTCGACCTTAATTGGTCGATGTGGCGTTTCCACGCTCGTCCGTCTGCTGTTTGTAGCCGGTATGAGTGTGGGCCTGTTATTTGTGTGATGACGGCCGGTATTCATAGTGGGTCTCCCGTCAGGTTTCTTGCGTATACGGGGTCGCCTGGTGTGAAAGTTCGGTGTTTGCTGTTTGAGTCTGGGGGCTTCTCCGGGTTATACATGGGGTGTAACCTGTCGAGTGGGGACCTTAATTTCCTCCCCATTAATAGTTCGGCTGGGCTCTTATTCGTTGTTGTATTTGGGGTTATGTGTTGGGTGAACAGTAGTTTGTTTATTTTCTCCTGGATCTCCCCGTGGTCTATTTTCCGGATGGTCTTCTTAGTGAATTGGACCATCCGTTCCGGCCTACCGTTCGCCACCGGGTGCGCCGGTGCTGTCAGCACGTGGCGGATGCCCCTTTCCGCTAGGAATTTTTCAAATTCCAGCGAGGTGAATTGGGGCCCGTTGTCGGAAACGACGACGTCTGGGAGGCCATGCGTTGCAAAGAGTTTGCAGAGTTCCTTGATCACGGCCTCTGTGGTTGTTGTTTTCATGTTGCTTACCTCCAGCCAGTTGGAGTAAGCATCAACTGTTATAAGGAAGGTGTGTCCTTTTGTGGGCCCGGCGAAGTCTATATGGATCCTAGACCAAGGTCCCCTTGGGGTTTCCCACTCTAGGATGGGTGCTGTGGGTGGGCTTGGCCTAGTTTCCTGGCATCGTTGGCACCTTGCTACCCAGGTCTCAATTTGTTTGTCCATCCCTGGCCACCAAGTGTAACTTCTGGCCAGGGCTTTAATCCTAACGATGCCAGGGTGCCCCTCGTGTAGCAGTTCCAGAACCTTCCCTTGTAGCTTTTCTGGAATGACCACCCTATCCCCCCATAGTATGCACCCTTTTAATAACGAGAGTTCTGTTTGCCGGTTTCGGAATGTTTTGACGGACTCGTCGTTGTCTCTTTCCGGCCACCCTTTCTCTACCCAATGCAACACCCGCGCCAGACGTTTGTCTTTATTAGTCTCTCGGGCAATGTCTGACGCAGTTATGGGCAGGTTGGGTAGAGTCTCTATGCTGAGGGTGGTCGTCGTGGGTGCTGGGTCAGTGTCAGGTTCCGGTAGCGACGAGCAGCTTAAGGCATCTGCATGGGAGATCGTCTTACCCGGTTTGTGTATGAGTCTGTAGTTGTAGGCTGCCAGGAACTCGGACCACCTTGTCATTCGGGGAGACAGAATGTTCGGGGTGGCCCGGTTTCCTGCAAGGATTCCCAGCAGTGGCTTGTGGTCGGTTATGATGGTGAATGTTTGGCCGTAGAGGTACTCATGGAATCTTTTTACGGCGGCAACGATAGCCAGAGCCTCTTTGTCCAGCTGGCTATAGTTCCGCTCCGGTTTGGTGAGGGTCCTTGAAAAGAACGCGATGGGCACTTCTTTTCCGTTGGGGAGGGTATGGCTGAGGACAGTGCCGATGCCGAAAGGTGATGCGTCGCATGTGACGGCCAGAGGTAGGGTCTCGTTATACTGTATAAGGACGGTGTCCGAAGTGAGGAGGTCCTTTGTTCTTTGGAAGGCGGCTTGCTCGCGTTTCCCCCAAGTCCAGGTCGCCGCCTTGTCCAGGAGCCTATGCAAGGGCTCCGCCACCGTCGCCTTTTGGGCCAGGAAAACATTGTAAAAGTTAAGTAGCCCCAGGAATGCCTGTAGTTCCGTCTTCGACTTGGGTGTGGGGGCTTCTTTGATGGCCTTGATTTTTTTGTTTGTGGGGTGAATGCCGTGATGGTCTAGGAGGTATCCTAGGAATTCTACCCGTTCCGTGTATAATAGGCATTTCTCCCTCTTGACTTTGAGCCTGGTCTCTTTGAATTTGGTTAGGACCTCCCTTAGGCGACCCTCTAGTTCGGCTTGGTTGGTTGCCGACACTAGGACGTTGTCGAAGTAAGGTACCACCCCCTTGATGCCTTGCAATAGTCTTTCCATTAGGCTTTGGAATATTCCCGGTGCCACGCTGACTCCGAATTGGAGTCAGTTGCATTTAAATGCCCCCCGGTGGGTGACTATGGTTTGCGCTTCTGCCGTTTGCTCGTCGACTGGTATGCCTCGTCGGTTGGTATGCCTGGGCGAGGTCGAGCTTGGCGAAAACCTTGCCCCCTCCCAGTGAGTGCAGTAGATGTTGCACTACTGGGACGGGGTAGGCGCTTTGTTGTAGCGCACCATTTAGGGTGGCCTTATAGTCCCCACAGATCCTCACCGACCCATCGGGCTTGATCGGGGTGACTATGGGGGTCTCCCAACGGGCGTGGTCTATTGGCTGTAGGACCCCTTGCTTGACGAGCTTGTCAATTTGCTCATCTATCTTGGGTTTAAGTACGAATGGCACCCGCCTTGGTTTCAGGCGTTTTGGGGGGACGTTTGGGTCTAGGCTGAATGATATAAGGGGCCCTCGGTACTTGCCTAGGTTTCCGTCGAAGACCTCTTGGAATTCCCAGGCCAGTTGTTGCTCCCAGCTGTCGTCGGTGACGTGGTCGACTCCCGTGACTGCGATGCCGAGCGGGGCGAACCATTGCAGTCCCAGTAGGCTTGGGCGGTCACGGTCGATGATCGTTAGGGGAAACCTTTCGGTGTGCCCTTTATATGTGATGTTGAAGTGTTTGGTTCCGACTACCGGGATGCGGTTTCCCTGGTAGTCCTTTACGATGAGTCTCTGGCTGTCTAGGTTCCTCCTTTGGATGGTAGGCACCAAGCGCTTTATTTCATGCCATGCTATCATGGAGAGGTAGGACCCGGAGTCCACCTCCATTTTGCATGGCTCGCCCTCGATGCCTACCTCCACGTGGACCTTCCAGGCGTCATTGGTTATGGCGTGGCCGATGGTGACCGTCTGATGGGTCTCCTCTCTCCGCCGGTTATCGCCGCCTCATAGGGATCGTCCATTCCGGTCCCATCTGTTGTCCGAGGGGCAATCTCTGGTCCGGGGTGGTGTGCTCTCTCTCCTCCGGTCGCTCTGGTCCCATCGTGCCGGGCTGCGGCAGACACGGGCGATGTGTCCCTTCTTGTCGCAATGCCGGCAGATCGATTCGAAAAACCGGCATTCCAACCTGGGGTGGTCGCCTCCGCAACCGGCACAGTTGATCCTCGACTTACGACCCCGCCGGTTCCGTGGGTCGCGGCTTGTCTGGAGGCGATGAATGTCCTCCTCGTCATCGGAAGTGCCCGATGCCGAGTGGAAATCGCCCTGGTGGGTGGTCGTCTCGGGTTGGGCCTCGGCCGACCTTGCAGGGTTGTTGTTCCCGCTGCGGTCCCCAACGTTTGGTCTGCGCATGTGGTCGGCGGAGGTTCGGGTTGCTTCGGCGGCTGCGGCTGTGGTGAGGGTGTCTGCTAGGCTGATGTTGCCCTTGGCCATCAGCCGGCTCTGGAGGACGGGGTCCCACAAGCTGAGCACGATTCTGTCTCGCAGGGCATCGTTCAGGTTGTCGAATTCGCAGAGCCCCCTTAGGTGCCTTAGTTCGGCGACAAAGTCGCTGAAACTCTCACCCGACCGTTGGTCCTGACGGTAGAATTCGTTGCGTCGGATCAGGATGGGTATCTCTGGAGCGTAATGCCGCCAAAGTATTGGCTCGAGGACGTCCCAGTCCATCGCGGTCGCATCGGCGGGTTTGGCAAGCGCCTTGGCCATCTTGAATATTTCGGTCCCGTAGTGGGTCAGGAAGATGGTGCGCTTCATGGGGCCGGTGGCGTCCTTCAGGTCGCTGCACTCGAGGAACATGCGGAATCGGTCGGAGTACGATTCCCAGTCCTCGGTGGCGGGGTTGAAGGGTGCGGGGGGTGCGATTTTCGCCATCGTGGTGTTTCATCTGGCTTCCGTCGGACACGTGGTTCGGTTCAGGGTCTGGATCCCACCTTCGTCGTCAGTGTTGTGTCCTCGAAATGATGCCAGGAGTCGGTGACTTCAAATCATGCTCTTTTATTAAAGTAGGAACCGAACTGGCTCTTTGCAAAAGGTTCGCGGCTTTTATTCTTTCAGCCGCGGCGGCCGCGGCCAATGGCACCACTTTGAATCTCCCGCGATTCGAATGGACCAATCGCGGGAGATTCTTAGCGAGCCGATCGGCGTGGCTCGCCTGACCAATCAGAGTGCCCCGCGCTTTGGCCAATCAAAGCGCGGGGATCTCAAGAATGCTAATTAGGGACAGAACACTAACTATGGCTGGAACATCATCCATTGGGACCCGTATTTAGTGCTAGGCTTCTTAAGAATCCTTCGTTCGATTGGGGTGTGTGCTTTGGGAGATTTTGCTTTATTTTTTATATTTTTCATTATTCTGAAAATAAGACTTGTCAATAAATAAATATGTACAAAGAAATGTTTGAGATCCAAAACAACAGATAAAATTTATTAAGGAAATGTTCTGCTCTGATTAAAAGCCTGCCTCTTTGAGTTTTCTGTCCTTATGTTGCTGGCAGAGGGGAAGACAAAGAGGGAAAAAAGGAAATACTCTCTTCTTCCTATAGGAAGTGCTTTTGGGAAAAAGTTAAGAGTATTTGTCACCTGGCCAGGGAAAACAGAACAGACAAACAAAGAAATATCTCTAGTCTTACTCCTAATGCCCCTGGTAATAAATCAAATTTTTAAAACTGCAGAAAGCCATCTATGATTGAGGGTTCAAGCTTTCTCCAGCATCCTACTCCAGATTCCTTACTTTGCAGGAGCTACTTGGAAAAGAAAATTACCTGTTAAAAAAGAGATTTGAAGTGCTTTCATAGAGATAAAAATGAATTCCTCTTTTGATTTTCAGGGTATGATCATCATTTTATCTGTGTTGCTTACATATAATCAGTCTACAACATTTTGTTCCCATATACGGGTCTGAATCCTGTCTTAGGTTTGTTTCTTTGATGAAAACAACAATAATGATAATGATAACGATCACAATCATGATCACAATCATGATTATGATCACGATAATGATAATATGTCCAGATAGAAGGTTACTTGAGCTTCCTTCATCATTCAGTGATTTGCTGTAAAATGTAATCAAAAAGCCACAATTAAAAAAATGTGAGCAATAAAATGGCTGTGCATGAGATAAATGCATAATAAAAAAAATACTTGTCGTCCCAACTGAGTCTTCTTTTGAAACTTTAAATGCCTCAAAAAAAAGTCTACCAACTTGCACATGCTTCAATTCATAGGAGCAACAAAGATGATTAGGGGACTCAAGGCTAAAACATATAAAGAATTGTTGCTGGAATTGGGTATGTCTAGTTTGATTAAAAAGATTAGGGGAGACATGATAGCAGTATTCCAATATCTTTGCCACAAAGAAGAGGGAGTCAAGCTATTCTCCAAAAAACCTGAAGGCAGGACAAGAAACAATGGATGGAAACTAAAGGAGGGAAGAACCTAGAACTAAGGAGAAATTTTCACCTGGAAATTGAGAATATGTTGGGTACATGAAAGATTTATGCATTCACAAAATGGTGTCATGATCAGCATAGCCAATCACAAAAAGGTATCAAAAGTTAACTAAGCACCTGGGATGCTTTGTACTATTTTTGGAAGACTTTTGGAAGCAATCAACATTGGAACAAATAAATATAACATTATTAGTTTGTTCTTTGATTTGCAGCATACCAACTTTCTATGTATATATATATTGACATTAAGACATTATTTTTAAAAATCAAGTAGGCCTGAGATGTCAGTGGGCACAAGGAGAGATTTCTGTGTTTGTGGTGATGAGAGGGGTTCTTTCTCTTCTTCCCACTAGTAAATTTCAATATCTGCCATCTTTTTTCTACTTTATTTGTTATCTTGCCATGTTTTTTCCATAACTGTTCACCAGGAGGAAGATTACCTGGTGGCCTAGCCGAACAAAGACTGCTAATAATAAAACTAAAAAAAAAAAATGCACACTGTTTTGTATCCTTTCCTATGGTCTACTAAAAGTACACTCCAAAATGATTTTTATGGCCAAGACAATTATATTTGCTTTTTAAAATAACTTTATGGAATATTATAGACAGATAATTCTGTTTACAGCAATTTATGGTATACATAAAGTTGTCAGGCTCAGGGTGTACAATAAGAAAAAGACATTTGGCATGAATACTACAGCAATGTGGTGTATATGTGCAAAAGGAGAACCCTGGCCATTAACAGGCATTTAGGTATTTTATCTCAACTGAAGAACTGAGCCTCCATGTTGAAATACATTCCTTTCTCCCAGAAAAGAGAATGGGGCAGTAAATGGAAGTAACTGAAATGTACACAAGGCCAATCAAAGCACCAGACGATTGAATGGAGGTTATTATCAAATAATGGAAAGAAGATCAACATCTCCATCTTACTTTACTACTGTTCAGAGGTACTCTGTCTTTTACCAATTTTTCCAATGTAGAGGCATAAAATGTACCAACCTAGGCCATATAGGATGCATATCCATATACCTTAAGTCAGTAGATTCAGAAGAACCCCAAGATATCAGAATCACAGTAGATGGGGGGGTGGGGGTGGAGAGAGGAGAAAAGCCCAGAAGAAGGATGAGGAGACTAAGCATTCGCAATGGCTATGGAAATACTGAGTGATGGTTGGAGAAAGAGGACAGAAGAAGAAACAGAAGTAAGAGTCTTAGAAGAGGGCATTGGGAAAAAAAACCTTTTGTCACAGTAGACAAGTTTTGTACTAGTCCTACTATCCGTTAACAAAAGTCCAAGCAGATTTCTTGATTGTGCTCACAGGCCAATTTTGTTTTTGATGGATTTCTAGGAATCTTTATCTTTCTGGATCCCTTTATAAATGTTAAATATAAATGTGAGATGATAGAAATATTCCAGTATTTGAGGGACTGCCACAAAAAGGAGGGCTCAGCTTCTTTTCCAAAGCACCAGAGGACAGGACAAGAAACAATAGATGGAAACTAATGAAGGACAGAAGCAACCTGGAATTAAGAAGAAACTTCCTAACAGTGAGATCAATTAGCCAGTGGAACAGCTTGCATTCAGAAGTTGTGGGTGCTTCATCACTGGAGGTTTTTAAGACAAGGATGGGATCCACTTGTCTGAAATGGTATAGGGACTCCTACTTGAGCAGGGAGTTGGACTAGAAGGTCTCTAGGGTCCCTTCCAGCTCTATATTGAATTTAAATTGAAAAATTAAAATTTACACAGGTGGGCATTTTTTATTTCCCTGCTAAATGCATCAAGGTTCTGCTTTTAAAGTTTTGGGTCCCAGGCTGAACCATAATCTGCACTGTTTATTCCACAAGGTGGCCTCTCTTTGAATATTTTGCTAGAGCTAGCTAGGAATGCTAGGAGCTTTAATCCCACCAGGATCATGAAAATGATCAGGCTATCCATCCAGATAGTAATTTCAAATCTCACTTTAATAAGAAAGAAAACCAAAAAGCTTTGCAGTAGAAGTGACTTATTGTTGTGGCTGGTCATAAAATCAGTTAGGTATTTAGTCTAAATTTGCTATTTTTTAAAATTTATATGTCAATCTTCTTAACCATTCAGCTCCCTCATAGAGGATCTCTTTGATCCACTTATTCAATCTTTCCCAAGGACCCGTGATAGGTAGATATTGCTGTTTGATGATGTTAAAAGTATCATCACAGGATATATAAGTTTTTTCAAGTAAGGCTTATATTTGTAAGTTTTGTGTGCTATTTTATGGAGTACTAAAGTTGCTTGCCCAAGATGACAGATATTTTTGACACTGTATAGTAGAAGGAAAACAGATTAACATGCTTGTAAAAGGAGGGCAAGAGAGGGATAGGTATGAGACAATAAAATAACTACAGGTCGTCCTTGATTTACAACCACAATTGAGCCCAACATTTGTAATTCTAAACAAGATGTTAAGGGGATCACTAGTGTTATTAAGTTAGTAATATTAAGGGAATCCAGCTTCTCCACTGACTTTGCTGTTCAGAAGGTCACAAAAGATGATCACATGACCCCATGACACTACAAGTAGTCATAAATGCATGCCAGTTGCAAACCTCTGCATTTTGAACATGTGACCATGGGAATGCTACAATGATCATAAGAATGAAAAATGGACATGTCACTTTTTTCAGTGCCATTTTAGCTTTGAACAGTTACTAAATGAATGGCTATAAGTTGACAACTACCTTTATGTATATGCAGGCAGGGAAAAAAGGAGATTAAGCTATGGGCTGCATGGAAGAGGCAGATTTTTAAGGAAGCAACCAGACAATACTCTAGCTATGCTTTGCGTCCATTGTACTGTAGATCGTAGATTGCTTGCACTTTTATCTTATACTTTGATCAACTGAGTATATTTTTTCTATGCACTTTTAATGTAGTGAGCCTACATTGACAGATGCCTTGCAAGTTCAATCATTAGCCTAGAGACCTTAGAGCCAGCTGGGTCAGCAGCAATCTAATAAATCTCATATGGCCTCCCATTAGACTTTATAAAATGCAATTAATGATAATAGTATGTTTATCCTTTTACTGCTTTGGGGAATCAGGCCCTGTGAAGTATGCAAAACTACAAACATATGTGGGAACATGTCTTAAATATGCATATATACCTACACTAAATCTCAGGGGTGGGATTCAAATTTTTTAACAACCAGTTCTGTGGGAGTGGCTTAGGTGGTGGGCGTGGCTTGGTGGTCATGAGACTGGATGGACATAGCTTGGTGCTCATGTTATTGGCTGGATGTGGCCCACTCAATATCACTCACATCGAGGCAGGCATCTCCTCGCCTGGCCTCTCATGACTGTGGGGATGCTGCAACAGTCATAAGTATGAAAAATGGTCATAAGTCACTTTTTTCAGTGCCATTGTAACTTTAAATAGTCATTCCACACAAGCAAAGTATCAGCAAAGGAGGGGGAAAAAACTCCAGAGATGTTCCTGAGACAGAAAGTCGAGTCCTGCCAAGAATGTAATAAGGGTTAATGGAGAGGCAGTTTCTGTAATCAACAGCAGAATATTTCCTTCCTGCCTTCCTTACAGGATTAGGCCAATAATTTCTTCTAACAACCGGTTCCCTGAACTGCTTAGAATGTTAACAACCGGTTCTAGCAAATAGGTGCGAACTGGTATAATCCCACCCCTACTAAATCTACAGCATGCTGTAAATCTATATCATCACATATTTCATGCAACACATTAGAGGGTTGGGTTTTTTCAAAAATTTCAATACCCCAAATTGAATTAACTATAACCAATGACTTAACGAAACCTAGAAAGGACAATCAATCATTATTTTTGTCTTGAAAAAGTCCATTTAGAATGTTATTGTATATGGGAGCATAATTAGCATTTTGTTTTAAAATTCCAGTTCCCTTCCCATGTTCTTATGAAATACTTATACCCATAAGGTATAAATAGCTATGTAATAATAAGTAGCTATGAGTAAGTATGATTAGTTCTGTTACGGACTAAGCAATTGTGCTAAATTAAAATCCTAAATAGTTTTATTTCCACAGCAGGCTCGTAATTCTGCACTTCTGATTGGCCCGCTAGCAGCGGATCCTGATTGGTCATTCCAGGCTGATCTGATTGGCTGTTAGCGGGCGCTGCTGATTGGACGCCGCCAGCGCGGGAAACTCAAAGTATTGGCTGTTGTGACAGCAGCCAGCCCTATAAAAGGGCTGCTGCTGCCCAAGTATTTTGCTCTGTTCTGAAGTCACTAATAAAGAGGTGAGTCACTACCCGATGCCTCGTCTCCGTTCCTTGCACCCACGCTCCGAACATAACACTGGCGACGAGGATGGGATGCGGAGACAGTAAGAGCTGATAGAACACTCAATGAACCCTACAGAGCACGTGGCTGAGAGCGCACCGAAAGAAGCGGCAGAATGACCAGCAGTGCCATACCACCCGCTCCATTTGACCTGGTAAACGAAGACTGGGACTCATATATGGACAGGATTCAGATGTTCCTGGAAACCAATAATCTGAAAGATGCATCGCCTGGCAAGAAATGAGCTATATTCCTGACCCATTGCGGGCCTGCCATTTCAAAATGGCAAAGGCACTTGCAAAACCAGCCGAAGTCAAGACAATGGTCTGGGACAACCTCACCCCAATCCTCCGGGCCCATTATGCCCCAGCGGTATCAACGCTCATCCATAGACACGAGTTTTACCAGAGGGACCAACAGGAAGGCGAAAGTGTTGGAGACTTCATTGCCGACCTTAGAAACCTGGGTGGACTCTGCAGCTTCACCAACCTTGAAGAAGCCATGAGAGATTGAATTGCTCTGGGTCTCAAAGACCCCACAACCCAGAGCAAGATAATGGCAAAGGGAGACATCACCATTGGAGATGTCATCGCCGATGCTACTGCAGCAGAAGCAACCAGGAAGTCAGCCACTCGAATGCGCCGAGCAAACGAACCGTACCGCCAACTCGCCAGTGACGCTACGCCGTTTTCTGAGAGGCACGTGACAACTACCCACCATGAGGACCTTGAATCCTCATCAGAAAGCAAGGAATAAGAGGTCAACAGACTCAGGTCAGAATGTGACCAGCAGGACCAGAGGAATCGAAAATCCCGTACCAATGCTGTGGATGTGGGGGTAGTCACCCGCGATCTGACTGCAAATTCCTAGATGCACTCTGCCGTTCCTGCCACATCGCAAAGGTCTGCAGAAGCAAGTGAGGACCCAGCCCAACCAGGAAAGAAAACAATTTCCTACAGACAATCGGCACCCCACCAATAAATCAGGACCGCCAAAGCAATCAATGGAACTCTCACTATAGAAATCGAGCAACCACCACTTCATCCAGATGAGAAGAGGCACACCAGACCCTCACCATCAGCCACGCTTCATCCCTTGATGCAAGGAAAATCCGAGTGAGGGTCGCCATCGAGAATTGACTATGCGTTATGGAGGTCAATTCTGGATCATCCCTATCGATGGTATCCTGGAAAACCTTCAAACAGCTGATCCCTGACATCCGTCGCCAGGACCTCAGCACTCAAAACGTCATATTGAAAGACTACCAGAGAAACAGAATTCTGGTTGCTGGTTCCATCAACATCCGAGTAACCTTCAAAGACCACACCGCAACTTTACCATTGACCATCGTCGATCAAGATCGGCCCAGCCTTCTGGCTCTACAGTGGTTTGCGCCATTAGGAATCGAGCTAGATGGCATCAACCAGACCGGAAGTGATGACTGGGAAGCGGCCCTCATCCAAGAATTCCAGGATGTGTTCAGCGAGAAGCTAGGCAAGTACAAGGGATCCCCTATATCATTTAACCTCAGCCCTGAAGTTGCGCCCATTCGCCTTAAGCCTCGTCATGTGCCCTTTGCACTCAAGCCAAAGATTGATGAACAATTGGACAAATTAATAGCCCAGGGCATGTTGGAACTGATTGACCACGCTCGATGGGAGACCCCGATTGTGACCCCCATAAAACCAGACGGATCAGTGAGAATTTGTGGAGACCCTAAATCACGTGCTCAAGCAGAGCGCTTACCCCGTACCTGTGGTCCAACACCTCCTTCACTCTCTAGGAGGTGGAAAAATATTTGCAAAATTAGACCTAGCTCAGGCGTACCAGCAGCTGCCCGTAGACGCATAGACTGCAGAAGCCCAGACTATAGTCATAGAGGGGCTTTCAAGTGTAATAGACTTCAGTTCGAAGTAAGTGTTTATTTTCCAGAGTTTAATGGAAAGATTGCTACAAGGCATAAAGGGGGTCATGCCCTACTTCGATGATGTTCTGATAGCTGCCCCAACTAAATGCCTGTTAGAAAAATGACTCCGAATGGTTCTACAGAAATTTAAAGACGCTGGCCTGAAGGTCAAGAAGGACAAGTGCCAACTTTGTACGGAGAAGGTTTGAATTCCTGGGCTATCTTCTTGACAAACAGGGAATTTACCCAACAGAAAAAAAAACTGACTGCAATAAAAAACACCCCAAGACCTAGAAATAAAACAGACCTCCAAGCCTTCCTAGGACTCATTAACTTTTATAACATCTTCTTGCCCCAGAAAGCAACTATTGCTGAACCCCTGCATAGGCTACTCGACAAAAAGGCTTCCTGGGTCTGGGGACAGCGTGAAGAGCGAGCCTTTCAACAAGTCAAAGACCTTTTAACTTCAGATGCTGTACTGATACAATATAATGAGACCTTACCTTTAACCGTCACCTGCGATGCCTCATCATTTGGGGTAGGAGCCATCCTGAGCCACATCCTACCAAACAGTACTGAGGCACCTATTGCATTTTTTTTCAAAGACTTTAGCTAAAGCTGAGAGGAATTACAGCCAACTTGATAAAGAGGCTCTCGCTATTGTCGCTGCGATCAAACGATTCCATGAGTACGTATATGGAAGACCCTTTTCCATAATTACCGATCATAAACCATTGCTTGGTATTTTAGCGGAGGACAAACCAACGCCCCACATCTTATCGCCAAGAATGACGCGTTGGTCAGAGTTTCTAGCCGCATACGATTACCAACTACTACACCGCCTGGGGAAAGCCATTCCCCACGCTGAGGCCTTGAGTCGCTCACCGCTACCCGAAGTCATAGACGATCCAGCTCCAACCCTCGCTACGCTACAAATTGAAACCTTTCCATCTCCACCATTGACTGCACAAGACATCGCCATGGAAACAAGAAAAGATCCTTGTTTGGCAGGAATCCTCAGCTGGGTGGAAAGAGGTTGGCCTGACAACGAACCCAGCGATATCTTCAAACCTTTCAAAAACCAACAGACAGAGCTTGTGGGGAGACAGAGTTGTCATTCCAGAGTGGCTACAGCAGAAAGTCCTGAACCTATTGCACAATGGACATCCTGACATCGTGCGAATGAAGGCACTAGCCAGGAACTACACTTGCTGGCCAGGTATAGATAAACAAATAGAAACTTGGGTGGCCACTTGCAGCAAGTGTCAAGAAACTCGCTCAGCTCCACCAAAAGCTCTGCCAATGGAATGGGAGACACCCCGCGGTCCCTGGTCCTAAATCCACCTCGATTTTGCAGGACCCACCAAGGGGCATACCTTTCTCATAATCATGGACGCCTATTCAAATTGGCTAGAGGTCCACAAGATGAAGAGCACTACCACAGAAGCAGTCGTTAAAAAACTAAATAAACTATTTGCTACGCATGGGTTGCCAGACATCCTGGTTTCAGATAATGGACCCCAATTCACTGCTCTCGCATTTGAACAGTACCTAGCAGATCGGGGGATACACCGCACCTTTACTTCACCAGCACATCCTGCAGCCAATGGTAGGGCTGAGAAAATGGTCCAATTCAGGAAGAAAACTTTACACAAAATGGAACAAGGAGACATCAACAATAAAGTGACCAGGATGCTCCTCCTCCAACATATTACATCACACAGCACTACAAACAAAACCCCAGCCGAACTCCTGATGGGACGAAAACTTCACTCACATCTTGATCGCATACACCCTGCCTACATGCCAGAACAACCCCTGGGGTCCAGCAGCAGGTATCGCACGTTCAAGGTAGGCGACCCAGTTTTCGCAAAAAACTTCTCTGGTGACCCATTGTGGATCCCCGCTACCATAACTCAACTAACGGGGCCTTGTTCCTACCATTTACAAACTGCTGATGGAAAAATATGGAAACGCCACATTGACCAACTTCGTTCCAGACTGACACCTACCCCCTGCACAAGCCCTGAACCTCAAACCTGGGGGGGAAGGGAGAGCGAGGGGGCCCAAAAAGAGCTAGCATACGACCCACAACGCGAAACCCAGAAGTCAACACAACCAACCCCAGAATATTCAACTTCCGAGGGAGAACTGGACCAGATGATCGCCTCGCCACACAGCAGCACTGCGACAGCAGCAAATCCAAGTAATTCAGGGGGCAGCCTTGACAGAAGCAGGGATGACAGCCCTGCATCGCCCAGCGAAGGGGTTGACCCAGCCATGCCGTTAAGCCCAGCCAACAGCCCAGTGGAACCAGAGTCAAGGCAAGAACTGTTGGGGCAACGCAGATCAGGCAGACAGGTGAAATGACCTGCTTACTTGCGAGAGTACATCACCCTACCCCTCAGACGGAACCTAGAGGGGAGGGGTGTTACAGACTAAGCAATTGTGCTAAGTTAAAATCCTAAATAGTTTTATTTCCACAGCAGGCTCGTAATCCTGCACTTCTGATTGGCCCGCTAGCAGCGGATCCTGATTGGTTGTTCCAGGCTGATCTGATTGGCTGTTAGCGGGTGCCGCTGATTGGACGCCACCAGTGCGGCAAACTCAAAGTATTGGCTGTTGTGACAGCAGCCAGCCCTATAAAAGGGCTGCTGCTGCCCAAGTATTTTGCTCTGTTCTGAAGTCACTAATAAAGAGGTGAGTCACTACCCGATGCCTCGTCTCCGTTCCTTGCGCCCATGCTCCGAACATAACAAGTTCTTCCCTTTGCGAGGGAATTTCTGTCATTCATGTGAGATAAATGAGAACATACAGTATGGAGTGCATTTTGGAACTTGGGAAACTGCTTTTTTGTTTCAGATATTTGAGATTCACAAATGGTACCAAACTATTGTCTCTGATTAATGTTAATTCAATATGGTGAGAAAACCTAGCTTCAATAACTTACTTCTAGTTCAGAAGAATGCGTTCAGTTGACCATGTTAACCTGAGGATAAAAGCAATTTGCCTTCCAAATTATAATATGTTTCTCCCCTGTTCTAGCATGGAGTTGCTTTTTTGCCACCCTTTGTAAGTTCTTAATAAATGTCTATCATAGTCCTTTCATTGAGCCTGCACCTTGTATGTAATGTTTTTTCTGTTACTAAAAAGCTTCCGCATGATTTCAAACATCTCTGCTCTGCACTGCACATCCATAGCAAAGGTCTAATTCATCAGGGAAGTGGAATAATGTAAGTGAATAGCTGGATGTGACTAGAGCACAATATAGACAATAGTTTAAAAGGAGAGAAAGAGATTGAGAAAGAGACAAACAGCCACCCTCTATTTTTGGTTCACAGACTTACCAAAATTTGGAAGCCTCAATTTTGTTAACTTTCCAATGATTCAGGAAGGTTTTATCTAGCCTCTGCTCAAATGTGAGATTTTCAGGTCTCTAAAACAAAACCTGCTTCCTGTAAAAGCAATAGTCTTTTGCTGCAAGCTAGATCTTTTTTGGCATCACATTGTTACTGTCACTAAAAATAATGGGCAATAAGAAAAAAAGATCAGATGCAAGGTTATTTATAAACGATTTCCTCAATCTCTTGTTTTTCTTCCTGAGACCAAAATGCCTTTTTATTGCCAGTATTTAAAAGTGAACAAGCAATTAACAAAACTAAAATGGTACTTCCTGAGTGTTTACCAAGATATTTCAAAGTTTAGAATAAATCACCATACATTAATTCCAATGAGTTCCGCTCTTCAGACATGTTCAGTGAATCTCCAAAAGGGCTAAATATATGCTAGTCTTTATTTTGCCATATGTGTTACTCTCCACCTGAAACTAGAAATCAAGAATGATAAGCACTAGAATAAAGGTTATATTCAGAGTGGATACCTGCCAACATATGAAGATAAGAAAAGTATATGGCTATTGGAATCACCTTCACATTCAGTAATTCAATAACATGGAATGCAAATCTTTTCTCTCATTTCCCCAACATGCATTCAATCTGACAAGCTAGAGGAATAAGTCTATCAAATTAATTTATTAGCAGTTGGGACAAAACTAATGTTGCCACAGTGTGAGCCATTTTTCCCTAAGCTAAAATAATATGTCCAATAGTGACTGAGAACTAACAAGTTGCTGTGAGTTGGGTTCAGATTCAGAAATGTTAATCAATTGCTTGGCAGTGTCTTCAAGCAAAAACAGAGAAAGTCCAGTTGCCTTCTGAAAAAGCACCTTTGTGACACATGGATATATTTTTTAATTTAAAACATTTACATAGCTGCCTGTTATGTTCTGTGCGTGGCGCAAGAAGTGGAGATGAATCGATGAACAGTGAACTTCAACTCTTTATTTAACATGGTGCAACAGCTCTGCTAACGGTCACAACATCCCCCTTTATATAAGCAAGCTCTTGGGTATTTAGCCAATGAAAATACTGGAACGTTAACCAATGAGAAGGGCTCGTTAATAGCCAATCAGATTCTCCTGAATGGACCAATCCGATATCGCTATTATCGGCCAATCAGAAGTGCAGGGCCAGAACCCTGCACTTTACTTTAAGGTTTCAACAATCTTTATTCAAGCACTTTTATTAATTCACAACACTGCCCATATTCCAATCAATTCTGGGCAGCTCCTAATCAAAAGTTAAATCAATATATAACATCATATTAAAACTATAAAAGTAAAGAAATTAAAGCATTTAATGAAGATCTGGTGCCAAGTCAAATCTCTAATGTGCAAGCTCCCTCTTGATTGCTGTTAATTATTAGAGGTAAAACAGCATGCAATTAAAATTCTCAGGGAAAGTATTAGAACACTGACAAGGCATATATGCTGAGGAGAAAAAACTAGCCTCTCAATTTTGCTTATTCAAGTCTTTGCATCAAATAATCAATGTATATTTATAGAACATGAGTTCTGAATATTGGAAGCAGATATAAAGTAATGGATTGAGGAGAAACCAAGCCTTAGAAATAAAATTTAAGAATGGTAGAGGGCAAGATATTCACTATAAAACATAGAAGTTTAATTTGGTTATTAAGTTCTTGAAAAACTGTAGCCTTTGTATGTATGTTTTTTTAATGTTTGTTCCTCTTTGAATTAGACTCAATTGCTTTATGAGGCTCTAGCAAACCCAGGAAATCCAGCCTTAACAGACCTAGGTGATAAATATTTGAAGAGGCACTCTGTTGAAAGGAAAAACCAAGTTTGCTGAGGTTAGCCTACAAAAACCTTTTAATGTGCCCAGAAACTTTTGTGCTGAGATCCTCAGATTCAGTTATAATGAACTGCCAGGAAGAAATCTGAAGTTTGTTTATTTTTATCTTATTTTCAAAGTCTCCTCTCCTGCTGAAATGATTTTTCTAAAAAAAATCTTCTACAAAAGAAAATGTGTGGCAAAAGTCACTAAATAGCATAAGGGCCCTCAAAATCCTATTGCAACAGTCGTACTGAACCAGTCAGTTGTCTGGAACAATCAGCTCAGCTCCACATGGTTACTGCACATAAACCTTTCTTTTGTACTAACATAAATAGGATACCAACCTGGATGTCTGAGTAAGCTTCAGAAGAAGCTAGGTATAGAAAGAAGTCAAAAGACTGTGGCATCGTTTCTAATTTGTATTTTGCCTTATATTTAGCCCTAAGGTGGATGAGACTTCAATTTGGCTGACTTGCGCTCAATATATTTTCCATTGATTTTGAGCGTGAAAAAACAAGTCCATGCTGCTAACTCATCCACTAAAAATAATTAAGAAGACAGGGAGAGAATGCAAGCAATGTGCTTGAAACAGAAGCCACAAAATGGCTCATGTGAAAGCAACAGTTTCTCCTATGATGTGAGTGCCAAGCTAGGCAGAGAGAAAGAGCAACTCTATTGCAGTTTAGCATGCAAACTGTTGATTGGAGGCTCTTGTGGCATCTGATAATAAGTGGCTATTTTGGAGGTGCATGTTAGAATCTTCACAGAGTGGTGACTTGTTGCATGGAATAACTTAGCAGAGATAACACCAGAGCCAAGACAACTTTTCTCCATAAAACTGCTTCATATTTTCAGCTGAAAGCTAGAAACCATGAAATAAGAGGAATATTTCCCTTTACTATTTTATGGCTAAGTGAGTGACTTATTGATAAGAGAGGCCACAAAATGACACACATTTTCTTCCTGCATCCAGGGATGTGCTGTCAATTTGCTACCAAGGGCTCTCTAATCACCATGGGGAAGAAGAGGTCAGGAAAAGCTTTTACTCGATGATCTGGAAAGACAAAAACATCCCTTTTTCTCTTGCTTTCCCTTTCCTGCCCTTTGTCTGGGACCAAGAGAATGATTGACGTTGCCTGGGAACAGTGTAAACCTGCCCCCACACCTCCAGTGTTCCTTAAGCACTCTCTCCCTCAACATATTATTTTATTTTATTTGTTTGTTCACTTCTATTTTATATTTCTTAACCTTCCATCTCCTCCCCATACTGTCCATGGGATCAAGCTGCAGCCCTTGCAGAGCCTGTCTTAAAGTCATTTCTGCGCCAGCGATTTACAACATCTTCAAGAGTTATCCAACCTTGGGCTGCTAAAATAGCATTAATGCAGACAGGCTTCAGTGGTGATGCCATGAAGATGCTGTAAGTCACTGGTGCAGAAAATATCTTGGTGCCATCCCTCTTGTGGATACAACCAGACTGTTGGCAGACAAGCCTCCGTACTTCTGTCCTCATTGTTTCACCACCCTATGGTTACAGCACAAATTATAGAACAGAGCAGGGGTGGGATTCAATTTTTTTTAAATAAAAGTTTTATTTAAGTTTTCACAAAACATACAAATGCAAATAATATATATTTATATTGAGAACAGCGTAGCCCCGGGTTATCACTTCTCCATACAGACATAAACTCAATACATATTTATCTTATACATTCTAATCCATATCTTATAACTATGTTCACAATTTTTTCAATAGCTTTTCCCTTTCTTTACTTCCTATAGCCTTATTTTAAATTATTTCATTCCTTTCTTAATTCAATTACATATCTTTTTCTAATTTTTAAAATCTTTCTAACCAGTATTTTTATACTTTCGTCTGTCCTGTTTACAATTTCATATTATCTTTTCTCATAAAACAAAATTTCCCCTGTAATTACTAGACTGGAGTGTAACACCTTTATATGTTTTTTCAAATCTTATTTAAAAATTTAAGTTACATCTTTACAGTTTTAACATTGATTTTCTAACCTCTATTTTATAACACATACCTATTTTCAATTGAATTCTGCTTGATACATTCCCTTAAAATACACACTAAATTCTTAAAAGAAAAAAGTATATATGTATATATATCTGTGTAACAATAGTAAATGGAATAATTATTCTATTCAAGTACAGCTCTGCCATTAATATTAATAACAATCTTTTACATTTCTATTTCTTTTAACAAACATTACCTAGTAATATCAGTTGTCTTTCACTTTAATCATCTATATTTCATATTTTACTTATTACTGTCTTTAAATAAAAAACCAAACAATAGTTATTAACAGTAGTCAATAAAGTTATTATTCTTATTCAAGTTCATCTTATCAAATGATAGAAATCTTCCATGTTTCTTTTCATTTTTTTAAATGTTCTTTTTAAATCACTGAGAGCCTTATTCTCTTTACAAATATTCCACAATACATCAATAGCATTTTTTTCTATCACTTTAATCATCTAACATATTATATAACAATGCTATTCCATGCACCCTTGCAAAATCCTCTCTTTTAACCATTGTCTCTGTGTCTTTTAAACAGGTTTATACCTTTAATTCTTGTACGTTTTTCCTGTACCTCTATATCTTGTTTCTGTCTTTTGTAGCTTCTTTTCCTTTCCCTCTTCCCTCTCTTCTTCTCCCTCCCCTTTTTATTCCCTTTTCTATCTGATTCTCCCTTCTGTGATCCTCCCTTCTGCTTCTTCCTGATATTATGATTACTTTTCAAATTACTCTTTTTGGGGGGTTGTTGCTTCAGTGCTTAAGTTTTTAACTCCCTATCCCACCTTTCCCTTTTTTACCCCACTTAAGATTGCTTGGTCATTAAAGATTGCTTCTTCGTTGTCTGGTGGGATTCAAAATTTTTAACAACCAGTTCTGTGGGTGTGGCTTAGTTGGTGGGCGTGACTTGGTGGTAATGTTATAGGGTGGGTGTGGCCAACTCAATATCACTCACATCGAGGCACGCATCTCCTCGCCTGGCCTCTCATGACTGTGGGGATGCTGCATCAGTTGTAAGGGTGAAAAATGATCATAAGTCACTTTTTTCAGTGCCACTGTAACTTTGAATGGTCACTCCACACAAGCAAAATACCAGCAAAGGAGGGGGAAAAAAACTCCAGAGAAGTTCCTGAGACAGGAAGTCTAGTCCTGCCAAGAATATAAAAAGGGTTAATGGAGAGGCAGTTTCTGTAAGCAACACCAGCATGTTTCCTTCCTGCCTTCCTTACAGGATTAGGCCAGTACTTTCTTCTCACAACCAGTTCTCCGAACTGCTTAGAATGTTATCAACTGGTTCTAGCAAATAGGTGCAAACTGGTAGAATCCCACCCCTGGAACAAAGGCTCTGAAAATCCTTCACATTAACAAGCAGCTATTTTCCAGCATACCCCTCCCTCCACCCTACCAACTGTCATGCAGGAAGAGGAAGAAGAAAAATAGGTGATGAGCCTGTGTCTGTATAACTACGTATTTCCCTTTCTCTCCTCCACCTTCCTGCCCTGCCTCCCACCACTTCACAAAGGTATCTTTAATTGCCTCATGGGATAAATCTTTGAAAACTTTTTAAAGTTTTAAATAAGGATTATTGTACTGTTATTCCCAATTATTGATATAGCTTGTAAACCACTTTAGGAAGATTGTTATCCTAAAATAATGAATAAGTTATAAGAAGCAAATAATAAGTAAAGTAATGAAAACCTGCCCACAAGAAGTCTTTAAGTTGAGCTACGTAGATGAACTTGTCTTTTATTATGGAAAAGTCCAGCACAGAGCAGAATCAGAGGGCTCAGTTCTGCTTTTGAGTTCCTTTCCCCTCCCAAAAGGAAGAGAGGGAGCAAGCCCAAAACCAAAACTCAGTTTAATACCCAATAAATTTCACTTATATTTAATCAAAATTAAATCTATCTTCAGGCATATGTTGAAATAATTTTCCCCTTCTGTCTCATTTAAAATTAAAATAGGCAAAAATTTAAACTGGCAAAATGTTAAAAACGGGACAGTGTTATACATGAGCAGATTGAAAAGTTGGCAATAACTTTTGGAGGCCCCCAGGAGGCCACGCCAAATGTTTTCATCTCCAGAACAAGGGAGAGGGCTTTCCTTAATGAGTGCCAAGGCAATTGTTTTAGTGACCAGAGTAAATTACCTTTTTGAAAATGGACCTTTTTGAAAATTGGTTCCCCTCTCTAACGGGAAAAGAATAAACCTGGTGGTTTAACCTTGTGACTCATACCTCCTTCTCCCTGAAAATTGCCTCCTGGAACTGTTTGTAAACACCAGGCACCAATTAACCCCTGCAGCTCTAGTGGTAACCAGTAGTTCTAATTTGTTGTGGCAAAATGGCAGAGGGTCAACAAGTCTGCAACACACTTCTCAAAGCTGAAATCTGACAGAAAGTATTTCACATAGAATCCCAAATAAAGTACTTCTGGGAATCATTCTGTCCCTGGGTGGTAATGATGAAAATCTCTGTTAGACTTCAGACCCCTCTGAGTTGTGAGTGGCAACACTAAAATGTTCCATAAAGTATCAAGTTGTTGCTGTTTTCCTGTTTGTATTTGACACTTTATTATCACAGTTTTGTTTTATTTTAAGTCTTTTAGCATTTCACTTGGAGATATTGTGACAGGAAAGAAGGAGATAATAATAATATTTCCACAGTTCAACCCTGTGCTACAAATATTCTCTCTTATTAATTTTATCAATCAGCTGGGGTGATGTTTCTCAATTAATGAATGTGATAGAATCTGTCCTATGGATTTGTCCTATGGTGTTAGATAAAACTCCCATCAGATCTAGCCAATGTAATGAAGGGAGACATAAGGAAGGAGAGATTCTACAGCAGCATTTCTGAAACTTTAAGATGGGTAGATTTCTATCCCAGAATTCCCTAGTCAGCTATTCTTTTGAATCCAATTGCCCAAGTGGCAGTTCTTATTTTACATCCTATTCACATTTCAGATGTAAAATGTTGAGTATTATCTTAATATAAAAATGCAGTTGTCCAGTAGATGGAACATTCTTTAGCATTGCTCTTAACACAAAAGGCATCTATGACATCTTCAAGGTCTACATGACTCAGTAGTCACCAGCTATCCAAGTCCCATTCATGTCAGAGGCACCATTTTTAAGAAGTTTCTGGGTTGAAAGATTAGCTGGTGACGTCACAGTTGCCTGGGGGATACCTGGGGGAGGGGGTTCCTTTCATGTCCCCTTCAAGGAGCTAGAGTGAATGACAGGAACTCACTCCACCATGCAGCAGCACTCAGACTTCAATGCAAACCCCCAACTCAGCACCCTAAACATGTGCCATTGCACTCCTATCAGCTATCAATTGTAAATGAACACGAATCTCCTACTGATTGCTGTAGTAATGGGATGGAATCAGGAACTTCAAAATTTATTTCTAGAGGTATATCAAACTCTTAATTCTTCAGGAGTCATGGATAATGGAAAATGAATTGGTTTCAATCTCAGATTCTTAGAATCCATTACTGCTATCTATTTTTCATTTCCTGTAATTTCAAAGGTGATGTAATGAATCCTAGGAATTACATATCCTACAGTTTTCAGTAGTGCAGGGATGACATTTTTATTGCTTCTTTATTCTTGCACCCGTTTCTTTTCTGTATCACTCTCTGTGATGCAAAATACTACATTACCATAGATTCATATGTTAAGTGCATTCTTAAAGATCTACCTTGTTAGTAAGTTAGTAGTCTTGTTAGTAAGTTTTAATTGTCACCCACCTCTGACAATGCTTGCAGATGTTTTCTCCCACAATATTATTCTATTCTCCATTTTCCAAATATTGTGTTCTGTATGTTCATTTACATTCTTGTAGACGCCGTGCTGTGATTGGTCAAAGCGCGCAGGGATCCGATTGGTCGAGCGAGCCGCTCTGATTGACCCGCTGCGGATCTCCCGCGATTGGTGGAAACTAATCACGGGAGATTCAAAGCGGTGCCATTGGCCATGGCCACTGCGGCTTGGGAATAAAAAGCCGCAGTTTTTCCCCCGGAACCTGAGCCATTCTTGGGACCAATAAATGAGCTGAACCAAGTCACTGAGTCCTGGTCTCCTTTCCGCACCGGACATAACACTGGCGATGAAGATGGGATTCCAAGGCTAATTCCCAACCAACACGTGTCCGGAGGAAGCGAGACCAACGAGATGGCCAGCATCGCACCACCCGCGCCCTTCAATCCTGCTACCAAGGACTGGGAATCATACACAGACAGATTCCTCATGTTCCTCGAATGTAGCAACATGAAGGATGCTGCCAGGCTGAAGAAAAGAGCTTTCTTCCTGACACACTGTGGGCCCGCAGTGTTCAAGATGGCAAAAGCTCTAGCGAAACCCACGGACGTCAAGGAGATGGACTGGGCCGATCTCGAACCATTGCTCCGGAACCACTATGCCCCCGCTGTGCCCACCCTCATCAGGTGGCACGATTTCTACCGGCGGGACCAGAGAGCTGGCGAGAGCATCAGCGATTTTGTGGCTGAACTACGAAGCCTAGGGGGCATGTGCGGGTTCTCGGACATGGATGAGGCCTTACAGGACCGCGTCGTATTCGGACTCCGAGACCCAGTCCTACAGAGCCGACTGATGGCCAAAGGAGACATCGCCCTCGCCGACGCCATCGCTGAAGCCACCGCAGCCGTGGCAACCCGGAAATCGGCGAACCGCATGCGGAAACCAGATACCAGAGACCGCACCGTGACTGCCGACCCAGGACGGGCAACCGAGGCCCACCCGGAAGCAAGTCACCGCGAGACCACCACCCATCATGGGGAATTCCACTCTGCCTCCGACACCACAGACGAGGAGGAGGAGATCCACTGGCTCCAGACGGGATGTGACCAGCAAAATTGGCAGGGTTGTAAGTCGGGGACCGCATGTGCCGGGTGTGGGGGTGACCACCCTCGAGCAGAGTGCCATTTCTTCGATGCAGTATGCTGGCACTGTGATAAAAAGGGTCACATCGCCCGAGTCTGCCGATTGAGGAAGGCCTACAGCCCCAGACGGCGGGACCACAGCGAGTGGAGACAGGACAGCACGCCCCCCAGAGCCAGAGATCGCCAAGCTGACAGCCGATGGGACCAGAGCAGACAGAACCGACAAGGTGGCGAAACCCGGCCGAAGGAGGAAACCCACCAGAAGGTCATCATCAGCCATGCATCAACCACCGATGCCCGAAAAGTCTACGTGGAGGTAGGCATCGAAGGTGAGCCATGCAAAATGGAGGTGGACTCCAAGTCCTAACTCTCCATAGTCACCTGGCAAGAAATCAAACGCTTGGTGCCTACCATCCACAAGAAGGGACTGGAGAACCAGACACTAATAATCAAGGACTACCAGGGAAACCGCATCCCAGTAGTCGGAACCGGACAATTCAAGGTAACATTCAAGGGCCGCACTGCAAAGCTTCCCCTGACGATCGTGGACCGAGACCGACCCAGCCTTTTGGGACTGCAATGGTTTGCACCACTCGGCATCGAAGTCACGGGCATCAACCACACCGCCGAGACCGATTGGGAAAAGCAACTGGCACGGAACTTCCAGGAAGTGTTTGACGGCACCCTAGGCAAGTACCCCCCATCACCCTAGGCAAGGCCCCCCATCTCCTTCAGCCTAGATCCCAACATTCCCCCGATACGCCTAAAACCAAGGCGGGTACCCTTTGCACTCAGGCCAAAAATAGACGAGCAAATAGACAAGCTCGTCAAGCAAGGGGTCCTACAACCAATTGACCACGCCCGGTGGGAGACCCCAATAGTCACCCCAGTCAAGCCCGATGGGTCGGTAAGAATCTGCGGGGACTGTAAGGCCACCCTAAATTGCGGCTTACAACAAAGTGCCTACCCCGTCCCAGTAGTGCAGCACCTTCTACACTCACTGGGGGGAGGCAAGGTTTTTGCGAAACTCGACCTGGCACAAGCATACCAACAGCTGCCGGTCGACACAGAAACCGCTGAGGCGCAAACCATAGTCACCCACCGGGGTGCGTTTCGCTGTAACCGACTCCAGTTTGGAGTCAGCATGGCGCCTGGAATTTTCCAGAGCCTCATGGAGAGGCTTTTGCAAGGAATTAAGGGGGTGGTGCCCTACTTCGACGATGTGCTGGTATCAGCAACCAACCAGCTAGAACTAGAGGGTCGGCTAAGGGAGGTGCTAACGAAATTCAAGGAAACTGGGCTGAAAGTGAAGAGAGAAAAATGCCAGCTTTACACAGAGCGGGTCGAGTTCCTGGGGTACCTCCTAGACCAGCACGGCATCCACCCAACCGCAAACAAAATCAGAGCCATTAAGGAGGCCCCCACACCCAGGAATAAAATGGAACTGCAGGCATTTCTGGGACTGCTTAATTTTTACAATGTTTTCCTGCCCCAAAAGGCGACCACGGCAGAGCCTTTGCATAGGCTTTTGGACAAGGCGGCCACCTGGACTTGGGGGAAACGTGAGGAAGCCGCCTTCAGGAAAACCAAGGACCTGTTCACCTCGGATGCCATCCTCATCCACTAGCCATCACATGGCTACCACTAGCCATCACATGCGACGCCATCACATAGACCCTACCACTAGCCATCACATGCGATGCCTCACCCTTCGGTGTTGGCACCGTCCTCAGCCACACACTCTTGGATGGAAGAGAAGCACCCATCGCTTTCTTCTCGAGGACACTCACCAAACCAGAGAGGAACTATAGCCAGCTGGACAAGGAGGCCCTAGCCATCGTTGCAGCAGTGAAGAGGTTCCACGAGTACCTCTACGGCCACACGTTCACCATTATCACAGACCACAATCCGCTGCTGGGCATCCTGGCAGGGAACCGGGCCACCCCGAACATCCTATCTCCCAGAATGACAAGGTGGTCTGAATTCCTTGCCGCCTACAGCTACCGGCTCACACACCGACCCGGTAAGACTATCACCCACGCAGACGCCTTGAGCCACTCGCCATTACCCAACCGAGACACCGACCCAGCACCCACGACGAGCACCCTCAGCATAGAGACTCTGCCCGATCTACCCATAACCGCGTCAGACATTGCCTGAGAAACTAATAAAGACAAACGTCTGAAGCAGGTGTTACATTGGGTAGAAAAAGGGTGGCCGGAAAAAGACAACGACGAAGCATTCAAGACATTCCGGAACCGGCAAACAGAACTCTTGCTCCAAAAAGGGTGTGTACTGTGGGGGGATAGGGTTGTTATTCCGGAAAAACTACAAGGGAAGGTATTGGGGTTGTTACACGAGGGGCACTCAGGCATAGTTAGAATGAAAGCCCTGGCCAGAAGTTATGCTTGGTGGCCAGGGATGGACAAGCAAATCGAGGCCTGGGTGGCAAGATATGAATGCTGCCAAGAAACCAGACCGAGCCCTCCTGCGGCACCGATCCTGGAATGGGAAACCCCCAGGGGACCATGGTCCAGGATCCACATAGATTTTGCCGGGCCCACTAAGGGACATACATTCCTTGTAACGGTAGATGCTTACTCCAACTGGTTGGAGGTAAGCAACATGAAAACCACCACCACGGAGGCCGTAACCAAGGAACTTAGCAAGCTATTCGCAACCCACGGCCTCCCAGACGTCATCATGTCGGACAACGGGCCCCAATTCACCTCACTAGAATTTGAAAAATTCCTAGCGGAACGGGGCATACGACATGCATTGACAGCTCCGGCACATCCGGCGGCGAACGGAAGGGCAGAACGGATGGTTCAATTTACAAAAAAAAACATCCAAAAAATCAAACACGGGGAAATCCAAGAAAAAATAAATAAAATGCTCTTCATACAACATATAACCTTGAACACAACAATGAACAAAAGCCCGGCAGAGCTACTAATGGGGAGGAAAATAAGGTCCCCACTAGACAGGCTGCACCCCACATACAACCCGGAGAAACCCCCCAACTCCTCTAGCAAGCACCGGTCCTTTGCATCAGGTGACGCCGTCTATGCAAAGAACCTAACCGGAGACCCACTATGGGTACCAGCAACCATAACCCAACTGACAGGCCCCCACTCGTACCGGCTGAAAACAACTAACGGACGAGCCTGGAAACGCCACATCGATCAACTAAGATCGAGAACAATCACAGGAAACACAACCGACACGCAACCAAACACAGACAACCCCCCTAATACAAGCCAAGAGGGGAGGGAATACCCCGGGAACCAGAACCCAATAGAAAGAAACCAGCAACACTTACCAACTGACAGCCAGCTCGAAGCCTCACCAGGAAGAAGCAGCCAGGCCAGCTCAACCAACCCAGAAAGACTAGGTGGGAGTGGCGGAAACCACAGCTCAACCAGCCCGGCTAGACCAGGAGGGAGCTGCGACAAGAGGCCCGGCAAGACCTTCCAGGCGGTTCCATCGACGAGGCCTAGAGCAACAGAGAACCCAACCGAACCGGCCGGGTGCCAAACAACAACTGACCTGTGCAGGTCCAGTAGGCAAGTACGGAGCCCCGCCTACTTACAGGACTACATCACGTAGGACCAAACCAAGAGGGGAGGGGTGTTCTGTATGGTCATTTACATTCTTGTAGACGCCATGCTGTAATTGGTCAAAGCGCGCAGGGATCCGATTGGTCGAGTGAGCCGCTCTGATTGGCCTACTGCGGATCTCCCGCGATTGGTGGAAACTAATCGCAGGAAATTCAAAGCGGTGCCATTGGCCATGGCCACCGTGGCTTGGGAATAAAAAGCCGCAGTTTTTCCCCCGGAACCCAAGCCGTTCTCGGGACCAATAAATTAGCTGAACCAAGTCACTCAGTCCTGGTCTCCTTGCCGCGCCGGACATAACATATTGAATTCATTTTTAAAACTCTGCTAATTAGTTAAGGACAAAACTGCTTAGAAATTAGTTTTTAAATTCCTCACCTGTGCCACGTCTTCCACTTTCAAATGTTGCTTCAGTGTTAATTTTGAAAAACTAAACAAATAATTGTTGGCTGCTTCCCAAATAGTCCTATGTGCTATATCATTGTAGTTCTCACAAGGTGGAATCTTTTATAGATGAGAAGATGCCGCTTTTAAAATAAAAAGTCTTGCTTTGCTAACAAAAACCAAAAAACCTGAAATGCTTTTGCAGCAGAAGCACTGGTTCTCACAATCAGGACAATAAACAAACAGAACAAAGAATTCCAGTGTCAGAGAACCTGGAACACAAAGGACCGCACTAAAATCTCTGTTGTTTTATATTTGGATTTGTTTCCCCCCCAAAAAAAATTATTGAGAACTTTTTTGTCTAATAAGTATATTGCTGATCTAGCAAAAAATTCCCTCTTTCTTTTTAGCCTTTGTTTCCAAGGATGTTGGCACTGGGATAATGAACTAAAAATTTGATCTAGTGAAAGATAGCTAAATATTTAAATAAGAAAATTTTATTGCTAAAATTACAGTATCTTCTGGGCCAAGAAAAGAAAGGTCTATAAAGAGCATGCATAAGATTCCAGAATACCTAAACAGGTTTTTTTGTTTTTCAAATTAACCATTTTTTTAAAAAAAGAAATACTTCTCCAAACATTTCTTTCAGATCATTTCTTCTACTTTTTGCTCCTTTCTGTTGAAAACTTTTACTTCCAGCTGAATGAGAGAAGTAAACTAATATAGTATTTCCTGGAACCAATCACTATCAACAGGGAGGCAATTACATCAATTATATCATTTATGCCAGTGTATTTCCACTGTAAATGTCACAAGCTAAAAGAGAAGTAAAGCATGGTGTTCAAATGTTTTTGAAGATAACACTGGAGTTATGATGTTTTTAAAAAGAAGTTATGTGTGCAAAACTATGGCTTAAAAAAAACCCACATGAAAGACGTACATGCAAAACCAATTTCAAGGATTGTCAATTTAAAAAAAACATATCCTGGAAAGATTTGCACTGAAAAACTATATTAGAGGAGCCTACTTAGGTAACAAAGCTTAGCTGATCTCAAAAGGTTGAGCAAAATCAAAACCAGATTAGCTCTTGGTTAGAAGACTACATCCCAGAAGAAGCAGAGACAAATTGCAGCTACATTGTTGCCAAGAAATTGAATAGCTATCTTTATGAAGTGATCAAAAGTAAAGTTTGAAGTTGCAAACCATGTGCATTATTTGTAATGTCACTTTTTAAAAAAAAAAATAGAAAAACCTGTAAATCAGAACATTGTCCTATCAACAAAAATAATAAAATACCGGGAAAATGGATCGTGTACCCTATCACAAAGCTATATTTGCAACTGATAATGAAGCTAAGTGAAAAGAATGTGCTTTGATAACTGGATATTTCAGTGACTTCTCTCTGACTCAGCTATTATTTTAAACTGAAAGGATTTCTTTGTGGTTCTAAGATAATTAGTATATAATACGTAATTATTTGTTTTCAATAGAAGAGAATCTCTGTAGTTCAAGGCTGAACTGTGGAGTCCTTGGTACTGTCTGAGCTTGGTTATTTACCTGCAGATATTTCATTACTAACAAGGGAACTTGTTAGTGAGTGAGGTTTCTCCCTCTTTATATACATGTAACTCGCCCTGCCAGTTCTGGTGGGGGTGTTGTTTTCTGCTTGATTGTTTGCCTGATATTAATTCTTACTTATCTGGGTGTTAGGTGCTGGAGAGGATGTGTTCTCATTTTCTTTTTACCATTCTTCTTGTCTCTTCTAAATGGTGTGTAAATGTGGTTTATCTCTAGAAGTCTATTAATGGCTGACAGCTAGCTATTTGTTCATTTTTACTTTTTCATCTTTGTGCTTCCAGGTGGATTTACGGCATTGCGAGATACATTACCCAGTTTGGCTAGGAAATCTAGTTCAGAAGCATTTTGGATAATACCACTGACAAGCACTTCTAGATCTAGACAGAGACATTAAGTCAAGGAAGAATTTCTCTAGATGGTGCATTCAATGAATAATGAAATACATCACTTGTCCCTACTTCCAACAGCTAGCCACAGCAACCAGAAAATAATTTATCAGCTAAGGTTTTTAGATAATTTCTTCTTTGCTTTACCTTGTATCCAGATGATACATACATTCAGGGGAGGGTGGTAAAATGGTTGTCTTCTCGTACTTAATTTCAGAATATTTTTTGTTGAGCAACATACACAGCCATGTACTTATTTAAAATATAGTCTATTGCATTATTATTTATATGATGGCTTTTTTATAGCTTTAGTATCTAACACTCAATCTTTTGGATATATTTTCCAAAACTCTTCAGCATTCAATGAAACTTTTGTTTTTCCAAGTAAACATGGCTCAGATTAATGTGGATAAAATGGGCTTCATTAAAGAAAAAAATCATTTTTCTACAATTTGTCAAATTTGTTCATGAGTCACATGATTGCATAGAAATACAGCAATATAACAAAAAAACAGAGTAAAGACTATGATTATGTCTGTGTATTGTGATCATTATGAATTAGTGACAACTCTCTAGATCAGGAGTGTCAAACTCAAGCTTGTGAGCCATATCCGGCCTGCGGGGTGCTTAGACCTGGCCCGCGGGGTCATCCTGGAAACAGCAAAGGACCAGCCCGCATTGCCTCTGCTAGCAAAAATGGTGCTTGGGAGGGTCTCCCAAGCTCTGTTTTCACTAGCAGAGGGTTGCAGGATGCAGCCCAGCCAAAAACAGAGCTTGAGCCCATTTTTGCTGACAGAGCACTCAGGCCATCATAGGCACCCCTGACACAAGTGATATCAAGCTAGCCATGGCCACCCTGGCCATGCACCCCCCCCCAGCCTCTCTGAGGTCAAACACAACTCTGATGCGCCCCTCAATTAAATCAAGTTTGACACCCCTGCTCTAGATACTTCAGATTTAGCTGCAAATGCAAGCTGTCCTGCATATAAACTTGGTTAGAAAATGACCAAGCAGGCTGCTAAAGATTGAAGTCATTACTGGATCAGAGAATATAAGGATTTTACTGAGTATGTACTGTGTGTCTATGGCTGAGTCAAATATATTCCTTGAGGACTAAGCTAGTGGCAATATCAAGTGGCCCATGGCAATATCAAGGAACAGAACCAAGTTCAGAATTCATGTACTTAGAATGGTCAAGCAAGATGTGTTGCAGAATTCCAATTACATACAACACCATGAGTAAAGAAGATTCATTATATCCAACAAGCTAGATACCTTTCAACCTGGTACCACTTGATTAAATAGCTCAAGATAGTCCTACTTTTGCCAACTGTAACAATTGATCAAACTCCCAGCCCATGGGCCTGATGCACCACATGCATCACATGCCCATGCCTGGTTTAGTGAAGGGGGAAAAATTCCTGATATGACATGTAATGCCACCATGACGATGTGAGTTTGACATCCCTGCCTGAGTAACATACACCTCTATAAGACCAGGAGAAAGATAGGGATACTGGTTATTCTTTTCACATCTACTCTAGCAGATGCTGATGATCCTTGGTCTCCTGTAGGTCCTGTTGAAAAGATATCATGTTCTCATTACTATCAGAGGACTCATCAGAAGACTTTTACCAAGGGATTTTTGCAACATTAGCAGTTTCAAGATGTGGATTGCAGAAAACATTTGCAGAAAAGTCTAACTCTTCACAAATATTACTTGATTTTGTAATCTGACACAAAGTTTGAGGCAACAGAGGATATCCAAAAGTTAACTGAATCTTTCATAGCTATTGGTGATCCCAGTATTGTCATATTAGATATCTGGAGTGATTTGCCAATTTATACAGCAACTATGTTTTTGAATACTCTAAAGTACATATCCCCCTGTATCTTAAAAATGCTATGATGAATCGGCATATTTATTTCCTAGAGAAATCTCTAAAGGTTTGTGCCATCTTTCATCTGAAACAGAAGTGGTGCCTAAGGCTATCATATACTGTAGGGACCACCAAAATCCAGATGACAATCAATTGGGAGCAAAAATTTTCGATATCCTTTTGCTTGTCTTCTGTGGTCATCTCGATATTTTTAGCTCTAATAAAGGGGAAGCAGAAAATTGAGAAGAGGAAAACTGGAGTTGGCATAAAAGAGGAGATTGTAAAATAATTCTGGGAAAACATGAAGTAAGGGGACCTGGGCTGTGGATAAGGAGGAAAATTTGGGGCAGGGGGACAACAATTAGAAGCATCAGATAGACAATTGGGAGGCTTAATGGTGAGGCAAGGAAAGAGAACAAGCACTTTCTCTTTGCCTCCATATATATGGAAGAAAGAACAAAGAATGTAGAGGTGATTCTTAAAAAAAGAATTGACAGGTTTTGAGATGAGAAAGATAGTTTGGAAGTGAGAATTATCCTGAAAAAGTGACAGAGGGAGGGAGAGAGGGAGAGAAAGAGTGTTGTGTATGTACCATAGTTAATAAAGTATGAGCTTGAGGTAAAGTGCAGGGTTCTGGCCCTGCACTTCTGATTGGCTGTTAGGTGGTCAATTGGTTCGGATTGGTTAGTTCGGATTGGTTAGTTCTGAGGAATCCGATTGGCCCTTAACAGAGGATTCTTAGTGGTTAAAAGAGCAAGCGTTCATAGCTCGTTATTGGACAATTCTTACAAGGGTTGCCTATATAAGGCAGAGTTCACTGTTGTTGTTAGAGAAGTCACTATGCTAATAAAGAGCTGAAAGTCACCATTCAGAGGCTGCCTCCATTTACTCCGACCCATGTCCAAGTACTTAACACTGGCGACGAGGATGGGATTTGGAGACATCTGAACCGAAGAAGCCAGGAAGCAATACCGAGCACGTAATAGACGACGCCAACAACGGAACCATGTCCAGCGGCATCGTACCACCCACTCCGTTCGATCCAAACCAAGAGGATTGGGAATCCTACATGGATCGCTTCCAAATGTTTCTCGAGACAAATAACTTGAAGGACGCTACACCAGCAAAGAAGCGGGCACTGTTCCTGATGCATTGTGGCCCAGCTTTATTTAAGATGGCTAAAGCACTCGCCAAACCTCGAGAAGTGAAAGCCATGAGCTGGGACGACCTCGAACCCATCCTGAGAGACCATTACGCGCCAACCGTGCCTACACTCGTGAGACGCCATGAGTTTTATCAGAGAAACCAATGAAAATGGGAGAGCGTGGCCGATTTCGTGGCAGACCTCTGAAATTTAGGGGGTCTCTGCAGGTTCGCCGATTTAGAAGAGGCACTAAGAGATCGAGTAATTCTGGGATTAGATGCGGTAGGCGTGCAAAGCAAGCTGATGGCAAAAGGCAACATCAGCCTTGCTGATGCCATCGCCGAAGCCACGGCTATGGAGGCGACCAAAAAGTTGGCTGCACAATTACGGCGAAGCCGCACTCCGGTAACATTACCGACCAGCGAAATCTTACCCAACTCAGAAGGGCAGCTACTAACAACGCACCACGAGGACATCTCTTCGTCATCAGACAGCGACGAAGAAGGGGTCCATCGACCGGTCTTACTGGGACCTTCGCCCGAAGCCCTTACACCCTTGTGCTGGCTGTGGAGCCAACCATGCCAGGGCCGAATGCAAATTCCACGACGCACTCTGCCATGAGTGCGGGAAACGAGGCCACATCAGCCGGGTCTGCCGCAGCTTATCAGGCCTCAGCCAGGCCTCAAAAGGGGCCAACTATTGCCAATCGACAGGAAACCGTTCTGTAAGGCGAGAGCCAGTAAACCACTCCTACAGAAATTGAGCTTTGCAAAAAGAAGAGGCTCACCATACTATCACGATCGGTCACGCCTCAGTTTTGGACACTAATAAAATCCGAGTCATGGTCGCCATCGAGAACCAGCCTTGCCACATGGAGGTCGACTCAGGATCGTCCCTCTCGATGGTGTCTTGGAAGACACTCAAGCAACTCATCCCCACAATTCAATGCCAAGACCTCCAATTTCAACGCCTCATCCTCAAGGACTACCAAGGAAATCGAATCCCCGTTGTCGGGTCCTGCCGAGTCCGAGTCTCCTTCAAGAAGCATACAGCGTACTTACCTCTAACGATCATCGATAAAGATAGGCCTAGTCTATTAGGCCTCCAATGGTTTGCGCCACTCGGCATTGAAGTGGCCGGCGTGAACCGAGTCGGTGGTTGTGAGTGGGAGGAAGACCTTATCTCTGAGTTCAGCGACGTCTTCGTGGACAGCTTAGGCAAGTATAAGGGGACCCCAATCTCATTTAGTCTAGATCAAAAAGTAGCCCCCATTCGCTTGAAGCCCCGTCGAGTTCCGTTCGCTCTTAAAGCAAAGATCGACGAACAACTCGACAAGCTAATTGCTCAAGGGGCATTGAAGCCTATCAATCACTCTCCATGGGAAACCCCTATTGTAACACCCATTAAGCCAGACAGGTCAATCCGAATTTGTGGAGACTACGGGGCCACTTTAAACCATGCCCTACAGCAGAATGCGTATCCACTTCCGGTGGTGCAGCACCTCCTCCATTCTTTGGGGGGTAGAAAGGTTTTCAGTAAATTAGATTTAGCTCAAACTTATCAACAATTACCAGAAGATGAAAAAACGGCCCAAGCCCAAACAATTGTAACTCACAGAGGTGCCTTTAAATGTACCCGATTACAATTCGGAGTTAGTGTAGCCCCGGGGATCTTCCAGAGCTTCGTGGAAAGGTTATTACAGGGAATCAAGGGCATGGTTCCTTATTTTGATGATGTATTAATTGCAGCCCCTACAAAAAAAATCTTGCAGGATTGTTTGAAATGCGTTGTTAAAAAATTCCAAGAGGCTGGACTTAAGGTGAAAAAAAAATGTCAATTATATACTGACAATGTTGAGTTTCTAGGGTACCGAATTGATAGCCAGGGCATTCATCCTACCGAGAGTAAATTAAAAGTAATCAAAAACAGAGTTTCCGGTTTCATGTGGCTTCGGGGCAGCAGGAATTCGCGACAGCTCGCGATTCCTGCTGTGCTAGCCGCCGAAGTACCCCCGATCCAGATGGGTCAGGGGGATATGGCTGCCCTGTAGGGACAGCTGAAGAGAGAGGGGAGTTGGACAGCGGGTTGGGGGTGTCGCAGACCCCCTCCTCCTCCGGGAAAACCCCTTTTTCCCAAGGCGGTGGAGCGGCGGTCAGCAATGGCCGCCACGAAGAAGCCAGCAACCGGGTAAGATTGCGCTGGAGGAAGTAAGAAAAGTGAAAGTGCTGTCTGAGCCGGGTCAAGTAACATCTTTCAAATTTGTTGGAACTGAGCTGTTTGAATTGCTGGAGGATACATTGTATCCCTAAGAAGAGCGAAAGCGGAGGAGAAGCTGTTAAAGGGAACTTTTTTTTTCTTCACTCTCCCATCCCATGGAAACAGCAGATATGTTTGGACATATTGGACATTGAAAGTGAATTGTTTTTAGAGTTGAAGCTAAGGGACAAAAGGGTTCTTGGACATTGAAAAACTTAAGAAATTGGAAAACCCTTGTTGGAGGTATGGATTTCTGATTATTTAAAATTGATATTGCAAGTGGGAAGGGAGAGGAAAAAAAATTGGAGCAGAAGCTGAAAAAGGAGGAGATTGCCTAGAATCCCAAAGAAAGGTATATGGTAATTGGACCTCTTTGATTAAACATTAACCCCAGAAAGAGAAAGAGAAGAAGGAAGAAAAGTATTAATTTTTGGAATTTTTTTTTTTGAATTATTTTTGATTAAAAATATTTGTGGTTGTTTTGGGAAAAGTTTCTTTTTTCATAATGGCATCGCTTGTGGATGAACTAAAGACTGAATATCAAAAATATAAAAAAGAAGATACTTTGGGCACTTTGTTTCAATTCTTAGAAATGGCATTATGTACTTATGAAAAGTTGACTACGCAGCAGAAGGACTGGGACAAAGAAGAAGAGGAAGAAGAAGCCATCTTTGATGAACAATGGGTTCTTTCCGGGGAGGAGGAGAAAAAGAATAAGAAAAAGGGGATTTTAAGAATTATAAAAACAACCAAAGAAGAGAAAAATGAGCGGAAAGGTGGAGGCAAGGTTTGAAAGCAAAGGAAAGGGAGTAAGAAAAGGGAGGAGGAAAGACAAAGGGGTAAAAAGGGCAAGGAGAAGAATAAGCAAGAGAGAAAGGGGGGGAGGAGAAGCCTCAATGGGGGGAAGCAAGATCTAAAGAAAAAAAGTTTATTCAGAGACAATGGATGAATTTAATTTAGGATAAAAGAGGGATTCTGGAGGGTACATAAGATTGTGTTTTTTATATGTGTATTTAGAGTATAAAATTCATTGTGTAATTTTAGAATCTATTAAACAGAATCCCAAGAAAAATTGTTATATGAAGTACTTTTAAGTTAGAGTAATGAGTTATAGACATTACTCCAATTGGTGTATAGGAGAAGTATAATAAAAGAAAAAAGATGAATGGATAGTTGGAAATAGAACAGACAAAGAATATTATTGAAAATGGTAATAAGATATGAAAGGATATATAAAGGTTTTGTTATGTTTTTTTTTTTTTTGGATGTTGTATATTGAAAAAAGGCAAAAAAAAATTTAATTAATAAGAAATAATTTGTATGAAAAGGAGAAGTTGGGATAAGATATGAAGTTAAATAGAAAAAGTATTGATACTACAATTTGGAATTGTTATGTTCTATTGGTTTTCTTCTTTTATTATTTTTTCTTAGAAAAGAACTTATAAGCTATTATGCCTTGCGCATTGTTTATATAAAATTGATAAAAATGGTTTATATATATATATAAAAAAGAAAATGATAATAAGATATGGAAGGATATATAAAGTGAATATGATGTTTGAATTTGTGTCTGTGTGAAGAGTTTCAACCCGGGATCAGACAACCTTCAGAAAAGATCTTTTAGTTTTGTTTATGTTTTATTGTGTTCTCTGTAAAATTAATAAAATTTGTTTTTTTTTTAAAAAAAAAGTGATCAAAAACGCTCCCAGACCACGCAACAAGGCCGATCTCCAGGCGTTCTTAGGCCTCATTAATTTCTATAATGTATTTTTACTGCACAAGGCAACTGTCGCTGAACCGTTACACCAATTATTAGATAAGAAAGCATTGTGGGTATGGGGTTACCGGGAAGAGCAAGCATTCCGGAATGTTAAAGAACTGCTCACATCTGACTCTGTACTTATGCAGTATAACGAGACTTTGCCGTTAGTCATAACCTGCGATGCCTCGCCTTTTGGGGTGGGCGCCATTTTGAGCCATGTACTGCCTAATGGGAACGAAGCCCCTGTTGCATAATTTTCGAAGACTCTTTCACAAGCAGAGCGGAACTATGGACAAATTGATAAAGAAGCCCTCGCAATCGTTTCAGCTGTAAAGAAATTTCATGAATATGTGTATGGAAGGACATTTACCATTATAACTGACCACAAACCATTGCTAGGGATAATAGCCGGGGACAAGCCAACCCCCTACATATTATCCCCTAGAATGACCCGATGGTCAGAATTCCTAGCTGCTTATAATTATCGCCTGCAATATCGCCCGGGGAAAGCCATTCCCCACGCCAACGCATTAAGCCGAGCACCGCTTCCAGAGACTCTCGACGATCCGGCACCAACGGCAACCACGTTGCAGATCGAAACACTCAACTCGCCGCCTCTGACCACCCGAGACATCGCAAGAGAAACCAAACGAGACCACACCCTAGCTCGAGTCCTAGGTTGGGTAGAACGTGGATGGCCATTGGACCAAGTTCCAGATGACTTTGCACCATTTAAATCTTGACAGACTGAACTTTTTTCCCAAAAAGGCTGTATCATCTGGGGCGATAGAGTCGTTGTCCCAGAATGACTCCGGAAGACGCTGCTACGAATTCTGCACGAGGGCCACCCCGGCATCGTGCGGATGAAAGCACTTGCACGAAGTTACACATGGTGGCCAGGCATGGACCGGCAAATCAAGCAGTGGGTCAAAGCGTGTGCCAATTGCCAACAAGTCAGCAACGCCCCACCAAAAGCCATGCCTACTGAATGGGAAATGCCACGTGGACACTGGTCCAGAATCCACCTGGATTTCACGGGGCCAACCAAGGGCTATACCTTCCTGCTGACAGTCGACGCATACTCCAATTAGTTAGAAATTCATCGTATGACGGCTACAACATCCGAGGCGGTGATCAAGATCCTAAATAGACTCTTTGCAATCCACGGATTGCCTGACGTCCTGGTGTCCGATAACGGGCCACAGTTTACGGCACTAATGTTCGAGCAGTACCTCGCTGACCGCGGCATCCGCCATGCGCTCACCTCATCTGCGCACCCTGCAACCAATGGCCGAGCGGAACGCATGGTCCAATTTGTTAAAAAGACTTTGCAAAAAGTGGACTATGACAATATCGATGACAAGGTCAACCAAATTCTCTTTTTGCAACACATAACTCCACATAGCGTCACCGGCAGAACTCCCACAGAACTACTGATGGGACGAAGACTCCGCTCCCACCTTGACCGGTTGCACCCTGCTTACGAACCGGAAAAGCCAATAGGATCCAGCGGCCGCTGTCGCACCTTCCAGGTAGGAGACCTCGTTTATGCACGAAACTTATCGGGCGATCCGTTATGGATAGAGGCGACAGTAGTACGAGTGACCGGCCCCAAATCCTACGTAGTGAAATGCTGTGACAATAGACTGTGGAAATGGCATATCGACCAATTACGGTCACGGCTCACAACGGCCAGTCAACAACTCCCCCATGACCAAACCGAGGGGGGGGAGGTACAGAAGAAGATGAAGTTCCAGGGAACCTGCTCGAAGGGAGCAACGAACTAAATGATACTCAGGAAATGGAGCAGGAAGGAGAATCGTTTGCACCGCAAGAAATTGCACCTGAGCAAGAAGCAGAACCACTGCCAAACAACAATCTACCTCAACAGGATTGCAACCAACCAATCCAACGAAAATCCGAAAGACTTAAAAGACAACCGTCCTATCTAAAGGACTATATAACTATACCATAATTAAGAAGCCAGGGGGAAGGGGTGTTGTGTATGTACCATAGTTAATAAAGTATGAGCTTGAGGTAAAATGCAGGGTTCTGGCCCTGCACTTCTGATTGGCTGTTAGGCGGCCAGATTGGATTGGTTAGTTCTGAGGAATCCGATTGGCCCTTAACAGAGGATTCTTAGTGGTTAAAAGAACTAGCGTTCATAGCTTGTTATTGGACAATTATTACAAGGGTTGCCTTTATAAGGCAGAGTTCACTGTTGTTGTTAGAGAAGTCACTTTGCTAATAAAGAGCTGAAAGTCACTATTCAGAGGCTGTCTCCATTTACTCCGACCCATGTCCAAGTACTTAACAAAGAGAGAGGTGTTTTTTGTTTTTTTTTTAAGATCTAGGATACTGTTTATTGGTGAAAAGCCTCAACAACTGGCATTCTATGAAATGGATTTCTACTGTAATTAAGTCTTACAGGATCAAAAGGTAGCTTTGCCTTCTATTAATCAAATGCTGCAAGTTCAGATACCAAGCAATTAATTTACTACCTTTTAGCCTCACTATATTTTTCGTTATGGAGGGATAGACTGCTCCCATCCCTGCAGGTATTTATAATAATGCCATAACACTTTCTCAAAATTCCAAGTGTGTTCATTAATGGAGATAATATTACATTTTTGCTTTGCTTTGCTTTGTTTTCAGTCTGACCCTTATGTATTCTGCACATGCTCAGGAGCACATCCTCTAACAATATGATATGAAGTCAGGCTCCAGCTGATTTCATATTTTTAATACTCACCAATATAATGCACACCCAGGAAAGGAGCCATTTTAAAGGACGGTTCTTAGGACACTCTGTAGTGTGAAATGCTATTTGGAAATGCAGCTAAATCTCTGTTTAAAAAGAACTGTGTGTTCCTGGCTATAATCTTCCCTGCAATGCACATCAGAGCTGACTACTTGTTTATTTGGTGAGTTCAGCTTCTTGTAAAAGAGAAAAGAGAATGAGAGTGAATAGACAGAAAAATCTGTCGCTGCTGTTTGAACAAATGCTGTCATAGTTAGCCTTCAGCATTTACTGGGTTGTCTCCTTGACCTTCTTTTCAATTAGCCTGCTAAAGGTTATGCAGAGCACTATCAGAACTGCAGAACAACAATAGATTAGCTAAGTAATGTTTCCTAACCAATAACTCCTTTCAGAATAATCAATAATAATATCCAAGTTAAATGTAGCAGTCATTATTGAGAGCTGAATTTCCAACATTCTCATCTTGAAAAATGAGGTTTCAATCCCTGCACTGCCACCTATTGTTGAAATAATTTAATTCAATGTATAAGATAGAGTGGCTAATAATGCCTGTTTTTTCCTCCATCCCACTTTTTTTAAAAAGGGAAATGACTTCTTGCATCCCAACATTTTTTCAGACAGAAAAAAAAATGAGTATTTGAATTCCAAGTCTAATGGGACAGGGAAGCATCACAAAAAAAAAAAAAAAAAAGGCACTAGTGACTCCTGGTGGCTTTATTGGCACAGCTGAGTTTTCTTGGTAATGAAGATGAACTTTGAGGATTTTTCTTGAATTTTTTTTAGTTCAGCTTCCAATTCTCCATGTACTGGTATTCCCTAGAAATATCTGACTAAATACAAATCAGGTCATCTTTTGAACCACTGGAGTAGACACATGACTTGTTTGCTTAATATTGTTTTCCATAAAATAGTCACAAAAGGTAAAGACATATAAGTATTCCACCTAATGTTGAAACACCTCTAGCATTCCAAAATGTTACAAACCTATTATTTTGCTTGAACTAAAGGAATATGCAAGAAAGGAAGAATTTGAAAACAATCCAGACTGTAAAGGGAGAAGGGGCAAAAAAGCAAGTTATTTGGACATGTGACCATGTCTTAATTGAAGCTATCTCCCCTTTTGCATGTGTATTCATGTAACATGCATGAATAAAGGGGTGGATCCTTTGATCCCATTTGCTTGCTTCCCATAAGCATCATTACCTCCAGTGTCTTGAGAAAAACAACAACCACAAAATAGTTTCACAGGAGTTTCAACTTAAATTTAAACAACAGCAATTGTAACTAAGCTGGAAATAATTTAGCTGAGACCTGCAAAAATACACTGGGAACCCAGATTCTCATTCTCAAATGCATTCAAACAGGTACAGAATGCTTTGTGAAGGTGTAGTAACATGTTATAAATTATAATGTGTATGATGCACATATCAATATAATGTATATCAGTATAATGATTTCCTTATGAGTAATAAAATCATAGTTGTTAATGGAGGTAGAAATTGAGTTAATATGCAAATAAATGGAATGAATTAAAAACCTATGTAGGATCTGCAAGCATAAGTATGTGGGGAGCCAACATCTAAAATGGGTGGGCAGCTATGGCAACCTTATGACCTGCAGACTTCAACTCCCAGAATTCCTGACTGGTTCTGTGGACTTCATAATATTGCCTAGCTTGCCACCATGGTCTAAAATATCTGATTAGTTCCTGATTAATAAGATAGCTGTGTCACCCATTCCATCCTACATGACTTGGGAAATCTTGATTCATTCCCATGGGCTCTAATATGCTAAACATAACTATAGAAACAGTCACTATCCTGTTCAGGCTCCCAGAGTCTCAGGGGCTGCCAGTTTCCTAAAAGTGTCTAAGAATATTTATTAATCGTTGATTTTCTCACTTTTGATTTTCAGAATTTTTGCCTAAGTATTTGCCTGGTCATTACTAAATAACCTGTCCCCCATCCCCCAAATTTTATTGTCTGTCACTTTATGACTTAGTTAGACCAGGTTGTCAAAATAGTCTAATAAACAATATCCTTGTTAAGACTTTTTTATTTCTTGGTTTTTTTTTAATGCAATTGGGCTACAGAGATAATTAGCCAATATTGTACAGATAGCAATAGGAAGGTTAGCAGATGCAGAGGCAGGGAGGAATATCCATCATGTTCAATCTTCCCAACCTGACATTAGTGTAATATAATTCCTATATTGACTTTCTCCAATTACATTCTTTCTAGCATAATACCTTAGGTCAAGTGAAGGAAATACATTGCAAACACATAGCATATGAAGTTTTCACATGCTAGAAGTATTTCATTATGGTAGATGGCACCCTTGTTTAGTAAACTTCTTTTCCATGTGTAGTTCCCTCCCTGCCTTTTCTACTTTTTAATTAAATTAAAACCAAACTAATGACTTTTTTTCTGGCAGCAAACTATTCCATGGGTAACTAGGGAAAGAAAGGTTTATTGCAGTTTATTAACATATATTAAAATCAATTGAAAACATTCTATCCAGCCAGCTGATTGAAGAACAGGCTCCCTGTAGATGTTTGTGTTTTGCATTAAGAAAGTTGTCACAAGTAATTTGGGCAAGAATGCAGAGCTACAGACTGCCAAATATTGATTAATTAAGCCCATGTTTGGATTAGTTCTGCTAGATGGTTTCATTAGGGAAAATGACTGAAAATATGGAATAAAGGAACCAAGGGAAAATATGGGGGATTAGAACATCAGTAAAACCTGAGACAAAGGAGATGAGAGTTAAAGAGGGATGATCAGATCACATCTGGCACCTAGTGAATTTATTCACTGACCCTGTTTTTTGCTAGAAGAGAAATAGATGCTATATGAGATTACATGTTGCTTTCTTTCATCAATGTTTCTCATTTGCAGTTATTTTAATATTGTATTATTAGACCAGAGCAAATGGCTGTAGAATTTATTTACTGAAGTCTAGCCAGGGGCCATAGATCTGTGATAAAACATACAACTTGCATACAGATGGAGCCATATTCAGTATTTAGCCTGTCCATTTTTAAAAAGTGAAAGATTTAGCAAGGCCAAACAACCCTTTGCTTAAGATCTAAATAAAGGGTTCCCAAGATGCTTGACTAGCTGGAAGTACCTGTAATCACCAACCACTATATCTTTTTTTTAAAGTGCCATAATATTTATGTTAATAGCTTTTTAAAGTAATCACCACAGAGACATGTCTATGTATTCCAGGGCACTTGTTGGCTTCGTTGTAAATATATATCTTCTGAAAATTACAATATGATGGATTTATAGAGTAGGTCAGAATTTTGATCCCTGGTGGAAAAGTGCTACATTATTCATAACAATGATCATGGCTGCAAGAAAATGTGGTTTACTACTTGGAAAACAAAGGCCTTTTAAAACCAAATTATTTAAAACATTAGGAATAATGATTTGTGACAACTGATACATTAATCCCAGGGGGTTCAATGGGGCTTGGAAATTGATAAAGGGGAAATAGGCAAAAGTGCAAATCTGATAAGCATCTAAACTCTAATTTTATGTTTTCAGTTATATGAAGTGATGCAAAAACTACAACAGTCAATAGCATTATACAATACTTGTATTGGACCATGTCTAGATTCATTCAATTGCTTAGATCTGCAGTTATCAAGTGATAGATGTGAATGGGTGAACAGTTCAAGTGATCAATTAATGCAATGCCAAGAAATCTGTCAAACATCGTAGACAATATTAGATAAACAGAATGAAGTTATAAGTCAGCATCCAATACTGAAGATTACTAAAAGTGAATTTTAGAAAGAACCTCAAATATGTCATATGAATGAGACCCCACAGACATTTGATTATGAGATCAATTTACTTTTAACTAGATCCCTAGAATCTACCCATTAGAATATTATAAAATGTTTATTGAAAAAAATTGATGTAGAATAGTAAAATAACTAAAGTTTAGCATGTATCCATTTAGTACCAGTTCAGATCTGGAATTATGCACGTTTTATAAATACATTTATCTTACCCATCTGCCCCTATCTTTGTCAGTCTAAATTACAAGAAAAATGTGCTTTTTAATGCCATTATTATTAAACTATTGAGAGTCAGAATCTAGCTCATAGTCATGTGATTTTTCTCTTTTAACCTGTTGGCATGAGCAGTCTTCTACATGCATCTACATGCCTCTAACATTGAATTAGAGTTAGTTTGAGAGCTCTGATGAACACACTATATTCCTTGGTGGTATTTAAAATACTGGACTGGATTTGAAGAATTGTGTAGGGCAGAGGAAACAATGTATGAGAAAATAAGCAGCATACTGTACAATTCTACCTAATGATGTAAAGTAGTGAAATGTTCAGTCCTGTTCAGAGGAAACGGGTCAGGAACTGTGAGAGTTCTGCAGCACAGCAGGTAAGAATTTGTTCAGTTTCAATTGACTTTGACACAACTTTCCATTTTGATTATTTAGTCAAATAAATTACAGTTCTTGTAGACAGAAAACATAGGGAATTTATGGGGAAGGGCAAGAGACATAAAGTGATGTCCCTTTTGAGGGAAAACTAGGCTGGAATTGGATCTTTTTCCATTATGTTTATATTTTTGTTCTTTGTTTTTAAGTAGTTGAGATTATTTTTAGGTTGTACTGTATTATGAAAGGGACAAGACCCTTAAAGGTATGCCATTGTCATCATAAGGTCAGGAAGCAAAAATAGGTTTGATTGTTATGTTTGAGGTTGATTATGTGGCTGCTTTAAGAGAAAGGAATTTTTCTTCTCCATTTTCAGTTCATCAAAGTTTAAAGCCATCCTTTCAAGTTTGAGCCCAAATGCACACAGAGAGTGATATATACCTACTTTATTTAAATTCCCTTTCCCTGAGCTTGAGTGATCTGATCCTATGAACTCCCTTTCTCCGGATGTAGGTCATCCTTTCTTGTCTCATATATAAGCTTCCAGATACGACACTTGTATGTGTTTGTTTATTGTACAGAGCTCATATAGTCTCAATTCTATTTTCTCTTTTTGCTCAGTTGTATGTTAAATTGTTACTTCCCTATAGGATTCCTCTACTGATCTTTTAAATTATAGCTTAAGCAAGATTGGGGAAATTTTGGCTCTCCTAGATAGGATAGGATAGGACAGGATAGAACAGAAAAGAACAGAACAGAACAGAACAGAACAGAACAGAATACTTTATTGGCCAAGTGTGATTAACACACAAGGAATTTGTCTTGGTGCATATGGAAGTCTTCTGCCGTTAATATGGTCTTGAGTGATATGTACTTAGGATAGAAATCACTATCAGAAATATTGTGTTTATCCAACAAGAGGCCGAAGTCAATAAATTGATTGTGTGCAATAGCAGCTGAACTAATTCTGGTTCCCTCTTCCTCTCTCAAAACAATTATGCAAGGAAACTGGATGTGCTGGATGTTTTGATTACTTTGTGACATATTAATATGAGGCTATTACCATTATTTCACTGGATAATTTCTACTAGGAGAATTGAACTCATCCCCCAGTGAAATGTCTAGTTCATATTTAAAATAGAACATACAATAATATGGTTGGAAGGATTTTGGAAACATTCTAGTCCAGGGGTGTCAAACTTGATTTCATTGAGGGCCACATCAGGGTTCTGTTTGACTTTGGGGGGCTGGGATGGGTGTGGCCAGGCTGGGCATGGCCAGCTCAATGTTACTCATGTCAGGGGTACCTGAGGTGGCCCGAGTGCTCTGCCAGCAAAAATGGGCTCCTGAGCTCCATTTTTGGCTGCAAGGGCATCCTGCAATCCTCTTCCAGTGAAACCAGAGCTTGCAAGGGCTGCCTGCTGCCCTCCTGAGCTCTGTTTTCACTGGCAGAGGCCCTGTGGGTCAGTCCTTCACTGTTTCCAGGGTGGCCTCATGGTCCAGATCTAAGTACACCATGGGCTGGATCAGGCCCCTGGGCCTTGAGCTTGACACCCCTGTTCTAGTCCAACTGCCTGCTTGATCTGAAGACCTTATATCATTTTGGACAAATGGCTGTCCAATCTATTCCTTAAAATCTCCAGTATTAGAACACTCACAATTTCTAGAGGCAATTCCATTCTACTGATTCTCTTCACTGTGAGTAAATTTCTCTGTAGTTTGTAAAATATGATTGAATCATACTTTAATGATTTAATTATCATTCCTGTCATCTGAAATATTAAAACAGGAAGACTATAGTAAACTAGGAATGTAATTAATAAACAAGAGTCCATTAATATACTAACTTTAATCCTAATCCTATCCTTACCATTATTCCTCTATTTTTCTTTGAAACATATTGTTGTGGTTCGCTGGCAGCTGGTGCAGATGGCAGAGGTATCGGACAGTGGGGATGAAAGGGAATCAGTCAGGGAGTCTGGTGAGGACTTTGACAAGGGTCTTGTATCTGATGCAGGGATGGGAACAGGACTATCTGAGACTGGGGTGCTGCCTTCAGACCCTTTGGAGTCTGGCAGCAGCAAAGCAGAAGATCCTGGGGAGCCTGTTCCCAATGTGCGTGTGCACAGGGCTGCTAGAAGGAGAGAGCAGCTGAAGCAGCAGGGGTGACTCAGGAGTAAGACTGGGAGGTGATTGTCCCTCCCATAAGGCAGCCGATATGCCCACTTAATCATTCACCTGAAACAATAAGTATTCATTTCAATTCAGAGGACATGTCACAGCAAAGGTAAAATTTCTGGGAACAAATTAAAAACATCTGGAGGGCAAAAGTCTAAGGAAAACTGATTTAGTGAATTAAAACATCAGATCTGAGTCCAACTACAGAAGCTGCATTTACTCAATTTGTTTCTGCATGCAATTCAAGATGCTGATTTTGACCTGTAAAGCTCTAACTGATTCATGGCCATAATATCTGATATCCTCTTTCCCAATTGCCCTTAGAATTGTGAACATTATTTCAAAGCAATTATGCTTTGTTACTTGCTCTGTTATCCAGAAAACATATAGTAAATTATTGATAATCCATATCTGAATATTAGAAACACTATTATCTATTCATAAGATCCCAAACTTAGATTCAAATTAAAACACTTGAAATTGCAGGATGGACTTGAAAAAGAAAAGATTTTGGAAAGCTCCCAGTCAAGGCACAACTTGAAGCACCATGCCTACCTGTAGCTTTCTAAGCCCATTGTGATATTACCTTCAAATTGTGTTCTTTAATCTAACAGCAGGGGGAAATTATTAAGTCTAAGAGAGTAATCCTTAATTTGATGCATATTTGATTTAAATCAAATTTAGTTTTTGCCCTAGGCTTCACATGTTATCATCCTGGACTTGCTAAATTTGAGAAGTACAACCTAAGGGCATAATTGAAAAGCTTTTGACCTTCCTGAAAAATGCTCATCTTGAAATAGGCTACTCAATTTACTGGATGCTTTGTAGTAAAATTTAAAACATTCAAACATAAACATAAAGCAATATGGAAAAAAATATCTTATGTGATTATCAATGCGGTGCAATAGAGATACTTTGAAATAATAAACAAATCATTTTTCCGCAGCCTCATGGCTTTTTCAAAAGCTGCACCTGACTGCCTCCAAATGTGTGTCCATAAACAACCACATCACATGTTTTCTCAGAATCTTTTGGTGAATGTTGTAGCTGCTTTAATAGATTAAGGAGAGGTGCTCAGCATGCATTCTTAAATCTTTCTGAAGGATTTACACAGCTGTGGTGATTTGATGCAGCTTTCTCCTAAAAGTCATTTGCAGAAGCACAAAAGTTAATGAAGGATTCATTGATGAGCTACAAATGCAAAACACAAAAATAAACAGATAAGTGAGTCTCTTTGTCACTAACAAATTACCTCCTTATTAAAGCATCAGTCCTAGTACATGGAAATAAGGTTTTCTTATTTTTGACATATTCTTTGTTTTCATGTCCTCTCTTCTCCAAATATTGTTATCTTTTTCCTATCTTTCTAATCTGTGATTTCTCTAACTCTTAAGCCTGCTGTTTTTCCCAGAACCAGCTCTACCATTAGATGGAGGGAAATGCCTTCTGTCTCAGGTAATGAATACATCCTGAGGTAGCAGTGATTCTAGCAGAATGCTCCTGAGCTGTCCAGACATTTGCTTCTACTGCAGGTTTGAGTCATATCATATGTCTTGAATCAATCTATTACACAGACCTGCTGTTTTTGGTTACAATAAAGGATGCTTTCCCACTGCCAGTGCTGATATAAAATCCAGATGGCAATCCAAGCACTTCAATGTGAAGGGAAGAAGCCATTATCTTGTATTCTGTCTGACAAAATAAATTGTTTTAGGTCAGCCTCATTCTCTCACCTTTTGTTTCATCTCTACTGGCTTTGATTTCTCTTTTGTTTTTTCCTTCTCTCTGACTCCGTCTCCTTTATATCTTTCTGGAATTGTCTAAGTGGTTCCACACTAATGAGCAACCATGCTCCCTGAATCCCAACTAGCCACAGATCCAACTTTAGTTTAGTTGCCTCTTGGGAGCTGTCAAGATTATAGGATCACTTTTCAGGTCATCTGTGGTTCATGAATTTATATCTATCTTGACAAATCCCAGCACTGCAGCTCAGGGACAAAAGTCATATCCTATCACACAATGTTACATTCTAATTTCTAATCTTGCTTTTGGCCTTTTAGCCTGTGCTGTTCTGAAAACTGCCCTGTTATATTGCCTGTGATTCATATGCACTTTCATATAATGCAGATCAAGTAGGACTCTAAGTAGCAGAAAAATAACCAGCGGACAAAGGAGGGAGAAAAATCTGAATGCTGAAACAGATACTTTGCAAGTCAAAAAATGATGTGGTTTGGAATCTGACTTTTACATTAAAATGCTTCAAAGAATCTACTCTACTCTACCCTTCCCTTCTTTCTGTTTGCAGATACAATCTCCCAGGGGGATTAAAAAAGGATCATGACTCCTGTCATTTAAATTGCAACTGAGACTATGTATAGTGTATACCTCCCAGATACTTTTTAGGGAAAGGGAGTTGATATTCTTACTATGCAGCAGTTTTTTTCTCCCCAATATAATGTCCTTGGGAAAATGCTGAGGCCAAGAACTCTGGTCTTTGTCACTTAACACAGATGCAGGGCTTGTGAGTACTTTTTGGCTCCTCCAGGCAACCTATACTTATAAATAGGAAATGGGGGAAAGGGATTTCTGACAATGCATAGATTTATTGAAGCAGCTTATGAGAAAATGTGTTTGAAAATGCAATATTTGGTCCTTCAAAAAAGAAAAGGGAGATTGAAGAGAGCTTCATGGAGAGTGGAATTGACAATCATGATGGAATGAAGAACCAGCAAATAAATCTCTCCAGACAAGAAGATGACTTAAGTACTGTTATTTATTTATTTATTTTTATTTTATTTTTATTTATTTGTCAAGCAAGTTACTTGAGACTGCAAAAAAAAAAAGTCTCTGGAAGATTTAGAGCTCTGAGAAACAAGAGAATAACCAACTTGCTCAAATTATATGCCTTTAAAAGGACATTGATTTTGCATATTCCCTTTTCTAATCATTTTCAGAAATTGCTTGTTAGCTTTTCAGTTATTAGGAATCTTTGGGTTGACAAGTTTTGTAGCACTAGGTGTTCAGTACAGACATTAACATACTTGGAAGCGCCGCGCTGTGATCTCATTGGCCAAGCAGGCCGCGCTGATTGGCCCGTAGTGAATCTCCCGCGATTGGTAGAAACTAATCACGGGAGATTCAAAGCGGTGCCATTGGCCACCGCGGCCGCAGCCAGAGAATAAAAGCCACTGTTTTTCCCTTTAAGCCCCGAGCCAATCTAGGGACCTAAAAAAGAGCTGAAACTAAGTCACTGGCTCCGAGTCTTCTTTCCCGCGACAGACACGACACTGGCGACGAAGGTGGGATCCCGAGACTAACCCCATCAAGCATGTGTCCTGAGGAAATGAGACCAACAAGATGGCCAGCATCGCACCACCTGCACCCTTCAACCCAGCTACCGAGGACTGGGAATCGTACACAGACCGATTCCTAATGTTCCTTGAAAGTAGCAACTTGAAGGATGCAACCGGGCAGAAGAAAAGAGCCGTCTTCCTAACACACTGTGGGCCCGCAGTGTTCAAGATGGCAAAAGCCCTCGCGAAACCCAGGGACGTGAAGGAGATGGACTGGGCCAACCTCAAGCCATTGCTCTGAAACCACTATGCCCCGGCTGTGCCCACCCTCATTAGGCGGCACGATTTCTACCGGCGGGACCAGAGATCGGGTGAGAGCATCAGCAACTTTGTGGCTGATCTGCAGAGCCTAGGGGGCATGTGCGGGTTCTCAAACATGGATGAGGCTTTGTGGGACCGTGTCGTGCTCAAACTCAGAGACCCAGTCCTTACAAAGCCAGCTGATGGTAAAAGGCAACATCACCCTCGCTGACGCCCTCGCTGAAGCCACTGCAGCCAAGGCAACCCGGAAATCGGCGAATCGAATGCAGAGACCGGACACCAGGGAATGCATAGCAACCACCAAGATGGGCCGGGCAACTGAGGCTCACCCAGAAGCAAGCCACTGGGAGACCACCACCCATCATGGCGATTTCCACTCCACCTCCAACACCATGGATGAGGAAGAAGAAATACATCGGCTCCAGACGGGACGAGATTGGAGCGATCAGCGAAGCCGTAAGTCAGGGACCACTTGTGCTGGGTGCGGAGGCGACCACCCTCGATCAGAGTGCCAGTTTTTCGACGCGATTTGCCAGCACTGCAATAAAAAAGGTCACATCACCTGAGTCTGCCGACAGAAAAGCCTACAGCCCCCATCGGCGAGACCACAGCAACCGGAGATGAGACGGCACCCCCCCCAGGGCCAGAGACCGCCAAGCCAAAAACTGCTGGAACCGAGACGGATGGAACCGACGAAGTGGTGAAACCTGGCAGAAAGAGGAAACCCACCAGACGGTCGTCATCGGCCACTCATCCACCACAGATGCCCGGAAGGTGTACGTAGAAGTGGGCATCGAAGGCAAACCATGCAAAATGGAGGTGGACTCTGGGTCCTACCTCTCCATGGTTGCCTGGCAAGAAATCAGGTGGTTGGTGCTGGAAATCCACAAGAGGAGGTTGGAAACCCAGAAACTAATCCTCAGAGACTGCCAGGGGAACCGCATCCTGGTAGTTGGAACCGGACACTTTGAGGTAACCTTCAAGGATCGCTCAGCAAAGCTTCCCCTGACGATCATGGACCGAGATCACCCCAGCCTTTTGGGACTTCAATGGTTCGCACCACTTAGGATTGAGGTTACGGGCGTCGCAGATGCCGACTGGGAGGAGCAACTGGCATGGGACTTCCATGAAGTGTTCAATGGCACCCTAGGCAAGTACCAAGGGCCCCCTATTTCCTTCAGCCTAGACCCCAGCATTCCCCCAATACGCCTAAAACCACGGCGGGTACCTTTTACACTCTGGCCCAAAATCGACAAACAAATTGACAAGCTTGTCAAACAAGGGGTCCTACAACCAATCAATCACGCCCGGTGGGAGACCCCCATAGTCACCCCAGTCAAGCCCGATGGGTCAGTGAGAATCTGTGGGGACTATAAGGCCACCCTAAATTGCGCCTTACAACAAAGCGCCTACCCTGTCCCAGTAGTGCAGCACCTTCTACACTCATTGGGGGGGGGAGGTCTTTGCGAAGCTCAACCTGGCGTAAGCCTATCAACAGCTGCCGGTCGACGCAGAAACCGCCGAGGCGCAGACCATAGTCACCCACCGGGGAGCATTTCGCTGTAACAGACTCCAGTTTGGAGTCAGCGTGGCTCCGGGAATTTTCCAGAGCCTCATGGAGAGACTCTCGCAAGGAATTAAGGGGGTGGTGCCCTACTTCGACGACATTCTGGTGTCAGCGGCCAAGCAACAAGAACTAGAGGATCATCTAAGGAAGGTACTAACCAAATTCAAAGAGGCTGGGATAAAGGTGAAAAAAGAGAAATGCCAGTTGTACACAGAACGGGTCGAGTTCCTGGGATACCTCCTAGACCGACACGGCATCCACCCAACCATGGAAAAAATCAGAGCCATTAAAGAAGCCCCAACACCACGGAATAAAACAGAACTGCAGGCATTTCTGGGACTGCTTAATTTTTATAATGTTTTCCTACCCCAAAAGGCGACTGCGGCGGAGCCTTTGCATAGGCTTTTGGACAAGGCGGCCACATGGACTTGGGGGAAACGTGAGGAAGCCGCCTTCAGGAAAACCAAGGACCTGCTCATCTCGGATGCCATCCTAATCCAATACAACGAGACCCTACCACTTGCAGTCACATGCGACGCCTCACTTTTCGGCGTCGGCACCGTCCTCAGCCACACACTCCCCGACGGAAAAGAAGCACCCATCACTTTCTTTTCAAGGACACTCACCAAACCGGAGAGAAATTACAGTCAACTGGACAAAGAGGCCCTGGCTATTGTCGCCGCAGTGAAGAGGTTCCACGAGTACCTCTACGGCCACACGTTTACCATCATCACCGACCACAAGCCGCTGCTGGGAATCCTGGCAGGGAACAGGGCCACCCCGAACATTCTATTTCCTAGAATGACAAGGTGGTCCAAATTCCTTGCCGCCTACAGCTACCGGCTCACACACCGACCCGGTAAGACGATCACCCATGCAGACGCCCTGAGCCGCACGCCGTTACCTGAACTAGACACTGACCCAGTACCCACGACGAGCACCCTCAGCATAGAGACTCTGCCCGATCTACCCATAACCACTTCAGACATTGCCCGCGAGACTAATAAAGACAAATGTCTGGTGAGGGTGTTACATTGGGTAGAAAAGGGGTGGCCGGAAAAGGACGACAACGAGTCATTCAGGACATTCTACACAAAGAACCTTACCGGAGATCCACTTTGGGTACCGGCAACTATAACCCAGCTGACAGGTCCCCACTCGTACCGCTTGCAAACAACCGACGGACAAGCATGGAAATGCTACATCGATCAAATAAGATCGAGGACAACCACGGGAAACACAACCGATATGTAAACAGACACATACAGCCCCCACAACACAGACCAAGAGGGGAGGGAATACCCTGGGAACCAGTAAACAATAGAAAGAAACCAGCTATATTCACCGGAAAGCAGCCAGCTCGAAGCCTCACCAGGGAGAAGCAGCCAGGCCAGCTCAACCAGCCCAGAAAGACCAGGCAGGAGCGGCAACAACCGCAGCTCAACCAGCCCGAGTAGACCAGGAGGGAGCTGTGATGAAAGGCCTGGCGAGCTCTTCCAGGCGGCTCCATCAACGAGGCAGAGAGCAACACAGAACCCAACCGAACCGGCCGGGAGCCAAACAACAACTAACCTACACAGGTCAAGTAGGCAAGTACGAAGCCCCACCTACTTACGGGACTACATTACGTAGGACCGTACCAAGAGGGGAGGGGTGTTCTGTACAGACATTAACATATTTGGCAGCGCCGCGCTGTGATTGGCCAACACGCACGACGATCTCATTGGCCAAGCAGGCCGCGCTGATTGGCCCGTAGCGAATCTCCCACGATTGGTGGAAACTAATCGTGGGAGATTCAAAGTGGTGCCATTGGCCACGGCCAGAGAATAAAAGCCACTGTTTTTCCCTTTAAACCCCGAGCCGATCTAGGGACCTAAAAAAGAGCTGAAACTAAGTCACTGGCTCCGAGTCTTCTTTCACACGACGGACATGACACTAGGTAAGTTTCCTTCAAACCTTAGCACAAGAATATTTAACTACCAATTTAAAAACTTAAAAAGTAATTTTGTGGGAATAAACAAAAACAGTGATAAAAACTCTGATTTTTGAAAGTTACAAATGGAGTAGGGGGCTAGATAAACTTGAAATAAGACTTTGGAATTAAATATAAATATTTTTTCTCATATGAAAATACTTTTGTTTTTAATAAAAAAAGATAAGACTTTAAAAATTGAATACCAAGGAAACTAAAGATTACAATTAAAGGAAAAGAACACTAAAACTTGATTGATGATTACAAAATGAAGCAAAATAATTGAACAGTTATTTTGAAGGATAATTTTGAACAATGGATCCAAAATTTAATTTTAATAGTGTCTACCTTAACATATAGACCTTATTAAAAAGATGTAATGGAAGAGAAGCTAGTTCTACTTCATAAGAAGGAGACTGAATTGCAAGTGGATTTTCAAATGATAGGTGACAACACAAAACTCAATTGCGTCAAGTGACGTGTTATGACATTTTTTGCCTTTGCAGAGTTGGAGTGGACATGCCCTGTACATGAGGCATCCAGCCCACAGGCCCCCAATTTGACACCCCTGGGCTACAAGAATGGTATGATAAAGATGTTGCAGTGGACATATAAAAGAAATTGACATGTCTTAATAATTAAAATGAATATACAAACAACAAACCAAGAGAATAAATTGTTTAATATTCCTATACTGAATTTATAAAAGAGTTTTGTGAGAAGAGACAAAGAAAGAATAAAAATAAATTAACTTCTAAATCTAGGACATTATTTGAATGGATAAAAGATGAAGTCTGTTAGAAGTTAAAAGGAAGGAATATAAAATTAGATTATTTGATCAAAGTAAAAATAGATATGGTGTTATCACAGGAAGCCTTAATGAACTTTTGTTGATCAGGACTGAATTAGGCTTTGAATTTGTTTATAATACAGATAATCAGAGTTGGAAGTGACCTTGTAGGTCATCTAGTCCAACCCCTGCCCAAGCGGGAGACCCTACACCATTTCTGACAAATGGCAGTCCAATCTCTTCTTGAAAGTCTCAACTGAAGGCGCTCCCACAACTTCCAAGGCAAGGTGTTCCATTGGTTGATTGTTCTCACTGTCAGAAAGTTTCTCCTTGTTTCCAGGTTAAATCTCTCCTTGTTCAGTTTCCTTCCGTTATTCCTTGTCTGGCCTACAGGAGCTTTAGAAAATAGCTTGACCCCTTCCTCCCTGTGGCAGCCCCTCAAATACTGGAAGACCGCTATCGTGTCTCCTCTGGTCCTTCTCTTTACTAGACTAGCCAAGCCTCTGTTAATACAACTTAGGATTGCATTAGCTTTTTGGGCTGCTACTGCACACTGCTGGCTCATATTTAGCTGGTTGTCCATTAAGACTCCAAAATCCCTCTCACAGTTACTGTTATTGAGCCTGGTTTCACCCAATCTATATCTGTACTTTTGGTTTTTTCTTGCCTAGGTGTAGGACTTTACTTTTCTCTATATTGAATTTCATTTTGTTAGATATGGCTCAGTGTTCTAGTCTGCCAAGATCCATTTGGATCTTGAGCCTATCTTCTTGGGTGTTAGCTATTCCTGCCAGCTTAGTATCATCTGCAAAGTTGGTAAGTTCCCCTTCTATTCCCTCATATAAGTCATTAATGAAGATATTGAAGAGTACTGGGCCTAAGATAGAACCTTGTGGCACCCCACTGTTTACTTCCCTCCATGTGGACTTAGACCCATTGAGAACTACTCGTTGAGTACGGTTTGCCAGCCAGTTGCAAATACATCTAGTAGTGGTGCTATCTATTCCACTTTTTTCTAGCTTACTAAGAAGTAGGTTGTGGTATACTTTATCAAATGCCTTGCTGAAATCTAAATATATTATGTCCATAGTATTTTGCTGGTCTACTAATTTAGTCACTGTGTTGAAGAATGAAATAAGATTGGTTTGGCATGATCTGTTCTTAACAAACCCGTGCTGACTGCTAGTTATTGCTTTACTTGTTTCTAGATGTTGGCAGATCTGTTTTTTTATTATCTTTTCCAGTATCTTCCCAGGTATTGATGTTAGGCTGATTAGTCTATAGTTTCCTGGGTCTGTTATAAGTAAGGATGTGGATTTGTTTATAGATAAAAGGTTGGTTAAGGGAAGAAGAGATCATTTGTTGCATTTTAAGAAAAAGTACTAAGTTATTAAAATGGTTTATGTTTGTGTTGAATGAAGAAGTCACTTCTTTACATATTTGTTTTCTTTTTCTTTATTATATTTTTATTATTTATTTATTTACTTCTTTTTTGCTTTTCTGATTCTATTTTTTTTCTGGTTTTTCTTTTCCAAGGTCAGTAAAACGAGAACCCAGATTGTGGGAGGCAATATGCTAACATATAAAATGCTTAGAAAGTACTATAAAGCACTACGAAGAAGTATATAAATCTAAGTGCTATTGCTATACTTTTGCACTTTCTACTTTTTCTTTTCTTTTTAGTTTACATTAGTTTTAACTGTTGTAGTCCTAATATTTAAGAATAAGAATATTGAACATTTATTGGGAAGCATTAATTTTATGATTACTGGACAAGAAAGCAACAAAAGTCAAAGTATATCATACTTCCTTAGTCTGTAGTACAAAAGCAGTGATTGAATGTGTGATTGATTACTTCATTAATATTATTCAACAGAAAAAGTGAATATTTTGACATCTTAAAGTAACAATTTGAGAGCAAGAATAGAAACATTCTGAAAAAATGTCATTCATTTAAAGTGCTTTTTCTGGAGTGCTTTGATTGTAATGATTCTGAAAGATAAAATAAAGAAACACAGTGCTCTGTCTGGTTTTTTTTAACTGATATACATACATACATATACATATTAACTGATATACATACATACATACATATCCATATCCATATGGATACATACCTACCATGTTTCTCCAACAATACGGCCTCCCCCAATAGGAAGTCCAAGCATATTTTATTGGCATAAAATCAAATTGAGCCTCTCCCCCCAAATTAAGGCCTATATTAAACATGCAAAATGGGGGGGGGGGGAATGGTGGGGGGGCTTGCCATTAGGAAGTACTTTTGTTGCATAGTCGGATATGGTGCTGCCTGTGTTGACTTGCGGATATGGTGCTGCCTGCATGGGTGGGGCACTTCGTATCAGGAGACCTTCCTCCACCATTGCTTTCCCTTCTCCCCATGCTGCTGTGGCATTGACAGCAATGCAGTGGCATTTGGTGCAGCCATGCACAGCCAGCCAGGGCTCCTCCCTGCAACTGGAGCCCAGCGGAGACACTCGACTTCAGGCGCTCCTGTTGCCGCCTTCCCTTTGCTCTCAAAGGCAAAGCCAATTCTTTTAAAAATGATGCCCTACTACCGGTACGACAAAGCCTCCCCTGCCCGAGAGGTGAATCTCCTGGGGCCATACGCACGATCAGCCCACCCCGGGAGAAGCACCCAGCCACCATCCCTGCCTTGCACTGGGCAGAGCACGAAGAGCTTCACCTGGGGTGCTCAGCACAGCTGACAGGTGGGCTCTGCTGCCCGGTGGCAGAGCTCTCACCAAGGCAACGAGCGCCTCCCCACCAGGCCCTCTGCTCATCTTGCCAGGACTGTGCCAGAGCTGTGCGGGCTGGGCAGAGCCAGGAAAGTGAGCCACGGGTGCGCATGTGCCTGCCAAATGAAAGAGCTGGGCCGACCCAAGCTTGGCTTCATTCTCAAGTCCCTCCTGCCCAAACCCAAAGGGGCCACTGGGAGAGGCTGCCTGAGGCAGTGATAGCACCCACCCATCCATAGATAGGGAGGCAAGGTGACGGCCTGTGCTGTGTCCTCCTCCAAGCTGAGCCTCGCTGAGTCAGCACCTCTGCCCGATGCCTGTGCGGCTGCAGCATTTGGAACTCCCTGTGCATTTGGTGATATGTGTGCATGGGGACCAGGTGGGCAAGGGGTGGAAAGGATGGGCGGCTTCGGGATCTCTGCGCCGGACCCACCAGCCAGGGAAGCAGCACTGCCATCACCTTGTTTCCCTGTCTGCAGAGGCCCTGGAAGATTCGCCTCCCCATGTGGGGTTGGGCTGTCCTCTCAGGCACGGGAAGCTTTGTCGTACCTTTAGTAGGATGTCATTTTTAAAAGAATTGGCTTTGCCTTCAAAGGCAAAGAGAAGGCGGTGACAGGAGCTCCTGAAGCCGAATGTCTCCGCTGGGCTCTGGTTGCAGGGAGGAGCCCTGTCTGGCCACACATGGCTGCGCCAAATGCCGCAGCATTGCTCTAAATGCCACGGTAGCATGGGAGAAGTGAAAGCAATGGTGTTGGAAGGTCTCCTGATATGAAGTGCCCCACCAATGCCGAGGTCAACATCCAAGCCATCGCTGCCCACCCACCTGAGGATGCAAGGGGGGGAATTAAGTCACCCCTGAAAAGATGGCCTAGCTGTTCTTTCGGGGGTCAAAAAAAAAAAAGGCCTGGGACTTCTGGTTTGAGCTTCTTTGGTGACAGACCGAAACCTCGTCTCTCCAAGGCTTCGATCTGTGCTCGCCGCTGGAGCAGCCCGAGCCAGCTGGTTTCAGGGCTAAGCCAACCCATAGAGGTAGTGAAGATGGGGGAGACTGCCTGCAGGGTTGAGGAGAGCCGCATCTCTCCTCCCCAACTGGCCATTACTCCCTTTCCCAAAGGACGTTGTAGCGGTGGTCAGAAATGGCCACCACAAAGAAGAACTCGACCAGAAAATAATGTACAGGAAGAAGATGAGAAGAGAAAGTTTTGGTTGACTGGGTCAAACAGCAAAAGCAATAAATAAGGTACCCTGGAATTTTAATTTAATAACATTGTTCCAAAGAAGATTTTGAAGCTGCGAAGGAGAGAGAGAAGGGAAAGGATTAGGTATTTTTTTCTTCCCTTCCTTATACTGACAGCTAAGAGACTTAAGCAAGAAATTGAAAAAAATCCACTTTGACATTAATAGGCATCTAAGCTGAAAATAAAAGTCAAAGGGATAATAAAGATTTCTGGATATTTAAAAGTTTTTAAAAGCAGGAAAGGAGGAAAAAAAAGAATAAAAGGGCAGGATCTGGAAAAATGGTGGAGACTGCCTGGAACTAAGGAATGGAACTGTAACTAAAAGGAACTTACAGTGAAATTTCAACAAGATTCCTCAAAGATACATCTTAATTGAAACTTGGTAACAAAATAATAGAACCCCAGGAAGAGAAAGTGGAAAAAAGAAGCAAAAAGAAACAGCCTTGAATTATTTGGATTACTTGGTGATTTTTGGTTTTTGCACCTGGTTGACTAAAATTAATTGGGTGGTTGTTTAAAAGTCTTTAAAATGGTATCACTCTTAGAAGAATTGAAAATAGAACTCAAAAAATGGAAAGAAGGTGCACAAGAAGGGAGAGGTTCTTTTGGCTTCATATTTAAATTCTTAGAAATGGAGATCTGGAACTATGAGAAACAACAAGAAACGCTTGCAGAAAAAGAAGATTGGGACAAAGAAGCCATCTTTAATGATCAAATAATTTTAAGGGGGGGGAAGAAAAGGGGGGGAAAGAGAGTGAAAGGTTTAAAACTAGAAAAAACAACCAAAAAGAATAATAATAATTTGAAAGATAAGTATAATATTAGAAAGCAACAGAAGAGGGGATTACAGATGAGAGAGTTAGAAGTAGACAGACGAGGGGATAAAAAGGGGAGGGAGAAGAAGAGGGGAAGAAGGCAAGGAAAAGAAGTTGTAAAAGACAGAAACAAGAAATGGAGAAACAGGGAAAAGATATAAGGATTGTAACCATAAGCTTGTTTAGAGATAATGGGTGAAAATTTAATTGCAAAAGGGAGATAAGATAGCATTGTTATATTATAAACAGAAATAATTTAAAAATATATGATTAAAATGATGGATAAAATATTTACTGTAATTTAGTTGAATGTTTGGTAATAAATAAATGAATTAAAATGATTGAGAGAATTAAATGGGAACATTTTTTAATTATTAGTAATGATTTATAAAAATATAAGTGAGAAATATGGAAAAAAAAGAATTAACTGTGGATAGTTTATAAGTGTTCCCAAGGAAGTATGATATTTAATTGAAAAGAAATGTTAAAGATGTTAAGATTTTAATGAATATTAATGATAGAATTGGAATGGAATGTGTGATATATATAATACTATGTGACCTCCAATTCCTACGCAGCTGCAGAGACAACAATACTACACCAACCTGCTTCAAATTAACATTTCATCAAAGCACAGCAGCCACTAAACGTATCCTGAAAAGAACTGAAATGGCTCTACTAAGGAACGAGCTTCACAGTAAGAGATTCCAATTAGATCAGTTAAACAAAGATTTGCTAGCACTACACCTGGAATTGAGCAGCAAAATCCACCCTCTACTTTGGGACAAGATAAAACAACTTACAACTTGGAGAGCTGAATCTGCAAACATTTACAAACAGAAAAAGCTCTTGAAAAAATTAAAGAAATTAGAACATGACAAGAAAACCCCCAACAACTCACAACAACACCTGAAACAATTAGTGTACAATGTTTCCAACAGAGAACTCACCAAAACAGAAACAGAAGTCCTAACCAAGGGATTCAATTATGCTATAGCACCCCAAAAAATCCCCACAGAATCCATCATATGTGCAGTAGAATCCAGCCTAACTAAATTAAATACAGATGAAGCTGATAAAATAAGACACCAAGTTACCAACATTCTATGCACAAGCAAACCACCCAAAAGCAACTTACAGCAAAATAAAATTAAAGCGCTACAAACCCTGAAAAGAGACAGCAGCATAATCATCCTCCCAGCAGATAAAGGGAATGCCACTGTAGTAATGGACAGAAAAGACTATGAAACTAAGTTGACAGACCTACTCCAAGACTCCACATACAAACCCATAAACACAGACCCAACCACATATCTGGAAAAATTAACCAAGAAGAAAATTATAACCAGCCACATAAGCAAAGAGATCCAACACACGATCATACCCAGAGAGAAATCTTCCAGATGCCCCAAACTATACGGCCTCCCAAAAATACACAAAGAAGGCATACCTCTCAGACCCATAGTCAGCTCCAGAGGAGCACCACTACAAAACCTGGCTAAACACCTAGCAAAAGAGCTACAGCCCCATGCTGAAACAGCAGCTTCTCATGTACAGAACTCATACCACTTCTTGGAAATGATCAAAGATCTACACGTGGAGCAAGAAGATCTGCTTGTAAGTTTTGACGTGGTTTCACTATTCACTCAAGTCCCGATAAAAGAGACCCTCGAAATCATCAAAAATAAATACCAACCAGCTAAACACCTCATGGAACTAACAGAACACTGCTTAACCAACACATATTTCATATACAAAGGACAAAGATACAAACAAATTGAAGGAGCCCCCATGGGATCACCACTGTCACCTGTCATTGCAAACCAGTTCATGGAAGAATTCGAATCCAGAGCCCTGGCTAATGCCATACTCAAACCCAAACTATGGTTAAGATATATCGATGACACATTCGTGATTTGGCCCCATGGACAAGAAAACCTAAATTTCCTAACACACCTAAACAGCGCACACCCCAAAATCAAGTTCACCATGGAAACAGAAACAAACAAACAACTACCATTCCTAGATGTACAAATCTACAAGAAAACAGATGGCACACTAGGACACACCATATACCAGAAGAAAACACACACCAACCGCTACCTCAACGCCCAATCCCACCACCACCCAGCACAGATAAACTCCATGGCTAAAACACTAATTACTAGAACCAAACGCCCGGCAGCCAAGACACACATTAAGATTGAACTATGCATCCTGACTAAAATATTGACAGCCAACGGCTTCCACAAAAGCAAAATCACCAATTTTATCCACAAAAACACACTGAGACATAATAGAGACCCAGAAGATGAACAGACCTATGGAACAGCTGTCCTGCCCTACATAAGAGGCACTACAGACAAAATTAGTAAAATTCTATACAGACACCACATCAAGACTGCCTTCAAAACAGACAGAAAAATAGCAGCCATCCTCAGGAACCCCAAAGACAAAATTGACCTGGAAAACCAAGGCATATATGAAGTCCCCTGTGCATCATGCCCGGCCACATACATTGGACAGACCAATAGAAGAATAAGCACCCGCCTGGATGAACACAAAAATGCAGTCAAAAAGCTGGAAGACACTTCCTCACTAGTCCAACACATGGAAGCCACAGGTCATAACATCAATTTCAATGGCACCAAAACCCTAGCCACCATAGAAAATCCCAGCCACAGAATCATCAGAGAAGCCATAGAGATTGAAAAAAGACCAAAAAGCATGAACAGAAGAGATGATTCCACCAGACTGTCAATCATTTGGAAGCCTGCACTCACAAACAAAAAAATCTCCACACCACAAGCCAGGCAAACACCTGGGAACAAACAGATCCCCCCTGATACCTCCAGCTCAAACACACCCCAACCAGGCACCCAGATGAAACCCAGCTTCCTAACTAATGATAGCCGTCCATTTACCCGAAGCCAAGCTGCACTAAAGGCCTCCAATAAAGTAACACAATGTTGCCAGCCAATCAAGATACAAAAAGAGCCCCCCCCCCAAAAAAAAACAGACAGAAGATATTAGTAGCAGAACACAGCAAACTCCAAGACCAATAAACACAGACCAAGACTCTCAACCAATCAGGAGGAAGAAAAAACCATTCTGACACAGCAATAGGCTGCCCCAAATTTAAATCTGAAACCACTGTAAAAGTCTGACTCACAGACAAACACCATACAGAAACCTGATGATGGCAGATGAGATTCTGCTGAAACGTTGCTACAACTTTAAAAGCACCACTATTATGACGTGGGAAAATACCCGAACAAAGCTGAATGCCAGACATGTAAGTACCTGAGAAAACTTAAGAAAATATATATATATATATATATAATTTTTTTCTTTTTAAGAATATAGTGTGTATTTTAAGAATGTACCAAGCAGAATTCGATTGGAAGTTATGTATTATATTGAATGTTATAATCTTAAAGGTATACATTGAAGCTTAAATAAGAGTTTGAATGGATAAAATTAAAAGATATAAAGGTGTCATACTCCAATTGGTAACTACAGGGAAAAATTTGTTTAAGAAGAAAAGATAATATGAAAATGAAACAGGACAGACAAAAGTATAAATATAATGATTTGATTGAGATAAGATAATTAAAATAAAGTTGAGAAAATTTAAAGAGGGGAAAAACTATGTAGAAAATGTAAAACAGTAATAAGATATGGAATAGAATATAAAAATGAGCATGAAATTGAGTTTGGTGTCTGTATGAAGAAGTGATAACCTGGACCATGCTATTTTCAAAAAAGATGTTTTATTTGTATTTTGTTTTTGTGAAAACCCAAATAAAACTTTCAAAAAAAAAAAAAAAGGCCCAGCCTTATTTTGTGAGAAACACGCTACTTACTTACATACATACATACATACATACATACATACAGCTATCAGTTCTTTCTACCTCTTGTTCTGCTTTGATCTTTTTCTATTTTTCTTTTTAATCCTCCTGAACATTAAACACTACACTCAATAGACATAGCAAAGGTATCATTTAGTTACAATATAGAAATCTTTTCCCCTCTTCCTAAAAGTTTTGTTCTTATTTTAAATATTATTCTTGTATCACGAATGAATGAATGAATGAATGAATGAATGAATGAATGAATGAATGAATGAATTCTTTATTCACCAAGTGTGATTAGACACACAAGGAATTTGTCTTGGTGAATATGCTTTCAGTGTACATAAAAAAAAAGGATACATTCATCAAGAATCATAAGGTACAACACTTAATATAGTCATAGGATACAAATAGGGAATCAAATTATACTAGGAAACAGTCAATATAAATCGTAAGGATACAAGCAACAAGTTATAGTCATACAGTCTCAAGTGGGAGGGAATGGGTGATAGGAGTGATGAGAAGATTAATATTGATAGTAATGCAGATTTAGTAAATTGTTGGACAGTGTTGTGTTGTGAAACAGTTTATGACCAGAATGTGAGGGTTCTGTAAATATTTTCACAGCCCTCTTTTTGACTCATGCAGTATTCCTCTGTAGAACTGAATCCAATTATTAGTTGATATTTAAAATATCAACAAATTATTGGTATGGAAAGAATGAAACAAAATCTTAGGCCAACTCCACATATTACAATTGTTTTTGGAAATGTTAAATATATATTTAATATAATGTTGGGAATTTCTCCTTCGTAACTTTATTACACATTATACTGCATTCTAGCCTTTCCTACCTTGGTTTCTACTAGATCAGTATTTCTCAAAGTTGACCATGTTAAGATGCATGATGGCTGGTGAAGTCCACACATCTTAAAGTTGCCAAGACTGAGAAACATGGCACTTGATTACGGTTCAGTTCCCAGAATTTTCAGCAAGTTGTATCCTTTAAAACCAGTCAAATCATAAATATAAAAGTCTACTCATGCTTAGTTGATATTCTGTTATTCTTGCTGAAACTTACCTGTCCTCCTTTGAAATTCTTCAAAAGAAAATCTTCTTGAAATCCAATAGCCTTCCTGTGAAATGTTATTGGAGTTAAGATACCAAAGTATCAGCTCCCTTGAATATCTTCCATGAAAAGAGTTTATTTGGAAGATACATTAGGACAAATACTCATATATTTTTTTTAATTTTGAAATCTGTAGACAATAAAGTGCTATCAATACGCCAATAAATGCAATTTTGTGAAATTGAGGTCATTGCATAGATGCAATATTTACTGTACAAATCACCTTAAACATTTAACACAGCACACTAATGGATTCCCAGCTGGCAAAATTTCAGAGATAAATTCACATGTGACAGTTTATGCTTTAAGATATTAGTACAATTATTAAATCAGGTTGTATAGACTCTGTGAGAAATGTAAATGCATTCATTTACAAATACAATTAAGAAGGAACACTGGAAAGCTAGTACTTGCTGAACTGCCAAATGCTAAATAGTATCCAGAGGATATTGATGATATGATGAGAATGGAATGGAGTTGAAAAGCAATTGATTCCAAAATAAAACTACATTTATTTTGTGGTGATAATGATTAAAACACAATTAATTCACTTGTTTAACAACCCCCCCTCAGTATTCATCAGATCTTAAAAGTGATGCTCCGTTTCTCATCCTGCATATTTATTCCATTCCTATGAATCCTAGTAATTGTAGCTTACATTGTAATTGTAACTCATGAAGTTCCAGCACAAGTCTTTGAAGATATTTTTTAAAAACAATTGGGATTCTCTAATACAAGTGCACCTTAAAAATTGTATTTAATTTATATTATGGTATCTGAAGGATCTGTATTCAATGTAACTTGTACATGGCTGAAGATTTCCATTTGTCCCTATATCTACGCTATGTTTGTTTTTAATGACATCATTTCTTCTAAGCATCACTATATATTTAAGCTTTTTTGCTTTCACAGTGAAACATTTTTGCCATTTGCCTTACCAAGCAACCCCAAAGGGATAATTAGTTATTATGACTTCAGGTATCATCTGAAACATCTTGAAATACAATTCTTCAGATTTAACCATCTTAAGACACATCAGAACAATGCATGTCACTTGCTCTCGCTCTTGCTTTCTCTGCCTTTTTTTATATGTGTGTGTAAAACATGCATAACATTTACTAGAACAATGCTTCATATGAGAATTATGAAAGACAATGTGTAGTAAATTGCAATAGCAATGATAATGGAAATTATGCATCAATATTATACACATTGCGTAACCATCATTCAGTCATGCATCCTCGGGTGGGTGGGCAGCGACGGCTTGGATGTTGACCTTGGCGATGGTGGGGCACTTCGTATCGGGAGATCTTCCGCCACTGTTGCTTTCCCTTCTCCCTTGCTGCCTCAGTGTTTAGAGCAATGCTGTGGCATTTGGCGCAGCCACGTGTGGCCAGCCAGGGCTCCTCCCTGCAACTGGAGCCCAGCAAAGACACTTGGCTTCAGGTGCTCCTGTTGCTGCCTTCCCTTCACCTTCAAAGGCAAAGCAATTTTTTTAAAAAATGATGCCCTACTACAACAAAGACTCCCCTGCCTGAGAGGGCAGCCCAACCCCACGTGGGGAGGGAAATCTCCCGGGGTCGCAGCTCAGGATCGGCCCACCTTGGGAGAAGCATCCAGCCGCCATCCCTGCCTGGCACTAGGCAGAGCGTGAAGAGCTTTGCCTGGAGCACCCAGTGCAGCTGACAGGCGGGCCCTCCTGCCGGGCAGCAGAGCTCTCACCAAGGCAGTGAGTGCCTCTCCATTGGACTCTCCGCTCATCCCACCAGGGCCGTGCCAGAGCCGTGTGGGCTGGGCAGAGCCAGGAAAGTGAGCTGCGGGTTTGCGCCTGCCTGCCTGCCAAACAAAAGAGCCAGGCTTCCTTCCCAAGTCCCTCCAGCATGAACCCGAAGGGGCCACTGGAAGAGGCTGCCCGAGGCAATGATAGCGCACACCCATCCATGGACAGGGAGGCGAGGTGATGGCAGCGCTGCTTCCCTGGCTGGTGGAGAGAGCCCGAAGCCGCCCATCCTTTCCACCCCTCACCCAGCCTGTCCCCGTCCCCACGCATCTCCAAATGCGCCAGCAGCTCCAAATGCTGCAGCGGAATGGACATTGGGCAGAAGTGCTGACTCGGTGGGGCTCAGCTTGGAGGAGGACGTGGTGCAGGCCGTCACCTTGCCTCCCTGTCCACAGATGGGTGGATGCTATCACTGCCTTGGGCAGCCTCTCCCGGTGGCCCCTTCAGGTTTGGGCTGGAGGGACTTGGAAAGGAAGCCAAGCTTGGATCGGCCCGGCTCTTTCACTTGGAAGACAGGCGTGCACCCGCGGCTTGCTTTCCCAGCTCTGCCCAGCCCGCACAGCTCTGGCACAGCCCTGGCAGGATGAGTGGAGGGTCTGGCAGGGAGGCGCTCACTGCCTTGGTGAGACCTCTGCCACCGGGCAGGAGGGCCTGCCTGTCAGCTGTGCTGGGCACCCCAGGCGAAGTTCTTCCACTTTTAAAAGATCTTGCACTGCGGCCCCAGGAGATTCACCTCCCCACGTGGGGTTGGGCTTCCCTCTTGGGCAGGGGAGGCTTTGTTGTACCGGTAGTAGGGCATCATTTTTTAAAAAAATTGGCTTTGCCTTTGAAGGCAAAGGGAAGGCGGTGACAGGAGTGCCTGAATCTGAGTGTCTTCGCTGGGCTCCGGTTGCAGGGAGAAGCCCTGGCTGGCTGTGCATGGCTGTTCCAAATGCCACGGCATTGCTCTAAACACCATGGCAGCATGGGGAGAAGGGGAAGCAATGGTGGAGGAAGGTCTTCTGATATGAAGTCTCCTGATACGCCAAAGTCAACGCAGGCAGTACCATATCCGGGTATGCAACAAAAGTACTTCCTAATAGCAAGCCCCTGCCATTCCCCCCCATTTCACATGTTTAATATAGGCCTTAATTTGGGGGAAAGGGCTTAATTTGATTTTATTCCGATAAAGCATGCTGGGCCTTTCTATTGGTGGAGGCCATATTGTTGGAGAAACACAGTAAGAGTGGTCCATTCTTGTCACAAGAAGGAACCCCAACGTGAAATAGCACTAAAAAGTATCTTTGCATTCTAGACATTTTTCACTAACTTCTTTGTTTCATATCCATCTCCTATAAATGTATTCCCTGGGAAGAAAGGAAAATAAAATGTTTGTTGCTTATTTATGATTTATTTATTCCATCTTTATTCCACCATTTCTGACATTTAACATTATTACCCATGATTCAGCTCAGATCTTTCCCTTCCAACTCTATTATTCTATGATTCCATACCTTCACCTCCTGAATTTCCTGCACTATCTCAGACAGATGGAATATGATATCTATCCATCCTGGTAATACTTCCACTTTTCCCTTCAATTTACCCTCCTATCCTAGTGGAGGATTGGTTTTGGAATGTATGGTACAAAGCAAAGAAAGGGTTGAATGAGCAAGCATTGTCTCCTAAAAAGCTTGCAACAAAGAAGAAGCCTGGAATAATGAGTTATAAATAGCTTTATATGTAAATATTTACATCTTTAATTTGCTTATGTCCAAGTGGATAGCAGTGCAATATATTACACAATTTCAGATGCAAAAGCATCTGCTTCCACAGATGTTAGGTTAAATTCCACTATATTCATTTTCCAAAAAAAGAAAGAAAGATGCAGATAGTGTTTCTAGTTATGATGAGAGGCAGATGAGAATTCAATTCTATGCTTTGACTTTAATGTTTCTACGATCTAATTTAGTTTGCAATCCACCAAAACCAGCTTGGAACTCATGAATAACTATTTTTCCTCCAGAAAAATTCTTAGAAAAATAACTATTGTCCCCACCCCTCATCCCTCAGCACACACAACTCTCCTAGCTTTTGTTTAAAAATCAGCTAGGTTCTTCCAATTTAGATTTTCATTTTTCATATGCCTGAATCATAGTCTAAACCTGAACTGCAAACCTAAATTTTCTTGAACAGAAAAAGTCAACAAGAAAAGGGTTTAAAAATTGTAAGAAAGGAGAAATTACAGAAGGCCACCATCCTGACATATTCAAATCTTTCATATAAAAGTACAAATAGTTAATACATTAACAATTTGTGACAAAGTGTCTGAGAGTAAATTATAAAAATTAAAAGAGCTGGATAAATTTTTGGGAGAAGTTGGTATGGGCTATTATATTCAATTGTATTTTATTGCTAAAATACTATGAAATTAGCATTTTTGACATAGAAATGTGTCGAAAAACCTTTTGACAGCTTTTCTAATATTCAAAACAATTGTGAAACTTTAAGTGTGAAAAAGTGCAAACCTCTATGTCTCCAAGATTCAAGGCAAACCAGGCCCCATGCTATATAGCTTCAAAGAAAGAAAGAAAGAAAGAAAGAAAGAAAGAAAGAAAGAAAGAAAGAAAGAAAGAAAGAAAGAAAGAAAGAAAGAAAGAAAGAGGGAGGGAGGGAGGGAGGGAGAGAGAGAGAGAGAGAGAAAGAAAGAAAGAAAGAAAGAAAGAAAGAAAGAAAGAAAGAAAGAAAGAAAGAAAGAAAGAAAGAAAGAAAGAAAGAGTTATGAACTAATAATACGCTCAAATAAAGTTTTATCAAACCTTTAGAAAAAGCAGGGTTCTAATCCTGCACTTCTGATTGGCCGATAATAGCGATATCAGATTGGTCCATTCAGAGGAATCTGATTGGTTGTTAACGAGCCAGTCTCATTGGTTCAAGGGTTCAACACTCCATGTTTCTCATTGGTTATTAGATCAGCAGCCTGCCCTATAAAAGAGCTGCTGCTGCCCTAGGGTTTTGCTCTGTTCAGAATGTTTAATAAAGAGTTGAAGCTCACTGTTCACTGCCTCATCTCCGTTCCTTGCGCCCATGCACAGAACATAACACTGGCGACAAGGATGGGATTTGGAGACATCAGAGCTGACTGAACACTACAGAGCACCAAACAGAGCACGTGGCTGAAGGCACATCGACAGCGGAAACCATGTCTGTCGGGGCCATACCACCCGCTCCATTTGACCCAGCACAAGAAGACTGGGACTCGTACATAGATCGGTTCCAGATGTTTCTGGAGACCAACAACTTGAAGGATGCCACTACAGGGAAAAAGTGAGCAGTATTCCTGACCCATTGCGGGCCAGCCGTCTTTAAAATAGCCAAGGCACTGGCGAAACCGGCTGAGGTGAAAACCATGGACTGGGACGTCCTCGCACCCCTCCTACAGGCCCACTATGCACCTGCTGTACCAACGCTTGTCTGAAGACATGCATTTTACCAGAGGGACCAGCGGAAAGGAGAGAGCGTTGCAGATTTCATCACGGATCTCCAGAACCTGGGAGGCCTCTGTGGGTTCGCAGACCTCGAAGAAGCTTTGAGAGACCAAATAGTTCTGGGTTTAGATGAACCAACCGTGCAGAGCAAGATCATGGCAGAAGGGGACATTGACCTTGCTGATGTTATCAAAGACGCTACTGCAGCAGAAGCAACCAGGAAGTCGGCTGCCCGAATGTGCCGCACCAACGCACCACTCCATCAACTCGCCAGCGATACCTCACCTCGCCTAGAGAGGCACACAACGGCAACCCACCATGAGGACCTCGAATCGTCATCAGAAAGTGATGAAGAGGAGGTCAACCGGCTCTGGTCTGAACGTGACCAACGCCACCAGCGGAATCAAAGATTACCACACCAATGCGCTGGTTGTGGGACAAAACACCCACGATCAGACGGCAAATTCCTCGACACGCTCTGCCGTTTCTGTGAGAAAAGAGGCCACATCGGGAAGGTCTGTAGAAGCAAGCAAGGATCCAGCCCATTTCAGAGGGAGAACAACTACCACCAGACCACAGGGAATCGTCCTGTGAGTCTGGAACACTTGAACCACCAATGGAACAACCACTCCTACATAAATAAACCACTGGTCATTTCAACTAAACGAGAAGAGGCACACCAAACCATTACAATAGGTCACACCTCATCACTGGATGCAAAGAAGATCCGAGTGAAGGTCGCCATCAAAAACCAGCCCTGCATGATGGAAGTCGATTCAAGGTCGTCCCTCTCGATGGTTTCCTGGAAGACCCTTAAACAATTAATCCCTACTGTCTGGCGGCAAGACCTCAGAACCCAAGGAATCATACTCAAGGATTATCAAGGGAACCGAATTCCGATCATAGGATCAAGCCAAGTCCAAGTATCATTCAAAAACCGTACTGCATCATTACCACTGACCGTCGTCAACCGTGACCGGCCTAGCTTGTTAGGCCTTCAATGATTTGCCCCACTTGGGATCGAGGTAGCTAGCATTCACCAAACCAGAAGCGACGACTGGGAGGAGGCCCTCATCCAGGAATTCCAGGATGTCTTTACAAACAAACTAGGCGAGTACAAGGGGACCCCGATATCATTTAACCTTAATCCTGAAGTAGCCCCCATCTGCCTTAAGCCTTGTCAGGTACCTTTTGCCCTTAAACCAAAGATTGACGAGCAGCTTGATAAATTAATAGCCCAGGGTGTTTTAGAACCAACAGACCATGCTCGTTGGGAAACCCCAATCATAACACCCATCAAACCGGATGGATCGTTAAGGATTTGTGGGGACTACCGGGCCACCCTTAATCATGCCCTTCAACAGAACGTTTACCCATTGCCGGTGGTACAACACCTTCTCCCTTCCCTGGGGGGTGGAAAAGTCTTCGCTAAATTGGATTTAGCACACACGTACCAACAACTGCCTGTAGATAAAAAAACAGCAGAGGCACAAACGATCGTTATGCACCAAGGTGCCTTTAAGTGCAACCGATTCCAATTCAGAGTGAGCGTAGCCCCAGGGATTTTTCAAAGTTTGATGGAGAGACTCTTGCAAGGGATCAAAGGGGTCGTACTATACTTTGATGATGTTTTAATTGCTGCCCCAAATAGAGAAATACTAGAAAAACGTCTTAAATTGATTCTCCAGAAATTTAAAGACTCTGGCCTTAAGGTTAAAAAAAATAAATGTCATCTGTGTACAGATAAAGTAGAGTTCCTGGGGTACCTAATCGATAAACAAGGCATCCACCCCACTAATAGCAAACTAAAAGCAATCAAAAACACCCCAAGACCCAAAATAAGACTGATCTCCAAGCTTTTCTGGGGCTCATTAATTTTTACAACATCTTCCTGCCCCACAAAGCAACCATAGCTGAGCCCCTACATAGACTTCTCGACAAAAAAGCAACCTGGGTCTGGGGGCACTGAGAGGAACAAGCGTTCCAACAAGTGAAAAACTTATTAACCTCAGATGTTGTTTTAATGCAGTATAACGAGACTTTGCCCTTAACAATTACATGTGATGCGTCACCGTTTGGAGTAGGAGCCATTTTGAGCCATGTGTTACCAAACGGTAGTGAAGCCCCTATTGCCTATTTTTCAAGGACCCTATCAAAGGCTGAATGTAACTATAGTCAAATCAACAAAGAGGCTCTTGCTGTTGTATCTGCTGTGAAACAGTTTCATGAATATGTGTATGGACGAGTTTTTACTATTGTTACCGACCACAAACCTTTGCTGGGGTTTATAGCAGGAGACAAGCCAACCCCCTATATATTATCACCTAGAATGACTCGCTGGTCGGAGTTTTTGGCTGCATACAACTATAGACTGCAACACCGTCCGGGGAAAGCCATTCCCCAGGCTGATGCACTGAGCTGTGCCCCACTTCTGGAAACCATCAACGACCCAGCTCCACCCCTTATGACACTCCAGATTGAAACGCTACATTCACTGCCGCTAACGGCCAGAGACATTGCGATTGAAACAAAATGAGATCCTGTCTTAGCACGAGTTCTTTGCTGGGTCGAATGTGGATGGCCAGTAGAACGACGACTTCATTCCCTTCAGGAACTGGCAAACAGAACTTTTTTCGCAAAAAGGCTGCATCCTATGGGGGGGATAGAGTCGTCGTCCCAGAGCGGTTACAACGAGCAGTATTAAAAACATTGCATGACAGTCACTCCGGCATCGTGCATATGAAAGCGGTCACACGAAGCTACGCGTGGTGGCCGGGCATTGACAAACAGATCAAAACCTGGGTAAAGACTTGTTTAAAGTGCCAAGAAGTCAGCAGTGCCCCACCTAAAGCAACTCCAACAGAGTGGGAAACACCCTGGGGACCGTGGTCCCACATCCACGTTGACTTTGCAGGACCTACTAAGGGACATACGTTCCTTCTAACAGTGGATGCCTATTCCAACTGGCTCGAGATCCATGAAATGAAGATTACTACAACCGAGTCCGTCATCCAGAAATTGAACAGGCTATTCGCGACGCATGAGCTGCCAGATGTTCTGGTCTCCAACAATGGATCCCAGTTTATTGTTCTACCCTTTGAACAATACTTAGCAGACCGGGGTATTCGCCATGCGCTAACTTTGCCAGCGCACCCTGCGGCTAATGGAAGAGCCGAGCGCACAGTACAATTTGTTTTAAAAAAACCCTCCACAAAATGGACTATGGGGACATTGAAGACAAAATAAACAGAATACTCCTACTCCAACACATCACTCCGCACAGCATCACCAACAAGACTCCAGCTGAACTGTTGATGGGACACAAGCTCCGTTCCCACCTCGACCGGCTTCACCCGTCTTACAAGCCAGAGAAACCCTGTGGATCAAGCGGAAAATGCCACGAGTTCAAGATAGACGACTTAGTTTTCACCAGAAACCTCTCCAGCAAACCATTGGGGGTCGAGGCAACTGTAATTCAAGCCACCGGACCCAGGTCGTACCGTGTGAAAAGCTGTGATGGAGAAATATGGAAACACCATAAAGATCAGCTTCGCTCTAGGCTACAACCCAGTTTCCGCAACTCCGGTGACTCCCAAACTGAGGGGGGAGGGGATGTCAAAGAAACCGAATTCGAGATGGTGGAAAGCAGAAGTGAAGGAAGTCAGCAATCGGGTATGACAAATGAAGAAGAATCAGGGAGGGGAGTGTCCTCACCACAAAGGAATACCTCAACAGAAGCAAGCCCACAAAGATCGGAGGACAACAACGAGAGCATTAGCGGCACCGAGTCATCCAATGAGGATGCGGAACCACTGGTACCTGATTTGCCCAAAAATGTCCCGCCGAAACCAGATTACAGACAGGAACCGGTGGGACAGCGCAAATCTAATAGACAGTCAAAACAACCTTCATATCTCAGGGATTATGTCACCGCACCCCTTAAACGGAACCCAGGGGGAAGGGGTGTTATGAACTAATAAAACGCTTAAATAAAGTTTTATCAAACTTTTAGAAAAAGCAGGGTTCAAATCCTGCACTTCTGATTGGCCGATAATAGCGATATCGGATTGGTCCGTTCAGGGGAATTTGATTGGCTGTTAACGAGCCACTCTCATTGATTCAAGGGTTCACCACTCCATGTTTCTCATTGGTTACTAGATCAGCAGCCTGCCCTATAAAAAGGCTGCTGCTGCCCTAGGGTTTTGCTCTGTTCAGAATGTTTAATAAAGAGTTGAAGTTCACTGTTCACTGCCTCGTCTCCGTTCCTTGCGGCCATGCGCAGAACATAGCAGAAAGAAAGACAGAAAGAGGTAGAGGGGGAGGGGTACATGTATCTTCCTGCCTTAGAAATATTTCTGCCCTGCAGAGCAGATTTAAAAGAAAATAGGACTCTGTGTAGGGCAAGAAAATTGGGTCAAACTTCCTTCCTCTCCTATTTAGCCATGAAAAGTCATTGTTGAATCAAAACTGTTAGATTATGGGAATGAGACTCAGGACACCAGCATAGTAACCAGTCATCTTTACTTCTCTCTAGGACTTTGCGCCAAAGAAACTGCAGCAGCCCTTTTACAGTCAGGCTGCTCATGGCTGTGGCCAGTGACAGCTCTTCAAATTTCCCACTGCCACGGACTGACCAATTGCAGGTAAGTATGTTAATACATAATACCCCTCCCCACCTGATCTGGTCCAACCAATCTGTGCTTCGCCTACCGTACATAATCATGGAGGTAGGCAGGGCTTTTATGGTTTTGAATAGACCTGCGCAGCTCAGTCACGGTTTGGCTTCTGGGCTGTTCAGATGGGTCTGTTGTTCCTCCTCTCCTTCTTTGTGGAACTTCCTGGAAGGTTGAGTTGGCCATGCTGCTCCCACCAGGAATCTCCTGGCTGGTTGAGTTGGCATGGCCACTCCCTCCATGGGCCGTTTCCCCACTGTCCTTCTGGCCTTGTTCCTTTCTCCCCGATCTGCCTTCTTCCCTGGTCTCAGGTACATGCTTGCACTTTCCAACTGGGGCTATTGTTAGTAGTAAATGTTGTGTGTTTGGAGTTGTTAGGGTTTGTTCTCTTGTTTTTATTGCTCATGGAGGGTCTCCCCGTCCCTTTCTGCTTGAGTTTTGTTTGCTTGAGGGGTCCCCCCCTCCCTTATGATTATGCTTGAAAGGTCTCCCCCCTTTTCCCTGGGTCGATCTTTGTCACCCCTCATAACTCTAGATCTGAGCTGATCTATGTGTCTCTTCCAGCTCCTACCATCCATGGTGTCTACCTTGTAAGAACGGGGTCCAGTTATTTGGGTCACTTTTGCCGGTATCCACAATGGTGCTCCCATAAGTTTTTTTGCATATACTGGGTCCCCTGTTTGAAATGTGCAGCAGTTACTGGAGAAGTTTGCTGGTTTTTCTGGGTTATATTTGGGGTGCAGTCTGTCTAGGTGTGATCTTAGTTTCCTCCCCATTAGTAATTCTGCTGGGCTCTTATTTGTTGTTTCACTGGGTGTTATGTGCTGTTTGCTTAGTAGTTTATCTTTCTTTCTTGTGTATCCCTGGGCCCTAGCTTTTGTAATGTTTCCTTTGTGTAATGTACCATGCATTCCGCCCATCCATTTGTCGATGGGTGTCCTGGTGCTGTCAGTGCATGCCTTATCCCATGTTGTACTAAATATCCCTCAAATGGTGTTGCCATGAATTGTGTCCCATTGTCAAATACAATTAAATCCAGCAACCCATGTGCTGCAAAAAGTTTTCTGAGCTGTCTTATGACAGCTTCCGTTGTCATGGAGTGCATAATGCTTACCTCTAGCCATTTGGAGTAAGCGTCTATGACTATGAGAAATGTATGTTCTTTGGTTGGCCCCACAAAATCAATATGTAATCTTGGCCATAGTCCCCTTGGCATTTCCCATTCGTGTTTTGGCACTGGGGGGGGGGGTGTTGGCCTGGATTCTTGGCAGCATTTACACATTGCCACCCAGTCCCCCAGTCCATCCCTGGCCACCATGCATAACTCCTTGCCAGGGATTTCATTTTTACAATACCCAGGTGTCCCTCATGTAGCATTTCTAGTATGCTTTCCCTTAAAACATCTGGTATGACCACCCGATCCCCACATAGTCCACACCCTTTCAGCATTGTTTGTCTATTTCAGAATGGTTTGGCATTCTCATCAATTTCAGTCTCTGGCCATCCTTTTCTCTACCCAACTTAAAATTCGTGCCAGGGTTTTGTCTCTAGTCATTTCCCTAGTGATGTCTGCTGCTATTATGGGTAGGTTTTCTAATTTTTGTATTTGGGGGGTCAATGTGGTTGGTGCTGGGTCTTCTATGTCAGGTGGGGGCAACAGCTAAGTGCATCAGCATGATTTATGTCCTTTCTGGGTCAGTATGTTAATTTGTAGTTGTAGGCAACCACGAATTCTGACCACTGCGTCATCCGGGGTGACAGTATGATAGATGTGGCTTTGTTTCATGCAATGATGCCCAGGAGTGGCTTGTGATCTGTGACTAGGGTGAAAATCCTTTCATAGATATATTCATGTAAATGCTTGATTCCAGTGACAGTGGCCAATGCCTCTTTGTCTAGTTGACTGTAGTTCCACTCTGGCTTTGACAGAGTTTTTGAATAGAATGTTATGGGTGCTTCTTTCCCATCTGGTAATACGTGGCTGAGGATAGCGCCGATGCCGAAAGGTGATGCATCACAGGTTAGGATTATTGGGAGTGTTTCACTGTATTGTATTAGTACGTGGTGTGATGTGATCAAGATTTTTTTGGTTTTTTTTTTTTTTTTTAAAGTTTTTATTGGTTTTTAAAAACAAACATAAACAAACAAAACATAAAAACATCAAGCCATCGTCCATATGTATACATGCAGTGTGCCAGTTGGTTTACAAATTGTTTTGGGCTTCCATTTCGTAGTCTTCAATTACAATTACATTGCATATAATCTCATATTTTCAATCAAAAATTAAATACCTTAGTATCATTATTAATCAATCATTTGACGATACTTTTATTCATTCATGTTTTACAAGATAATCATAATTTTCTTAGTTTGTTTTATAACAGTTCATATTATCACCCCAAATCTATCCTAAAATCATTTTGTAGATATAATAAGAAAGAAGTACATCTTTATATATTTATTATTTTCTAAAAGTCGACATATTTCATTACTGTATTTTATTGTCTAACCATTGATAGAATAGATCCAAAATTTTATAAAATTGTTTATCCTCTGGTTCTCTAATTTCAAATGTCAATCTACTCATTTCAGCACACTCCAATATTTTCTTAATGATTTCCTCCTGTGATGGTGTTTCTCATTTTTCCAGTTTTTGGCAAATAAGATCCTAGCCACTGTTAATACATTTACAATCAGATATTTCAAGTCTTTACTATATATTTCAGGTAAAATTCCCAATAAAATATCTCTGGTTTCAAGTCTATGTTTTTTTTTTTTTGGTCATTTTTCCAACCACATGTGGATTTTAGTCCAGTATTTTTTAGCATCTGCACAAGTCAACCACATATGGTAATATGAGCCAGGTGTCTGATGACATTTCCAACATTTTTCAGATTTATTCTTGAACATTCTTGCTATTCTTGTCGGGGGAAAGTGCCACCTGTAAAACATCTTATACAAATTTTCTTTATATGCTGTTGGCATTGTCATTTTATAATTTTGAGACCATAATTTTTGCTATTTCTCTAGATCAATCCCATATCCAAAATTCTTCCCCCAAGCAATCATAGTTTCTTTAACTTGTTCTTCTTCTAGTTTAATTTCTAATAAATATCCATACAATTTTTTTAATCATCTTTTCATCAGTACCTGTCAAAATCTTATCTAAATCAGTCAATTTATCATAGAAACCTTCTATTTTAGAATCTTTATCATACCTTGAATGTATTTGCACATATGAAAACCAATTCATCTTTATACCTTGTTCCTCTAGTTTTTGTATAGATTTGAGTTCACCCTTTTCATTTAATATTTCACTATATCTAACTGTTTGTTCCTTTTTGTATATTATAGGATAAGAAAATGCTTCAATAGTCGATAGCCAGACTGGAATTTTCAAATAACATTGTTTTTTAATCTTCTCCCAGTTTAACCACAGAGACTTCCGTATATGATGTCTTCTAAAATACCTCTGTGTTTTAGTTTCTTTATACCATAAAAAAGCATGCCACCCCAACAACAGGTCACGTCCTTCTAATGTCAACAATCTAGTATTTCTTAGTATTCTCCATTCCTTAACCCACATCAGATTTGTAGCTTGATAATACAACACCCAATTAGGCAAACCAAATCCTCCTCTAATTCTAGCATCTTGCAAAAGTTTTAACTTTATTCTCGCTTTCTTACCTTGCCATATATATTTCAACACAAATTTATTTAAATCTTCAAAGTAATCTTTTCCAAGCCTAATTGGAATTGTTTGAAACAAATATAAAATTCTGGGTAATATATTCATCTTGATGGTTGAAATTCTCCCTATTAGTGACAGTTGTAAATTTTCCCATTTCTCCAGATCTAGCGCTATCTGCTGTTTAAGTTTGATAGATTATTCTCTTTTAGTGTACTACATCTTGCTGTCAAATATATCCCCAAGTACTTGATCTTATTCATGACCTGAATTTTCAATAGGTCTGCCAGTTCTTTCTTTTGTCTTAATAGCATATTCTTTGTCAAGATCTTTGTCTTATCTTTATTTATTTTCAAACCAGCCACCTTTCCATATGTCTCTATTTTTTCTATCAATTGTGGTGCTCAATGTGATCAAGTTTTTTATTTCCTGGAATGCTGTCTCTTCCCGCTGCCCCCAGACCCAGGTTGCTTTCTTGTCAAGCAACCTGTGTAGTGGTTCCGCAATGGTTGATTTCTGTGGTAGGAATATGTTATAAAAGTGAATGAGTCCTAAAAAGCCTCGCAGATCAGTTTTATTCATGGGTCTGGGGGCTTCCTTGATTGCTCTGACTTTATTTTCTGTGGGGTAAATTCCTTTGCTGTCTATCAAGGTATCCTAGGAATTCAACTTTGCTGGTGGCTAATTGGCACTTCTCCTTTTTCACTTTTAGTCATGCCTCCTTGAATTTACTTAGGACTTCTCTTAAGCAGTCCCACAATTGTTCTTTATCCTTGGCTGATCTGAGGACATCATGAAAATATGTCACCACCCCTTTTATCCCTGGCAATAGGCATTCTATTAAACTCTGGAATACCCCTGGTGTGACTCTGATGCCAAATTGTAATCTGTTGCATTTAAATGCTCCCCTGTGTGTTATGATTGTCTGGGCTTCTGCTGTTTCAGGATCAATGGTTAATTATTGGTAGGCCTGTGCGAGATCTAGTTTTGCGAATGAAATAGATGCTGTACCACTGGGACAAGATATGCACTTTGTTGGAGCGCATGGTTAAAGGTTGCTTTGTAGTCTCCGCAGATGCACACATCTGGTTTAATTGGCATAACAATCGGGGTTTCCCACTTTGCGTGGTCAATTGGCTCTAGCACCCCTTGTGCAATGAGTTTATCCAATTGCTCATCGATCTTTGGTTTTAGTGAGAAAGGGACCCGCCTCGCCTTTAACTGTATAGGAGTTATGGATGGGTTTAGGTTAAGACCCCTGGTACTTGCCCAGCTCTCTGTCAAACATGTCTCAGAATTCTTCCATCGGGTCCTCTTCCCACTCTGTCTCAGTGATGTTGTTTATTCCTGTGACTTCAATTCCTAATGGTGTAAACCATTCAAGTTCCAGGAGGCTTGGTCAATTTCAGTCAACTATGGTTAACGGGAGGACTCTGGTGTATTTTTTTGAATGTTACCTTGAATTGCCCGGTGCCCACTACAGGGAGTTTGTTTCTCTGGCAGTCTTTCAGCATCAGAGTCCTTCACGGTTTATCTCTGGTATCAGTCTTTTTATAGTGTCCCATGATACCATGGATAAATATGAGCCTGAATCCACTTCCATCCAGCAAGGTTGGCCTTCTATGATGACCTGGACATATACTTTCCTGGCATTTGTTGTGTTTGAGTGTCCGATGGTCACCGTCTGGTGTGTTTCATCTCTTCTGTTGCTTACCTCTTTTCCTCGCCTGTTTCAATTGTCTTGGTTCCAACAGTTCCCTGTTTGTTTCTCCTTCTCTCGGGGGCGGGGGGTGTTCTATCTTTGTCTAGGGCCATAGTTTTTTCTTGCTCAGCATGCCCTAGCAATATGTCCCTGCTGTTCACAATTTTTGCAGATTGTATCGAGGAAACAGCATTCGGAACGTGGATGGTTCCCCTCGCAGCCGGCACAATGAAATTCCTTTCTTTTTCTGTTCCGGTCCTTTCTGCTATGTTCTGAGCAGAGTTGATTTACCCCTTCATCTTCCTCCTTGTCTTCCGATGTGGACTCAATGTCCTCATGGTGGGTTGTGGTGGTGCTTTTGGGGTTTTCCGATGGTGCTTTATTCATTTTCCTCATGGCAGCCACAGATTTCTGTGTTGCTTCTGCCATAGTAGCCTCTTCTATTGCTTCTTTGAGTGTTATTTTGGGTTTTGTTAATAATCGGCCTTGTAGTGTAAGAACTCTCAGTCCCAGGACCACTCGGTCTCTCATGGCCTCATCCATGTTGAGGAATTCACACACGCCTGCGATGTCCCTCAGAATTGCAATGAAATTGCTGATGCTCTTGCCTTCTTTTTGGTCATGCTGATAAAATTCGTGTCGTTTGATGAAGCAGGAAATGGTTGGTGTGTAGTGAGCCCTCAGTATTCTCTCCAGGTCTGGCCAGGCCATCGTTTTCACGTCGGTGGGTGCCACTAATGCTTTGGCCATCTTGAATATGGTGGGACCGCAATGTGTAAGGAAGACGACTCTCTTCCTGTGTTCAGAGATGTTATTGAAGTCGCTCCCTTCGAGGAACATGAGAAATCGGTCAATGTATGATTCCCAGTTTTCGGTTGCTGGATCAAACAGCGCAGGTGGCGTGTTGTTTCCAGCCATTTCATTTTGATGAGTTGCTGATGTTCGTCAGTCACCACGCGCTCGCTGGTTCCCTTTGTCTCAAGATCCCACCCTCGTTGCCAGTGTTAGATCGCAGGAATGAACTCAGGACACCAGCATAGTAACCAGTCATCTTTACTTCTCTCTAGAACTACGCGCCGAAGAAACCATGGCAGCCCTTTTACAGTCGGGCTACTTGCGGCTGTGGACAGTTATGGCTCTTCAAATTTCCCACCGCCACGGACCGACCAATTGCAGGTAAGTATGTTAATACATAACAAAAACCTTCCTACTTTGGCCAGGTCCAGCCAGATACTTTACTTCCACAGCAAGACTCTGTGTTAGTTTGAACTGATTCCAGAACTCTATTGCTCCCTGGTATCAAATATGTTGAGGAACTGAAAAGATGCAATTCTGATTCAGCTGTAATGTACTGGAAGTCACAATAAAATGAAGGTTTTTATTTTATTTTTTGTTTATTTGTGTTGCAGTTTTGTGGAGTTTTCCCATTTGCAGGGATTCTTGTCTTAGACAAGAATTTCAAGGAGAAAGACAACTTGGCCATTTTGCAGCTCTTCTCCCGAGGACATGGGAGTTGCTCCAATTGCTTTCCATACAAATACACAGAACATGAAGGAAGAATGAGGATGGAGACTGTAGGCAATCTTTCTGGGTTGCATTTTTATGGACCAAGAGAGACATCATTTTTATTTTTCCAGAATATGTGGTAGCTTGAGGCAGGACAGTAATTCTTAACTGCTTAAACTTAGCACTTTAGGGATGGCTAAAAGGAGGACCATGAATCACCTTCAAACTATTGTTGAGGAACTGTTAAATAGGAAAATAATAATGTGAAACACCCCCGAGCTTTTTGGAGGGGAAATATATTTTGAACATATTGAAAATAAGTAAAGTCTCTAACAAGTTCTCTCAGCTTGGCCCTGAAACAACAGAAACATCCATGTAATGTGAATCTGAAGGCAAACCTATAATTTTCTTCATGCCACATCCAGAATTGCTTCTGTTATGAGTTTCTAATTCCAGCTGTGCCTGCCAGTTGCTGTGGGCTCCCTGCTGGTCTTTCAGAGTAGTTCTGAGACTATAGTTACTCCCTTTTTGAGGAGGAAATCATAACAGACAAGCAACCTCATCTTCACAAGTCAGGCTATCTGGCATACACCACTGCAGACCAGAAGGCATCAGAAGTACACAATAGTTGCTCTAAAATGCACAATGATCTTATAAAGTAAAGAAGGGTATTACAGCATGTTAACATTTACATGATGATTAGAATATACGAAAGGCCACTTCCTACATTTTTATAATCCCCTCCCAAAGAAAATAGTGTGCTAGAGCTGCAGTCCTTTCAAAGGAAATTATTTATTCAGGAGAAGAGAATGAAAGCCATGAATGACCATGGAGTATAAGAAGAGAAGAATTATCTTGCTGCCTCCTCCCCTCTGCTGTAATCTGTATGATATTAGGATACTCCGAAACCCCCACAACCGATTGGTCCGTACCAGCAAAGACCTGATTGGTTGAAAGGTCAGCCGTGATTGGAGCACTAGGAATCTACCGCTATTGGCTGTGCCGATCATGGGAGATTCAAAGTGCTGCCATTGGCTGCAGAGCCGCAAGCTAGCCCTATATGAAGGGCTGCCGCAGCTCGCATTCTGAAATGATTACCAATACTAAATAAAAGATCTGAACTCACTAAATGGTCTCACGTCTCTGTCGAACCGATCTGCCTCAAACTTAACACTGGCGACGAAGGTGGGATCGTGAGACAAGGAGACCATCCAGCACGTGGCGAGGCGGCATGCAACAACAAGCAGAATGACCGGAATCAACTCACCACCCACTCCCTTCAACCCCGCTACTGAGGACTGGGAATCCTATACTGATAGGTTCCAAAAGTTCCTCGACAGTAGCAACCTCAAGGACGCCAATGGTCACAAGAAACAAGCTGTGTTCCTCACGCACTGCGGGCCCGCAGTCTTCAAGATGGCCAAAGCCTTGGCCAAACCGGTGGACATCAAGGCGATGGAGTGGTACGATCTCGAGCCCCTGCTGCAAAGCCACTACGCGCCCATCGTGCCCATCCTCATCCGGCGGCATGACTTCCACAGGCGGGATCAATGCGAGAGCGAGGGGCTGGCCGACTTCATAGCAGCACTGTGGGACCTGGGCAGCCTGTGCGAGTTCACCGACCTGGACGAGGCCCTGCGAGACCGCATCTTCCTGGGACTCTGAGACTCCGTCCTCCAGAGCCGCAACATGGCCAGGGAGACATCTCCCTCACTGATGCCCTCACCAAAGCCGCTGCAGCGGAAGCGGCCAAGAAATCAGCAGCTCAGATGCGGCAATCGAGCATCATGCCACGAGCGGTGGCCGGAGAGGCAACGTCGACCCCTGAGAGGTGACCAGCGACAGACCACACAACCACACATCAAGGTGACATCGACTCCTTCTCAGAAACTGAAGATGATGATGAGGAGATCCACCACCTCCAATCGGCGGGGGACTGGCGGGAATCATGAGGTCGTAAGTCAAGGTTCCAGTGTGCCGGCTGCAGCGGCAATCACCCCCGAGCAGACTGTCACTTTCTTGATGCCATTTGCAGGCATTGTGAGAAACGGGGGCACATCGCCAAAGTGTGCCAGAATAAAAAGCACTACAGCCCGCGACGATGAGACGCCGGTCCCCAATGGAGAGAAAGCACTCCCACCAGGAACCATGATCACCAGACGGAGAACCGCTGGAGCCGAGAAGGTCGGAACAGGCGACTCCAGGAGACAAGACAGAGAGAGGAAACGCACCAGACCATCGTCATCGGCCATTCCTCCACCAGCGACACCAGGAAGGTATTTGTGACAGTCGGGATAGAAGACCAGTGATGCGACATGGAGGTGGACTCCGGGTCCTTCCTCTCAATGGTCTCCTGGCGCACACTCAAGCGCCTGGTCTCCACCATCCACCGCCAAGAATTGGAAGACCAAACACTAACCCTCAAAGACTATCAGGGAAACCGAATTCTTGTAGTCAGCAGAGGCCATTTTAAAGTCACCTTCAAGGACCACACAGGAGTGTTACCCCTGACGATCATGGACCGAGATCGACCGAGCCTGTTGGGACTGCAGTGGTTCGCACCCCGGGCATCGAGGTAACCGGCATACACCACATCGGAGAGGTAGACTGGGAAGCAGCGCTCGTGAGGGACTTCCGGAAGTCTTCGATGACCATTTAGGCAAGTACCGGGGGTCCCCTATCTCATTTAACATAGACCCGACCATCGCGCCAATCCGCCTTAAGCCCAGGCGAGTGCCCTTTGCACTCAAGCAACTCAATAAGCTCATCGCGCAAGGGGTGCTGGAACCGATCGATCATGCCCAGTGGGAGACCCCAATTGTCACCCTCATCAAGCCAGATGGGTCAGTGAGGATTTGTGGTGACTACACGGCCACTCTAAACAATGCACTCCAACAAAGCGCATACCCCCTCCCAGTAGTCCAGCACCTTCTGCACTCACTGGGGGGAGGCCGGATCTTCACAAAACTCGACCTGGCACAAGCCTACCAGCAACTGCCAGTCAACGCCACAACAGCAGAAGCCCAAACCATCGTAATTCACCAAGGGGCTTTCCGCTGCAACCGGCTCCAATTTGGAGTCAGCGTGGCACCTGGGGTCTTCCAAAGCCTTATGAAAAGACTCCTCCAGGGAATAGAAGGGGTTGTGCCCTACTTTGATGACGTCTTGGTGGTCGTGAAAAATGAGAAACAACTAGAAGCCAGGTTGAGGGAGGTACTGCAGAAATTCAGAGACTCGGGACTTAAAGTCAAAAGAGGGAAGTGCCAGCTACGGGCCGAAAGGGTCAAATTTCTGGGGTACCTCCTAGACAAACAAGGGATCCACCTCACGGAAAAGAAACTGAGAGCCATAAGGGAAGCACCGTGACCAAAAAACAAAACGGAATTACAGGCTTTCTTGGGACTAAACTTTTACAATGTCTTCCAACCTCAAAAGGCGACCATGGTAGAACCGCTACATGAGCTGTTAGATAAAACAACCACCTGGACCTGGGGAGCACGGGAGGAGAGCGCTTTCAACAACACAAAGAACCTGCTAACATCCAATGCGGTACTAATCCAGTACAACGAGACCCTGCCATTAATGGTGACATGCGACGCATCGCCCTTCGGGATCAGCGCCATCCTCAGCCACCAGCTACCAGACAGGAGGGAAGCACCCATCGCTTTCTCATCAAGGACACTTTCAAAGCCAGAGCAGAACTACAGCCAGCTCGACAAAGAGGCCCTAGCAGTCGTCGCTGACATCAAGAAATTTCACGAATACCTTTATGGTAGGACTTTTACAATCATCACAGATCACAAGCCGCTGCTAGGAATCCTGGCAGGAAACAGGGCCACACTGAACATTCTATCGCCAAGAATGACAAGGTGGTCCGAATTCCTAGCAGCATACAATTACCAGCTGATACACCAACCTGGAAAGGACATCGCCCATGCAGATGCCCTGAACCGGTCACCCTTACTGGACCGGGAAGACGACCTGGCACCCACAACAGAGATACTCCAAATAGAGACAATATCCAACCCACTCGTGACCGTACCGGACATTGCCAGAGAAACAAATAAAGACAAGCGGCTGGCGTGAGTCTTGAGCTGGGTGGGAAAAGGGTGGCTGGAAGGGGACATAGATGAACTATTCAGACCCTTTCGGAACAGACAAACTGAACTCTTTACTGAAAAGGGCTGCATACTTTGGGGGGACAGAGTGGTAATTCCAGAAAAATTACAGGAAAAGGTATTGGGAATGTTGCATGAGGGGCACCCGGGGATGGTTAAGATGAAAAGCCTGGCCAGAAGCTACGTATGGTGGCCAGGAATGGATAAACAGATCAAAACCTGGGTTGCCAAATATAACCAATACCAAGAGTCCAGATCCAATCCGTCTGCTGCCCCAACCCAAGAATGAGAAAAACTAAGAGGTCCATGGTCTAGGATCCATATAGACTTCGCGGGGCCAACTAAGGGACATATGTACCTTACCACAGTAGATGCTTACTCCAACTGGTTGGAGGTAAGCACCATGAAGTCTACCACGACGGAGGCAGTGATAAGGAAACTGAGCAAACTTTTCGCTACGCATGGCCTGCCAGATGTAATAGTGTCGGACAATGGGCCCCAGTTCACCGCACTAGCATTTGAACAATTTCTGGCAGGCCAAGGGATACGCCATGCATTAACCGCACCGGCAAACCCGGCGGTGAACAGGCGGGCAGAACGCATGGTCCAATACAGCAAGAAAGCCATCCAGAAACAGCCAATATACAGGACAAAATCAATAAAATGCACCTCATTCAACACATTACACCTAGTGCAACCACAAATAAAAGCCCGGCGGAACTAATGATGGGTAGGAAACTATGCTCAACACTAGACAGAATGCACCCAACATATAACCCAGACAAACCCCCAGGCTCTTCCAGCAAACACAGAACATTTAACATAGGGGATCTAGTATACGCCAAAAATCTCACAGGAGAACCACTCTAGGTGCCACAATCACTCAGATAACCGGGCCCCTATCATACCGATTGGAAACAACCAACGGAAAAAACTGGAAACGGCACATAAACCAACTTAGGTCAAGAATAGCCGTCACCACCAGCCAGACACCCAAACAAGAAACTAGAAGGGGGGGGAATCGGCAAGCGATAGAGAAAGAATTGAAGGGAACCAACTAACGCAGGCAGAACATCCCCCACCTAGAATAAGTAAACCAATAAACAGATGCTACTCACCTGTAGATGCAGGACCAATGGAGCATGAAACCCTGGGATCTTCACCTGGAAGGAGCAGCCAAACCATCTCACCTGGCCAGGAAAAACCAAGCGGCAGCAGAAGCGGCAGCTCAACCAGCCCAGGAAGACTGGGAGGGAGCTACCAAGAAAGGCCCAGCTCAACGTTCCAGGCGGTTCCATCCCAAGGAACTGGAGCAACAGAGGAGGCATCCGAACCGGTTGATGACCACACCAGAACTGAACCGTGCAGGTCAAGTAGGCAGGCGAAAAGCCCCGCCTACCTACGTGACTACATCACCACGCACCGCTGGACGAAACCAAGAGGGGAGGGGTGTACAATATTAGCATACTCTGAAACCCCCGCAACCGATTGGTCCATACCAGCGAAGACCTGATTGGTTGAAAGGTTGGCCGTGATTGGAGCGCTAGGAATCTACCGCAATTGGCTGTGCCGATCCGCCTCAAACTTAATATAATCTATATCCTCAGAACATAGGAAGAAGTATTCTTGAGTTGTGAATGACCCTAATCATTCACATCAGGCTGATCAACTCTTTCTCCATCCCTGAAGGGCTATGTTCCTATAGGAATAACCTGGCAGCTACATCATACCAAGAAAACTAACCATATTCTCCCCTGGGACCATCTGTTCTTCCTCCTTCTCTCTCTTCTTTTCCTTTTGCAACAAGCTGCTGAGAGAGGTATACCTTTTCCCAAAGATCTGAACCCATTGTATCAGTAGACTTTTGACATCCAATCATACATCAGATGCCCCTGTATGAATGCCAGAATTGATGTAATGCATGCTTTTTTCTCTCTTTTTCCTTTTCTTTCTTTTTCTTTTTGCATTCAGTGATACCTTGTTTCAAGAAACAAGAGATTACACCAGTGGAACAATCCAAATTATTTTCAAAATAGCTTCAAACTAATATTTCTTTATCCTTCAGTTGGAAGTCAGTAATTGCTTGAAAGCAAGGCAAGGCAAGGATCAAAACTGTGATATGTATATGCAGATTGTAAACATTGATCTTTTCTGACAAAGGAAAGGACAAAATTCAACCGCATTATTAACGGCATTGATGAGAGGGATAGCTTCTTGTTTGAGGGATAGAAAAGACCTACATATGTCTCATATGCTGTAGAATTTTTAAGCATAAAAACCCAAATGTCCATTCCATGAAAAATCTTTACGTGGTAAGGTAAATATGGTAAACTTTATGAAGTGAAAACTTATTTCATAATGGAAAAATGGAAGTCCCACCATTCTTTCCAAGGGATTCTCTGAGCCTATATAGATATACTTGTCACCTGCTGTGACAAACTAAGACTCCATTCATCCCTGTCTAAATTCATCCCTGGAGGTCACAGTTAATTTTTTGCTCTATTGTTTATTTCCATAAATGTTATGAAGTTCAATTATTTTGAGGTAAATTAAGCTCGCAAAGACAGAAATGGCTTTTATATAAACTAGAAAACTTTTTGTTCGGGTGCATGTAAAATAAATATTTCCTCAGGGGCAGCATTAAAATGGAAAACAACATTATGTAGATAGGTAATACAAATTACTGTACTGAGCCTGTTTCACACAAGCAAGATGTGCTTTTTAATATTCCTGAAGAAGTACCTCTCCAGTACTTCTCTTTTCGGGGCCGCAATTAAAACATCATCAAAATATGGCACAACCCCCTTGATCCCTTGCAAAAGTCTCTCCATCAGACTTTGAAAAATCCCTGGGGCCACGCTCACTCCCAATTGGAGTCGGTTGCATTTAAAAGTGCCTCGGTGCGTAATGATCGTCTGTGCTTCTGCAGTTTTTTTATCTACAGGCAGTTGTTGGTACGCCTGCGCTAAATCCAATTTAGCGAAGACTTTTCCGCCCCCCAGGGAATGGAGAAGGTGTTGAACCACCGGCACCGGGTAAGCGTTCTGTTGAAGGGCGTGATTGAGGGTGGCCCGGAAGTCCCCACAAATTCTTAATGATCCATCCGGTTTGATGGGTGTTACGATTGGGGTTTCCAATGGGCGTGGTCAGTTGGTTCTAAGACACTCTGGGCCATTAATTTATCGAACTGCTCGTCGATCTTTGGTTTTAGGGCAAAAGGCTAAAAGGCTTAAGGCGGATGGGGGCTACTTCAGGGTTAAGGTTAAATGATATCGGGGTCTCCTTGTACTCGCCTAGTTTGTCTGCAAAGACATCCTGGAATTCCTGGATAAGGGCCTCCTTCCAGTCGTCGCTTCTGGTTTGGTGAATGCCGGCTACCTCGATCCCGAGTGGGGCGAACCATTGAAGGCCTAACAAACTAGGCCAGTCGCGATTGACGACGGTCAGTGGTAACGACACCGTACGATTTTTGAATGATATTTGGACTTGGCTGGAGCCGACGACCGGAATTCGGTTTCCCTGGTAATTTTTGAGTATAATTCTTTGGGCTCTGAGGTCTTGACGCTGGACGGCAGGGATTAACTGTTTAAGGGTCTTCCAGGAAACCATCGAGAGGGACGACCCTGAGTCGACTTCCATCACGCAAGATTGGTTCTCGATGGTGACCCTCGCTCAGATCCTCTTTGCATCTAACGATGAAGCGTGACTGATGGTAATGATTTGGTGTGCCTCTTCCCATCTTGTTGAAGTGGCAAGTGTTTTATTTCTGTAGGACTGGTTGTTGCATTGGTGGTTCAAGTGTTCCCGACTCACAGGACGATTCCCTGTGGTCTGGCGGTAGTTGTTTTCTCTCCGAATTCGGCTGGATCCTCGCTTGCTTCTACAGACCTTCCCGATGTGGCCTCTTTTCCCACAGGAATGGCAGAGCGTGTCGAGGAATTTGCAATCTGATTGCGGGTGGTTTGCCCCACAACCCGCGCATTGGTGCGGTAGTCTTTGATTCCATGGGTTGCGTTGGTCACGTATGGACCGGAGCCGGTTGACCTCCTCCTCCTCACTTTCTGATGACGATTCGAGGTCCTCGTGGTGGGCTGCTGTTGTGTGCCTCTCTATGCAAGGTGAGGTATCGTTGGCGAGTTGATGGAGCGGTGCATTGGTGTGGCGCATTCGGGCAGCCGACTTCCTGGTTGCTTCTGCTGCAGTAGCGTCTTTGATGACATCAGCAAGATCAATGTCCCCTTTGGCCATGATCTTGCTCTGTGCCGTATGGTCATCTAATCCCAGAACTATTCGGTCTCTCAGAGCTTCTTGGAGGCCTGCAAACCCACAGAGGCCTCCCAGGTTCCGGAGGTCCACGATGAAATCTGCGATGCTCTCTCCTTTCCATTGGTCCCTCTGATAAAACTCATGTCTTTGGACAAGCGTTGGTACGGTGGGTGCATAGTGGGCCCATACAAGGGGCGCGAGGACGTCCCAGTCCATAGATTTCACCTCAGCCGGTTTCGCTAGTGCCTTGGCCATCTTAAAGATAGCAGGCCCACAATGGGTCAGGAATACTGCTCGCTTTTTCCCCGTAGTTGCATCTTTCAAGTTGTTGGTCTCCAGAAACATCTGGAACCGGTCCATGTACGAGTCCCAGTCTTCTTGTGCCAGATCAAATGGAGCGGGTGGTATGGCACCACTGGACATGTTTTCCGTTTTCGATGTGCCTTCAGCTACATGTTCTGTTTGGTGCTCTGTGAGTGTTCAATCAGCTCAGATGTCTCTGCATCCCACCTTCGTCGCCAGTGTTATGTTCTGCGCATGGGTGCAAGGAGCGAAGACGAGGCAGTGAACAGTGAACTTCAACTCTTTATTAAGCATACTGAACAGAGCAATCACCTAGGGCAGCAGCAGCCCTTTTATAGGGTTGGCTGCTGTCCTATTAGGCAATGAAACACATGGAAGTGTTAAACCCTTGAACCAATGAGAGTTGGCCCGTTAACAGCCAATCAGAAGTCCCAGAAAGGACCACTCTGATGTCGCTATTATCGGCCAATCAGAAGTGCAGGATTAGAACCCTGCTTTTTCTTAAGGTTTGTTAAACTTTATTAAACGCCTTTATTAGTTCATAACAATTCCTGACCCTGAATTATATGTGACAGTTCTCCAGTGGAGAAAATGTTCAATAATTGCCCTTTTGTACCCTTTGGAGAGATATCAAAAACAGCCTCCTTTCACTTAAGCGCTTTCAGAAGCAAAGAAGCATTTAAATTAAACATCATCAAAGATCTTGAGTCTGTGTATGTAAGCATATATGCTACACACACACGCGCGCACACACACACACACACACATATCTGTGGCTCCAGCACATTTAGCAAAATAATAACCGAGAGAGCCAAGGCATTAAAATGAGTGACAAAACATCCATTGCTTTAATCTTAATATATCCACTAGAATAACAAATTCTGCTTTGTCCAGTAACTACAGTTCATTCTACTGTACTGTAAATTATAAGTAAATTCTACAAATAAATTCTGCTTCTGCACTGTAACTACAGTACAGAATTGTACTTAAATAGGGTCAGTATGAAACAAAGATTTGCTTAATGATACATCCATTTTTAAGTTTTAAAAACTTAGCAGGTAATCATGAATTGATTAATGAAAATGTAACCATAGAATGCTGCATCTGATGGGAAGAAAATGGAAAACCAGAGAACATAAAGAAGATCTATGGGGAGGGGGATAAATTTCAATGGCTATTTAATATCATTACATGAATGCTACACTTTATCTAGTTGCATCGGACATAATGATGCAAATAAAGGCAGGACTTGTGTTGTGATAGCAGTGTGAATATATGTTATTTTTATTTCATTGCAGTTTGTTGTGGACACTGCCGGGAATGTTGTAGGTCAATTACTAGTGCCCATTTCACATGCAACTTGTATGCCAGATCCAGTGGGCTATTCAATCTATTTTAAGAATATTTTCCCAAAATATCAGCACACAAGTTGTGGAACAGCCTTCCTCCATGCTGATATTTAAAATGCTAAATAACATGTGCAGAAGTTGATTACATCTACTCTTGTTATATCCCTATGGTTCATGACTATATTACTTTAGTGTTGTGTCTACACCTAAAATGGTCAGATTAGTGCAAACATGCTATTCTCTATGAAATTCTATGAAAGCAAAAGTTGGATCTGAAGAAGTCGAATAAGAAGAATTGTTGCTTTTGAATTTGAATTTGAATTTTGGTGTTGGAGAAGATGCCTAAGAATACTATGCACAGTGAAGAAAACAAAAAAATAGATGGTTGAACACATCAATCCAGTGTTCTCACTAGAGACACAAATGAATAAATTCCAATGATTACATTTTGGATGTATCATTTAAAGATGTAGTTCTCTTGAGAAGTCTATAATGCTGGGAAAAGTGGAAAGAAAGAGAGCAAGAGAATGACCAGGAACAAGATTGATTGATGTATGCATAGTACTGATAGGTTGAAAGCCTTAAATATCAGGTTAGATACAGATTATCAGGGAGAAATCAAGCTGTGTGGCTACAGTATTAAGAACAGGCTTCAATTTGATGACACATAATCAATTCAATCCCTTTGGCTTTGTTGCTGTTTAGGTAAACTATTCTGGGTCACACTGATTTTATTTCATTGCCTGTATTTATGCATATTTTTTCTGTTAGCTAATTTCAAGATTCCCCTGTTAAGAATGATAAAACAATGTACCTGTTTCTCTCAAACTGTGGTGGATTTCCTCCTCACTCGAGGTTTTCAAACAAAGTCTAGAGAGCCACCTGCCAGAATAATTTAGTGTATTTTATGCAGAATATAAAGTTGGCCTGGAAGATCTATAAGACCCCCCTTCAACTGACACATTCCTTGATTCTATGTTGATGACAGAAAAACAGAATCTCAGTATTCTGATAAGGAAGTATCACAGTTAACCTAACCAGTAGTTTTCTTCAGCAGTTATATAATCTGAAAGCGGATGAATTCTCATTGAATATTTGAAGGGTATCGTTGCTATTCATCTGCATATTTTTCTATGAATTATTTTCATTTGGTACCTTTGTTGACTGCAAAAATTTGGCATCACTTCAGAACCCCTAGATATGCTTCTCTCTGTTCAGGCTGCTGCTAACATACCACAATTAAATGCTAATGTATGACAGAATGAGGCAGAGTCAGACAAATGTTTAATAAAGCATACCAAGACAATTCTAATTAGCACTGGAATGCACTTGGGTTGACCTGTTTTCCAGTACTCGCAGACTAGCAAAATTGATGCTTTTCCAGGCATTTATAGATTTAGGAGGGAGAACCAGAAAATTACACCAAATGCTATTCAAATGAATGTATCTGCTGTTTGAGAGTAATGCTGTGTCCCCTGTTTCAAATATTTGTGTTTCAATGAATGGCAAACAGGACAATGCAGATTAAAATAGTTCCTCACTTCTCTGCACTTTTAGATTTGCATGGCTGCCTTTCCTGCTAAAGTAGTCCATTTTGTAGCTCTCTTTATAGAAAAAAGTGCCACAAAACTTCTTTTCTGCTTTGTACCTGCCACTAAATAATATCTAGATACACCTTCAACTTTCTAATGGAAATGTTTTTCTTTTAATTCAAATAAAGTCAGCCTTCCACAGATCGTTGTTTTTTAAGAAATCCTTTCCAGAATGATCCATCTGTTGCAATAGTTTTGTGGCTTCCACTTTCGGTACCTTTGGTATAACAGACAAGCTTTAGAAATTGCTTACCGGTGTTAATGCCTGTGCACTGCAGGAAAATGATTTGTAACCAAAAAATGTTAAAGGGGGGAACTCTTTTCATTGATTTCTTTCCTCAAAAATCTTTAATATACTTCCTGGGAAGTCCACAGTTTCTAGAATCATTCTGCTGTGTTTCCTGTGTATTTTTAAAACCTTGTGGAATAATTCAGGTGATAGGACACCTGCTATGTCTTGTCTGTCTTTGTTCACCTTTAATGTTCACAAAAAAGTGTTCATCCCCTTTTGGATTTTCTGAATTCTTGTTTATTTTTGCCACTAAATGTTATCAAAGCTTTCTGAGGACCTTACTGATTTATAAAGAGAATCTGAGTGAACAAAGATGTACTACAGCTTAGTGCTTTTTTCCTCCATAAACAAAGTGCCCTTGTGAAAATATAATTTCAGTAACCGAATTAGTAGATTTAATAACTAGTTGTATCACCTTCAACTGAATAATTACAACCAAACACTATAATTGGTGTTCTGTCTCTCACACAGTCATGTCAGAATATTGCCACACTTCTCCATAGAACTGTTTCAACCCAGTAATATTTAAGAGTTTTCTTGCAAAAAAACAAAAAAACAACAACTTCAAGCCATGCTACAATACTGAAATGGCATTTAGGTCAAGACATTCATTTTAAAGCTTTGAATTTATTTTCTTTATCCCTTTTCCTTTAGACTTGTTTAGATGTTTGGAACCGTTGCCTTACTGCATGACCCACTTACATTTCAATTTCAACTGATGGATAGACAGCCTAATTCTCCTGTTGGGGCTCTCTAATATAAAACAGAATTTTTGCTTCCTTCAGGGATGGTAAGTCTTAAGGCATCAAATCATCTTCAAATCATGCTGCTGTCCTATGTTCTCTCTGCTTGACAGTTATTATGAAATTTGTATTGTGTTTAGTTTCTGCCAGACAAACTGACACCCATGTTATCCAAAAAGTTCCAGTTTGGGTTTATCTGCTCAAACCTCTGAAAATCTCAACTAATAAAACTCTGGGGATCTGGTAATCCATTTGAATGTAATCATACATAAATGGTGTTTTAAGATTCCTGGATCTTTCTATTCCCACAATGGATGAATGGCTACAGAAGCTGATGGAGTTGGCAGAAATGGCTAAATTGACCATTTTGATTAAAGAAAAGAATATAAGTACTTTTGTTGCCACGTGACCACTTCCGGACTTTGTGCTTGTGGTAGAAAAAAATGAAACTGAACGGTCTGCAGTGCTTCGGGACAGGCAGGAATCCGCGACTGTGCACGGTTTCTGCCTGTGCTCGCTGCCCGGGTGCCCTGAGCTACCCGGCTTCAGGGCTAGCCACCTCTGTAGAAGGTAGTGAAGACAGGGGGGACCTGGCAGGGTCGAGAGATATTGCACCTCTCTTCCCTAGCCAGCTAAATCCCCTTTTCCGAAGGCAGCTGAACGGCGGTCAGAAATGGCCCCACATAGAAATGCTCAGCTGGAAAAAGAAAGTGCAGGAGGAGCTGTGAAGAAGTGAAAGTATTTTTTGCTGACCGGGATAAAGCAACAGCGAAAGTACCCTGGAACTTAAAATTTGCCAAAGATACATCGTTTCCAGAGTTTTACAAGTGGCGAATGGAAGTTTAAAAGGGAATGTTTTTCTTTCTTTTCACTCTCCTTCCTAATGTGACAGCGAATAGAATTGCAAGAGAAATTGGAAAACCCGTATTGGAGGTAATTAAATGCTAAAGGGATAAGGATTTCTGAACATTTAAAAAAAAAACAATCTTTTTTGTTGTAAGTGGGAAGGGAGAGGAAAAAAAATTGGAGAAGAATTTGAAAGTAAGGAGGAGATTGCCTAGAATTTTAAAGAGCTATTAAATATTAACAAGACTTCTAAATGATACATTTTAACTGGAACTTTGTGACTAAACAGTAACCCCAGAAAGAGAAAGAGAAGAAAGAAGAAAGTACTAAAAGAAACAGCTTATTTGGATTGTTTGGTGATTTTGGAACTTTTGGGAACTATCTTTGATTAAAAGCACTTGGGTGGTTGTTTTGGAAAAACTTTTTCTCTCTACAATGGCATCACTTGTGGATGAATTGAAAATTGAACACAAAAAATACAAAAAAGAAGAACAAGAAGGGGACGATTCTCTTGGCACTCTTTTTCAATTTTTAGAAATGGCGGTTTGCACTTATGAAAAACTGACTGCACAACAGGATGACTGGGATAAAGAAGAAGCCATCTTTCATGAACAAGTGACTCTATTTGGGGAAGGAAAGGAGAAAGAGGAAAAGAAAAAGGGGACTTTAAGATTTGAAAAAACAACCAAAAAAGAGAAAAATAAGGTGAAAAGTGGATACAATGTTAGAAAACAACAGAAAGGGGGAAAGCAGAAGAAGAAAAGGGAGGTGGAGAGACAAGGGGGTAAAAAGGGCAAGGAGAAGAATAAGCAAGGGAGAAAGGAAGGGATGAGAAGCCTCAATGGTGGGAAGCAAGATGTAAAGAAACAAAAATTTTTTAAAGACAATGGGTAAGCTTAATTGAACAAGGGATTCTGCAAAGGTACATAAGATTGTATTCTTATATTTGTATTCAGAAATAATGTTAGAAAATTGGAAACAACATGTAATCAAAAATGGGATAAAATATTTAGTGTAATTTAGTGAAATTTTCGTGAAGAAAAAGAAGGCAATGAAATAAATGAGAGAATTGAAATAGGAGAAATGGGAACATTTTCATGAAATAATGATTTAAAATATGTGATGTGGGGGGGAATAACTATGGAAACTATGTGTTCCCATAAAAGTATGATATTTAATTGAAAAGTAACGTGTAAAATGTTTAAGATATAAATGAATATTAATATTAATGATTAGATTTGTATTGGCATTGATAGTTGTTTTAATTACATCATACAGCTATACATTTTTTTCTATAAAATACATTGTGTAATTTTAGAATGTACTAAACAGAATCCCAATGCAAGTTATGTATTATATTAAGTATTATAAATTTAGGGGAAAGAGTTAAAGGCGTCATACTCCAATCAGTGTACAGGAGAAGTTTTGTTTAAAGAGAAAAGATAAATGGATAGCTGGAAACAGAACAGACAAAGAATAATAAGTATTATGATTAGAACTGAGATGAGATAAATAAAATAAAACTAAGAAAGTTAAAAGAGGTGAGAAGTTATATAGAAAATTGAAAATGGTAATAAGATATGGAATGGTATATAAAATGAATATGAATTTGAATTTGTGTCTGTACGAAGAGCTGTAACCTGGGATCAAGCAGCTTTCAGAAAAGATGTTCTATGTTTTTATATTTTATGTTTTGTTTGTTTGTGTATTGTCTTTGAAAATCAATAAAATTGTTTTAAAAAAAGAAAAGAAAAAAATGAAACTTTGATTTTGGGTTTTACCAATTAAACTGATATGTGTTTATAGAAATGGCTAGTATATATTACTATGGAAAAGCAAAAAGTTGTGGTTTGATGTTAATGCTTTATTTTACAGCAACAGAGAGAGTCAGAAATCAAGTTTTTTTCTTTTCTCCAGCTCTTCCTCACTTCTCTTTCCCTCTTTTCCCCTCACTGTCTTTCTATTCTCTTTTGTATTTTGTATCTTATTTTATAACCTAATAAAAAATTTTGAGCAAAAAGATTCCTGGATGTTTGTTTGGGGTTCTTTGTGACTTCCTAAATGACTTTATACTAGTTTTGGTCTTGATAGGAAAACTAAACTTGGAAAGATTCACTATATCCCTTTATTTCTAGACAATGCCTCTGACTTTAGATTGATAGAAACTAGCTTTAGAAATGGTCTTGCAATCAATGACATTCTATGTAGGTCTCTTTTAACCGATTGTGTGTCATCAAGTCATTTTCGACTCCAAGCAACCATATAGATAGATTTTCTCCATACCAGTCTATTTCTAAGTTGGTCTTTCAGGTTTTTCAATTGTGCACTTATCATTACTGTAATTGAGTCTCATCCTATTGCTGGTCATATACTTCTCTTTCCTTCCACCTTTCCCAGTATTAGAGCCTTTTCTAGTGTGCTAGTTCCTGACATAATGTGTCTGAAGTAGAATAATTTGAGCATGATCATTTGTACATCTGGGAAGCACTCTGGGTTGGTTTACTCTTTAGAGACTACTTTGAGCAGTGAAATTTGTGAGGTAAGGACTTCTGATGGATAATGCCAAAATCTGTGAGCTATATATAGGACAGGGTGGCTCAAATCAGATCCAATCATTTAATGGCATACTACCTTTTTAACTAATTTTTTGAACTTGGGAGAGGTATTTTTCACATTGGAATATTTCATTTTATATTATTTTATTTATGAAAGTAGCATCATATTTTAAAAAAAATATTTATGGTTCACTCAGTATGAATTCAGTATAGTTCAGTGTAATTTACATGGAGTTCCAAGAATATTCAGTGGCAAGTGTTATGTATGTAAATAGTTGAATAAAGGCAAGCTTGGGGTAAAGTGCAGGGTTCTGGCCCTGCACTTCTGATTGGGTGTTAAGCGGCTAGATCGGATTGGTCGGGTTCTGAGAATCTGATTGGCCCTTAACAAAGGACTCTTATTGGTACTGGAGCTAGCGTTTCACAGCTCCTATTGGTTATTTCACATTAGCATTGCCTATATAAAGCAGAGTTGTTGTTATACAAGTTAGAAGTCACTATGCAATAAAGAGTTGAAAGTTCATCAACTAAGACTGTCTCCATTCATTCTACCCACGCCTGAATCTATGACACTGGCGACGAGGATGGGATTTGGAGACATTTGATCTTAAGGAACTTGGAAGAAAAACAGAGCACGTGTCAAAACGGCGCCACCATCGGAAGCCATGTCCGGCGGCATCGTACCACCCGCTCCGTACGATCCATCCCAAGAGGATTGGGAATCCTACATGGATCGCTTTCAGATGTTCCTCGAAATGAACAACCTGAAGGACGCCACACCAGCCAAGAAGCGGGCGCTGTTCCTGACGTACTGCGGCCCGGCTGTCTTTAAAATGGCTAAAGCCCTCGCGAAGCCTCGAGAAGTGAAAGCAATAAGCTGGGACAACCTCGAACCTCTCCTGAGAGACCATTACGCGCCAACCGTACCCACACTTGTGAGACGCCACGAGTTCTATCAACGAAGCCAACGAAAAGGAGAGAGTGTGGCTGACTTCGTGGCAGACCTCCGGCACTTGGGAGGCCTCTGCGGGTTTGCAGACTTAGATGAAGCATTGAAAGACCGCCTAATTCTGGGATTAGATGCGCTAGGCGTGCAGAGCAAGCTGATGGCGAAGGGCGACATTGGCCTTGCTGACGCCATCGCCGAAGCCACTGCTGCTGAGGTGACCAAAAAGTCCGCGGCGCAACTACAGCGAAGCCGAAACCCAACGACCCCACCGACTGGCGACCTTTTATCCAAGTCGGAAGAGCAGCTCGTTACAACGCACCACGAGGACCTCTCTTCATCATCAGACAGCGACGAAGAAGGGGTCCATCAACTGCGTTCCGACCGGGACCCTCGTCCTAAAACCTCACGCCCTTGCGCTGGCTGCGGAGCAAACCATCCCAGGGCAGACTGCAAATTCCGCGACGCACTCTGCCACGAGTGCGGGAAATGAGGCCACATCGGTCGAGTCTGTCGTAGTTTATCGGGACCAAGCCCGGCCTCAAAGGGAACCAACTTTCGCCAATCGGCAGGAAACCGCCCTGTAAGGCGAGACCCAGCAAACCACTCCTACAGATATCGAGCATTGCAGAAAGAAGAGGCTCACCATACTATCACTATAGGTCACGCCTCGGCCCTGGACGCAAAGAAGATTCGAGTTACAGTATCCATAGAGAACCAACCCTGCCATATGGAGGTCGATTCGGGATCGTCCCTCTTGATGGTGTCGTGGAAGACATTAAAGCAGCTCATTCCTACCATCCAACGCCAAGACCTTCAAATGCAATGCCTTATCCTTAAAGATTACCAAGGGAATCGGATCCCTGTGGTCGGGTCTTGTCGAGTCCGCGTCTCGTTTAAAAAGCATACGGCATACTTACCTCTAACGATCATCGATAGGGACAGGCCTAGTCCAATGGTTTGCGCCACTCGGCATCAAACTAGCCGGCGTGAACCGAGTCGGTGATTGCAAGTGGGAGGAGGATCTTATGTCTGAATTCAGCGATGTCTTCGCAGATCGTCTGGGTGAGTATAAGGGGACCCCAATCTTGTTCAGCCTCGACCCTAAGGTCGCCCCGATCCATTTAAAGCCCCGTCAAGTTCCGTTCGCCCTTAAGGCCAAGATAGATGAACAACTTGACAAACTAATTAAACAAGGGGTACTGCAACCCATTGATCATTCCCCATGGGAAACTCCTATTGTAACCCCCATTAAACCAGATGGGTCAATCCGAATCTGTGGGGACTACCGGGCCACTCTAAACCACGCCCTCCAACAGAACGCGTATCCAGTGCCGGTGATGCAGCACCTCCTTCATTCCCTGGGAGGTGGAAAGATTTTCGCTAAGCTAGATTTAGCTCAAGCCTATCAACAATTGCCCGTGGACGATAAAACAGCCCAAGCCCAAACAATAGTAACGCACAGAGGTGCTTTTAAATGTACCCGATTGCAGTTCGGGGTGAGTGTGGCCCCGGGAATATTCCAAAGTTTAATGGAATGATTGTTACAGGGAATCAAGGGAATTGATCAAGGGATTCAAGGGATTGTTCAAGGGAATCCGTATTTTGATGACGTATTGATTGCAGCTCCTAGTAAAAAAATTCTGCAGAATCGTTTAAAATGTGTGCTTAAAAAATTCCAAAAAGCGGGATTGAAAGTAAAAAGGGATAAATGTCATCTGTATACCGACAGTGTTGAATTTCTAGGTTATCGCATTGATAGTCAGGGTATTCACCCAACTGAGAGTAAATTAAGGGCGATGAGAAATGCTCCCAGACCTCGTAACAAAACTGATCTTCAAGCATTTTTAGGCCTTATCAATTTCTACAATGTGTTTTTACCGCATAAGGTGACTGTGGCTGAACCATTACACCGGTTATTAGATAAGAAAGCATTATGGGTTTGGGGTTACCGAGAAGAAAAAGCGTTTAGAAATGTAAAAGATTTACTTACATCTGATTCTGTACTTATGCAATATAATGAAACATTACCCTTGGTTAAAACTTGTGATGCCTCACCGTTTGGGGTGGGCGCTATTTTGAGCCATATGCTACCTAATGGAAATGAGGCTCCCGTTGCATACTTTTCGAAGACTCTATCCCAGGCAGAACGTAACTATGGACAAATAGACAAGGAGGCTCTTGCAATTGTGTCAGCCATAAAAAAATTCCATGAGTATGTATATGGAAGGACATTTACAATTGTAACCGACCACAAACCTTTATTGGGGATAATCGCTGGGGACAAACCAACTCCCTATATATTGTCCCCAAGAATGACTCAATGGTCAGAGTTTCTAGCTGCTTATAATTATCAATTGTTACATCGACCGGGGAAAGCCATTCCCCATGCCGACGCACTCAGCAGAGCACCGCTACCCGAGACCCTCAACGATCCGGCACTAACAGTATCGGCGTTACAAATCGAAACGCTCAACTCGCCTCCTATGACCGCTCGAGATATCGCGAGGGAGACCAGACGAGACTACACCCTTGCATGAGTCCTAGGCTGGGTAGAGCGTGGATGGCCATTGGACCAGATCCCAGATGACTTCGCACCATTTAAAACAAGACAGACTGAACGTTTTTCTCAAAAAGGCTGTGTTATCTGGGGCGATAGAGTTATCGTCCCAGAACGACTCCAAAAGACGCTGTTACAAATCTTGCACGATGGACATCCCGGGATCGTGCAAATGAAGGCACTCGCATGGAGCTACGCTTGGTGGGCAGGCATGGACCGACACATCGAGCAATGGGTCAAGGCCTGCACCAAGTGCCAACAAACCAGCAACGCACCACCAAAAGCTGCACCGACCGAATGGGAGACGCCATGTGGACCCTGGTCCAGAATCCACCTGGATTTCGCAGGGCCGATCAAAGGACAGACATTGCTGTTGACTGTCGATGCATACTCTAATTGGTCAGAAATTCATCGAATGGCCAATACAACCTCCGAGGCAGTCATTAAAGTTCTCAATTGACTCTTTGCAACTCATGGATTGCCGGACGTCCTGGTGTCTGATAACGGACCACAGTTTACAGCGCTAATGTTTGAACAGTACCTTGCTGACAACGGCATCCGCCATGCGCTCACCTCACTGGCGCATCCTGCGACCAATGGCCGAGCCGAACGCATGGTATAATTTGTAAAAAAGACTTTACAAAAGATGGACTATGATAATCTTGACGAAAAAATAAACCGCATTCTACTTCTACAACACATCACTCCGCACAGCGAAACCGGCAGAACTCCCGCTGAACTTCTTATGGGGCGAAAACTCCGTTCCCGCCTCAACCGACTGCACCCTGCTTACGAGCCAGAAAAGCCTCCAGGATCCAACAGACGCTACCGTACCTTCAAGGTAGGTGACCCCATTTATGCAAGAAATTTATCGGGCGACCCAGTTTGGATTGAAGCAACGGTAATACGCGAGACTGGGCCCAGATCCTATATTGTAAAATGTATTGATGAGAGACTATGGAAAAGACATATTGACCAATTACGGTCACGACTTATAACTGCTAGCCAACAACTTCCCAACGACCAAACTGAGGGGGGGAGAAGGAAGAGAAGATGACGATATGCCAGGAAACCTGTTCCAGGAAAGCGATGAATCAAATGAAACCCAGGAAATGGAGCAGGAAGAAGAATCGTACGCTCCAAGGGAAATCACACCAGAACGAGAAGCTGAGCCACTACAAAACAACACCCTACCTCAACGGGACTGCACGCAGCCAGTCCAAAGAAAATCTGACAGACCCAAGAGACAACCGTCCTATTTAAAGGACTACATAGTCACAAACTAATTGTGAAGCCAGGGGGAAGGGGTGTTATGTATGTAAATAGTTGAATAAAGGCAAGCTTGGGGTAAAGTGCAGGGTTCTGGCCCTGCACTTCCGATTGGGTGTTAAGCGGCTAGATCGGATTGGTTGGGTTCTGAGAATCTGATTGGCCCTTAACGAAGGACTCTTATTGGTACTGGAGCTAGCGTTTCACAGCTCCTATTGGTTATTTCACATTAGCATTGCCTATATAAAGCAGAGTTGTTGTTATACAAGTTAGAAGTCACTATGCAATAAAGAGTTGAAAGTTCACCAACTAAGACTGTCTCCATTCATTCTACCCATGCCTGAATCTATGACAGCAAAGATTTGCAAAACTGAGGGTAAATGATTCTTCACAGAGCTAGACAAGTATAAGTTCAACCGAAAAGTTATTCAAGATCTTCCACAGGTAAAATGCTCAGGTAATCTTGAATTTTTTGTTCCCTAAACTAATCCAATTCTCAGAAAAATGAGAAACCTTTTAACTTTTTCTTGGATGTATCTGTTGAATATACTGCAAAAGTTATTTCCATGCTTTCAAGAAAGGAAAATGAAGAGACCAGAAGGTGGAAGGAATTGCATCCACTACAGAGGTTCTAAAAAATGTAGTAGATAACAATTTTCTGTCATTTAATTTTAGTTCTTGCTTCCTAGAATCAAAGACTGAATCAGCTGCTTTTGGAACCTGGGACTATATCACCATGAAGTTCTGCCAATTCATGTATTCTTCAACTGTCAGACTATGTAATGTTTGGTTTTTCTGAGGCTGATACATGGCTGGCACAGTAGTTAATTGGCTAGGTTATATGTTTCTCCTGCTGGATAAAGCATATGTCTTTGAAGATGCCCACAGCTATTCTCTGGTTATGGTTTCAATCTGATTCAGAAAAAACTTCTCTGACAAATTGGCAATGCATTCAGACCTCTTATTTTTCCCCTGTCCTTTTTAAAAGAGAATTCTATTGATATGTCCCCAATTGTTCATAACAAATTAATTTTGAGGAAATAGTAGAGAGTTTTAATATAATCAATTTTGACAATGAATGTCTAATCTTTTTAATGTTTCAAAGACCGTTTGATATAATCTTTAAAATATTCAGATAATTTTGCCTATCAAAAGGTATCTTACATTCAGTCAGTTAGTTACTTATTAAATAACCTTCATAAGAAAAGTATAGGTTTTTATATAGAAGGTATGTCGAGAAAAGGGAATATGGTAGAAGAGTTTGAAAATGTGCCAAAGATTTAAAAGACTCAGAGAACTGAACATTTATATTGATAAGAACAACAAAAAACCCAACATTGGAACTAGAATATTTCACTCAGCGCCTGACTATCCATGAGACGGTGTTCTTGCAGTCGTTACTGCCTGTGCAAAAGGCATTCTTTGAGACACATTCATAACCAGAGACCACAAAGTGACCTTTTTTGTAGATCCCTTGGTGTAGTATTCCATCTGAGATCAAGTCAGCATCAACTCTGTTGATATCCAAGAAAGCTTCCAAGATCTCAAAATTGTTCTGGAGAGCATGACATGGCACCAGTTGATTGGTTCTGGTAGGAATATTTCCCTCAAATGTCAGTGGCTATCCTTAGCATTTGGGGAATGTTATGTTCTGTGCGTGGCGCAAGAAGTGGAGACGAGCAGATGAACAGTGAACTTCAACTCTTTATTTAACATGGTGCAACTGATCTAAAATGGCCACAACAGCCCCCTTTATATTGGCAAGCTCTTGGGGATTTAGCCAATGAAAACACAGGAACGTTAGCTCTTTTAACCAATGAGAAAGGTTCGTTACTAGCCAATCAGATTCTCCTGAACGGATCAATCCAATATCGCTATTATCGGCCAATTAGAAGCACAGGGCCAGAACCCTGCACTTTACTTTAAGGTTTCAACAATCTTTATTCAAGCACTTTTATTAATTCACAACACCCCTTCCCCCCGGGTTCCATTTAAGGGGTGCGGTAACGTAGTCTTTGAGGTAGGCAGGTTGTTTTGATTGTCTATTTGATTTACGTTTTCCATCTGGTATTTGTCTAAAGTCTTGTTGGGGTAGGACATTATCTGGTGAACAGGGTGCCTCTGGTTCTGTATCTAAACTTCTGTTACCACTAATGTCCTCGGTATCCCTTTGAGACGAGTTTTCCCCTGTCCCCGATCCTTCTTCACATGTTGTGTCTGAGCGGTCATTTCTTCCGCTTGTGCTTTCCACCGTTTCAAACTCAGCCACCTCGGCGTCTCCTCCCCCCTCAGTTTGGAAATCACCAGAATCACAGACCCCAGACTGCAGCCTTGAACGCAGCTGATCAATATGGCGCTTCTATATTCTATCGTTGCGACATTTCACTCGGTACGATCTGGGTCCAGTAACTTGGATTACAGTTGCCTCGACCCACAATGGGTCGCCATAAAAGTTTCTCGTGAAAACCAAGTCGCCTACCTGGAAATTACGGCATGTCCCACTGGATCCGTGTGGTTTTTCAGGTTTGTACAATGAGTGTAGTCGGTCGAGGTGGGACCGGAGTTTTCATCCCATCAATAACTCAGTGGGAGTTTTGTTGGTGACGCTGTGTGGAGTGATGTGCTGCAAAAGGAGTATCCGGTTAATCTTGTCTTCGATATCGCCATAGTGCATTTTATGTAGAGTTCTTTTGACAAATTGTACAATGCGCTCAGCCCTTCCATTGGCCACAGGATGCGCCGGTGAAGTTAGCGCATGGCAAATACCGTGGTCTGCCAGATACCATTCAAAAGACAGCGCAGTAAACTGGGGCCCATTGTCGGATACCAGAATGTCTGGTAGTCCATGTGTTGCAAATAATCTGTCCAATTTCCTGATAACTGATTCGGTTGTTGTATTTTTCATCTCATGGATTTCGAGCCAGTTCAAGTAGGCATCCACTGTTAATAAAAATGTGTGTCCATTCGTAGGTCCCGCAAAGTTCATCCCCTGGGTGTTTCCCATTCTGTTGGGGTTGCTTTCGGTGGGGCATTGCTGACTTCCTGGCTTTTGTGACAAGTCTTTACCCAGGCTTCGATCTGCTTGTCTATGCCCGGCCACCACGCATAGCTTCGTGCGAGTGCTTTCATGCGCATGATGCCAGGGTGGCCTTCATGCAAGGTTCTCAGTACCACTCACTGTAACCGCTCTGGGACAACAACTCTATCACCCCAAATGATGCAGCCTTTCTGGGAAAACAGTTCCGTCTGTCGATTTTTGAAGGGAACGTAGTTGTCAGGGATTTGGTCCAATGGCCATCCACGCTCTACCCAGCTGAGGACACATGCTAAAATGGGATCCCATTTAGTTTCAATTGTGATATCGTGAGCTGTCAATGGCGGTTTTTGGAGTGTCTCGATCTGCAGTGCTGTGACGGTCGGAGCAGAGTCGTCAACGGTTTCTGGAAGTGGTGGACGGCTCAATGTGTCAGCGTGGGGAATGGCTTTCCCCGGGTGGTGTTGCAACTTATAATTATAGGCAGCCAAGAATTCTGACCAGCGAGTCATTCTGGGAGATAATATATAAGGGGTTGGTTTATCTTCCGCTTATTATTCCCAGTAAAGGTTTGTGGTCAGTTATTATAGTGAAAGTTCACCCATAAATATATTCATGAAATCGTTTAACAGCAGATACAATGGCAAGAGCTTCCTTATCGATTTGACTGTAATTGTGTTCTGCTTTTGACAGCGTTTTTGAAAAATAGGCAACAGGGGCTTCACTTCCGTTTGGTAAAATGTGGCTCAAAATGGCGCCCACTCCGAATGGTGATGCATCACATGTAACCGTTAAAGGCAAAGTCTCATTATACTGCATCAAAACAGCGTCAGAGGTCAATAAGTTTTTTACTTGTCAAAACGCATGTTCCTCTCGGTGCCCCCAAACCCAGGGTGCTTTTTTGTCCAATAAACGATGTAGGGGTTCGGCTACGGTTTCTTTGTGAGGCAGAGAGACGTTATAAAAATTGATAAGGCCTAGGAAAGCTTGGAGATCAGCCTTATTGCGGGGTTTTGGGGCATTTTTGATTGCCCTAAGTTTGCTATCGGTGGGGTGAATGCCTTGTTTATCTATTAAATATCCTAAAAATTCTACTCGATCTGTACATAGTTGACACTTGTTTTTTTTAACTTTGAGACCCGAGTCTTTAAATCTCTGAAGAACCAACCCCAGGCGCTCCCTTAGTATTTCTTGAGTTGGAGCAGTGATTAAAACATCATCAAAATAGGAGACAACGCCTTTTATCCCTTGCAATAGTCTTTCCATCAAACTTTGAAAGATTCACGGGGCCACGCTTACTCTGAATTGGAGTCGGTTACATTTAAACGCACCTTGGTGCATAACGATCGTTTGGGCCTCTGCCGTTTTTTTGTCTACATGCAGTTGTTGGTATGCCTGGGCTAGATCTAGTTTAGCGAAGACTTTTCCGCCCCCCAGGGAATGGAGAAGGTGTTGCACCACCGGTACCGGGTAAGCGTTTTGCTGCAGGGCATGATTCAGGGTGGCTCGGTAGTCCCCACAAATTCTTAACGATCCATCCAGCTTGATGGGTGTCATGATCAGGGTTTCCCAGGGAGAATGGTCGGTTGGTTCTAACACCCCCTGGGCTATTAATTTATCAAACTGCTCGTCAATCTTTGGTTTAAGAGCAAATGGGACTTGACGAGGCTTAAGGCGGATGGGAGCTATTTCGGGGTTGAGGTTAAATGATATCGGGGTCCCCTTGTACTCACCTAGTTTATCTGCAAAAACGTCCTGGAATTCTTGGACGAGAGCCTCTCCCCAGTCGTTGCTGCTGGTTCGGTGAATGCCGGCTACTTCAATTCCAAGTGGAGCGAACCATTGGAGGCCTAACAAGCTAGGCCGATCCCTGTCAACTACAGTCAAGGGTAGAGATGTGGTACGATTTTTAAATGAGATGCGGACTTGGCTGGATCCAACGACTGAAATTCGATTTTCCTGATAATCTTTGAGTATGATTCTTTGGAATCGGAGGTCTTGTCGCCGGACGGTAGAGATGAGTTGCTTGAGGGTCTTCCAGGAAACCATTGAGAGGAACGATCCTGAATCGACTTCCATCATACAAGGCTGGTTTTCGATAGCCACCTTCACCTGGATCTTCTTGGTGTCCAGTGATGAGGCATGACCAATCATAATAGTTTGGTGCACTTCTTCTCACTTCGTTGAGTGAGAAGAAGTTTAGGGGTTTGTTTCTGTAGGAGTGGTTGTTCCATTGGTGGTTCAAGGGTTCTCGCCTTACAGGACGGCTTCCTGTAGATTGGCAATAGTTAGCTCCCCTCGGGGGCTGGCTGGATCTTTGTTTGCTTCTACAGACCTGTCCGATTTGGCCTCTTTTTCCGCACAAATGGCAGAGCGCGTCGAGGAATTTGCAGTCTGATCAGGGGTAGTTTGCCCCACAACCAGCGCGTTGGTACTGCGATCTCTGGCGTTGGTCTCATTAGACCAGAGCCAGTTGACCTCTTCTTCATCGCTTTCCGATGACAATTCGAGGTCCTCGTGGTGGGCTGTCGTTGCCTGTTCTTCTAAGTGAGGTGAAACTTCGCTGGCGAGTTGGCGAAGTAGGGCATGGGTGCGGCGCATTCGGGCAGCCAACTTCTTGGTTGCTTCTGCTGCAGTAGCGTCAGCGATGGCATCTGTAAGGCTAATGTCACCTTTCGCCATCAGCTTACTCTGCACGCCGGGTGCATCTAATCCCAGAACTATTTGGTCTCTCAGGGCTTCTCTGAGGTTGGCAAACCCGCATAGGCCTCCCAGATTCCGGAGATCAGCTTTGAATTCAGCAACACTTTCGCCCTTCCGCTGATCTCTCTGGTAAAATTCATGCCTTCTAACGAGCGTTGGTACGGTCGGTGCATAGTGGGCCCTTACCAGGGGTTCGAGGATCTCCCAGTTCATTGACTTCACTTCTGCCAGTTTCGCTAGTGCCTTGGCCATCTTGAAAATGGTCAGTCCGCAATGAGTTAGGAATACCGCCTGTTTCTTTCCGGTAGTGGCATCCTTCAAATTATTGGTTTCCAGAAACATTTGGAAGCGATCCATATATGAGTCCCAGTCTTCTTGTGCTGGGTCGAATTGAGTGGATGGTATGACGCTGCCGGACATGGTTCCACCATTGGTGCATTTCAGCCACGTGCTCAGTTATCACTCTGTAGTGTTCAGTCAGCTCTGACATCTCCACATCCCACCTTTGTCACCAGTGTTATGTTCTGTGCTTGGCGCAAGGAGTGGAGACGAGCCGGTGAACAGTGAACTTCAACTCTTTATTTAACATGGTGCAACAGTTCTAAAAATGGCCACAATAGCCCCCTTTATAAAGGCAAGCTCTTGGGTATTTAGCCAATGAAAACACAGGTATGTTAACTCTTTTAACCAATGAGAAAGGCTCGCTAATAGCCAATCAGATTCTCCTGAATGAACCAATCTGATATTGCTATTATTGGCCAATTAGAAGTGCAGGGCCAGAACCCTGCACTTTAATTTAAGGTTTCAACAATCTTTATTCAAGCACTTTTATTAATTCACAACATTTCTGTTAGTTTGTGCCCAGTTTCTGTTAGTTTTCTGTTATGTGGCCTTTCCTGGGGCAGGAAGCTCTATTTTCAGTGATAACACACAGTTTAACTTCTGCAATGTGTTCTACATGAAGTTACAGAGTACAGCTTTTGATGACTGGTATACCAAGGTTGACCAGTCCAAGGCCAAGCTGCAGATGATAGCCAATATTTGGAAGTAGAGGGGATTAGAAAAATTGTTTTATTTTTTAATTATGCTTTAAAACAGCCTCCATGGGGAAGTTAGAATGGTGCTTAGTAATTGTTTTCGACACAGAGGGCAAGGGGAAGTAAGGATGATGAAAGTATCATCACATTGTTAGGGACAATATCTGCCACATTTGTATGTTCACTGTGAAGTCATAAACAAATACAAAAGGCCAGAGTTTGCATTGAAATGACACCATGAGCCATGGTGGCACAGTGGTTAGAGTGCACTACTACAAGCTACTTCTATTGCCTGCCTAATGCCTGCAATTTGCCAGTTCAAATCTCACCAGGCTCAAGCCTTCAGTCATTTTGAGGTAAGTAAAATGAGGCTCCAAATTGTTGGGGCAATATGTTGGCTCTGTAAAGCACTTAGAAAGGGCTATAAAGCACTGGGAAGTAATATTTATTTTATTTCTTTATTTTATTTCTTTATTTTGATTTGTCAATCGCTTACAAGATAATAGGTATAAGTATATACATAGTTATGAATACATGAAATGGGTACATATAAGAAAAATAAAAGAAACAATAGGACAGGGATGGTAGGCACATTGGTGCGCTTATGCACACCTCCTACAGACCTCTTAGGAAAGGGGTGAGGTCAACAGTAGACAGTCTAAGGTTAAAGTTTTTGGGGCTTGGGGAAGAAACCACAGAGTCAGGTAGAGTATTCCAGACATTGATCACTCTGTTGCTGAAGTCTTATTTCCTGCAATCAAATTTGGTGTAGTTAACCTCGAGTTTGTATCTATTGTGTGCTCTTGTGTTGTTATGGTTGAAGCTGAAGTATTCATTGACAGGTAAGTCATTGCAATGTATGATTTTATATGCCATATTGTGATCAGACCGAAGACAGTGTAATTCAAGGTTTTCTAGGTCTAGAATTTCAAGTCTGATGGCATAAGGTATTTTACAATGAGTAGAGGAGTGGAGAACTCTTCTTGTGAAATATTTCTGGACTTTCTCAACTGTGCTAATATCAGATACGTATCAGATACTGATGAGCTGTATTCAAGTATTGGTCTAGCAAATGTTTTGTACGCTCTAGTTAGTAGTGTGATATTACCAGGGTAAAAGATACGTCAGATTAGGTTAACAACACTTAATGCCTTTTTGGTTATGTAGTTGCAGTGGGTTCTGGCACTTAGATCATTAGGGTTGAGTATTCCAAGGTCCTTTAGAGAGCTTGGATCATCAACAAGGTCTTGACTATTCAGCATGTATTTTATTTTCTGATTTTTTTTGCCAATATGTAAGACAGAGCATTTATTTGTTGAGATTTGAAGTTGCCATTTGTTTGACCATTCTGGTACATAGTAAAGATCTTTTTGAAGGGTTGCAGTATTGTCTGTGGTATTGAACAGCTTTACATCATCAGCGAAGAGAATGCTGTTGCTGTTAATGTAATCACAGAGGCATTTATGTAGAATAAGAAGAAAGTTGGTCCTAAAACATTGCCTTGGGGAACACCACTATTCACAGGTACAGAATTTGATAAGACGCTCTCAATTTTGATAATTTGTTGTCTCTCTGACAGGAATGCTTCTATCCAGTTATGCAATTGTCCAGAGATACCAAAAGATTTTTGTTTTAGGAGTAGTTTGTTGTGTACCACTGAATCAAAGGCTTTACAGAAGCCTATGTAGATTGCATTTATTGTTTTGCCCTGATCGAGTTGTGTAGTCCATATGTTTTTGCAGTGTAAGAGTTGCAGATTACAGGATAGTTTTTTTCTGAAACCAAATTGTTTATTAGAGAGTAAGTTGTTTGTCTCTAAGTGTAGGATAATGGATTGGTTAATAATTGATTCCATGACTTTACAGGTGACGCAGCATAAGGAGATTGGTCTGTAATTTTCAACCAGGCTGGGGTCTCCCTTTTTGAAGATGGGGATGACCGTGGCTTGTGACCATAGTTTTGGCAAGGAGCTGGTCCTGAAAGATTTTTCAAAGATTATTCTTAGAGGTTCTGCTGTGGCAGTGGATAGCTTTTTAAAGAAGTAAGCACATATTCCATCTGGTCCAATAAATAGAGATGGTTTTAGATTACGTAGTGCTTTTTCAACATTGTCTTCTGTAAAATTGATATGTATTAGATCATTGTAGTTTTCTGTGGTTCGGCTAGGAAATACTGGGCATGATCCATTGCTGTTTACAAATACTGAGCCAAAGAATACATTAAAGATGCTGGCTTTAATGGTGTCCTCATTGCAGTCTTTACCATTAGGTCCTATCAGGGGTGGGATGGATCTTGAGTCTTTTCTATATAAGTCTAAGTGTTATTGCTATTGTGATGCTGGTTTAGTAATTCTTTTTTTTTTTTTTTGAAAAATTTATTTGGGTTTTCACAAAAACAAAATAAAACATCTTTTTTGAAAATAGAATGGTCCCAGGTTATCACTTCTTCATACAGACACAAAACTCAATTTCATGCTCATTTTTATATTCTATTCCATATCTTATTACCATTTTATATTTTCTACATAGTTTTTTCCCTTTTCTAATTTTCTCAACTCTGTTTTGATTATCTCAACTCAAATTATTATATTTATACTTTTGTCTGTCCTGTTACAATTTCACATTATGTTTTCTTATTAAACAATTTTTTCCCTGTAGTTACCAATTAGAGCAGGGGTAAGGAACGTTGGCTCTTTTATCACTTATGGACTTCAACTCCCAGAATTCCTGAGTGAGCCATAAAAGGTTCTCCATCCCTGGCCTACTGGTTTTTTCAGTTGTGAGGGAAATCAATTTTTGACTTGAATGGGACTGTTTAATATACAAATGTAGGACATATTTTTATATATATTCTTTGTATGTCCTACATTTGTATATTAAACAGTCCCATTCAAGTCAAAAAATGATTTCCCTCACAACTGAAAAAACCAGTAGGCCAGGGATGGGGAACCTTTTATGGCTCCCTCAGGAATTCTGGGAGTTGAAGTCCATAAGTGATAAAAGAGCCAACGTTCCTTACCCCTGAATTAGAGTATGACACCTTTATATCCTTTAATTTTATCCATTCAAGCTCTTATTTAAGCTTCAATGTATAGCTTTAAGATTATAGCATTCAATATAATACATAACTTCCAATCGAATTCTGCTTGGCACATTCTTAAAATAGACACTATATTCTTAAAAAGAAATATATATATATATATATATATATATATATATATATATATATATATATATATATGTAAATAAAGCACATTGCATTCCAATTCAATTCTATCATTAATATGCATTAAAATCTTAACATCTTTAACATTTCTTTTCAATTGAATATCATATTTCCTTGGAAACACTCATAAATTTTCCATGGTTAATTCTTTTTTTTTTTTCCATATTTTTCACTTATATTTTTATAAATCATTACTCATAATTAAAAATGTTTCCTTTTAATTCTCTCAATCATTTTAATTCATTTATTTATTAACAAACATCCCACTGCATTACAATAAATATTTTATCCATCATCATATTTTCTAAAGTTATTTCTATTTGCAATGTAACAAAGCTATCTTATGTACTTTTGCAGAATCCCTTTTACAATTAAATTTTTACCCATTGTCTCTAAACAAACTTATGGTTACAATCCTTATATCTTTTCCCTGTTTCTCCATTTCTTGTTTCTGTCTCTTACAACTTTTTTTCCTTGCCTTCTTCCCCTCTTCTTCCCCCTCCCCTTTTTATCCCCTCGTCTCTCTACTTCTAACTCTCTCATTTGTAATCCCCTCTTCTGTTGCTTTCTAATATTATACTTATCTTGTTTTTTCTAATCTTAAACCTTTCACTCTCTTTCCCCCTTTTCTTTTTTCCCTCCACTTAAAATTATTTGATCATTAAAGATGGCTTCTTCTTTGTCCCAATCTTCTTGTTCTGCAAGTGTTTCTTGTTGCTTCTCATAGTTCCAGATCTCCATTTCTAAGAATTGAAACACGAAGCCAAAAGAACTTCTCCCTTCTTGTGCGTCTTCTTTCTATTTTTAAAGTTCCGTTTTCAGTTCTTCGAAGAGTGATACCATTTTAAAAGCTTTTAAAAACCCACCCAGTTAATTTTAGTCATCCAGATGCAAAAACCAAAAATCACCAAGTAATCCAAATAATCCAAGGTTGTTTCTACTTGCTTCTTTTTTCCACTTTCTCTTCCTGGGGTTCTATTATTTTGTTACCAAGTTTCCATTAAAATGTATCTTTGAGGAATCTTGTTAAAATTTCACTGTAAATTCCTTTTAATTACAGTTCCATTCCTTAATTCCAGGCAGTCTCCTCCATTTTTCCAGATCCTGCCCTTCTATTCTTTTTTCTTTTTCTTTTAAATATCCAGAAATCTTTATTTATCCCTTTGACTTTTATTTTCAGCTTAGACGCCTATTAATGTCAAAGTGGATTTTTTTTTTTCAGTTTCTTGCTTAAGTCTCTTAGCTGTCAGTATAAGGAAGGGAAGAAAAAAAACCTAATCCTTTCCCTTCTCTCTCTCCTTCGTAGCTTCAAAATCTTATTTGGGAACAATGTTGTTAAGTTTAAATTCCAGGCTACCTTATTTGTTGCTTTTGCTGTTTGACCTGGTCAACCAAAACTTTCTCTTCTCATCTTCCTCCTGCACATAATTTTCTGGTCAAGTTCTTCTTTGTGGTGGCCATCACCGCTACAACTGCCTTTGGGAAAGGGAGTAATGGTCAGCTGAGGAGAAAAGATGTGGCTCTCCTCAACCCTGCTGGCAATCTCCTCCCTCTTCACCATCTCTACGGGGTGGCTTAGCCCTGAAACCAGCCGGCTCAGGGGTCTCCAGCAGCGAGCATGGATCGAAGCCTCAGAGAGATGAGGTTTCAGTCTGTCACCGAAGAAGCTCAAACCAGAAGTCAGTAATTCTGATAAAAGCTTCTGGTCTGCGTATGCTTCTAATCCTGGAGGCTTGTAAAAGCTAAACTCTGCAGAGGTCTTTTGGGATGTGATTGTTGGCAGTAATAATTAATTTTTAACATTATTTTATAAATGTCATTGGTTTTGATTATAGGAATTGTTTGGGGATTTGGGTGTTAGCTGGATTGTGGCTTAAATTAGTTTATTTTTAAAATTAGTTTATTAGTTTATTTTTTGCTATGGATATTTGTTATAATTGGTTTTCTTTACCATGAATATGTTATTGTGTTTTATTTTGTAGGTCTTTGGGAGTTTAGATGATTTGGTTGAATATTAGTAATAATAATCAGAAGAAGAAGTGATAGTGTTATTGTTATAGTGTTAATATTATTATATTATATTATGTAAATAACTACCTCCTGTGAAATCCTACATATTCACACATACAGATGCAAAGTTGCTAAAGCTTTACTTCCAACATAAAAAATCAGGTCCACATTGCAGAAAATCCCATATAAGACTTGCTATGTGAAAACAGTTCAGAACAGAGTGAAGTGCAAAGCAGCAGCTTCATCGGGTCATTATTCAAAGGTCTAGGTATCATGGGTAGGTCATCATTTGGTCTAGGTTCAAAGCAATATCATTTCAGAAACAGGTGGTTCAAGGCTTAGCACATGGAGTTCAGAAGGAATGAATGGCTGTTCCTAATGAAATGTTGTCAAACAATATTGGCTTAAATAGAACCTCCACCAGCTGGGAGCTAATGAAGGCTGACCATACCCTTGTTGGGAAAAAAACGAATACTAAATATGCCAGGCCACTGGATAGTCTTCAGTCTTACTGCTTACACAGCTGTTATCAAAGACTGCTGGGGACTTCTCAAATCCAGAGACTTCTAGGTCTCAGCTGGCCATCATATTGTAACAGTTCAAGTGGGTCATTTGAAAAGGGATATCCCATTTACTTTTAACTAAGGATTTAATAAAAAAAAACTATTATTGTTGTTACCAGCATCACCATCTTCATCACTGACTGCATCCAGCATATTATCCAGCCTGCAAGATAGTTATAAATGTTAGAATTAAAATTTGAATAATACTGCATAATAGAAAGTACAACTAGTTGGTTGCATCCAAGTTGAGTTAAGTGATTTTGAATAACTACTTTGGTTATTCTATAATTGCTAGAATCCATTGACAGTCCAGATTGTACTGTTTTAGGAAGTGTTTGCAACGGAGTGCAACACTCCAAAATAAGCTAATCCATTTATCTGAGTTCATTATCTGTATTTGGGCTTGTACTCTCATGGGATTCAGTGTCTTTTGCTATTATGTTGTGGAAAAACACTCTTTCAAAGGTTAGGCTATCAATTTCACCACTCCCATCCAGCCTGACGTAGGCAAGTCATAACTGACAAGAAAGTCCTCTTTACTCCTTATGCATCCCTTTGGATTAGCTGATGGGAACTGTCACAATTATTGGCTTAGAAGGTAAGTTAGAAACAAGTAACTCAGATAACTTCTCAGTAAGATCATTGACTTTGACGGTCAATGGGAACTGGGGCTTGATACAGTCAGACAGAGAACATTCCACAATTAAGGAGCTGCTGTTTAGACTGCTATGGACAAGTATGTTTTAAAGGTACTGAAGTGTGGTGGTTCTAATAGAAGCAATAAGGATGCGGTGAACAGTTTTATATTTCCAATAATACTGGGTGAGGAGTAATAGGTATAACAGAGGTGGTTATAGCTTGATAATGATGTATCTATCCTTGGCATAATATAATGAAAAATCCTTCGCCAGTCTTGAGTCCTCCATATATTGGGAATATGACTCACAAAATTGCCAGCCAAATAGGGGAGTTATAATCTCTATACTTTTAGGTGGACTCAGATTGGAGGAAAAAAAATCTGATTTATTTTCCAAAGAACTTGAGGGATATAAATGAGATTTTTCTCAGCAGATTATTCCTTCCAGCTCATTTCATATATTGTACAGCAAAAATAAATAGCAAAATAATATTGCAATGCACAAAAACAAAAAGCATGTACTGGTCATCTTCTATAGCAAAGGGGATGTAACTTTAAGTATTTATTTTTCAAATGCCTATGCCACCAATTTTATTATGGCTCATAAAGAAATATTATTGTGATTAATTTAGCTTCTACTTTCTGGAGGTACATCTGGTACATAAATATGGTTTAAATAATACCACATTTTCTAAATGTTTTGGACTCTAACATCCATAAGACAATTGTCATCCTGGATCTACTGTCTGAAACAACCAGAGATCATCAGGTAGTTTAGTCTGGTGCATGCTTCTTTAGGAATATAATATATAGAATTGAGTTTTGGATTGCCCCACAAGATGCATCTTGTTTTACTTATTCTAAACTAGTCTTATATGAAGAGGAGGATAAGAAAAACAGCTGGATAAAGTTGGATAAAGAAGAGGGGATTATGACATAAATAGTGGCAAGTTCTTGTGACTGGACAGGAAAGAATGAGAAGTAAATATTAATTAAGGGAAGATCAATAGAGGTAGTCCTTGACTTACGACCACAATTGATCCCAGAATTTATTTTACTAAGTGAGAAATGAGTTTAGTGAGTTTTGCTCCATTTTATGACTTGCTATATTTTTAAGTGAATCACTGCAGTTGTTAAATTACTTTCAAAGTTATTAAGTGAAATTGGCTTCCCATTGACTTTGCTAGTCAGAACATCCCAAAAGATGATCACATGACTCTAGGACACTGCAACCATCATAAATATGAACCAGTTTGTCAAGAATCTGAATGTAAATCAGGTGACCATGGGGATGCTGCATGATCATAGGTGTAAAAAATGGTCATAAGTCACTTTTGACCAAAAGGGTCACGAAACAAACTATTGTACATCGAGGACTACTTGTCCTGGAAAATCAAAATAACTATATTTTGTTTCTGCCAAGTGATATATTTCTTCTTTCTGATGTTTAACAGATTAAGCAGTCTAGACACTACTCCCATTGCAAATAATAATTTTCAAACCATTCCACTCTCTATATTATACACAAGTCCTTCATTTATAGTCAATGCTAAAAAACAATAACACAATACTGGAGCAACATCTTCAGACTACAATATTTGATTCTGAACCTCCAAGAATAAACTGCTCTCAGTAGCTGGGAATCTTTTTTTAGTACATCAGTTTGGGAATGAGTTTGAACTCCTTGCATAGGAGTTAAGGCACGTTTTAAGGCACAGAATAAGTTCAGGGAGAGGAAGGAGGGGGTGTTAAACTCACATACTTATCATGAATGTTCTTTCTCCCCTCCATCCTTTGCAGGTAAAAACATTTGAAAAAGTATGTATTTACTTCTTTGCTTCTCAAGATGAATACCATAAACTACTGTTGCCAATTCCAGTTTTTTTTCCTTTGTTTTTCTGTTTAATCTTGATGAATCTTGATGTGTTTTTAATCTGTGCATTAAATAGAAAATCTCCAAATTAAAAAACAATGGGAAAGGCATAACTGCAATTTAAAAGAAAAAAAAAAAGGATCAGCTTTGATTTCCGGATATATTTTCCCCCTAAATATTTTCCCCAAATTTTACTAGTGGTGGCAATAAATCTCTATCTTTTAAGGGCCATCCTCTTTCATTGTTCTTTGCAACGGTTTAGCAATAGCAACAGCACTTAGATGTATATATTGCTTCACAGTGTTTTACAACCCTCTCTAAGAGGTTTACAGAACCACTATATTAACCCCAACAATCTGGGTCCTCATTTTACTGACCTACTGACCTCAGAAGGATGGAAGACTGAGTCAACCTTGAGCTGGTGAGAATCAAACTGCCAAAATGCAGGCAGTCAGCCGAAAGCAGAATTAGTCTGACTACACAGTATAGGGGATAGAATGCAATCATAATTTAGATATAGGACATATTTATATATACTATTAGAAAGGGAATGAGTCAGATATAGATCCATCCCAAAGTGAATCAGGAGGAAGTAGGGAATTTTGGAACAAAATGGCAGGGACACTGATAGGTATTAAGCAATACAAGTATTGGGATTGGCACTGAAATCTTCTGGCCCCTTTCACAATAATCTATTAGTAAAAATGTTTATTTGGGTCAGATATATATAAAATTTTCACTGGGATGGAGGAGAGAAATAGAGTAATTGAAATTAGAGTCTTTGGAGGTTGTCAGAATCTAGTTTTGTTATCCCCTAGTATCTGATGATAATAGTCCAATATACCTTCATCATTTTGGTCCTTCAAGGACTATCTAAACATAACTTGCAGCTTTAATGGTCTGATTTAATGTAGATGGCAAATCATATTATTACTTTCAAAGGACCCAAATGTAGGTGGAAAATATAGAATAAATAATTATGTACCAATAAAGACCTATTTTTCCTCCCCCCCCCCCCCCCTCCATTTTTAAAGGAAGAGTATGGAAAGCTGTTTGGGAACAAGGAATCCCACTTATGCTTTTTGCTTTATTGAAAAATGTAGGACAGAGGAGTAACAAATAAAATAGAAATGTATTGTTTCATTGATCCCTCCAAGGGATCCACAAGAGCATTTAAGATTCTATCTTATAAAACAGTTTATACTAAGATACTGTTTGTTATTTGTCCAAAACTGTACTATGTACAGTTGTTGTTGAAGAAACATTTGAAGTTAGGTTTCTCATACTTCCAGTTATTTTGGAAAGCATACATGTTATCCTGCCCTCATTTTCATTTACCATGCAGATAGTAAGGAAAGTCAAGAGAAAAAAAATCAGCTTGCAAATATTTGTGGGAATATTTGCAAGTATCCAGAGTATTTATATTGAAACCTTCTATGAAATAAAAGATTTCAGTATGAATGGGGTTCTAGAAAAGGGCAGTATTAAAAGTTTTCAGGAACTTTGGGGATACATATATGTAGAGCTGAGTAGACTTATGCAAATCAAATTCAATCTGACTCAAACTTTTGATTCAATTTGGCTAATACAATCCATTAGATCAAATCAACAAACTTGTATGATTTGTTTTGATTCAAATCAATTCTAAGGTTAAAATTCCTGGTATGCACAAGTGAAAGGCATCCAAATCAAGCCAAATTGGATCAACTGATTCAATGAGGTATTTGAATCCAAATAAATCTGGAGATTCAATGGATCTTTGAATCAAATCTTCTAATCAAAAGTTGACATAGCCCCCAATTCTTGAGCATATTCTATAAATCAGCCATAGCTTCAACAATATTGCTGATAGGCAAAGCAAGAAATTAATCAAACACATTCAGTAAGCTATCCACTTGAACCAGGCTGGTGGGTCATATCATTTTAACATATCCTCCATCTCTGTAGAGGTTTATAAGAACTAGAATTCTAAAAATCTTGGATGCCTCCAAAAGTGGGATTTTCCTCCTCTCTTCTCATAACAAGGTGAAATGTATATCCCTAAAAAGGAAAACCTGATTTTGCAACCTCTACTAAGAGGCTGAAAAATGGTGTAGAGTAGACATGCTTAACCCATTGTCCATGGACCACATGCAGCCTTGGTCAGCAAGTAATACAGCCCCACAAGATCATAAACTTTTAATGGAAGTGATTTATATACATTAATGATATTATATATTGTATATTGTGGTCCAAGACAATTTCTCTTCACTCAATCAAGGCAAACCTAAAGGTTGGATACCCATGGTGTACAGGGTCCCTTGGCATGTCAGGAATGACTATGGATCCCCAGCTTGCAACATAATTCTAGGTCTCTGACATTCATCTGAATTGACAGAAAAATTACATCTGCCCTTACTCTTTTGAACTCCATTACTAAGTGAGAGGGAAACAGTTTAGGACAAGGCATTTGAAGCTTACTCTGAATCAAGGGTGCTCCATGGTTTGAGAAAGATGTCAAAGGCTAAATGCCATGACTGCTTAGAGGTTTGTGTTCTGTCCTTAATTAGCATTCTTGAGATCCCCGCGCTTTGATTGGCCAAAGCGCGGGGCTCTCTGATTGGTCAGGCAAGCCGCGCCGATTCGCCCACTGAGAATCTCCCGCGATTGGTCCATTCGGATCGCGGGAGATTCAAAGCGGTGCCACTGGCCGCGGCCGCGGCGGCTAAAGGAATAAAAGCCGCGGGCTTTTTCCTTTAAGCCAGTTCGGTTCCAACTTCCAATAAAAGAGCTTGAATTGAAGTCACCGAATCCTGGCATCATTTCGCGGACACAACACTGGCGACGAGGATGGAATCCAGACCCTGAACCGAACCACGTGTCCGACGGAAGCCAGACGAACCACCGCGATGGCGAAAATCGCACCCCCCGCACCCTTCAACCCCGCCACCGAGGACTGGGAATCGTCCTCAGACCGATTCCGCATGTTCCTCGAGTGCAGCGACCTGAAGGACGCCACCGGCCCCATGAAGCGTGCCGTCTTCCTGACCCACTGCGGGACCGAGGTCTTCAAGATGGCCAAGTCACTTGCCAAACCCGCCGATGCGACCGCGATGGACTGGGACGTCCTCAAACCCATACTCCGGCAGCACTACGCTCCAGAGGTACCCATCCTGATCTGACGCAACGAATTCTACCATCGGGACCAGAGGTTGGGTGAGAGCTTCAGCGACTTTGTCGCTGAGCTGCGGCACCTAGGGGGGCTCTGTGAATTCCACAACCTGAACGACGCCCTGCAAGACCGAATCGTGCTCGGGTTGTGGGACCCCGTCCTCCAGAGCTGGCTGATGGCCAAGGGCAACATCAGCCTAGCAGACACCCTCACCGCAGCCGCAGCCGCCGAAGCAACCCGAACTTCCGACGACCGCATGCGCAGACCGAACACTGGGGACTGCAGCGGAAACAACAACCTGGCGAGGTCGACCGAGGCCCAACCCGAGACGACCACCCACCAGGGCGACTTCCACTCGGCATCGGGCACTTCAGATGACGAGGAGGACATCCATCGCCTCCAGACAGGCCGCGACCCACGGAACCGGCGGGGTCGTAAGTCGAGGACCAACTGTGCTGGTTGCGGCGGTGACCACCCCAGGTCGGAATGCCGGTTTTTTGAATCAATCTGCCGGCATTGTGATAAGAAGGGACACATCGCCCGTGTCTGCCGCCTAAAGAAAAATTGCAGCCCAGCACGATGGGACCAGAGCGACCGGAGGAGGGAAAGCACACCACCCCGGACCAGAGATCGCCCCTCGGACAACAGATGGGACCAGAACGGATGATCCCTGCAAGGCGGCGATAACCGGCAAAGAGAGGAGACCCATCAGACGGTCACCATCAGCCACGCCATCACCAATGACGCCGGGAAGGTCCACGTGGAGGTAGGCATCGAGGGCCAGCCATGCAAAATGGAGGTGGACTCCGGGTCCTACCTCTCCATGATTGCATGGCAGGAAATAAAGCGCTTGGTGCCTACCCTCCAAAGGAGGAACATAGACAGCCAGAGACTCATTGTAAAGGACTACCAGGGAAACCGCATCCCGGTAGTCGGAACCAAACACTTCAACATCACCTATAAAGGGCACACCGAAAGACTTCCCCTGACAATCGTCGACCGCGACCGCCCAAGCCTACTGGGACTACAATGGTTCGCCCCGCTCAACATCGCACTCACGGGAGTCGACCACGTCACCGACGACAGCTTGGAGCAGCAACTGGCCCGGGAATTCCAAGAGGTCTTCGACGGAAACCTAGGCAAGTACCGAGGGCCCCTTATATCTTTCAACCTAGACCCAAACGTCCCCCCAAAACGCCTGAAACCAAGGCGGGTGCCATTCGCACTTAAACCCAAGATAGATGAGCAAATTGACAAGCTCGTCAAGCAAGGGGTCCTACAGCCCATAGACCACGCCTGGTGGGAGACCCCCATAGTCACCCCGATCAAGCCCGATGGGTCGGTGAGGATCTGTGGGGACTATAAGGCCACCCTAAATGGCACGCTACAACAAAGCGCCTACCCCGTCCCAGTAGTGCAACACCTACTGCACTCACTGGGAGGGGGCAAGGTTTTCGCCAAGCTCGACCTCGCCCAGGCATACCAACAGTTGCCAGTCGATGAGCAAACGGCAGAAGCGCAAACCATAGTCACCCACCGGGGGGCATTCAAATGCAACCGACTCCAATTCGGAGTCAGCGTGGCACCGGGAATATTCCAAAGCCTAATGGAAAGACTACTGCAAGGCATCAAGGGGGTGGTACCTTACTTCAACGACATCCTAGTGTCGGCAACCAACCAAGCCGAACTAGAGGGTCACCTAAGGGAGGTCCTAACCAAATTTAAAGAGACCGGGCTAAAGGTCAAGAGGGAGAAATGCCAGCTATGCACGGAACGGGTCGAATTCCTAGGATACCTCCTAGACCGTCACAGCATTCACCCCACAAACCAAAAAATCAAGGCGATCAAAGAAGCCCCCACACCCGAGTCCAAGACGGAACTACAGGCATTCCTGGGGCTACTTAACTTTTACAATGTTTTCCTGCCCCAAAAGGCGACGGCGGCGGAGCCCTTGCATAGGCTCCTGGACAAGGCGGCGACCTGGACTTGGGGGAAACGCGAGCAAGCCGCCTTCCAAAGAACAAAGGACCTCCTCACTTCGGACGCCGTCCTCATACAATATAACGAGACCCTACCTCTGGCCGTCACATGCGACGCATCACCCTTCGGCGTTGGCGCTGTCCTCAGCCATACCCTCCCCAATGGAAAAGAAGCACCCATCGTGTTCTTTTCAAGGACCCTCACCAAACCAGAGCGGAACTATAGCCAGCTGGACAAAGAGGCTCTGGCTATCGTTGCCGCCGTAAAACGATTCCACGAGTACCTCTACGGACGGACTTTCACCATCATAACCGACCACAAGCCGCTGCTGGGAATCCTTGCAGGAAACTGGGCCACCCCGAACAATCTGTCTCCCCGAATGACAAGGTGGTCCGAGTTCCTGGCAGCCTACAACTACGGACTCATACACAGACCGGGTAAGACGATCTCCCATGCAGACGCCTTAAGCCGCTCGCCGCTACCAGAACCTGACACCGACCCAGCACCCACAACGACCACCCTCAGCATAGAGACTCTACCCAACCTGCCCATAACCGCGTCAGACATTGCCCGAGAGACTAATAAAGACAAACGTCTGGCGCGGGTGTTGCACTGGGTAGAGAAAGGGTGGCCGGAAAGGGACAACGACGAGTCCATCAAAACGTTCCGAAACCGCCAAACGGAACTCTCGCTATTAAAAGGGTGCATACTATGGGGGGATAGGGTGGTCATTCCAGAAAAGCTACAAGGGAAGGTTCTGGAACTGTTACATGAGGGGCACCCTGGCATCGTTAGGACTAAAGCCCTGGCCAGAAGTTATGCTTGGTGGCCAGGGATGGACAAACAAATAGAGGCCTGGGTAGCAAGGTGCCAACGATGCCAGGAAACTAGGCTAAGCCCACCCACAGCACCCGTCCTAGAGTGGAAAACCCCAAGGGGACCTTGGTCTAGGATTCACGTAGACTTCGCCGGGCCCACAAAAGGACACACCTTCCTCATAACAGTTGACGCTTACTCCAACTGGCTGGAGGTAAGCAACATGAAGACAACAACCACGGAGGCCGTGATCAAGGAACTCTGCAAACTCTTTGCAACACATGGCCTCCCAGACGTCGTCGTTTCCGACAACGGGCCCCAATTCACCTCGCTGGAATTCAAAAAATTCCTAGCGGAAAGGGGCATCCGCCACGCGCTGACAGCACCGGCGCACCCGGCGGCGAACGGTAGGGCGGAACGGATGGTCCAATTCACTAAGAAGACCATCCGGAAAATAGACCACGGGGAGATTCAGGAGAAAATAAACAAACTACTCTTCACCCAACACATAACCCCAAATACCACAACCAATAAGAGCCCAGCCGAACTATTAATGGGCAGGAAACTAAGGTCCCCACTGGACAGGTTACACCCCACGTATAACCCGGAGAAGCCCCCAGACTCAAACAGCAAACACCGAACCTTCGCACCCGGCGACCCCGTATACGCAAGGAACCTGACGGGAGACCCACTATGGATACCAGCCGTCATCACACAAATAACAGGCCCACACTCGTACCGGCTACAAACAGCAGACGGACGAGCGTGGAAACGCCACATTGACCAACTAAGGTCGAGGACTACCAACCAAGAGACCGCCGACACACAGACAGGCGAAACCAACCCCCACAACACAAACCAAGGGGGGAGGGAATACCCAGGGGACCAAAACCAAAGAAGAATAAACCAGCCGTACTCACCGGAAAGCAGCCATCACGACCCCTCACCAGGAAGAGACAGCCAGGCCAGCTCGACCGACCCGGAAAGACCGAGCGGGAGCGGCAAAACCCGCAACTCAACCTACCCGGGAGGCCCAGGAGGGAGCTACGGAGAGCAGCCCGTCCCGATCGACCAGCCGGTTCCCACGACGGCAGCAGGAGCAGCAGAGATCCCAACCGAACCGGCCGGGATCCAACCTACAACTGAGCTGCGCAGGTCCAGTAGGCTCAGACGGAGCCCCGCCTACCTACGTAACTACGCGACGTAAGGACTGAACCAAGAGGGGAGGGGTGTTCTGTCCTTAATTAGCATTCTTGAGATCCCCGCGCTTTGATTGGCCAAAGCGCGGGGCTCTCTGATTGGTCAGGCGAGCCGCGCCGTTTGGCCCACTGAAAATCTCCCGCAATTGGTCCATTCAGATCGCGGGAAATTCAAAGTGGTGCCATTGGCCGCGGCCGCCGCGGCGAAAGGAATAAAAGCCGCGGGCTTTTTCCTTTAAGCCAGTTCGGTTCCAACTTCCAATAAAAGAGCTTGAATTGAAGTCACCGAATCTGGCATCATTTCGCGGACACAACAGTTTGGAATTAGGTATGTGTGTTTGTGTGTTTATGTGTTTGAATTGTGTTACAATTTAGATATGGTCTCTCTGTGTTATAATTTAGATATGATCTACAAGGAAGAGGCAAAAGAAGAGAACCTGATAAAAATCTTTTGTGAAGTTAGGGAGGAGGTCCTTCCTCTACCTGTCTTAAGATAAATGCTGTCACAATTCATCCCATATTTGTAGTCACCATGAGTACTAAACTCTGAAATAGATGTGGGTGGTAATGACACTAACTAATCCAGAAGAAAAAAAAATCAAATCACCTGCAAAAAAAAAAAAAGCCAAATGAACACACTAAATGATCAATAATTCCATATTTATCTTTATCTTTAATCATGTTTAAAATTTCCAAGAATAATTAAGGCACATAGAATCTCTCATCTATGCTTATCTCCCCTGTTGCTACTCAATGGATTAAGGGGGCATATACTTTAAATTGAACCACATAGCTATGCAGACTGCATAAGATTTGCTGTAAGCTATTAACAGATCAATTCTCACAACTTCAGATGCCTTATATATTTTACAGTTAACTCTGTCAATATTTTGGAGTCTATCCCTTGATAAAGGAAGGGGAAAGGAATATTCCAAGAGACAAAATAAATGAAAGACTGACTCAAAAGTCGTGGTACTTACATTAAACTCCAGTACAGGGTAACATATAACTCTCATTTAATGTACACTAAAGTTTTCCTACATTTCTCAAGTTTTCTCTTGCCTAACACACTGAATCTTGATCTATAAATTGCTCTGCAATTGTGAAATCCAACATAATAAGCCAATGCATATTTATTGACCAGACTGCAATTGATAATCCTTCAGATCATTGAACCAGCTATGGAATTTAGATTGACTGTTTCCTAGTATGATTTGATTGCTTATTGTACCCTATGACTATTATTAAGTGTTGTACCTTATGATTCTTGACTCTTGATGGATTTTTTTTTTCTTTTATGTATACCGAGCATATGCACCAAGACAAATTCTTTGTGTGTTCAATCATACTTGGCCAATAAAGAATTCTAATCTAATCTAATTTAATTAAATTGCTCTTCCTTGTTTGCCTGGACCTAATCCCATGCTCTGGGGCAAATGTTTCTTTAGGGGTTAAATAATTCTTTAGGGGTTAAATCAGATCTCTCTTTCTCTTTGTATTATGTCTGTGTAAATCCTGAATGGCAGTTTCAGTCTTTGGGAAGTATGAGCAACCAGCAAAGGAATTAGAACATGTTGGACTTAAAATAGCTACAGTTTGAATGATTGTAAATTATTTCCTATTGCCAAATGACTTGAATAGGTGCAATAGTAGGTAGTAGATAAAGTTTTGGGTACTATAGCTCACAAAAATGGCTGGAATTATAGGGGGTCTGCAGCCCATCTTTCTAATTGGCAATTAACAAAAAGTTCACTTAGCTTGTGTTTAAGATCACCATTACCTGACATAGGAAGACCAAGTCTAAAATTACCTGATTACAAATCATTGAATACAATATCTCATTTAGTTCAGACCTAAGATTACTTGGCTACAATAAGATCTTTATTGTTTTGAAAACTTTGCTTCTTGACTTGCTGAAAATAATTGTGATGGGAAGAAGTAATAATGCAAAAATATAGTATTAAATCTGCATTAGGAAAGAATTTTCTAATTCAATAGTTTGTCATTAAACTGATGACTTTGAGAAGCTCACAAGCAGTAAAGGATGTGAGTACATTCTCCCATTTATATAACTCAGAGACTGAAGCCAAAAAACTAACTGCCTTTGATGTTGGAAGTAAGAGATAGTTATTGTGATTAGTAATAATTGATACCTATTACCAGTGGTTTAAAATCTTTTTAAAGTCTTCCAATTTAATTATCATCTTGGGGAATGAATCTCATATCTTGAGTAAAGAAAATGATGCAATACATTCTTTTCTCTGTCCTAAATTCCCCTTAAGTACAGCTTCACTGAATTGCCTTTGCATGCCACCTTGCATAATTTTATAGCTTTCTATAATGTTTTCCACATGTATTATTTTTTTCTAAATGAAAAAAACTGCAAATACTGTGATCATTATTTATAGAGTTGTTTCAGCCTCTAGATAATTTTAGCTGTTATTTTCTATACTGTTATTAGTAATGCAATATCCTCTCTCTATTCCTTTTTAGAATAGAATAGAATTTTTATTGGCCAATTGTGATTGGAGACACAAGGAATTTTTGAGGCAGTTATCATCTACAGATACCATACTAAGATTTATATAAAGGCATTACACGAATGCTATTTTTATTTCTTTTTAACTGTAAGCATTCTTTTGTGATCTAATGATTAAGTGGACAAAAGGCATTGTAAGTATCTATATCTATATCTATATCTATATCTATATCTATATCTATATCTATATCTATATCTATATCTATATCTATATCTATATCTATCTATCTATCTATCTATCTATCTATCTATCTATCTATCTATCTATCTACCTACCTATCTATCTACCTTCCTACTGTATATATTCAATTTATATGGCTATCTATCCCAAATGGTTTAAAAAACCCAAGAAATAACAGCCAAGATAAAGCCAAGCAGCACAATTAGCATAACATGATATGGATTCAATAGCACACTTAGGGCCCCAGCCTCACTAACAGAATCAGATATTCAAGGTCCAATGGAAAACTAGTAGGAGTGGGACTTTCTGAGGAAACAATGGATGATAGGACAGAAAGAGCTCTGTTCTTCAGTCCCATCAGGTCACACTCCCTAATGGATGGGACTCAGAACATTCCTTTCCTATTGTATCTAACAGGGCAGGTAGCTAAAACCAGAAAAAGCTTCAAGTTATCAATAGCAAAATAAAATATAGCTCATGAAATACACTCCTCAATGATAATGTTCTCAGGAAAAAAGGAAAAAAAAGGTTGTGCCAAGCAGAATCTTATCTTGCAAATTCTTGCTAAAATAGTTTGTTTATCCCTATCTATTAAATGCTAGATTTTTCTTTGGTTGACAATGAATAGATGCTGATTAATGTTATGATTTATATAGCCAGTATAATCAGTAGCTATTAAAAATAAAATCCAAGGAGAATGATAAATGGTCCCCAACAGAAATGTCATAGCTTCTGAAATCGACATTTAATCCTAGAAAAGATACTTATTAAAATGTGTGGCCTATTTTGAACATAATGCTTTCTTTTTATCTTTAACAATTTTTTCTCTGCTGTTTCAAGAAAGAAGAATACCTTATTCAAAATGATGGATTCTATCTTACTTTTGAGGTATATGAAGTTATCATTTTGCACCATTACCAAGAAGGATGCAAAAATGTGTGATAAGCAATTTCCAAACTTTGCTAAAATCAATATCATGCTTTGAAAGTGATCTTTTTTTTTTTTTTTTTGCAGAAAGCATGTTTGTTGTACCTATAACTTGAATGCAAAGTAAGATGATTAAAAAAATTATAAAAAGCGTGTGAACTTCCAGTTTCCCCCAACCCAGATTTAATGAGCTTGTAGAGTCATCCAGAGGCCTACAGCTTAGGCTGCTCTTATTATCAGCTTGAAACAAATAGAAAAAGGTAATAAAGAAAGGTAGATTTTGCTGAGGAAATAGTTGACTTCTGGCTTCCTGGTGTGAGGCGGCGGCTCAAAAGACCACCAGGATTCAAAGTTGATCCAAGGAAAAACCTTTATTGAATACACATCTGCAGATGGGTTCCACCCTTGGCAGCTGGGAGGAACCCAAAGCATAGCATTTACTCTATTCTTATACCCTAAAGTACCTCCCCATTATGCAAATGGTTTGGTTTACAATCTACCTTTCAGAACACAGGTTACATTTTATTACCTTATATGGTACATAGCACACAGCAGGCACTTCCCTAACAGAGAGCATACATCAACATTTTAATTGGTGCCTGGTGCTTCAAAGACATTCCAAGAGAGTTCAATCATTCAACCAGTAGACTGGCACTTCGAAAACATTCCAAGATAGCTCGATTGGTGCCTGGTACCTTCCTATCCTAAAGGCATTCCTTTCAACATGAGGTTTGAGTCATAAAAAATGGATACTTTAATTTAACACTTCTCACACTGGGAATAGTAAAGTAGTTAAGGTCCTAATCCTACTAAGTAAAATAAAAATAAAAATAAAGGACAATATGCTCATTTTGCCTTGATTTAGCATTAAAGGCTCACAACTTCTATCATTTCATTGATTTCCCCACAACTACTATTATAGTTTGGTGCAGTGGTTAAGACATTCAAGGTATGATGAAGATTCTAAAACGGAGGGATTCTATGATAAGCAGACTGATTTAGATAAGATCTTGATGGGTACTGATGAGAAGGTGATTAAAAAATTATATGATTATTTACTGGGAATGAAATTAGAGGAAGAACAAGTCAAAGAAACTATGATTGTTTGGGGGAAGAATTTTGGATATGGGATTGATCTAGAGAAATGGCAGAAATTGTGGTCTCAAAATTATAAAATGACAATGTCAACAGCATATAAAGAAAACTTGTATAAGATGTTTTACAGGTGGCACTTTCCCCCACAAGAATAACAAGAATGTTTAAGAACAAATCTGAAAAATGCTGGAAATGTCATCAGATACCTGGCTCGTATTACCATATGTGGTGGACTTGTGAGGACGCTAGAAAATATTAGACTATAATTCGCATGTGGTTGGAAAAAATGACAAAGAAACACATAGACTTGAAACCAGAGATCTTCTTATTGGGAATTTTATCTGATATATATAGTAAAGATTTGAAGTACCTGATTGTAAATGTATTAACAGTGGCTAGGATTGTATTTGCTAAAAATTGGAAGAATGAGAAAATACCATTACAGGAAGAAATTATAAAGAAAATATTGGAATGTGCTGAGATGAATAGATTGACATTTGAAATTAGAGAGCAAGAGGATAAACAATTTTATGAAATTTGGGATCTTTTTTATCAATGGTTAGATGATAAAATACGATAATAGAATATTTAGAATGCTAGACAGTAAGGAATATCTTTATTTTGCTATTTTGCTATTATTTTGTTGTTCGACATTATATTTATAAAGGGTTTTTTAGGATTGATTTGGTATAATTATACGATTTGTTACAGAGTAAACTGGTTTAAAGTATTGTTAGCTCATAAAGCATGAATGATTAAAAATATAGTCAAAAACTTTTATTTTTTTAGTGATATTAGGATATATAAGTTTGGATTGACAATATGAGTTGTTATGTAACATAATTGTAATTGAGACTACAGAATGAATGCACAAAAATGATGAACCAACTGACACACTGGATGTACATATAAGAGTTGATGTTTTTATGTTTTGTTTGTCTTGTTTGTTTGTAGAAAATTAATAAAATCTTTTTCAAAAAAAAAAAAAAAGACATCAAGCTAAAAGTGGGAGACCATGAGTTTTAGTCCAACCTTAGGCACTAAGCCAAATCCTGCCAAGACAACTGCAGGGACTTGTCCAAGCAGTCACAAAAAATTGAACATGATTGAAGTGCCCCAAGGGCAGAGTCACCATTTGCTTCTATCAGCTGATAGAAGCAGCCTCATGGAGCACCCCACGGGTAGCCATACCTCATGGTGAGGCGATTCTGCCCATGGGGTGCTTCTATCAGTTGATAGAGGTGAGTCTGCCCGTGGGGTGCTCTAGCCAAGGCTACTTGTGGGGGGCTCCTAAAGCTAAGTTCCCGCCCCCTCCCTCCCCCCCCATTTCTTTTCACCTTGTATAGTTCAAGCGATGTGAGAAATGGTGGGAAACACATGGTTTAAATAGGGCTAAATTTTGGGGGAGGGGCTTAATTTCCCCTTATGCCTAGAAAACATGCTGGGCCTTCCTATTGGAGGAGGCGTATTGTCAGAGAAACATGGTAGCTTTGTTTGCCCAATAGATATAATTGACTATAGCCTCCCTCCCTTGCGCTTAACACCTAGGATTTGGCTATAATCAAGCTTCTCCATGCCCTTCTATTTATAGGTTCATATCCCCTTGAAGTTGTTGGTTCAGGTTCATTATATGATAAAAGAATGCTGTAGCTTTGCTCCATTGACTGATCAGTATGTTATCATTGCCTTCAAGCCACAGCTATCTTTACAATACTCAGACTTATAAAAACAAACCCCAAAACAGCCAAATAAAGACTTCATCGCTTACAAATGGTTATTGGCTGCTGCAGCTCATAACGTAGTTGAAGAGGATCAAGTTATATCTAGCTGTCAATGTGAAGGGCAAATTGTCCTTTTTGTTGTGTCCGCGAAATGATGCCAGGAGTCGGTGACTTCAGTGCAAGCTCTTTTATTGTAAGTTGGAACCGAACTGGCGAAAGGAAAAAAGCTCGCGGCTTTTATTCCTTTCGCCGCGGCAGCCGCGGCCAATGGTACCGCTTTGAATCTCCCGCGATTTGAATGGACCAATCGCGGGAGGTTCTTAGCGAGCCAATCGGCGCGGCTCACCTGACCAATCGGAGAGCCCCACGCTTTGGCCAATCAAAGCGCGGGGATCTCGAGTATGTTAATTGAGGACAGAACACTTTTCTACACTCACATTCAAGATTAACATTTATGGACTTAATTGAAGCACTTTCTTTGGCTGCTCATGGCTATCAAAAGGATTTTCAACCTGGAATGGAATGGCAGCAGCAGAGGACCAAAGGTTGCATTGTTCTGGGATTTCTCCTTACATGAGTTCATATATTTATATGTAATTTTTATTGAACTTTTTTATTTCTTCACTTCAATGTCATTCCCACTCTTCAGAAACATGTCAATTTGTCATTCTCTCCACCCAAAAGCAGCTTTAATGATTTTAAAGTTGGTTCTGTGCAGAAGAAAAAAAAATCTTGTTCTTTTTTTCTTTTTGTCAGTTGTCTTCTAATTTAATGCAAGAGAATTTCCTTTAGAAATTTATTTCAAAGGCAAAAAGAATATGATACAAGATCCTTGGGTGGAGTGTTGATGTGGCAAGGGGTAGATGTGAATGTCCCATCTTTCACTGTGCATTTAATCACTTTATCTGCAATCCTCTAGTTTCCCATGCTTCAATATTCAATGGAGTAGTACTTCCCTTGGCAGAGCTGGAATGCAATTTGGGAATACTCTCAAACAGATGAGAACCATGGCTAGAGAGGGCTTTGCATTGATCCATCTTAGGACCAATTGCACCCATTCCTGGACCAAAAGGCCTTACTTACAATCACCCATAACTTGGTAACTTCCCACTGAATTACTGCAGTACGCTCTTCCTGGTGCTTTTTTTGAGAACAATCTGGAAAATACAACTCCATTGAATTATGCAACTGCAGCACACTGAGTTTTGGCACCTCTCAGTTTACCCATATTATAACTCCACTGCATGTGCTGCATTGGCTTTCAGGTTCTTTCCAAGTGTGGTTCAAGGTGCTGCTTATTTGCCAGGTTATTTGCAGGACCACATCTCCTGAGAATATCTGTCCATTCTACCATCTCAGATAGCATGGACATGCTTCAGGCCCTTAAATGTTGCTATCTAACAAGTTACAGATCTGTTGGGTAACTTTTCTTTGGTAGCCCTTCCTTAATTGGATCTAGAGTGGGCTAAGGTAAGGCAACAGCCCAGAGATTGCAATTGTGGATCTGTTGGGGAGTATTGGTTAGATTTCTGACATGGTAGAATGGACAGATATTTTTCAAAAGGGACTGGTTTTTATTGTTGTAATAGGTTTCATTAAAGTTTTGTGAGCCACCCACACAAAAGTAAGGAAGGAAGACATCATAAAATAATGGGCCTTTTTCCAGAGGAAAAATGTGGGCAGCCAGGAAGGCTTCAGAAGGATGGAAAGCTGGGTAACAGGAAGCCCATCATGAGTAGATAGAACACCCTTTAAAATCTGCAAAATGTAAACTCAAGAACCATATCTGAAGAATTCCAACCTCCTAAGAATTAGGCAGAAAAAGAGACACCTCTCTCACAAGGAAGGAAAACTTGTGAAAAATCAGACGACAAAGTTTGGCAGAGCTAATGGAAAAGTCTTGGTCATTTGGGGAAAACATAATTTTCTAATTATTACTTCTTGACATTCAAAGAGATGTACATTGTAGTGTCTACTGAATTCAGTCAATGCAGAATTTGAAGCTAATTTGTTCATAACTTTTCAGGTGAAAGAAAAAGCCAGGAAGGTAATTATCATTATCAGTACCTTCTACATTTAAATTCTCTCGAAGCTCACTGTTTCTATCCTCCTCTCGCTAATAAATATACCTCTAACCAGAATAATATGTTATGCATTTAAATGAGTGGGTACAAACAAAAGTTCAGAACAGAGTAAATATGCCAGTTGATAATGTGTTACAATTTTTCCCATTTAAACGTCTACAGGATCAGTAAAAAAAAAAAGGCTGAAATTCCAAGGATTGAGAAAGAGACAAAAGAGATTGAAGAATCATGTTACTCTAAAATTCAAGGCAATTTGAAATATTTCACACTACAAAAGCATCTGTAGAGATTGGGAAGGATTTTAAAGAATCTGAAATAGAGGGCTGAACTGCTCTGGTTTAGGTTTATTATTTTTTTAACAGACCAAAAACACCAAGGCCAGACAGCAATAAAATTTATATTTTTTAATGAGAGAAGGTGTAAGAAGAAAGAAGAGAGAACAGCTGCCTCCTTCAGCCTCTTCTGCATCTTAGCAATACTCAGGAGCTTTGTATGCAAAGCTGCCTGAAGGTTTTAAAAAATGAACATACATCCTGCAATGCTGCTTTGTTTTTCTGGTTATGTAGGAAACCTGAGAGTTGAATTTTGAACTGCTGTTTTTCTCCCCATTATGACTCATCTCTGTGACTGTCTACTTCAGAAGTGAAATAAAAATGGGGAGCGATGGAATGATGTATTTTTTCTCCCTTTGTAAAAACAAGAAGAAAGGGTTGGAAGATCTAATTTCATAACTCCCTTATGATTTTGGAAAGAGTGAAAATGGGAATGGATTTTTTTTTCATAACATGGATGTTAAGTTCTGCGCATGGATGCAAGGAATGGAGATGAGACAGTGAACAGTGAACTTCAACTCTTTATTATACATTCTGAACAGAGCAAAATCCTAGTGCAACAGCAGCCCTTTTATAGGCAAGCTGCCGCTCTAGTAACCAATAAGATACGTGGAGTGTTAACCCCAGTAACCAATGAGAGTGGCTTGTTAACAGCCAATCAGATTCTCCCGAAAGGACCAATCTGATATCGCTATTATCAGCCAATCAGAAGTGCAGGGCTAGAACCCTGCTATTTTCTAAAGCTTTTGATAAACTTTATTTAAGTGTTTTATTAGTTCATAACACCCCTTCCCCCCGGGTTCCATTTGGGGGGGTGCGGTGACGTAATCTCTGAGATAGGAAGGTTGCTTTGACTGTTTATTGGATTTACGCTGTCCCACCGGTTCTTGTCCGTAAGCCTGTCTTGGCGGGGCATTTTCGGGCAAGTCGGGTGCTGGTGGTTCCTCGTTGGAAGACTCGGTGCTGCTAATGTTCTCGTCGTTGTCATCTGGCCCTTACAGGCTTGCCTCTGTTGGGTTGTCCCTCTGTGGTAAGGCCGCACCCTTCCCTGATCCTTCTTCACTTGTTATGCCTGATGTCTGACTTCTTTCGTTCCTGCTTTCCGCCATCTCGAATTTGGTTTCTTCGACATCCCCTCCCCCCTCAGTTTGAGATTTACCGTAGTCATGGAAACTAGGTTGTAGCCTCGAGCGAAGCTGATCTATGTGCCGTTTCCATATTTTTCCATCGCATGTTTTGACACGGTACGACCTGGGTCCAGTGGTTTGAATAACAGTGGCCTCGATCCACAACGGTTCGCTAGAAAGGTTTCTGGCGAAACCTAAGTCACCTATCTTGAACTCGCAGCATTTTCCTCTGGATCCACAGGGTTTCTCTGGCTCATAAGATGGGTGAAGCCGGTTGAGGTGGGAGCGGAGTTTGCGTCCCATCAATAGTTCCGTTGGAGTCTTGTTGGTGACGCTGTGCAGAGTGATGTGTTGGAGAAGGAGTATTCTATTTATCTTATCTTCAATGTCCCCATAGTCCATTTTGTAGAGGTTTTTTTTCACAAATTGTACCATGCGTTCGGCTCTTCCGTTAGCCACAGGGTGTGCTGGCGAAGTTAGTGCATGGCGAATACCGCGGTCCGCTAAGTATTGTTCAAAAGGGAACATGATAAACTGGGGTCTGTTGTTGGATACCAGAACGTCTGGCGGTCCATGCGTCGCAAATAATCTGTTCAACTTCCGGATGATGGACTTGGTTGTGGTACTCTTCATTTCATGGATCTCGAGCCAGTTTTAATAGACATCCACTGTTAATAGGAACGTATGTCCCTTAGTAGGTCCCGCAAAGTCAATATGGATGCGGGACCACGGTCCCCGAGGTGTTTCCCATTCTGTCGGAGTTGCTTTTGGTGGGGCATTGCTAACTTCCTGGCACTTATAACAAGTCGTTACCCAGGCTTCGATTTGTTTGTTGATGCCCGGCCACCACACGTAGCTTCATGCGAGCGCTTTCATGTGCACGATGCCGGGGTGGCCCTCATGCAGTTTCTTTAATACCACTCGTTGTAACCATTCTGGGACGACGACTCTATCCCCCCACAGGATGCAGCCTTTTTGCGAAAAAAGTTCTGTTTGCCTATTCTTGAAGGGGATGAAGTCGTCAGGGGTTTGATCTACTGGCCATCCTCATTCGACCCAGCTAAGAACTTGCTTTAAAATAGGATCGCATTTTGTTTCGATCGCGATATCTCTAGCTGTTAGTGGTGGTGACTGCAGCATTTCAATCTGTAGTTTTGTAAGGGTTGGAGCTGGGTCGTCGACATTTTCCAGAAGTGGTGCATGGCTCAAGGCATGAGCGTGGGGAATGGCTTTTCCCGGGGGGTGTTGCAGCTTATAATTGTATGCAGCCAAAAACTCCAACCAGTGAGTCATTCTAGGTGATAATATATAGGGGGTTGGCTTGTCTCCCGCTATAATCCCCAGCAAAGGTTTGTGGTTGGTAACAATAGTAAAAACTCGTCCATGAACATATTCATGAAATCGTTTAACAGCAGATACAACAGCAAGAGCCTCTTTATCGATTTGACTATAGTTATGTTCAGCCTTTGATAAAGTTCTTGAAAAATAGGCAATAGGGGCTTCACTACAGTTTGGTAACACATGGCTCAAAATGGCTCCTACTCCAAATGGTGATGCGTCACATGTGATTGTTAAAGGCAAAGTCTCGTTATACTGCATTAAAACAGCATCTGAAGTTAAAAGGTTTTTCACTTGTCGGAACGCGTGTTCCTCTCGGTGCCCCCAAACCCAGGTTGCTTTTTTATCGAGAAACCGATGTAGGTGCTTGGCTATGGTCGCTTTGTGGGGCAGGAAGATGTTGTAAAAATTAATGAGCCCCAGGAAAGCTTGGAGATCAGTTTTGTTTCTGGGTCTTGGGGTGTTCTTGATTGCTCTTAACTTGCTACTGGAGGGGTGAATGCCTTGTTTATTGATTAGGTACCCCAGGAACTCTATTTTATCTGTACACAGTTGACATTTATTTTTTTTAACTTTAAGGCCAGAGTCTTTAAATTTCTGGAGAACCAGTCTAAGACGCTCCTTTTGTATTTCTCTATTCGGGGAAGCTATTAAAACATCATCAAAGTATGGTACAACCTCTTTGATTCCCTGTAACAGTCTCTCCATCAAGCTCTGAAAAATCCCTGGGGCCACGCTAACTCTGAATTGGAGTCAGTTGCACTTAAAAGTGCCTCGGTGCATTACGATCATTTGTGCCTGTGCTGTTTTTTTATCTATTGGCAGTTGTTGGTACGCCTGTGCTAAATCCAATTTAGCGAAGACTTTTCCACCCCCCAGGGAATGGAGGAGGTGTTGTACCACCGGTACCGGGTAAGCGTTCCGTTGAAGGGCATGATTCATGGTGGCACAGTAGTCCCCACAAATCCTTAACGATCCATCTGGTTTGATGGGTGTTATGATTGGGGTTTCCCAAGGAGCATGGTCGGTTGGTTCTAAAACACCCTGGGCTATTAATTTATCAAGCTGCTCATCAATCTTTGGTTTAAGGGCAAAAGGGACTTGATGAGGCTTAAGGCGGATGGGGGCTACTTCAGGGTTAAGGTTAAATGATATCGGGGTCCCCTTGTACTCTCCTAGTTTGTCTGCAAAAACGTCCTGGAATTCCTGGACAAGGGCCTCCTACCAGTTATCGCTGATGGTTTGGTGAATGCCAGCTACCTCAATCCCAAGTGGAGCGAACCATTGAAGGCCTAAAAAACTAGGCCGATCACGGTCGACGACGGTCAATGGTAAAGATGCAGTACGATTTTTGAATGAAACCTGGACTAGGCTTGATCCAACGACTGGAATTCGATTTCCTTGATAGTCCTTGAGAATGATTCTTTGGACTCTGAGGTCTTGTCATTGGACAGCAGGGATTAATTGTTTAAGGGTCTTCCAGGAAACCATCGAGAGGGATGATCCTGAATCAACTTCCATTATGCAGGGCTGGTTTTTGATGGTGACCTTCACTCGGATCTTCTTTGCATCTAATGATGATGCGTGACCAATCGTGATGGTTTGGTGTGCCTCTTCTCATTTCGTTGAATGGGCTAGTGGTTTATTTCTGTAGGAGTGGTTGTTCCATTGGTGGTTCAAATGTTCCCGATTTACAGGACGACTTCCTGTGGGTTGGTGGTAGTTGGTCCCCCTCTGAAATGGGCTGTATCCTAGCTTGCTTTGACAGACCTTTCCGATGTGGCCTCTCTTTCCACAAATAAGGCAGAGCACGTCGAGGAATTTGCAGTCTGATCGTGGGTGGTTTGCCCCACAACCTGCACATTGATATTGCACCCTCTGGTTATGCTGGTGGCGTTGGTCTCATTCAGACCGAAGCTGGTTGACTTCTTCCTCATCACTTTCTGATGACGATTCGAGGTCCTCGTGGTGGGTTGCCGTTGCATGTCCCTCAAGGCGAGGTGAGGTTTCACCGGCGAGTTGGCGGAGCGGGGCTTTGGTGCAGTGCATTCGGGCAGCCAACTTCCTGGTTGCTTCTGCTGCAGTAGCGTCAGCGATGGTATCTGCAAGGCTGATGTCGCCTTTTGCCATCAGCTTACTTTGCACATGCGGTGCATCTAATCCCAGAACTATTCAGTCTCTCAGAGCTTCTTCGAGGTCGGCGAACCCACAGAGGCCTCCCAGGTTCTGGAGATCCGCGATGAAATCTACAACGCTTTCTCCTTTCCGCTGGTCTCTTTGGTAAAATTCATGTCTTCGGACAAGCGTTGTTATGGTAGGTGCATAGTGGGCCCGTAGGAGGGGCTTGAGGACATCCCAGTCCATGGATTTCACCTCAGCCGGTTTCGCCATCTTGAAAACGGCAGGTCCGCAGTGAATCAGGAATACCGCTCCCTTTTTCCCAGTAGTGGCATCCTTCAAGTTGTTGGTCTCCAGAAACATCTGGAACCGGTCCATGTATGAGTCCCAGTCTTCTTGTGCCGGGTTGAATGGAGCGGGTGGTATGGTGCCACCGGTCATGGTTTCCGCCATTGATGCGCCTTCAGCCACCTGCTCTGTTTAGTGCTCTGTAGTGTTCAGTCAGTTCTGATGTCTCCGAATCCCATCCTCGTCGCCAGTGTTAAGTTCTGCGCATGGGCGCAAGGAATGGAGACGAGACGGTGAACAGTGAACTTCAACTCTTTATTATACATTCTGAACAGAGCAAAACCCTAGTGCAACAACAGCCCTTTTATAAGCAAGCTGCCGCTCTAGTAACCAATAAGATACGTGGAGTGTTAACCCCCATAACCAATGAGAGTGGCTCATTAACAGCCAATCGGATTCTCCTGAAAGGACCAATCCAATATCACTATTATTGGCCAATCAGAAGTGCAGGGCTAGAACCCTGCTATTTTCTAAAGCTTTTGATAAACTTTATTTAAGTGTTTTATTAGTTCATAACAATGGAGAAATTCATTGCTCTGTTTTTCAGGCAAGATAGACTGTTCAATTTAGTGAATTACCTAGCTAGCATTTCAGACTTGGGGTTTTTCTTTTTTTGGGTGGAGGCATAAAATTACAACCTTTCTAATCTCCTTGCCTGCCCTATAAGTAACAAAGAATCCAGTTCATTCAGGCTGAAAAAGCTTCAAAAGGAATCATGAGAAATTATAAATCTAGCTTTCACCTTTTTCTACTTTTTACTGCGATGAAAGGCCTGACCTACTGAACATTTGTACAAATGAACTATGTACATTTGAAAGGTTCTTCTGGATAAAAAGGAAATTCTTCATATGCAGAAACAGACTTAAAACTTAGTTGAAATAACTGCCTATGCAAGAATTCTCGAAGGAAAACATTCTATGATATTTAAGTTTTAATTAAAATAGGGGCGATGTCAAGATTTTGATTGGCTGGGACATAAGTCATTCTCTGGATCAGGTAAGGTTTTATTGTAATCAATTGTTAAGGAAATAAATTCTACATATGCTCAGAGCCCTGTGGATTATTGCTATGATTGTCTAATGGATAGAAAAGACAAGCAGCATTTAAAATTTCATCATCATGATCATCACGATGATGATTTCAACAGATATATTGTTATTTTGCATTCATATACTGTTCTGTAGTTTACTGGACATTCCTTTACTCAAAATGTTAGAATAAATTATAAATTAAGAGAGGCCAAGATGAGCCTTTTTCAGTTTAAAGCCAAAAATGATTTGTTCATGGGTTACAAGTTTCTATTTGGACTTATACCTGGAAGGGTAATGGCTAGGTATTTGTGGTAAATTGGATGGTTTTGGGATAGTAATTAAAGCTATTCTAGATAGGGAAGTATTCCTTTGAAGAATCAGCTTTTTCTTTCTTTCTTTTTAATAATTTTTGATTGGTTTTTAAAACAAACATAAACAAAACATAAAAACGTCAAATCATCTTCCATATATATACATACATTGTGCCAGTTGGTTTACAAATTGTTTTGTGCTTCCATTTCATGGTCTTCAATTATAATTACATTGTATATAATCTTGTATTTTCAATCAATATATTAAATACATTAATATCATTATTAATCAATCATTTGACTATATTTTTATTAATTCATGTTTTCCAAAATGAACATATTTTACTTAATTTGTTTTATGACAATTCAGATTATCATCCCAGATCTATCCTAGAATCATTTTGTAGATATAATAAGAAAAGAATACATCTTTATATATTTATTATTTTCTAAAAGTCTACATATTTCATTACTATATTTTATTGTCTAACCATTGATACAATAGATCCCAAATTTTATAAAAATTTTTATCCTCTTGTTCTCTAATTTCAAATGTCAATCTACTCATTTCAGCACATTCCAGTATTTTTTTAATGATTTCCTCCTGTGATGGCATTTTCTCATTTTTCCAGTTTTGAGTAAATACAATCCTAGCCGCTGTTAATACATTTACAATCAGGTATTTCAATTCTTTACTATATATTTCAGGTAAAATTCCCAATAAAAATATTTCTGGTTTCAAATCTATATGCTTTTTTGTCATTTTTTCCAACCACATGTGGATTTTAGTCCAGTACTTTTTAGCATACGCACAACTCCACCATATATGGTAATATGAGCCAGGTATCTGATGACATTTCCAGCACTTTTCAGATTTATTCCTGAACATTCTTGCTATTCTTGTCAGGGGAAAGTGCCACCTGTAAAACATCTTATACTAATTTTCTTTATATGTTGTTGACATTGTCTTTTTATAATTTTGAGACCACAATTTTTGCCATTTCTCTAGATCAATCCCATATCCAAAATTCTTCCCCCAAGCAATCATAGTTTCTTTAACTTGTTCTTCTTCTAGTTTAATTTCTAATAAATATCCATACAATTTTTTAATCACCTTTTCATCAGTACCTGTCAAAATCTTATCGAAGTCAGTCAATTTATCATAGAAACCTTCTGTTTTAGAATCTTTATCATATCTTGAATGTATTTGCGCATATGAAAACCAATTCATCTTTATACCTTGTTCCTCTAGTTTTTGTATAGATTTAAGTTCATCCTTTTCATTCAATATTTCATCATATCTAACTGTTTGTTCCTTTTTGTATATTATAGGATAAGAAAATGCTTCAATAATCGATAGCCAGACTAGAATTTTCAAATAACATTGACTTATCTTCTCCCAATTTAACCACAGAGACTCCCATATATAATGTCTTCTAAAGTACTCCTGTGTTTTAGTTCCTTTATACCATAAAAAAGCATGCCACCCCACAACAGATCATGTCCTTCTAATGTCATCAATCTAGTATTTCTTAATGTTATCCATTCCTTACCCACATCAAATTTGTAGGTTGGTTATACAACTCCCAATTAGGCAAACCAAATCCTCCTCTTATTCTAGCATTTTGCAAAAGTTTTAACTTTATTCTCACTTTCTTACCTTGCCATATATATTTCAACATAATTTTATTTAAATCTTCAAAGTAGTCTTTTCCAAGCCTAATTGGAATTGTTTGAAACAAATATAAAATTCTGGGTAACATATTCATCTTGATTGTTGATATTCTCCCTATTAATGACAGTTCTAAATTTTCCCATTTCACCAAATCTTGCGCTATCTGCTGTTTAAGTTTGATACAATTATTATCCTTTAGTCTACTGCATCTTGCTGTCAAGTGTATCCCCAAGTACTTGATCTTATTTGTGACCTGAATTTTCAATAGGTCTGCCAAATTATTCCTTTTGTCTTGATAGCATATTCTTTGTCAAGATCTTTGTCTTATCTTTATTTATTTTCAAACCAGCCACCTTTCCATATGTCTCTATCTTTTCTATCAATTTTGAAGCTGTTTCTAGTGGGTCTTCTAAGATGAAAACCAGATCATCTGCAAATGCTTGCAACTTAAATTCTCCCTTTTTAATTTTCATCTCTTTTATATTCTTTTCATCTCCAATATTTCTATTCCAAAGTTAACACAAACAACAGAGGTGATAGTGGGCACCCTTGTCTTGTTCCTTTTCTTATATTGATAGATTCTGTCAGTTCTCCCTCTATCATAACCTTTGCCGTCTGCTTATGATATATAGCTTCTATTGCTTGAAAAATTTTCTAGCAAAACCCATCTGTTCCAGCAGTAATAACACGAATCACCAATTCACATTATCAAATGCCTTCTGTGCATCTAGAAATATCGAAGCCATTTGTTTTTTGGGATGTGCCTCATAGTATTCCAAAGTGTCCAAGATTACTCTCATATTGTCTTTGATTTGTCTCTTTGGCAGAAATCCATTTTGGTCAGGATAGATAAAATTATTTAAATATTTTTTAAGTCTTTCTGCCAATATTGAAGAAAAGATTTTATAATCTGTTTAGGAGGGACATAGGTCTATAGTTCTTGATTTGTAATGGATTGGTCTCCTCTTTTGGAACAAGTGTGATATAAGCTTCTGACCATGATTTAGGTATCCTCTTCTTTAACATAACTTCATTCATAACTTCTAGCAATGGAAAATTCAATGATTCTTGTAATGTTTTGTAAAATTCTGCCGGAAGTCCATCTGGGCCTGATGCCTTTCCATTATTTTGTTTCTTAAGTGCTTCAGTTAACTCCATCATCGTTATATTGCTTTCTAACATTGTTTTTATCTCTTTCGATATCTGGGGTAAATTATTATTCTGTAAATACTGTTTAACTCTTTCCTCATCAATTTTCTCTTGTGTATATAGTTTCCCATAATAATCTTGAATAATTTCCTTCTTCTTTTTACTACCATAGCAAACTTGGCTTTGGTCATCTATTAATTGCGATATTTTCCTTGATTCTTTCTCCTTTCTCAGTTTATATGCTAACCATCTACCTGGTTTATTTGCATCTTCAAAATAGTTCTGTTTAGCACCTCTAATTTTTTGTGCTAATTCTTCTTTTTCTATTAGACCCATTGTTCTTCAACACACTTAATCCAATTAAGAGGTCTCAAATATAAAAGTATGCATAAAAATAAACCAAAAGAAAAAAAAGAAAAGAAAAGAAAGACAAAAGACAAAAATACCAGGAAGGGAAAGAGAAGAAAAAGGCTACTCCCTTAAAAAGAAAAGGAAGGGAAGCATTAATACTAAAGCTTTTCCTTTAAAATAAAAAGCAGACATAGAAACTTCCAAAGACAAGAAAAGAAAAAAAACAAAGATAAGTTCCAGAGAGCCAAAAATCCAAATAGCTATTGCAAAAAAAAAAGTAAACTGATGAAGAGGGGTAGCCCAGCTTAAAAAGAATAAAAAGAGCACACTGCACTTTGTTTGTTTATCCAAGGCTCTTGTTATAACTCTCTTTTCCAAAGACTTATCACCTTTTCTTTTCCTAAGCTTCAACACCAGACTCTAGCTGTTGATAAAAACCCAGAAGAGCACCTGTAATAATACTCTCCCATGCTCTTCCCTCTTTCTTATCAAGCAGGCAATGTCCTTGAAACAAAGTCTCAGTTCTTTCTCAGCTCTGGTCAAAAGAAAAATAGAATATTTCCAAGCCTCTAGTTGTCAGTGTTACAAAGTTTCTTTAGCTTTCACTTTCCCCCTCTTTTTCCAAGCAAAATATAATAAGAATTAATTAAAAGAAAAAAAAGAAAAAGCTATTTAAAGAATAACTAAAAGAGAGTCTCTGACTTAAAATATTATAAAATCAAAAAGGAGAGAAGAATATATAAAAAGAAGAAAAAAACCCAGTCCAGTTTCAAAATATAAGATCATGTGTAGGAAATCCAGCAATGAGAAAAAATATATATATTACTTTGACATTCCTGTTTAAAATTGCCGCTTAATCACTTCTGTCAAAACTTTTACAGATTCTTTCTTTCCCTTAGGGTGTCCTTTCAAGTCTTAAAATAAAGTTCTGACCAAATTGGCACACTGTCTCTTTCCATTCTCTTTTTTCGTTTTGGAGCTTTCCCAACTTCAGCAGCTTTAATGGCTGCCTCTTTGCCGCTGGCAAAAAGAGCTTCTCCTGGATCTACCAGGGACTTTGTAATATCCCTGGGATCGACAGGATGTGCTCTTTATATTCACTATCTCTTCGGGATGGTTTAGATCCACTTGGACCATCCAGGAGCAAAGATATCGGCTGCGATCTCAGATCCTCAAGATCGCATGCCGTATCACTGTGATGCCAGCTCCGCCCTCCAAGAATCAGCTTTATCTTTCTACCTGGAAGAGCAACTTCAGAAGCAATAATTGGTCCATGAGGAAGTATAGTAGTAAATATGCTGATTAGCATTCTCATTTGCAGGAAGACTAATGATTACTCATTTATTTCCGTGTACAGTTCAAAATGGCTCCTTATCTGATTTCAGTTTATGGTATCTTAAGCAGTTTCCTTGATTCTCATCACATTCTGGATGTGTGGATGTCAAGTGTCAGAAATTTCCAGCTAATTTGGTCATCCCTGAGAATTCCAGAAATTGAAAATTGAATGGAAAAGACTGCTTTTTTGCACTCTGGCCTATTCATATCGAGAGATCTGAAGGCAAGACCTTTTTCTTTGTTCCAACTATGATGGAGACATGATTGATGATGATCAGAGGAAGGTTATTTTATGTGATCTCATATAAATTGTGACCCTCTTTGCCCAGGTGATTCAGTTGGTCTTTCTTAGTAAAATTTTTTAGATAACTGTTCGTTTTATCACATGGATATACATTCATTGTAACTGCTGCAACTACATTTTTATTATACTAGTCGATGCTTTTTAATTTTTATTACTCTTAATGACTAGATTTTGCTAATTGTCCCAAGTCATACTTCAGTACCATAAATAATATATGTGTTCAGAGAGAACTGGTATGTTCTCCACCTTGAGTTGAATATGAAAAACGGCATGATAAAAATCTAATAAATACATGTACCTGTTTGTAGCTTAATGCTGATAAACATCCTTTTAAATATCTACCTTGTTCCTTCTTATCCATTGTCCCATTGTCCCATTATTTTTTTCTGCCAGTAAGCAGAACTTACCAGAAGCTTGTCCCAACAGATTTTATAAGACTTTTGAAGTTAACCCAAATGACATGCAGTCCTAGGAAGTTAAATCAAGGTTATATGGAGTCCTATCCCTGAGAAATTGTTACATCTTTTCTTCCTTACTCTCCAATATATTTGGAGGTTTAATCCAAAACAGCAGCTACTGTTTTCCAAAGTGCTGCTATTCAATATTCCTCATATATCAACAGGAGATAAGATATGTTGAAATAGCATCTTTCAGGAAATAATGTATACCCTCTACATTTGAATGCATATGAATATTATCTTTCTAGAAATGGACCACATTAACTAGAAGTCCAAATGCACTAAAGTTGACATACAGAGCCTGACAATTTGAAATCTGCCCATTCACTTCAGATGTGGAGATGGTATGTACCCAGAAAATGATGAGAAGAATATTCCTTCCAGTTGAATGGGGAAATTGATATAAGGAAGAACTTTTTTCACATCTGCAGCACACATCCAGCTTTGAAGAGATTATTATTGTTTTTGTTTTTTTTGATAAAAGTTTTATTGATTTTAACGACAAACAAAAAACATATAAGACATAAAACATAACGTAAAAAAAAAATATGTATATCATTCTTCATAAATTTACAGTGTATCAGTTGGTTTACCACTCCCTTTTGTGCATCCATTTCATAGACATCAAAATAATTATATTACATAATAACTCACATTATCAATCATCGGTAAAATATCCTAATATCATTATTGAACAATCATTTGACTATAATTTTACTAATTCATACTTAAGCGAGATAACTATAATTAAGTTAAATTATTTTATAACAGATCATAGAATCATACCAAATCTATCTTAATAAAATATTCTAAAAAATTATCAAAACCAAGAAAAATTATATATTCCTTATTTCCTAAATTTCTAAATATTCTATTATTATATTGTATTATCTAACCATTGATAAAAAAGATCCCAAACTTCATAAAATTGTTTATCTTCTTGTTCTCTAATTTCAAATGTCAATCTAATCATTTCAGCACATTCCAATATTTTCTTAATAATTTCTTCCTCTAATGGTATTTTCTCACTCTTCCATTGTTTAGCAAATACAATCCTAGCCGCTGTTAATACATTTACAATCAAATACTTTAAGTTTTTATTATATATATCAGGTATGATTCCCAATAAAAAAATCTCTGGTTTCAAATCTATGTGTTTCTTTATCATTTTTTCCAGCCATATGCGAATTCTAGTCCAGTATTTCCTGGCCTCCTCACAAGTCCACCACATATGGTAATATGAGCCAGGTATCTGATGACATTTCCAGCACTTTTCAGATTTATTCTTGAACATTTTTGCTATTCTTGTCGGGGGAAAGTGCCACCTGTAAAACATCTTGTACAAATTTTCTTTATATGCTGTTGACATTTTATAATTTTGTGACCACAATTTTTGCCATTTCTCTAAATCAATCCCATATCCAAAATTCTTCCCCCAAGAAATCATTGTTTCTTTAACTTGTTCTTCCTCTAATTTAATTTCCAACAAATAACTACATAGTTTTTTAATCACTTTTTCATCAGTACCTGTCAAAATGCTATCTAAATCAGTCAATTTATCATAAAATCCTTCTATTTTAGAATCTTTAAGATCTTTAAGATACCTTTAAGATTATTATTGTTGTGAATTAATAAAAGTACTTGTATAAAGATTATTAAGAGCTTGAAGTAAAGTGCAGGGTTCTGGCCCTGCATTTCTGATTGGCCGATAATAGCGACATTGGATTAGTCCGTTCAGGAGAATCTGATTGGCTATTAACGAGCCTCTCCCATTGGTTAATGGAGCTAGCACTCCCTGTGTTTTCATTGGTTACTCAAGAGCTTGCCTATATAAAGGGGGCCATTGCGGCCATAGAGCTGAGCTGTCTTCACATGTAAATAAAGAGTTGAAGTTCACTGCTCACCGGCTCATCTCCTCCTTTGCGCCCATGCACAGAACATAACACTGGTGATGAGGGTGGGATGTGGAGATGTCAGAGCTTACTGAACGACGAAGAACTATAACAGAGCACGTGGCTGAAACGCACCAATGGCAGAACCATGTCCGGCGGCGTCATACCACCCGCTCCATTCGACCTGGTACAAGAAGACTGGGACTCATATATGGATCGTTTCCAGATGTTGCTGGAGACCAACAATTTGAAGGATGCCACTACTGGAAAGAAACGGGCGGTATTCCTAACTCATTGTGGGCCGACCGTATTCAAGATGGCCAAGGCACTAGCGAAACCGGCAGAAGTAAAGTCTATGGACTGGGACATCCTCGAACCCCTGCTGAGGGCCCACTATGCACCGACTGTGCCAACGCTCGTAAGAAGGCATGAATTTTACCAGAGAAGTCAGGGGAAGGGCAAAAGTGTTGCTGATTTCATAGCGGATCTCCGGAATCTGGGAGGCCTATGTGAGTTTGCCGACCTAGAAGAAGCCCTGAGAGACCGAATAGTTCTGGGATTAGATGCTCCAAGCACACAGAGTAAGCTGATTGCGAAAGGTGACATTAGCCTTAAAGATGCCATCGCTGAAGCTACTGCAGCAGAAGCAACCAGGAAGTCGGCTGCCCAGATGCGCTGCACCCATGCCCCACATCGCCAACTCGCCTGCGAAATTTCACCTCAGTCAGAAGAATAGCTTAAAACAGCCCACCACGAGGACCTCGAATCATCATCAGAAAGTGATGAAGAAGAGGTCCACCGACTTCGGTCCGGATGAGACCAACAGCAGAGATCGCAGTACCAATGCGCTGGTTGTGGAGCAAGCCACCCCCAGTCAGAATGCAAATTCCTCAACACGCTCTGCCATGTGTGCGGGAAAAGAGGCCATATCGGATGGGTCTGTAGAAGCAAGCTAGGACCCAGCCAGCCCTCGAGGGGGGCTAACTATCGCCAACCGACAGGAAGCCGTCCCGTGAAGCGAGAACCAGTGAACCACCAATGGAACAACCACTCCTACAGAAACAAAACCCTAAACCACTCAACAAAGCGAGAAGAGGCTCACCAAACTATCACGATCGGTCATGCCTCATCTCTTGATGCCAAGAAGAGTCGAGTGAAAGTGGCAATCGAAAATCACCCCTGCCTGATGGAAGTTGATTCAGGATCGTCCCTCTCGATGGTTTCCTGGAAGACCCTCAAGCAGCTCATCCCTACCGTCCGGCAGCAAGACCTCAGATTCCAAAAACTCATACTCAAACGGTGGATGCCTACTCGAACTGGCTTGAAATCCATGAGATGAGGAATACAACAACCGAATCAGTCATCAGGAAACTAGACAGACTATTTACAACACACGGATTACCAGACGTTCTAATATCCGACAACGGGCCCCAATTTATCGCGCTGTCCTTTGAACAGTACCTGGCAGACCACGGTATTCACCATGCGCTGACTTCGCCGGTGCATCCTGCAGCCAACGGAAGGGCCGAGTGCATGATACAATTCGTCAAGAAAACCTTGCATAAAATGGACTATGGCGATATAGAAGACAAGATTAACCAGATACTCATTTTGCAGAATATCACTCCGCCCAGTGTCACCAATAAAACTCCCGCCGAGTTATTAATGGGTCAGAAGCTCCGCTCCCACCATCTGTATCCATCATATGAACCTGAAAAACCACACGGTTCCAGCGGCAAATGCCGTAACTTCCAGGTAGGCGACATGGTTTTTGCTAGGAACTTTTTGGGTGATCCATTGTGGGTCGAGGCAACTGTGGTCCAAGTAACCGGCCCTAGATTGTATCACGTGAGATGTCACGATGATAGAACATGGAAGCGCCATATTGATCAGCTGCGTTCAAGGCTACAGTTGGTGATCTCTGAGTTCCCTGACTTCCAAACTGAGGGGGGAGGAGATGCTGAGGAAGCTGAATTTGAAATGGCAGAAAGTTTAAGTGGAAGTAATGATCACTCAGAGGCAACACGTGAAGAAGGATCGGGAATGGGGGTGAGCTCACCTCAAGGAGATGCCGAGAACATTAGCGGCAATGAAAATTTGAATACAGAACGGGAGGCACCCTCTTCACCAGATAACGTCCTACCCCAACAAGACTGTAGCCAAATACCAGGAGAACATTGTAAATCAAATAGACAATCAAAACAACCTGCCTACCTCAAAGACTATGTGACCACACCCCTTAAATGAAACCCGGGAGGAAGGGGTGTTGTGAATTAATAAAAGTACTTGAATAAAGATTATTAAGAGCTTGAAGTAAAGTGCAGGGTTCTGGCCCTGCACTTCTGATTGGCCGATAATAGCGACATCAGATTGGTCCATTCAGGAGAATCTGATTGGCTATTAACGAGCCTCTCCCATTGGTTAACGGAGCTAGCGCTCCCTGTGTTTTCATTGGTTAAATACTCAAGAGCTTGCCTATATAAAGGGGGCCATTGTGGCCATAGAGCTGAGCTGTTTTCACATGTAAATAAAGAGTTGAAGTTCACTGTTCAACGGCTCGTCTCCTCCTTTGCGCCCATGCACAGAACATAACAATTATGGCCCCTTCCACATAAGGCAAGGGTCTTCAACTTAGAAAGTTTAAGACTTGTGGACTTCAACTCACAGAATTTCTGAGCTAACATGACTGGAGAAGGAATTGTGGGAGTTGAAGTCCACAAGTCTTAAACTTGCTAAGTTTGAAGACCTCTGACATAAGGGATAATTCCACCTAAGATTTTGCATCCTTGTATGTCCTCAAGATAATAGGAGTCTTCTGATCTATTCCACCTAGAAACCAAATTTCTGTGGTGCCCTCTCCTTTCTCACAAAACAGAGGAACATCTTTATATATCTCCAAAGATACAAAATATAGCTGGTGTGCATTTTCATCATATTCATTTATTTATATATTTTATATTATATACCTATCACACCCAGGTGACTCTGATGGTTACAAAATTAAAACAAACAAACAACCCCACAAAATAACCCCCAGCACTCAAGAAAACTATTCACCCCACTTGCCACCAACAGCAACAGAGCTCATCCACCCCATGACACAAATGAGGTCCTCAAAATCTCCAAGGAAATGCTATTCCTGTTGGCAGGTATTGGACTCCATGGTCGAACAAGGTAACATTTTTAATAGAAGGGACTTGGGGCATGTGCTCTCTTCTAGATGTGGTGGGATAGATATACAAAATGGGAGAGGAGTGGTCTGGAAATAGTCTGGCCCTATATTTTTGTTCCCTGCCACGAATTGCAAAGTGAAGAGCAAAGTGAATATGGGAAGTGGTAGCTGTCTTCTTTGATTGACTGGCTGTAGGGAGTGCTGGATCATGAAAACAGGGAAAGGTGTGTCTCTTTATAGAGAATTATGCAATGAGGCAAAAACAATCATTACACTGAGGGGCTAAGGTTCTTTGGTATTCATAAGAAGCTATACAGTATGTAAAGCTTTTCATTTCCAAGGTCGTGCCATGACTATTAAGCATTTGCTGTAGCACCACAGTGAAAAAATAAAACAGTAATTGCAAACTGAGGTCACTGTGGCTGTTATTTGCATTTATCAATATGAAAAATAAAGAGTAACTCTCTGAAAATATTGGCACAATATATAACTAAGATTTCCCTAGATGGCTCAAAAAGGGAGATTGGTATGGAAATGTAGCATTAGGGAACTATATTAATTACCTGCAAAGCAGTTGCAGAATAAACACACATAGAAAATCTCTTGTAGCAACAGCACACCAAACCTAGAGATTCTATTTATTTGGATCCCTTAAAATCCAGAAATTGTCATTTCACTTTTATAGTATTTTCCCCCCAAAATATTCTTTTGACATATTCCCATATCTCTTCTTTTGAAAATCAAGCTGATTTAAGCCTCAGTTCTAAATACTGTTAAAAAAAGATTTGATACTGAACCCCAAAATGAGGCTGGTTCAAATTAATTATGATTAAACAAATTCAAGGTTTGTTTGATTTATGAGTTGTCATACTCCTGGATATTTACTGGTGTCTTGAAGCTCAAATATGAAATTATTAGGATCACAGTTGCAGATATGCTAATTTTATTTATTCTGAATACTTTCCAAATTATTTTAATAATGTGAAAATGATCCTCCATTCTCCAGACTATACCCAGTGTTGCAATTCTTAGGCAAGCTTGGTATAATATAACTCGAATAGAATGCCGTGATAATATGAACAGAGCATGAACAAAATTGCAAACTTGAGCAAGTGTGAAAACTAAACCAAATCCACTGTGTGCAGCAACTAAGAATTCTAGTGACTTAAATGTGAGCCCTATTTTTTAGTAAAATCAAAGTTCAAAATATTTGTGCCTTTTTCTCCCACCTGAGCAATATAAAAGAGGCTAGATGGGTCTCTTTTTTGGAAGTAAAGTCAAGTTCCATGTATTAGATTTTGATAATGGAGAGATCAGGTATCAAAATGTTTACTTATGACCATGCTCTTACCCTAAATTTCTTAAGTGTAAAGCCCTTGACTTTTCAACACAGATTCAGACTTAATTCCAGAGATAATGACTGGAGAGTCATCAGTTTGGAAATTCTTAGACAGATTCACCTTGCTGCTTCTGCTGCTTATTGCTTTCTTGATACCTAGCCTGAGTTTTCTAGAAAAGATGTTCTAGCAGGCACTTGTATTTTCAATACAGTATAATTTATTGGATTTTATCATTATAATTTACTGTTACTTTTTAGTCTGATTTACAGTATCTGGTAAATGTGCCACTTAGAATCTAGAGTGGTATATGAGTCTAGTAAATAAATCGTGTATGAGCCTAGTAAATAAATAAAGGATTACATAAGTGAATGCCACCTCTCTGAAGACACTGACTGTTGCTTTGTTGTCAAATCAAACAGAATGTTCCAGTTTTGATATTTGGAATCTAGTTAGCAACTTGAAAACTATCTAGTATCTGAACCCATCTAGAAGAAGGAGAAAGGCATAGTCTAATTTCCACTACTTGTGCATTTGGATTGGCTAAAAGGTGATTCAATAAATTACATCACAAAAGATTACCCTTGAAGATTCAGTGTTATTTTCAAGTTCAGGGTAGTGCTTCTTCAAGAATTTCTGTCAATTGTTTCATTTCAGGGGAGGCAGCCTGTCAGCCCCAGATCCATCTTGATTCAGATTCCAGGCTGCCATAGTGGGGGATGGTCTGGCTGTGGGAATGTGAGAGTAGTGAAGGGAGTATAGTCACAACAACATTCTTTTGCCAGAGATCAAGGACAAGTTGCTGGCATCTGGAGGGGAGTGTATGGAATTTGGCAGCAGCTGAGACAGGAGGTTGATTGGCTAATGTGACCTGGGAATCACTAAATGGGGCAGGGTGTGAATTTTAGTGTGGAGGAGGGGCAAATGTGGGAATTCAGATTTGGGTTTTCCCCAGAGGTGTCAACATGACTTCTCTAATAAATTCTTACTTTGATGGACTTTGTCTTGCAGTTTTGAATTGTCTGGAAGATTTACTAGGAATGCTGACATCAATATCTTGAAGCCCAACCCTCTCCTTTCTGTTCCTATCTTTGTCTATGGATGACATAATGACCTAATTCTATTCCAACATACAACATCAACCTTTCTGGAAATTTTATCATTGAAATCCTTAGCCTTTCTGTAGGAAAACAATGGGAAATAATAAGTTACATAATACTATATCTCTATTTCATTTTTCCCCCAATTCTGAATGTTATCAGCAGTCTTGCAGATGGGATTCTCATGTTAATTTAATTTAAAATTTGACACAATATTTTCCTCCCTGTTTGCCTTGATTGAGAAGCAATGAATGAACTGAGAAGCAATGAATGATTGAGCAGCAAGCTCACAACCAAATTTGCAGATAATTTCCAGTGAATAATTAAAACAAAGCAACAATAAAAGTACACTGATACAAAATGTTTACAGGATGGAATGCTTTCAAGGAAAAGGCCTTTGAAGAGATGGAGTTCCAACTTTAGAATGCTTCCACCTTCCAAAATGTCTTAGTTGGCTTCCTTAATTGATCAAATTAAGACTTTCCTATTATTTGCGACTTCCGGTTTGCAAGTTTTCGGTGGCAGCAGGGATTCACGATACTGCGCGATCCCTGCTGCGTTCGCCGCCAAGGTTCCCCCGATCCGTTTGGATCTGGGGGATATAGCTGCCCTGTAGGGGCAGCTGAAGACAGGGAGGATCTGGACAGGGGCTTGGGGGTGTCGCAGACCCCCTCCCCAGCCGGCAGAACCCCCTTTTCCCAAGGCGGAGGAGCAGCGGTCAGCAATGGCCGCCACGAAGAAATCTGCAGCGGGACAAGCAGGTGCAGGAGGGAGAAAGTTGGAAGAAATATGAAAGTTGCTTTCAACCGGGACAAGGCAAGAGAAAATACCCTGGAATCTTGAAGGCTGCTAAGGATACATTGTTTCCAATGAGTGTTACAAGCTGCAAATATTCTAAAAGGGAAAGTTTTTTTTTTGTTGTTTCACTCTCCTTCCTTGACAGCAGATGAAAAAAATCTTTTTGGCTGTGAGTGGGAAGGTAGAGGAAAAGAAAATTGGAGCAAAATTTGAAAATAAGGAGAAGATTGCCTAGAATTTTAAAGAGTTACTAAACATCAATAAGACTTTTAGAAGATATATTTTAAAGGGAACTTTGTGACTAAACTTTAACCCCAAAAAGAGAAAGTGAAGAAGGAGAAGGTATCTAAAAGAAACAGTTTGTTTGGATTGTTTGGTGATTTTGGAACTTCTGAGAACTATTTCTGATTAAAAGCACTTGGGTGGTTGTTTGGAAAAACTTTTTCTCTATACAATGGCATCACTTGTGGATGGATTGAAACTTGTATATCAAAAATATGAAAAAGAAAAGCAAGAAGGGAAGGATGCTTTTGGCACTCTCTTTCAATTTTTAGAAATGGCGGTTTGCACTTATGTAAAGCTGAATGAGCAGTAGGATGACTTGGACAAAGAAGAAGCCATCTTTGATGAACAAGTGACTTTGGTCGGGGAAGGAAAGGAGGAAGAGAAAAAGGAAAAAAAGACTTTAAGATTTGGAAAAATAATCAAAAAAGGGAAGAATAAGCTGAAAAGGAGATATTATGTTAGAAAACAACAGAAAGGAGGAAAGCAGAATAAAAGGGAGGTGGAGTGACAAAGGGTTAAAGAGGAAAAGGAGAAGAATAAGCAAGGAGAAAGGAAGGGATGAGAAATCTTAATAGTGGGGAGCAAGATGCAAAGAAACAAAAGCTTTTTAGAGATAATGGGTAAATTTTATTGAAAAGGGGATTCTAGAAAGGTACATAAGATTGTATTTTTACATTTGTACTTAGAAATAACTTTAGAAAATTGGAAATAATATGCAATTTTAAATGTGATAAAATATTTAGTATAACTTAGTGAAATCTTTGTTAAGAAAAGGGGAGCACTTCAATGAAACAATGATTTAAGATATGTGATGTGGGGGGGGGAATAACTTTGGAAAGCATAAGTGTTCCCATCAAGGCATGATATCTAATTGAAGTGGGTAAAATGCTTAAGATATAAATGATTGTTAATATTAATGATTAGATTATGTTATCCTAGTGAAATTTTTCTGAAATGAGAGATTTGAAGTAGGAGAGTGGGAACATTTTAATGAAATAATGATTTACAATACGTGATGTGGAGGGGGGGATAACTATGGAAAATAGGTGCTTCCATAAAAGTATGTGATTTAATTGAAAAGTAATGTGCTAAATGTTTAAGATATAGATGAATATTAATATTAATGAATAGATTTGTATTGGTATTGATAATATTGTATAATTTTAGAATGTACCAGACAGAATCCCAATGTAAGTTATGCATTCTATATTAAGTATTATAAATACAGGGGGAAGAGATAAAGGCATCATACTCCAATTAGAGTACAGGAGAAGTTTTTTTGTTTTTTTTTTTTTTAAAGAAGAAAGATAAATGGATAGCTGGAAATAGAACAGACAAAGAATAATAAATATTATGATTCAAATCGAGATGAGATAAATAAAATAAAATCAAGAAAATTTAAAAGAGAGGAGAAGCTATTTAGAAAATTGAAAATGTTAATAAGATATGGAATGGTATGTAAAATGAATATGAATTTGAATTTGTGTCTGTATCAAGAGTTTTAACCCGGGACTAAGCAACTTTCAGAAAAGAGGTTTTTTATGTTTTGTGTTTCTGTGTGTTTGTGTGTTGTATGTCTTTAAAAATTAATAAAGTTTGCTTTAAAAAAAAGACTTTCCTATTATTTGCCAAGGCATTTTAGGAAAATGTTTATTCTTGTCAAAGTGTAACTCCACTTTATTGGTTTCTGTAATGTGTTGTTATTTTATGTTGTTAACTTTTGTTTATTTCTTATGAAGAAAAACTTTTTTAGAGAAGGTTTTGGACTGCTTAATAATAGGGATGAAGAGAAAATGATGGAGACTGATATGCAAGCCACTTTTCTGCTTGTTGCAATCATTGGAAACAATCTGGTTTTGTTAATTTTTTAAAGTATCAGATTATATTGGCTGTGCTATTTTGTATTCAATGTGTAAAATTTAATGTACTTTATGCCCTCTTCTGGTGTGATGGATTGTCTCCTTTCTTTAATGAAACAAAGTGGAAGGGGGGGAAATCCTATTTCCTTCTGCAGAAATAGTTTGTATTAACAGAAAAGAGGTTCCATTCTATATGTGTTTCCCTGCTATTAAGATATAGTGTTATTCCTCTGCCCCTGGTCAGCAGAAGACAACAGTGGCGTGAAATTTGCTGTCCATTGCTGATCTCTTTCTCATCTCTCTTGCCTCATTTTCCAACCAAAGATAGTCATCTGACTTCCTTCTAAATTAATGGATGAGAAATATAACATATTTTATACATGTTGATGCTGCTTTTAGGCAGCATTGGAATAAGAGGGAAAATAATAGAGTAATGTAGTGATCCAACTTCAAAGGGGAAAAGTTAATTTGGAGTACTGCATTTGTTGGCACCTGCTTAAATCAAACATGTATTTTTTTCTGAGATTGGACAGCCATAAAAGTCCTGGGAAAAGAAATAGAGTCCTAAAGTATTTGACAACAGAAGCAAGTATGTGCCCATAGGAGTTCAAAATCATCTTATTTTCCTTGAATTCTGCACAATCCTATGAAAAGGTTTCAATGATGTGCTATGATGTTTTAAACTATGAAAGATTTAAGGGGGGCTTTCTGGTATAACAGCTCCAGATTATCTGCCATCTTTTGGGCCACTTATCTTTTGGGCCACTTATTCTCATTTTTTAGTTTCCCCACCACCACCATTGATTCATTTACTTATTATTTATATTGCTATGCTCAATTATTTGCATTTGTTCTGAAGTTACAAAGATGGAAATTATGTGTCTCTCAATGTTGGCTTCAGTTGGGATGGTTTATAAGCCTGGCAAACAAACAATAAATAAATAAACCAATCTCACTCATGTACTGAAAAACAGACTTTCTGTAGAGCAGTTAATGGCATAGCCTATAATTAATTTTCTGTGGAATTTACCTATCTTCCACTTGAATGTGTGTGTGTGTGTGTGTGTGTGTGTGCATGTGTATGTAGTCCTTGACTTACAGCAGTTCACTTAGTGACCATCTGAAGTTACAACAGCTCTCAGAAAATGATTTATGACCATTTTTCACACTTACAACTATGGCAGCATCCCCATGATTCAGATGCATTCAGATACTTGACAACTGACTCACATTTAAGATTATTGCAGTATCCTAAGGCCATGTAATCACCTTTTGCAAACTCCTGGCAAGTAAAGTCAATGGGGAAACCAGATTCATTTAACAACCATGTTACTAATTTAACAACTGCAGTGATTCACTTAACAAATATGGCAAGAAAAGTCATAAAATTGGGCAAAGCTTACTCAACATATTTCTCACTTAGCAACATAAATTTTGGGCTCAATTGTGGTCATACATTGAGGACTACTTGTATACATAAATTAAAAAAAAACAGATTAAATGTAATACACTGCTGAGGAAAAACCACACAACACAAAGATTAATAACCCTTAAACAGTACATTTTTTCTAAAATGTCCTAAAATTAATGAAAAGCACATATAGTTTTAGTAGTCAAAAATAAACACTCAATAACTCTCTGTTGTCTTTTGACTTAAAAATTGAATGCTGAAAGATATCTAATGAATTTTATCCTGATTCTCCTGATAATTACATTCAGGTTATGTTTGCTTATCCATAGAGAAACCACCAAAGAATTTGTCAAAGCCTCTGTGGGTCTAATATTAATGAAAAGGATTTTTATTTCTGTCAGCTTTGTGGATTTAGGGTTTTGGAATTTACCACATTGCTCCTAGAAGAATAGTTTGAAATGTAATGCAGTATATATTCCTATTCTGCTTCATGAACTGGTGTTGTATGTTCACAGGACTTTCCTTACCACTGAGATAAGTTAATATGCTTCCCTGGAAATTTTCCTTTCAGTCTTTGTCCTCTTCTCACTCCAACATAATATAAAGCCTGGCTTGGTTACAGATTTGAGGAGAATCCAAACCAAAAGCCTCCTTGTGAGTTCCTTCCTCAGTAAATAGGTCCATGAGTTGTGCAGTGATACACACATGCAGCAGTAGCCATGAATAATTTACCTCCATTTCTGTTTCTCAAAATACATTTAAAACATAATAATGTGAAAGTAGCAGATTCTAATAGCTGTTAGAAGGACCACCTCCCTTATGAGAATGTCAGAGTATAGACAGAGTTTTTAAGTGAGAAATTGTTTCCAAAGGATTAGTTTATTTGAGTGACACAAATTATTTCTGTTAAGTTCTGCGCATGGGCACAAGGAACGGAGACGAGGCAGTGAACAGTGAACTTCAACTCTTTATTAATCATTCTGAACAGAGCAAAAACCCTAGGGCAGCAGCAGCCCTTTTATAGGGCAGGCTGCTGACCTAGTAACCAATGAGAAACATGGAAGTGTTAAACCCTTGAACCAATGAGAGTGGCTCGTTAACAGCCAATCAGATTCCCCTGAATGGACCAATCTGATATCGCTATTATCGGCCAATCAGAAGTGCAGGATTAGAACCCTGCTTTTCTTTAAGGTTTGTTAAAACTTTATTTAAGCGTTTTTATTAGTTCATAACAATTTCCCTTCTTGTCCTTCACCTCTCTCATATTTAAATATAAGGTAAAACTTTCAGATTAGATTGCAAATGTGATGTAGTAGTGAAAGTGTTGGACTCAAAGTATAACTTGATTTCTAGTCCACTGTCAACCATGGAAGCTCCGTGGGTGATTTGGGCCCAACTCATCACACAGGGCTGTTGTTATAAGGAAAAAAGGAGTGGGTGCTAGATATATCAGGTTGAATTCCCAAATTAAGAGAAGTACAGTACATAGAGCAAATAGTCACATCACATTTTAATCTAGGCACTTTGTCTGTTGCTTACCAATAAACCTCATTTTCAAGAAATCAATAATTGGTCTCTAGTTTTTCCTGCCAGGCTTTGCGATGGCAAAATGTTGGATTCTTAGGCAAATATCCATAAGAGTTCTTGATGAGAAATTAAGATCTAGGAAGCTATCCAGCCTATTGGATGCACTGGCTTCCCTTCGAAGCCATGATGGTACCACATGTGTCACAGAGTCATTTTTGGAATGATGTCATTACCTGCGGGTTATCAATGGATTCCCAGCTTATAGATATTTGTGATTGGGTATTGATTGTTGAAACATGTTTGCACCGTTTCCATTTCATACATATTATGTGAAATACTTTCCACCCCTTTAGGCATTCATTAATAATCAGGATACAAATTGCTTACCAAAGGACTAAGTCAGCTATTGGAAATCAATTGTGAAAAGAAAATGGAATGATACATTTAAGGGAAAAGCAGAATTTAAGCCTGAATACAGCCTCATTGATCAATCATCCAACTCTAGGATGCTTTGAAACATTTGTTCTTTCCTCCTGAACTTAGTTTTACCATCATTAACTGCTCCAGGAAGAATAGCCACTATAACAGTAAATATACAAACTGCTTCGACTACCCAACTTTGCTCCATTGTTATCATCATTCCAACCTGCAGAGCAATGCTTCTCCCTTTATCTTCATTCATTACTGCAGGGGGAAAAAAAAAAGAATATCCACCAACTACTACAGCAGTCAGTATACTGGATGATTAGAAACAGTAATGGGCTAACTTTTCCCTTAGAGTTGGAGTAGGTATTTTTCAGATCACTTTTAACCAAGCTCTTTATTACTCCATTTAAACACTCTACTTTATTCACTAGCGAAGTGATTACTGGAGACAAGATTCCAAATCTTAATCAGTGCTTATGGCAAGAAAGCAACATTATGCTTCTCTAGTCTTGGTGGATTAAAGACAACTAAAATCAAAACTGAAAATACAGCAAAGGAAAACTAAGGGGTAGCTGAAGTTTGGTTTAAAACAACTCATTTTCCATCAGGTTTTAGACCTAGATTTGACACCAAACCAGTCTTGTTCTGTCTAGAGGATGACTTCTGCAAGAAGAGACAGGGGACTTGAAACTTTAAATTTTCCTTGAACTATCAGTGACCTTTGGTATCATCTTGCTGTTTTATGGCATTTTTTCTGAATCTCCTTCTTGGATGACTGAAGCTAGTACTTGGGGTTTGCTACTTTGTCTTCAGGCATTTTCACTTTTCATATTATTTCTCATTTCATCCTCCAATTCTTTCAGTGAATAGATAGAAACAATCATGTGGGAGATTGCAATGTGGTGTCACTAAGTCCCCTCATATAGCGCAACTTTATTTTTCCTTCTTTTTGAAACCAGCTGTTAAGAATATGCTGAAATGGGGACTGGAACAAAGTATTAGACAAATGAGATAGCTTGGTCCAGCGAGAAAGTAACATTGGGATTGCAGATTGTTGTAAACTATAATGTCATACTGTCATCAGTGGCTGAAGTGATAGAAGTGGCAGAAAATATTTTTAGGAGTTTAAGCCTGCCACAATTCTGTTTCTGGCTTGCCAGCATGTGGTTGGAGAGATAGGCAATGAGTCTGACTTCCTCTTCTACTGCTACTACCATGTGGATAATTAATTTGTAACTTAGAATTGCTATTCTGTTATTCTTTTATTTGCCTTGGTAGAATGGGACCAGGATTTTAAGATGTAGATTAGATCATTAGGAGTCGCCTCTCTGCCTTATGGAGTAGAACCATAAGGCAGAGAGGCGACTCCTAATGATCTAATCTACATCTTAAAATCCTGGTTCTACTCCAAAATAACATGGTTCATTAAACATCCCCTAATTCCTACTCCCCCACTCTCCAATTCTTACACTGGCTGGGTCTTCAGGAATTTAATCACTTTAAATTACTGGTGCTAATCTTCTGAGTTGCATATTTATTTTTATTTATTAAACTTATATTTATATCTAAGAAGACAGGTGACATGGAGGTGGGGATCTTCTCTCTACCCCAGCAGCCATCCCAAGCATAGGGTGCCATTCTCGGGATTCCAGGTCAGTTAAAGAGTCAGGTTTTAAGGCTCTTCAAAATGACAGGAGCATGAGGGCCAACCTCACCTCAAGCAGGAGACAGAGGTGGTATTCAGCAGGTTCTGACCAGTTCTGGAGAACCGGTAGTGGAAATTTTGAGTAGTTCAGAAAACTGACAAATACCATCTCTGACTGGAGATTTTACAGTTTCCTTCCCCTGCCACACCCACAAAGCCACACCCACAGAACTGGCAGTAAAAAAAAATTGAATCCCACCATTGGCAGGAGAAAAGGCACTTTTCCCGGACTCCACAGTCACCATTCTTCATCAGATGGGGTCCAGAGTAAGCCTCTTTCCCTGAGTGAGACAGCCAGAATCATTGGGTGAGATGGTCCCTCAGTATTTTTTTTTTAATTTGATTTGTCAATTGCTTCCAAGATAATAGGTATAAGTAAAAACATAGTTATGAATACATGGATACATGTAAGAAAAATAAAAGAAACAACAGGAGAGAGACAGTAGGCACATTGGTGTCCTTATGCACGCCCCCTACACACCTCTTAGAAAAGGGGTGAAGTCAATAGTAGAAAGTCTAAAGTTAAAGTTTTTGGGATTTGGGGAAGAAACCACAGAGTCAGGTAGAGTATTCCAGACATTGACCACTCTGTTGCTGAAGTCGTATTTCCTGCAATCAAGTTTGGTATGATTAACCTTGAGTTTGTATCTATTGTTTGCTTTTGTATTGTTATGGTTGAAGCTGAAGTATTCATTGACAGGTAGGACATTGGAATGTATGATTTTATATACTATACTTAGATCAGACCAAAGGCGGCGTAGTTCTGAGTTTTCTAGGTCTAGAATTGCAAGTCTGGTGGCATAAGGTATTCTACAATGAGTAGAGGAGTGGAGAATTCTCCTTGTGAAATATTTCTGGACTTTCTCAACTGTATTAATATCAGATATGTAATGTGGGTTCCAGACTGATGACCTGTATTCAAGTATTGGTTGAGCAAATGTTTTGTACGCTTTAGTTAGTAGTGTAATATTACCAGAGAAAAAGCTACATAGGATTAGGTTAACAACTTTTAATGCCTTTTTGGCTATGTAGTTACAGTATGCTCTAGCACTTAGCTCATTAGAGATGATTACTCCAAGATCCTTGACAGAGATTGGATCATCAACAAGGTCTTGACTGTTCAGCCTGTATTTTATTTTCTGATATTTTTTTTGCCAATATGCAAGACAGAGCATTTATTTGTTGAGATTTGAAGCTGCCATTTGTTTGACCATTCTGATAGTCGAAGTCTTTTTGAAGGGTAGCAGTATTATCTGTGGTGTTGAATAGCTTTACATCATCAGCAAAGAGAATGCAGTTGCTCTTAATATGACCACAGAGGTCATTTATGTAGAGTATGAAGAGAGTTGGTCCTAGAACACTGCCTTGGGGGACACCACTGTTAACAGCTACAGAATTTGATAGGACGCTCTCAATTTTGACCATTTGTTGTCTGTTTGACAGGAATGCCTCTTATCCAGTTATGTAGGTGTCCAGAGATTCCATAAGATTTTAGTTTTAGTAGTAGTTTGTTGTGTACCACTGAATCAAAGACTTTACTGAAGTCTCTGTCGATTGCGTCTATTGCTTTGCCCTGATCGAGTTGTGTTGTCCATATGTTTTTGCAGTGTAAGAGTTGCAGATTACATGATAGTTTTTTTCTGAAACCAAATTGTTTATTAAAGAGTAGGTTGTTTGTCTCTAAGTGTAGGATAATGGATTGATTAATAATTGATTCCATGACTTTACAGGTGATGCAGCATTAAGAAATTGGTCTGTAATTTTCAACTAGGCTGGGGTCTCCCTTTTTGAAGATGGGGATGACCGTGGCTTGTGACCATAGGATAGGCAAGGAGCTGGTCCTGAAAGATTTTTCAAAGATTATGATAAGAGATTCGGCTATAGCAGTGGGAGCTTTTTTGAGAAGTAGGCACATATTCCATCCAGTCCAATAGATAGGGATGGTTTTAGTTTGCACAGTACTTTTTCAACAATGTCTTCTGTAAAATTGATATGTATTAGATCATTGTAGTTGTCTGTGGTTCGACTAGGAAATACTGGGCATGATCCATTGCTGTTTACAAATACTGAGCCAAAGAATGTGTTAAAGATGTTGGCTTTAATGGTGTCCTCATTGCAGTCTTTATCATTAGGTCCTTTCATGGGTGGGATGGACCTTGAGTCTTTTAGTTTGTTGTTTATAAAATTGTAGAAAGCGTGGATGGAATTGGTGAGTAGAAGGTTTTGCTCTTGTTTAATGTGGTAATTGGTGCATTTATCTGGTGGCATAAATTTTTGTATCAGCTTTTGAAGTTGGCAATGTGACCAGATTTGTTTTTCTGCCAAAGTTATCTCTTTTTGGATTGAAGCTTCCTTATTGTTATGGGTAATCTGTTTTTTCTGGTTTTTGGAGTTGTTATTGGTACATATCATTTGATGACTCTTTTGACTTCAAGTAAAAATATGTTGTAATGGTTTTCAATAGTATCGCATCCAGTGAATAGAAGTTGCCAATCAAGGGATGAGAGATCATTGTCTATAAAATCATAGTTGCCTTTTTTGAAGTTATAATTGGGGATCACACTGTTGTGTTGATTTTTGTATGGATGTATATTGAGACAAAAGTCAATCATGCTGTGGTCACTGTTGGAAAAGGGTTCTTTAATTTGTATTCCATAAATTGAATTCAAACTATTGCAGAAGATGAGATTGAGGCAGTTGTTAAGTCTAGTATAGTTGTTCCAGTCCCAGGTTTGTTACAGCATTGTAGAAGGTTGCATGTATGGGTTCAGTTTTACATTTGTTTAGGGTCCAGTTAATGTGAGGTAGATTGAAGTCACCAAGAAAGATAAAAGTGTGTCTGCAGTGGGCAAAAGTGTTGCCCATGTTTGTAGTGAATTTTGCTTGTTTACATGTTCGATGTCATAATCAGGGGCTCTGTAACATAGTAAGAATCGAAATGTGATATTTAAGGTCAGTTCACAGACAATGGTCTCAGGAAGAGCAAGCTCTTGGGTAACTTGGATGTTTTTTAGATGTAAGGACTTTTTATAGAAGTTAGCAACACCACCTCCTCTACGGATTTCACAATCTGATCGGTAAACATGATAGTCTCTTACTGTGGTAATGGAGTCAGGGAAAGTTGCATTGAGCCATGTTTCACAGACAAATATGATGTCGAATTTAGCCATATTTAATAAGAGGAGAAATTCAGGTATTTTATTCACAAGGCTTCTTGCATTGAGTAGCTTGCATTTAACTGAATTTAATAGAAATGCCCAGTTTTTTAAAATAACTTGATTTTAATTTCTGCATGGTAACATGGATGGCAAATATATTTTACAAATAAATAAAAATAAAAATGCTTGGCTGATTTGTGAAATCAAGGTTGATTACTTTTTCTCATGTTAAACTCACCACTGCATATTTTAGGGCTTTTCCTCATCTAACTCTGACCCAATTGTTCTCCCTTGATTTATATCTGGTGTCTAATCTCTGAGTTATTTGCTTAGATGGTATATAGACACACATAAACATTTTCTAAACAAACAAACAAGCCCATATTTAAATTATAACATTAAGAGAGCAATTAGACTGGAAAATATTTAGAGGTGGAAAAATATAGAGAAAAAGCAACCTCTCACTTGGTTATTCACTGTTTTTAGAACCTATAATATTTCAAGCAGCCAATTTCTTTCCTTTACAATGTTTTAAAAATGTGATTCTTCTCTCAGATTTCTTTTTCCGGTTTCTATATCCCCAATTACCCTCTTGATCTCACTGGTCTAAGTGAGATTAAAAAGTACAAAAAGTTGTACTTTTTAATAAAAACCACAATTACCCTTTCTAAATTGCAGTTTTAGTGCAACAAAACCATAAAGGAGACTTTACTGATCAGTGTTCTAATATCCAGAAATCCAGTACAGTATGTGGTATCTAAGCCTGGGAGAGTTATTACTGGGACATTCAGATTTAAACATATAAGCCCAGGTCTGTTTCATTCTGTTCATTTCCATATCAATGTAAAACACTTCCCTAGAGAGACATTCAGATCTTGAGACTTCAGTATCAAATAGAAAGCCTCCTTCCATTTATTGTAGACTTTCAATTTTTCTCTTACTCCAAAGCCTGAGAGATGGTTTTTACCTCACTATGAAGCCTTAAAGGCTGTTATTATAATGGTGGCTTCAAGCCTACAGCACTCTGCTCAAGGAAATATTTATTTATTTGTATGATTTATAGGATGCTCAATCCCTAAAGACTAACAGCTGACAAAGAGATACAAGACAAAATTAAAAGAAACCCCCTCCCCCAGCATATTCCCTGTTGTGAATTAATAAAAGTGCTTGAATAAAAATTGTTGAAACCTTAAAGTAAAGTGCAGGGTTCTGGCCCTGCACTTCTGATTGGCCGATAATAGTGATATCGGATTGGTCCGTTCAGGAGAATCTGATTGGCTATTAATGAGCCTTTCTCATTGGTTAACATTCCAGTATTTTCATTGGCTAAATACCCAAGAGCTTGCCTATATAAAGGGGGCTGTTGTGGCCGTTAGCAGAGCTATTGCACCATGTTAAATAAAGAGTTGAAGTTCACTGTTCATCGATTCATCTCCACTTCTTGCGCCACGCACAAAACATAACACTGGCGACGAAGGTGGGATGGAGACGTCAGAGCTGACTGAACACTACAGAGCGATAACTGAGCACATGGCTGAAACGCACCAATGGCGGAACCATGTCCAGCAGCGTCATACCATCCACTCAATTCGACCTGGCACAAGAAGACTGGGACTCATATATGGATCGCTTCCAGATGTTTCTGGAGACCAACAATTTGAAGGATGCCACTACCGGAAAGAAATGGGCAGTATTCCTAACTCATTGCGGACCGACCATTTTCAAGATGGCCAAGGCACTAGCGAAACTGGCAGAAGTGAAGTCCATGGACTGGGACATCCCCGAACCCCTGCTAAGGGATCACTATGCACCGACCGTACCAACGCTCATTAGAAGGCATGAATTTTACCAGAGAGATCAGTGGAAGGGCAAAAGTGTTGCTGATTTCATAGCTGATCTCTGGAATCTGGGAGGCCTATGCAGGTTTGCCGACCTCAAAGAAGCCCTGAGAGACCAAATAGTTCTGGGATTAGATGCACCAGGTGTGCAGAGTAAGCTGATGGCGAAAGGCGACATTAGACTTACAGTTGCCATCGCTGATGCCACTGCAGCAGAAGCAACCAGGAAGTCGGCTGCCCGAATGCGCCGCACCCACGCCCCACTTCGCCAACTCGCCGGTGAAGTTTCACATCACTTAGAAGAACAGGCAACAACAGCCCAACACGAGGACCTCGAATCATCATCGGAAAGCGATGAAGAAGAGGTCAACCAGCTCCGGTCTGAATGAGACCAACGCCAGAGATCGCAGTACCAATGTGCTGGTTGTGGGGCAAACCACCCCTGATCAGACTGCAAATTCCTCGATGCGCTCTGCCATGTGTGCGGGAAAAGAGGCCACATTGGACGGGTCTGTAGAAACAAACAAGGACCCAGCCAAACCCCGAGGGGGGCTAACTATCACCAATCCACACGAAGCCATCCTGTAAAGCGAGAACCCTTGAACCACCAATAAAACAACCACTCCTACAGAAACAAACACCTAAACCATTCAACGAAACAAGAAGAAGCGCACCAAACTATTACGATTGGTCACATCTCATCACTGGATGCCAAGAAGATCTGGGTCAACATGGCCATCAAAAACCAGCCTTGTATGACGGAAGTCGATTCAGGATCGTCCCTCTCGATGGTTTCCTGGAAGACCCTCAAGCAACTCATCCCTACCATCCAGCGACAAAACCTCTGATTCCAAAGAATCATGCTCAAAGATTATCAGGGAAATCGAATTCCAATTGTTGGATCCAGCCAAGTCTGTGTCTCATTTAAGAATCGTACCGCATCTCTACCCTTGACTGTAGTCGACAGAGATTGGCCTAGCTTGTTAGGCCTCCAATGGTTCGCTCCACTTGGAATTGAAGTAGCTGGCATTCATCGAACCAGCAACAATGACTGGGAGGAGGCTCTTGTCCAGGAATTCCAGGACATCTTTTCAGATAAACTAGGCGAGTACAAGGGGACCCCGATATCATTTAACCTCAACCCCTAAATAGCTCCCATCCGCCTTAAGCCTCGTCGAGTTCCATTTGCCCTTAAACCAAAGATTGACGAGCAGCTTGATAAATTAATAGCCCAGGGGGTGTTAGAACCAACTGACCATTCTCCCTGGGAAACCCCGATTGTGACACCCATCAAGCCGGATGGATCGTTAAGAATTTGTGGGGACTACCGAGCCACCCTGAATCACGCCCTGCAGCAAAACGCTTACCCGGTACCGGTGGTGCAACACCTTCTCCATTCCCTGGGGAGCGGAAAACTCTTCGCTTAACTAGATCTAGCCCAGGCATACCAACAACTACCTGTAGACAAAAAAACGGCAGAGGCCTAAATGATCGTTATGCACTGAGGTGCGTTTAAATGTAACCGACTCCAATTCTGAGTAAGCGTGGCCCCTGGAATCTATCAAAGTTTGATGGAAAGACTATTACAAGGGATAAAAGGCGTTGTCCCCTATTTTGATGACGTTTTAATTGCTGGTCCAACTCAAGAAAAACTAAGGGAGCGCCTGGGGTTGGTTCTTCAGAGATTTAAAGACTTGGGTCTCAAAGTTAAAAAAAACAAGTATCAACTATGTACGGTTCAAGTAGAATTTTTAGAATATTTAATAGATAAACAAGGCATTCACCCCACCGACAGCAAACTTAGGGCAATCAAAAATGCCCCAAAACCCCGCAATAAGGCTGATCTCCAAGCTTTCCTAGGCCTTATCAATTTCTATAACGTCTTTCTGCCTCACAAAGCAACCGTAGCCGAACCCCTACATCGTTTATTGAACAAAAAAGCACCCTGGGTTTGGGGGCACCAAAAGGAACATGCGTTTCGACAAGTAAAAAACCTATTGACCTCCGATGCTGTTTTGATGCAGTATAATGAGACTTTGCCTTTAACGGTTACATGTGATGCATCACCATTCGGAGTGGGTGCCATTTTGAGCCATGTTTTACCAAACGGAAGTGAAGCCCCTGTTGCCTATTTTTCAAAAACGCTATCAAAAGCAGAACGCAATTACAGTCAAATCGATAAGGAAGCTCTTGCCATTGTATCTGCTGTTAAACGATTTCATGAATATATTTATGGGCAATCTTTCTATAATAACTGACCACAAACCTTTAATAATAGTGGGAGATAAACCAACCCCTTATATATTATCTCCCAGAATGACTCACTGGTCAGAATTCTTGGCTGCCTATAATTATAAGTTGCAACACCGCCTGCGGAAAGCCATTCCCCACGCTAACGCATTGAGCCATGCACCACTTCCAGAAACTGTTGACGACCCTGCTCCGACCATCACAACACTGCAGATCGAGACACTCCAAAAACCGCCGTTGACAGCTCACGATATCGCGATTGAAACTAAACGCGATCCCATTTTAGCACGTGTCCTCAGCTGGGTAGAGCGTGGATGGCCATTGGACCAAATCCCTGACAACTACGCTCCCTTCAAAAGTCGACAGATGGAACTGTTTTCCCAGAAAGGCTGCATCATTTGGGGCGATAGAGTCGTTGTCCCAAAGTGGTTACAGCGAATGGTATTGAGAACCTTGCACGATGGCCACCCTGGCATCATGCGCATGAAAGCACTCGCACGAAGCTATGCGTGGTGGCCGGGCATAGACAAGCAAATCGAAGCCTGGGTAAAGACTTGTCACAAATGCCAGGAAGTCAGCAATGCCCCACCGAAAGCAACCCCAACAGAATGGGAAACACCCAGGGGACGGACTTTGCAGGACCTACGAATGGACACACATTTTTATTAACAGTGGATGCCTACTCAAACTGGCTCGAAATCCATGAGATGAAAAATACAACAGCCGAATCAGTCATCAGGAAATTGGACAGATTATTTGCAACACACGGAGTACCAGACGTTCTGGTATCCGACAACGGGCCCCAGTTTACTGCGCTGTCTTTTGAATGGTATCTGGCAGACCGTGGTATTTGCCATGCGCTAACTTCACCGGCGCATCTTGCAGCCAATGGAAGGGCCGAGCGCATGGTACAATTCGTCAAAAGAACTCTACATAAAATGGACTATGGCGATATCAAAGACAAGATTAACCGGATACTCCTTTTGCAGCACATCACTCCACACAGCGTCACCAACAAAACTCCTGCTGAGTTATTGATGGGATGAAAACTCCGCTCCCACCTCGACCGACTATACCCATCGTACGAACCTGAAAAACCACACGGATCCAGTGGGAAATGCCATAATTTCCAGGTAGGCGACTTGGATTTCGTGAGAAACTTTTATGGCGACCCATTGTGGGTTGAGGCAACTGTAGTCCAACTAACCGGACCCAGATCGTACCAAGTGAAATTTTGCGACGATAGAATATGGAAGCGCCATATTGATCAGCTGCATTCAAGGCTGCAGTCTGGGGTCTGTGATTCTGGTGATTTCCAAACTGAGGGGGGTGGAGACACCGAGGAGGTTGAGTTTGAAATGGCGGAAAGCACAAGCGGAAGAAATGATCGCTCAGACACAACATGTGAAGAAGGATCGGGGACAGGGGTAAACTCGTCTCAAAGGGATACCAAGGACATTAGTGGTAACGGAAGTTTATATACAGAACCAGAGGCACCCTGTTCACCAGATAATGTCCTACCCCAACAAGACTCTAGACAAATACCAGGAGGACAACGTAAATCAAATAGACAATCAAAACAACCAGCCTACCTCAAGGACTATGTTACCGCACCCCTTAAATGGAACCCGGGGGGAAGGGGTGTTGTGAATTAATAAAAGTGCTTGAATAAAGATTGTTGAAACCTTAAAGTAAAGTGCAAGGTTCTGGCCCTGCACTTCTGATTGGCCGATAATAGCGATATCAGATTGGTCCGTTCAGGAGAATCTGATTGGCTATTAACGAGCCTTTCTCATTGGTTAAAAGAGTTAACGTTCCTGTGTTTTCATTGGCTAAATACCCAAGAGCTTGCCTATATAAAGGGGACTGTTGTGGCCATTTTTAGAACTGTTGCTCCATGTTAAATAAAGAGTTGAAGTTCACTGTTCATGAACATTGGTGGCATATTTATCAAAAAAGAACCACATTAAAAATAGGAAAATTGTCAGGATACATATCAGGAGCTATATTCAGTCCATACAAAGAAGAATTAAAGGCACCTGACAACCAATAGTAGTCAGAACAATAACTATAATTCCCTAGTTTTATTTTTAATATGTGCTGGGCAGCATCATAATCAGACCAATTATGAAGCCAAGTGTGTTTAGCGTGACAACAAAAACACAGACCCCTTGTAAATTGACTAACTTTCAAGTAACGCCAACAGACAGAATTCAATTGCATAGGTGGTTTAGAAAATAGCCAGGAGTGTGAAATAGATTGTAGTTGTGAGACAATAAATGTAGAAGATATGATCAAGTTAGGGGTAAAAGAAATTTGACCAAATGCCATTGGGGGATCATAGTATAAAGTAATATTTGTGCCATGAGTCATAAACATATATTATGCATGACAAACCCACAAATTAGGGTTAAGACGAACCAGAGAAGTGTCATTTTGAGCAGGAACACCATTAATCATAAACAAGAAAATACAAAGTAAAATTGTAACAGAATTAGCAGTAATAATAGCAAAAACAGCAGCAACAAGATTTTCAGGAGTCTGAGGTAATGAGGCCTGTTGCAGTTGTTGTTGAGCTTGATATGTAGTAGATTTAACCTGGCCCCAAGTGATGGATTGCGGGCGCTTCGAATTTGGAAGCCGGACTTCTGTGTTCAGATGAAGATTGAATTCTGGAATCGTGTTGTGAAGGCCCTGATGTCATGCCATGATATGGATGAACACAGCATGCTGGAACCCACACTGCTTGTCCAGTAGAAGGATCTTCCATGGCAGCATAACCACAACCCCAGGTGATCAGCAGTGTAGGGCCTTTCCAGGTTGGATCTGGAGCTTGGCAATAATTTACCAAAGGCCTTGCTAAAGATTCAGTAGTTCGAAAATGTAAATTAACAGGTGAGTCTGCAAGAGAATCTAAAAAGGTTAAATAATTCCAAGTATATAATGCTACAGCAATGAGATTTTGAATCTTTCGCAGATGGTAAGGGCCAGACTCAGTTTGTAATTGTTTTTGAAGCAATGCCTTAAAGGTACGATGAGCTCGCTCAACTATAGCTTGATCCTGAGAGTTGTAAGGAATTCTGTGCATTAAAGTAATATTCCATTTCTGACAAAAGGTTTGAAATTCCTTACTAATGTAAGCTGGGCCATTATCAGTTTTCAACTGAGAAGGCCGACCCATTATAACAAAATAGGATAGGCAATGAGAAATAACATCCTTTAAAGATTCATCTGCCTTCCGATTTCCTTCAGTCAAGGCATTAGTCAAGGGAGTATGACTCCGAATATGTTCTACATACAAGGAATACAAGCGAGTTTCCAAACTATTCTTTAAAGATAAAAACAAGGATAACAAATTATTATCCAAAGAGAGAGCACAATAAGAAAAAAAGAAGAGATTGCATAGCTAAATACACATATTGAGTATCAACAATCAAGTTAATAGGTTGGTCATTGAACAATTGTAAAGCTAAAATCACAGCAGCCAGCTCAGCACGTTGAGCTGAAGTCTGTGTGGCAGTAAATTTAGAATATCATTGTTGTTGAATCTGCCAGACGACCACACCTCTTGTAGGTGAGCCATCAGTAAAAACTGTAAGAGCTTTAGAAATAGGATTTCGCACAAAAATGGAAAAAAAGGCTGGATTTAAAATATTAGTAACCACTATTCTAGGATCCTTGGGTAAAGAATACAATAAGTTTCCCACATATTGAAAAAAGGCTATCTGATATGATTCTGAAATCATCAACAAATGCTCACGTTCAACTTTTGTATGAGTGAAGCTAAACTAATGAGATCCTGTCCTGTAAGATGTAAGGCTCATTTACAACCTTTAATAATCAAATCCTCTTGTTATGGACTAAGCCAACACAACGGTACAACCCTAAACAGCTTTCCTTTACAGCAGGCTTGTAATCCTGCACTTCTCATTGGCCCACAAATAGCGAGTCGTGATTGGTCGTTTCTGGCCAGTCTGATTGGCTGTTAACGGGCCCCTCTGATTGGATGCTTGTGAAAGCGGTAAACTCAAATCATTGGTTGTTTTGACAGCAGTCAGCTCTATAAAAGAGCTGCTGCTGCCCAAGTATTTGCTCTGTTCTTATTTCACAATAAAGAGTTGAAGTCACCTTTCGATGTCTCGTCTCCGTTCCTTGCGCCCATGCTCAGAACTTAACACTGGCGATGAGGATGGGATGCAGAGACGATAGAGCTGACTAAGTACACATCAAACAAGACAGAACACATGGCTGAAGAGCACATGCAACAAACGACAAGATGACCAGCGGCGCCATACCACCCGCTCCATTCGACCCAGCAACCGAAGACTGGGACTCGTATATAGATCGCTTCCAGATGTTCCTAGAGACCAACAATTTAAAAGATGCTATGCCTGCCAAGAAACGAGCGGTGTTCCTGACTCATTGCGGCCCCGCCGTTTTCAAAATGGCTAAAGCACTGGCAAAACCGGCGGAAGTGAAGACCATGGATTGGGATAACCTCGCTCCAATCCTCAAGGCCCATTACGCACCCGCAGTACCTACACTGATACGAAGACACGAGTTTTACCAGAGAGATCAACACAAGGACGAGAGCATTGGGGATTTCGCAGCTGACCTCTGGAACCTAGGAGGCCTTTGTGGTTTTGCAAACCTTGAGGAAGCCCTAAGAGACCGCATAGTTCTGGGATTAAATGCACCACAAGTGCAGAGTAAACTTATGGCGAAAGGAGACATCAGCCTTGCAGATGTCATTGCCGACACTACTGCCACAGAAGCAACCAGAAAGTCAGCCGCTCGAATGCGCTGAGCGAACACACTGCTTCGCTAACTCACTAATGATAGCCCATTTGCCGCTGAGAAGCACGCTATCACCACCCACCATGAAGACCTCGAGTCATCCTCAGACAGTGAGGAAGAGGAGGTCAACCGGCTCCGCTCGGAACGAGAGCAAAGGAACCAGAGATGTCCACGCCAATGTGCTGATTGCGGGGCAAACCACCTGCGATCGGACTGCAAATTCCTCGACGCACTCTGCCGTACCTGCAGGAAAAGAGGCCACATCATGAAAGTCTGCAGAAGCCAGCGAGAGTCCAGTCCCAGCCAAAGGGAGAACAACCTCCTTCGGGAGACAGGCAAACCTCCTGAGAATCGGGACCGTCTGAACCACCAATGGAACAACCACTACTACTGCAGAAATCAAGCACCTGCCTCTTTAACAAGACGAGAAGAGGCCCACCAAACCATTATTATCAGCCACGCTTCATCGTTCGATGCAAGAAAGATCCACGTAAGGGGTACTATTGAGAATCGACCATGCGTGATGGAAGTCCATTCGGGATCATCCCTATCGATGGTATCCTGGAAAACCCTCAAACAGCTGATCCCTGCCATCTGCCACCAGGACCTCAACACTCAACGAATCATCCTAAAAGACTACCAAGGAAACAGAATTCCAGTTGTCGGTTCCAGCCATGTCCAAGTATCTTTCAAGGACTGCACAGTGACGCTTCCCCTGACTGTCGTCGATCGTGACCGACCCAGTTTGTTAGGGTTACAGTGGTTCGCCCCACTTGGGATTGAACTAGCCAGCATACACCAAACCAGAAGTGACAACTGGGAAGAGGCTCTCATCCAGGAATTCCAGGACGTGTTCACAGGAACATTAGGCAAGTACAAGGGGACCACTATATCATTTAATCTCAGGCCCAATGTAGCTCCCATCCAGCTTAAGCCTCGTCGGGTGCCTTTTGCCCTAAAGCCGAAGATCGACGAGCAGCTAGATAAACTGATAGCTCAGGGCGTATTGGAACCGATTGACCATGCCAGTACAGGTGGTTCAACACCTTCTTCATTCCCTGGGTGGCGGAAAAATATTTGCAAAATTGGACTTAGCTCAGGCGTACCAGCAACTACCAGTTGACGTGACAACTGCAGAAGCCCAGACAATAGTTACACATAGAGGCGCCTTCAAGTGCAATAGACTCCAATTCGGAGTAAGCGTGGGGCCTGGCATTTTCCAAAGTTTGATGGAGAGACAATTACAAGGCAAAAAAGGCGTCGTGCCTTATTTTGACAACGTCTTAATACCTGCCCCCACTAAAGAGTTATTAGTACAATGACTCAGAAAAGTTCTTCAGAAATTTAAAGATGCTGGTCTGAAAGTAAAAAGGGACAAGTGTCAACTTTGTATGGAGAGAGTGGAGTTCCTGGGATAACTTCTCGACAGACAGGAAATCCACCCCACCAAAAAAAAACCTAACCGCAATCAAAAATGCCCCGAGACCTCCAAGCCTTCCTAGGACTCCTTAACTTTTACAACATCTTCTTGCCCCAGAAGATGACTGTAGCCGAGCCCCTACATAGACTTCTCGACAAAAAGGCTTCCTGGGTCTGGGGGCGACGTGAAGAAAGGCCATTCGAACAAGTAAAAGACCTCTTAACCTCCGATGCTGTATTAATGTAATACAACGAGACTCTACCCTTGACGGTTACCTGTGACGCCTCACCATTCGGAGTGGGAGCCATTTTAAGCCATGTCCTACCAAATGGGAATGAGGCACCTATTGTATTATTTTCGAGAACTTTGTCTAAGACTGAAAGGAACTATAGTCAACTTGATAAAGAGGCTCTCGCTATTGTATCTGCAATTAAACGTTTCCATGAATATGTGTATGGGAGAACCTTTGCCATAATTACAGACCACAAGCCGCTACTTGGTATTTTGGTGGGAAACAAACCAACTCCCCATATCTTATCACCAAGAATGACACGTTGGTCAGAATTTTTAGCCGCCTACGATTACCGAATGCAACACTGCCCAGGGAAAACCATTCCCCACGCTGGTGCTTTGAGCCACTCTCCACTACCAGACGTCATAGAGGACCCAGCTCCAATCTTAGCCATATTGCAAATCGAAACCCTCAAATCGCCACCGCTGACCGCTCGAGACATCGTCTTAGAAACAAAAAAGGACCCTGTTTTGGCACAAGTCCTCAGCTGGGTGGAACGGGGTTGGCCGGTCAGTGCAACCAATGACACATTCAAGCCATTTAGGAATCGACAAACAGAGCTATTCTCCCAAAAGGGCTGCATCGTTTGGGGAAACAGAGTTGTAATCCTGGAGAAATTGCAACATAGGGTATTAAAAATGTTGCACAATGGACATCCAGGCATCGTGCGGATGAAGGCATTGGCCAGGAGTTATGCATGGTGGCCTGGGTTAGACAAACAGATAGAGACCTGGGTAACAAAATGCAGCAAATGCCAGGAGACTCACTCCACTCCTCCAAAAACTCCCCCAACTCAGTGGGAAATGCCTTGAGGTCCTTGGTCCCGTATCCACATCGATTTTGTGGGACCCACAAGAGGACACACTTTCCTCCTAACAATGGATGCCTATTCAAACTGGCTCAAAGTCCACAAGATGAAAAGCACCACCACAGAGGTGGTCACTAAAAAACTGAATAAACTATTTGCTACCCACGGATTGCCGGATGTCCTGGTCTCCGATAATGGCCCCCAATTCACTGCCCTACCATTCGAACAGTACCTGGCAGATCGGGGCATCAGCCATGTCTTAACATCGCCAGCTCACCCTGCGGCCAATGGTAGGGCTGAGCGAATGGTTCAATTTTTAAAAAAGACTTTGCACAAAATGGACCATGGTGACATTGACGACAAAATAAACCGGATGCTTCTCGTCTGTGGGAATAAACTTTGACTTCAGTATTGGGTAATGATTAGTCTAAGAACTTATACATACATGTCTGCCTAAGGGTCACTGAGATAAGCAAGGAAATTAAAAACAAACACCAGAAACAATTAAGCAGCTCAGACAATTGTAAACAGTTTTGTGTGCTATATCTAATTATTGTAATCTACAATGTGAATGCTTACTATGTACGAATTTCTCAATAAAAGGGGGCACTAGAATTTGCTCTAGGCTCCCATCCTGAGACACCAGCCTCTGTGTCTCATTCTTTCCATGGGAGACCACCACAAGTGGTGACCCTGACGTGATCCACTGCAGGTGGTACGTGTCCGGACCTCCGTGTTTCCTCGCCTGGAATAGGTAAAGTACGTACTTAACTATTGCTGGACTATTGCTGGATTATTCAGGGAGCATGGGGGGAAAACTCTCTCAGCCACAGGAACGGCATGTTAGTGAGCTGCAGAAGTTAGCCAGGACAAACTACTTTATCTTTAAACCCTCTGGGGGGGAGCAAATAGTTCTTTCAAAAGATAATGTGAGAGAGCTGCTGCAAGAGATCTGGCGGCAATGTCCCTGGTATCCAGAGAAAGGCTCTTTAAAGTTGACACATGGAGGAGAATTGGAAATATCCTTCATGAAGAGCCACGGGCAACAGCTGAAATTTTGATATTTTGGAAGATTGTTGTGACTGCTTCAGAGACCCAGCAACAACCTCTTTTAAAAACTTTAGTAGAACCTCTTCCTTATAAAGGAATTGTATTGCACCCGCCTTCTCCAAAACTGGAGTGTGCTTTATCATTTCCAACAACGCCTACTCCAGTGGATGATAAAATCCAATCAAAAATGGGAAAAGTTCAAGCCATGATGCATCAGGCTTTCAATGAGGGGAAGTTAGAGTCTGATGAGATTACCCAGATGAATTTGTTTCCAGTCAATAGGCAAGTGGATGCTCAAGGCAATCTGCAGACTGAATGGGTTCCGATTCCTTTGGCAGTTCTTAGGGAAATTAAAAAAGCAGTAAAAGATTATGGTATTCAAAGTCCTTTTACAAAGGGGCTTCTGACAAGTTTGGCTACCTCACGCATGATTCCTAGTGACTGGAAAGATTTAATGAGAATGATATTGAGCTCTACTCAGTATGTGGTTTTTGACTCAGAATACCAAAGGGAGGCTGTCACTATGGGAAGGAATTCGGGGGGGCTGTATACACCAGACCAAATCTATGGGGCAGGCTTGTTTGAATCCACTGCAGATCAAGCTGCTAATTTGCCTGATCATGTATTTCCAGTGGTTATGGCAGCTGTCCTTGGGGCGTTGTCCCGCATTCAGGATGTGGGAACCCCAGCACGGTCTTTTTCTCAAATTAAGCAAACAGCATCTGAGTCTTATAATGATTTTGTGGAAAGGCTACAATTGGCTATTACCAGGCAAATCTCTAATGAGGAAGCTGCAAAAGAACTTTTGCTGAAATTGGCAGTTGAAAATGCAAACGCTGACTGCAAGCATATCTTGCAGCCCTTGGTGGCTAGAGGTGAGGTTACTCTGGCTGATCTGTTAAAAGCATGTGCAGTGGTGGGTTCTCAGGCTTACAACATGGAGACTTTGGCTATGGCATTGCAAAAAGGGATGAAACCTACAGGGAATTGTTTTAATTGTGGAAAGCCTGGCCATTTTAAAGCCCAGTGCCGTGCCCCTGGGGGGGGGGGTTGTAGGCATTTTGCTTCCTCCCTTTCTGCAGGTATGCCAAGACCAAAAGTTCGGTATAAGAGACTACCAGATCCAACATGGAAAGGACCTGTCCTGCTGATACGCTGCTGTTGAAGATGAGGGGACAGTTGTTTGGATTCCTGCTCGCTGTGTGCGTCCTTATCATCAGCCAAAGGGGCAAGGGGATGGATTTGGGGGAATGGAAAAGAAACACATTGATCCAGGACATGGGGAAGCTAGCAAACCTTCATAATAAAACTGATTGTTGGGTATGTATGCACATGCCAACTCACAAAACATCAGGGCTTCCAATGGTTGCAGTACCTTTGGCCGAAGGTGACTGGTATAAGGGACAATGCTACGGTTGTTCAGGGATGTGGTCTAACAGTTGGACTAAAAGTAACATAAATACATTGCATCTTGGAAGCCGAATCCAAGAGGTGGCGGGAATCTGCTGGACTCACAATGAGACAGTAGAGAATATGACTTACTTGGGAACATATCCATTTCGCAACAAAACAATTGTTATTGGCAATGGAAGTTGGGTTTATCCGGATGACATGAAAACTAAACATCTCACTTACTTTGTACATAATATTTCTAAATTTGATATCATATCTTTGATCAATGAAAATGGGTGTCCAATTATCCCTGCCACATGTTGTCCCATCATGATAGAAAACCAGCTGCCAAAATGTGCAAATGGGAAATACGCACCACCGCCTACTTATTTGGCTATGTTAATGGAATCTTTTGTACGATTAATCTATGCTGAACCAAATACGGTTGGTCATCTCCTGGGAGCAAATCTATGGTTGCTGTGTGGACGGATGGCCTATGATCATATGCCAGCAAGATGGAAAGGAGTCTGCACCTTTGGGAAAGTAATCCCATCTCATGTCATTTTAAAATCTTTGGGGACTGCTCATATCCGCAATGCGCGTTCCGCAACGGAAGAAAACTCTGTTTTGAATCATGACTACTGGACACAGATATCAAGGGGAGTTATTCCTCCTTTAGGAGTCATGATGAACTATAGAGATTTGCATCATTTAAACAATTGGACAGTTACTATGTTTAAAGACACCATTAAAACGCTAAAGCTGCTTGAAGGAAAAATCCTTGACTTTGTCCTGCAAACCAGATATGCAGTGGATACTATTTTGGCTGCGCAAGGGGGAGTTTGCGCTGTGATTCATACACATTGTTGCATGTATATCTCTGATTATTCTCCAAACATTACAGCTACTATACAGCATATGGAACAAACCCTGAGTGAGAATCCATTACAATTGGAGGACAAGGGACTGGACATGTGGTCTGCACTTTGGTCCTGGTTGCCAGATGGTTCATGGATTCGTCACCTAATTGTTGGAGTGATATTGCTTTTTATACTTTCTCTTTGTGTATGCTGTTGTATCCAATGTCTCCCTGGACTTTTAGGAATGTGTTGGGTGAAGCCTACGGAAGGAGAACTGTTGTTGCAGATGGCGAAAAGCTACCGAGGCATCCGCAATCATCAAAAACTAAAACAGGGGAGATGTGGGAATAAACTTTGACTTCAGTATTGGGTAATGATTAGTCTAAGACCTTATACATACATGTCTGCCTAAGGGTCACTGAGATAAGGAAGGAAATTAAAAACAAACACCAGAAACAATTAAGCAGCTCAGACAATTGTAAACAGTTTTGTGTGCTATATCTAATTATTGTAATCCACAATGTGAATGCTTACTATGTACGAATTTCTCAATAAAAGGGGGCACTAGAATTTGCTCTAGGCTCCCATCCCGAGTACACCAGCCTCTGTGTCTCATTCTTTCCATGGGAGACCACCACACTCCTCCAGCACATAACCCCAAACAGTACCACGAACAGAACCCCAGCTGAACTCCTGATGGGCCGGAAACTTCGCTCGCATCTCGATCGCCTCCACCCAAACTACACAGCTGAACAACCCCCAGGATCAGCAGCAAGTGTCGGGCATTCCAGGAAGGTGACCTCGTGTTTGCGAAAAACTTCTTGGGCGACCCATTGTGGGTCCCCGCTACCATAACGCAACTTATGGGACCCCAATCCTATCGCCTACAAACTGCAGATGGTAAGATGTGGAAGCGCCACATAGACCAACTCCATTCCAGATTAGCACCTAGTCCTATCTCAGCCCCAGAATCTCTAGCTGGGGGGGGGACATTGAGGAGGCCGAGGAAGAAATAACAATTGAAACCCAACAGTCTACACAACCAACCAGGGGATACTCACCGTCAGAAGGAGAACCGAGCCAGGGAGTGGCCTCGCCACGTGACAGCACTGCAATGGAAACAGATCCAGGGAACCCAGAAGACAGCACTGGTGTAAGCAGGGAAAACAGCCCAGGGCCACAGTTTTCACCATCCTACCCCGCTAGCAGCCCATCGAAACCAGAGCCAGGACAGAAACCGGTGGAACAGCACAGGTCAAGCAGACAGGTGAAGCGACCTGTCTATTTACGAGAATATGTCACCCCACCCCTCAGATGGAACCTAGGGGGAGGGGTGTTATGGACTAAGCCAATTCAGTGGTACAACCCTAAACAGCTTTACTTTACAGCAGGCTTGTAATCCTGCACTTCTCATTGGCCTGCGAATAGCGAGTCGTGATTGGTCGTTTCTGGCCAGTCTGATTGGCTGTTAACGGGCCCCTCTGATTGGACGCTTGTGAAAGCGGTAAGCTCAAATCATTGGTTGTTTTGACAGCAGTCAGCTCTATAAAAGAGCTGCTGCTGCCCAAGTATTTGCTCTGTTCTTATTTCACAATAAAGAGTTGAAGTCACCATTCGATGTCTCGTCTCCGTTCCTTGCGCCCATGCTCAGGACTTAACACCTCTGATGCTGATTTGGTAAGGATAAATGTTTCTAGGTGGAGTAGCTGACAAATTAATCCATTCATGAATGTTGACTGCCTGTGGAGAGGCATTAAAATAAAGACATCCTGTGGGAAAGGGTGCAGTAGGAAGAATAGCTAAACAAAGTCCTATTGTTAAGGATGTTATCCTGTCCGCATACAGATGCTTAAACTTATTCAATATTTCTTGAAGGCATGTTCTTTGAAGATCAGTTAATATAATTAGATCACCTGCTGATTGTGCTCCCTTCAAAGACTGAAATAAGGGCAGCATATCACCAGTTGTAATGTAGAAGAATGGGCGTGCCCAATTAATAATGCCAAGTAATTTTTGCCATTGTACTAAGGTATATGATTTCTGTACTTATAATTCAGGAAGAACTGGAATGGAGCAATTATGCAACATTCTATGTCCTAAGTAGGTATAAGGTTCTACCTTTTGAATTTTGTCTGAGGCTATGTATAACCCTTGTTGTGCAACAGTGTCTGTTAACTCTTTTAATAACTTAGATTCATCAAAATCTGGGGCTGCTATCAATATATCATCCATATAATGATAGACTAAATAGGAAGGAAATTTATTCCTAAAGGGTTGAAGAGCATTATCCATGAAATATTGACAAAGTATAGAGGAATTAAGCATTCCCTGAGGCAACACGCATCAATTATATCATTTTGTGGGCATGCTATTATTAAAAACTTCTGTTAAATCATGAAGGAAATGCCATTTCCCATTTTTATTTTTTATAACAAAAACAGGAGTATTCCAAAGACAAGTAGAAAGTTCTATATGACCAGCAGCCAATTGTTCTTGAACCAATTGTTGTAAGCAGTAAGTTTTTCCTTTGATAATGGTCATTGTTCCACCCAAACTGGCGTAGAAGAGAGCCATTTAAGAGGAAGAGCCATCATCAAGAATCAAATGGACTTTAAGAAGAGAAAGGATATCACAACCCCAAATATTAGTATGAATATCTAGAATGTATGGTTGTAGGAAAAAAGAACCTACCAGCAGATGTTGTAACATTAATTTCTTGAACATTCTGCCAAGCAGCTATAGAACCTCCTATTCCCCACAATGAAGAAACTGTCATTTTTGCCACTGTACTGGCCATTGTAAAGAGATGACAGTAACATCTGCACCAGTATCCAATAACCCTTGAAATGGTTGTTTATTTAAGAAGAGAGAGGAGTTCAGCTGATGAAGTAAGCCTACAGATAAAGAAGTTGATCCAAATCCTGCATCCACATGATTACCTATACCAAGGGATGGATTTTCATATAGAAGAAGAAACAATTGAACAACAGAAGAATTACAAGGAAGAACTTGAGGAAGATTCACCCAAATCTGAATCATGAGGATACCAGTGTAATCTGAATCTATTACACCAGGCACAAGAAAACAGCCCTTTTTGTATGCAGAAGAATGAGGCAAAATTAAGCCAACTAATCCTGAAGGAAGAGGTCCTTTAAATTGAGATGGGACTATTTTAACTTCCAAAGGAAATTTAAACTCAATTTCCTCTTGAGTGATTAAATTGATCCCAGCGCTACTGGCTGTGGCTGGGGAGGAGTGAGAGAGACTGTTGGAGGGGTCAAGTAATATTTGCTTCCAATCTTCAGGGATCATTGTATAACCATTTTTTATTCCTTCTACAAGTCATCTTGTAAAATTTCCACTAATCCCATAGTCTGTAACTTCCTTTTTTAACTCTCCTAAGATCTGATAAGGCAGACCCTCCCATTCTGCTACTTGCAGTCCAAGCTGTGGCTCCTGACCAGGATGATATTGTGCTGGACAAACAGACACTAATTCTGCAAGTTCTGTTCCTGAGACAGAGGCATCTTTTTTCTCAATCATTTTCTGAAAAGAAGACTGAACAATAGAGTCAGGAAGCTTTTGCCCTGTATCTGCAGAAGCTGAGGGAATGGAAGACATATATTCAGGAGAAGAAGGAGGACAAATGACAGCATTAGTATAACGGGAAGGTGGAGGTGTTAAAAGAGAAAGTTCATTGTGACCAAATTTTTCAATTGCATATCTAAATAAATGCCACACCTGCAAAACTTCTATTTCTTCTCTAGGTTCAGTATGCAATGTTTTCCCTATACGTTCCCAATCAGTTAATTTTAAAGACCCCTCTTCTGGATAGCATAAGCACTGAGCTGCAATCTCCTAGACCAGCCTTAAGAGATTTTTCTCTGGTACCTGAGTATTATTTTTCTTCAACAAATAGCCTAATTCATCTACATGCTTCCTTTGTTCCTCAGAAAGCGAAGACCCCATACTTACAGAAACCAATCATTGGTTGAAGAAACCCCAAAGGGTTGAAGGTGCACCAAATCCTTGCCGGACGAAGTAAGAGGGTCCCTGTTTAGGTGCCACTTGTTGCAATGACGAGGCAGTCGAGGTGTTTGATCATGATCAACTGATTCATGATGATCTTTATTGGGATCTAGTCTTGCATTTATACACATTTTTAGTAATCCTCTAACATTGGTTAACTTTGGTTTCCGCTTGACTTTCGTTATTGTTCAGCATAGTAACTAACACAATTAATGATGTCTAGTCAAAGTCCAACATATGTTTACTTCCTCTCCCTAATCCTCCTTTAGATGAGTAACTCTGTTTGCCTGAGTTGTATCTGCTTGGAACCATTCTTTTCTCTTTGAGGTTTGCCATCAAAGATAAAGACATTCCTGCAATTACAACTCTACAATAGTTCGGGTATTTTCCCACGTCATAGTAGTTGTGTTTTTAAAGTTGTAGCAACATTTCAGCAGAATCTCATCTGCCATCATCAGTGTTCGTCTGTGAGTAAGACTTTCACAGCTTTCACTCACAGACAAACACAATACAGAAGCCTGATGATGGCAGGTGAGATTTTGCCAAAATGTTGCTACAACTTTAAAAGCACAACTATAATGACATGGGAAAATACCCAAACAAAGCTGAATACCATACATATAAATTCACGCAAAAACTTAAGAATATATTCGGCTTCAGTGAAACAGCTACACATGAAACAAACAGTGCACAATATCTCAGACAAGATCCTCACTGAAGCCGAAACCAAGGTCCTTTCCAAAGGATTCAACTTTGCTGTCGCTCCCAAACACATCCCCACAGAAACCATATGTGGAGTTGAAACCAGCCTGACCAAAACCAACCCTGATGATGCTAATAGAATCAGACTCAGAATCACCAACATCCTCTGCACTAGCAAACCACCCAAAAGCAACTTATCCAAAGAAGAACAAACTGCACTACTTAACCTGAAAGAAGACACCAGCATAATAATCCTACCAGCAGACAAGGGCAACGCAACAGTGGTTATGAACACATCTGACTATCAATCCAAATTAACCAACCTACTCCAAGACCCCACATACAAACCCCTAAAGACAGACCCCACCACCTACCTAGAAAAAACCATCAGATCCAAAATAAAAGCCTCCCCCATCAGTGAAGAAATCCAGCAAAGAATCATACCCAGAGAGAAATCATCCAGATGCCCTAAACTTTATGGTCTCCCCAAGATACACAAAGAAGGAACCCCACTTAGACCAATAGTCAGCTCCATAGGCTCACCTCTACAAAACCTAGCCAAATTTCTCACCAAACAACTACAGCCCTATGCAGAATCCATCAACTCACATGTAAGAAACTCATTCCAGTTCATTGAGATCATAAAGAAACAAAACTTACAACCCAGTGACCTACTAGCGAGCTTCGATGTCATATCCCTCTTCACCCAAGTGCCAATAAAAGAAGCCTTGACAGCCATCCAAAACAAATACAACCCCCCCCCCCCCAAGCACATCCTAGATCTGACCAACTACTACCTATCCAATACATACTTCACCTACAACGGACAAAAATACAAACAAATAGAAGGAGCACCCATGGGATCACCCCTCTCACCTGTCATCACTAACCTCTACATGGAATACTTTGAAACACAAGCTCTAGAAAAATATGATCACAAACCCAAACTCTGGCTCAGATACGTAGATGACACCTTCATAATCTGGCCACACGGGAAAGAAAAACTGAACAACTTCCTCACACACCTCAACAGCCTACACCCCAAAATACAATTCACCATGGAAACAGAAGCTAATAACCAACTTCCCTTCCTAGATGTCTTAGTATACAAAAAATCCAATGGCTCCCTAGGACACACCATCTACCAGAAGAAAACACATACAAACCGCTATCTACATGCACTTTCACACCACCACCCAGCACAGATCAATTCCGTAGCCGAGACACTCATCTCCAGAACAAAATACTTTGCCAATGAACAACACCTAGAGACTGAACTCTACACTCTCACCGGCGTGCTGACAGCCAATGGATTCCAAAGAAAGAAGATCACCCACCTAAAAAAGAAACCCCAACCAAAATCCAAGACAGAGAACAAGAGAATGGCAAAGCCCTCCTTCTATATATAAAAGGCACTACAGACAAAATCAGCAACATCCTCCAAAAACACAACATTAAGACAGCATTCTGCACAAACAGAAAGATATCCACCATCCTAAGAAACCCTAAGGACAAAATCGAGTTAGAAAATCAAGGAGTACACGAAATCCCTTGCACTGCCTGCCCCACCACATACATTGGACAAACTAACAGAAGAATAAGTGCACGCATTGAAGAACATAAGAACTCAATCAAAAAGGAAGAACCGACCTCTTCCCTGGTCCAACACCTCAAAGCCACAGGACATGAGAGTGACTTTAAAAATACCAGAACTATCGCCAAAACTGAACACTTCAGCAGCAGAATAATCAGAGAAGCCATAGAGATAGAAAAACTCCCACACAGCATGAATAAATGATATGGTACCTCCCGCCTACCAGCCATTTGGAAACCCGCCCTCATGAACAGACGAGTACTGAACATGAAGAATGACACCAGACCCACACCCCTGAGAGCCACACAAGATGCCACCACCCCACTTCCACGTAGAAAGCAGACTCACACCCACACAGAAAATGAGACACGGCCACGGACCAGAAGCTGCACTGCAGCTGCATCACTACCCACTTCAAACCCCTCTGAGCCATACATGAAGCGAACTGACCCCCACCATGAAGATGCAGCACGACCACGAACTCGAAGCCAAACAGCAAGATCACAGCTCACCAGCTCAAATCCCCCAGCAACTAAGACTAACCTGAGCACAACCAAGCCCCCACCTGAACAGAACATGCCTCCAGCCAATCAGAACACAGCCAACCCCCCAACCAATCAGAACACAGCCAAAACCCCAACCAATGAGAACATGCCCCCACCCAATCAGAACATAGCCAAGCCTCCACCCAATCAAGTCACACCCCCACTAGCAGTTAAAAGGAAGAAGCAGCTGCAAGCTCACATCACTCTGAGAAGCACAGAGCTGAAGACCAAGCCTGAAGATGATGAATGAGACTTCATCGAAACGTTGCCTAGATACATACATACATACATACATACATACATACATATATATATACATATATATTCGTAGATTTTCACGGGTACAGGTATAGGTCTAGGTGTATTCGGGTCTTTTCCCATGTAAGATTAAGAGTATCTTGCTGACGTTTTAATGGCTTGGGTAATGGGTTGTGTGATGGCCTTGTGAGTTCTTTTGTTGTGGTATCCTAGGTCCTGTGTTGTAATCTCCTGGGTTGTTTGTGTTTTAATCTCTTTTCCATTAGCCTCCTGTGTTGTAATGGCTTAGGTAATGGGTTATGTGAGTTTTATTGCTGTTGTATCCTTGGTCTTGTGGTGTGATTTCCTGGATCGTTTGCTGTGTTGCAACTTCTTGAGTTCTTGTGGTGTAATTTCCTGAGTTTTCTGATGTGATATCCTGAGCAGGTGGCTGTGATGTAGCATTCTGGGTTTTGGTCTGGCTTCGAGCTTGGGGTCTGGGTCTGTGTTCTTGGTGTGTGTCAGCTTGTTTGGTTTTGGGGTCAGGGGTGTAACAGCTGGTGAAGCAGCCATGGTCTGGTTTCTGGATGGTGGTTGTCCTTGGTTTTTAGGATTGGTTTGGGCCTGGGTCTGATGAGGGGGATTGGTAGAAGTGTCCCGTATTGTTTTGGGTCTGGTGTTGGTTTTCGTGGCTGGGGCTTTTTTGTTGGTGAGGGCTAGTTTCCCGATGTCTGGTAGGTGGGAGGTATCGTCCCATTTATTCATGTTATGGGGGTGTTTCTCTATTTTGATGGCTTCCCTGATTATTCTCAACAACAATTATATCTCCACAACAAAACTCACAAGGCCATCACACAGCCCATTATACCAACATCAGCTCCATCCACCAATCAAGAGGCATCAGCGCAGCCAACCAGCCCAGCACATAAGACCCCCCCCCCCAGTATTTATAGAGAGACAGCAGCTCCGATCACACACTGCTTGCACTGGCATGAAGCCAAAAGCACCAGCCTGAGTATGGCGAGTGGGACCTTGCCAAAACATCACCAAGATACTCTTAATCTTATACAGGAAAAGACCTGAACACACCTCGATCTACATATATATGCTAATATGCTAATTTTATGTTTAGATGCAAATTTATGAAATGAAGATTTCTCCTAGATGCATCTATAGTTATACAACAGGGGTCTTCAAACTTGACAGCTTTAAGACTTGTGGACTTCAACTTCTGAATTTTTCCTCATGTTAGCTCAGGAATTCTGGGAGTTGAAGTTTACAAGTCTTAAACTTGCCAAGTTTGAAGATCCTTGTATTAATTGCATAGATTTAACAATACAAGGTGTCCATTCAGGTAGAGTTCCTGTTGATACATTTCCTTTCACCTGTATACTACATAATCTTTTTTTCTTCTTTCTCTTTTTCATGTTAAGTATACATGCTTGTAGCCATTTTTGATACTGATACTGTACCATATAAGCAAAATTATGTACATATCTTTCCATTAAGCTGTGGCACCTATAAATACTTCACAATGAGGACCTGAATGATTAATGCTTATTTTAATCAGGCATAGACTGGGGTCTCATGGAGAATGACAAGTCAATTCATTCATTCATTCATTATTCATTAATGACCCTGATTAAATCTGCAATAGAACTTGCCAGTGACAAGTGTCCTTCTATGGATCTTCATTGTGAAAAATGCTCATGCTAACACTGAGTAATGTTTTCAGACTTTCTTGAAGTTTTCAGAATTCTGAAATACCACACTATTGTTTATTTGATTTAATACAGAACAAGTACAATTGTTTCTTTTTAAAAATTGGGTAAAATATTGAAAATTAAAAAATGCTTTTATCATTTATTTTCTCTTACAGTACATTTGGTACATATTATTCGCCTTCACTCATTGATTTCTCTGCTGTAGCATTTTCACTTGTACTTAGCTTTCTTTGGGGAAAAATAAATTTCCACAGTTTACATATTTTTGCAGAAAAAACATGTGCTGTGTCACCAACCCATAATATAGTACATATCTCATGTACTATACTCATAGATTTTGATGGGTTTTGTACATGTAAAAATAAAACTATGTTGCATTAGTTTCCATTGTTGTTATCATTGTCCAACAGTGTTTGGGAGGGAGGTGGCTCAGGAGTAAAATTTGAATCGTTTTCACAAATTCTTACAACAGCAAGTTATTTCCAGAGCACTGATGTTCTACATATTTTTTTTAAAGAGAGAAATAAATAAAAACTATTTTCTTGCCATATTATTACTTTATTTTATTTTTGCATCCAGGGTTCTTTTTTTCCTTTAGAGGAGATTGCCATAAGTAAAGTGCCCTGTTACAGAATTCTTAGATGTGATGGGATTAGCCTGTTGGTGCCACAGCTTTGAGAGGATCATAGATATAGGGAGCCCTAATGCAACCCACATTATTTTCCATTTAAGATAGACCATACCTTATTTTTGTTTTATAGGAGAAATAAAAGATAGAAGGAAAGTGGATTTCTCCTGTCAGTCTACCCAGGGGAGTAGAAAGATCAGGACTTTCATTGTTTCTCTGTTATTGATTAGAAGGGCAACTTCTTCAGTTTTCCTGAACAACAGCAGAAAGAAAAATCCAGCAGCAGGGAAATGCTCAGTGGCTTGGCTTTTATTGATTACCTGCTTGCAGGTATAGACTGAGCCTCAGAGGAAAAAAAACCATATCAGATCTCTTTGGCTGAACCTGTTGTTTGTTTCTGTTCTAAAGAGAGATGGTCTCTTTAAGTCCCTTTTGCTTCTCAGGAGGGACCTTCACTTGGTTTGCTAAAAAAAAAAAAAAGATCCCTGGCAAAATTCGTAGCTTTCTTCAGAAATACAAATAGCAGAGCCTTTAAATATTAAAATTCCAAATGTGTGAGTCTATTGAATAATGGGAATGTTTGTACTCCTTTCAGAATTACAATGGCTTCCTACCCTGTTTTGCTTTTTAGAAAATTAGATTCTCTCTTTTCTGTTACTTTGTTTTAATACTCTTCAATAGATTTAGAACTGATTTTATCAATGTAATGTTTAGTGGATGAGAACCAATTTAATATAGTGATTAAGGCCTTGGGCTAGGAACTGGGAGACCAGTCACTTTCTCTAAGCCTAGGAAAGAGGCAATGGTAAACCACTTCTGGAAACCTTGCCAGGAAAAGTGCAGGGACATATCCAGGCAGTCTCTGAGAATCAGATATAATCTAACAAAAGAGAAAAATGTTTAGTAGGGCCAGACTTGATTGCTAATTGACTATCAAAAGTCTCAGAGCTATAAATTAGTTTGGGAGGTTGACACAACATATTGAGGAAAGACTACTAAATAAATTGTTTATTTCCACAAATCATAAATCTCCTAAGTATTAAAAAATAATCAGTTAAAGTTCATTAACTGGTTTATATTCCAGCACAATGACAATATAATATATAAATAAAATAAAACCCGATGCATTTGTCTGAATTGAATTTTTAACAATTTTAAAAATACGGAGAGAGTCTAATTCAGATTACAATTCAAACTGAGACTGGATCAAAGGGTCTGTGCAAAATCCAATATGTGCCTAAAATCTATCTGAACAAGTTTTAATAGCTTTCCTAAAGTTATAAGTGTAGGTTCCATTTGAATTCTGGTGGAAATCTTATTTGAGAATGCCACTTAGGCAAATATGAAGCTCTTCTTCTGGACCCCCTTCTCCCACCAGGTTTCAGGTCAAAAGAGACCCACACCATATCTCTCAAAGAATGAACAGACTGGACAGAGTCTAGCTAGGGGAGACAATCCCATCAGGTCCCATGACCTTCCACTGACTTCATTTTCAAATCATTCTCCCAGAAGTTTTTCTTTTCCAGAAAACTTGACATTTTTTAACAGGGTACTATAATAGTGTTAACATTCCATTGAGCCTCAATGAAGTAGATGTATGCTGTTCTTCAAAATATTGTAAAATAAAGAGATCTATATAATTCTAAATCCAGACTGGAATTTGTGAATCATCTTTTTACAAAATATATTCAGCACGACATTGCTCCATCAATACTTAAGTCTCCATCAATATTTAAGTCTCCATCAATACTTAAGTCTCTAATTCTCCAAAATCCTGTATTGTCCCACTCAGTATTCATTCCTTTTGAAATTTATCTTACTCTTAAAAATAGAATGATCAAAGTATCAGAGAAAAAGAAGAAGATTGGAAACTGACAATTAGAGGGATCGTTTGCTGTAACATATATTAAAATTATCACAAGAGTGCCACAAAATATAATTATTTATTCCTGCTTTAAAATGGAGTAGACTTTCATGCAGGTTAGCAACAGTGTATTATAAGAGTATATTTTCAAAGCACTATGTGCTGAACTTTTCCATCTGGAGTATTTTAAGTAAAGTAGCATCCAACCTGTTCTGTCCTGAATTTGAATACTCGAAATCCCCGCGCCTTGATTGGCTAAGGCGCGGGGATTTCTGATTGGCCAGGCGAGCCGCGCTGATTGGCCCGATTGAAGTCTCCCGCGATTGGCTCGCTCCAAGAGCGGGAGACTTGAATCGCTGCCATTGGCCGCGGCCGCCGCAGCGAAAAGGATAAAAGCCGCGGGCTTTTTCCTTTTCGCCGGTTCGGTTCACAACAGTTAATAAAGAGCTTGAATGATAGTCACGGACTCTGAGCTTTCTTTTGCGGACACGACACTGGCGACGAGGATGGGATCCCAACCCTGAACCGAACCCCGTGTCCAACAAGAGCCAGTTCCAGTGAAAGAGATGGCGAAGATCGCACCGCCCGCCCCCTTCAACCCCGCCAACGAAGACTGGGAATCGTACTCAGACCGGTTCCGAATGTACTTAGAATGCGCCGGAATGAAGGACGCCCCGGGCCCGCTAAAACGCGCCGTCTTCCTTACTCACTGCGGACCAGAGGTCTTCCAGATGGCCAAAGCATTGGCCAAACCGGCAGACGCAACCGCCATGGACTGGGACGTCCTCGAGCCCATACTGTGGCGCCATTACGCCCCCGAGGTCCCCATCCTGAAACGGCGCAATGAGTTTTACCGCCGAAACCAGAAACCAGACGAGAAATTGAGCGACTTCGTCGCAGAGCTGCGGCGCCTGGGAGGACTCTGCGAGTTTGAAGGTCTAAACAGCCTCATAAGAGACCGATTCGTGCTTGGCCTATGGGACCCTACACTCCAGAGCCGGCTTATGGCCAAGGGCGACATCAGCCTAGCTGACGCCCTCACCGCAGCCACAGCCGCAGAGGCAACCCGCTTGTCGGCTGACAGCATGCGAAGATCTGATGCAAAAGGTGGAAACAACAACCCGGCAAGGTCGGCCGACCCTAGAAGTGAATCAACCGCACACTACGGAGAATTCCAGTCAGCCTCCAGCACGTCCGAAGACGAGGAGGACATACATCGCGTGCAGACGGGACGCGGCGACCAGCAGAACCGAAGCGGTCGTAGGTCGAGGACCACCTGTGCCGGGTGCGGCGGCGACCACCCCAGGTCAGAATGCCGATTTTTTGACTCTATTTGTAGGCATTGTGAACGACGGGGTCACATCGCTCGAGTTTGCCGCCAAAAGAAGACCCGCAGCCCGCCCAGATGGGAACATCACGACCGGAAGAAGGAAAGCCCCCCGCCCAAGACCAGAGAGCGCCAACCGGACGGTCGGTGGGACCGTAACCAGCGATCTGCAAGAGGCGGCGACGGTCGGCGAAAAGAAGAAACACACCAGACGGTGACCATCGGCCACGCCATCTCCGACGGCGCCAGAAAGGTACACGTTGAAGTCCATATTGAAGGCCAGCCATGCAAGATGGAAGTGGACTCCGGGTCCTACCTCTCCATGATTGCATGGCGCGAGATTAAGCGACTCGTACCCACCCTCCATAAGAGGAACATTCACACCCAGAAAATCATCATAAAAGACTACCAAGGGAATCGCGTCCCGGTAGTGGGCACCAAGAGCTTCAATGTCACCTACAAGGGCCGCACCAAACAACTGCCACTCACCATCGTCGATCGCGACTGCCCAAGCCTACTGGGTTTACAATGGTTCGCCCCGCTTGACATCGCGCTGACAGGAGTCAACCACGTCGCCGACGACGGTTGGGAACAGCGGCTAGCCCAGGAGTTCCAGGAAGTTTTCGATGGAAGTTTGGGCAAGTACCAGGGGCCCCTTATTTCGTTTGACCTTGACCCAAAGGTTCCCCCCAAGCGGCTTAAGCCTAGAAGGGTACCATTCGCCCTGAAGCCTAAAATCGACGAGCAGATCAACAAGCTCGTCGAACAGGGGGTGTTACAGCCGATAGACCATGCCCGATGGGAAACCCCTATAGTGACCCCAGTAAAACCAGACGGGTCCGTGAGAATTTGCGGGGACTATAAGGCCACCCTAAATGGCGCATTACAACAAAGCACCTACCCAGTCCCAATTGTGCAACATCTGCTGCACTCACTGGGAGGGGGCAAGGTCTTTGCCAAGCTCGATCTCGCCCAGGCATATCAGCAACTACCCGTAGATGAGAAAACGGCGGAAGCCCAGACCATCGTGACCCATCGGGGGGCCTTCAAGTGTAACCGACTCCAATTCGGAGTCAGCGTAGCACCAGGCATCTTTCAAAGCCTGATGGAACGTTTGCTGCAGGGCATCGAGGGGGTGGTGCCCTATTTTGATGACGTATTAGTAGCGGCGCCAAACGAAGCCGAATTAGAAAACCGACTCAGACAGGTCTTAACAAAATTTAAAGTGACAGGACTTAAAGTTAAACGAGAAAAATGCCAACTATGCACGAAGCAAGTGGAATTTTTGGGCTACCTGCTAGACCGGCATGGCATTCACCCTACAATTAAAAAAGTGAAAGCCATCAAAGAAGCCCCTACCCCAAAGTCTAAAACGGAACTACAAGCGTTCTTAGGGTTGCTGAATTTTTATAATGTTTTCCTACCCCAAAAGGCTACGGCGGCGGAGCCTTTGCATAGACTCCTGGATAAGGCGGCAACCTGGACTTGGGGGAGACGAGAGCAAACCGCCTTTCAAAAAACCAAAGACCTCCTCACCTCCGACGCCGTCCTGATTCAATTCAGCGAAACCTTGCCCTTAGCTGTCACTTGCGACGCATCACCTTTCGGCGTCGGCGCTGTCCTCAGCCATACCCTCCCCGACAAAAGGGAAGCACCCATCGCTTTTTTCTCCAGGACTCTGACTAAACCAGAGCGGAACTATAGCCAGCTGGACAAAGAAGCCTTGGCTATAGTTGCCGCAGTTAAGCGTTTCCACGAATACCTATATGGCCGCCCGTTCACCATTGTGACAGACCATAAGCCATTGCTGGGAATCCTCGCCGGAAACCGAGCCACCCCGAACATTTTATCACCCCGGATGACAAGGTGGTCAGAATTCCTGGCAGCCTACAGCTACGAACTGTTACACAAGCCAGGTAAGAAAATTTCGAACGCGGACGCTTTAAGCCGTTCCCCCTTACCAGACTCTGATCCTGACCCAGCACCAACAACAAACACCCTTAGCATTGAGACCCTACCCATTACTGCATCGGACATTGCCAGAGAGACTGTTAAGGATAAGCGTCTGGCGCGAATCCTACATTGGCTAGAAAAAGGCTGGCCTGAAAGGGACAATGACGAATCCATTAAAACGTTCAGAAACCGCCAGACTGAACTTTCACTTCTTAAGGGATGTATCTTGTGGGGTGACAGAGTAGTCATCCCGGACAGATTGCAAGGGAGGGTCTTAGAGATGCTGCATGAGGGTCATCCTGGCATCGTCAGGACTAAAGCCCTGGCCAGGAGTTACGCTTGGTGGCCAGGGATGGACAAACAGATTGAGCAATGGGTCGCCAAATGCCATCGATGCCAGGAGACCAGACCCAGCCCACCCGCAGCACCCATCCGGGACTGGGAAATACCAAGGGGGCCCTGGTCCAGAATCCATTTAGATTTTGCGGGTCCAACAAATGGGCATACATTTTTGATCACAGTCGACGCTTACTCCAATTGGTTGGAGGTAAGCGATATGAAATCCACTACCACGGAGGCTGTCATAAAAGAACTGTGTAAACTGTTTTCCACGCACGGCCTCCCAGACGTCGTTGTCTCAGATAACGGGCCCCAGTTTACTTCCCTCGAGTTTGAAAGGTTTTTGGCGGAGAGGGGCATCTGCCACGCATTAACGGCACCGGCGCACCCGGCGGCGAACGGTAGAGCGGAACGGATGGTCCAGTTTACTAAAAAAACCCTCCGGAAAATGGACCACGGGGAGATCAACGACAAAATCAACAAACTCCTCTTCATACAACACATCACCCCTAACACCACTACCAACAAGAGCCCAGCCGAACTGTTAATGGGCAGGAAGCTGAGGTCCCCACTCGACAGGTTGCACCCGACTTACAACCCGGAGCGGCCCCCAGACTCCAGCTCCAAATACCGCACATTTGCCCCGGGTGACTTAGTTTACGCAAAAAATCTGACGGGGGACCCCCTATGGATCCCAGCCGTCATCACCCAAATCACCGGTCCACGGTCGTACCGGCTCCAAACCACCGACGGGCGAGCCTGGAAACGGCACATCGACCAACTCCGGTCACGTACGGCAACAGACCTCAACCCCCAAGACTCGAACCAAGGGGGGAGGGAACACCCGAATAAAATAGTGCAAGAAAAAATCCAAAAATACTCACCGGAATGCAGCCATCGCGAGTCCCCTCCGGAGAAGAACCACCTGGCCAGCTCAACCGACTCGGAGAAACCAAGCGGGAGCGGCGAAACCCGCAGCTCAACCGACCCGGTAGGCCCAGGCGGGAGCCACGGAGAACGAACCGGCCCGATCATCCAGCCGGTTCACACAGAGGGAGGAGCAGCCAAAAAGATGACCGCTCCAGCCGAGGTACAGCTTGAAACTGAGTTGCGCAGGTCAACTAGGACTAGACGGAGCCCCGCCTACCTGCGTGACTACGCTACGTGATGGACCATACCAAGAGGGGAGGGGTGTTCTGTCCTGAATTTGAATACTCGAAATCCCTGCGCCTTGATTGGCTAAGGCGTGGGGATTTCTGATTGGCCAGGCGAGCCGCGCTGATTGGCCCGATTGAAGTCTCCCGCGATTGGCTCGCTCCAAGAGCGGGAGACTTGAATCGCTGCCATTGGCCGCGGCCGCCGCAGCGAAAAGGATAAAAGCCGCGGGCTTTTTCCTTTTCGCCGGTTCGGTTCACAACAGTTAATAAAGAGCTTGAATGATAGTCACGGACTCTGAGCTTTCTTTTGCGGACACGACACAACCCACTCTAGCACATTGCTTTCCAGAACAGAATAATTAACTCTGAAATAATATCCTTAGTTTAAACAAATAGAGGTAAAAGGATCAGTTTCTAACATTTCTCTTAACAATATATTTGGGATAAAAGGAAAATATTGTCTTTATTTACTGAATAAAAATAGACACGCTATAGAAACTCTTATCAAGAATTTCACAGCATTATTTGAAGGCTGACTCCTCCTTCCAAGATTATTGTATTTGGTTGCCAAAACATGTATTTCATTGCCAATACATTGTTATTAACAATAACAGTACATGCTGTTGTTTTGGTCATCCTTCAATTCTAGATCAGGAATAATTCATAGAGTGGAGGAAAATTCAGGAAAACCTGTGTGAGATATGAAGAATAAATTCACACCTGTTGAGATAATTGACTAAACAAAATTCGTTCCACTCAATAAGCAACTGCAGAGAACTAAAGTATTTAGGGAAACTGTGAAGTGCTTTATAGAATCCTTCTGGAAAGAAAACAGTTGAATACATTAGCCAGATGAGGAATGGGTAGCTGAATGATGAATGAATTAATGTAAATATATTTTGAGAGGTGTATCCTTCTGCATGTCAATTCAGATCAAGGAATGAAAGTGCTCAAAGAAAAACACAGTCCAAACACTTCACAAACCAAACGCTCAGCTGAGATGCTTTGTGTGGCTTTGATCTCAATGGTGTACCAACTATCTTGCACATCTGACCTCTTTGCAGATATCCTGAACATCTCTACTAGTTTTTATCCTAGCAAGCAGATGTAACATTGGAAAAAAGAACCAGAGTTTCAATCACATGTTTGTAATCTTAATGCTTGACCTACCCATTCCACCTACAGACACCTATGCTGCACAACCTTCAGTTTAAAATTTGATATTCCAGCAGCAAGTACATTATAAATCAATTCCTAGATGTCTATTATAAGATAAAACTCTTGCAGAAAAATACAACTTTGTTTTTGAAAGTCTGGTTCTTTGTGTATATGTTATATCAATCAGCATATATGCATGTAGCACATGAACTGCCTGACCCTGATCCTTATGTTCCAGTAGATAATGAAGTCAAAATATTATCAGTGGCTGTCTAATGCCAGTGTTGGAATCAGGCATATAAATATATGGAATATATAGTTTTCTAAACTGAAATGGATATAAGAAGTCATCATCTTCTCAATAATACAGTAAAGTCTAGAAAACTGGTTCAGTGTGATTTTTACAAGGAACAAAGAATAAGGACCTTAACACAAACCTGAGAATTGGCATCTAATTTTAAATGAGACTTTTAATACACATAAATATATAATTTTGCAATATTGCTAACAATCATGGTTGAAAACAAAGGTTTAAAAATGCTCTTCGAAACTCTCAGGAAGCAACAGTTCAAAGCTTGTTTCAATTTTGAATTCTTCAGGGAAGATTTGAGAAGGAATCCTCTTAAATTGCAACTTAGTTTGCTGGTCACTTCTGCATAGAGATCCACTGATTCAGTTCCCCATTTTGTAATATTGGATATTGGGAGAGGGGACATTTTAAGAGTTATACTGCTACCATATTTGAAGATATACCAAGGAGGGGAATGCTTATAAACAATCATTGGAAAAAAAGAAATTTATTCTTCTTGGGTAATCTGCAAAAGATGAACTACCTGTTAGCAATGGATGTGATATTGCAATCATATGGGATCTGTTGGAAGTGGGGAGTGAAATTGTGAATTCACTGTACCAGAGGGATCCACCAACAAAGGTTCTGGAACACGGTATTCATTTTATCTAGAAAAGAAGTAGAATAGATCAGTCTATCACCAGGAGAGGCCAAACATGTCAGGCTTATGTTATCTCCCAGGACATGAAGGCCAACGAGATTCCATGCTGACAATAGCAGTCAACAGAGGAATATACAGAGTGAATGAAGATGGATGAAAAGAACTGGTTTTTTTCCCCATTTTGCTAGCACTCCTCCCTCCATTACAGTTTCATTTAAAAGTCATTTTTTTTACAGTAGCTGAATTATTTTTAGTAGAATTTAATCTTGAGCAGAGGCTGCCAGACTGGCAGCTATATAAACAGAAAGCTTCTCTCTTGTGCGCTGTGGAGAAACCCATAGCAGCGCAAGCTCTACCTTGATAAGGCAATACTTGATAGTTTATTTTTTTTAAAAAACAAACAAACTTTATTTTTTTTTTTAACACACACAAACAAAACATAGGATGTAGTAACATAAAATATCTTTTCTAGAAGAAACAAATAAACCATCTTATTTAAAAAGAAGATAATTCCAAATTATCACACTTCTATATATATATTTATCTTATCTAATCAACTTCATATCTTTTCAAAACTTTTCTTTATTACTCCCTTTCGTTCTATTTAGTCATATTTCTTCTGTCTTAAAAATATATACTCATTGAATACATTTTCATCAGTATTCTTCCACATCCTGTCAGACTTAAACAAACATTACACAAAACATAAATACATAAAACTTCTTTTTGGAAGGCGGCTTACCCCGAGTTAACTCTTTTTATACAGACATCAATCAAAATTTATACTCAATATACTATCTCATATCTTATTTAACATTCTCTATTTTCCATATATTTTCTCTCTCCTACTCATTCTTTTAATTCTATTTTATTTATTCCATCTTGATTAAATAATTATATTTGCATCTTTGGTCCGTTTTCTTTCAATCAACTACTTATCCTTTCTATCTAATACAATATTTCTCCTGTAAACCCAGATTAAAGTATGACAACTTTTTATCTTCCCCCTAAATAACACTTAAAATAATACATATCTTCCGTGCTGATTCTGCTCCGTACATTCAAAGTATTACATTTCAAAATAGTAAAACAAACAAATAATATTGAGTTTAATAAGTAATAATAAAACTAAAAACAAATAAAAAAAGAAATATTAAATTTATAATATAGTAAAAACAATGTTTCATAAGAAATTAAATTCTATTATTAATTCTTAAACAATAAAAATACTATTTCATACTATTATGAATTTAAGAAATTAAACTCTATAATTAAATTATGACTTCGCTTTAATACATTTTTAAATCATATAATATTCTAATTTTCTAGCTCAACTTCAAATACTAATGTCTACAATACATTTTTATGTACTTTTGCAGAATCATTTTTTAAAAAAGATTATCTCACCCCTTATCTCTGAAAAAAAAAAAACATTTTTTGCATCTTGTTTAAAGCCTTTATGACTTCTCTTTCCTTTCCCCCTTTCTTTCTTCTCCATTCTAACTTTTTGACCCCCCCCCCCATTTCTCCAATTTCATTCTCTTAATCTTCCCTCTCTGTTGTATTTCTCTTTTCTGTTGCTTTCTGACATCATATCGCTTTTTCATCTCCTTTTTCTTTTTCTTGGTTGCTTTTTTAAGTTCTAAGTTCATCTTTTCCTTGTCCCCCTTCCGCTTTTCTTCCTCCACTAAGTGTGTCTGTCCACTAAAGATGGCTTCTTCTCCTTCATCCTGTAGTATTTCTTGGTAAGTAGAAATCGCCATTTCCAAAAAGTGAAAGATAGATACAAATGAGCCCTTATTTTCGTTTTTCAGTTTTTAAAATTCCATTTGTAGTCCTTCAAAAGACAATGCCATTCTTTCTTCCTTTCTCCTTCAACGCAACCCCAATGTCTTTAGTCCCTTTTTTTAAAAAACAAAATTTCACAAAGATCTCAAAATCACAAAGTAAACCAAATCAATTTTAAGTTTTTTTTTTTTTAAATCCAATGTCCAGAAATCCTTCATCCCTTGGCTTTAAATTTCAAATTGAGTTACCTTCCATGCCCAAGTGGATTTTCCAGATCTCCGTCTGCTATTTCTGTGGGGAGGGAGAGTTAAGAAAAAAAAATTTCCCCCTTAACAGCTTTAACTGCAGCTTTCCAGTCTTCTTTGGAAAATAATGTATCCTCAGGAAATTCAAACAGTTCAGTTTCCAGGGTAATTAAGAGTTGTTATTGTCTCAGCTCAGCCAAATTTTCCTCCTGCAACTTCCAGCACAAATCTTACCCAGCTGCAGGCTTCTTTGTGACGGCCATCACTGACCGCCGCTCCACCACCTTGGGAAAAAGGGGTTTTTCCGGCTGGGGAGGGGGTCTGTGAAACCCCCAAACCCCTGTCTGGCTCCCCTCTCTCTTTGGCTGCCTCTACAGGGCAGCCATATCCCCCAGACCCATTTGGATCGGGGGCACCTTGGCAGCAAGTACAGCAGGAATTGCAGACAAGCAAATTCCTGCTGCTGCTGAAGCCACGCAAAACCGGAAGTCCATTGATGGTTTATTTTTAATACACTTGGGATCTATGGCAACAAAGAAACTCAATCTTGATCCCAAGACCACCTTCCAGAGCAACCTCATTAAAGAGTTTCCATTGGAGCCCATAGGAGTTACTTGTTATTGATTTTGCTGGGTTTATAGTATGTCTAGATTCAGATGAAAATCAAACTGTAATGACTCCCAGTTGTCTACATGTTATTGGTCAGTTCAGCCTAAATTATTATTAAAGATATATGTTTCTTCTCTAGGCTACCCAAAGAATTAATATCTGATTATCTAACTGGATTAATATCTCAAGATTTCAATAACTTTGTGCAGGATAATAAAATTTAAGGATTATCTGTTTCTATCAACCACTTCCTTCTATTTCCTTTCCAAAAGGTAAGCTGACTATCTTGTTCAAAGTTTTAAAGCTACCATGAAAACTGTCAAGGGAAATACATTATCCTTAAAATAGAAAATAACTCCTTTCCTTCTTTCTCTCTTATCAAACAGGACCACATACTACAGAAAGAAAGTGGATTGAATAGGTAATGAACTGACATTTATGTGCACAACTTCAGGCTAGGGGACCCAAATCAGATAAAAGGATAGCAAAATAAAAAATAAACCTTACACTTCTGGGGAAGCAGGCAAGATAGGTAGGAAATGAAAGCCTTGGTAATGGTTTCTTGCTGTAAGGCAGAAAAGCTCATTGTTGATTGTAAAACTAATTAGGACTATGACTGCATGCTTTTGGATCTTGACTTAAACAAGAACATTTTGGATATTAACCTAACCAGTCAGTAAAGATTGCCCCATCCTGCTCTCACAATCTTCCCTCTCTCTGTCTCTGTCTCTCTAGTCACCTATAATCCCCAGTGTCCTATAATATAATATTGTGGTGTGTGTGTGTGTGTGTGTGTGTATATATGTATGTATAATTATATATATGCACAATTACACACACAAACACACACACAAACCATGTGTGTGTGTGTGTGTGTGTGTGTGTGTGTGTGTGTGTATTTGTTTTCTTAAGTTTTCGCGGGTACTTACATGTATGGCATTCAGCTTTGTTCGGGTATTTTCCCACGTCATAATAGTGGTGCTTTTAAAGTTGTAGCAACGTTTCAGCAGAATCTCATCTGCCATCATCAGGCTTCTGTATGGTGTTTGTCTGTGAGTTAGACTTTTACAGTGGTTTCAGATTTAAATTTGGGGCAGCCTATTGCTGTGCCAGAATGGTTTTTTTCTTCCTCCTGATTGGTTGAGAGTCTTGGTCTGTGTTTATTGGTCTTGGAGTTTGCTGTGTTCTGCTACTAATATCTTCTGTCTGTTTCTTTTGGGGGGGGGGCTCTTTTTGTATCTTGATTGGCTGGCAACATTGTGTTACTTTATTGGAGGCCTTTAGTGCAGCTTGGCTTCGGGTAAATGGACGGCTATCATTAGTTAGGAAGCTGGGTTTCATCTGGGTGCCTGGTTGGGGTGTGTTTGAGCTGGAGGTATCAGGGGGGATCTGTTTGTGCCCAGGTGTTTGCCTGGCTTGTGGTGTGGAGATTTTTTTGTTTGTGAGTGCAGGCTTCCAAATGATTGACAGCCTGGTGGAATCATCTCTTCTGTTCATGCTTTCTGGTCTTTTTTCAATCTCTATGGCTTCTCTGATGATTCTGTGGCTGGGATTTTCTATAGTGGGTAGGGTTTTGGTGCCATTGAAGTTGATGCTATGACCTGTGGCTTCCATGTGTTGGACTAGTGAGGAAGTGTGTTCCAGCTTTTTGACTGCATTTTTGTGTTCATCCAGGCGGGTGCTTATTCTTCTATTAGTCTTCTATTAACAATAGGCTGCCCCAAATTTAAATCTGAAACCACTGTAAAAGTCTAACTCACAGACGAACACTATACAGAAGCCTGATGATGGCAGATGAGATTCTGCTGAAACGTTGCTACAACTTTAAAAGCACCACTACTATGACGTGGGAAAATACCCGAACAAAGCTGAATGCCAGACATGTAAGTACCCACGAAAACTTAAGGAAATATATATATATGTGTGTGTGTGTGTGTGTGTGTTTGTGTGTGTGTGTGTGTTTTCTGAGATTCTCGCGGGCATTTATATGTGGATCTTTGGTTATTCGGGTTTTCTCCCGCATAAGATTGGAAGTATCTAGGCAACGTTTCGATGAAGTCTCATTCATCATCTTCAGGATTGGTCTTCAGCTCTGTGCTTCTCAGAGTGATGTGAGCTTGCAGCTGCTTCTTCCTTTTAACTGCTAGCGGGGGTGTGACTTGATTGGGTGGGGGCTTGGCTGTGTTCTGATTGGGTGGGGGTGTGTTCTGATTGGTTGGGGGTTTAGCTGTGTTCTGATTGGTTGGGGGGTTGGCTGTGTTCTGATTGGCTGGAGGCGTGTTCTGTTCAGGTGGGGGCTTGGTTGTACTCAGGTTAGTCTTAGTTGCTGGAGGATTTGAGCTGGTGAGCTGTGATTCTGCTGTTTAGCTTCGAGTTTGTGGTCATGCTGCATCTTCATGGGGGGGGGGGTCAGTTCGCTTCATGTATGGCTCAGAGGGGTTTGAAGTGGGTAGTGATGCAGCTGCAGTGTGGCTTCTGGTCCGTGGTCGTGTCTCATCTTCTGTGTGGGTGTGAGTCTGCTTTCTACGTGGAAGTGGGGTGGTGGCATCTTGTGTGGCTCTCAGGGGTGTGGGTCTGGTGTCATTTTTCATGTTAAGTACTCGTCTGTTCATGAGGGCGGGTTTGCAAATGGCTGGTAGGCGGGAGGTATCATCTCGTTTATTCATGCTGTGTGGGAGTTTTTCTATATCTATGGCTTCTCTGATTATTCTGCTGCTGAAGTGTTCGGTTTTGGCGATAGTTCTGGTATTTTTAAAGTCAATCTCATGTCCTGTAGCTTTGAGGTGTTGGACCAGGGAAGAGGTCGGTTCTTCCTTTTTGATTGAGTTCTTATGTTCTTCAATGCGTGCACTTATTCTTCTGTTAGTTTGTCCAATGTATGTGGTGGGGCAGGCAGTGCAAGGGATTTCGTATATTCCTTGATTTTCTAACTTGATTTTGTCCTTAGGGTTTCTTAGGATAGTGGATATCTTTCTGTTTGTGCAGAATGCTGTCTTAATGTTGTGTTTTTGGAGGATGTTGCTGATTTTGTCTGTAGTGCCTTTTATATATGGGAGGAGGGCTTTGCCATTCTCTTGTTCTCTGTCTTGGATTTTGGTTGGGGTTTCTTTTTGGATTAGGTGGGTGATCTTCTTTCTTTGGAATCCATTGGCTGTCAGCACGCCGGTGAGAGTGTGTAGTTCGGTCTCTAGGTGTTGTTCGTCGGCTAAGCATTTTGTTCCGGAGATGAGTGTCTTGGCTATGGAATTGATCAGTGCTGGGTGGTGGTGTGAGAGTGCGTGTAGATAGCAGTTTGTATGTGTTTTCTTCTGGTAGATGGTGTGTGCTAGGGAGCCATTGGATTTTTTTGTATACCAAGACATCTAAGAAGGGAAGTTGGTTGTTAGTTTCTGTTTCCATTGTGAATTGTATTTTGGGGTGTAGGCTGTTGAGGTGTGTGAGGAAGTTGTTCAGTTTTTCTTTCCCGTGTGGCCAGATTATGAAGGTGTCATCTACGTATCTGAGCCAGAGTTTGGGTTTGTGATCATATTTTTCTAGAGCTTGTGTTTCAAAGTGTTCCATGTAGAGGTTGGCGATGACAGGTGAGAGGGGTGATCCCATGGGTGCTCCTTCTATTTGTTTGTATTTTTGTCTGTTGTAGGTGAAGTATATATTGGATAGGCAGTGGTTGGTCAGATCTAGGATGTGTTTGGGGGGGTTGTATTTGTTTTGGATGGCTGTCAAGGCTTCTTTTATTGGCACTTGGGTGAAGAGGGATATGACATCGAAGCTCGCTAGTAGGTCACTGGGTTGTAAGTTTTGTTACTTTATGATCTCAATGAACTGGAATGAGTTTCTTACGTGTGAGTTGATGGATTCTGCATAGGTCTGTAGTTGTTTGGCGAGAAATTTGGCTAGGTTTTGTAGAGGTGAGCCTATGGAGCTGACTATTGGTCTAAGTGGGGTTCCTTCTTTGTGTATCTTGGGGAGACCAAAAAGTTTAGAGCATCTGGATGATTTCTCTCTGGGTATGATTCTTTGCTGGATTTCTTCACTGATGGGGGAGGCTTTTATTTTGAATCTGATGGTTTTTTCTAGGTAGGTGGTGGGGTCTGTCTTTAGGGGTTGGTATGTGGGGTTTTGGAGTAGGTTGGTTAACTTGGATTGGTAGTCAGATGTGTTCATAACCACTGTCGCATTGCCAGGATTATTATGCTGGTGTCTTCTTTCAGGTTAAGTTGTGCAGTTTGTTCTTCTTTGGATAAGTTGCTTTTGGGTGGTTTGCTAGTGCAGAGGATGTTGGTGATTTCGAGTCTGATTCTATTAGCATCATCAGGGTTGGTTTTGGTCAGGGTGGATTCAACTCCGCATATGATGGTTTCTGTGGGGATGTGTTTGGAAGCGACAGCAAAGTTGAATCCTTTAGAAAGGACCTTGGTTTCGGCTTCAGTGATCTTGTCTGAGATGTTGTGCACTGTTTGTTTCATGTGTGGCTGTGAGGGGAGAGGAGTTGGTTTCTGGCATTGTTGTAGTTTTCTGAGTTTGTTGGTGTGTGTGCCTGTCTTGAGGGTGGTCTGTGTTTCGGCTCTCCAGACAGCGAGCTGTTTGGATTTGTTTCAAAGTAAGGGGTGAATCTTGTTGCTTAGTCTGAGGTGAAGTGTGAGGAGATCTTTGTTGATTTGGTCTAGGAGAAATCTTTTGTGTGAAGTTCATTTCTAATTAGGGCCAATTCTGTTCTTTTTAGGATGCGTTTGGTGGCTGCTATGTTGGTGTGGAATTTCAATTGGAAGCTTGTGGGAATTAAATTTTGATCTCGGCAGTTGCATAAGAATGCAAGGTCACATAAAATGGAAGCTCTTTGGACTTCAAGTATTTCATAAGTCCTGGTCAGATGGTGGATTTCCTCCCCGTAGAGGTGCAATATTTGTTTTCTGAGGATCTCGCGGGTATTTGTATGTGGATCTTTGGTTATTCGGGTTTTCTCCCGCGTAAGATTGGAAGTATCTGGGCAACGTTTCGATGAAGTCTCATTCATCATCTTCAGGCTTGGTCTTCAGCTCTGTGCTTCTCAGAGTGATGTCAGCTTGCAGCTGCTTCTTCCTTTTAACTGCTAGTGAGGGTGTGACTTGATTGGGTGGGGGTTTGGCTGTGTTCTGATTGGTTGGTGGGTTGGCTGTGTTCTGATTGGCTGGAGGCGTGTTCTGTTCAGGTGGGGGCTTGGTTGTGCTCAGGTTAGTCTTAGTTGCTGAGGGATTTGAGCTGGTGAGCTGTGATCTTGCTGTTTGGCTTTGAGTTTGTGGTCATGCTGCATCTTCATGGTGGGGGTCAGTTCGCTTCATGTATGGCTCAGAGGGGTTTGAAGTGGGTAGTGATGCAGCTGCAGTGTGGCTTCTGGTCCGTGGTCGTGTCTCATCTTCTGTGTGGGTGTGAGTCTGCTTTCTACGTGGAAGTGGGGTGGTGGCATCTTGTGTGGCTCTCAGGGGTGTGGGTCTGGTGTCATTCTTCATGTTAGGTATTCGTCTGTTCATGGGGGCGGGTTTCCAAATGGCTGGCAGGCGGGAGGTATCATCTCGTTTATTCATGCTGTGTGGGCGTTTTTCTATCTCTATGGCTTCACTGATAATTCTGCTGCTGAAATGTTCCGTTTTGACGATAGTTCTGGTATTTTTAAAGTCAATCTCATGTCCTGTGGCTTTGAGGTGTTGGACCAGGGAAGAGGTCGGTTCTTCCTTTTTGATTGAGAACACACCCCACCCAATCAGAACACAGCCAAGCCCCCACCCAATCAAATCACATCCTCACTAGCAGTTAAAAGGAAGAAGCAGCTGCAAGCTCACATCCTCTGAGAAGCACAGAGCTGAAGACCAATCCTGAAGATGATGAATGAGACTTCATCGAAACGTTGCCTAGATACTTCCAATCTTACGCGGGAGAAAACCCGAATAACCAAAGATCCACATACAAATACCCGCGAGAACCTCAGGAAATAATTGTCAACTTAGACAGCTAAGAAGAGTGACAGGTCAGGCTTCTGGAGAGAGATGGGAGAATTTAGAGGTTCAGTATCTGAACTTTTGCAATGACTTTTCTTGTTTTTATAACATATAATCATTTATGCTTATGGCTGATTATAATTTATGCAACTTCCAGTCATGGTTCTTCTAAAGAGAATAAGGCAATTTTATTTAAGACAAATCAATTTAATCTATAACACAGGGTTCTTCTGAGGAAAGTAAAGAAGGGAGTTGTCCATATAATTGTATGTTATCATGAATTCCTGGAGGAAGTTGGCATTTTAATAGAACAAATAAATGTATAAATGGTGATGGTGGCTCTGCATTAAATACCAGGTCTTGGGGAGTAGCAATGAAGCTACATCCATACCTTTTCTGTAGACTTCCTAGAGAAGCAGAATGTGAGCTTAAGTAGACCTTTAGAATTCATTATGATTTATCTGATTTTATTTATCTATATGGATTATTTTTTTTAGAGTTACAGAAAAGAAACAGACATCCTGCGATCTCTGGAACTAAAAAATTATATTTATTGTGCTTATTAAGCTTTCATCATCCTTTGGTGATATCATCAGAGTATTAAACTACAATTACAGAGATCTATGCCTTTATATATCAGTAATCAATTTAACCCTTGCACACATAATAAGCCCTTCCAACTGCCTCCCACCCATAATTACTCCTGTTGTTTTTGCTTCAATCATGTTAGTCAAAGGAGGGTTATCTCTTGTTGTTTCCTCTCTTGCCAGACCCAGCCTGGAATGCTTATCTCTAAGAAGTGATATTAACCTGCCAGCAATTTGTTGCTTTGCTTGTGACCTTGTGGTCAGCCCGATTCAATCTTCATTATTCCTTGGGGTAGCTCTGCCGGGCTCCTCTGTATTTGAACAGGCCTGGCTGTGCCTTCATAGGATTAATCCACATGCACAGGTGTGGGGGGATGCCATCGATCCCTGTTCCCAGATGGAAAGTGGTGTCTGCTCCTCCTGCAGGATATTTCTTGGTGTCTCAATGCTTGGTAGACCAGTGGTAGTTCGATATGCCTATTGATAGAATTGCTGTTGGAAAACCAGGCTTCTTTTAGTAGACATCCTCCTTTAGTTATATCACATGCAACAACCTCAGTCTCTTGAAAACTGAATGTTTGATTATGCTCCTGCATATGTGCCCAGAACTGAGAGTGCTGTTCTTTGCACTGGACAGCCATTTTGTGTTCATGTACTGTGGTCTGTAGCCACTTGGCTGTTTCCCCTACATAACTGCTTGCACAGTCATTACAGTTGATGCAGTAAACCATCGAAGATGTCTCCTCATTGGGTAGTGTTTCCTTTGGGTGCATCACTCTCATTCTTAGAGTTTGGTCTGGTTTGTGCGCCACCTTGACTCCATGCTCCAGGAGAATGCATGCAGCAGTTTCAGATACTCCCCATATATATGGGAACACCCTCCACATAATTGTTCCATTGTTACCTTCAATGGGTTGCCGGGCTCTGGGTGTAGTACACCTTTGGATGAAGTCCATGGAATAACCATTGAGCTTGCAATCCTGATAGAGATATGCCCGCTCCTTGGCTTTGGCTGTCAGTGTACTACAAAGAGTGTCTACCCGATTAAACAGTGCCCAAACACAACTGACTTTATGTGCAACAGATTGATTGCTCTCATTGTGTAGGGTCTGTGCTTATGGTTTTTCAGTACACACCAAGATTCCCATCCAGGTTATGGCTGACTAGCACATCCAAGAAGACCAGCATGTTATTGGTCTTTTCCTCCATTGTAAATTGGATGTCTGGATATATGAAATTGAGGATGCTTATAAATCTGATCTTATTTCATTGTTTATTAATGACAAACATGTCATCAACATAACGTGCCCAAAATCTGGGCTCATAAATTTTCATTGCCTCATATTCCAATTTCTGGAGGACCACCTCTGCTATCACTCCCGAGATCAGAGATCCCATAGGCGTCCCCTTTATCTGTTCATAGCTATTGAATGTAAAATAGGTCCTAAGGCAGAAATTCAACAGTAGGAGGAGGAGGTCATTTATGTTAGGGAATTTGTGGTTTTGTGGCTCCTTTTCCAGAAATAGTTCTTTTATAGTTAGGGCCACCGGCTCTTGAGGGATGGACGTAAACAGTAATATAACATCAAATGACACCATTGTCTCATCCTCCCCAACCCCCACTCCCTTCAACCATTGTAAAAAGTCAATAGAGGATCTCATACTGGTAGAAGTGTCTATGATTAGATGTCATAATTGCCCATATAACCATTTGGCTAAACCAAATGTGGGAGTGCCACAAAGGAAACAATGGAACATAGGAGTACCTCTGCCTTGTGGATCTTTGGTAACCCATAGAACTGTGTTGTGGCTGAGTCTCCTGGTCAAATCATTTTTAGATCCTCCTCATCAACTTTCCCTCTTGCCTTTTGAGTGTATTGGCTACCTTATTAATTTTGTTCTTGAATGATGTCATGGGATCTTTGTCCAGGAGTCGATGCTCCTGTCACTGAGAAAGTCATAGACCTTTTTATTATAGTCCATTCTGTCCATGACCACCGTCGCCCTGCCGTTATCTGCTGGTAGTACGACAGTGGAATTATCCTTTCTCAATTCCTAGAAGGCTGTCATTTCCAATTTTGATAATGTGACACTCTGCTTATGGCTGGTGAGAAGCCCTATCAGCTGTTGCCTAATTATATATTCTCGGTAATCTACAAATATAGAATGAAATATTATTGTCTTGGCAACATTTTAAAATAAATATATAATTGGCAGTGTGTTACAGTTTCAAAACAAGTTTTATTTTTTTCTTTCTTTAAAACATTTATATAGCAACATTAATCAATCAAAAGTTTTCTAATTGTTGGGTGGATTGAAACATTGTATTAAGCCATGGTTTATTTTATCCAAAGCATTTGGAAAAAGTCATGTTGTACTACATTATACTCTGTTACCAACAATCAACCATTGTTCATGTTTTAAATGACAATATTCAGTTTCACATTTCTGATTTAGCCCAAATCTAGCCAATCACACTGAAAGGAGTTCACACGACAGCATAAGAAAAGAATTATGTTTAATGTGGAAAAAAGAAGACTAAGGCAATCAGCTCTCTTCAAGTATCTGACAGGGTGTCATATAAAAGAGAAAAGGAATATTCTTTCTCCTGTCAGTACAGAAGATGTAACTGAATTTTACTGACTCAAAATAATCTATTTATTTATTTAAACATTAGCAGAACATTAATATGAGGAGACCTCAGTCTTCAAATAGAAGCATATTATCTTGGGAATGTAAAGTCTTTGGATTTTCTGCATCAGATAGGAAGAGGATTAACTTGCCATTTCTATTTTTTAAAAACTCACTTTTTGTCTTTTATAGCATGTGTTTTATATTTCCCAAGCTTGATGGTTGCCCAGCTAAAGTTTCCATGCACCTGGGATTTTTGACATTTTGTTTTTAAAACTGCAAGCATATATTTTTATTTACAGTATGCAGTGAAAGTAACCTTTATTACCTTGTGAAGTACCACACTATATATGTCTAACACATTTCTTCATTTTTAATGGTTTTCAGATTTGACAGTTTTGTTCACAGATTTACTTGATATGGGGGTCTGGAGTATCTTTCAAAAATATCCTCTTAAATTTTATTTTACACACCAGTGTCTGCTACAGATAAATCTCTTCCATAAACTTGTGATGAAAAATTGTCTAAACCAATATGATCTGCCCTGTTTCTTCAGTCAGTTAAACTAGCTTTACATATTCTCCTCCCTTTTTTTCTATCTGGGAATTGGAATATTTGATTTCAAAATATGTGCTTTTTAAAATTGACCTAACATTAAATGAAGGAAATGTTTATTGATTTGTACCACCATAAATTAATCCATTTAATTGGAGACTATTCTATGCATTTTTGTGTATGGGTATCTGCGGAAGGAACATCCCCCCTAGTTTGCATTCTGATAAGCAGGTGCTTAATGAATGCCCAGGTCCATCTACATGACAGTCATTCTATGCATGTCCACCTACATAACAACCATTCTGTGTTCCCACTCTATGGTATCCATCTTGTGAAAGCAATGTGCTTTTAATGTGTTTCCAAGTGCCAAAGTTCCTACCCATCCCTAAAGACTGCCCATCCTGAATAAAAAGGCAAGGAGACAAACTGAGGGACTATGAAGACTGCTTATGATCTTTGGGCACAAATTGACCATTGAAAGAAGGAGTAGAAAAAATAGAATAGAGCTGGAAGGGACTTTCAAGGTCTTCTAGTTCAGTCCCCTGATCTGGCAGGAGACCCTATACCAGTGGTGGGATTCAATTTTTTTTACTGCCAGTTCTGTGGGTGTGGCTTGGTGAGTGTGGCAGTGGAAGGATACTGTAAAATTTCTAGTCAGAGGTGGTATTTGCCAGTTTTCTGAACTACTCGAAATTTCTGCTACCAGTTTTCCAGAACTGTTCAGAATCTGCTGAATTCCACCTCTGCCCTATACCATTTCAGATGTACCATTTCACTGTTTGACAGAATATTACTTGAAGGAGGAAAGAGTTAATGGACAGTGAACAGTCCTTGTTGTAGCATTTGTTATGCAATAGGTTTCTGTTGTGGTTATTACTTTTTCTTTGGCTTAATGGACTATACCTATATTACACAAATGCATTATATACCAGCTTCCTATTTGCCCAAAGATATGGTTTTTATCATAGTCACATTTCAATAGATTTCCAGAAATGTTAAATTTGGGCCTAGATTGAAATACCTCAGTATTTAGGTATAATTCTCACTAGCATAGTTTACATCTACATACACAGCAAAAACAAAACTAACATGTCAAAATCAGCCCTATATTAATCTTTCTTCCTGATATATGTTTTTTCCATGTAAAGAATGTTGTTATTGATGGTATATATTCATTGATGGTAAAAGCACCTTGAAGCGTAAAGCGCTATTGTTCAGACATAGATCAACATCTATATTTTGTGAAAACTAAGCTTTAATAATGCCTAAACTAATCTCAGTAGGGCTTGGCTATGACATACAAGTGGACATACAACTGGCCATATGTCCTCATAATGCTCCAGGTCTGTTTGCCTCTAAGTCAGCAGCTGGGATAGCACATTGCACAATATAATTTGTTGAATCATAATTGCTTGGCTGGGTTCACACAACATGCTAAATCATAAATCTTAGTGTATAAGTCATAATAGCTGAGTACACATATGCAGAACAAAATTAAACAAATGTGACTTGGTGCAACCCGGTCCAGTTACAATTTCTCAGATGTAACTCTTCTTTGTTGCTCATGCCTTTTTCAGCACAAAAGTTTCTGCTTCTCTTGTGCTCAGACCTGTTCTCATTCTTATCTATTTTCGTTTAGCTCTGTGATGCTTCCATCTTTTTATATACTGCACATATATTGATGTTGAAATTGAAGATCTCATGCTGCCTATTTTTCCCAATGGAAGAAAATGTGGCTAGGTGTCTTTCAACCACCCAAAAAATGGTATGATGAAAACTGATTAAGAAAATGTTTTTCTCCGTATCAATCTCCTGCTTTAGATTGCAGCTCAGTATTATATCTTTTGAAAGAGTCACAAGAGTTCATCATCCATACCATTTTTTTGTTAATCTTTCAGTGCAATATATTTTCCATTCTGGAAGAAACCAATCCAAAGAATTATTTTCTTTTAGCTGCCCAGTCATTCAATGACTATGGATATTCTTTAATAAATTGCTTCTATCTCAGCCTAAGTTTTCCACAGATTTCGTTTCTTTTTCATCAAAGTAATTTTTCTATTTCTTGCCTCTATTTCACTATAGCAAGTCTTATTTTTGCAGTCTTATTTTCTCCCATATGTAAATGTACAAAGGTTTTTTTTTAAAAAAAAAAAAAAAATCACCTGTTTACCTATTGTATCATTTAGAACCCAAAATTGGAAATGTGGGGATATCTGTAGCATACTTGTGTTTGTGTTAGCACCATCCAGAGGACCCAAATGTTTCCATTTGCTTGGTCTGAATTTTTCATAACAACAAATGTCAAAAGACTATGTAATTCAACAGGAAATGATAGTCTTTCATCAGTGCCTTGCTTCATGTGTTTTCAGAAAAGGGCAACCACTTGTTTACTGCCAATGTGAAACCTGAAAACCTTTGGTTAGGCATTCAAATGCCTATAATCTGGGCAAAATGATTTAACTGAGAATAATTAGCACAAGTTTTGTGACATTGTTCTTAAATGATAGAGGTTATGTCTTCTAACATGGAACACCTTTAGAAAGAAGATTTACCCCTTTCCCATGGTGCTTAGAGCCATGAGGAAGTGTTAGCACATCATTACTATCACTTAGGGCTAATATTGATTGCACTTTTGCTTCATTTATTCAGAACTAAAAGATGTTTCTTGGTTATTTTAGGTCTTTAAGGAACTATAGACTTCAGCTATTGAGTGCTGTGGTGGAATGGGAAACCTGCCAAAATGATTTTTCTTCTTTAGGCAATGCCAACACTAATGAGATGTACTAATTACATCTGGCCTACTAATTAACTGCTAGAAAGTCACTCAAGAATGTACAGAATATGAAATGAATTTTATTCTTGGGAGAAAAAGTAATAATTATGTGGCTATTATCCCTCATAGCACATTGAGGAAACTAATGCGTCTTGAATTTTAGATGCTGAGCAGTGAAACTTTGACTCAGAACATTTCTTTGGAAGCTAGACTGGACATTTGTTCAAGCATTAAGTCATTGATATAATTTGGTAGCCTTGTTTAGTGACAGAAAATATTGCAATATTAGTTCAACTGCATGTTTGAAAGCTACCCTTGGCCTAAATTAGCTTCTGTATTAAGCGTTTCTGCATAAGCCTTCACAGAAGGCTTCACAGGTTTGTTGTTGTTGTTTGTTCATTCATTTGTTTGTTTTCTGTGTGGTCCAGTTTGACTTTTCATCTAGACTACTCTAATAACAAATATCAGCAAAACTACATGTCTTCCTCCCACTCTAATAAGAAAAGTGGCACTTCTGACAAATGTATTTAATTGGCTAATATTCATTTCATTCAGCAGTTTAGAAACCAGTATAAAAAAGACAAAACAGCTTTAAGCTATTTATTTCCTCTGCTGAATCAAGCTGGAAATGAAATCAGTTTAGAAATAGTTCTCTGAGTTTCAATACATTTCTCAGCACAAGCAATAAACCCAGTCAAGTATTGTATCTGGACAGCAGTTATGCTGGGCCTCATTTAGTGCATTCCCCTGTTTCTTTGATCTTCCACCATAGGAAAGCAAGTCCAGTCATGTTCCTCTCTGCAGGAAGGTCTTTGAATACATGTAGTTTCCATATATCAATCATTTCCATGAATCCTCTTCTATTTAGGCCACTGATTCTCAACCTGTGATCCACAGAATGCTTTGGGGAGATGTCATCATGGTGGGTCTGTGAATGCTTGAAGAATTGTTATTATTTAAATCTTGAGTTAATTCTTGGGGGTCCATGGCCATGGTCTGTGGCCACATAAGGTATGCAAAGGGCATCAATGCTGAAGAAAAAGTTGAGATTTAGGTCATGTAGAGGTAGAAAAAGTCATGTTATTAAATACTCAGATATAAGACAATACATGCTGTAAGCTGGCCAGAGTCACTTTGAAACTAGATGGATAGCAAATAAATTTAATAAATTAAACAATTAATTAAATAACATAACCCCTGGGCCACATCCAGCCCTTTGACTGTTCCTGTCCATGAGGTCAATCAGAAATTTAGATTTCAGCAAGGTATTTGACAAAGTAGACCACAACCTACTTCTTAGTAAGCTAGAAAAAAGTGGAATAGATAGCACCACCACTAGATGGACTCGCAACTGGATGGCAAACAGTACTCAACGAGTAGTCCTTAATGGGTCTAAGTCTACATGGAGGGAAGTAAGCAGTGGGGTGCCACAAGGTTCTGTCTTAGGCCCAGTATTCTTCAATATCTTCATTAATGACTTAGATAAGGGAATAGAAGGGGAACTTACCAAATTTGCAGATGATACTAAGCTGGCAGGAATAGCTAACACCCAAGAAGATAGGCTCAAGATCCAGATGGATCTTGACAGACTAGAACACTGGGCCATATCTAACAAAATGAAATTCAACATAAAGAAAAGTAAAGTCCTACACTTAGGCAAGAAAAACCAAAAGTACACATATAGACTGGGTGAAACCAGGCTCAATAGCAGTAACTGTGAGAGGGATCTTGGATTCTTAGTGGACAACCAGCTAAATATGAGCCAGCAGCATGCAGCAGCAGCCAAAAAAGCTAATGCTATCCTAAATTGTATTAACAGAGGGATACAATCAAGATCAAGGGAAGTACTAATACTACTCTATAAAGCCTTAGTAAGACCACACCTGGAGTACTGCATCCAGTTTTGTTCACCACATTATAAAAAAGATGTTGAGACTCTAGAAAAAGTACAGAGAAGAGCAAACAGGATGATTAGGGGACTGGGGGCTAAAACATACAATGAATGGTTGCAGGAACTGGGCTTGGCTAGTCTAGTGAAGAAAAGGACCAGGGGAGACATGATAGCAGTTTTCCAATATTTGAGGGGCTGCCACAGAGAGGAAGGGGTCAAGCTATTTTCTAAAGCATCTGTAGGCCAGACAAGGAATAATGGATGGAAACTGAACAAGGGGAGATTTAACCTGGAAATAAGGATAAACTTTCTGACAGTGAAAACAATCAACCAATGGAACAGCTTGCCCTCGGAAGTTGTAGGAGTGCCATCACTTGAGACTTTCAAGAAGAGATTGGACAGAAATGGTGCAGGGTCTCCCACTCGGGTGGGGAGGTTGGACTAGATGACCTACAAGGTCCCTTCCAACTCTGATTATCTGTTAAATCTGTTAAATTAGAAATCAAACATAAATATGTGTAAGCCATGCACACAGTACAACTGCATTGCTTTTATTTTGAAGGCAACTGGGCTTTTTATTATTATTTACATATCTGTGTCTGTGTGTGACTACATATCTTCATGGTCCTATTGGTTCTGCCCTTTGCAACAGTTCCAGTAATAGGAAAGGGAACAGAGAACAAGGAGATCATAAGAAATTCCACATAGGGCTTTTTTGCTGCTCCAGAATTGGTTCCAAAATGTTCTGCTACCAAACTGATGATTAATTAGATCAACTGCTGTGTTTTCAAAATCACCCTAGAAAACAGAAGAATCTTTCTGTTTTGCAGTGCAAAAGCTCTACAGAACACACACTCAGTCTCTTCCTCTTGTTTCTACTGCCTTCCCTCACTTCCTCACTCTTGAGATTCAGCTGATCTAAGATTTTATTCACAGGTCCTTAAAGATGCAAGATAACTTTATACAACCAAACAAATACATATCATTCAGTTGAGACTGATCTGGTCTGTTCCAATTCTTCACAGGTACACACAACTCTTCCCCAACACCATTACCACTACTCCTCCACCACTGCAGCCTAGGGACGCAAGCTGTAGCAAAATTGACCATAGTTCAATTTCACTTTCTCTTCAGCAGAGGCTTAGACTATTTCCATGCATCCCCCTGCTGCTGCATTTTTTCCAGCAGCCACTTCAGGACTAGGGAAGTGAGGGGGGTAGCAGTGTCTTTCATTTCTTTGTTGTATGTAGGTAGCAAGAATTTTTGTTGGTCTAGAACCTACAAGAGATGAGGGTGAGCTCACCTGATGATAGACATTCTTGCATTGGTAGGAAGCAGAAAAGGCAGACGGGATTCCCATTCTGTTTTCTGCCCTCTGAGGTCTGCAGCAGTGAAGATGGTCAAATAGCCAGCTTTGTGGTTTAGACAGATTGGGGAATTGAAGGCTGTATGAATAATCTAACAGCAAAAGAACCTAGTCAAATGGAGAAATAAAAAGAGAAGGTAAACAAAAACAGAACACATTATGTTGTTTCACCTCCCTGATTTTAATGCAGCCAGAGACTGGGCTCGCCTTTGTAAATTTCTAGTTTCCATCACTGTTTCTTCATACCTCACATTCTGCTATATGATATGGAAATTATCAACTTGTATAATTAATTTTACATGATATTCGCAGGTCAAGTTAGTTTAGTATTATCCTCTTTTGTGGTTGGAGTCTAATTAGACTGATTAAAAACAGTGGGATATTTCATAAAGGCATGAGATACTGCTGGGAAAACATTTTCACTACTGATTTTAAAAAGGAAGGAAGGAAGGAAGGAAGGAAGGAAGGAAGGAAGGAAGGAAGGAAGGAAGGAAGGAAGGAAGGAAGGAAGGAAGGAAGGAAGGAAGGAAGGAAGGAGGCACAGCTTGAAATGCTGAAGTTTAACAACTAGTCAATTCATTCAGTGAGGAAACATCTTTTGTATTGTTTTGAACTAGTTCTTCATGATAGCTGCAGGCTAAATGCAAACACTGATTTTTGACAGGTTGGATTTTTGTCACTTAAAAAAACTAAAAAAATTATCCAAAGTTTAAAAATCACATATTTCTCAGCTACAAAGAGATTTAGTTCTTGGATCTTTCATCTGCATTAAAGCTATCACTCAAAACAAGGATTTATTTTATTACCAGAACTGAAGGGTGTTCTAAAAAGTAGCTATGTAAAACAGTGGCATAAGGTCACATGGTGATTTGACACATAACCGGATATAAAATTTTACAATAGTAATAATACTAATGTTTTAGTATAACTATGATTACTGTTATTTCTTTCTTTCTTTTTTTTTTTTTTGAAAGTTTTATTTGGGTTTTCACAAAAAGAAAAAAACATAATACAAATAAAACATCTTTTTTTGAAAATAGCATGGTCCCGAGTTACACTTCTTCATACAGACACAAACTCAATTTCATGCTCATTTTTGTGTTCTATTCCATATCTTATTACTGTTTTACATTTTCTACAGTTTTTCCCCTCTTTTAATTTTCTCAATTTTATTTTGATTATCTCATCTCAATTCAAATCATTATATTTATACTTTTATTTATACTGTTTCAATTTCATATTATCTTTTCTCATTAAAAAAATGTTCTCCTGTAATTGGAATATGACACCTTTATATCTTTTAATTTTATCCATTCAACTCTTATTTAAGCTTCAATGTATACCTTAAGGTTATAACATTCAATATAATACATAACATCCAATCGAATTCTGCTTGGTACATTCTTAAAAAACACACTATATTCTTAAAAAAAGATTATAAATATATGTAATTAAAACACTCATTCCATTCCAATTCAATTCTATCATTAATATTCATTAAAATCTTAACATCTTTAACATTTCTTTTCAATTAAATATCATACTTCTTTGGGAACACTTATAAGCTTTCCATAATTAATTTTTTCCCCATTTCTCTTCACTTATATTTTATAAATTATTAAATAATTAAAATGTCCCCATCTTTCCTAATTCAATTCTCTTATTCATTTTATTTCATTTATTTATTAACAAACATTCCACTAGATTACAATAACTATTTTATCCATCATTTTAATCATACATTGTTCCATATTTTCTGAAATTATTTCTATTTCTAATATAACAATACTATCTTATGTACCTTTGCATAGTCCCTTTTTCAATTAATTTTTCACCCATTATCTCTAAATAGGCCCTGTTTCTCTATATCTTGTTTCTGTCCTTTAGAACTTCTTTTCCTTTCCTTCTTCCCTCTCTTCTTCTCCCTCCCCTTTTTACCCCCTTGTCTCTCTACTTCTAATTCTCTCTTCTGTAATCCCCTCTTCTGTTGCTTTCTAATATTATACTTATTTTTCAAACTATTCTTTTGTTGTTGTTGTTGTTGTTTTTTCAAATCTTAAACTTTTCATTCTCTTTCCCCCCTTTCCTTTTTTTCCCTACATAAAATTACTTGTTCATTAAAGATGGCTTCTTCTTTGTCCCAATCTTCTTGTTCTGCAAGCGTTTCTTGTTGTTTCTCATAGTTCCAGATATCCATTTCTAAAAGTTGAAATACGAAGCCAAAAGAACCTCTCCCTTCTTCTTTGTACTTTTTAAGTTCCATTTTCAGTTCTTTTAAAAGTGGTGCCATTTCAAACAGTTTTAAACAACCACCCATTTGATTTTAGTCATTCAAATGCAATAACCAAAAATCCAGAGATCACCAAGTAATCCAAACACTCCCAAGCTGTTTCTTCTTGCTTCTTTTTTCCACTTTCTCTTCCTGAGGTTCTATTATTTGGTTGCCAAGTTTCAGTTAAAATGTATCTTTTAGAAGTCTTGTTGAGGTTTTACTGTGAATTCCTTTTAATTCCAGGCAGTCTCCTTTTTTCCAGATCTTGCCCTTTTATCCTTTTTCTCTCCTTTCCTGCTTTTGAAAGCTTTTAAATATCCAGAAATCTTTATTACCCCTTTGACATTTTATTTTCAGCTTAAATGCCTATTGATGTCAAAGTGCTTTTTTTTTTTTCAATTTCTTGCTTAAATCTCTTAGCTGTCAGTATAGGGAAAGAAAGAGAAGAAGAAAAACCAAATCCTTTCCCTTTTCTCTCTCCTTCACTGCTTCAAAGTCTTCTTTGAGAACAGTGTTATTTTTTTATATAGTTTAAATTCCAGGGTACCTTAGTTGCTGCTTTTGGAGTTTAACCCGGTCAACCCAAACTTTCTCTTCTTATCTTCCTCCTGCACATTTTTTTCCAGTCGAATTCGTCTTTGAGGTGGCCATTTCTGACCACTGCTGAAACCTCCTTCAGGAAAGGGAGTAATCGCCAGCTGAGGAGGAGAGATGTGGCTCTCCTCAACCCTGCTGGCAGTCTCCCCACTCTTTACTACCTCTACAGGGTGGCTTAGCCCTGAAACCAGCCAGCTCGGGGCGCTCCAGTGGCGAACACGGATTGAAACTGTGCACGATCACAGTTTCGGTCTGTCTGTGAAGAGACCCAAACCGGAACTCGATTACTGTTATTTCAAGAGCTTCGGTAGCGCAGTGGTTAGCAATATGGCAGTTCAAATCCCACCAGGCTCAAGGTTGATTCAACCTTCCATCCTTCCAATGTGGGTAAAACAGGGTCCCAGATTATTGGAGGCAATTTGTTGATTCTATAAAACCACTTAGAGAGGCCTGTAAAGCACTGTAAAGTGGTATATAAGTGCTATTGCTATTGCTACATTTTTAATGTTTCTGGTTTTAATATTTGGAAGCTGCTCGGAGTTACCTGCATATGAGATGGGTGGAACATAAATCCAATAAAACTGGCTTTGGCAGCACAAAAGATAGTTTTTCCATAAGAAACATGCCATCTTATTAAAACCATGTTTGGCAGAAAAGTTTAAACAGTTTTAAAACTATTCTCAGTGGTTTTTTATAGTGAATATCCATTGAAGATGCAAATATCAGGTGAGTGTTTAATAGTTACTGGTCATATTTGACAAGCAACACAGAGTAGCAGTCAGGACATCTAATGCATCTGACAGTAGAGATGAAAATAATATCTACTTGTTTAATGAATAGGTCCAAATCATAATATAATTATGGAATGAATAAAAAAATGCAAAAAGATAGTAATCTATACTCTATATTATTGATCTCAAACTCCAATCAAAGTAAAAAGATAACAGAAGGTCCAATCATATCTACCCAGGGGTCGGATTCAAATTTTTTAACAGCCAGTTCTGTGGGAGTAGCTAGATGGGTGTGACGATGTGACTGAGTGGGCGTGGTGGCTTCTTCTTTTTTGCAGCACCCCCCCCCCCTTTTCTTTTGCCTCCTGGGCCTCAGGGAAGCTTCCTAGGGGAGGGGGGTGTTTTTGCTCCCAGGAAGCTTCCCTGCAGCCCAGGAAGGCAAAAAATGGAGGGAGAATCACGCAGCAAAAAAACAAACAAACATGCACACTCCTTTTTGCCTCCTGGGCCTCAGGGAAGCCTCCTGGGTGAAGCAGTAAGACAGTGGGGAAGATTCCAGCACAGCCGATCATCAGAGTAGCTGATCGTCAGGAGGGGGGAAAAGAAATACTTTGAGTGACTGGGGAGGGGAGGGCAGAGAGGTGCAGGGCCAGCCAGGGGCATGATTTGCTGATTCTCCAAACTGTGCAGAATCATAACAATTGGTTCTATAGAACTGGTCCAAATGGGGAGAATCCCATCCCTGTATCTACCCTCTTTTCTGACCTAGACTCAGATTAGGAGCATTACATTAGATATAGTGAGAGAAAACATGCCACCTCTGTTATAAACAGAAAGTTACTCTGTTCAATGAATTAACCAGCCAGAATCTTATAGTTGAGCATTATACAGTTGTCTGTAAATATATATTGAAAACTGAATATTGAAAGAAACAACATGAAATATTTTTACTGTAGTATTGAATCTGATGAGACCTGACTGCTGTCACATAACTATAGTCAACCTTTGGCAATATCACAGTGTGATCCTAAGCAGGCTTACATAAATACAATCTTGCTGATCTAAGGTAGAATAGGACTTTTTCTCTAATGAGTGTGACTAGTAGTGCCGTCTCACTAGCAAACATTATTTCAAAGTTGATGTTACTTCTTAAATGTACTCAATGTTATCATCATCACATTAAGTCAAGAATAAAAACTTTCATAATTTCCACATCAAATTTCCATTCCAGAATAAAGATGTTGAATGCAGAGTTTAATTCAATTTTTAACAATCACCTTGGAATGAATGAATGCATGAATGAATGAATGAATGAATGAATGAATGAATGAATGAATGAATGCTAAGCAGGATCAGACCTGCTTGGACAGTAACTGGATTACAGAATTCCTAGAATTCTGTAAAGTAAACTAGGAAAAGCACTCAAATAAATAATTAAATAAATTCCAGACTCAAGCAATGTCAAATAACTTAAAACTGTTACTAAGAATACCATGTAGCTGTATTTATGAATGTATTCAGCTAAATGAATTGGAGTCAACCTCAGTTCAGTTCAATTCAGAACATAAGATTGTTGCTACTGTAAAACTATTCATGAGCCTTCTCCCATTTTGCTTCTTTACCTCTATTAATGTTCCAGAAAATCAGAGAATTCCTAGAATAGATCTAAAGGCAGCAAAGAGACTTTATTCTGCTGGTCAATGCCAACCAATTAATATATTGCTTTTAGGATAGGAATAGTATTAGCATCATTTTAGTAAGTTTTAAAGTATGAAACAATGATTTAAGAAAAGACTTCCATGCCCCTACAAACATTCTGCCATTTAAGGGTGAGGGTTATTACTAAGCATGTTATTTCCATGGGAGTTTTCAGAAAAATGTTAGAATGACTATATTGTTGACATTGGATTCATTTATTTCTAGGAAGCATTCAAGTGCTGAAGAAAAGAAGTATGAGGAATACAGAAAACTATAAAGAAAGATAGAATGAGATTTATTAATAGATCTCAGAATAATTTGAAATAGAATAACAAGGTTTCTTAACTCAAATTGTTTAACAAGAAAAATAACAAATGAAGGCTTCCTCTTGTTCTAATCTGTACATAGGAGTGAAGATATATATTTAAAAAGGCTCTTACTCTACTTACTGTTACATTTCTCATATTTAGTCCCAACTGTGACTATCAGGTAATTTTAACAGCTTCATTGTAGCTTGGACATCGTTCAAGCAAAGATAACAAGATTTATCTAATATTTCACCATAAGTAAAATTTACAATTACTTCAACTTGAAAATACATTAATGTTATATCTCTGTTTAAATGTTGCTGATCACATCAAAGCCTTTTTTGATAGATGGTGCAATCCCTTGCTGATTTAATTGCTATCTAAAGCAATCTCCAGCTTTGTAACTTGGCTGGTAATGAAATCTTGTGTAATTAGTACAAGATCTCTCAAAATAATATGGTACATTTATATTTTCAGGCCCACAAAGTGATCCAGTTTAGTAAAGCTGCACTGGATGCATAATGATTTACTACAGTTCAGAACAGAAGGCAGGTTGGCAGCAGATGGCAAAGGATTTTTGAAAATCAACCACTTAAGCATCCCTGCAGAGAAACAATTTACTATCTTTTGCTGTCCATGAGCCACAGAAGAGTTTGTTTCTGATTAATTATATCCGAAAATGTATGTCTGGGTTTGCTGTCCTTATTGTGCTCCTGTGCACATCTCTGCCTTCCAAAGTAAAAGAACAAATCAAAGGATAAAAGAGTTTTTGAACAGCACAGTATATTTGATTTAATACTTGTACTTTTCTGGGCAAACTTTTGAGTTGCAAGAACCTGCACATGACCAAAATGGTTTTTTAATTTCTTTTCCCAGGTTTTTGAGAGCAGCTTTTATATACTTGTCCCAAAAATTCAGGGTGATATACAAAGCTACCCTTTTTGCAATTTCCCCCCTGACTCTATGGTGTAATGGTTGTCCCAGTGAGCTTCCATTGTTTTTTGCACTTGGATGATCCCAGCGCAATAGCCAATCATTACATTCATGGAGAAGATATTTTCATGTTAAAGCTATCTAAAGCATATTTTAAGGACTAAGTTAAAATTCCTGGTTATATAACAGAGTAGTGGGAAAATCCATTGTACCATTGAATTTTAGAGGTGATATTGAGAGATACAAAGTGGGATTTAGCAGAGCTGCCAGCTATCCGATCTTAATTTACCATATCCTTCTCCAACTCTAGTGTCCTCTGGAAGTCATTTATCAGTTCCAAGAATTTTTGCTTAATAATTTTGAAGGCCTAGAAAGCTGGGAAGGCAAGACAATGAATATTCCTTTCATTATGAACCTTCTGGATAGATATACTATAGATGAGATTCCCAGGGCCAGAAGTTCTTGTTGATTTGTTAACTTGAACTGAACAAACATGTTAATTGAGAAGAGAATAGACACATCATTTCACTTTATCCAAGTCATTACTACTGTTTCATATAGTGATATATTTTGATGCAAAGGAAAAAGAATTTTGCAGAGCTTAGCCACAACAATTGAGGGGCAAGTTGGAACCTAAAGCATTGCACCCTCTTTTACTCTGCTTATTCCTGAAAAAAATTGAATGGGAAAACAACATTTTGGATAGAGGAATTATTAAATTTAGTAAATACTTACAAGGTGAATTGCTGTGCAGTAGGAATAATCTAGCAGTTGAGTATTTCAAGCAAAAGGCTTTGAATTCAAACATCAACCAAATTTCACCAATATTAGGCAGTATCCTCTTAATGAGAATCCATCAGGTTAGTATTAAGTCCTGAGCATGGGCGCAAGGAACGGAGATGAGACATCAAACGGTGACTTCAACTCTTTATTGTAAAATAAGAACAGAGGAAATACTCGGGCAGCAGCAGCTCTTTTATAGAGCTGGCTGCTGTCAAAACAACCAATGATTTGAGTTTACTGCTTTCACAAGTGTCCAATAAGATGGGCCCATTTAACAGCCAATCAGACTGGCCAAAAACGACCAATCACGACTCGCTATTCAAGGGCCAATGAGAAGTGCAGGATTACAAGCCTGCTGTAAAGTAAAGCTGTTTAGGGTTGTATCGCTGCGTTGGCTTAATCCATAACACTCCTCCCCCCTCTGAGGGGTGGGGTGACGTATTCTCATAAGTAGGCAGGTGGCTTCACCTGTCTGCTTGACCTGCGCTGTTCCACCGGTTTCTATCCTGGCTCTGGTTCCGGTGGGCTGCTAGCTGGGTTGGATGGTGAAAATTGTGGCCCTGGGCTGCTTTCCCTGCTTACGCCAGTGCTGTCTTCCAGGTTCCCTGGATCTGTTTCCATCTCAGTGCTGTCACGCGGCGAGGCCACTCCCTGGCTCGGTTCTCCTTCTGACAGTGAGTATCCCCTGGTTGGTTGTGTAGACTGTTGGGTTTCGATTGTTATTTCTTCTTCTTCGGCCTCCTCAATGTTCCTTCCCCCCAGCTAGAGATTCCGAGGCTGAGATAGGACTAGGTGCTAATCTGGAACGGAGTTGGTTTATGTGGCGTTTCCACATCTTACCATCTGCAGTTTGCAGGCAATAGGATCGGGGCCCCATAAGTTGTGTTATGGTAGCGGGGACCCACAATGGGTCGCCCAAGAAGTTTTTCGCAAACACATGGTCACCTTCCTGGAATGCCTGACACTAGCTGCTGGATCCTGGAGGTTGTTCCGGCGTGTAGTTTGGGTGGAGGCGATTGAGATGTGAGCAAAGTTTCCGGCCCATCAGGAGTTCAGCTGGGGTTCTGTTCATGGTACTGTTTGAGGTTATGTGCTGAAGAAGAAGCATCCGGTTTATTTTGTTGTCAATGTCACCGTAGTCCATTTTGTGCAAGGTCTTTTTTACAAATTGAACCATTCGTTCAGCCCTACCATTGGCCGCAGGGTGAGCTGACGATGTTAAGGCATGGAGGATGCCCCGATCTGCCAGGTACTGTTCGAATGGTAGGGCAGTGAATTGGGGGCCATTATTGGAGACCAGCACATCTGGAAATCCATGGGTAGCGAATAGTTTATTCAGCTTTTTAGTGACTTCCTCTGTGGTGATGCTTTTCATCTTGTGGACTTCTAGCCAGTTTGAATAGGCATCCACTGTTAGGAGGAAAGTGTGTCCTCTTGTGGGTCCCACAAAATCGATGTGGATATGGGACCAAGGACCTCGAGGCGTTTCCCACTGAGTTGGGGGAGTTTTTGGAGGAGTGGAGTGAGTCTCCTGGCATTTGCTGCATTTTGCTACCCAGGTTATCTGTTTGTCTAACCCAGGCCACCATGCATAACTCCTGGCCAATGCCTTCATCCGCACGATGCTTGGATGTCCATCGTGCAACATTTTTAATACCCTATGTTGCAATTTCTCCGGGATTATGACTCTGCCTCCCCACACTATGTAGCCTTTTTGGGAGAATAGCTCTGTTTGACGATTCATAAATGGCTTGAACGTGTCATTGGTTGCGCTGACTGGCCAACCCCGTTCCACCCAGCTGAGGGCTCATGCCAAAAGAGGGTCCTTTTTTGTTTCTAAGGCAATGTCTCGAGCAGTCAGCGGCGGCGATTTGAGGGTTTCAATTTGCAATACGGCTAAGGTTGGAGCTGGGTACTCTATGATGTCTGGTAGTGGAGAGCGGCTCAAAGCGTCAGCATGGGGAATGGTTTTCCCTGGGCGGTGTTGCAATCGGTAATCGTAGGCGGCTAAAAATTCTGACCAACGTGTCATTCTTGGTGATAAGATATGGGGAGTTGGTTTGTTTCCCGCCAAAATACCAAGTAGCGGCTTGTGGTCTGTAATTTTGGCAAAGGGTCTCCCATACGCATATTCATGGAAACGTTTAATTGCGGATACAATAGCGAGAGCCTCTTTATCAAGTTGACTATAGTTCCTTTCGGTCTTAGACAAAGTTCTCGAAAAGAACGCAATAGGTGCCTCATTCCCATTTGGTAGGACATGGCTTAAATGGCTCCCACTCCAAATGGTGAGGCATCACAAGTAATCGTTAAAGGTAGAGTCTCGTTGTATTGCATTAATAAGCATTGGAGGTTAAGAGGTCTTTTACTTGTTGGAATGCCCTTTCTTCACGCCGTCCCCAGACCCAGGAAGCCTTTTTGTCGAGAAGTCTATGTAGGGACTCGGCTACGGTTGCCTTCTGGGGCAAGAAGATGTTATAAAAGTTAATGAGTCCCAGGAAGGCTTGGAGGTCTGTCTTATTCCTAGGTCCTGGGACGTTTTTGATTGCGGTTAGTTTTTTTTTGGTGGGGAGGATTCCCTGTCTGTCAGGAAGGTATCCCAGGAACTCCACTATCTCCGTACAAAATTGACACTTGTCCCTTTTTACCTTCAGACCAGCGTCTTTAAATTTCTGAAGAACTTTTCTGAGTTGTTGTACTAATAACTCCTTAGTGGGGGCAGCTATTAGGATGTCGTCAAAATAAGGCACAATGCCTTTTATGCTTTGTCATAGTCTCTCCATTAAACTTTGGAAAATGCCAGGAGCCACGCTTACTCCGAATTGGAGTCGATTACACTTGAAGGCGCCTCTATGTGCAACTATTGTCTGGGCTTCTGCAGTTGTCGCGTCTACAGGTAATTGCTGGTACGCCTGAGCTAAGTCCAATTTTGCAAATAATTTTTCGCCACCCAGGGAATGAAGAAGGTATTGAACCACCAGTACTGGGTAAGCACTCTGTTGAAGAGCATGATTTAGGGTGGCCCGGTAATCCCCACAAATTCTTAATGAACCATCTGGCTTCATGGGTGTTAATATTGGAGTTTCCCAGCGGGCATGGTCAATCGGTTCCAATACGCCCTGGGCTATAAGTTTATCTAGCTGCTCATCAATCTTCGGCTTTAGGGCAAAAGGCACCTGATGAGGCTTAAGCCGAATGGGAGCTACATCGGGGCTAAGATTAAATGATATAGGGGTCCCCTTGTACTTTCCTAATGTTCCTGTGAACACGTCCTGGAATTCCTGGATGAGCGCCTCTTCCCAGTCATCGCTTCTGGTTTGGTGTATGCCAGCTAGTTCAATCCCGAGTGGGGTGAACCACTGTAACCCTAACAAACTGGGTCGGTCACGATCGACGACAGTCAGGGAAGCATCCGTGGTGCGGTCCTTGAAGGATACTTGGATGTGGCTGGAACCGACAACTGGAATTCTGTTTCCCTGGTAGTCTTTTAGGATGACTCGTTGAGTGCTGAGGTCCTGGTGGCAGATGGCAGGGATCAGCTGTTTGAGGGTTTTCCAGGATACCATCGATAGGGATGATCCCGAATCGACTTTGCACGGTCGATTCTCAATAGTACCCCTTACGCGGATCTTTCTTGCATCGAACGATGAAGCGTGGCCAATAATAATGGTTTGGTGGGCCTTTTCTTGTCTCGTTGAAGAGGCAGGTGCTTGATTTCTGTAGTCGTAGTGGTTGTTCCATTGGTGGTTCAGTCGGTCCCAATTCTCAGGAGGTTTGCCTGTCGCCCAACGGAGGTTGTTCTCCCTTCAGCTGGGACTGGACTCTCGCTTGCTTCTGCAGACTTTCGCGATGTGGCCTATTTTTCTGCACGTACGGCAGAGTGCATCGAGGAATTTGCAGTCCAATCGCAGGTGGTTTGCCCCGCAACCAGCACATTGGCGCGGACGTCTCTGGTTCCTTTGCTCTCATTCCGAGCGGAGCCGGTTGACCTCCTCTTCCTCACTGTCTGGGGATGACTCGAGGTCTTCGTGGTGGGTGGTGATAGCATGCTTCTCAGTGGCGAGTGGGCTATCGTTAGCGAGTTGGCGAAGCAGTGCGTTTGCTTAGCGCATTCGAGCGGCTGACTTCCTGGTTGCTTCTGCGGCAGTAGCGTCAGCGATGACATCTGTAAGGCTGATGTCTCCTTTCACCATCAGTTTACTCTGCACGTGTGGTGCATTTAATCCCAGAACTATGCGGTCTCTTAGGGCTTCCTCGAGGTTTGCAAAACCACAAAGGCCTCCTAGGTTCCGGAGGTTGGCTACGAAATTCCCAACGCTCTTGTCCTTCCATTGGTCCCTCTGGTAAAATTCGTGAATTCGTGTCTTTGTATCAGTGTAGGTACTGCGGGTGCGTAATGGGCCTGGAGGATTGGGGTGAGGGTATCCCAATCCATGGTCTTCACTTCTGCCGTTTTTGCCAGTGTTTTAGCCAATTTGAAAATGGCAGGGCTGCAATGAGTCAGGAACACCGCTCGTTACTTTCCAGGTATAGCATCTTTTAAATTGTTGGTCTCCAGGAACATCTGGAAGCGATCTATATATGAGTCCCAGTCTTCGGTTGCTGGGTCGAATGGAGCGGGTGGTATGGCGCCGCTGGTCATCTTGCCATTTGTTGCATGCACTCTTCAGCCATGTGCTCTGTCTTGTTCGATGTGTACTTAGTCAGCTCTATCGTCTCCACATCCCATCCTCATCGCCAGTGTTAAGTCCTGAGCATGGACACAAGGAACGGAGATGAGACATCGAACGGTGACTTCAACTCTTTATTGTAAAATAAGAACAGAGCAAATACTTGGGCAGCAGCAGCTCTTTTATAGAACTGGCTGCTGTCAAAACAACCAATGACTTGAGTTTACCGCTTTCACAAGCGTCCAATAAGATGGGCCCGTTTAACAGCCAATCAGTCTGGCCAAAAACGACCAATCATGACTCACTATTCGTAGGCCAATGAGAAGTGCAGGATTACAAGCCTGCTGTAAAGTAAAGCTGTTTAGGGTTGTATCGCTGCGTTGGTTTAGTCCATAACAGTTAGGATTCTTTTCTATCACAGAACGAGTCCAGGACAAATTATTGTAAAGCTTCTTCTATTACTCATTTTTAATATTTGTGCTGTTATTTTAGCAACAAAAACCCCAGGCAGATGTATTTTTCTCTCCGCATATGGTTTGGGCAATCAGGAGGGTATAAATTCTTATACTGCTATTGCATTTCTTACTGTCTGAGCTCTCACATTGTTCATAATTGATATAATAACCAAAATTGGGGAAATATTTATGAATGTATGTGTTAGATTTTTATCCAATCTTTCTTCTAGGGGATTGAGGTGGTATACATATCATTCCAACTTGCATAGACAAGTTCAATACCCTGGAGAGTAGGGAATGCCTGAAGACAGCCAGCACTACAAAGAATTTCATTCTTGGAGTTGGTACCATATGGCATTTTCCTCACTTTAGCAACAGGGGAAGGCAAAAAAAAAGATTAATTGATAGACGTGATCTAGTTGTATAAAATATTTGAAACCCATTTTTCTGCCACAAGGCACCCAATGTACTTGGTCAAACCAAATTAAAAAAATAATTATAATATAGGATTTTTAAAAAATAACCTCTCAGCTATAATTTTGGGAAAAATATATTATAAAATCTCCAAAATCAAATATCTGTTCAACCAAATCAGCAAAAAGTGTTCTTTAGAAATCAAAAGCTATGAGCTTCAGGCAGTGAATAATTTCATGATACAGGAACATCAGCAGAAAGCCTTGCTCCCAGGGGGTCATTAGTCTAACTCTGGAGGAGAAGAAAACTGAAAGGATGCATCTTTAGCTCTTGTTACACAATTGGCAAAATCATGCAGGGGTTCCTTTGTCCTGTTCCAAGTAATGTAGGGCTATAGTTAGCACTTTGAATTATACCTGAAAACAAAGTAGTAATGTAAGAAATAAAAGTGTGTGGATTCCCCTCTTTGATGCAGGTTTTTGAGTCAATATGATGACCTTATTTGAAGCACCATATTGACATGGTTTTGAACCATCCTAAAGCAAAGATTTGATGGCTTTTCTGCTGGTTCTGTGATTCCAACAGACAATTAGCAATGTTGCACGTTCAGCTCCACAAATGGGAAAAAGTGAAAAGGATGTTGAGTGATATCTTAGCCTCTCTGACATTAATATAAGGAGCCAGCCCATCAGTTTAAATACCTCATTAAATTGTCTGCTGTCACAGCTCTTTTGGACAGGCAAAACTAATGTTGCTTTGGGCAACATTTATTTTCTCAGTTCTCAGCTTCTTTCATATGGTCAAGGCTTGCTTGCTTTTGTGCTAACAGAATGATATCCTTCTGCACCAGTTCTGCCAATACATTTAACTAAACTCCATTTAACTTGGAGTATGTCCAAGAGGGACCAAGTTTGCCAAACATCTATGCCTGCCTTCCTCATCCCAGAAAACATCAATCAGAAATAGAAGGCTCACTCTTGTGGGTGCCAGAAAACAAAGTGTTTTTAAACCCAGCTTTAAAATGTTGCATTTTAAGGCAGCTTTTCCTTGTTTAGGTTTTCAATTGAATTTGGATTCCATGTTGTATCAGCCAACTTCTCTGTAAGCTTTTTGCTAAGCAGTAAATGATCTGTTGTGTTTTCCTCACTTCCAAAGTTTCTGCCTTAAAGAGGCATGGAAGAATATTTCAAAAGTATATCATAATAAAATCTTTAAAGGCGTCTAAGTGAAACTTGACAGAGTTACATGTTCCTGAAAGATCAACCATCTCAGCTATTTTCATTCAATTCTGACAAAATCATCATGACCCTATTTGACATTTCCTTATGAATGGGTGCTTTTAAATTAAATCTTGAATTGGTTCAGATTTAGCTACTATCAAAGCTTGAATCACAGATTGAATCATGCCCTTTTCCTATCTGGAATTTCCAGTTTGAATTCCATCCCTGTTGATTCACACAAGCCTAATAAAGCCATACGACCTTAAAAAGACCCCTGCTACACCAGACCATTAGCCATCTAAACCATAATTTTACAACATTTATATTGTCATATGGATGCATTTGAGAAAATCATAAACCAGTACCAGGGATTATTTACTTGTTGCCTATGATTCCAAAGTTAACTATGTACTCCATGAAAGAATATTTCTGTAGCTTCTGTGGAACCTTGAATCTGGCTTCCTGAATTACATAGCAAATTCTTCCAGAGATCCTTCCAACCAAGGTCTCTTTTAGGTCTTCTAAAATGTATTTTTATCAAATCCATTGCTAAAACTTCTACTGAGAGGACCAGAGGGATTCTATGAGATAATTATTTTTTCTTCCTCCTTCCATTCAATAAGCAGAAACAAACATCCCATCTATACATATGAACTTATTAAAGTTTTTGATATAACACAGACACAATGGTAATATTAAAGTACACTATGTTAGTGATCTCAGTGGGGATGAATTTTCAAGTGCCTTTCAGGGAAGCTTCAAGTTAAAGTCTTCTCTCACAACAGCTTGAACAGATTTTTTTACAGGACATATCAACATACAGTATATAGGCAAACAATTATCCTCTTGACTCTGCCTTTCTGGATTAGACTTCTAATATACTTACCTTAGTTTCCATCTTCTTCTTCCAATTCACCTTTGGCTAAATTCATTGGGAGTTTTCTAAGGTAGTTAAATTCCAAACCTCTCACTCCATGTTGGCCAAACTGATAATTGATTGTCCTGAATTTCTTGAAAAAAAATCTCATGCTTTCTCTCTTTCACCTCTTGCTATATGTAGTCTCTGATTCATAAGTAGATATCTATGGAGATTCTCAGTCATCCAGGTCATGGTTGTCCCAAAGATGCTTTTTTCAAGAGGCAACTGGACTTTCTTGTTTTGCTTTGAAGACATTTCACTTCTCATCCCAGAAGTTTCTTCAGCTCTGACTGGATGAAGTGGAATGGAAGGATTTATATTTCTTGCAGTCACCGGGTCATTTGCATTCTCTTAGAGAGTCATTGAGGCTATGTATAGATTTATCTGTGTCATCAGGGTCAACTGAGTGGTGCAAATGGGTGCGGAGTCTTAGAACTGTTGAAAGGACTGTGTTGTGGACTGGAGATAGATGATACCTCCACCTCTGTTGAGAGAGGGCTGTTCAATTTTGATATAGATGGCCTCTTGGAGCCCTCTTTCAAACCAGCGGTCCTCTCTGTCCAAAATGTGGACTTTGCTGTCTTCAAAAGACTGGTCTTTGTCTTTTAAATGCAAATGGAATGCTAATGTAGTCCTGAGGGTTTGTTCTCCTATGTTTATGCCATTAAGTGGTTGGAGGATTTTTTTGGCCAATGTATAGATCTGCATATGTTTTACTGCATTGTATTCAGACTGACCTTTTTTAGTATCAACATTAAGTACTTAGGTACATTTAAAATATAATATTTAAGAATCCACAGGGGACAAAAGAGTGATATAGTTCCAACTAATAGGTGGGGATTTTTTTTCCCTAGCCAAATATAAGCTTAGTACTTCTGTAATATGTGCATCTTTCTAGCAAAGGATAGACATTTAATATTGTCTCTCTAAGGAAATGCTAAAACTGTAATTGGGTATGGTTCCTCAAACAGCCATAAGATGGAGCCAGAAACCTGGGTTGTTGATGTTCTAGTTACTAGATGTTCTGATGGTCGATGTTTTTGGTTCCTGCATTTTTCCCTATTGACTGTTGCTGATCGGCATTCTTCTTGGATTGTTGTGAGTCTGTTTACTGAATTGTTTAAGATACTGGACTTTGATTTTGGATTATCCCTGGACTGAATACTGACTGCTTTAACCCTGTATGACTTGGACTGCTTGTTGGACTTTGCTTAACTGTTTATTGGAAGTAAAACCTACATTTTACTATTCAGTGTATCTGTGTGCTGGTTGTGTGTTATTCAACATCACTCTCACTACATTTCCCTATGTGCACTCATTCTTCTAACAAGGAATTACCTCAACAGTTGATCTCAGGTGCTTTCTCAAAACAGTAATTGGCTAAGACTCATTTTAAACCAAATGAAGTAGGAGCACTACATTATTTGTGTACACTAAGTTTGCAATATGCTAATTGCCTAACATTAGTAGTGGTGCTCTTGATTTCTTCTTTGGCCCACAATAGAATTGAGGTACAAATTGAACAATGTGGCAGCCAAAATGGTTCCTTGTCCTTCCTCTTCAAGTTGGAATTTCTTAGTGCAGCTTCTTGCATATTGTAACAAAGATTTATTTCAGAATTCTCATGCAGCTTTTATTTAGTAGATGTTACTGTCTATCATAGTATTACTGTGTTTGCCCTTCAGCATTGTTTTGAAGATAAGATTGAATGCAAAGTTGCAATTATCATACCTGTGCACAATACTCCAAGAATGATCTCCCGGTGGGCTTGTTTAATGGCATTGTATTAGTTATTCCATTTCAAATAATTAGTGATTCTAACCATGGAATGTGTCCTTTTTTAAACTACAAGTACTGTTCTTATTTCCAGCAGTCAACCTTCCCACTATTTAGGTAACCCAGTAGAACACATTGTTATGAAGCTCTCCTGCTGGCATATAAGAAAGCACGGGTGTCAAACTCATTATGTCACATCGCCATCACATGACATTTAGTGACATTTTTTCCCATTCACAAACTGGGGTGGGCATGGCCTGCACATGACACATCCGGCCCATGGGCCGCCAGTTTGACACCCCTGTAAAATAAAGGATCAATTTAGCATATAGAAGAAGGTCTTTTCATCTAGAACTCTTGAGTTATGCTATACATGCCTTTGGTGTAATAGATCCTTATTCTCCCAGATACAAATAGGCAAGCACACACATGATTGCCTATTCTCCTGCTGAATCTATATTTTAGGGGCCAATTGTAATGCCTACAAAGGTCTTTAAGATCACTATGATATGGTAATCTGAACAAGATAATATCCTGATATGGTGAGCATGCTTTAGAAATGACTATTGAGAAATCATCCTCTACTAGAAAGGTGTCATGCCCCTGTTGGACTCTGACTCCAAGGGAGAGATGGAACACTTGACAGGGATTAGGTTCTGGTGGTTGTGGAGGAAACTGAGGAAGAGCACAGGCCAGATGGTCATTCAGAAGAAGACCCAGGCCCATCACCTCTTCACCCTAGGGCACGTAGGGAGGAATGGATAAGGGAGAAACATGAGTGGTGTGGTCTATGGGGGAGGAAGGGGCCCTGATCCCCTTCATGGGCTGCAGCTGGGAGGACTGGTTAAAAGGACAAACTGTGCATGGCAAAGTTGCTGGAAGCAAAGCATGCTATTTTGTCGGAGTTTATCTGTGTTTTGGCTTCCTCCCAACTGTGGTTGCTGCATTATCTGGTAGAAGTCCGCAATTAATCATACTTGCCTGCTATAGTAATTTCTTCAGTGTGGCATGTTGAGGTTTTTTAATTTTGAATTAACTTTACTTTGGGTGCAGACTGCATTTATTCCCTCTGTAAACTGTTTTCTTTAAGAGTTTGATATCCAGCCGAGGATAATTGAACATTGGAGCCAAGTTGGAGGCATTAAAGGGACTTTCTTCTATTTTTGTGACTTGGCTATTTTTGTGTCATGCCCCAGGTCATCACAAAAGGTATGTTTTCTTCATTAAGAAAAACTCTAAATTTCATACCTTCTCCTTCAAAAGGTTTATTGTAAACAGCACTCTGGTTTTGTTTTGGGCAGCTGCTAATTAAACTTTATCTAACAAAGAATGCTGGTTTGGGTTTTTTTCATGAGCTTAGAGTAATATTACATTGAGATGACTGGGAAGTTGGGAACAATAATTAACAATATACATCTGGCACAATTTCCTTTGAGATCAATAGTGCTACATAGTGCAGAGCATAAGCAAAGTTTAATCCTAAACAATAACCATTTCCTATTCATTTATTCAAATAGTCCTACTTATATTATCACACTTTGGGAAACTGCAAAGTGAAGGTTAGGCAGAATAGGAACATTAAAGGTAATCTCTATCTCTGATTTGAGAGCCCTCATGCCTGTGAATGAAAAACATTACAACATTAGGGAATACAGCATTACAACATATGTATTATGAGAACTTTACTGTCTATCTCACAATATACCCAAATGGCATCAAGGAAGAGAGACACAGATATTACGTTATGTTATGATCCTGTGTATGAAATTTTTCATAAACCCCAAACCTTGTTCATTGTGATATGACACTGTCCTATTTCAGGTTTCAAACTCACACAGTTGCTAGGTATTTATTCAAGATTGAGTAGAAAGAAATGTATATCAAAACAGCATCCCTGGGAAAGAAAGCTTTCTGGGTAGTTTTGCTTTCAGCAAGAATATAAAGAAAAGAAGGCTAAATCCAGTCAGAGAGCCAAACCAGGTTTGTAAGTCCAAATATCAAAGTTTAGGATTTTTACATGAGCAGGATTCATAGGAACAAGAAGCCAAAACAGAAGATCAAATCATTCCAATAGAGAAACCTGGATCAGAAATGCCTCTTAAAGCAGGCTATCGCCACCTACTCTTAATTACAATACTTATCCCCTTGCTTGGCAAGGAGCCTCATTGAGCGACTTTGCTCAGCTTTGTTCTCTACTGATTGAGTTCAAGGGCTTGGAAGTCATTCCTCATAATCTTCTTACTCCAGTGATTGATAAGTCTTAGGTGATTCTTGGCTTGGTGTCTCCTGAGGCTGACATTTTACTGATTAAGCCGGACCAGCTTCTTCAGAGTCTGGTTCTGGTTCATGACAGACATAACACCTATATCTCTCTTCTATGAAAGCTTAAGGAAAAGTTCATTTTATATACGGTTCTAATAGCACTCTAGATCAGGGGTCACTAACCTTTTGGACCTCAGGGATGTTGAGGTAATTCCCTGTTAGGAGAATGAGTGCATATAGGGAGACTATCTGAGAATAGTGTTTGAATAATACACATACAGAACACAGATACACTGTACAGTAAATGTAGGTTTTTACTTCTAGAAAGGTTTAAGCAAAGTTCAAAATAAGCAGTCCAAAGTCATTCACAGATAAATCAGTCAGTTTTCAATCCAGGGATAATCCAATAACAAATTCCAGTGTCAAAAATAGTTCAGTATCAGACTTACATCAAATCCAGTAATATCAGTCAATTAGAAGAAATGGAGGAACGGCAATACTTTCCAACAGAAGGAAACACTCAGAGACATTCTCTTCTGAGACTAAGACTAAACAACCCAGGTTTCTGGCTCCATCTTATGGCCATTTGAGAAACCACATCTAATTACAGTTTTGCATTTTTTTAAAGATACAGTTTCAAAATGTTTATCCTGGTTTATATATTTCTAACCCAAATACCTGTTAGGTGATTTATATCCCTAACAAGGATGACCAAACTCATAATTTTAAATCCCAGGGACCACTACCCAGTTCTGTGGGTGTGGCCTAATTTGTGGGTGTGGTTTGGTGATCATATGACTGGGTGGGCATGGCTCGTATGTAAATATTATACATATTTATATAAATATTGAATTTTTTATTTAAAAAGAGCAACTTTTACCCAAAATCAGGCAAATAGGCAGGCAGATTGAGTTGCTCACAGAATCATTCGGTGATCTATCTATCTGCCATCGGCTAGCTCAGACTCTCAAATTTGCTTGTCATGAGTCTGCAGTGAATAATAGAATCTTCAGTCCTAAGGGAGGTTCAGCTGTGCTTAAAAGCAGAGCCAAAGATCTAAAGACTACCTAGAAAGCAAGAAATCCAACCATTTCCTACTTCCTGGCTAATCTAAATGTCCTGGCACAGCAGAACACCTGATGGTCAAAAAAATAGCAATTTAGCAGGCAAGTTTGCCGGGTAAGGAGTGAGTGCAGGGAGAGTTCCTGCAGGCCATGTGGGTGGCACAGCCTTGTGTTTCTGCACAGCCTGGATTAATTGCTTTGGGGGGGGGTGCTCTGGGAGTGAGATTTCTCTGTGGCTCACCAAAATTTTCTCATGGCCTACCAGTGGGCCCTGGCCCACCAGTTGGCAACCACTGCTCTAGATATTCCTTTGTGCAACTAACTTCTCAGCATAAGGAGTTGGTTGCTCCTAAAGCTAATGTATCATGTTTAGTAATCTAAACTGTGAAGTCTAATTCCTGACAGAAAATTGAAACCCATGGAATAACATCTGGCTACCAATATCTGAAGAGTTTCTATAAAAATAAAATCAGTCATGTGATGCATCCTGATGGTCAGTAAAACTACATATTTTAGTATTTATTTGATTTGGCAATCACTTACAAGATACAGGTATAAGAATAAACATAGTTTTGAATACATGAGATAGATACTTATAAGAAAAATATAAAGAAACAATAGGACAGGGACGGTAGGCATGATTGGTGTGCTTATGCACGCCCCCTAACACTGAGTCTTTCTCTCTCTCTCTCTCTGCCTAATCCAACTCATTGTGTTATTGTTGGTGGGAAAAGAGGAGAAAAGAACCAGCTATGTAACCTACCTTTAGTTCCCAAAGAAATATATAAATATAATTTATGCTAAAATGTATTTAATTTTATTAAATTTCATATTTCTTAACCATCCATCTCCCTCTGAGAGGGGCTCTGGGAGGTGAAAATATAAAAACGTTTAATAATATAAATGTACAATTTCACCTATTGCTTCTACTCTACTCTAACTTCTCTTTAAAAATCTCTTAGATCAGGGGTGTCAAACTGGCAGCCTGCGGGCCAGATGCATCACATGCAGGCCATGCCCCACCCAACTCCATGAAGGGAAAAAGCATCATGATACATCATATGATGGCAATGTGACGTGGCAAGTTTAACAACCATGTTTTAAATGTTTGGGGGGAAACTATCCTCAGCTTTTAATCTTTTCTTCTCCATATTAAGCATACCCATCTCTTTCAACTATTCCTTGAAAATATAAAGACCATGAATTATTTTCCTTTGTTATTTTTCATCTAATTTTGATAGAGATTCTTAGACCATGACTGGGAATTTATCTGGGGCATCTGATAAAGACATTATTTTGCTTTCTCCTTTTTCTCTTTTTTTCCTTTGCCTTTAATATTCAAATCCATTCTTCCCATGTATTCATTTGTTTTGGTGATTTTTATAAATTCAGCAAGATGGAGAACAGATTATTACTTGGAACAACTTTTCTACAATCAAAAAGATAACCATTCTAGATAAATAGGGAAAAGATTAGGGATCCAAAATGGATCTATGTGGTTATGGGAGTTTTAAACAAAATTATATGAGGATAATCAGCAAGTGGGGAGAATTTACTGTCTGCCTTCCTTGTTCTCTCTTAGCTGCCTTAAGAGACTTGAAACTTAAAATATATCTCATCTGAAGGCAAACCACTTCAGACAAAAAGCCGGCACCTTTATGAAGTTATTGTTCTCTAAGGTAATTAAAACACTGATAGGATTTGGCTGAGGAGCAGAGGTACTGAAAGCAAATGGAGGAAAAATCATAATATTAAAAGAACCTCTTATCACATCTTCAATTAGCCATGCTGTCTCGGCAGCAAGTTAACTGCATGGCTCATTACTGATGAATAACTGCCATTAAAAGTAATAGACTAAAGCCTGCAAAATGGGGATGGCCAATCAAAGAAAGGTTTAATCCAAAACCATTTGGCAGATGATGAGGGGAGAGGCAACAGGACTCCATTCCGGCCAACCCTGTGAAGTGGTCAGCACATATGCTGAGGGCATTGGACCCAAACTCATCTAGCTTGATGGTACAATAAATACAGTATATTTCACTGTCTCTCCATTTCAAGATAGTATGTCAAAAAGGGAATTAAAGAGGAGCAAAGGAAGAGAAAAGAGCCTATCAATATGAGGGCAGCAAAAATAATAAGAGCAATATTCTAACACTATTCTAACTCTCATCAGGCCTATTTCTGAGATCAGGAAGATTGTTTAAAATGAGAACACACTTGAAGATCACATGGCTCTCTATTAACTGTCTGTGTAGCCAGCCTGGGATTGATTCACATGCATGAAAGTAAATATGCCCCTCCTCATCTTGTAATCAAAGGCCTTGCTGTATGTGGCTCTGCCATCTGATGGTTTTCTTAGGTTCAAGTGGAGATCGGGAAACAGGGATGAAACGTTCTTGGATGTTATGAACTAATAAAGGCGTTTAATAAAGTTTTAACAACCTTAAATAAAAAGCAGGGTTCTAATCCTGCACTTCTGATTGGCCGATAATAGCGACATTGGATTGGTCCTTTCTGGGAAATCTGATTGGCTGTTAACGGGCCAACTCTCATTGGTTCAAGGGTTTAACACTTCAATGTTTTCATTGGCTAATAGGACAGCAGCCAACCCTATAAAAGGCCTGCTGCTGCCCTAGGTAATTGCTCTGTTCAGTATGCTTAATAAAGAGTTGAAGTTCACTGTTCACTGCCTCGTCTCCATTCCTTGTACCCATGCACAGAACTTAATACTGGCAACAAGGATGGGATGCGGAGACATCTGAGCTGATTGAACACTCACAGAGCACCAAACAGAGCACGTGGCTGAAGGCACATCGACAACAGAAAACATGTCCAGTGGCGCCATACCATTTGACCCGCCACAAGAAGACTGGTACATGGACCAGTTCCAGATGTTTCTAGAGACCAACAACTTGAAAGACGCAACTACAGGGAAAAAGCAAGCAGTGTTCCTGACCCATTGCGGGCCTGCCGTCTTTAAGATGGCCAAGGCACTAGCGAAACCGGCTGAGGTGAAATCCATTGACTGGGACGTCCTCGCGCCCCTTCTACGGGCCCACTATGCACCCACCATACCAACGCTTGTCCAAAGACATGAGTTTTATCAGAGGGACCAATGGAAAGGAGAGAGCGTCGCAGATTTCATCGCGGACCTCTAGAACCTGGGAGGCCTCTGTGGGTTTGCAGGCCTCCAAGAAGCTCTGAGAGACCGAATAGATGACCACACAGCACAGAGCAAGATCATGGCCAAAGGGGACATTGATCTTGCCAATGTCATCAAAGACGCTACTGCAGCAGAAGCAACCAGGAAGTCGGCCACCCGAATGCGCCGCACCAACGTACTGCTCCGTCAACTCACCAACAATACCACACCTCGCCGAGAGAGGCACACAACAGCGGCCCACCACAAGGACCTCGAATCTCCATCAGAAAGTGATGAGGAGGAGGTCAACCGGCTATGGTCCGAACACGACCAACGCAACCTGCGGAATCGAAGACTACTGCACCAATGTGCGGGTTGTGGGGCAAACCACCCATGATCAGATTGCAAATTCCTCAATGCACTCTGCCATTCGTGTGGGAAAAGAGGCCACATCGGGAAGGTCTGTAGAAGCAAGCGAGGATCCAGCCCAATTCGGAGAGAAAACAACTTCCGCCAGACCACAGGAAATCGTCCTGTGAGTCGGGAACACTTGAACCACCAATGGAACAACCACTCCTCCAGAAATAAAACACTTGCCACTTCAACGAGACGGGAAGAGGCACACCAAACCATTACCATTGGTCACGCTTCATCGTTAGATGCAAAGAAGATCTGAGTGAGGGTCGCCATCGAGAACCCATCTTGCGTGATGGAAGTCGACTCAGGGTCATCCCTCTCAATGGTTTCCTGGAAGACCCTTAAACAGTTAATCCCTGCCATCCGGCGTCAAGACCTCAGAGCCCAAAGAATTATACTCAAAGATTATCAGGGGAACCGAATTCCAGTCGTCGGCTCCAGCCAAGTCCAAGTATCATTCAAAAATCGTACTGCATCGTTACCGCTGACCGTCGTCGATCACGACCGACCAAGTTTGTTAGGCCTTCAATGGTTCACCCCACTCGGGATCGAGGTAGCCGGCATTCACCAAACCAGAAGCAACGACTGGGAGGAGGCCCTCATCCAGGAATTCCAGGATGTCTTTGCAGACAAACTAGGTGAGTACAAGGGGACCCCGATATCATTTAACCTTAACCCTGAAGTAGCCCCCATCTGCCTTAAGCCTCATCAAGTACCTTTTGCCCTAAAACCAAAGATCGACAAGCAGCTCAATAAATTAATAGCCCAGGGTGTTTTAGAACCAACTGACCATGCTCATTGGGAAACCCCAATCGTAACACCCATCAAACCGGATGGATCATTAAGGATTTGTGGGCACTACTGGGCCACTCTCAATCACGCCCTTCAACAGAACGCTTACCCGGTGCCGGTGGTTCAACACCTTCTCCATTCCCTGGAGTTGGAAAAGTCTTCGCTAAATTGGATTTAGCGCAGGCGTATCAACAACTGCCTGTGGATAAAAAACCACGGAAGCACAGACGATCGTTACGCACCAAGGCGCTTTTAAATGCAACCGACTCCAATTCGGAGTGAGCGTGGCCCCAGGGATTTTTCAAAGTCTGATGGAGAGACTTTTGCAAGGGATCAAGGGGGTCGTGCCATATTTTGACGATGTTTTAATTGCGGCCCCAAATAGAGAAGTACTAGAGAGGCGTCTTAGAATGGTTCTCCAGAAATTTTAAGACTCTGGCCTAAAGGTTAAAAAAAATAAATGTCAACTGTGTACAGAGAAAGTAGAGTTCCTGGGGTACCTAATCGATAAGCAAGGCATTCACCCCACTAATAGCAAACTAAGAGCGATTAAAAATGCCCCAAGACCCAAGAATAGGACAGACCTCCAAGCTTTCCTGGGGCTCATTAACTTTTACAACATCTTCTTGCCCCAGAAGGCTAGCGTAGCTGAGCCCCTACATAGACTTCTCAACAAAAAAGCCACCTGGGTCTGGGGACACCGAGAGGAGCACGCATTCTGACAGGTGAAAAACTTACTAACCTCCGATGCTGTTTTAATGCAGTATAATGAGACTTTGCCTTTAACCATTACGTGTGATGCGTCATCGTTTGGAGCAGGAGCCATTTTAAGTCATGTGTTACCCAATGGTAGAGAAGCCCCTATTGCCTATTTTTCAAGGACTTTATCGAGAGCTGAACGCAACTATAGCCAAATTGACAAAGAGGCTCTTGCTGTTGTATCTGCTATGAAATGGTTTCATGAATATGTGTATGGACGAGCTTTTACTATTATTACCGATCACTTGCTGGGAATTATAGCGGGAGACAAGCCAACCCCCTATATATTGTCACCTAGAATGACTCGTTGGTCAGAGTTCTTAGCTGCGTACAATTATAAATTGCAACACCGCCCAGGGAAAGCCATTCCCCACACTGATGCATTGAGCCGTGCCCCACTTCCAGAAACCGTCAACGACCCAGCTCCAACCCTCACGACACTCCAGATTGAAACCTTACATTCACCGCCGCTAACAGCCAGAGACATCGCTATCGAAACAAAATGAGATCCTGTCCTGGCGCAAGTTCTCAGCTGGGTCAAACAAGGATGGCCAGTAGAACAAACCCCTGATGACTTCACCCCTTTCAGAAACCAGCAAACAGAATTTTTCTCACAGAAAGGCTGCATTCTATGGGAAGACAGAGTCGTCATCCTAGAGCAGTTACAACGAGCAGTTTTTTAAGCATTGCATGACGGTCACCCCAGCATCGTGCGTATGAAAGTGCTGGCACGAAGCTACACATGGTGGCCGGGCATCGATAAGCAGATCGAAGCCTGGGTGAAGACTTGTCTAAAGTGCCAAGAAGTCAGCAGTGCCCCACCTAGAGCAACTCCAACGGAGTGGGAAACCCCCCGGAGGCTGTGGTCCCGCATCCACATTGACTTTGCGGGACCTACTAAGTGACATACGTTCCTCCTAACAGTGGATGCCTATTCCAACTGGCTCAAAATCCACAAGATGAAGACTACTACAACCTATTCAGTCATCCGCAAATTAAATAAACTATTCGCAACACATGGACTGCCAGACGTTTTAGTCTCCGATAACGGACCCCAGTTCATGGCCCTGGCGTTCGAACAATTCTTAGCAGACCGGGGCATCCGCCATGCGCTAACCTCGCCGGTGCACCCTGCGGCCAATGGAAGAGCCGAGCACATGGTCCAATTTATTAAAAAAATTCTCCACAAGATGGACCATTGGGACATTGACGACAAACTGAACAGAATACTTCTACTCCAACACATCACCCCGCACAGCGTAACCAACAAAATGCCAGCTGAACTGTTGATGCGATGCAGGCTTCGCTCCCACCTCTACCATCTCCACCCAGCCTACGCGCCAGAGAAACCCTGTGGATCTAGCGGAAATTGCCACGAATTCAAGGAAGGCAACTTAGTCTTCGCTAAAAATCTTTCTGGCGAACCGTTGTGGGTCGAAGCAACCATAACCCAAGCCACCGGGCCCAGATCATACCGCGTACAAACAAGAGATGGGAAAATATGGAAACGCCATATAGATCAGCTTCGCTCTAGGTTGCAACCCAGTTCCCATGACTCCTGTGACCCTCAAACTGAGGGGGGAGGGGATGTCGAGGGAACCGAATTCGAGATGCTGGATGACAAAATCAAAGGAAGTCAGCAGCCTGGCGCATCACCTGAAGAAGAATCAGGAATGGGGGTTGCCTCACAACAGAGAAATACCTCAACGGAGGCGAGCCCGCAGAGACCGGAGGACAACAACAAAATCAGCAGCGCCGAGTTGTCCTGTGAGGATGCGGAACCGCCTGTACCAGATAAATCAAAAAACGTTCCACCAAAACCGGACTACAGACAGGAACCGGTGGGACAGCGCAAATCTAATAGACAGTTGAAACAACCTGCATATCTACGGGATTACGTCACCGCACCCGTCAAACGGAACCTAGGGGAAAGGGGTGTTATGAACTAATAAAGGCATTTAATAAAGTTTTAACAACCTTAAGTAAAAAGCAGACTTCTAATCCTGCACTTCTGATTACCCGATAATAGCGACATCGGATTGGTCCTTTCTGGGAAATCTGATTGGCTGTTAACGGGCCAACTCTCATTGGTTCAAGGGTTTAACACTTCCATGTTTTCATTGGCTAATAAGACAGCAGCCAACCCTATAAAAAGCCTGCTGCTGCCCTAGGTAATTGCTCTGTTCAGTATGCTTAATAAAGAGTTGAAGTTCACTGTTCACTGCCTCGTCTCCGTTCCTTGTACCCATGCGCGAACTTAACACTGAATGAAGTAGTGGATGCACATCAGGATGCCTTTTGGTCCTATATAATGTGCAGTCTCCATACTTTCGGTGAATGTTACTTTTTTCCTAGAAAACAATTGAGAAAGCTTTTAAAAATATGCCATGGAATTAAAAGAAAATAATAATCTTCAGATCGCAGATTTTGTGCACATCTTATGTAATTGAATTTAAACCACCACTAACAACAGATTTGTATCGATACAATATGAATGCAGGGGAAGTAAATTATGCATCCCAGAACATAACATTGGTAAAGCTGCTCTCTGCCCACCCCGAAAGCTTCACAAATCATCTCTACCATTTTTATGTAGGGAAGTGCACCTACACCTAAATTACAACTACATATAATTTATATTTTCTAAGAAAAAATGCAAAAGATTTCTTAAAAACAAAGTAGATGTTACATGATGCTCTGCAGCCTCCCAGTTCCCTTACTCCCAGGTTTTTATTTTATTTTTTTTCTGAAAAGAATTTATGAAAAATACAGACAGATAGAAAGAATTTGCTGAACTTCAGGATAATGTCTGGGGAAACCTTGGCACTCAGGAGATCACTATTTCCTGAGTGAAATTTCTCAAAATGGAACACACTTGCTGTTTTGCAGGCATGGCAGTTACCCCAATATAATAAAACCTGAAAAAAGAGGAATATATCCTACTCCTTTCTTCTTTATTCCCACTCACTCTAGATATCCATCTCATTGCTTCTCTGAGAAAAGAAATATAGTCGTATATACTGTATTTCTCCCTCTCTTATGACATGCAGATGATTAGAACTACAATTCTTGATTCTAAAATATAGTGTTGTGGCACACCAGAAATAGACTATCTCTCCCAGGATTTCAGAAACAAGATGAGGGCCAAATTCTAGTCCTACTCCCTCTCTATGTAACCCCATCACACCTGAAAAGATTATTCCTGCCTTCCCACCCAATTACATTGATATAATTTTCTTATTGGCTCAGCTGCTGGATAGTTGCTAAGGCTGAGCCCTCACTATCTTTAGTTGGTTTTATTCTGCTGAGTTTTGCCTCCTTTCTTCTGGCTGACAGGATAAAGTCCCTTTTATCTTCTTGTTCAATGCTCTGCCCAAGGCAGAAATCTTCATACCATCTTGGATAAGTGATTGTCCTATCTATTCTTAAAAACCTCCAGTAATGGAGCACCTGCAACTCTGAGAGGCAAGCTATTCCATTGATAATTGTTCTAAGCTCTCTCTCTCTCTCTCTGCTAAAAAGAAGAATTTCAATGAAATGTTACACAATAGAGTGCTTATTTCTCTGGCCAATCAAGCACTATGTCTTTCTGTTCCATTTGTTCATGGTTTTCTTTTCCTATTTAAATTTTGTGACTTTTGTCCACTCAGTCCACATTCAACTACCTAAAAGGGAGACATCTTCTTCCCACATAAATATTTTTTCGTTCTTGAAACCCTTAACAGTCTCCCTAACTTACTTATACTTCATTCTTGTTTTTCAACAAGTAGAATTGGGACAAATTAATTCAATCTAACCCCTCCCCCCAGGTCTCCATTGTATATTTGTGCTTCTCTGTTATGGTGAGTGTGCAATTCCATTTAATATTACATATGCATCAGCATACAACACTTGCTCAGCATTGGTCAATATTGAGCTGCCTACTGGCATACAGAACTCTAGCTGAATCTTTGCCCAGGAGCTCAGCTTGCCAGAAAGCCATTGAAATTAGCAGCTGTGATGGATTATTAGCAATAGCTAATGACTAGGCAATTATTGTTCTTTGTGCCACATTTTGGGATGCTTGAAAAGCAGCATTGCTCATCAACCAGCTCAGCTTGCTTAAGTAGGAACTGAAAGAGCACCTCATGCCAAAAGGAGCACAACATTTTTAGGAACCACACCCTGGAAGTGAAAATGATGAGTTTTCTGAAATCTAACTCTCCACTTTTACTCTCTTGCTTACTATCTTTTTTGCTCTCAGTTCCTTTAAAGTGAAAAAAGATAGTTTCCCCTGTCTCATCATGCCAACTCATCTCCATTTCTTAGCCATGGGAGCCAAAATGTCCAAAGACATTTTTGTGGTCATGCGGCTAGCATGACTACATGCCAAAGCACATGAAATGCTTTTACCTTCCCATCCAAGTGGTACCTATTGATCTACTTGCATTTGCATGCTAGGTGGGCAAGTAATGGGGCAAGTAATGGGAGATCATCCTGTTATGCAATGCTCAGGAATGGAATGGAATGGAATGGAATGGAATAGAATAGAATAGAATAGAATAGAATAGAATAGAATAGAATAGAATAGAATAGAATAGAATAGAATAGAATAGAATTCTTTATTGGCCAGATGTGATTGAACATACAAGGAATTTGTTTTGGTGCTTATGCTTTCAGTACATATAAAAGAAAAGATACATTCGTCAAGAGTCAAGAATCATAAGGTACAACACTTAATAATAGTCATAGGATACAATAAGCAATCAAATCATTCTAGGAAACAGTCAATATAAATCATAAGGATACAAGCGACAAAGTTATAGTCATACAGTCACAAGTGAGAGAGATGAGTGATAAGGAGTGATATGAAGATTAATAGTAATAGTAGTGCAGACTTTGTAAATAGTTGGACAGTGTTGAAGGAATTATTCGCTTAGAAGAGTGATGGTGTTCGGGAAAAAACTGTCTTTGTGTCTAGTTTAGCTGGTGTGCAGTGCTCTATAGCGTCATTTTGAGGGTAGGAGTTGAAACAGTTTATGTCCAGGATGTGAGGGATCTGTAAATATTTTTTTTCCATACTAGCAGGCTTGTAGGCCTGCATTCCTATTGGTCCGGAAAAGCCGGGTGGTGATTGGACAATATTAAGCAATTCCAATTGGTTCATATCGGACTGCCGCGATTGGGTAAAACCAAGCGCGGCAAGCTCAAAAGCATGTCATAGGCTGTCTAGCCGCAGCCAGCTCTATAAAAAGAGCTGCCATGGCTAGGATTTTTGTCTCAGTATCTGGTTTCTCAATAAAGAGCTGTTGTTACTACTTCGAGTCTTGTCTCTCCTTGGGACCCACCACTGAGACTTAACACTGGCGACGAGGGTGACATACTGAGACAACAAAGCTGACTAGCACATGGCAGACAATGCATAGATGACCAGCAAGATGGCCAGCAGCGCTGTGCCACCCACACCATTCAATCCAGCCAGCGAGGACTGGGAGTCCTACATTGATCGTTTCCAAATGTTCTTGTAATCAAACAACCTGAAGGATGCCACCGGCAACAAGAAGCGAGCAGTCTTTCTAACACACTGCGGACCCGCCATTTTTAAAATGGCCAAGGCACTTGCGAAGCCTGCAGATGTCAAGACAATGGATTGGGATACCCTAGCTCCCATCCTCCAGAACCATTACGCCCCGGCGGTGCTGACCCCCATCCGTCGGCATGACTTTTACCAGAGGGATCAGTGCGAGGGCGAGAGCATCGGAGAGTTCGTAGCTGACCTGAGGAACCTAGGAGGCTTATGTGGATTCGCTAATCTAGATGAGGCCATGCGTGACTGAGTCATCCTCGGCCTGAAAGACCCAACTCTCCAAAGCAGGCTAAAGGAGACATCTCCCTCGCCGACGCCTTAGCTAAAGCCACTGCAGCCGAGGCCACCCGTAAGTCAGCAGCGTGAATGTGACGTTCAAATGGAACCGACCACCAACCCACCAATGAAATGACAACTGCAGCAGAAAAACACACAGCATCCACACACCATGGCGACATTAAATCCCCTTCTGACAGCGATGAAGAAGAAATTAACAGACTTCAGTCGGAACGTGAGCAACAAGACCAGCGCGGTCATAAGTCAAGTTACCAATGTGCCAGCTGCAGAGGAAATCACCCCTGTTCCGAATGCAAGTTCCTGGACACTGTTTGTCGTTTTTGCGAAAAACGAGGGCATATTGCCAAAGTATGCTGCAACAAACGAAATTCTCACCCCCGATGATGGGAAAACAGCCCAAGAAGAAGAGATGGCACCCCCACCATAAACCGGGACCGCCAAAATGACAGCCGATGGAACTGAGACAACTGACCCAGGAAGTTTATCGAGGTACCCAGAAGAGAAAAAATGCACCAAACAGTCACCATTGGCCATGCTTCATCAATAGATGCACGAAAGATATGTGTAGAGGTCACCATCGAGAATCACCCTTGCACCATGGAGGTAGACTCCAGCTCCTCCCTCTCTATGGTCTCCTGGAGGACCATAAAATGACTAATTCCCAGCATCCACCGCCAAGAGCTAAGCGACCAGAAATTAATATTGAGAGACTATCAAGGAAATCGCATTCCGGTCGCTGGCACTGGACATTTTAAAGTTTCTTTCAAAAACCACACCACCATCCTACCACTCACAATCATTGATAAAGACCGACCCAGCCTACTCGGGTTGCAGTAGTTTGCACCATTGGGGATCGAGATGGTAGGCATCAACCACACAGAAGACGAAGACTGGGAAGCAACGCTCATCCAGGACCTCCAAGAAGTCTTCAGTGAACAACTAGGCAAGTACAAGGGGTCCCCTATCTCCTTTAATCTCAGCACTGACATCGCTCACATCCATCTCAAACCGCGCTGAGTGCCTTTTGCACTCAAGCCTAAAATAGACGAACAATTAGACAAACTAATAGCACAATGTGTGTTAGAACCCATTGATCATGCCCGTTGGGAGACCCCAATTGTCACCCCCATCAAACCAGATGGCTCCCTGAGAATTTGTGGAGACTATAAGGCCACCCTCAACCACGAATTGCAGCAGAGCGCCTACCCAGTGCCAGTAGTCCAACATCTGCACTCACTAGGGGGTGGCAAAATCTTTGCAAAGCTCGACCTGGCCCAAGCTTATCAACAACTGCCAGTTGATGCTGAAACTGCCGAAGCCTAAACAATAGTGACACATAGAGGGGCGTTCAAATGTAACTGGTTCCAGTTTGGGATCAGTGTCACACCGGGCATTTTTCAAAGTCTAATGGAGAGACTGCTGCAGGGGATTAAAGGAGTCGTGCCCTATTTCGACGATGTCTTAGTAGCAGCCCCTACCAAAAAACAATTGGAAAAACAACTGAGGGCAGTCCTACAGAAATTCAAAGATGCTGGCTTCAAGGTGAAAAAGGAAAGTTATGCACTGAAAGGGTTGAATTTCTTGGATACCTCCTTGACAAACAAGGAATTCACCCCACAGACAAAAAATTGAAAGCCATCAAAAATGCCCCCAGACCAAAGAACAAAACAGACTTCCAAGCCTTCCTCAGACTCATTAATTTCTATAACATTTTTCTAGCCCAGAAAGCAACTGTTGCAGAACCTCTGCATAGACTCAATGATAAAAAGGCTTCCTGGATATGGGACGGTGAGAAGAGCACACTTTTCACCAAATAAAAAACCTTTTGACTTCAGACGCATTCCTCATGCAATATAATGAAACACTACCACTGATTGTCACTTGCAACGCATCGCCGTTCGGAGTTGGCGCCATCCTGAGCCACATTTTACCGAACAGAATGGAAGCCCCCATTGCATTCTTTTCCAGAACCTTGTCCAAGCCAGAGAGGAACTGGAGCCAGCTGGACAAAGAAGTCCTCACCATTGTTTCCACAGTAAAGAGATTCCACCAATACATTTATGGTAGGACATTTTCCATTATTAGAGACCATAAGCCCCTACTTGGCATATTGGCAGGTGACAAACCCACTCCCCACATCTTGTCACCTAGAATGACAAGATGGTCTGAATTTCTTGCCGTTTATAATTACAAATTGCTACATCACCCAGGCAAGACTATCTCGCATGCCGACACCTTAAGCCGTTTCCCCTTGCCAGACTTGCAAGATGACCCAGCACCCACACTACCAGTTTTGCAAATTGAAACAATACCCATGCCACCCGTAACCACACAAGACATCGCACACAAAACAAAAAAGGACAAATGCTTGGCGCGAGTTCTCAGCTGGGTGGAGAGGGGATGGCCAGAAACCGAGCCAAATGAACTTTTTAAACTGTTTAAAAACCTACACTGAACTTTTTTCGCAAAGAGGTTGCGTGTTGTGGGGAGACTGGGTAATAATACCAGAGACACTACAGAAAAAAGTTTTAGACTTGCTGCATAACGGGAACCCTGGTATTGTGCGCATGAAAGCCCTGGCCAGGAGCTATGCCTGGTGGCCAGGCATGGACAAGCAAATTGAAACCTGGGTCACCGCTTGTAACAGATGCCAAGAGACTCGCTCAGCTCCCCCTAAAGCCCCACCATTAGAATGGGAAACACCCAGAGGCCCTTGGTCGTGCATCCATATTGACTTCGCAGGGCCGACCAAGGGACATTCCTTCTTAATCACTGTTGACGCTTATTCAAATTGGCTCGAGGTGATCACAATGAAGACAACCACCATGGAAGCTGTCATCAAGAAATTAAATAGACTTTTCGCCACGCATGGTCTGCCAGATATCATTGTTTCTGACAATGGGACACAATTTACTGCCTTGGCTTTTGAATAGTACTTGGCAGACTGTGGCATCCGACATGCTTTGACATCGCCAGCTCACCTGGCGGTGAATGGTAGAGCTGAACGCATGGTTCAATTTACAAAAAAAAACTCTGCACAAAATGAAACATGGCAACATCCATGAGAAGATCACCAGGATGCTTCTTCTACAACATATCACACTGAATACCACCACCAACAAGAGCCCAGCAGAGCTGCTAATGAGCAGAAGACTCAGGTCATCTCTAGACCGCCTGCACCCTGCCTTACACCCCAGAAAAACCCCTGGGTTCCAGCAGCAAGCACTGCTCCTTCAATGTAGGAGACACTGTTTTTGCCAAAAACTTTACAGGGGACCCAGTTTGGATCCCTGCAAAAATCACCCAAATCACAGGCTCCTACTGGCTTGAGACCACTGATGGGAGGTCGTGGAAACATCATATTGACCAGCTAAGATCCAGGCTGGCCACTTCCCCCCTCCCAGACTCTAACCAAGAAATCAGAGGGGGGGAAAAACCTCAAGTTCGGAAAAAGAACAAACACCTGTACAAGCAGAACACCCCCCACAAACATTAAATAAAAACCAACAATATTTACCAGCCAGAAGGGAGTCATGGCAGATGGGCACTTCTCCTAGAAGCAGCAGCCGGACAAGCTCTACCAGCCCAGAGAATCCAGGCGGGAGCAGCAGAGCAAACGACTCAACCGACCCAGAATCACTGGGTGGGAGTCACAGCTATGGGACTGGCTCACCCTTCCAGGCAATTCCATCTAGTAGCTTGAGAGAGACGCGGAGCCCGTCCGAACCCGATGGTGAACAGAGACATTGTGAACTGTGCAAGTCTAGTAGGCAGGTATGAAGACCTGCCTACTTGCGTGACTATGTTACCCCGCCCCCTTGGACGGAACCAAGAGGGAAGGGGTATTCCATACTAGCAGGCTTCTAGGCCTGCATTCCTATTGGTCCAGAAAAGCCAGGCCGTGATTGGACAATATAAAGCGATTCCGATTGGTTCATATCGGGCTGCCACGATTGGGTAAAACCAAGCGCGGCAAGCTCAAAAGCATGTCATAGGCTGCCTAACCGCAGCCAGCTCTATAAAAAGAGCTGCCGTGGCTATGATTTTTATCTCAGTATCTGGTTTCTCAATAAAGAGCTGTTGTTACTACTTCGAGTCTCGTCTCTCCTTGGGACCACCGCCGAGACTTAACAATTTTCACAGCCATCTTTTTGACTCATGCAATATACAGGCCGTCGATTGAAGGCAGGTTGTTAGTAATTGTTTTTTCTACAGTCCTAATTACTCTCTGAAGTCTGTGTCTGTCCTGTTGGGTGGCAGAACCAAACCAGACAGTTATAGAGGTTCAGATGAACCCAGGCTGTCAGCTTTCCATCTGTCGAACTCAGCACCTTTAACTGCTTAAACCCTCATGCCTCCTTAAAAATGAAAACAAGCTCATAATTCAGCAGATAACTTTTTGCTAGCTAGGAAGAATCAGAGATCATTGGAAATCCCAGAAAGTAATGTCATGAGAATGGGAATGTTTCAATACTAAGCTATTTTCTTCAGCAATCTTTTACACAAGAAGGTCAGTATGCCTATGTACTGATGTTTGTGTCTATACTCACATCTTTCTTCCACAGTCATCATCTTGAGTATCATGGATCATTGTGGTCATTGCTATGCTTTCATGAACAATATAAGATTATTTATTTATTTATTTTGGATTCTCTCATCGTGTTTCACCATCATTTGTTGAAAATTTTCAAATTTCTCATCCATCTTTCCAATTCTTTGGTCAGTACTCTCCATTCTTTGTTCAATACTCATTTTAAGTTCTTGTATTCCTTGCATAACCATCGTTAAATCCACTTGCGCTTTGTCTTGCTTCACCATTGTTGAGAATCGTCCTCCAGATGACGGGGAGACAGGAGCAGAAGTTGAGATGCCCGAAGCTAAAATGTTCTTACTCATTTTGATAACTCAGAGTCTTCCGGGTCTTTTAATCCAATTAGTGAGGTAGCCAATTATAATCCAATTTAGAAAAAGGAAAACACCATAAAAAACAAAACCAGTAATAAGTAAAAAGCCCAAAATTAAAAAGAAAATATTCTTCAGGTTCTTCAAGACCTTAATCCAATTGTGAAATACGCAAATATAATTCAAAAGTAAAAATTAAAAAATGAAGAGAAAAAAAGAAACAAAATAAAGCCCAATAATATCAAAAAGTAATAAGCAAAGAAAAAGGAAAAAAAAGAAAAAGAAAAAGAGAGTTCTTCAGGTTCTTCCCACCTTAATCCAATTGAAAAACCTCAGAAAATGAAAAAAAGCCATAAAAATAAGTCAAAAATAGAAATCAAAAAGCAGACATCCCTATGAAAAAAAGAAAAAAAGTGAAAAAAGAATATTCTGAGGCTTCCCCTTTAAAAAAAAATAAAAATGAGATATAATAAAAAATAAAAAATAAAAATATCAATATTACAAAATGGTGTGGGGTTGGACGGGAGGGATGAAACAATTAATAAGGAGTTAAAAAAAAAAAAAAACACCGCACACTGCCTTTTATTTATCCAAGGCTCTTATTTGACTTCTCCACAAATTTCAAAGCCAAACTTCAGATATTCATTTAATCATAGAAGTTCCAAAGAGCACCTGTGTAAACATCCTCCAGTACTCTTCCCTCTATCTTATCATTTCCAGTAGCCTTGAGAAAAGTTTTTCAAACAAAAGTTTTTCAACTTCAAACAGAATATTTTTCAACTTCAAACAGAATAGTTTCAAGCCTCCAGTTGACAGTGTTACAACGTTTCTTTAAACTACTCCCCCTTCTTACCCCCTGAAAAAAGCCTAAAAAGAAAAAAAAAGTATATATGTATATTTAAAAAAAATATTAAAGGGGGCCTCTATTTTAAAAAATATAAACAGTCAGAAAGGCGAAGAGAAAGCAAGTAAATATTAAAATGTAAAAGAAAAAAACCAGTCTGATTAACTAGATCGCAATAGAAATTCAGTAAAGAAAAAAAAAAAGTAAAAATAAAAAGCCAAGCCTCACTTTGATATTACTAAAAAAATCGCTGCTAAATCAAATTTTGTCAATAAGTTTACAGATTTCTTCTCATATTAGAGTGTTCTTAAGTCCCAAGCAAAAAAAAAAGATCCTCACCAGCCGATACACTTCTTTCTATCCCGTTCTTCCGGAGCTGTCCCAGCTTCAGCAGCCTAATGGCTGCCTCTCCGCCATTGGCAAAAGGGCTTCTTCTGGATCGATCAGGGACTTGCGATGTCCCCGGAATCTACAGAACGCGCCCCTTACTGTCCCCGTCCCTACGAGACGGTTTAGGTCCGTTAGGACTGACCAGGGGCGAAGATATCAGCTGTGATCTCGGAGCGCTGAGATCGCAGCTGTATCGTGGTGACGAAGCTCCGCCTTCTCCAATATAAGGTTATTTTTTGTGAGTGTGAGACCATTACATTCAATGTAATTTAGCAGGACAGATAAGACAATGTATTCTGAGTAATTGTGAATCAAAACCTCATAAATCATGCAAAGCTATGATGCTTTCACTATGCGATAGACTGATACTTCTGTATTCTGGAAAGTTATTGCGGAGATATATGACCTGAGAGGGAAGGAAGAAGCTAATTCAGCTGCAAGTGCCGCAGGCCGTAGAAATTTGCTGTCTTGTCTTCTGAACCTGTTGCCCTTTTTTTAAATAGCCAGAACACCTTTTAGATTTGAACTGGATTCTTCCTTCATCAGTCTGTTAATCCTTTCTATGATGGCTCAGAATCACTCATCAGTCACATGGCACCTGATCCTAAAACTCATTCATTCGCAACATTTGTGTGCCTTCCCTCAATTGCTTGCTCTTCTCCAGCTTTTAAAAGAACAGACATAGTAAAGAGGGAACCATTTTCTGGCTATCACAGCTACAAATTTCAGAGGAATGACATTTGGAATGACTTCCATCTGCTGTATTAAAGAGCTGAGCTGCAGGTCAGGTTGTTTATTGGGCAGTAAAATTTAAGTAGAAGCACCTTTGAAAGAGAAAACTTTCCTCAATATTGCATAAATGTTGTTTAGAGCCTCAAACTCTTCTAGTTCAAAAAGCAGATTTAACCACCCGCACCCCTCAAAGTTTTATTTTCCTGAGGTGTCGCTTTCTGTAAAGAAAATAAAAAAGGTTCTTTATCATGATTTGACTGATACAAGCTACAGGGAAGAAATACCAATTGCAAGTCTAAAATGATACCCTCCTAAGGATACCCACCTCTTGGTATTAGGATCCACAACTGCCTATTTTCTGGAGTATACTCCTTCTTCCAATGTGTCCCCACAACAGTTAGTCTGGCTAATAGCTGAAAGTTAATAATGAGATTCCATGGGTAAGGCTGGACTTGAATCTGGATCACCCTGTTTATCACCCAATGCCTTAACTATTCCACAACACTGGCTAATATGAAGCAGAACCTCTACTACACTGTTGTGCCATTATAACATGAGTTTTGCTATTCTAACATGGTAAAGTAAGGGCCATAAAACACTTAACAGGATTGTGTCAAGAGGCAACTTCCTCTTGTGTCAAGAGTTTGTTTGTCTCGCCCTTTAACTAGGAGTATGGTACGCTTCAGAAGCTGCATTGAGGGCTCTTGAACGGCTGATGGCAATTTCAGCTTCCCTGTTCCAGGCTGAGAGCATCTCACAATTGTGTTTTTCTGTTCCACTTCAGAGGAGGTGTTTTCCACAACATCAAGAAGACTTTAGGCACACAAAAAAATGGAAGGATGCCTTGATTCCCACACTCACAGCTACAAAAGTTGATGGAGTTAGCATGGCTAAATTGACTTCTTTTTTTTAAAGAAAAGAATACAACTTATTTTGTTTCTACTTGGAAACTGCTTCTGGACTTTCTGCTTGAGGTGGGAAAAATGAAACTTTGATTTTCAGTTTTATTGATTAGATAGGTTTGTTATTATAGAAATAGCTAGTATATATTATGTAAAGTAAAACATTTAGATTGTGTGTTATTTACTTTATTTTACTGCGCTAAAAAGAGTGATAAGTCATTGGTGTTTTTTTATCCCTTTTACCCTACACTTTTTCCCGTTCCCTTCTCCTTACCTCCTTTTTCATTTCTCCTTATATTTATGCATTTTATATTTGATAAATTGATGATTTGTGACAAAAAGAGGTGTTTTTCACTTTCTCCTATGTGATTTCTTTGCTGACCTTGAATCCAGAATGCAGTAGCTCATTTTGTTGTAGTAGTTCTTGTTAAAGGATGGAAGCTTAGATAATACTAGTTTAGTGGAAGCTTTAGTGGAACCTATATTGGCTTCCAATAGGCTTCCAAGTGAAATATGGAATGCTGGGTTCTAGCTATAAAGTCTCTGAAGACTTCTTCACTAGAAATTTGCTAAACCATTTCGTTTAGGAAATGAAGGAGCACCTCCTTTAGGAACTGAGATGCATTTTATACAGATGGGGGTGTCCATCCATGTTCCATGTGATGGGAACTAGTGTTTCTAGTTTATCCTTGTGGAATAGTTTACATTTGGATATTCCACTGTTGTGCTTCCTGGCAATCAAGAAAGGCAGTCAGAACTGAGCAATTTCCATATGTTTTAGTTAAAATATCAACTTTTTAATGAACTGACATTAAAAGGTTAGTTTAAAATGTTAAGGTTATGTTGTCATGTTGTGTCTACTTTCATTAATGTTATTGGCAGTCTTTATTAAAATCCCAGGGGCAAGAGGTTGCACTGAAACTGAGAAGGAAACAGAAATATCTCTAAATATAAACAATCAGCAAATACAGAATCCCATTACAAGCTTATCTAATGCCCTTTAGTTGACAATATATGCCCCTGTGGAGTTAGTGGTATATCAATGGCTCAAATACACAGATAAGACTTACAGAAATGGTGAAGGTAACCAATTAGTTCAGATTAAAAAATGATAAAGTATTTTCTGAAAGATTGGAAACATTATATGGACATTTTTGCTGGGGGCGGAATCAAATTGATTATTTCAGGATTTGGGGATTTAAAAAGACAAAAAGTTTGGGGAAAAGTTGAACATGATGATTGCTCAATAGAAAGAAGGCATAATTGTATGCTTTTTTCTCTTATTTCTTTTTTTCTATTTCTTTTTTTCTATCTTTGTATTTCTTCTTTATATTTAACTACATTGAAAATTTCTGATAAAATGTATTTAAAAATAAATGAACAAATAATGACTTAATACTATGTAATATGCAAAAACCCATAATTATTTTTCTGTTCAATCAATGTGAATGAGAGGAAAATGCTTTTCATCTCCAAGAGAAATTAATCCTACACCACAACCTCAGAAAGTGAGAGAGATGGCTAAGTGCTTAGATAGCCTGCTGATGCCCACTTCCCTTGATTTCAGCCTCAAGAGACCATTGATCTTACTTTTTCATCACCGTAAATTAGATATAAGAGGGCTTCTGAGGGACAAGATCTGATTTTATGTTTCACACAATGAAGTGACCAATACTGGATAAATCAATCTCTGAGCCTGTACTCCTTTAATTAAAATGTAACACAACAGTCTTTTAAGACAGCCCATCAGACTTGTGCTAACATGCTTGGTTCAGTTCACTGCTTCCTGAACCTGGATAAATTTAAAATTGAGTAAAAGTGTCTTTTCTTTGAGTAATGACACAGGAACTCATTACTTAATCACAATAAGGACATTTAAATAAGAACTTTCTGATAAACTTTGGGCAATGAAGGAAAAGAATGGGAAAGCACCGGTTTAGTTGTTTAACTAGGCAAGAGATGCCACTCTCCTGTCTGGCTACAACAAACACAAGACTTTATAGCTCACAATTTTCAGGCCTCTTGTTTGCCCATCCAAAGGTTGGAGAAGAATGAAAACAAATTTTAAAATGTCATGACTCTTGTCCAGTTTGACATACATAAATACACTTCTTTTTTCATCATCCCAGCAGGAATGATAATGCAAACAGTAGCATTATCATTCCTGATTGTCTCAAAAAGAGAAAACTGTAAAATTTGACAGGAAAAGTGATTGGTGAATTACAAAAGACAAATAATAAGAAGGGAAGGGTACTATTGACTATATGCCCTTTAATATGGCATGTTACTGACATTTTGCCTCAGAATAACAGCAGTGTGATAGCCTCTGAAGCTCAAATATGTAAAGAAGCTCAGCCAAGCTGAAAGTAGCATAATTCTGTATCCTTTAAATATTGCCAAGTTGATACTAGCTTAGTGACAGCTAATGAAACCTGTCCCTGTTTAGCAAAAGACCCTGAACTCCAGTAGCAAAGTCTTTTCAAGCTGAAAAGATGCCATTTGGGCCATGAAGTCCAACTGTGCTAAGTGCAGAAATCCAAATTAATGCCAATTAAAACACCCTTAACAGATGGGTGCCTGCTAAAATACATCTAGCTCACTATCTCACTATATAATTGGTTCCACCACTCCAGTAATCTAGTCAAAGCAGGCTGGTTTGGGGTAATTGTTGCCTCCTAAAATAGTTAAATAAAATTTAATTGGTGTGGGTTGCTTTGTTTCTTCCATCAATATACATGTCCCTTTCATAGACAGGCATACTTTTCCTTCCACAAGCTTCACTCTGCAGCTGAGAGGAACAAAGCAACAGATATAGTCAAGACTTTACAAGAAGCCAATACTTCCCACAACAGTGCTGATATTAATTTTAGTTTTAGGTTGTTCTTTCCTTCACTTTCTGTCCTAAAGTTGTGCTCTTCAAACTGCTACAGAAGCTGGAGTTCTCTCCAGGTATGAATTAACTACTCAGTAGAGTGGTGCAGTCTATTTTCATCATTGCTACTTGGAGCCTATTGAAGAGACCAAGGCCAGTCCACAGAATTTCGCTCAGAATTTTTTTTTCTTTTGAAGTTGATTTTCTGTCAGCCCTGCTATGACTGCAAAAGCCTCTACCAGCCCTGCTGTGACTGTAAAGCCTCAACTGAGAAGAGAGATGGAAGAGAATCAATTGAGTATATTCTTTGAGGAATTCTTGTCATGTGGCTTTACTGTGTCAATGAGAATGCAAGGGAAAAAAATGCTCCAAGATATATTTATTTCTTTATTCATCTGATGTGGAGTTTTTATGGATTTCCAGAAGCAAAGAGGTTCATCAACACCATTTGTCAAAATTGTGAACAGCCATTTTTTAAAAATTATTCAAATATTTATGATCTACCTAATAGATCGCAAAACAGATTATATTAAAAATATCATAAAACAATATAACAAAACTCCATAAATCATGTTGAACTTTTTGAAACACATGTTTCAAACCCTTGCATACCCTTGTTGGGAATAACCTCTATGCAACTTATTATTGTTTTTACTAGCAGCCTCTGATTCTGAAGATTGTACAGATTGTTTTCATCAGCTCTTATTTCCATCTTTTTTAAAGAAAATATCTCCCAAAAATGACAGCAGCTGATATTTTTTGTGCTTTTAAAGTTGTAGCAACGTTTCGGCAGAATCCCATCTGCCATCATCAGGCTTCTGTATTGTGTTCATCTGTGAGTCAGACTTTTACAGCTGTTTCAATTTTAAATCTGGGACTAGCCTACTGCTGTGCCAGAATGTTTTTTTCTTCATCCTGATTGGTTGGGAGTCTTGGTCTGTGTGCATTGGTCTTGGAGTTTGCTGTGTTCTGCTTGATTGGTGTTTGTAATATCTTCTGTCTGTTTTGTGGCTTTTTTTGTCTTGATTAGCTGGCAACATTGTGTTTCCTGTATTGGAGGCTTTTAGTGCAGCTTGGCTCCAAGTAAATGGATGGCTATCATTTAGTAGGAAGCTAGGTTTCATCTGGGTGCCTGTTTGGGGTGTGTTTGAGCTGGAGGTATCAGGGGGGATCTGTTTGTGCCCAGGTGTTTACCTGGCTTGTGGTGTGGAGATTTTTTTGTTTGTGAGTGCTGAATTTGGGAATTTCAAAAGGCAGGAATGGGAGGTCACCTGTAGGCTTTCCTGGAAACTAGGAGATAAATCTTCTTGAAAAGGCAAAAGCAGATCTCTTCCATGTTGCTGCCAAGAAAATTATACAGGTATGCCTAAAGCTAGCCTGAATTATGCTCAGCTTGCCTTTACAATTCTGAAAAAAATCATTTCAAGTTGATACCTGAGGGCTACATCCAGTATCACATATATCTGTGTGGTGGGTTTGTAAAATCTGAAAAGGACTTTTATTCTGTTTCTGGGAATGAGAACCCAGATAGCTTAAACTAAAATGTGAATCAAAATGATTATTCTCTCATTTTAAAAGCCTGTGGATCAATGCTTTTCACACAATATCAGCTATATCTGTTTTTATTTCCTTTCTTTGTTTATACCCCCCTTTACTAATAAATAACTATAGAACACTTCAATTATAATCTGAATCATTTGTTTTTTTAAAAAAATCATAAGGCTACCTATTTCCCAAAAGTGACTCTGAAGGAGGTATAAAAGTAACAATTTAGATGAACCATAATATCCATAATATAATATTGTTTGATTCCAAGGACAGGACTGAGATCCTGTTAAGTACTATTCAACTGAAATAATAAAAACTCAAAGTTCAATCATAGAAGTCTCTATTTAAAGAGTTAAAAGCAAAATTTCACATGATGACCTGCATCTGACCTACTCAAGCCTCTACAGAATTGTACTTTTGCTCCGCAGCCTTTGATAAAGTAGACCATAACCTCCTTCTTGAAAACCAAATTGGAGCAATGTGGGATGGGTGGTCCCACTATCAGATGGATTCACAATTGATTGATAGCCAATGTGAGATTCTTAATAGGTCTATGTCCACATTGAGGAAGGTATGTGCGGTATCTGCTATCCCGCATTAGATGGGCACCTCATGAGAGGGAGCGAAGGAGGAAGAAACGACACGAGATGAGGTTTCTCGGGATAAGCGCGCCCCGAATGTCCTTTAAATTAGCAGAGTATTTAGAAGAAGAAGCGACTAGCTCTCTCAATTCCTTCAGATGCTGCGTCTGCTGTTGAGAAAAGCCTCCACCCATACTTACTAAAGTCGAGACCGTCTTTCAGATCCGATGATGTGCAATTCGCTCAGGCGCCTGGCGATGCACAGCTCCCACCGAGCTGATAAGATATGGGCGCGCCGCTGAGTATCCCCCTTAGGGAATCAGGTCGGGGTCACCAGAATGCGGTATCTGCTATCCCGCATTAGATGGGCGCCTCATGAGAGGGAGTGAAGGAGGAAGAAACGACATGAGATGAGGTTTCTCGGGATGAGCACGCCCTGAATGTCTCGGCACACGCTCTTTTATTATGCTTTTTCACAGGGGGGTGAAATTTTTCAGAGCCCAAGGTAAACAGGATATACATGAGTTACAATAGTTTAGGTCAACAGGATACACATAATTTACAATAGTTCAGGTCAGTTAAGATACCAGGTTAAACAGGAAGTATGTGATTTACAACTGTTCAGATCAGTTAGGATACCAGGTTAACAGGATGTGTGTGATTTATAATTGTTCAAGTCAGCTAGGAATATCATTCTGTATTGACAGATATTTAACTCCCCGTCTCTTATGCATGCCTGGCAAAGATCACTGAAGAGACAGAAGTCTAATGTTTACATGAGAATGATACATTATTGCAATGCTTGAATGATACATAGTTGCACTGATACATAGTTGCAATCACATGAATGATACATAGTTACAACATCTCCTCTGTTTTTATTATTTTATGACGAGTCTTCTTCCTTGTCCAAGAAGACAGGAACTATTTTTCTGAAATGTTCTCCGTCCCCGTCATCTAGGCAGGCATGCGATCCGTCAGCGTCAGGGTTGTCCAAGGAGCGGTAACTCAGCAATGACATTTCTTCATCCGGTGTTAAAGACATAACATGAGCTTGCAATAACACATTAACATCAGCAGTTATGGAAGATAATTGATTTTTCAAAAATTGCAATATTCTATTAAAACAACAAGGTCCTATAATACAAATCAATATAATGATTATTAATGGTCCTGCCAATGCAGTTAAAAAGGTTGTAAGCCATGGTGAAATGGAAAACGAACCTTGATACCAATTATACTTGTTTAACCTTTCTTTTTCTCTATCTTTTAAGCGTTTTTCTAATTCATTCATAGAATCCAACATGATCCCCCTGCTATCAGCATAAAAACAACATTCTTCTTTAAGCGCAGCACACAATCCGCCTTGTTTTAAAAATAACAGATCTAAACCTCTACGATTTTGCAAGACTACTTCTGAAAGGGACGTCAAGGAGTTTTGCAAAGCTACAATTGATTTTTCAATTCGTAATAAATCATCATCAATGGCTGAACCCAGAGCTGTAATTCTTTTGTCAGAAACAGCTAGTCCTGCAATGCCCGTGGCTGTGCCCGTGGCGCCCAGAGCAAGCAGTAGACCTAAAGTGAGAGTACTAATAATTTCCCGTTTTGCTCTGAGGGGGTATTCCATGGGTGCCTGTAGGGATATAAAATCATCAGAGTTATACACATTAATTTTTGGTACAAGCCATACTTGAATACAAAATAATTTGGATTTAACAAGTTCATCCCCATGAACACATGCCGTGAGACCGGTGTTACAAGCCCAGACAGAATTTTTGCCAGGGATAAAATACATTCCTTTTAGGCGTGATGTTAAATTTCCTCCTGAAGAGGTGTAGACTGGAGCATATCCCCCAACGGTGTGGTAGCGGCCAAGGCGATGCTTAGGAAGATATAATCGACAATGATAGCCATTAGAAACATTATGACAATATTGTGAGTAATTGGATGGAATATTTTCCAAACAACAACCAACCCCAGTGATGGAAGAAACAGTAGTAGTGGAGTTCCTCCAACGGCAACGTTCATCTGATGTGGAATTAACAATGGGTTCTTGGGAAGCGATGGCTTCGTAAAAAGGTGGAGAGGCAGAAACACAAAGCCAACATGTGGAGGCAATTGATGAGTTTGAGGAGTTCAACAAGGCATAGGAAGCTTTGATCAATGGAATCAATGGGTTAACTTCCTGTGTTATGGGTTGCAAGAAAGGGGATTTAATAACCTTTTCATCTGGTCCCACTGGGTCAGAGCGAGGGAGTTCAATGTGACGTTGAATGTAAAAAATATTTCCATAATGCTCTCCTGGCCAAGCTATTTTTAAGCGAGCACCCCATTTCAAGCCAGTGTCCCATAGAGTACTTTTCTTGCCTTTGTCTGTGAACCTTATGGTTACCGGGTTGCATTTGGGCAATTTTTTACCACCACATGGAATATTCCATGTGGTGCGAGTGGCAGTAATGAGATCACCCTTAGTGCCCGGATCCCAATAAATGTGTCCAGTTGAAACACACGACCAGTCTTTGCAAAAGTAATCTGACAACCCCCCGCAGTCTAGAAGTCTTTGGGCAGGGGACTGAGTATCGGAAACAGGCTGTCCGGGGCATACATAAAACCTATGTTCATTTACAAATCTATGATTAGGCTCCGTTGGATGAGAAGGTGAGTTGTAAGCGGTGGAGCCTACAAGCATCTCTGCCAAATCGAATTGAAGCAGTGGGTAAAAGTCTTCTATGCGAGAAAAATTGGTTGTAAAGTTTAAACGAACGCCTTGAAAGTCAGTTATAGTCCAAGTAATATTGTATCTTCTATGAGGCTTCTGCGGATCGTCATGGGCAGTTCTTTTGAAGCGTCGTTTGTTGACAGGATCAGAGTTTGGGTATATAAAAGCATGACAAGTAGGAGAAAGGGCTATGGATAAGTTAGTTGTGGAACATTTACGATATGAGGAGGGAATACAATTAGTAGAAAAAGGATAATAATTACAATAATGACAATGAAGATTAATTTGATCATTCATCAAGGACGTTAATTGGGGTGGGGAAACCCATGATACAATATAAGGACATTTAGGTCCCCCTATGTTTAGATTGAAAAGAGGAAAAGATTTTAAGGTTCCTTTCCATAGGAAGAGTAAAGAAGGAACAAAAGAGCGAGTAGTAGAGTGTTCTGTAAACAAAACAGAAGTTACAGAGTGAAAGCTACGGGTAGCATTTTCATGACGTACCCTCATGGAACAAGTATAATACCCTTCTGTTAAAGAAGTGGCTTTAACACGAATAATCCTTTGACAGGAAGCATGTGTTTTGTTAAAATATGTGTGAATATAAGGAGATAGATTTATGGGAAGATTATCATGCCAACAAACAATAGGACAGTCACTATCATAATTAATAAAGTGAAATTCTAATGTGGTCCAATGACCATGTTGAACAAAGGTATAAGTAGGATATGAATAAGGTAGAAATTGCAAGGAGGATATAGGCAAGAATATCAGGAAGAGTTTAAGATGCAGATGTATCGGAGGAATTCCCATGATAGGGTCTTACCGCCCGACCAGGGATCCAGCAAGTGGTTTTGTCTGGCAGTAAGATCGCAGCGTATCCTCTCCCCCAAGTGAGAAGCTCAGCGGGACCCTGCCAGGCAGGATCTGGCAATCTGCGATAATATACCAGAGGTCTGTTAGGTGGGGGTGAGGGGGAGGAAAAGTGACGAGAAGCAGCAGAAGTGGGAGGAATGCCAGTCAGATTGAGAAAGTTTAGAGTGTAAAGACAAATGTTAAGAGAATTTTGCAATGCTGGGAGGTTCGGGGGGTTTTCCCACAATGAATATCTATCAAGAGCACTTTTCAGAGATAAATGAGCCCATTCTACAATAGCTTGCCCTTGGCTGTTGTAGGGAATCCCAAACTTGTGGATTACATCCCATCTGTTACAAAAGTCCTGAAAAGCAGAACTTGTATAGGCAGGTCCATTGTCTGTTTTTATTTCTTTTGGACGTCCCAGTGAAGCAAAGGTACGAATTGAATGATTGATGACATGTTTTACAGCTTCTCCCCTTTGAGGAGTAGCCAGAATAAATCCTGAATATGTATCTATTGAAACGTGTAAATATTTCCATGGGGCAAAAGGTGGATACTGAGTTATATCCATTTGCCAAATTTCACAAGCTTTTAATCCTCTAGGGTTAACCCCTATGGGAATGGAATGTGCTTGCTTGCTACATGTGGGGCATTGTTGAATGATTGCGGTAGCTTCTGCCTGAGTTAAGGAAAATTGTTTTTGTAATGCTTTTCTATTTTGATGGAAATAGTCATGACTTTGTGATGCTGTCAGATTACAAATTGATTTACCTGATGCAGCTGTAGCAGCTGCGTCGGCCACCTTGTTTCCCTCCTGTAATATACCAGGAAGAGGTTGATGGCTCCTGATATGTGCTACAAAGAATGGATGTGTGCAATTGTTGATACATTGCTGTAGAGAAAGCAATAACTTTAACAAAGAAACAGATATGCTAGGAGATAAATAGGCTTGATATATATTTTTCAAAATCTGAGAAACATGTAAGGAATCTACTATTAAATTAAAAGGAGCCTTTTGAAACTGTTGAAACACAATAAGAGATGCAGCAAGTTCTGCCTGTTGAGCAGAAGATTGCGGAGGGGTAATTTTAGTTTTCCACTCTCCCTCCTGGTACCATGCACAAGCACCATACATTTTCCCCCCATCGGCATATAGCGTAGGTGCATCTACTAATGGAGATATTGAGAGGGGGGAATGCCATTCAAAAGGGAGAGTTTTAAGAAAAGTGAACCGTGGGTCAGCTGGTAAATGGCAAGAGATTTGCCCTGGCCACTCTTCTAAAGCATATTGCAGTTCTTCTGAATTACACCATAGCATTTCCCAAGTAGTCAATGAACAAGGAGTGAATATAAAAACAGGCTCAAATCCCATAAGTTGTTTACATCTTTGTCGACCTTTAAAGATCAACTGAGAATATGCAGAGGCTTTATTAGTAATTGTGCTCCGTGGGGTGTGAGACAAATGCAGCCATTCTAAAATCAGAACCTGTGTCTGATGAATTTGCATAATGACAGCTGTTGGTCTCTGAACAGTATTTAGTAAAGCAATTGATAAAGGACAATTTTCTATAGCCCGATCCACCCATCTAGTAGCCATTAAATGGGAAATGTCTTTCAATGCCTGCAACTGCTCTTTATTTAGAATGATAACATCGGACAGGGCTTTACCTTGCATGAGAGCATTAAAGAGAGGAGCTAATGTAGCTGTAGTCAAACCCAAATAAGGACGTGCCCAATTTAAGGTTCCCAGGAACTGCTGTAAAATCACAAGTGTTGGTTTCGGGGGAAGTGTTGGGAGGGGAAGGGAAGGAACAGCAGCCGAAGCGAGTAACTTGTGACCTAAATAGAAAAAGGGTGGTTTGGATTGAACTTTTTCTGGGGCTATAGTGAGACCTGCTTTACCTAAAATGGAGTTCAGGCACGGCAGAGTTTTTAATACCGTGCCCTTTGGGCCAGGTGCAGATACCAATATATCATCCATGTAATGATAGACTAAAAAATGAGGATATTTGTCCCTGTATGGTTGCAAGGCTAAATCCACAAAAAATTGACACATAGTTGGACTATTTAACATGTCTTGCGGTAAGACTTTCCATTGATATTGTTTGGTAGGTCTCTGATTATTTAAGGTTGGTACTGTAAAAGCAAATAATTTTCTATCTAACTGGTGTAATGGAATGGAGAAAAAACAGTCTTTTAAATCAATAATGATAAGGTCATACTCTTGAGGAATTATGTTAGGATTTGGAAGACCACATTGCAGGGGTCCCATTGGAAGGAGGACCGAATTCACAGCCCTTAAATCCTGAAGTAGACGCCAAGCGCCGTTTTTCTTTTTGATAACAAAAACTGGGGTATTATATGGACTCAATGAGGGTTCTAGATGACCTTTATCTAATTGTTCTTGAACAAGAGAATGTAAGGCTTCAAGTTTTATAGAAGGGAGAGGCCACTGATCAATCCACACAGGGTTATTGTTAGTCAAATATAGGCGAAGCATGGTTAATGGAGAGTAAGTTGCGCATTAAACTGTGACATAAGGTCTCTTCTCCACAAATTAGTATACAGAGGAATTACAGCTGGTTTAATATAAGCAACACATTAAGACTCAGGGCTTTTACCCAGTTTCTGCTAATGCGAGTCTCCTGGAGTCCCCCCACTCCTCTCACCACTGGTGCCACATCTGCAGGCCAGGTGTCCGGCCACTCAGTGGTTCGGATGACGGAAATATCCGCTCCAGTATCTAAAAGACCAAGAAAGGATCGACCATTCAATAAGAATGTCACCGTAGGTTTCGGTTGACTAATTGGTCTTTCAATTGCATAGAGTTGCTCTTGTTGTTGGTCTAAGAGCACAATCATTTTTGCCACAACATCCCCCTCATTTATAGTAACTTTTGTATTAGCTAGTATAGACAGACAGACATCAGACAATACAGTGGGGTCATGCAGAAAAGGAGAGGCAAGAATACCTTGTTCAGCTAAATCCTTTACAGGAAAGACTAGCACTGGAATATCGGGGGGCATATGAAAAGGCTGAACAGGATGTACAAAGAGAAAGTCAGCGACACCAGGAAAATAAGTAACAGTTTCATTAGCAACAGGATCGTAAGCGAAAGAAGAAAAGATGCAAGTTTCAGCAGCCTTTGTTGTGGGGCTGGCTGCCTGCCCCGTTTCTAGTCTCCCTGATTCAAAAAAGGTTTTTGAGTGATTGCAGGGCTATTCTGCTGTCCATTCTTTTGGACTCCGCACTGACTAGCCCAGTGATAGCCCTTTTGGCATCGAGGGCATGGTGTCATTGGGTGAGCTACCTGGTTTCTTGACATATTTGCTCCCTTGCCCAGGACCCTGCATTGGCTCTTAAAGTGACCTGGCTTGCCGCAATTAAAACAATTGCCCATTTTGCGAGTATTTTGTTGGGAAATGGGAAGAAGAGAGCCCATATTCTGCTGCATGCCTTCAGTAATGGCTGTAGCCAGCGTAGACATGGAATGGGATGTGGTTCCTATGATTCGGCAGGCTGTAAGATAATCTGCCATGGTAACATTTTTCTTATTAATTAATGGTTGCAAAACTTTCTGACAATCAGCGTTTGCGTTTTCATAAGAAAGTTTCATTTGTAATTCAATACAAGCCTCCCTATTATCAATTTGTCTCTCTAAGGCTTCTGTGAGATGGTTTATAAAGGAGGAAAAAGGCTCTGAAGGTCCTTGAATAACTTTAGAGAAAGAGTTAGGCACGCATCCCGCATTATCAACCTTTCGAGCAGCGGCCAAAGCACATTCCTGTATTATAGGGAAAGCAGCTGGGTCTGTGGCAATCTGCTGGGCAATGGTAAACATGGTGCCAGTACCGTTAAGCATATCTAAAGTGACAGCTGCCGGCAAGCCTCTAGCGGTTGCGGCTGCGGTACGTTTAAGAAATTCTGACTCCCAGACCAAAAATTGTGAAGGCGTGAGGATCATGTTAAATAATGTACGCCAATCAGCATTTATCAAGTCAGCACCTGGTTGGGCTATTGATCCTAAAAGACCCTGTACATAGTGTGATTGAATACCATTTTCCTTACAAGCTGCTTTTAAATCCTTAATTATTTTGTACGGCATTGGGGTATACTGAGGAGCTAGAGGATTGCCGGCTTGAATGATAGGATAAAGGGAGGCAGCTGCAAGGGTGTCCTCATCTATTTCTCCTTCATAAAAGGCTTGTTGAATGGCTTTTACAACACACACCCCACCTCGGGGTGGTGGTGGAGGACACGGGGGCTCTACATTTAAGGAAGTGGATTGAATGGAAGGAGGCTCCCGTACTGATTTATGATCATCGGGAGCGGAAGGTTGAAGGATAGAAAAGTTATCATAACTTGGTGGGGGAGATTCAAACACACTCCCTGCTTCTATTTTATAATGGACTTTTAAAGCCTCCATAATTTTCCTCCAAGTGACCAAAATGCCAATAGGTGCACGAGGAGGATTATGGAGATATTCATCAATTTTTTGCCAATTGGAAATTTTTAAGGACCCTCTCTCTGGATAATTGGGGCAATGTTGCCACACATAAGCCAATAATGTAGCAATATGTTTCTTTTTTATGGGAGAGCCCTTTAAATTAGCAGAGTATTTAGAAGAAGAAGCGACTAGCTCTCTCAATTCCTTCAGATGCTGCGTCTGCTGTTGAGAAAAGCCTCCACCCATACTTACTAAAGTCGAGACCGTCTTTCAGATCCGATGATGTGCAATTCGCTCAGGCGCCTGGCGATGCACAGCTCCCACCGAGCTGATAAGATATGGGCGCGCCGCTGAGTATCCCCCTTAGGGAATCACGTCGGGGTCACCAGAATGCGGTATCTGCTATCCCGCATTAGATGGGCGCCTCATGAGAGGGAGTGAAGGAGGAAGAAACAACACGAGATGAGGTTTCTCGGGATGAGCGCACCCCGAATGTCTCGGCACACGCTCTATTATTATGCTTTTTCACAGGGGGGTGAAATTTTTCAGAGCCCAAGGTAAACAGGATATACATGAGTTACAATAGTTTAGGTCAACAGGATACACATAATTTACAATAGTTCAGGTCAGTTAAGATACCAGGTTAAACAGGAAGTATGCGATTTACAACTGTTCAGGTCAGTTAGGATACCAGGTTAACAGGATGTGTGTGATTTATAATTGTTCAAGTCAGCTAGGAATATCATTCTGTATTGACAGATACTTAACTCCCTGTCTCTTATGCATGCCTGGCAAAGATCACTGAAGAGACAGAAGTCTAATGTTTACACGAGAATGATACATTATTGCAATGCTTGAATGATACATTGTTGCACTGATACATAGTTGCAATCACATGAATGATACATAGTTACAACAGGTATGCAGCAAGGTACTGTACCTTATAGTACTATCCTGGGCCCAGAACTCTTCCATATCTTCATAAATGATTTTGGAGTTAGGAATAGAAGGGATACACATAAAACCTGCAGATAACGCAAAACTATGGAGATTACTAAAACTACAGAAGATAGGGAAAAGAAGGCCAAGAAGAGACATGATCACAGTCTTCCAATACATGAAGGGATGTCACAGGGCAGAGAGTGTGGAGTTAGCAGCCATGTGTAGATAACAATCAATTGGTAGGAAAAATAACACAGAAAAATCCAAACTTGAAATAAAGAGGAATTTCCTGACTGTGAAACCCATTATTCAGTGGAGAAGCCTGCCTTTTGAGATCATGGAGGCTCCATCACTAGAAGTTTTCAAGAAAACATTGAATAGCCACTTGTCTTAGATGATATAAAGATTCCTGCCTGAGGCAGGAGATGGATCAGATGACTTCCAAGTTCCCAACCAATCATATGATTTTGTGATTTTATGAGTTCAGGCTTAAAAATCTTCAGTTCCAGGCTACAAGTTGCCAGAATAGTATTTGTAAACAGCTTTATTTAGTTGCTCTTCCAGCAACTGTTTCTTCGTTAGACTCAGCATATTTGATTTTGGATTTTGCTTTTGTTGACCAGTAGCCAATGCACCCCTAGTCAATTCAGGCTGATTAGTCAATCCTGGAAGACATATTATTATATTAAATTGTTGATGTAAGCAGCTTTGAAAAAGGCAAGCTGATAAACAATCTTAGACAAAATAAAACAATGTGATTTAATATCATTTGTTGTTGGAAATATAACTTTCTAATTGCAGATCTGGTGGTCTTGCTATAAAGTCCATGATTAAATTCATGTACTTCATTTAATTTTCAAGTTAACAAATGGAAGATTGGGTTTTGAAGCTTTGATAAAACTGCTAAACAGTACAAAAAGCAATATTCTGCAAAATTGTTAAAATCATTGGAGCTAAAATTACACTGGCATTATGTAGACAAAATCCTATTAAATGTCTGCCATTAATGAGTGATTTGTAAAGTCATTTGAAGTTGCATGATTGGAAAAAAAATGCACACACTTAGTTCAGTGAAAAAAAATTCAGTTTTACAATCACTTTTTTTCAGACACAAAGGTTCTAGAAAGACCCATCAATTTTACTTTTCTTCAGTTATTCTGTTTCTTTTTTATTATTTAATTTAAACACATACACGCACACCCAAACAGTAGTGCCTGAAAAGTTAAGTAGACTTTCAATCTCTTCAAGTCTCATTGTGTATGTTTACATAAATCCAGGACTTACTAAACCATGATTGTTTATTTATTTTACAGCTTTTCTATACCCATCCAACTTACATACAGGCAGAAAGAATAATGAACTTCAAATCCACATTAAAACAACAATAATACTTGGATGGTCATCCAGCACTTACAGTATAGGCCAAAGTTCCAGACATTGACCACTCTGTTGCTGAACTCTTAAGAGTTTAGGGGGCATGCATAAGCACACCAACATGTCTTCTGTCCCTGTCCTATTGTTTCTTTTATTTTTCTTATATGTATCCATGTACTCATAACTATGTTTATACTTACACCTATGTTCAGATCAGAAGGGAGTATAATGCTTGGCAAGGCATGCCCTGTGAGATTTTGGCATCTTGGCTTTACAGTCATAACCAACATTTAGATAGATGAATGGCTTCAAATTCCCCAAATTCATCTGATTTGTGAATGCCCACTCCATGGCCATCAGAGGCCTTCCTTAACCATTATGGGTGAATTGGAAATATGAGAAACTTTGAGAACAATGATTACTTAATATAATGAACAAATTAGTATGCTCCAGTGAAAATGCCTAATATAGAGGTGCTGAAAGATTGCCAAGACAAATTCCTGCAAGTGTGTGTGTCCACACAGAAGCTTAGTTAGAGCCAGGGCTTAGCCCAAGGACCTGTTTTGTCTAATACTTTTTCTAATACAGAAACAAATGAAACAAAATACCTCTGAACCTTCTTTTCCTTGCATACATGGATTGTAAGACTAATTTCTAAAGACTGAAAGCTCACCATACGAATGTATAAGTTCTATACATTTTTCTACAGACTCAGCACAACACACATGAAATTCCTATGTGGATCCCCTCTCCAGAATTATAATTTCAGTCCATCAGAATGTTTCACTAATATGCTGATCTGGGATCTCCTAAATAGTTGGGATGGGTCTCCAAATTTGACAACTTTCAGACTTGTAGACTTCAATTCCCAGAATTCCCCAGCCAGCATGGCTGGATGAAGAAATCTGGGAGTTAAAGTCCACAAGTCTTAAATTTTCCAAGTGTGGGACTTCTGGGTGCTCGTCATCGGAGTTGGAGCAGAATCCGCGATTGTGTGTGGTTTCGTTCTGAGCTCACTTGTTGGAGGGTCCCAACTGTGACCGGAACCACCCTGGAGGGGTGGTGAAGAAAGGGGGAATCACTTGGAGGGTTGAAGGGAGCTGCATTTCCCCTCCCTGAGAAGAAAAACTCATTCTGAAGACAAGTTGCAGCAGTGGTCTAAAATGGCCACCATGAGAACAGGAAGCAGTCCGGGAAACTAAGACTGTGCTGGAGTGGTGAAGAAGTAAGTGAAATACATGGATTTTAAGGTACTCCAGAATTAAGAAACAAAGAACTATTTTGGAGGAAAGTGTGTAGAGATGGTGACCAGAGAGAATGGGAAGGAAATTTGAATTTATGAAATTGGTTTGAACTATTGCAACAAATTAATTTGGAGGAGAAAATTCAGAAGAAAATATTTGACCACAAAAGGCTTGGAAATTAAATTGGATAACTATTGGACTTTTGGCACTAAATAGGCATAAATAAATGCTGGAATTGAATGTTGTTGAAAAGAAATAATAGCTAATAATTGGAATTAGTGAACTTAATAGAAGTTATATAGCAAAAAAGGGGAAAGAGTGAAAGAAAGAGTGCAATGTAAAAATAGAACTAAGACCACCACTTCGTGGTACAGGAAAAATTTCAGTGACTTTTTGAAAAGTGTTTGGTCTTTTTTAAAAATTGGATTTTGGAATTTAAAAGAAAATAAGAGAAACTCTATCATAAAAAAAAAAAACCTGAAAAGTGATACCAGAATATTACAAGGGGAAAGATATTTGAAAAAACTGTTTTTGGAACCATCCGGTAACTTTGGGAAAAAGTTGGAAAAGGACCTAACAGAAAACCTGGAAACAAAGACTTATGGATATTGATTGTTGAAAATAAATACAAAAGATGCTGGTGGAAATAACATACTGGAATTTTGGATTGCATACATTTATTAAGGAAGTGGGGTAGGAGCTGACACAATGGGGAATTCTTTGTTGAAATAAGACTGGATATACAAGATATGAAATATTTTGTTGAAATAAGACTGGATATACAAGATATGAAGATAATGATGAAAGTGAGTCTGGAAATGTGCAGCAATATACTGTATTACAGAAATTAGAAATGGTGATTCAGCTTGAAGAAGAACAAAGAGAACCAGAGGAGGAGGAATTAAACAAAGAGGAAATCAGTTTTGAAGATCAAGCAGAGCAACAATCCTTTAAGCAGGACAAAAAAAAAAAAGACTTAACATTAAAAATTTATGGTTTAATGTGACAATGAAAAGGGAAATGGTTCAGAAAATGGAACAAAGGAAAGGGAAAAAGTAGAAGAGGGAAGTACAGAAGAAAGATTGAGAGAGGGAGGGGGATAAAATGAATAATTGGAATGAGAAATGGAGGTAAATAATAATGTGGAAAAAGAGAATTAAGAGAAAGGACCAGAAAATAAAGAGAAAAGGAAGCAAACAAGAATTTTAAAAATTTACATTGTTAAGAGGATGAGAGATAATGGATAAAAAAGGATAGGGAAGGAGATTCCGCAAGGTAATGTGTTATGATATGTAAGAAGAAGTATTGAAAATAGATAAGATTGGAACTGATATTGTTTTTTTCTCTCTTTCTTTTCTTCTTCTTTCTAAGGATTATCACTGTATTAGATATGGAATTTAATGAAATAAATATGGAAATGGGAATTTACAATAAGAATAGTATATATTAACTGATAATCAGCAATGTACAAACTATGAGAATCATTACAGAAAGATTAATATCAATTTCTATAATTAATTGATTTGACTAATAGTTTTGTAATGTATAGATAATTTATAAGGTGATTGAGAAAATACTATGTGGAATCTGATTTAATATATGTGTATATCTGAATGTACTAGATAGGAAAATGTTGTTATTAAAGTAGAATGAAGATGGTAAGCTCAAATTAACAACTAAAGGGGACAATCTTTAGAACTAATAGAATAAGGATTGATAAAATTGCAAATATGACAAATAAAGATGATAAAGAATAAAAGAATAAAAGAATGGGTAAAGAATATAGAAATGAGACAAGAACTTTAGATAATATTGTAAAGTAAGATATAAGAATATCCTAAGAAAAATGAAATAAGATATGAACTGAAATTGGATAAAATAAGCTTAATGAATTTATTAACAATAAGTAATAATGAGATATGGAATTGAATAAGTAAGATGAACAGGTAACTATGGTCATGTTTGTACTGAGATGTAAAAACTTGGAACCACACTGCTTGCCAAAAGAGAGACTTTTTTAAATTTAAAAAATAAAAAATAAAAGAAGAAATTGAATAATGAAATTATCATATATGTTTAAATAATATGTGATTGGCACTAGAAGAAAATATTGAAATATTGAATGATTAAACAATGAAGGATTATAATTTAATGCAAATATGTGTATCAAGAGATACGATTAATGTCATTATTTTTGTTTGCACTAAAATGTATGATGCATAGATGCCACATTGTTTATGTATTGATGTATATGCAGATTAAAATAAAAAAGCTTGATTATATAAGAAAAGTCCAAGTGTGGAAACACTGATCTAGAACAATTCAAAATAGACATAATAATGTAAATTATGCTTTTAAGGGCCATTGCTCAAATAATAACTGATATGGAAATATACATAAAAAATGAACTTCCTAATGGAGAATGCTTGCTTACATAAAGTGCATATGCTAGGAATAATATTTATAAAAATGTAATGAGTTAATTGAGATGTACATAAGAATGATAGAAATATTTTATTTGTCAAATTTATAACTAGCTCAGACAGACTTTGTATTTAACAAAATAAGAAATTCAAGTAAAGTAAATTTGACAGCACTGGCCACTTTACAGTACCAGAACCATACTCACTTAGCTTCAGCAAGGTGTTCATATGATGTGCCCTCTAAACATCTGGATAAGCATCTGTAATGCTACATAAAGACTGTTCAGCTGCAATTTTTTCATATAAGTTTGCTTATTTGCTTATTTGCTGGAAAAGTTATTCAGAGATAGGATATAGCATTTGACACATTGATGACAAGAAAAAAAATCTTTATTATCTTCCTCTCACCTGTAGACTAATATTTTTTTTTTTAAAAAAAGAGTTTATACAAACAAATTGTGCATTCTTATGAAACTGTTTGATAGCTACCTGGGGAAAGTTCATCAGTCCTTGATACCCAACTTGTTATTCCTAGTGGTTCATAAATCATAATCTCCTCAATTTTCATTAAACAGTATCTTCATCATTTCAGGATTTTAATAAAGATGAAAAAGGGCAATTCTCAAGATATAAGAATCTTCTAATGGCTTAATCATCTTATGAATAAAAGTGGATGGGAAGGGATAGGTGAGTAGAGGGAAAGCATCCAATTAATAATAGTGAATGATAGATGTTTCTGCTTTGTTTTTATTAGTTCTTCCATCTTATATAAAGGCTTTTTGATTGGAGCTCCAAGTACTGCATTCCAAAAAATTGAAGAGGCCTTGTCAAGTAGAGCTAGGGGGGAAAACTAGATTCCATTTAATTTTAAAATAAATGTCCATTAAAATGTAATTAAATCTGGTAATGTGGTCACTTGCCATGTATTGATAGTTTAAAAATCATACATTAAAATTACAATTTCAAGCCTTGAAGCTAAACTCAGATTTCTGCACAGCAGCACATAAGGTCTTGGAGTCACAAATTGGTTATTTTTAAACTCACCAGTCTATTGACAATAGTGTGCTTCCAAATCAAATCTGCTTGTATGGAGGGATGTTAATACCATACTCATACTTCACAAGGAAGAGTATTGATTCTTTTGAACTATGGTGTTGGAGAAGACTCCTGAGAAGAGTGTGAACAGCCAAGAAAACAAACCAATGGATCATCAAATAAATGATCCAGAGTTCTTACTCAAAGCATAAGTAATCAGGCTCAATTATCTTACTTCAGACACATTGTGCTCAATGGAGAAGACTCTGTTACTGAAAAAGATGGAAGGAATTAAAAGAAGGGGATGACCAGCAGCAAGATTGACAGTTTAAGTCATACTGGTGATGGTATAATGTTGGAAGACTTGAAAGATCAGATGAGGGACAGATTGTCATGAAGGAAATCAATCTGTGTGGTCACTAAGAATCAACACCAATTCGATGGCACATAATCAATCAGTGGCAAAGATACTTTCCATTGCTGGGAATCCAATTCTTCTGTAAGAAATAGAAGAAACCAGATTACTTACCAAATGGGGTGGTTGTTGTTGGTTGCAAAGTCATGTCCAACCCATCACGACCTCATGGACAACATTCCTCCAGACCTTCCTGTCTTCTACTATTTTTTGGAGTCAATTTAAGCTCACCTACTGCTTCAGTAACTCCATCCAGCCACCTCATTCTCTGTCATCCCATTCTTCTATTGTCTTCAATCTTTCCCAGCATTAGGCACTTCTCCAGTGAGTCCTTCCTTCTCATTAGGTGGCCAAAGTAGTTGAGTTTCATCTTCAGGATCTGGCCTTCTAAAGAGCAGTCAGGATTGATCTCCTCTAGGACTGACTGGTTTGATCACCTTGCAGTCCAAGGGACTTGCAGGACCATAATTAGAAGTATATAATATAATAAAAAATCCAAGTATATACAATATAATTCAAAAATTCAATATATATATAAGATAAGATAAGTGGGGAGACACAGTCAAAAAGGTGTCTTCAGTTTTTTCCTGAAACTGAAACACAGGTACCAAGATTGGTTCCCCTGAAATATGGGTAGTTAAATTGGTTCCCCCGAGCTATATATAGTTGGCAAGCACATTTCGTTCTATCTGCATTTTCTCTTATCACAAATCAAAATGGGGTTCATAAGTGCTGTGGATACAGAATAGAGGATTTCCTGACACAAACTTTTAAAAAAATCAGTGGAAATCCTCTGAGAACCATTTCCATAATCAAAACAATTTCCATTTCTAATAATTATGCTGGAACAGCAAGCAGTACCTGATTAGATCTGAGCCAAATCAGCTTAGAGAAGTTTGCACCAAAGGTGGTATTCAGCAGGTTCTGACCAGTTCCGGAGAACCGGTAGCAGAAATTTTGAGTAGTTCAGAGAACCAGCAAATACCACTTCTGACTGGAGATTTTACAGTATCCTTCCCCTGCTATGCCCACCAAGCCACGCCCACAGAACCGGTATTTAAAAAAATTGAATCCCACCATTGGTTTGCATGTTGAGGACAATTGTTGTGCTCCCTTGGAAAACATTTCAAGTCAAGAAAAAGCATTTCTTAAGACAAATGATTTGCACGCCCCAGGCTGCAAACCAAAAGAGATGTTTCTCACCTTCAGATTTTCCCTTTCTCTAAGTGAAATTAGAATGGATGAATGAATGCATTATGTCACTTTTAAAAAATATGTTGCTGTCCTGGGCTTGGGGTTTTTTTTTTTTTTGTAATTGTGCAATGAACTTGTACCTTGAGAGGAAGAAAAGTTGCAAGGACTGAATGAATCAATGCTGAGCGCTAATGTGAGAATTGCAGCTTGCTAAAATGCAATGGATCATTTGTCAATTCGAACACATGTGTGCTGCTATGAAATAGAAGCTGTAACCGTTAGGTTGGAAAATTGTGAATTCTGACCCTAAACCACTCCCACTCAGATGCCAGCTCCTGCTTTTCACCTTAAAGATGTTAACTATGACAAAGGTAGACAGAACAAATGTTTTATTTATTACATTAATTCCAGTCTTGCTCTTAACTGTTTATAAATCTAGAAAACAATGCATTAAAACATTCACATTGTAAGAATTTTTGCCTCAGTGGTAAGCTCCAACAAGAACTGGCCAATGCTGAGAGCAAAGTTTGCCTTTATTAAGAAGCAACTTGCTTGCAAAATATGCTTATAATGTATGTAACAAAAACTCATGGGCTCTATTGCTGATGGGACAGGCCCTCTGGGCTGCAATGATTGACAGTTCAAAACCAGCAGGGGAAGAAGCACTCAACTTTTTATTATATACTGTTTGTATGATTTCCAATTCCCATTTTCCCTGTGTGAGAAAAAGCAGATCAGCAGTAATTAAGAGCAAATAAAAAAAAATAGTAGGCAAGGAAATGATTAAACATCTTCTTCTTTCCACTTTTCTTCTGCCCAATCTCCCCAGCTTTGCAACCAGATGAAGAAACCATAAGATTGGAAGTACATATATTTGCATTTGCAACATAACTCTACATTTTCAAGTTTATAATGAAGATGGTATTAACACATGGTTCCAGCATTTATCATTGGCCTGGATGATTGTAAATCAGGAAAACATGACAGAGAAATCTGGTCACTAGCAATGAATATCATTGTGGTGCCATGAAGTGTGCCCAGAAGAAAGGCTTAAAAAATTGAGAGCACCAGAAAGCAAGCACAATAGAAGAAATGGATGCAAACTAACTATAATGTGCAATAAAGAAAAGATACATAAATGTTTTCAGTGAAAAGAAGGTAGACAAGTAGGTATGTACATAATAGGAATGGATGCACAGAAATAGAACAGAAGCCACCTGGGAGGGACCTGGGAGGTCTTTTAGTCCAAACCTGTGCTCAGGCAAGAAACCCTAAACCATTTCAGACAAATCATTGTTCAATCTCTTATTTAAATATAGAAGTGTTGGAGTATTCACAACTTCTGGAGTTGTTCCACTGATTAATTGTTGTAATCCACTGATTAATTGTTGCAACTGTCAGGAAATTTCTCCTTAGTTCTAAGTTGCTTCTCTCCTTGATTAGTATCCATCCATTGCTTGTCCTGCCTTCTGTTGCTTTGGAGAATAGCTTGACTCCAGGGGTGGGATTCTACCAGTTCTCACCTATTCTCTAGAACTGGTGGTTAACATTCTAAGCAGTTCAGGTTTCCGGTTCCGCATGGCTTCGGTGGCAGCAGGAATTCGCAACTGTTCACGATTCTTACTGCGCTTGCCGCCAAGGTACCCCCGATCAAAACGGGTCAGGGGGATATGGCTGCCCTGTAGGGACAGCTGAAGAGAGAGGGGAGCCAGACAGGGGGTTGGGGGTGTTGCAGACCCCCTCCTCATCCAGAAAAACCCCTTTTTCCCGAGGTGGTGGAGCGGCGGTCAGTAATGGCCACCACGAAGAAGCCTGCAACCGGGTAAGATCGTGCTGGAGGAAGCAAGAAAAGTGAAAGTGCTGGCTGAGTCGGGTCAATCAACATCTTTTAAACTCGCTGGAACTGAACTGTCTGAATTGCTGGAGGATACATTGTATCCCTAAGAACATCAAAAGTGGCGGAGAAGCTCTTAAAGGGAACCTTTTTTTTCTTCACTCTCCCACCCCATAGAAACAGCAGATGAAGATTTGAAATTTATTTGGGCACTGAAGGTGAACTATTTTGAAAGTTGAAGTCAAGGAACAAAAGAGTTCTTGGACATTGGACTTAAAAATTTAAGGAATTGGAAAACCCTTATTAGAGGTATGGATTTTTGATCATTTAAAAATTGATGTTGCAAGTGGGAAGGGAGAGGAAAAAAATTGGAGCAGAAGTGGAAAAAGGAGGAGATTGCCTAGAATCCCAAAGAAAGATATATGATAATTGGACCTCTTTGATTAAACAGTAACCCCAGAAAGAGAAATAGAAGAAGGAAGAAAAGTATTAACTTTTGGAACTTTTTTTGAACTATTTTTGATTAAAAATACTTGGGTGGTTGTTTTGGGAAAAGTTTCTCTTTTCATGATGGCATCGCTTGTGGATGAACTAAAGACTGAATATCAAAAATATAAAAAGGAAGAACAAGATGGAAAAGATACTTTGGGCACTTTATTTCAATTTTTAGAAATGGCATTATGTACTTATGAAAAGTTGACTACGCAGCAGAATGACTGGGACAAAGAAGAAGAGGAACAAGAAGCCATCTGTGATGAACAATGGGTTTTTTCCGGGGAGGAGGAGAAAGAGGATAAGAAAAAGGGGATTTTAAGGTTTGAAAAAACAACCAAAAAAGAGAAAAATGAGAGGAAAGGTGGATGCAAGGTTAGAAAGCAATGGAAAGGGAGTAAGAAAAGGGAGGAGGAGAGACAAAGGGGTAAAAAGGGCAAGGAGAAGAATAAGCAAGAGAGAAAGGGGGGGAGGAGAAGCCTCAATGGTGGGAAGCAAGATCTAAAGAAAAAAAGCTTATTTAGAGACAATGGGTGAAGGATAAAAAAAGGGGGGGGGATTCTGGAAGGTACATAAGATTGTGTTTTTATATGTGTATTTAGAGTAGAATCTTTCTTATAAAATTTATTGTGTAATTTTAGAATGTACTAAACAGAATCCCAAGATAAATTAAGTGTTATATGAAGTATTTTTATGAGTTAAAGGCATCACTCCAATTAGTGTATAGGAGAAGTATAGTAAAAGAAAAAAGATGAATGGATAGTTGGAAATAGAACAGACAAAGAATGTTATTGAAAATGGTAATAAGATAGGGAAGGATATATAAAGTGAATATGATGTGTAAATTTCGTCTGTGTGAAGAGTTTTAACTCGGGATCAAGCAGCTTTCAGAAAAGATGTTTTAAGTTTTGTAATGTTTTCTGCATTTTGTATGTTGATAAAAGGCAATAAAATTTTAATTAGCAAGAAATAATTTGGATGAAAAGGAGAAGTTGGGATAAGATATAAAGTTAAATAGATAAAGTAAATATTGATATTATAATTTGGAATCATTATGTTCTATTGGTTTTCTTCTTTAATTATTACTATTATTTTTTTTAGAAAAGAATTTATAAGCTGTTATGCCTTGTTTGTTTGTGTACTGTTTTTGTAAAATTAATAAAATTTGTTTAAAAAAAAAAAACATTCTAAGCAGTTCAGAGAACTGGTTGTTAGAAGAAATTACTGACCTAATCCTGTAAGGAAGGCAGGAAGGAAACATTCTGGTGTTGCTTATAGAAACTGCCTCTCCGTTAACCCTTATTACATTATTACATTACATTATTACAACCCTTATTACATTACATAACAGAGGGTTACTCCATTAACCCTTATTACCTTATTACTTAGGACTAGACTTCTTCTCTGGAATTTTCTTTCCCTCTTTTGTTGGTACTTTGCTTGCGTGGAGTGACCATTCAAAGTTACAATGACACTGAAAAAAAGTGACTTATGACCCTTTTTCACACTTACAACTGTTGCAGCATCCCCACAGTCATGAGAGGCCAGGCGAGGAGATGCATGCCTTGATGTGAGTGATATTGAGTTGGCCACGCCCAGCCAATAACATTTAATGGATAAGTGATTTATGAATATGTAGCCATGTCCATCCAGTCACATGACGTCCACCCAGTCACATGACCGAGTCACAAGCCGCTTCCACCTAGTCGCATGACCACCAAGCCATGCCCATCAACTAAGCCATGCCCACAGAACCAGTTGTTAAAAATTTTGAATCCCACCCTTGCTTGACTCCCTCTTCTTTGTGGCAACTCCTTTAGATATTGGAACCTCTTTAGATATTGGAACCTCTTTAGATATTGGAACCCCTAGTCTTCTTTTCATTAAACTAAACATTCCCAATTCCTGCAACCATTCTTTATGTGTTTTAAATAGTTTGGCGGTTATTTTATAAAATCTGAATTACCAGAGGAATGGAAAGCATGAGGCAGAAATTACTCATCTACAGCTATGAAAAATTTTTGTCTAGAGGGAATTTTACAAAGACTGACATGCCATTTTTAAAATTCTGTGTGTGTGCCTTTGGGTCAGTACTGATTCTTGGCAATTGCCTGGGTAAGTCCTTGCAGTTTTGCAAAATTTTGGAAGTGGTTTACTCTTGCCTTATTCCTAGGGCTGAGAGACCCGAACTGGTCCAAGGTCAATCAGCTGGCTTTTTGCCTAAGGTAGGATTTGAACTCATGGTCTTCCAGTTTCTAGCCTGTTGCCTAAACCTCTACAAAAAAAACAGGCCTTGACATGCCATTATTAATGTTATTATACAGAAAAATTTGAAACCATGGTTTTCACTTCTTACCAGGCCTTCATGCACATTGAGTTCTTCCCAAGAACCTAGGATTTCATAGTATATGCATGGATCCAAGCTCTGTGATTGAGTTATTATTATGAGTCAGATGTTTAGACTGGGTTTGGCATTTTTGTCCACCAATCAATTCTTTCCTAAGACCTGGGATAAGCAAATGTTTTTCTTGAATGGTGTTTAAGGTATTACTGCAGCATGTACGCTGTTTCAAGTAAAGCTGTCCTTTGCAATTGACTTATGATTATTTTGACACTGTTGATATTGTTCAAGTTGTGTTCCAGATGTTTTGAAATTGCCCCCAAAATGCCTGTTATTATGTATGTTTGTTTTCATTTGCCACAGTCCTCCTACTTTTACTTGCAGGTCCTTATATTTTGTGATTTTCTTTAACTTTTCCTCCACTATTCTACTGTCTCCAGGTATTGTCCACTATCCAGACTTTTCTGTCTTTCTTATCAACAATTGTTAGGTTTGGGATGTTATGTGGCAAGTGCTTGTCTATTTGAATTCTAAATTCCCAGAGCATTTTGGTTTCTTCATTTTCTATAACTTTGTCTATTTTATTGTTCCACCAGTGCTCAGGGGTGGGATTCTAATTTTTTAACAACCAGTTCTGTGGATGTGGCTTGATTGTTAGGCATGGCTTGGTGGTCATGTGACTGGATGGGTGTGGCTTGGTGGTCATGTTATTGGCTGGGTGTGGCCAACTCAATATCACTCACATTGAGGCATGCATCTCCTCACCTGGTCTCTCATGACTGTGGGGATGCTGCAACAGTTGAAAGTGTGAAAAATGGTCATAAGTCACTTTTTTCAGTGCCATTGTAACTTTGAATGATAACTCCACACAAGCAAAGTACCAGCAAAGGAGAGGAAAAAAACTCCAGAGAAGTTTCTGAGACAGGAAGTTTAGTCCTGCCAAGAATGCAATAAGGGTTAACAGAGAGGCAGTTTCTGTAAGCAACACCAGAGTGTTTCCTTACTATCTTCCTTACAGGATTAGGCCAGTAATTTCTTCAAACAACCAGTTTTCCAAACTGCTTAGAATGTTAACAACCAGTTCTAGTGACTAGGTGTGAATGGTAGAATCCCACCCCTGCCAGTACTTGCTTGCAGATAAATTGAAGCAGGCCAATTTGCTCTCTTTGGTATTCAGTAACCCTTCATGGTATACAAGCTTCAATGCATTTTCTTCACTATCCTTCAAATATTCTTTCTTCATGGTGTATGCACCTACATATTGTGTAATATGTAATGCTTCTTGAAAAAGCATTCTATGCTTCTTGAAAAATTGCTTTATTTATTTATTTATTTATTTATTTATTTATTTATTTATTTATTTATTTATTTATTTATTTACTTATTTACTTGCTTACTTACTTACTTACTTACTTAAAAATTTATTGGTTGCCCATCTTACAACAGGGAAACTCTAGTCATCTTACAATCATAAATGCTTTATATCAGCATGATATTTTGCAAGTAAATGTTCCATTGAACTAAGCTCAACTGTAGTTGACTTAATGGATGTATCTATTCTTGGCAGAATATTTCCACTACTTTTTCATACAACAGCCCAGTCTAGCCTACAGTCCCAGTATTCTTTATGGCCTCCCACTCAGTCATCCACAGGGAGAGGTTTTTTTTATTAGATCAGTCAATATTTTTTTATTTACTTGGCATTTTCATTGCATTGCAATCCAGTAAAGAGAAAATGAGTCCCCTCTTAGTCCCTCACATTTATAAATCAACATTTTATTGTAATTTTACTATTCTTATATCATGTTCACAATTCCTGGCCCTGAAATCCAGTTTTGCAAGTGAAGGACACAGCAGAATTTTTTAAAAATAAAGAAACATAAAGAGCTCACCCCCCCCCCCCCCAGTCTCTTGCAAGGTAACATCAAAACAACATTGCAGAAGATGAACACATTTGCTCCAGTATTATCTGTGCTAATGTTGTAATAACCATATAAGTCAAGAATAATACAAAATGCAACATTTGACACCTGTGGGATATTTGCTGCTGTACCTTAGAATGCAGTTCACTTGCTTTCAATATATTTTTGTCCTCTATTCTGTATTTATCATTGTAACTAATAATTTCCTATAGAAAAGGATGCAGAAGTGATGATGGGCCAAAAAACAACAACAACCCATAGCCTTTATGATATTTGTTTCTCAGATTTTTACAGGAAGATATAAATGTGTTGCAGTGAATAAGAAAAGCTACATTATAATAAACAAACAAGGATAGGAATGAGAATTTTCAAAATGATGCCAGTGCATTGCTTATCCAGAAAAGATATTTTGGACAATCATAAACATCAGATGGAAATCTAAGAAGATTTAATAAAATCTATCCCTATTATGAGCAGGTATGGCCATTGTTAGGGATAACATTGTTTACCCTAACTGGTTTAGGTAAAATAAAAAATATGTAATCATAGTTTATAAGTTAAAGTGTATGCAACTTTAAATATAGGAATGTAATTAAGGGAGTGGTTGTGAAAGCACTTTAAAAGTAGCAAGACGACAGTTTGCTCTCTCTCTGGCTTTGATGATCCCTAATTACTGCTTGGACTCAAGACTGCATTGCTCAAACGGGAGAGAAACAAAGGACTGATTTGTAAGTGAACTGACATAGGATATTCTGCACGGACTTTGCTAACTGAATATCCCTGAATGGACTGACTAAATGATACAGGACTATTGGACTGTTATTTTGACTATGCAATGAACTCATAATGGAATAAACTATATTTTTGATAGCACAAGCTTATCTGTTATTTTTACTGTATGTTAATAAACATACAAACTTATCTCACTCATTTATCTGTGTGCCTATCTGACTAACGCTGCACATTCTGTTTAGCTTGTCTCCTTAACCCTGGTTGGGGAACCCAGGCTAAACACTGGTTATGGGCCCAGAGGCTGCAAAGTCAGTTTAACTAGGATAAAACAGATTTATGTAAAAGTGAGAGTTTGTGTTGTTATACATTACAGTAAACAGACAGCTGTGTTTTATTAATTATAGTTTTATATCCATATAAGAAAACATGGCACAAGTCAATTTACAAAGTTTGTCCCTTATATCCAAGCTGGATGGAACAAACTATGTATCATGGTCTATGAAATGTAGTCTGCTTCTACGAAGAGAAGGTTTGTGGAACATAATTGAAAATCCACCAAATGTAGAGGAATGGGATCCAGAGGATGATGAAGATAGACTAAAAATAGAAGAATTTATGCATAAAAATGAATAAGCTATTTGCATAATTGGGTTAACCTTAACTGACCAACAACTTGTTCATATCCATGGAGAAAAAACAGCTGTTCGGTGTTGGCAGAAGCTGAAGAGGATTTATGTTCAAGATAACGTTGGTGCTCACATAAATCTTACACGGAAGCTTTTCAGGACGCATCTCCAGACGAATGGTGATATGCTGAGTCATTTGGAAACTATGCAAAGCATTTTTCAAGAACTGCATGAGAAAGAGCTTATTTTCTCTGAACTACACCAAGTCTACATAATTCTATCATCACTAAATGAAAGTTATGACAACTAGTAACTTCCCTTGAAATATTGCCAAAGGAAAGCCTAACTTTAACTGATATAACTGGCAGATTGATTGAAGAGGCAAGAAGAAGGCTTGAAAGAAATGAGTTAAGGAGGCAGCAACCTCAAAAAGAAGATAATGAATCTCCTACTGCATACGCAATTAAAAAGTGCTTTAATTGTGGAGGAAGAGGACATTTGGCAAGATTTTGTAAAAAAGCAAAACCAGAACGCTGGCCAGAATACTAAAAGTCATCAAAAGATAAATAAAAATTTAGAGTTAGCCATGTATACTAACGGAGCTGTAAAAAATAATTTATGGGTGGTTGACAGTGGAGCATCCCACTGTATAACAAATGATAACAAAAATTTTATTAAAATGTCCAAGAGTACACAGCAGATATCGTTAGCCAATGGCTGGAAACTGAAAGCTAAAGGTCAAGGTATAGCATATTGTTCTTTTATAAAAGAGAATGTAAAAATGTTATATGTACCACAACTTAAGTTTAATTTAATTTCAGTTAGAATTTTGGTTAAACTAGGATATGTAGTTACTTTTAAAGGAGATAACTGCATAATTGAAAAAGAAGATAAGAAAATTATTGCATCTTTAAGAGGTGAATTATATGTGTTAAATGATAATGGTTTAAAGGTGGCTAACATGGTTTATGAAAATAAGAAACCCCATGATGAATGTATTCACTTGTTACACCAAAGGCTAGGGCATTTAAATTTTAAAATGCTTAAGAAAACTGTTGAATTATCTAAGGGAATAAGTTTGAAACCTTGTAATAAGTATTTGCAATGTAATGCCTGTAATCAAAGTAAGAGCAGGGTCATACCAGCTAATAGAGTTGATGGATTTACGACAAAAGAACCTTTAGAAGTAGTATTTGCTGATTTAATAGGTCCGAACAAACCAAGTGTAGGAGGAGCTCGTTACATACTAAGTATAATGGACCACTATTCTAGATATGGGTTTTGCTATTTAATGAAGAGCAAAACTGAAACGTATCAAAATCTCTTTAATTGGATAAAATTTGCTGAAAGAAAAACTAAAAAGAAATTAGTAATTCTTATAACAGATAATGGTACGGAATTTACAAATAATAAATTCCAGAACAGACTAAGAATGTTAGGTATTCAACATAAAAAGTCTATATAGGCCACAACATAATGCACTTATAGAGAGAAGAGGCCAAACATTACAATCAATGGCACGAACTATGTTGTCTGATTCAGGATTACCTGACAATTTATGGGGAGAAGCAATAATGTGTGGTAATCATATATTAAATAATGTTGTTAATTCAACAACAGGTGAATTACCATTCACACTGTGGCATGGTACAAAACCTGATTTAAGTTACATGCACACATTTGGAGCACCAACATGGGTACATATCCCTACACAACTTAGACAAAAAGAACAGCATAGAGCTAAAAGATTATATTTTGTAGGATATACATCTAATCATAGATCTTATAGATTCTGGGAACCAGGTACATCTAGAGTTTACACCAGTGCTAGTGCTAAATTCCTAGTACATGTAGGATGGAATAGATTAGAGCAAGATTTAAATAATGAAGTAATTATTGAACCCTACAAAAGGCAGAAAGATCAGACTAGTTATAAGAAGAGTCCAATTAAAGAAGAAGTCCACGAAGAGCAAATAGGACCAGAACAAGAGGAAACAATTGATCAGGAAGAGTTAGATAATCAAGAACAGTTAGTAAATGAAAGTCCACCTGTAAGTCTTGTAATACCTAGATGTACTACACGTGTAACTAGACCACCTGATAGGTATCAAGCAAGTATAGTTTGCCAAGTAACTAAAGTTCCAACTAGTGTAGATGAACTTAGGATGTATCCTGCTAAGGATCAGGAGAATTGGCAAAAGGCAATGGAAAAAGAACTAAATTCATTAAAGGTAATGAAAGTTTATGAAGATGCTAAATTACCTCCAGGAGTAAAATCCATTGGGTGCAAATGGATATTTAAAGTAAAAACTGGAAATGATGGGACTGTTACCCATAAGGCTAGGTTAGTAGCTCAAGGATTTAATCAAACTGCATCTGATTACGATGAAGTTTTTGCACCAAGTCTTAAAGCAACATCTTTGAGAGCAGCATTAGTGTGGGCAGCTAAGAAAAACTATGTCATTAACCATTTAGATGTAGAAACTGCTTATCTACATGCACCATTGCAGCACACTATATATTTGAAAAAGCCAATTGTTATAAAAGAAAATAAAGTAAATAGTAATGATTGTTGGAAACTCAAAAAGAGTCTTTACGGGTTGAAACAATCTGGTTTTGAGTGGAACCAAAATATTGTGAAAGAGTTAAACAATATAGGTTTTAAATCTGGTTTAGCAGATCCATGTGTGTTGAAAAGAGAAAATAATGGAACGGTGTCATTATTGTTATTATTTACAGATTATATTGCTTTGATAACTAAGACTAATAATGAAGCTAATGAAATTATTAGCCAAAAAGATAAAATTAAAGCATTTAGGTGAAATTAAAAAGTATCTAGGATTGACAATTAACAAAACAAAAAATGGATTTAAGATATCTCAACAAGATAAAATTTGCCAATTAATTAAAACGTTTAAAATGGAACTTTGTAAACCGGCAAAGACTCCAATGAGTCAGGAGGTTTGCCAAACTAATGATCAAAGTCCCAAATTTGATAAGTCCATATATCAATCTTTGATTGGCAGCTTATCATATATAAGCAATTCAGATCCACATCAATGTCATTGGCAATCATTAAAGAGAATTTTAAGATATCTTAAAGGAACAATGAACCATGCATTGTATATAGAACCAAAGGGTGATTTGAGTCTTAGTGCCTATGCAGATGCAAGTTTTGCAACTGACATAAACACTAGAAAATCAACATCTGGAATGGCTATATTATTTGGTAAGACACTAATAGGGTGGAGGTCAATCAGACAACAGCATATCAGCTTGTCCACGATGGAAGCGGAATTTTCATGTCTGTTATTATTATGCACTGACTTAATTTTGTATAAACAATTATTATTAGACATGGGTATAACTGTTAAAGATTCCATTATTGTGTACGAGGACAACCAGGCAGCCATAAAGTTAGCTACTAGTATTGCTGTAAAAACTAGATCAAAACATACTGATTTAAAATACTTAAATGTTAGAGAATCTGTAAAGAATGGGCTAATTAAATTGGAATACTGCATGACGGAAGAAAACATTGCAGACCAATTTACAAAAGCTCAAGGAGTAAGCAAGTTTAAAGAGAGTTGTAACAAATATGATTTAAAGATGTAAATAGTTATAGTATTATTATTTTTCTAAAAGGGGAGAATGTTAGGGATAACATTGTTTACCCTAACTGGTTTAGGTAAAATAATAAATATGTAATCATAGTTTGTAAGTTAAAGTGTCTGCAACTTTAAATATGGGAATGTAATTAGGGGAGTGGTTGTGAAAGCACTTTAAAAGAAGCAAGACTGCAGCTTGCTCTCTCTCTGGCTTTGATGATCCCTAATTACTGCAAGGACTCAAGACTGCATTGCTCGAACGGGAGATAAACAAAGGACTGATTTGTAAGTGAACTGACATAGGATATTCTGCACGGACTTTGCTAACTGAATATCCCTGAATGGACTGACTAAATGATACATGACTATTGGACTGTTATTTTGACTATGCAATGAACTCATAATGGAATAAACTATATTTTTGATAGCACAAGCGTATCTGTTATTTTTACTGTATGTTAATAAACATACAAGCTTATCTCACTCATTTATCTGTGTGCCTATCTGACTAACGCTGCACATTCTGTTTAGCTTGTCTCCTTAACCCTGGTTGGGGAACCCAGGCTTAACAGCCATGCAATATTCTTTTTTTTTCTGAGTTCATAAAGCAAGCAAGCATATTTATTGTAGGTCATTAATCTTTTTTCATAATGTGGGATAACATGAAGAGCCCATGGGTTTGCAATTTCTGCCCCTCTTTTAATTTTATCACTGTCAATAATAGTATCATCATTTTGTTTGAATCCCAAACTAAATCACAAGGGAATGCTGGGAACCCAAAAGGAAACAGACCGTGAATTTTCCAAGTACTGTGGCATGTGTAAGAATGAGTAAAAACGGAACAGTAAGATGGGGGGAAATGGCAGTGATGTAGATGTTCTGAAATGGAAAGCACAGATAGATGTCCAATTTTTTTTTTTTTAAAAAAAGGACTAGATCCAGAAAGCAAGCAGCTTTCCCTACAAAGGAAATGTTCTCTTTCATCTTCAATATGAAAGATCTTTCTATAGGAATTTTCTGAAGTTCACATTAGGGGGCAAAACCATTTTGCTTCACCAGCTTTCTGCTCAAGTACTTCCCTAAAAGCTAACACTGGTTGTCATGTAACAGAGAAAAAGAAGAACGGAAATCAAATAGGCTTTTCTCTCTCATGCTTTCAAAATGATTTCCTATGCAGTATTAAATTAAGGATGCAATTCTATGGGGACAAAGTCTATGTGTGGAGAGGAAAGAGAGAGAAAGAGCAATTTATTTTCTATGTAATTTATAGGACTATCCCTATATATACATCCCTTTTTTTAGACACAACCAAATCCTGGTGTATTTTCATGTGTAGCATTCCCAAACATATACCGATTTTAGCATTTTTCCTCTAATCAGGAATGATGAACAACAAGAACCTGCATATTTCTGCCACATAGGCTGCATCTGAGTCTCTTCTGGCAGATAATATGTCAAAATAACACCAATTCATGACAAGTTTGTTTCATTTATTTATTTGATTCTTGTTTTTTTTCCCTTTATCTAGAGAGAGCCATGGTTAGTTAGCATAGCATTGACCAAGCATTGAGAATCAAAATGTATTCCCAGCCTTTTGAATCTACAGTCAAGATGGGAGCAATAATGCATCAGATCATTAAGGTTTAGTGCTGATTCTGTGGTTTCGTTGAAATCTCAGTGATTCACATGAGGGAATAATTGTACATAGCAAAACATGAGGAATGTTACTGAAATCTGACTGGCTTTATTAAGTGGTTAAATTCATGCAGTTTAGTAAAAGCCAAATTACCCGACTTAACTACTGACTTTGGGGCAGTTCAAAAGGAATAAGTAATCAACAGTATCCAAAATATAGTTAATTTTGTTAATTAATTATTAGTGCTAACTGTATTGTTTAGTGTCAAAATTATCAAAATGAAGTAAAGGTTGACTAAACAAATGAAGATAACTAAATGAAGAAGTTCATGTCTATGATGATAGAGCTATCACAATGCTGTTGATTCAAGTTAGCAGTCTTTGGCGTGTTTATTGGGAAGGCGGGGTGTTACTGTTATACTTTTTCTGTTTTTTTTTTTTATTTTATTGTTTTGACATTTTGTGATATCATCATCATTATTATTTTGCATGTCACCAGAGCCTATACATGGGAGGGAGGGAGGGAGGCTTAATACCATACCTTTTGGTGAAAAGTTCTATTTTTTATATTTACTGTAAGAAACATCATCCCCTTGGTAAACTTTAACATTCATCAGAGTCATAATTCACATTCTGTATTAATTTATTATTCCTAAAATAAAAATGGCCCAAAACCAACACCACAACATAGCACAAAATGTGGACACACCAATATATACCCTCCAGAGACTTAAAGCCCTGAAGGAACAATCGGGTTGTCAAAGCTTTACAAATGGCTATCAGGGTCTGAGACAATCAAATCTTAGAGGAGAGACGGGCACCACAATAAAATAGACTCCTAGGTTTCATCAGATGACATTGTTTCAAGAAAGCAACATCAAGGATACCCACACTACTAAAAGTGTGGGAAGGCAAAAAGCAATTGGGTACCCGCAGTTCTGAAAATAATCCAGTACTAAGGATTGATCCAGTGCTGTATCAAGAAAGACTTTGTAAGTGATCACCAATACCTTGAGTTGCATCCAGAAGCATACTTGGCAGCCTTATCAGGTTGACCAAGGAAATCAAAGCCACACATACTACTTTTGTTACAAGCTTATGGTAACATAATCTTTCATATCTAAATACAGTCTTCTCCTCTCTCCTTTTATCTTTGTGAAAACTGTGGAAGGTCTTGTCTGAAATGTTTTCTCAACTTATATTTCTGTCCCTAACTTGGATTGCTTTATCTGACTGTTGTTTTGATTGTGGCTCTTCATCCTGTTTCTCATGTTTATTTATTCTGCCAATTCAGTCACTGGGGGAACACACAGAACATGAAGTGCAGGTATTATATGGTTGCCCATAACTACCTATGCCACTACATTATGGATCGGATGCAGCTTTTAGATGGTCTTCAGGGGCACCCCCACATGCAGCAGATTGCAATAATCCAACCAAGAGATGATTAAAGTACTATGAGCAACCTCAAGTAAAGCCTTCAGGTCCCAAATAGACATAATTATTTCCCAAGACTGAGTTATGCAAAGGACCTCAGCTACTATCTGTTTTTTAATCCCTCAGTACTAAGGATAAAAAAATTGAGATAATATAGTCTCAAAATTGGCAATCACTTGTTCTTTCCAGAATTACATCCAGGTCTTCTACATCCAGGCATTCAAGCTTTCAAGTACAAGGACAAAATGTTGACAGTATCACTTCGACTGGCATGGCAGAGATGTATAGTTAAGTATTGTCAGCATCTTTATGTTCAATTCTTTAATAAGTGTATTGGCAATTGGAGTAAGATTAGCTTTTCCTAGTTATATTGGACGATGACCTTATTCATGTCCTAAATGTACATTCTCACTCCTCTTAAGAGAATAGAAACCTCTGGAAAGGGAGTTGATCCTTCTCCAGGAAAGCAACCCTTAGCTCTAGATCTTCATGTATCCAGATTAAGATTTCATAATTGTTCTAAAACTTGAAAATATTTTTCTATTGGAACTTCAGTGACGACAAAAAGTGATTGCCACAGAAATTGCAATCCTATACTCAAAGGTATGACTCTGCAAGAAGCAAACATATTAGCCATGCACTGTACTCAGGAAGAGAAGAATCTGGACTATACTCTCTTCTGCCTCCCACTGTTGCCACCAAACATGACAATCCAGGAAATGTAACAACCTGACCTATCTTGTAAGGTTGGAGGTGCACTAACCACCCACCCCAACATGGTCATAATGACATGGTTGTTAAATAGTTGTAGCTCTAGAAAATATAGAAAGTAGCTATTTATTAGTGCTGAACTGAAAGACAATGGAAACATTTCAGAGGCCTTCAAAACTATCTTGAACTGTAACTCTTCTTTTCTACTAGAGCCATTAAAATGCAAAGCCAGTCAGCTCATAAACCAAATTAGACAGCTGGTGCTTATTTCATCAACGTTTAATATTTTTATAACTGGAAGCTGGATTGATTACAAGTTATTTATATTTTTGCATGTATGCATTTAGCATGACTAATCATCCAAACTATGCCATCATTGCATGTCCTCATGATGTCCGATATCATGACAAAAAGGATGGAAAAGAACAGCACTTTAGATGAAGTATGTTTCCAGGACACATCTTAGAGTTTAAAAAAACCAACATAGAAAAATTTCCACTGTAAAAGTAAAATTGGATTTCTAATTTGCCAAACAAAAACTAACTGTTCATGGTAACATCATCCAGTCCTTCAATATTTAATAGTATTTGGCATCTCTTTATGAAAGAGTATGGAATTGTTTGGAAGGAAAACAGTATTAGAGAGAGAAAAATTCAGCTTTATGTTATAAGAAATTAGCCTGATAGTTTTCTTTGGATACAGTCATGCCATAGTTGACTATATGATGATGGAGGAAAGGGTGGATTGGGACCTGGATCTGGTATTCACATTACATCATAGTGATATGTTGTAAGTGAAGCCAGCAAGACTTGGAATTAATGAAAAAAAATGCTTGCTAGCTTATTGCAGGGAAAGAAAGAGACAACAATTTAATCAGAATAACAAAATAACTGAGTTAGAAGGGACCTTCTAATCCAATCCTCTGCTGGACAAATTGCCTGGACAAAATTAATATCTTTGTTACCTCCCTCATAGCAATGGAAATGTCTTGCTTGAGCTCAGTGATTGACTATGAACTCTGATAATTTTTTCGTGTTGACTATGATCCCTGGTTCCCTGAGACCAAGGAAAGAAGCAACCCTCCACAAAATATTTCAGTGATAAGGATGTCCACAGAACATTCCTTGGAAAAGGCAACATCCTGCTAGTATTTCAGTGAACATTTGAAATAATTATTTGTAGGATCTGTAGTAAAGAACTTGTTGTGCTGCAGAATATAGCTAATTGATCCATACACACTAAAATGCTTGAAATAGTTTGTTTCTTGACTTATTTGCATGTTGGTGATTAAATGGGTGTATCTATATATCCTGCCATTGTGGATGATTGTTTTGAATGCAGTGACTATAGCTGAAGAGAGGTGAAATCACTTTCTTTTCCTAGGCTGTCAATTCAGCCTTTTAATTCAATATAAATTGTTTTTTTAGGGGAAAACCCTTGACAAATAAAAATAAGTGATCGGGCATTAGGAAACAAATTGATTTGGGCCTAAATCCCAGCTGTGCAGGTAAATAATGACAAATATTCTTGCAGGAATCAAATAAGATCAGTAGCAGGGTTAGATAGTCTAAGAAGCACAAATAATACATCTATAATTTTGTGTCTTTGAACAAAAAGCTGCAAGGCCTGTTCCTTTCTTTACTTAGTGTACTATGCCATTGCCCATCAACATTACTCTATTTTTTTTTAAAAAAAAAGATTTTATTAATTTTCTACAAACAAACAAGACAAAAAACATTAAAACATCAACTCTCATATGTACATCCAGTGTGTCAGTTGGTTCATCAGTTTTGTGCATTCATTTTGTTGTCTCAATTACAATTATGTTACATAACAACTCATATTGTTAATTCAAACTTATATATCCTAATATCACTAAAAAAAAAAGAAAATTTTGACTATACTTTTAATCATTCATGCTTTATGAGATAACAATACTTTAACCAGTTTATTCTGTAATAAATCATATAATCATACCAAATCAATCCTAAAAAACCCTTTATAAATATAGCATCAAATAACAAAGTAATAACAAAATAGCAAATAAAGATATTCCTTACTGTCTAGCATTCTAAATATTCTATTATCGTATTTTATCATCTAGCCATTGATAAAAAAAGATCCCAAATTTCATAAAATTGTTTATCCTCTTGCTCTCTAATTTCAAATGTCAATCTACTCATCTCAGCACATTCCAATATTTTCTTAATAATTTCTTCCTGTAATGGTATTTTCTCATTCTTCCAATTTTTAGCAAATACAATCCTAGCCGCTGTTAATACATTTACAATCAGGTATTTCAAATCTTTACTGTATGTATCAGGTAAAATTCCCAATAAGAAGATCTCTGGTTTCAAGTCTATGTGTTTCTTTGTCATTTTTTCCAACCACATGCGAATTTTAGTCCAATATTTTCTAGCGTCCTCACAAGTCCACCACATATGGTAATACGAGCCGGGTATCTGATGACATTTCCAGCATTTTTCAGATTTGTTCTTAAACATTCTTGCTATTCTTGTCGGGGGAAAGTGCCACCTGTAAAACATCTGATACAAGTTTTCTTTATATGCTGTTGACATTGTCATTTTATAATTTTGAGACCACAATTTCTGCCATTTCTCTAGATCAATCCCATATCCAAAATTCTTCCCCCAAACAATCATAGTTTCTTTGACTTGTTCTTCCTCTAATTTCATTCCCAGTAAATAACCATATAATTTTTTAATCACCTTCTCATCAGTACCCATCAAAATCTTATCAAAATCAGTCTGCTTATCATAGAATCCCTCCGTTTTAGAATCTTCATCATACCTTGAATGTATTTGCGCATATGAAAACCAATTCATCCTTATACCTTGCTCCTCTAAGTTTTAGATCGATTTAAGTTCACCCTTTTCATCCAATAGTTCCCCATATCTAACTGTTTGTTCCTTCTTGTAAATCATAGGATAGGAAAATGCTTCAATAGTCGATAACCAAACTGGAATTTTCAAATAACATTGTCTTTTTATCTTCTCCCAGTTTAACCACAAAGACTCCCGAATATTACTCTATATTGTAAGCCCTGTTTTTACAATGCACTTTGGAGATCTTCCACATATGAAAGCTAACAGGATACTGAAACAAATCTATCACCCATTGTGTTTTCAAAAATTCAAAGCGTCACCTTTCATTTCTCAAAACTATACACTTTTAAAAGATATAACTCTAAGTAGGAGACTGATGTGAAGAGAAACAGGGATAACTCTCCAAAGCAACTAGTTCATATTCAGATGAACTGTGTATGTCTGGAGTGTCATTTCAAATTATTGAAGATCTGATAACCTTTTATAGCACTGCTATTATTACTGATATAATTCCTCTATTTCTATTTATATCCATATCTATCTGTTAAATATCTATCTAGTCTCCCATATTCCTGAACCTAAGCAGCTGGCACTTTGGGGAAGTCTTAAGCAGAGATGAAATTCAGCAGGTTCTGACCAGTTCTGGAGAACCGGTAGCGGAAATTTTGAGTAGTTCAGAGAACCGGCAAATACCACTTCTGCCTGGATATTTTATAGTATCATTCCTCTGCCAAGCCAAGTCACGCCCACAGAACCGGTAGTAAAAAAAATTTGAACCCCACCACTGGTCTTAAGTCATAAGAATTTCACCTGGTTAACCCTATGGAAGTGGAGAAGGTCCTTGGAGCTTTGAACTCTGCTATCTGTGTTTTATATCCTTGGCCTCCACCCCTAGGTAGTCAAGGCTTCCTGGGAGAAGGCATGCCTTGGTTCCAAGCAGTGATGAATCATTCTTTGTAGGATATTACAATCTGTGCCCTCCTCAAGAGGCCAACCTTGTATCTAACAATATAGAAACTTTCATCTCCTGTAGTCTCCAATCTTCCCTTTTTAGAAAGAGTTATTGAGAAGGTTGTAGATTCAGAACATCAGGAGTTCTGGAAGAAGCAGGTCAGATTTCAGATTAGATTGTAGAAACAATTGCAGCAGTTGTTAAATTATTAACATGGTTGTTAAGCAAACCTGGCTTTTCCATTGACTTTCCTTGTCAGAAGATCGCAAAAGATGATCACATGACCTCTGGGATATTGCAACCATCATAAATATGAGCCAGTTGCCAAGTGTTTGAGTTTTGATCACATAATGATGGAGATGCTTGAAGGGTCATAACTATGAAAAATGGTCAAAAGTCACTTTTTTCAGTGCCATTGTAACTTCAAACGGTCACTAAACAAACTGTTGTAAGTCAAGTATCTGCCTGTATCTCTAAGGAGCAATTCTCTCCTCCCCCACAAACTTATAAAGGAAAAATATCTGAATTTTAAGTGTGAGGTCTTACCATTTTATTCATGTCATTAAAGCAAACAGCAGACCAAGGGTGGGATTCTACCTGGTCAGTCCAATTCTATAGAACCGGTTGTTATGATTCTGCCCAATTTTTGAGAACCAGCAAATCACATCACTGTCTGGCCCCTCCCCACCCCATCCCCTCACTCCTTACCTAGCATGTGCACCTTCAAACTTGCCTGCATGTGGTAAGTTTCTATTTTTACTTTTTTTTCCCTCGACCAGCAGCTATTCTGCTGTGCTGGGAGATTTAGATTGGCTAGAAAGCAGGAAATCACTGGATTTCTTGCTTTCTAGCTAATCTAAAAGCAGAGCTGAACCTTCCTTAGGACTGAAGCTTCTATTTTTCAGTGCAGACTCAGGTAGCTGATTGCAGAATCATAGATCTCTAAGTGAATCTGTGAGCAACTCAATCTGCCTGCCTGCTTTGCCTGTTTTTGGGCAAAAGTTGCTCTTTTTTATGAAAAAAATCAATATTTACATAAATATTTATAATATTTACATACAAGCCATATCCAGTCAATCACATGACCACCAAGCCAGGCCCAACCAGTTGCATGACCACCAAGCCACATTCACAAATTAGGCTATGCCTGCAGAACTGGTTGTTAAGAAATTTGAATCCCATCCCTGCAGAAGACCAACAGATACACAAGAACTGTGAATTTGTACAAGCTGAATTGGCTTCTAAAACCTAAGGATAGAAAGCAACCTTTTCTTCCACCTACACCTAATAGCACAAGTCAATATAAACAGCAAGACAATGGCAAGTCCTAAAGCCTGAGCAAAAGGGAAAGTCAGGAGGCGGGGAAACATGCTCCTTTCCTCCTCCTTTTCCAGAATTTTGGTCTGATTCAGCTTCCCTTTTTCTCCCATGGGTTTCTCTAATCATTTTGTGGGCATTTTTCTCTGCATATCTTCTTGTCTCAAATTTTCCTTCCACTATCTGTCTGCTATTTTTAGTCTTTTCCCACGGGTTCCAAATCTTCCATTAATGCAGTTTCCCTCCAGCCTCCTCCTGGGCTCAATTCTGTGTACAATCTTCTCTTTTTCCATCCAATTAAGCTTTGGGTACATTGTTTTTCCCTCCCTTTGTCTCATAACTCTGAGATGGGAAATCTCTGATAGAACTGCTACTTTTAAGTTTCCCCACAAGTAATATTTCTGCTATGGAAAGCAGATCCCCTGATGATGTATGTCCCAAATGACCTTGTCTTTCCTTTTTATGTCAGTTCATTTACAAATCAGTCCTTTGTTTCTCTCCCGTTCGAGCAATGCAGTCTTGATTCCAAGCAGTAATTAGGGATCATCAAAGCCAGAGAGAGAGCAAGCTGCAGTATTGCTTCTTTTAAAGTGCTTTCACAACCACTCCCTTAATTACATTCCCATATTTAAAGTTGCAGATACTAATTAACAAACTATGATTACATATTTATTATTTTACCTAAACCAGTTAGGGTAAAACAATGTTATCCCTAACATTCTCCCCTTTTAGGAAATAATAATAAATATAACTATTTACATCTTTAAATCATATTTGTTACAACTCTCTTTAAACTTAATTACTCCTTGAGCTTTTGTAAATTGGTCTGCAATGTTTTCTTCTGTCATGCAGTATTCCAATTTAATTAGCCCATTCTTTACAGATTCTCTAACATTTAAGTATCTTAAGTCAGTATGCTTTGATCTAGTTTTTACAGCAATACTAGTAGCTAACTTTATGGCTGCCTGGTTGTCCTCGTACACAATAATGGAATCTTTAACAGTTACACCCATGTCTAATAATAACTGTTTGTACAAAATCAAGTCAGTGCATAATAATGACAGACATGAAAATTCCGCTTCCATCGTGGACAAGCTGATATACTGTTGTCTGATTGACCTCCATCCTATTAGTGTCTTACCAAATAATATAGCCATCCCAGATGTTGATTTTCTAGTGTTTATGTCAGTTGCAAAACTTGCATCTGCATAGGCACTAAGACTCAAATCACCCTTTGGTTCTATATACAATGCATGAGATTCCTTGTGGACTCCAAAATTGGTTGCTTGCTCCAACCAATACTAGGTAAAATGGTTATTTCCTTGTAGACTGAAGGATAAGGATTTTTAATAAATCTAATTTTTTTCCTTTTATTTAAACATGCCTATGATCTTGGAATCTTCTAAAATGGGTGAGAATTTCCTTGTTCAAGGTTTGTCCTTCATTGACTTGTTGTATGAATGAATTTGTGATTTCATGGTAGTTCTTTGTCCCACTTTTTTTAACGTTCTGACCAGTTCTGAAGAACCGATAGCGGAAATTTTGTGTAGTTCGGAGCACTGGTAAATACCACCTCTGACTGGAGATTTTACAGTATCCTTCCCCTGCCACGCCCACCAAGCCACGCCCACAGAGCTGGTAGTAAAAAAAATTGAATCCCACCATGGTTGGGTTTGTCGTTCAAAACTGAAGGATTTTATAGACCGATAAAAAGTCAAGTGAAGAGTAAGATAAGGCACTGAGGAGAGATATTAGGCATTCCAAACCTATAGTAGCTTTAGATCTACGTGGGCAAAAAACAAAATTTAAAAATTAAGCACAAATGTATTTTAAAGCCAGACAAGAAGAAAAAAAAGTAATTATTGTTTGTGGTATGTAGACTAGATAGAGTTGACTGAAAATCTTGTCCTATATTTGATGTGGAGAAAATGGTTCAATGCCTCACCACTTATTCTTTGCTATTCTATCCACTTGTCTAAGAACAATGTGAATGAGGTAATCTAGTTGCTAGATCTGTTTAAGGGAGGAAAAATCATATGAAAAGAATACCCCAAAAAGAAGATGGTAATTTATATGGGGGCTTCTCCACTAACATACATTTCAGAACAAATTTAGCTATGGAGAGCTGAGTACTTATCTCACTTACATATTTTGAAAATATAATGTTCTTTTTAAAATTGAAGTGGAAAGCATTATAGCGTCTGTGGGGGGAAAAATTAAGTGGTTTTCAAGGAGGCTGGGAGAAAGATATAAAAGACAATATAGACTGAAAGTGATTGAAAGCTGCATGAAATTAAAAGAAGGTAAAATATTCAAACTAGTGTCAGCCAAAATAAAAAAAGGAGGTAATAGTTATCCACTGATGATACCTTACATTAGTATTGCTCAGGGCTACACAGGACATTTTAAATCCACTCTGTTTATTTCAATCTCTGGCAGATTGTTTTCTTTATAAAGATGCTGAAATTCATTTTGTTATTATGTCTGGCTTCCACCATCCAAAAAGTGAGTGTTTTGTTGTATGGCATACTTTTATTGGCTCCTCAAAATGTAGAAATCAGAGTATTTTTACAAGATTCATTACAGACCCATGTCCAAAATGCATCAATAATTCTTACTACATATGGAAGGGTCTAATTTACTGACATTTATGCCAATACATTAGTGAAACATGTAAAGATGGTACTGTGGAAGAAAAGGAAATTTGCCATGGCTTTCTATGGAAATTTATTTATATGGTCTGCCAAAATGGAGTCCAACATGAGATGGGTTGTCAGCACTCACAGACATCAGTGTCTTTCATTTTATTGCCAAAAATCTGTGAGAGATCTGCAAAGGAATACACATTTTCTGAAACCTAAAATATACCAAAAATGGTAATTCCTCGAAGGAGAAAATGAGCTCCCTTTGGATACAAGTGCATTTTAAAAGCCTGCATCAGAGAAAATCTGCAATGAAAAGATACTACCCTTAACTGTGTGACAACTGTGGCTGGGCAAAGTGTGTTAGATTAGCTTCAGAGGGGGAAAAGAGGCTTTGTGGCACAAAGACATCATTTTCCCCCATGAGGCACTTCATACTGTCTCAGAATTTCCTGGATCTCCTCTCTGTCTCTACATGCATATGCTAGGAGGGGCTTATGCACACTTTGCCAAGTGTTGCTGGGGGAGGTTGAATAGAGAGAGCTTTGCTCAGCCCAACCAGAAGTTGCTGCTGTACAGATGATGAGAGACTGCGTAGCTGTCAGACTGAGGCCAAGAATGTCATAGAACAGTCCATACAGATTTCTGTTCTTTATTTGTTTACACACAACAGACAGAAACTTGACAGATTAAACATTTAGTACTCTCACCCCAATAGATATACCTTGGGAGAGTCTGGGGAGTGTCTATCCTTATCCTCTTCTTCTGTCTCTTATCCAGCTCTGGGCTGGGCTGCCTCTTGCTTCCCCTTCCCTTTTTAGAACATGCTCCCTCCTGGGAAACTGTCTTTTCACTGCAGTCCATTACACCAACTCTCTTTCCAGGGACCCCATCTCTTACAGTAGTACAGCAAAGCCACAAGTATGATGGCTGCTTCACCTTACTTTTGAAGCAAGGGGATCATGATGCTTTGGGGAACATTTAGCATAATAATATATGAAGCCCAGGTAGTCATTGGGAACAGTTCAACAACTGTTCAAAATTACAATGGTGCTGAATGAGAAGTATTTTCAACTGGTGTGTGAAGTTGTGGCCATTTCAGGCACACGGTTGCAATCCAGGTGTTAAGATGCTTGGCTTGTGATTATGACATTGCAGCAAGCAGTGATCATAAGATCATCATTTGTGACATTCCCTGCCAGCTTCCCACAAGCAAAGTAAATGGGGAATCCAATAGGGAAGGTCATAGGTTGCTTCTGTAGGTTATTCCTGTCACTTTTTCTCCTGAAAAACTCCATTAGGGACTCCAGAGCTGTCATATTCCATAGTAACCACCTGCCCATCTGCAATACACAGCACCCACTTGTAGTGCTCTCCCACCTGTAGAGCTTCCTGAGTCTCCTCTCCATCACTTGCAGATGCTGGAAGAGGCTTATGCACATTTTGCCAAGTGCTGTTGGGTTGCTTTGCTCAGCTCTTGCCAAAGCCAGAAGTGGCTTCTGTCCAGATGCTAATGAAAGGTTGGGTAACTGTAGACCTACCAGCCCAGCCACTGCCCACCTATCCTTACTAGTACCCACTTCTAGCACCTCCACTACCACCCCACATACCTTACCTAGAACTTCTATCTCTTCCCACTTACTGAGAAAAGCAATCCTGAGGTTACAATGGTAACTGGGATTGCCATTTCTTTGTGATGCAATCACCTAACATTGTCTTTAAGACCACACCAGGTAGTAATGGTAATCCCAGTTCTAATTACTCTTGTAACCCAAGGGCAAACTGTATTGCACCATTCAAAACAAAAAGATAAGACTAACCAGAGAAATAAACATACTGATTTGATGAAATCTCCTTCCATTTTATTATATACGCAGCTAAAATGGTCAATATTTTTAAGTTGTTCAGCACAAATGCAGCATTACAAAAAGATACCATCCTAAGACTCATACTCTCTATTTCATAATCTGAAGGAATTTGCTCTTGAAGTTGTGTTCTTCTAATTGAGATTCAGGAACCTCAGTAGAACCATCTTTAGAGTTTTGTTGATTTGTAATTCTTTTTAATCTGATATTTTTCTAATATCAAGCACTGGAGCAATGATGAAGAGGAAAAGGGACATTTTGTAGAGAAAATATCTTTATTGGATACAGACATGATGGAGATGGATTCTTATCAGAGAAGACTATAGTTTCTGAATATTTAATGTGTTTAGACAGCTCAAACAAACAAGCAATATTTTCAATGGTAATGAGCTGATTTAGAAATCTCGGTAGGAGGAAAACTGTCACTGATAGTTTTTGGTCTCCATCCAAACTAAAGGTTAAAGTTAAAGTTAGATCAGCAAAATGTCAAATGCTTGTGACAAATATTTCCTTTGCTTTCATTTTTCTCTATTTCTCCTTCCAGCCTAGTCAGTCTTTTCAATTTGCATATGTGTTGATTTTGTCTGGGAATTATGGAAAGTGTGGTGCCCAATAATACCGTACATGCTATTATAAAGCCTTCAGATTTACTCTGGCTGAAAACAAGAATTTTTTTTTACCATCCATTGTAGTTCAGAACTGAATTGACTTAGCCTTTAATAACATTTTGATTTTCAACACTGTCAGTGAGATAGAGAACTCAGAATGAGATTGTTATTAGTCTCCTTTTGGGGTGGGAAGACGTTAAAAAGCAATTTCAAGAGAAACGATATACACATGTCAAGCAGTACACTCAAGTTGAAAGGGAGACATTAGCCCTTACAGCTTCCCCTTGGCCAAACCAGCAATTTAGTTGCATCAGTTGGTCTCTGAAGAAAAGAACCAAAACCTAAAAAGAAAAGAACTTGGAATGTCAGCAGAAGTGAGGGTAACATTAATTCTAGGGCACACATCAATTCTATCTCCAAAAAGAAAAATCTAGTGTCTTAATAGCTGCCTAGAAGTGAGCAGTGCAGCTTCCTTGCTTCCTTAACAGTGCTTCCTTAACATTGGTTGGGGGACCAGGCTTAACAAGAGGTCCTTGGTGCTTTCTGACAACATCTGTGATAATATTCTCAGTGAAGCAAGAAACCTTGAATAAGCAATCAGCTTATTTTCTATCTGTAAGCAGTGATCATTGTCATTTCATTGAGTCATATATTACACATTTTCCTTATAGGACAGAAAAAGTTATAAAACGTCCAGACTACTCATCTTCTGGTACATGAAGTTAGGCTCTTCAACTTCACAGCCAATGCTCTTTTGACATCCGAAGTCATAAAGCACAATTCCTAACTACAATCCATTGCCAGTTACTGCCTTTTTCTGTCTTTTGCCCTGGGCCAGGAAATATAACTGCATTTATCATGCTGGCTACTTGTTTTTTCAGTCCAAGGTCATTTTCTGTGTGAGATAAATGAAAATTTATTAGATTTTTTTTTAAAAAAATCCTGACTGTAAAGGACAAGGGCAGACAAAGATGCCACTAGTCATGCTGGTTAAGGCTAAATAAGAGGTGAACATGTTTGGATGTAAACCACATTGATATAGGGAAATGCATATCTGGAATGGAGGTTTTTGCAGAAGAATGTTATCAACAACAGTTATCAATTGTGTGTGCGTGCGCATGTGTGTACATGTTAACTGAAACAGATATGGAATATAGACATATATGTGTCCCCTACTAATTTCACCATTATTTTTTTCCTGCTTCTTATAAGATGTGTGCATCATTGACAGGAAATTGCAAGAAATATATATATTCCCAACATCTGCTTATAGTACACAAGTCAAATCTCTTCCCTGTTCTCAGATAGGATTCTTTAAAAGTGAAATTTAAAAGTGAATGTTTGAATGGAAGAATTATCTAGTAGCCCTTAAAGTCTAGTAAATATGAAAGTATTGCAGCATCTTATGTTATTATGTCATTATGCAGATTACATTATCATGTCATTATGCAAAGAACGAAAACTGAACCGAGTATAGTAACCACATTATGCAGATGACATTAATTGCCTCAAATGTATAATGAAGGACAACTAATGTAAATGTAAGCTCCTCACCCTTACTACTTCATATGCACAGAGGTATCATTGCCTATTATCTCAGGGAGATGTCTGGGTGAAAATTTGGTAGCTAATTGGGAGTCCATTAAATCAAAATTTCCCTACGCTGATAAACAAATACAAGCAAACATCAAGTAAATGTCTGGAAAAAAATAATGTAGCTTCTTATACATGAATGATAGTGCTATTAGATAATAGTGCTATTAGGTAATGTACTGAATTCTCTCTGGGCAGATGCTATAGTGCCTATTCTTGCTTAAGAAATGTAAATAAAAGCATATATCTTGGCTTTCTATTCAGGTCTTTTAAATTTGCCATGACAACATCCTGAAAGCCTTCCTAATTTTATTAGGATTATTTTTTCTTAGAGGCACAATTTGGGATTGTTAGATATTGTTGAGACTGCAAATCCCAGAATTCCAATCTGGCTGGGAATGCTTGGAAATGCAGTCCACAAATTTACAGAGAGCACTACATTAGGAAAGACTTCTTTGAGTGTATAGCACTGCAACTAAAAACTCTTTCTGCAAATAGGGGAATAGAAATTCTCTATAATTATAGAAGTCCACACAATCCGAAAACAAGTATAAATTCCTACCAAAATATATTTGGATTGTGTTTTGTTTTGTCTGTCTTCCAAAGTATAAAAGTCCACCCAATGCCTAAGGAAATCCTAGCAATCCAAGAGAAGCAGTTTGGTCCAGCTACAGGGTTGTTTCTTGGTGAAAAGGATTTGTAGGCTGTAGTTGGGCATTCTTCCATAGATGACCAGAACTGATTAATGATTTTCAACAGTTGAGTTTCTTATTTAACCTTTATTGTCTTACTTATCCAACAGAGATGCAAACATAAAATTCATTGGGAAAGAAATCAATCATGTCAAAAGCATTTTATGGGAGATCAGCAAGAACTTATCCTCACACTCTTCTAAGGATTAACAATGGAAAGATAATGTGTAAGCAGAGAGCTGTCACTTGGTTAAAGAAGGACTCTTTGGAATATTTATATGTTCTGTGGGCAAGACCATATGAATTTTTAAATAATTGCACCATTCTTGTTTTTACCACTGCACAATGAATTCAGCCGGCTTTGAAGCCAAGTATTAATCATTTATTACCAATTATATTTTACAACAATTTTCTGTATTGCTTCTCTGGTGACTGTTGTAAACATGTCAGCCTCTTTCTCCATTTTGGAAACCCAACTCATCAACTATGTCTACAAGCTCATTATTCAGCAAGGATTGCCATTTTGCCTTTTTTATTGCCTTCACAGTGTTCAGGCTCAGTCATGATTTGTTCATGACACATTCCTCTTCAGCATGATTCAAAATGAAGCCATGACAACCACAGCCATTAATCAGTGGATGCAAGCTACCTATCAGCTTAGATTTAATAACTTCATATATGTATTGAGTTCAGGAGTTTGAGGGCACTATTCTTAGACTAATCTGATATTTAGACTAATCTGGATGATATTGGGGGATTGATCTGATCTATTGTACTGAGTGAGAGATATCCTTAAGGTAGTCACAGGTATGCACTCATTCTACATATTAAAATCCCAAATGAAAACTCAATTTGTATATTCCTCTAAAGGATGTACAAGTTGACTAATTATGCCAAATATGCTGAATAATCAAGAAGGACAAATATGTTCAAATTCTCTTTTCTAATCTTCTCCAGGCTAGATTAGCCTAAGGATGGATAAAACTCTGGTTTACAATATGAGCCAATAGTTGAAAGTAACTGCAAACATGTCCAAATAACTTCTCCTCAAAATCCTCTTTTTCTCATCCTTGTGTTTAAGAGAACAGATCTGAAAACCACTCGATATCGTTCTATGTAGCATATTCTGAAAACATGTAGGGCTATATTTGAAATTATCCTGGAAATTTTCAATTAGTGTGGAATAAAGTTGACCTGGCCAAAATATCTAAATACATCTCAATTAAGCAAATTATAAAGGAATATTTGCATCTGACAGTTTAATTCAAAGCAAAGCTTTAGAGCACCTACTATAGAACTAAAGGCTCCATCCTTTCTCACTCATTTTTTCCTTCAAATACTGTAGGTTTTCATTTCTACACAATAGTCTTCAGAGTATTAGTGAGAGCACTGACTTTGGACTGTGAGCACAGATAGTGGTTTCTAGAAAAATTTGTGGCTGAAGTTCTTTTCGATTACTGGTGAGGGGATTTGTAATTCCCTGATGATTATGATCTGCTGTGTAGTAATATCTCCATCATGTATGTGCGAGATGAAGGCATTTGTATTCATCCAAGCCTTTATAAACAAATGTTAAATTTACAAAATCCATCAAGGGATCAGACTGTTTTAAAGCATGTGCTTGTTTTCATCTTCTGCTTTTGTGGTTTATGATATTGATTTTTTGTGCTCTGCCCTACCCCCAAATCTAATATGGGAAGATTTATTTATGTTTTTTTCATGCTGCTGGCCATTTCTTTCTTCTAAGATTATCGACACAGAAGCATATCTCACGTAAGAATTTACTTAACTGTGCAATTAATTTGGGTGAGCTTTTTCATTTCTTTTGTTAGTTGCTTTGTGTATTACATATTAATTCAAATTAAAGTTTTAAAATATTGAAGTGTTTTAAATAGATTATTTTAAAAAGCTAATCTATTTAAAATAGATTAAGAAAATGTACTTGAGAACACCATATTTCTCTCAGTCCAGATGTATAAAAATATTCAACAAGTATCTTATCCCAAGACTTAAACACTTTACAACAGCCTTCCCAACTTAGTATCTTCCAAATGTTTTGCTCTAAAAATTCCAGATGTGATGGAAAGAATTACTTCTCTTATCAGCAAGGATAAGTATGTTCTTCTTGCCAAACTTCATAAGGTACACCACTAAAGTCGAATCTTAGACCTTTGTCTCTATATTAGGTAAAGGTAAAGGTTCCCCTTGCACATACATGCTAGTCATTTCTGGCTCTAGGGGGCATTGCTCATCTCTGTTACAAAGCCGAAGAGCCAGCACTGTCCAAAGATGTCTTCGTAGCCATATGGCCGGCATGACTAAATGCCGAAGGTGCATGTTACCTTCCCACAAAGGTGGTCTCTATTTTTCTACTTGCATTTTGACATGCTTTCAAACTGCTGGATTGGCAGAAGCTGGGACAAGTAACGGGAGCTCACTCCATTACAAGGTACTAGGGATTCAAACCACCAAACTGCCAATCTTTCTGATCAACAAGCTCAATGTTAGTGTTGAGCCACCATGTCCCTATTGTTTCTATATTACAATACAACAATTTTAAATAAGGTTTAATGCTGAAATACATGGGGGGGTGCACCCACACACAAACATACACAATCTGAATTGTCATTAAATTGATATGGTGCTATAAAGAATCCAGGATCATATATGACACATTAAATACTGGCTGAGAACTGAAAACAGTTTAATTAAAATCATGTTCAATCCTTGTTTTCTTGAAAATCTTTTTCATCTAAATAAACAGACCCAGTAACACACTGCATTCTTGAGTAAACGTTCATGAGTTCAATGACTACTCAATGATGGAAGCTTTGATTGTGTACCTTTCATTCCACTTCTGCATTCTTAATAATTTTCCAGTAACCAGCTGTTACTATAAAACAGAGGAGCTATTTTCATCCCTCAGAATGCCATCAGAGAACATTCTGTTCTTACAAGGTACGCAAAGAAAATTTGTAAATTTTGGGTAATCTTGTTAACTTCTTTTTTTTCTCCCAAAGCAGGTTGATTTATCTCATGGGATGGATTCATCATAACTAACCTAACATTCATTGATTTTCAGTGGATACAGTTTAGGAAGTTTCACAACATTATTTTCGGTCAGATTCTTAGTATCAACATGTAAAGAATGTTCTGTAGTCTTTTGATCTTTAATCCATCTTTTCTGGGGCATGAGTCTGAAGTAGCAAAGACTTAAGAACAACTGTAATAGTCATGGGCCTGAATTTTGGAGATAATTATGTAAAATTTGTGAAATTGATCTTTTCTTAACAGACAACAAAAATAATGATTAACAGAGATTTAATTAAACTATGCGAAACACAAAACAGTAAAAGATAAGGTTGCCCACTGTGTCTTCTGTTGTTTATTTTAGTTCTTAAAATGTTAAATAATGATATAATGGAAATAAAAGGATTATGGAGGTAAAGATTTAAAAAGACTCATACAAATTAGGAGCTGTCTTGGATAATTTTGATTTTGGCAGATCATCTAAATGGAATTGAACTTTTAATTAATAAAATAAACAAACCCTAAATTATTAGCAGGCTTCAATAAACAGGAGACAAACTTATTAACAAAAAATATGAAATTACAAGATGAAACTGAACTCATGAAAAAGATTTTAAGATTGAGAAGAAAGTAAAATATTATAATCAATATGAATTATATGTTATTTCAAAACAAATATATTAAGTCATGACACGAAGTTTAAAAAGGTATGTTAAGATGAGATAACATACAATTGACACTAATGGACAAAATTATTGTGATAAAAATGAATGTTTGTGCCCAGAATATTATTTTGTTCCAGACAATACGTACCTTGGCAACTGCTGGCAAAAGCATATATTTAAATTTGAATAGCAAAGAAAAAAAGCATGGGATTAATATAAAGTATGACAAATCACAAAGGAAAGAGGAGGATAGATTTATCACATTTGGAAGTATATTTTACTGGTTTCTGTTTATGTGTTGTAAAAGAAATATAAGATTACTGAGTTTAGAAGGTCATGATTTGAGATTTGGCTAGCATGAATATCTATGGTATAATAAAGATGAATGTAGAGTTTAAAAATCAATATGTTAGACAGAGTATTCTTAGAATATTGAATAAATATAAGGTTTTGCCAGACAATGCCTTTATGGCTTTTAACATAAGAAGCAATTTATAGATGAGGCATTATAAATAAACATAAATGGTTAACCTATTAAGATGTACTAGAATTTTCTCAAGTGGATTGTATAATGAAATCAAGAGAAGATTTGATAACAGAAGAACATTCTTCACAATGCACAATTATGTACATTGAACAATTATATACAATTAACAGAAAGGTCTAAAGTGGATAAAAGATTTTATGGTTTTGAGCAAAGTAAGCCTCATTTTTAAGTAGAACTATGTACTAATGATGTTTTCTATAATGTATAAATTTTTACTGAAATGTGACAGAAAAAATTGTATGATAAAATGGGCTAATTTTTTTGGCAACAATATACAAATGGTCCAATGGGAACATATGTGATTGCAAAGATTAAAATTTATTTTATGGTCTAGCCTGAAAGAGAATTTTTATAAAATCATGTATCATTGGTATTTCTCACCAGATAAATTGTCTAGAATGTATAAAGGTACTTAGAATCATTGCTAGAAATGTTAACAACTTGGTGGCATTTTATCATGTTTGATGGAAATGTAAAAAAAAAAAACCCCAAAAAATTTGGATACAAATACATGCAATGATTCAGAAAATTTTAAAGACTAAAGCACACCTAAAACAATGTATTTTTCTTTTGGGATTAATAGATAATAGCTAGGGGAAAAGTCATAGAATTTTTTTTCTTTGTATGACAACTGCAGTGAGACTATTATATGCTCAAAAGTAGAGGGGCTCAAAATAATTACCTACAACAGAGGAATAGCTGGTGAAGATGAGGGAAGTTGTAGAGATGTCTAAATTAATCTCTCTTAGAGAAAAACAACATCTATATTTATAATTGACTGAAAACCCCTTACAGACTTTTTGCTTTATCTGAAGCAGGAAAAAATGCATTTATGATGGTTTGGGTGATTAAAAAACCTGGATAACAGAAATAAATGAACCTTTCGGTAATCATAGAGTAAGAGGTAATTTTGTAGCTGTATTTATACTGTATCTGCTGCAAAGGAAATTGGAAATTTCTATATTTTTTCTCCATTTTGCTTTTTTTTTCTCTTTACTGCTTCTTGTTAGCTTGTGTTAGTTTTTATGTGCTTTGTAAAACTTTATTTTGAAAAACATTTAAATTAAATACTAGTTATACTAGATATACCCAATAGGTTTCACATTATTATTTTCAGTCAAAGATATTCAATATCCACATTTTAAATAATGTTCTATAGACTTATAGTCTCTGGAGTCTTTAATTTCATCTTTAATCCTCTGGGGGCTGAGTCTGAGGTAGCAATGAGTTTATTCCACTATGCCGGCCATGAACCTGGGTCACAGAGATTATCAAGCTAGAGATTTTTCTTCAGGATCACTCTAAAGGCATCCATCAGATAAAACCACTCAAGATGGCCTGTAAACTTTGACTGACCTACTGAAGCTTTGGTTTTATTCTTGGCATGCATTGCTTTTATATTTTGCTTATATTCTTTTTCACTGTATAGTTGTGAGATGCTCAAAGTCACATCTATGTGATGGCTAGCATATAAAGCAAATAAAGAAAGAAATAGTCAGCATTCCAAATTTTAGGATTGGTGTTCCGAACTAGCAGGCTCGTAAGTCTGCAAACCTGACTGGCCCTTTACACAGCAGGCTCATAATCCTGCATATTTGATTGGTCCGTGAACAGCAAGTCGTGATTGGTCATTCCAGACTAATCTGATTGGCTAGTTAACAGGCTGCCACGATTGGACGCTCCAAGCATGGCAAACTTAAACCATTGGATGCTATGACAGCAGCCAGCTCTATAAAAGGAGCTGCTGCTGTCAGGCTCTTTGCTCTGTTTTCCTGAAGTCACAATAAAGAGTTGAAGTCACCATTCGATGTCTCGTCTCCATTATTGCGCCTGCTCTCCAGGACAGAACACTGGCGATGAAGGTGGGATGCGGAGACAATAGAGCTGACTGAGCACTCGCAAAGCATTGACAGAGCATGTGGCAGACATCGCGCAGATATCAGCAGAATGGCCAGCAGCACCATACCACCCGCTCCATTTGATCCAGCAAACGAAGATTGGGATTCGTATATGGACAGGTTTCAAATGTTCCTGGAAACCAACAATCTGAAGGATGCTACGTCTGGCAAGAAACGCGTGGTTTTCCTAATGCATTGCGGATCCGCCATTTTCAAATGGCTAAACGCTAGCAAAACCGGCTGAAGTCAAAACCATGGATTGGGACACCCTTGCTCCCATCCTCAGGGCTCATTATGCCCCAGCAGTCCCAACCCTCATCAGAAGACATGAGGTTTACCAGAGGGACCAACGGGAAAGCGAGAGCGTCAGGGACTTTGTAGCTGACCTAAGGAATTTGGGTGGACTATATGGTTTCGCAAATCTGGAAGAAGCCATGAGGGATTGGATTGTCCTTGGTCTAAGAGACCTCACCACCCAAAGTAAGATTATGGCGAAGGGAGAGATTGCCCTTGTTAAACCTGGGTTCCCCAACCAGGATTAAGGAAACAAGCTAAACAGAATGTGCAGCGTTAGTCAGGTAGGCATACAGATAAATGTGTGAGATAAGTTTTTATGTTTGTTAACATACAGTAAAAATAGCAGATACGCTTGTGCTATCAAAAATATAGTTTATTCCATTATGAGTTCATAGCATAGTCAAAATAACAGTCCATTAGTCATGTATCATTTTTAGTCAGTCCATTCAAGGATATTCAATTAGCAAAGTCCGTGTAGAATATCCAATGTCAGTTCACTTACAATAATTCAGTCCTTTCTCTCTCCCTTTCCAGTAGGAGAAAAACACAGTCTTCAAACCATCCAGTAATTAGGGATCATCAAACCAGAGAGAGAGCAAGCTGCCGTTGTCTTGCTTCTTTTATGGTGCTTTTACAACTACTCCCTGAATTACATTCCTACAGTTAAAGTTGCAGACACTTTAACTAATAAACCATGATAACATATTTATTATTTTACCTAAACCAGTTAGAGTAAACAATGTTATCCCTAACATCCCTCGCAGATGCCATAGCGGATGCTACTGCAGCAGAAGCAACCAGGAAGTCAGCAGCCTGAATGCGCTGAGTGAATGGGGCGAACCACCAACTCGCCAGCGACACTACAATACCCACAGAGAGACACACAACAACAGCCCACCACGAAGACATCGAGTCCTCATCAGAAAGTGAAGAGGAAGAAGTCAACAGACTCAGATCAGAGCGTGATCAGCAAGACCAGCGAGGTTATAAAACCAATTTTAAATGCACTGGATGCAGGGGAAACCACCCACGAGCAGACTGCAGGTTCCTAGACTCCATCTGTCGTTCCTGTCATAAAAGGGGCCACATCGCCAAAGTGTGCAGGAGCAAACGAGGAACCAGCCCCAAGAGAAATGAAAATAGCTTCCAGCAGACATCAGGCAACCACCCATCAAACAGGGACTGCCCAAACCACCACTGGAGCCAGTACAACAGAAACCGAATGTTTGCTACCACTACCAGATGAGAGGAGACACACCAGACCATCACCATCGACCACGCTTCATCAGTGGATGCAAAAAAAAACCTAGGTAAAGGTCACCATTGAATATAAACCATGCATCATGGAAGTCGACTCCAGGTCTTCCCTATCAATGTTCTCCTGGAAAACCCTCAAGCAGCTGATCCCTGACATCTGCCGCCAGGATCTCAGCACTCAGAGACTCATATTAAAGGACTACAAAGGCAATCGAATTCCAGTTGCTGGTTCCAGCCACGTTCAGGTCTCATTTAAAGACCACACCGCAACTCTATCTCTCACCGTCGTCGACAGAGACCAAGCCAGTTTATTGGAATTGCAGTGGTTCGCTCCGTTAGGAATCGAATTGGCAGGCATCAACCAGACCATAAGCAAAAACTGGGAGGCGGCCCTCATCTGGGACTTTCAAGAAGTTTTCACCGAGCAACTAGGCAAGTACAAGGGGTCCCCCATTTCATTTAATCTCTGCCCTGATATCGCACCCATTTGTTTAAAGTCATGCCGAGTTCCCTTTGCCCTCAAACCAAAAATTGACGAGCAAATGTAATAGACTCCAGTTCAGAGTAAGCGTAGAACCTGGCATTTTTCAAAGTTTGATGGAAAGGTTGTTGCAGGGTATAAAAGGAGTTGTACCCTACTTTGATGATGTGTTGATAGCCGCCCCTACAAGAAGTCAGTTAGAAAAGCGCCTAAGAACTGTCCTACAAAAATTCCAGGACACAGGACTCAAAGTCAAGAAAGAAAAGTGCCAATTATGCACTGAGACGGTTTCTTGGCTACCTTCTTGACAAACAAGGAATTCACCCCACCGAAAAGAAATTGGCTGCTATTAAAAACGCTCCAAGACCTAGAAACAAGACAGAACTCCAAGCTTTCCTGTGTCTCATTAATTTTTATAACATCTTCCTACCCCAGAAGGCGACTGTTGCTGAACCCCTGCATAGGCTCCTCGACAAGAAGGCTTCCTGGTTTTGGGGACGTCGAGAGGAGCAGGCTTCCCAGCAAGTCAAAGACCTTTTAACATCAGATGCAGTGTTAATCCAATATAACAAAACACTACCCTTGACTGTAACTTGTGACGCCTCACCTTTCGGGGTAGGAGCCATCCTGAGCCATGTTTTACTAAACGGTACAGAGGCGCCTATTGCATTCTTTTCAAGAACTTTATCTAAAACTGAAAGGAACTATAGTCAGTTAGATAAAGAAGCCCTTGCTATTTGAGCATCTAGGAATATCAAAGCCATTTGCTTTTCAGGGTGAGCCTCATAATATTCCAAAGTGTCCAAGATTACTCTCATATTGTCTCTAATTTGTCTCTTTGGCAGAAATCCATTTTGATCTGAGTGAATAAAATTATTTAAATATTTTTTAAGTCTTTCTGCTAAAATTGAAGCAAAAATTTTATAGCCTGCATTCAATAAAGAAATAGGTCTATAATTCTTAATTTGCAATGGGTCAGTCTCTTCCTTTGGTATAAGTGTAATATAAGCCTCTGACCATGTTTTAGGTATCATCTTTTTTAACATAACTTCATTCATAACTTCTAACAATGGGATGCTCAATAATTCTTGAAATGTTTTATAAAATTCTACTGGAAGCCCATCTGGGCCCGGAGCTTTCCCATTATTTTGTCTCTTAAATGCTTCATTTAGTTCCATCATTGTTATATTGCTTTCTAGCATTTCTTCAGTCTCTTTAGGTATCTTTGGTAAATTAGCTTCCTGTAAATACTGTTTGACTTTTCCTTCATCAATATTCTCTTATTTATATAATTGCCCATAAAAATCTCGGATAATTTCTTTTTTCTCCTTGTTCCCATAACAAACTTGGCCTTGTTCATCTATTAACTTCAATATTTTTCTTGATTCCTTCTCTTTTCTCAATTTATATGCTAGCCATCTACCTGGTTTATTTGCATCTTCAAAATAATTCTGTTTAGAGTTTCTAATTTTCTGTGCCAATTCTTCTTTCTCTATTAATTCCATTTTATGTTTGATTACATCCAGCTTCAATTTAATATCCTTTTTCTGTGGCATTTTCTGTAATTCTTTTTCAAGAGTTTTATACTCATTTTCCAAGGCCTTAGAAGCTTGCCTTTTCCTAATATTCTTTTTTCTTGTATAATCTATTATCAAACCTCTAGCGTATGCCTTCATAGTGTCCCACACATTTTGCGTTGAAGTATCTTCTTTTTTATTTTCTCTAAAGAAAAAAGCCAATTCCTTCTCCATCCATTGTGTAAAATCTTTCTCCTTTAAAATAGTATTATTTAATGTCCATCTCGATCTTTTTTTTTGTCCCTTCCATTTAATTGTCATTGGGCTATGATCTGCCCAGGTACTTGTTTCAATGCTTGTTTCTTTAATATTAGATATTAGTTCTGTTGAGATCCAAATCATATCTAATCTGGACCATGATAAATGTCTATTTGAATAAAAAGTATATTGTTTAGCTTTAACGTTTCTTTCTCTCCAAATATCTTTTAAAGTTAATTCATCTGTCATTTTAAAAAAGGACCTTGGGAGAACCTTTCTATTTTGCTTTGTTGTTGTTGCTATATAGTCCAGTTTATTGTCCACAATTCCATTAAAATCTCCCATCATAATTATATTAACATAGTCCAGTCCAATTATTTTCATGTGCAGTTTTTTATAAAACTCTTCTTGTTTATCATTCGGAGCATAAATTGCAATCAAGAGTATTTTTATATTATTATCCATTATTTCTACCATTAATACTCTTCCATCTTCATCCGAGTAAATCAATTTTGCTGGAATAGCCTCTTTAATATATAAAACCACACCTCTTTTCTTACATTGGGTCAAAGAGGTAAATGTTTTCCCTAATTTTGGCTGTAATAACAATTGTTCATGTTGTTTTTTAATGTGAACTTCTTGTAAACAAATTATATCAAATTTTAATTTCTCTAATTTATGAAAAGTTTTCCTTCTTTTAACAGCTGAATTAAGTCCGTTTATATTCATTGTAATCAGTTTTTTTTCCTCCATGATTATGCTTTATATTTAGGTCTAACAGCTCACGCTGTTCTTTACTATCAATCTGTCCCCCTATTGCTCCTTTCTCTTTTTCAGTCTCCAGTTGTTCATCTTGAAACTCAATTAATGAAGCCTCTTTCTCTGCTTCCTCTCTTCTTCCTCCAAAAAATTCTGCATGAAAAAGTTCTGCTTTCTCAATTGAGTCAATTCTATGTCTCTGCTCTTGCCACGTAAACATTAATCCTTCTGGAATCAGCCATCTATAATTCACTTCGTTTTCCAATAGTATTTTGGTCAGAAATCGATATTCTCTTCTCATCTCTCTCACTCTTCTAGGTATTTGTTTTAAAACCACAACCTCTTTACCCTTGTATTTCAGTGTTTTCTCTCTTGCTACTTGTAATATTTGCGTTTTAATGGATTTTTTGGTAAATCTAATATGGACTTCCCTGGGTAATTTATTTCTCATCGCATATCTTGTATAGACTCGATATATCTCATCTATTCCATCCATCATCTTTTCCTCTGTAATTTCCAAAGCATCTGCCAAAATTTCTATCATTACCGCTGCCAAATTTTCTCCTTTTTCCTCCTCTATATTTTGAAATCTAAGGTAAAATTCTGACCTTTCCATCTCCCACCTCAACATCCCACCTTTTTCTTGTTCGACCGCTGTTAATCTGCTATCAATATTTCCAATCTTCTTCTCTCTTTGTTTTCCTTCTTCCTCAATTTTTTGGAATCTCTCCTCATACTTAACCATCATTTGTTTAATATTTTCCACTTTTTCATCAGTCTTCTCTATTCTTTGTTCAATATTTTCTGTTCTTTGTTCAATATTTTCTGTTCTTTGTTCAATATTTTCTGTTCTTTGTTCAACGTCAACTGGAGATTTATGTTATTATTATTGGAGCAGATGGGTTTTGCTAAAAAATTTATTCAAGCAATAGAAGCTATATACAATAAACAGACAGCAAGGGTAATGATGGAGGGAGAACTTACAGATTTTATTAATATAAGGAAAGGCACAAGACAAGGATGCCCCTATCTCCTTTGCTATTTGTGTTGACCTTGGAAGTCTTGAACAGAAATATTAGGGATGATAAAAGCATAAAAGGAATGAAAATTAAGAAGGAAGAATTTAAGCTACAAGCTTTTGCTGATGATTTAGCTTTTATTTTGGAAGATCCGATTGAAACAGCTCCAAAGTTACTGGAAAGGATAGAATCATATGGAGAGGTGGCTGGTTTGAAAATAAACAAAGATAAAATAAAGATTTTGACAAAGAATATGTTATTGAGACAGAGAGAAGAATTGGCAGATCTTTTGAAAATTCAAGTTACAAATAAGGTTAAGTATTTGGGGATATATTTGACAACAAGATGTAGCACATTAAAGGAGAATAATTATATTAAACTTAAACAACAGATAACTACAGATTTGAAGAAGTGGGAAAACTTGCAATTGTCATTAATAGGGAGAATTTCAACAATTAAGATGAATATCTTACCTAGAATTTTATTTTTGTTTCAAACAATACCAATTAGGCTTGGAAAAGACTATTTTGAAGATTTAAATAAAATTATGTTGAAGTTTATATGGCAAGGTAAAAAAGCGAGAATAAAGTTGAAGCTTTTGCAAGATGCTAGAATTAGAGGAGGTTTTGGTCTGCCCAATTGGGAATTGTATTATCAAGCTGCAAGTTTGATGTGGGTCAAAGAATGGATAACATGAAGGAAACATAGGTTGTTGACATTAGAAGGGCATGACTTGCTGTTGGGTTGGCATGCTTTTTTATGGTATAAGGGAACTAAAACACAGGGTTATTTTAGAAGACATTATGTACGGGAGTCTTTGTGGTTAAATTGGGAGAAGATAAAAAGACAATGTTATTTGAAAATTCCAGTTTGGTTATCGACCATTGAAGCATTTTCCTATCCTATAATTTACAAGAAGGAACAAACAGTTAGATATGGGGAACTTTTGGATGAAAAGGGTGAACTTAAATCGATCCAAAACTTAGAAGAACAAGGTATAAGGATGAATTGGTTTTCATATGCACAAATACACTCAAGGTATGATGAAGATTCTAAAACGGAGGGATTTTATGATAAACAGACTGATTTAGATAAGATCTTGATGGGTACTGATGAGAAGGTGATTAAAAAATTATATGGTTATTTACTGGGAATGAAATTAGAGGAAGAACAAGTCAAAGAAACTATGATTGTTTGGGGGAAGAATTTTGGATATGGGATTGATTTAGAGAAATGGCAGAAATTGTGGTCTCAAAATTATAAAATGACAATGTCAACAGCATATAAAGAAAACTTGTATAAGATGTTTTACAGGTGGCACTTTCCTCCGACAAGAATAGCAAGAATGTTTAAGAACAAATCTGAAAAATGTTGGAAATGTCATCAGATACCCGGCTCGTATTACCATATGTGGTGGACTTGTGAGGATGCTAGAAAATATTGGACTATAATTCGCATGTGGTTGGAAAAAATGACAAAGAAACATATAGATTTGAAACCAGAGATCTTCTTATTGGGAATTTTACCTGATATATATAGTAAAGATTTGAAATACCTGATTGTAAATGTATTAACAGCGGCCAGGATTGTATTTGCTAAAAATTGGAAGAATGAGAAAATACCATTACAGGAAGAAATTATTAAGAAAATATTGGAATGTGCTGAGATGAGCAGATTGACATTTGAAATTAGAGAGCAAGAGGATAAACAATTTTACGAAATTTGGGATCTTTTTTATAAATGGCTAGATGATAAAATACGATAATAGAATATTTAGAATGCTAGATAGTAAGGATTATCTTTATTTTGTCATTATTTTGCTATTTGATATTATATTTATAAAGGATTTTTTAGGATTGATTTGATATGATTAGATGATTTGTTATAGAGTAAACTGGTTTAAAGTATTGTTAGCTCATTAAGCATAAATGATTAAAAATATAGTCAAAAATTTCTTTTTTTAGTGATATTAGGATATATAAGTTTGGATTGACAATATGAGTTGTTATGTAACATAATTGTAATTGAGACTACAGAATGAATGCACAAAAATGATGAACCAACTGACACACTGGATGTACATACAAGATTTGATGTTTTTATGTTTTGTTTGTCTTGTTTGTTTGTAGAAAATTAATAAAAACTTTTTCAAAAAAAAAAAAAGAAGCCCTTGCTATTGTATCCGCAATTAAAAGGCTCCACATATGAAAGATCCTTTTCCATAATCACAGACCACAAGCCATTGCTTGGCATTTTGGCAGGGGATAAACCAACTCCCCAAATCCTATCGCCAAGAATGACATGATGGTCAGAGTTCTTAGCCACCTACGACTACCAGTTAAGACATTGACCGGGGAAAGCCATTCCCCATGCTGATGCCTTAAGTCGTTCGCCATTACCGGAGTTCCTAGACGACCCAGCTCCTACCCTATCCATGCTACAAATCGAGACACTTCCCTCACCTCCACTAACTATGCAGCATATCACATTGGAAACAAAAAAAGACCCTTGTTTGGCGCGAGTCCTCAGCTAGGTGGAGAGGGGATGGCCAGAAATCGAACCCAATGACACGTTCAAACCCTTAAAAACAGACAAACAGAACTCTTCTCACAAAAAGGGTGCATGTTGTGGGGAGACCGAGTAGCCATCCCAGAAAAACTACAAAAGAAAGTCTTGAAAGTGCTGCATGATGGACACCTGGGCATCGTGCGAATGAAAGCACTTGCAAGCACTGTATGGACAGACAAATTGAAACCTGGGTTGCCACCTGTAGCAAATGCCAAGAAACGCATTCAGCTCCATCAAAAGCACCACCAATGGAATGGGAAACGCCAAGGGGTCCATGGTACCATATCCACATCGATTTTGCGGGACCTACAAAAGGACACACTTTTCTAATAACAGTAGATGCCTACTCGAACTGGCTCGAGGTGAACAAGATGAAGGCCACCACCACAGATGCGGTCATCAAAAAATTCAACAGACTATTTGCAACACACAGATTCCCAGATGTCTTGGTTTCCAACAATAGCCCGCAGTTTACCGCCTTGGCGATTGAACAATACCTAGCGGACCAAGGGATACGCCACGCCTTGACATCACCTGCTCACCCGGCAGCCAATGGCAGGGCTGAACGAATGGTTCAGTTCACTAAAACAACCTACACAAAATGGACCAAGGGAACATCCACAACAGAGTCACCAGGATGCTCCTCCTCCAACATATTAAACCGAACAGCACCACAAACAAAAGCCCAGCCAAACTCCTGATGGGCAGGAAACTTAGATCACATTTGGACCGTATACACCCTGCCTACACCCCAGAAAAGCCCCTGGGTTCCAGCAGCTGACATCGCACATTTCAGGTAGGAGACCTCGTATTCGCAAAGCACTTTACTGGTGACCCATTGTTGGTCCCCGCCAAAATAACACAAATTATGGGCCCCTGTTCCTACTGATTAGAAACAACAGATGGAAAATTGTGGAAATGCCACATAGACCAGCTGCATTCCAGGCTGACAACTACTCCCTCCACAAACTCTGAACTCAGAACCAGAGGGGGGAGGGAAACCGAGGATTGTGAAAACGAACTAACACCTGGTCCTAGACACGCAAACCCACAGTCCACACAATCAAGCCCAGCATATTCACCAGCTGAAGAGGATCCATGGCAGATGATCGTCTCTCCAGGCAGCAGCAGCCGGGTGGGGTCACGAGTCCAGAGGATCCAGATGATAGGAGTGAAGGAAACGTTGAAGGTATCCCCGAGTCACATTCGAGGTTACCCAGCACAGAAGCCAAGTCACCTTTACAGCGGGACATGGTGGGCAGTCCACCAGAGCCAGTGGCTGAGCAAGAACAGATGGAACAATGCAAATCAGGTAGACAGGTGCGAAGACCTGCCTACCTGCACGAATACATCACCCCACCCCGAGACAGAACCTAGAGGGGAGGGGTGTTCCGAACTAGCAGGCTCGTAAGCCTGCAAACCTGACTGGCCCTTTACACAGCAGGCTCATAATCCTGCATATTTGATTGGTCCATGAACAGCGAGTCGTGATTGGTCATTCTGGACTAATCTGATTGGCTAGTTAACGGGCTGCCGTGATTGGACACTCCAAGCGCGGCAAACTTAAACCATTGGATGCTATGACTGCAGCCAGCTCTATAAAAGGAGCTGCTGCTGTCAGGCTCTTTGCTCTGTTTTCCTGAAGTTACAATAAAGAGTTGAAGTCACTATTCGATGTCTCATCTCCATTATTGCACCCACTCTCCAGGACAGAACAATTGGACTGATTCCTTCTGTATTAATGAATGGCAACCTTCTGACACTAGATTTTCAACTGGCTGCACGTTGCCTCTTTTTTTCTATGTTTTGGATATTACTGTATTCTTCACCCTTTTTTTCATAGCATGCCATCCCACTGCAATTCCAAATAAGCTTCCAATGTTTGTCAAGCTTCATGCACGTGTATGGTGATAACATACATTTCAGCCTCAGCCTTTCCAATCAACAGGCAGAAACACATTTCATAATGCCTATGCTTTTACATCAGGAATACCTAATCACGAACCCCTCTATTGTCCACATGTAGTTTCTTCTTTGTAGCTCCTGAAATCTCTCCATTTGTAACTGCTGCACATTTTAAGATAAGAAACACATGAAAATTGTAGGGATACCATGCCCAAAAAACCCAAAAGGATAAAAAAGACAAAAATATCATAACTGTACATTTTATTAGGCCCTCTGTATTTGGTAATATTACTTGAACCCTTCTCCTTCTTCAAAAACAAAAATAAGATTAAGTGCAGGTGTTGCTTGCTCCTTCCAATTTATCAATTTTATTGCTTTTTATTCATCTAAGCTGGTTAGTTATACATTGCCTTTCCATTGTCCCTTGGCATCTAAATGCTTCAGATTTGTTGATTGGGAGCTGCCAGATTGGCTACATAAATGCTTTAGATAGATAGATGATAGTTGATTGATTGATGATAGACAGACAGACAGACATTATCATCAGCCTGTTAAATTGCTGCAGTTTCAAATTATCTCTCAGAAATTTTAGTTGCTGATTTCATCTCATTTTTTCCTCTTTTTATTTCATATCAGAAAAAGAGTTATGTGACATTTCCAGTTTAATTCCACATTTAGCCTGTTGCAGTAAAACTATGCCTCAGAAGTTCTGAACATTTGCAGTGCAGTAGCACCTTTAGCGCAAAGGTTAAAACAACATAGGGAGGTTTGCAAGTCAGGTATATCAATTCTGCATGGAGGGCTGAAAAGAGACAAGCAGCATCTTTGGTACAGTCCTGTGCAAATGTAGCACGATCTGTTCACTGGTGAATGTTTCATTTCTGATGTGTGTTAAAACCAGGATCTGGAGAGAGAGAAATAAGTCTGTTAGGGATAACATTGATTACCTAACTTAGTTTGGGTAAAAATAATATATAAACTACGTTAGTGAGTTTAAGTGTGTGTATCACTTTAACTGCAAAACATGTATTTTGAGTGCGGTTGTAAAATCACCATAAGAGGGAGCAAGAGAGCTCACTGTTAGCTGGTTTTTTACTGTAGTAGCTGACAATGTTGGATTGATGGTGATAACTGCGTGTTTTCCCTGCTGTTGCTGAAACGAAGAAAAGAGGTTTGATTTTCTTCATATCTCTGACTGCAAAAGAGATATATTGCTGGACTGATTATTTGTAAGTTTACTGACCTCTATTTTCGACACTGGACTTTGCAACTGATTAATCCCTGGATGGACTGAACTAGTGTATGACAATTGGACTGTTTTGATGATGCTATAACTCTTGCTGGAATAAAAAAACTATTTAACTGGCACAGTGTATCTGTCTTACTGAGTGTAAACTACAACGTTTATCTCACATAATTTGTCTGCCTGCTAGACTGCCATTGCACGTTCTGCTAGGGTGTGTATCCCTAACAGTGGTTATGGGCCCAGGTGTACAGTCAGACTAACCAGGATATAACAGGCTTAGATTAAAGTGAGAGTTTGTGTAGTTACACAATACTGTAAACAGACAGCTGTGTTTTATTAATTATAGTTTTAATATCCAGACAAAGATGGCACAAGTCAATTTACAAAGTTTGTCTCTAATATCCAAACTGGATGGAACAAACTATGTTTCATGGTCTATGAAATGCAGCCTACTTCTATGCAGAGAAGGTTTGTGGAGTATAATTCAAAATCCACCAGAAGTAGATGCATGGGATCCGGAGGATGAAGATGATGCCCAGAAAATACAAGAATATCAACTGAAGAATGAGCAAGCTCTCTGTATAATAGGACTGACACTCTGTGATGAGCAGCTTGTACATATACGAGGTGAAGAAACAGCTGCCAAATGTTGGGAGAATTTAAAGAAGATTTATGTTTGAGACAGTGTAGGAGCACATATAAATCTTACACGGAAACTGTTCAGAACACATATTCAAAAGAATGGAGATATGCTGAGTCATATAAACATAATGAAGAGAATTTTTCAGGAACTGCATGAAAAAGAACTTATCTTTACAGAACTACACCAAGTTTATATAATTTTGTCTTCTTTAGATAAAAGCTATGATGACTACGTAACTTCACTTGAGGTTCTGCCAAAAGATAACCTCACATTAACTGACATTACTGGCAGATTAATTGAAGAAGCCAGGAGAAGACTTGAAAGGGATCAACTCAGAAGGGAACAACCACAATGTGAAGAAGAGAAAATATCTTTGTCAGCCTATACAATTAGAAAATGTTTTAATTGTGGAGGAAAAGGACATTTGGCTAGATTCTGCAAGAAAGCCAAAAGCCAAAATGCCAGCCAGAAAGATAAAAGGCATCAAAAGGATAAAAAATTCATAGTTAGCCATGTATAGCAACGAAACTGTGAATAGTAATTTATGGGTTATAGATAGTGGAGCATTGCACTGCATAACGAAAGATAAGAAATGATTTATTAAGATGTCCATGAGTTCACAGCAGATATCATTAGCTAATGGGTGGAAACTGAAAACTAAAGGTGAAGGTTTATCATATTGTTCCTGCATAAGAAAAAATGTAAAAATGTTATATGTACCACAACTTAAGTTTAATTTGCTTTCAGTTAGAGTTTTGGTTAAACTAGGTTATGTAATTACCTTTAGGGAAGACAATTGCATAATTGAAAAAGAAGGTAAAAAAGTGACTGCAACTTTAAAAGGTGAATTGTATGTGTTAAATGATAATAATTCAGAGGTAGCTAACACAGTTTATAATAATGTTAAACCTCATGATGAATGCAAACATTTGTTACACAGATGTTTGGGGCATATAAATTTTAAAATGCTTAAACAAACAGTAGAACTATCTAAAGGTATAAACCTAAAGCCTTGCAATAAGTATTTGCACCGCAATGCATGCAGTCAGGAAAAAAGCAAGCAAATGCCAGCAAATAGTGTTAATGGATTTAAAACAAAGAAGCCTCTAGAGGTCGTATTTGCTGATATTATAGGTCCTAAAAACCCAAGTGTGGGAGGTGCTCGTTATATACTAAGTATAATGGACCATTATTCTAGATATGGTTTCTGTTTTCTAATGAAGAGCAAAACAGAAACATATCAAAATTTATTTAATTGGCTTAAATTCACAGAAAGAAAAACTAAAAGGAAGTTAGTAATGATAATGGTACGGAATTTATAAACAATAAATTCCAAAATAAACTGAAGATGGCAGGTGTTGAACATAAAAAGTCTGCACCATATAGACCACAACATAATGCCTTTATTAAGAGACGAGGCCAAACAATTCAAGCAATGGCTCGTACTATGCTGTCAGATTCAGGATTACCTGAAACATTGTGGGGAGAAGCAATAATGTGTGGTAATCATATATTGAATAATGTTGTTAACTCAACAACAGGTGAATTACCATTCACACGGTGGCATGGCAAAAAACCTGACCTAAGCTACATGCACACATTTGGAGCACCAGCATGGGTGCATATTCCTACACAACTAAGAAATAAGGGGCAACATAGGGCTAAAAAATTATTCTTTGTAGGTTATGAATCTAATCACAAAACATACAGATTCTGGCAAAAAGGAACATCTAGAGTTTACTGTAGTGCTAGTGCCAAATTTCTAGAACATGTAGGATGGGAAAAACTGGAACAAGATTCAAGTAAGAATGTAATTATAGAAACCTACAAAAGGCCAAAAGAAAAAATAAGTAATAAGAAGAGTACAATTAAAGAAGAAGTACAGGAAGAGCACATTGGACCAGAATAGGAAGAAATACCAGAACAGGAAGAAATAGATAATCAGGAACAGGTAGAACATGAAAGTCCACCTGTAAGTCCTGTAATACCTAGACGTACTACACGTGTAACCAGACCACCTGACAGGTATCAAGCAAGTATAGTTTGCCAAGTTAGTAAAGTTCCAACTACTGTTGAAGAACTTAGGATGTATCCTGCAAAGGAACAGGAAAATTGGCATAGAGCAATGGAGAAAGAATTAAATTCATTAAAAGAAATGAAAGTTTATGAAAATGCCAAATTACCTCCAGGTGAAGAGTCCATTGGTTGCAAATGGATATTTAAGTTAAAAACTGGTAAATATGGGACTGTTCCCCATAAGGCTAGGTTGGTAGCTCAAGGATTTAATCAAACTGCATGTGATTATGATGAAGTATTTGCACCGAGTCTAAAAGCAACAACCTTGAGAGCAGCTTTAGTGTGGGCAGCTAAGAAGAATTATATCATAAATCATTTAGATGTAGAAACTGCCTATCTGCATGCACCATTGCAGCACACTATATATTTAAGAAAACCAGTATGTTGTGTCATCGCGGGAAAGGAGACTCGGAGCCAGTGACTCAGTTTCAGCTCTATATTTGGTCCCGAGATCAGCTCGGGCTCCAAAGGAAAACCAAAGGCTTTTATTCTTTGGCTGCGGCGGCTGCGGCCAATGGCACCACTTTGAATCTCCCGCGATTAGTTTCCACCAATCGCGGGGGATTCGCGGCGGGCCAATCAGTGCGGCTCGCTCGACCAATTAGATCGCCGTGCGCTTGGCCAATTGCTATGTGGCATTTACAAGTATGTTAATGACCATACAGAACACCCCTCCCCTCTTGGTATGGTCCTACGTAACGTAGTCCCATAAGTAGGTGGGGCTTCATACTTGCCTACTTGACCTGCGCAGGTTAGTTGGTGCTTGGCTCCCGACTGGTTCGGTCGGGTTCTGTGTTGCTCTCTGCCTCATCGATGGAACCGCCTGGAAGGTTTCGCCGGGCTTTTCGTCGCAGCTCCCTCCCAGTCTACCCGGGCTGGTTGAGCTGCAGCTGTTGCCGCTCCCACCTGGTCTTTTTGGGCTGGTTGAGCTGGCCTGGCTGTTTCTCCCTGGTGAGACTTTGAGCTGGCTGCTTGTCGGTGAGTATTGCTGGTTTCTTTCTGTTGGTGGTTGGTTCCCGGGGTCTTCCCTCCCCTCTTGGCTTGTGTTATGTGGGTTCCCTTCTCTCTCTGGGTGTCTGTCTGCATCTGTTTGTGTGTTGGTTGTGTTTCCCATGGTTGTTCTCGATTTTAATTGATCGATGTGTCGTTTCCATGCTCGTCCGTCAGTTGTTTGCAGCCGGTACGAGTGGGGACCTGTCACTTGGGTTATGGTTGCTGGCACCCAAAGTGGATCCCCGGTAAAGGTTCTTCGCGTAGACTGCATTGCCTGGTGTAAATGTTCGGTGTTTGCTTGAGGAGTTTGAGGGGTTTTCTGGGTTGTATGTGGGGTGCAGCCTGTCGAGTGGGGACCTTAATTTCCTCCCCATTAATATTTCTGCCGGGCTTTTGTTGGTTGTTGTGTTCAGGGTTATGTGTTGTATAAAAAGCATTTTGTTTATTTTTTCTTGGATTTCCCCGTGTTCAATTTTTTGGATTGTTTTTTTCATAAATTGAACCATTTGTTCCGCCCTCCCATTCGCCACCGGATGTGCTGGCGCTGTCAGTGTGTGCTGTATTCCCCGTTCTGCTAGGAATTTTTCGAATTCCAGTGAGGTAAATTGGGGCCCGTTGCCCGACACGATGACATCTGGGAGGCCGTGGGTTGCGAACAGCTTGCTGAGTTCCTTGGTCACGGCCTCCATGGTGGTGTTTTTCATGTTGCTTACCTCCAACCAGATGGAGTAAGCATCTACCGTGATAAGGAATACGTGTCCCTTAGTGGGCCCGGCAAAATATATGTGAATCCTGGATCATGGTCCCCTGGGGTTTTCCCATTCCAGGATTGGTGCGGTGGGTGGGCTCGGGCTGGTTTCTTGGCAATGTTTGCATGCTGCCACCCAAGTCTCAATCTGTTTGTCCATCCTGGCCACCAGGTGTAACTCCTGGCCAGGGCTTTTGTTCTAACTATGCCTGGGTGCCCCTTGTGTAATAACTCCAATACCTTCCCTTGTAATTTTTCCAGAATAACAACCCTATCCCCCCAAAGTACACAACCTTTTTGTAATGACAGTTCTGTTTGCCAATTCTGAAATGTCCTGAATGATTCGTCGTCGTCTTTTTCTGGCCATCCATTCTCTATCCAATGTAACACCGCGCCAGACGCTTGTCTTTATTAGTCTCGTGGGCAATGTCTGACGCGGTTATGGGTAGATCGGGCAGAGTCTCTATGCTAAGGGTAGCCGTCGTGGGTGCTGCTTCGGTGTCTAGGTCCAGTAGCGGCATGCGGCTCAAGGCATCTGCATGGGTGATCGTCTTACCGGGTCGGTGTGTGAGCCGGTAGCTGTAGGTGGCAAGGAATTCGGACCACCTTGTCATTCTAGGAGATAGAATGTTCAGGGTGGCCCTGTTCCCTGCAAGGATTCCCAGCAGCGGCTTGTGGTTGGTGATGATGGTGAACGTCTGGCCATAGAGGTACTCGTGGAACCTCTTCACTGCTGCGACGATAGCCAGGGCCTCTTTGTCCAGCTGACTGTAGTTTCTCTCCGGTTTGGTGAGGGTCCTTGAAAAGAAGGTGATGGATGCTTCTTTTCTGTCGGGGAGAGTGTGGCTGAGGACGGTGCCTACGCCGAAAGGTGATGCGTCACATGTGATGGCTAGTGGTAGGGTCTCGTTGTATTGGATGAGGAAGGCATCCGAGGTGAGCAGGTCCTTGGTTTTGTTGAAGGCGGCTTCCTTGAATTTCCCCCAAGTCCACGTGGCCGCCTTGTCCAAAAGCCTATGCAAAGGCTCCACCGCGGTCGCCTTTTGGGGCAGGAACACATTATAAAAATTAAGCAGTCCTAGAAATGCCTGTAGCTCCATTTTATTCTTCGGTGTGGGGGCTTCTTTAATGGCTCTGATTTTTTTTCGGTCGGGTGGATGCCGTGCCGGTCTAGGAGGTATCCTAGGAACTCGACCCGCTCTGTGTGCAGCTCTCATTTTTCCTTTTTCACCTTTAGCCCAGCCTCCTTGAATTTGGTTAGTACCTCCCTTAGACGACTCTCTAATTCTTGTTGGTTGGCTGCTGGCACCAGTACGCCATCGAAGTAGGGCACCACCCCCTCAATTCCTTGCAAGAGTCTCTCCACGAGGCTCTGGAAAATTCCCGGAGCCACGCTGACTCCAAACTGGAGTCTCTTACAGTGAAACGCTCCCCGGTGGGTGACTATGGTCTGTGCCTCTGCAGTTTCGGCGTCGACTGGCAGCTGTTGATAGGCTTGCGCCAGGTCGAGCTTCACAAAAACCTTGCCTCCCCCCAGTGAGTGTAGGAGGTGCTGCACTGCTGGAATGGGGTAGGCGCTTTGGTTGTAAGGCGCAATTTAGGGTGGCCTTATAGTCCCCGCAGATTCTCACTGACCCATCGGGCTTGACTGGGGTGACTATGGGGGTCTCCCACTGGGCGTGATCGATTGGCTCTAGGACCCCTTGTTTGATGAGCTTGTCTATTTGCTCATCGATCTTGGGCTGGAGTGCAAAAAGTACCCGCCGTGGTTTTAGGTGTATCAGGGGAACGCTGAGGTCTAGGCTGAAAGAAATAGGGGGCCCTCAGTACTTGCCTTGGGTGCCATCGAATACTTCCTGGAAGTCCCTTGCGAGTTGCTCTTCCCAGTCGGCATCTGCAACGTGATCGACGCCCATAATTTCAATCCCGAGTGGCGCAAACCACTGTAGTCCCAAAAGGCTGGGGCAGTCTCATTCCACAATTGTCAGGGGAAGCCTTGCTGTGTGCCCTTTGAAGGTTACTTCGAAATGTCCTGTTCCAACTACTGGGATGCAATTTCCCTGGTAGTCTTTAAGGATTAATTTCTGGGTTTCCAGTCCCCTTTCGTGGATCGCGGGCACCAAATGCTTGATTTCCCGCCATGCAACCATGGAGAGGTAGGACCCGGAGTCCACCTCCATCTTGCATGGTTTGCCCTCGATGCCCACTTCCATGTATACCTTTCAGGCGTCTGCGCTGGATGAGTGGCCGATGACGACTGTCTGGTGGGTTTCCTCTCTCTGTCGGTTCTCGCCGTTCCGTTGGCCCTGTCCGTCTCGGTTCCAGTGATTTTCGGCTTGGTGGTCTCTGGGCCTGGGGGGGGTGCCGTCTCATCTCCAGTTGCTGTGATCTTGCCGTCAGGGGCTGTAGGCTTTCTTAAGTCGGCAGACTCGGCCGATTTGGCCTTTTTTATTGCAGTGTCGGCAGATCGCATCGAAGAACCAGCACTCCAATCGAAGGTGGTCGCCTCCGCACCTGGCACATTGGGGTCCCTTCTTACGACTCCGCTGGTCGCGCCAGTCTCGTCCCGTCTGGAGTCGATGGATGTCCTCTTCCTCATCCGTGGTATCGGAGGCGGAGTTGAAGTCACCATGGTGGGCGGTGGTCTCTCGGCGGCTTGCTTCGGGGCATGCCTCAGTCACCATGCCCATCTCGGTGGTCGCGGTGCGGTCCCCGGTGTCCGGTCTCCATATTCGAGCCGCCGATTTCTGGGTTGCTTCAGCTGCGGTGGCCTCGGCGAGGGCATCAGCGAGGGCGATGTCGCCTTTTGCCATCAGTTGGCTTTGCAGGACTGGGTCTCTGAGCCTGAGAATGACACGGTCTCGCAGAGCCTCATCCATGTCCGTGAACCCGCACATGCCCCCTAGGTTCTGTAGATCAGCCACAAAGTCGCTGATGCTCTCACCCAATCTCTGGTCCCACCGGTAGAAATCGTGCTGCCTGATGAGGGTGGGCATGGCGGGGGCATAGTGGTTCTGGAGCAACGGCTCGAGATCAGCCCAGTCCATCGCCTTCATGTCCTCAGGTTTTGTGAGAGCTTTTACCATCTTGAACACTGCGGGCCCGCAGTGTGTTAAAAAGACGGCTCTTTTCTTCTGCCCAGTTGCATCCTTTAAGTTGCTACTTTCGAGGAACATTAGGAATTGGTCTGTGTACGATTCCCAATCCTCGGTATTGGGGTTAAAAGGTGTGGGCGGTGCGATGCTGGCCATCTTGCCAGTCTCACTTCCTCAGGATACGTGCTTGATGGGGATTAGTCTTGAGATCCCATCTTCATCGCCAGTGTTGTGTCGTCGTGGGAAAGGAGACTTGGAGCCAGTGACTCAGTTTCAGCTCTTTATTTGGTCCCGAGATTGGCTCGGGCTCCAAAGGAAAAACAGTGGCTTTTATTCTTTGGCTGCCACGGCCGCGGCCAATGGCACCGCTTTGATTCGTGGGCCAATCAGTGCGGCTCGCTCAACCAATCAGATCGCCATGCGCTTGACCAATCGCTATGCGGCATTTACAAGTATGTTAATGACCGTACAGAACACAGTAGGTATGAAGGATGATAATAATAATATGACTGTTGGAAACTGAATAAAAGTCTCTATGGATTGAAACAATCTGGTTATGAATGGAACCAATATATTGTAAAAGAGTTAAACAATGTAGGATTTAAGGCAGGTCTAGCTGATCCATGTTTATTTAAAAGAGAGACAAATGGAATGGTGTCATTATTATTGTTGTTTACAGATGATATTGCTTTAATTACTAAGACTAATCATGAAGCTACTGAGATAATATCATTATTAAGTAAGAGGATAAAATTAAAGCAATTAGGAGAAATAAGACAATATCTAGGATTGACAATAAACAAAACCAATAGTGGATATAAGATATCACAAGAAGATAAAATTTACCAATTGCTAAAAATGTATAAAATGGAACTTTGTAAGCCGGCAAAAGCTCTAATGAGTCAGGAATTTTGTCATACTGATGCTCAAAGTTCAAAATTTGATAAGACTATTTATCAATCATTAATAGGTAGTTTAACATATATAAGTAATTGGTCAAGGCCAGACATTGCCTATAGCATTAATCAATTGACTAGATTCAATGCTGAACCCAATGAAAGACACTGGCAAGCGCTAAAGCGTATATTAAGGTATTTTAAAAAGACAATGCACTATTTAGAGCCAAAAGATGATTTGATTTTAAGTGCATATGCTGATGCAAGTTTTGCAACAGATATAAAAACTAGAAAATCAACTTCAGGCATGGTTATGCTATTAGGAATAACACTGATTGGTTGGAGGTCAATTAGACAGCAACACATAAGTATGTCCACAATGGAAGCAGAATTTTCATGTCTATCTTTATTATGTACTGATTTAATTCTGTATAAACAGTTATTGTTAGATATGGGAATAACTGTTAAAGATGCCATTGTAGTTTATGAGGACAATCAAGAAGCCATACGGTTGGCTACAAATATTGCTGTAAAAACGAGATCTAAACATACTGACCTTAGATATTTGAATGTAAGACAATCTGTAAAAAATGGTTTAATAAGATTGGAATATTGCATGACTGATGAAAACATTGCAGATGGATTTACAAAAGCCCAAAGTGCAGTCAAGCACAAAGAAAATTGTGAAAACTATGGGTTGAAATTGCAAATAGATATATATATTATTATATTACCCAAAAGGGGAGAATGTTAGGGATAACATTGATTACCTAACAGGTCATCTCCAAAATGAATGCTGATTAGAAGGAATGTGCAATTGTTGACTGTTGTGGATGATTTGAGTGATTGTTTCCTGCTGAATACGCAGAGAATTCAAGAAGAATATAATTCAGCAAAGTTTTAGGGGTCATGCTCACAATGGAAGTTAACAGGGAAATCAAACAGGAATTCTCAGTACAGTTCAGTGAGGAAGTTTGAGAGTAAATCTTTAACAAATCTTGCTTTTTGTAAATGTGTACTTAGTTAATTTGAAAGCCCAAGAAGGGAGCAAGAGAAAAAAAACCATTCATTGAGCTATGTGAATAACTCAATAATTCAAGCAGCAGTTGTTATATTTTATTTGCATTTCTGCCTAAAAGCAGCTTAATATATTACACTATCATAAATAGTAGTAGTCATTGAAGAAAATGTCAAAAGAATCAAAGCAATAAATAGCACTAACAATAACACTTGGACTTATATACCACTTTGTTGTGCTTTATAGCCCTCTCTAAGCAGTTTACAGAGTCAGCATATTGCCCCCAACAATTTGGGTCCTCATTTTACCCACTTCCGAAGGATGGAAGGCTGAGTCAACCTTGAGCCTTATGAGATTCGATCTGCCAAATTGCACCACCGAGGCTTGTGATGGTCACATGTCATATAAGACAGAATGAAGATTTATCAGAACAAAAAGAAAGACTCCAATAGGAATTGTTAGAGAACGGATATTGATTTGTTTAAAAAAAAAAAGTCACATGGACAAGAAGGGCTATATACAGCTAGAAATATTCCACTCCACTAAAGTGCAAAAATAGTTTCTGGACCTTTGTAGAAGAAGCAGGCTCTGAGCCTTTCAAAAAGAGGGGGGGGGGAGAAGCAGATTTCTGAAAATTAAAGAGGATACATTTTACAAGAAGACAAAAGAGGAGAGCTATGATAAGTGGTGGCATACTGCCAGAAGAAACTGAAACAAACAGGCCAAGCTGAAAAGGGAAAGGTTAAAATTTCCCCATAGGGACACACTGTCTTGTGCTTGACTACCTTTGCTTTGCTTTTATACCTGTTAGCTCTGACAATGCTTTTCTAGCTGGTGTTTGGTTTCTTAAAATTGGTGATAAAGCATGACAAAAGCAGGATACAACTGTGCAATTACTAGGATATCGTTCATGTTATCAGTTAACAAGTCAGCAATTCAAACCTTGTGTATCAGACAATTGTCAACTATGTTTGCCACATGGGATTATCTTGCTTAAGAATTATATTGACATGTACAGCATATAGTAGGCATATTTATCCTTTTAGCCCAAACATCCATCATCAACTAGATGACTCTGCCTTGTGGTAGATGTGTTCCTTGCTCATGTTTCAGTCTATTGCTTGTCAATGTGGTAATAAAACTTCATCCTCAGTAACTTGTATAAACTTATGCTACTTTGACTGTTATGGCTGTCAGAAGGTAACAGCTGCTTCTTAGATATATTCAAAAGAAACTGACCACTGCATTATTATGTCCATGTACAGAACTATGATGTATGTGTAAGAGAACTTTTTTTTTCCTTCTGGCTACATGATTTTATTTCTTTTGAAATTTACATCACATCCCTGTCTCTACAAATGCAAAAAATGGTACATCTTGTGTCACTATACCAGTTTCAGTCTGATCAATGAGCTGTGCTAATGGAATATAAACTACCAAATTATAAATTTACTCAAGAGTGCTTGCCACACCTGTGAATCACAGAGGCAACTTGCCATTTTTCCTGACATCCTAGTATGATCCAATATCCCCATTCTCATATGTCACTTTCTGAACAACCGAGAATGTATAATTTGGATGAGGAGTCAGCTTCACTGCTGTAATTGTAATCTTTCATAAAATTACTATTAAAGGTCAGCTTCATTATATAATCTGGATAAACTACCTATTTGTGTTTCTGCTTTTAAAATAGGGAAGGAAGGTTATAATCTACCCTTGACAATTAATGTGAATTTTTTCTTTTCAAGGATTTTGTCCTAGCATATCAGCACATTACAACTGAGAGTTGTAATCTGGAATAAAAATATATCAAGGCTCTGAGATCTTTGCTTTGCTGTAAATAATCAACTGTTAAGCTATAAAAGGCTTCATTCTTGTCTGCAATAAAAAGTATTCATTTGTTTATTAAAATATACTACACTGCAATCTACCAATTCTCCATGATTTATTAATGTATATTTTAACCAAAAATTTACAGCATGATTAAAATGAAACAAATAACAGTCGGAAAATTCACCAATGCAGTTGTAGTGCTAATGGAAAGAGCAAAGAACAAAAGATGGCACAGCACATAAAGTTAGGAGAATGCTCTCTGAAATAACGTTAACATTTTGCTGAAGACCAACAAAGAGGGGCCAGCCTGATTTCATTAGGATGCTGCTTCATAGCATCACCATTGCTAGATTAGTTTTTAATCTAATCTGAAAGTCTAGGCTGCCAAGTACTGATGAATAAGAGGTTAAATGTCTGAAGCAATGTGATTATACTGCTAAGTCTTGATGAGAATCCTCTGGAAAGATAAGTTTACTTCCTTTAGTGACCACAAATGGGCTCTTAGTTAGTTAAGGAAAGTGATTGCTACATGAAACTGCAACCTGTGCTTATGATCTTACTTCAGCTTTCCTTTGCTTGACAGATCTGCAAAGATCATAAGTGTGAGAACTGGTCATAAAGTAATTTTTTTCATCACCATGATAATTGTGAACGGTTGGTGAAACGAGTCAGTCCCTAAACAAAAAAAATCTGTGTTTATGTGTGTGCACTCACAAACCTGTGTGCACGTGACATATATGTGTATTTAAAAAAACAATGGTCCTTGGTCAACACATAACTAAAAAAGTGCACAAACACAATATGTCACTAAAATTCCCTTTTCCTTTGAAGGAATTTCTAAGATATTTTCTTTCAACTGTATGAGGACTGGTAGAAAAATATTCAGGAGAACTACCCTTGGGATCTGCTCAGTTACATCTAGGAAAAAGAGCAGGCGTGGGATTCAAATTTTTTAACAACCAGTTCTGTGGGTGTGACTAGGTGGGCGTGGCCATGTGATTGGGTAGGCATGGCTTCTTTTTCTTTTCTTTTTTTTTTACAGCAACTCCCCACCCCCCGGTTTGTTTGTTTTTTCCTCCTGGGCCTTAGAAGGCAAAGCCTTCTGGGGCAGGGCATTTTTGCTTCCAGAAGGCTTCCCTGGGGCCCAGGAAGGCAAAAAATGGAGCATGTGGGGATGCACAGCTCCCCCCTGCACTCCGTTTTTGGGCCTCCTGGGCCTCAGGGAAGCCTTCTGGGCAAAGTGGTAAGACAGCAAAGGGGATCCCAGCACATCAGATCATCAGAACAGCTGATTGTCGGGAGGAGGAAAAAAAGAAATACCTTAAGGAGTGACTGGATGGGGGAGAATGCAGTCAGCTATGTCAGGCATGCGTGCAATGTTATGCATGCACAATAAGGACTGACTGGGAGGGGAGGGGCAGGTGGACAGGGGCAGGGCCAGCCAGGGACACGATTTGCCGGTTCTCTGAACTGCACAGAATCATAACAACCGATTCTATAGAACTGGTCCGAACAGTTGAAAAAGAGATTTTTACTACCTTCCTTCAGCTGGCACTTCTTACTGGGAAAGTATTAGAACTAAATTTAAAGAAAGCCCTTAGTATATGAGCCTTTTTGCCTTTTTAAACATCAATTATTGGTTTTAATAGTTTGAATATTGTTGATTAGCATTTCTCTGCTTTTTCATCTACAATTCTGCATTTATATTTTGACTTTTAGTCTAATGTTTTTATCTGCTAATTGTTGTGAACCACTTTGAACTCTATGAATAGGCAGGATATTATTTTTTTAAAATTATCTATATGCATACATATTTCAAGTTGTCTATGTAATTATGAAACTGCATTTTATAATGTAATCATTGGAGGCATAATCATGTTGGAGTTGTGAAAATATAAAAAGGAATTGTTGATTGCTAATGAGGTTATATTTTGAGATCACTATCTCTTTTTATTTATTTATTTTAAAAGTGGAATTTCTTATTTTGCCTTTTGGTGTAATGTACAGCAACTTAGATGAAATTCATATTAGATGGATGTTCAGGTTGTGGATCAGAATTCCAAGACTGAGAAGGTGATTAATTGCTTCTGGCAATTAGTTTTAGCACATAGTAGAAGCATAAGTATTAAATATGTAGTAACCTCAAAAGCAGGGGTGGGATTCAATTTTTTTAACAACTGGTTCTGTGGGCATGGCTTAGTTGGTGGGCATGGCTTGCTGATCATGTGACTGGGTGGGCATGGCCAACTCGACATTACTCACATCAAGGGGCGCTTCTCTTTGCCTGGCCTCTTATGACAGTGGGGATGCTGCAACATTCGTAAGTGTGAAAAATGTTCATAAGTCACTTTTTTCAGTGCCATTGTAACTTTGAATGGTCACCAGTTTTAGACCAAAACTCAGAAAGGGTATGTAAATTCATGTTTGAATGTCAATCTTTCTAGCTAGCCAAGAAGACTTGCTGAATGTCATTCATCTTGGTTCCTTTCATTAAAAACTTCTTTCTGGCAGCTCTGCTTCATTACTCAATTATTTCTTCAAAGTGCTAACTCCAACAGGGAGCATTTCCTCCCAACAGCAGTGTAAAAAGCTTAAAACAACCCTTCCCCTTTAAGAAAGTACCAGAAAGGGAAAAAAAGTAGTAAGTCTAGGCATACTTCCAAGAGTGCAAGAAGGGTGGAAAGGGGACTTCTTCCAAAAGGGGATTTCTTCCAAAAACTGGTTCTCTGAACTGCTTAGAAAGCTAACAACCGGTTCTAGCGAATAGGTGAGAACCCACCCTTGCTCAAAAGGCATATGCATCTAGGGAAATGCATCTCATAACAGAACATTTCAGTTATGCACTAAATCAGTGCTTCCCAAACCTGGATAAATTACCCAAAAGTGAGTAAAGTCTTTTTTTCCTTGGTAATAACACACAAACCCATTACCCTATGACAACAGGGGCAATTTAAATAAGGGCTTTCTGATAAACAGTAAAAAGGACTTTGGATAGTGAAGGAAACTTGGGGACTCCTGCACTAGATGAATTATTACTAAGAACAGGAAATTGGCATAAGTCATTTGATAGACATGCCCAAAACACCTGGCGCAGGCAGTAAGCCAATATTTTGCAATATAACATGGATGGGTCTGCAAACTTTAGCATAAATTCAAAAGCCTTCTACAGGAAAACCATTTAAATCTTCAGATTAGTTTGGAACTTCTCCTACCAATTCACAGGGAGAAGACTTGGGGGTTATCATTTTAAGTGTGATGCCTATCCTATTGGGAGGAGTCCTTGATGCTCTCTGAGCTTCATTGTTTTCTTGCAGAGGTTTCATTATCCAAACTAGGTAAAGTCACCATCATGCAACAAGACAACCAAGGCCAAAGGGCACCATCAACCTCTCATTTCAACCCTGAATTACAAATATTTTCCTTTATTGCTATCCTACTGTTTGGATATTCATTTTATTATACAGTATTTTTTATTCTAAAATGGAAGGAATCTTTATTACGGTACTGATAGAAATCATGTAATTTTGTACTGAATTCTTTGAAGTTAAGCAAAAACTTCAGAAGGAGTTGAAGACTTTAAAAATATTTTCTCAGGATCACCTACAGCTTTGGAGTCAGAAATTGTTATTCTCTGCTTTTAAAAAATGTAGCTTTCAAGGGAAAATAAGACTCCTCACTCCTGGCTTACTTCAATTCAATTTAACCTAAACCTTGTCCAAGTAAATGTCTTATTAAAGCAGATGTTCTTTGTTATAGATGTTGCTTTTTTTAAAAAAAAAAGAATGGAACATGCTGGGCTCCTTGAACTGCTATGTTTAGGTAGAATTTTTAAAAACAGAAGCTTGTTTCTGTGCCCTTTCACACCCTGTTTTGCTTTACTGCAAAGATATAATCAGTTTTTAAAAAGCACTTCAGTGTGATTTCTACTGCTAAGAAGGAGTGATTGAAGTTCTATTTCCTGGGCACTCTTCTCCTCTAATACTTTATTCCATGGCAAATTCAAAGTCAAATACAAAACAACTCAATGTTTTTGCCTGTGAAAAAGTAAAGATATGGCAATTATTTAGGAAAAAATTCAGGGACTGGAGTGGAGGGGGATTTAATGTAGGTGGAGTAATGGCAATAGTTAACTGGAAGCCTCTATCAGAGGGATGTCAAGCTCATGATGACATATCATCATGTGACGTATAGTAACTTTTGCCCCTTTCGCTAAAATGAGGGTAGGCGTGGCCAGCGCATGACATATCTGGCCCATGGGGCGTGAGTTTGACAGACCTACTCTGCAGCTTTCAGAATACTGCTCCACTGATTACTGGATCTGAGATCCTATTCATTAAGTTGGGCTGTAGGGCTCAATGTGATTCTTGCTACTTTAGCAGCCTCTATACTGCATAGTAATCTCCCTGCCTGAACTCCATTTCTGGTTGGCAGTGGAATTTCCCAGGTTTATGATCCTGAAGAACTTCATTCTGCTTTCTCTGGGTGGGGTCAGTTAGTTTGTCAGAAGTTCATGGCTTCCATGATAACCATGGACATCCCAAGTCATCCCAAGCCTAACATAGGAGAGAGGTCACATGCTAATTTTCTTGTTGGAAAAATGGCAATGTAATTGAGGGACTTTCTGTGATTTTTATGTCATGGTCAAATCACTCCCTAGTACCCATCAGATTCGCTGGTGCTACCCTCATTTCAAACTATCACTGGACCAATTGTCCATTCTGGGCATATATTTTTTTTTTTTGTAAAATAAGCATGTCAGACCCAGGAGGGGGGATGCAACATGGTTATATTGTTTGTAATACACTGACTGCGCTTACCCACAAATTGTGTTTTATGGTTTTAATTGTTTTAAATGTTTTTTTGTTTATTCTGTGCTTTGTTTAGATTCATGTATGTAAGTGGGCAGCTATATAAATGGAACAACTAAATCAAGTAAAACTGCTGGTGTTCTACCAAATTAGCAACAAGGCTGGCTATCAAATATGGAAAATAAATAGATCACTGTGTGATAAATAGAAAGTTTATTTGAAAATGATATTATAATAAATATGTAAGTGCATTAACACCATAGAGAATGTTACATGAATAATATGAAAGAAGAAGCTTCTTGGATAAGGAACAAAACATCTTCAAAGAAATCAGGAAAGTCCAGTTGCCCCTTGAAAAAGTACATTTTCAAGGACTATGATCTGGATGACTAAGAATCGCCATAGATTACTATAGTAATATTTACATTTGTACATACATAGAAATGGCATGAGTTTTACATTGATGAAGTGCAATACTTGTGTTATATTGTTTTTTACATAAAAAAGCATTTATTTGATTTTTGATGCTTCCTGATTCCAACTGATTCTGGGTGATACATACAGTCAAAAAACAACATAAAACAATGAAATATAATAGATGATACAAAACAGATTGCAAAATGTCTGTGGTTGTATTTATATTTATGTCCAATTGTCATTAATCATTATTTGAGACTTGTTTTTGCATGGGTCTGAATGACTTTGTTCACCAAATAACCAATTTGATCTAAGTCCTAACATGCCTTTTTAATAAGCTCAGACAGAAATAACATTTGATCAGACATTTGTAATTATTAAAATACCCATACTGGCCAAGTACTTCAAGAAATTGACTCAAACTTGACATTGATGAGCTGATGACAGGACATCACATAATATTATTGCTATCAATTTATTAGAAAGGTGATGTTATGAATCTCTACAAAGGTAGAGGATATAGAAATTAATCAAGCTGTGTCTATGAAATATAATAGCACTTGATTTCTATTTCTAAGAGGTTATCTTTGATGTTTAGAGTGTGAAGAGTAATACAGCTTCATGGATAAGTTTCTCTTATTTTGTTATAATTCCAGTTCCTGTGTTAAAATATGACTGAGTTTAACTGGAATTAAATTGTTCTGTCTTATTTTTTGCATGTTTTCCTTTATTGCATGTATATAGATGTATTGTATATTGATTTCCCTTTTATTAAATTAAATACATTTTGTTGCATATTAATTTGCAATTTTGTCATTTCATTCAGATGTTAAATGAGATATACTAAATTAAATTTATCTAAATGTAATGCATTTTTGGAATATTAATTTTTGGAGGCTATCCTAAACAGGATGTAGGGATCAATTATCCAAACTTCCAAAATCTAAAATGTCCATTTATTTAACAATATGTGAAAATAAATAAATAAGTAACATTAACTACAATAATAAGTCTCAAAATTAAACAGTTTATTTACTATTAAACTCCAGCCAACTTAGAAGAATTTACTGATGAATAGACTTGTAGAGAATTGTAAATGAATCTTTCTGTTTTGGGGTAAACATACAATATATTACAGTAAGGTCAGAAAAGTTTAAAAGTATTTAACCTTCTCTACAAGTCTACGCACTATTTTCTTTTTAAAGAAGCCTATTTGAAAAACATGAAATATAGCTTTGGGACTATATATATTTTCTTCCTAGGGTTAAATCAAGTTTTCAGCTATTTCACAGCCATTTGACATACCTAGGGAACCCTATCAAGATGGGACTATAAAGGGCTTATATTGCAGGCTGGAAAATGCAGATATTTTGAGTGTGACTGTGGGCTACACTCTATTAGCCTCATTAGAATTACTTCTTGTTATCATAGATGTGAATGAGCAATCAGATAGAGTGAAGATGAAATTAGTACCATTACAGTTCCTGGTTTCCATTTCCCTGCTGATCATCTCAAGATAGTGCCAAGTATCACTTACTTGGGAAATTGAATTATTCTTCAGGTGCAGCATCTTATCTTTCTCCACTGGATGAAGTCTTTTTACTGAGCCAGGACTACCAGGAAAAGAGGCATTATGATCATTTTAACAGCTCTTGCTTAACATTGATTTGCCCTTCATGAGAAGCCCTTGGTGCTTCCCAATAGTAGGAATGGCTTATATTCCTTGCAGACAGATGGTCATTTGCCTTCTTTTAGAGATCATTGAGGCCACTTGGAGGTTTATCTGTGTCCTCAGATTTTCCTGAGTAGTGCAAATAGGTGTGAGCCTTCTTGGAACTGCTGAAAGGACTATGTTGTAGAGTGGAATACAAATGACCAGCTGTCTGCAAGAATATGAATCCTTCCATTCTCCACCATCCAATCAGAACTGAAGAAGGCTCTTGGATGAGAAGCAAAATGTCTTCAAAGAAAAACAAGAAAGCCCAGTTTTCTCTTAAAAAGCACCTTACTATAGGAGTCTTTTTTCTACTCACCACTAAAGCAACCTTCCAAATAAAATTACACAGGATAGTGAATTGTCAGAGTGAACAGAGTTACTTCAGGAAATATTTCAGTTGCTCTAATTGCTGGGAGCATTCTGAGATCCACTCTTTCCTTTAAATATATTATTCAAAAGTCTGGTTTTGCTTTTAAAATTATGTATTCTACCACCCATTTAGTCCAATGAGGGATATGCATTTAAGTTAGACAGGAGCTTCTGGACATATGTCTTTTTTTCTACAGAATACTAAGCATTATAAAAGCTTTCACTTGTCTCCCAGCGGTTAGCTAGTCACAGTGTAATGAGCCAGATTGGGATTTTTTTTTTATTCTGTTATATTACTTTTCAAACTTTCTTGCAAAATTACATCAAACTGCTCTGAATTAGGGAAGTATCAAAAAAAAAAAGGGGGTTAATTCTTCTGTTTCGAAAAAGCATTGACCTGGGAAGCTGCTAAAATCCAGTAGTTTCCTTTTTCAACAAGGTCATTTAAAAAGTGCAAAATATGATTACTCCAAACGTTGCTGATCATTTTACAAATTACCTTAGAACCCTACACCTTGGTTTTCCAGTTTTTCTTAATAACATATTTCCAGAATGGTTGAAAACTGTAAAATTGCCTCCACTGTCTTTGAAAGCTTGTTCTGCATACATTCCATTGATTTCATTAGATTTGCAAGGATAGTCTGCCTTCAGGCATTTGGGGCAGTTCATCAATTAGTGCTAACTGCATGCATGAAGTTGCATGACAACAGTGATAAGTGAAGTATCTACCTTGCTTAATGAGAAAATGCTCAGAGATGGCCCATGTATATGCATCACTGTGATAATACAAGACACATTTCCAATAGGATATGATTACATAATATCATATGAATAGGTGCAGGATTCAGACTGAGAGAGCTTTTTATGGATTATTGGAAGTGTTTTAAAAACAAGCTATTATATACCAGTGTTATGGCTGAAGGTCAATATAACTTCCATATATTAATATAGCAGCAATGATAGCCCAAATTATTTGTGAGAGGGTATGTGTCTGATTATGGAGAACATTGGCTTGATCATGCTGGGCTTCTTACAAAAATGTATTATGTGTATTTTTTTTTCTATTCGTAGTATTAATTTCACACATTTTATGCTGCTTTAATTGTATGAAGCTAAATAGCTTACAGCACAAAACTTCATAAATTATTTATAAATCAACATACAAAAATATCAATAAATAAATAGAAAAACATTTAATGATATAATTCCATCTCATAGTGGCCCATAGTTACATTCTATATTAATAGCATCATCATTCAATTCAGGTACCCAGTACTCCACTGTCCCAAAACACTTGGAAAGAGAGAAGTTTCCTGAATATCAGGAGTGAGAGCACGGATCTTATATCCAATGAATTGCCTGCATTCTGTTATTGTACAATGCAGACAGTGAGGTATCTACATACCTTCTCCTTCAAGCTTTCACAATAGGGTATGCATTCTGCATCAAATTGTTTGCTCCAAGAACTCTATTATTTTGTTATGTTGTTCAAAGCACTACCCTCTTGACTAATTTTTTTCTTTATGGGCAAAAAAAGAAAATCCTTCTATAGATTTCTACGTTATAATTGTTTCCTTATCAACAAGTTTTCATCAGATTCTCTGAATAATTTCATTCTCTAAATGCAGACAAGTAAAAAGAAAATAGAAAAGACAGTCTTGAATCAAACCATGAGAGCTTTTGGTAGGAATACTGAAATTATTTACCGCTATTATTTTCCTGAGGTGGTTTTTTATCTACTGTGTTTCCCTGAAAATAAGATCTATTCCCCCCCAAAAAAGCTCTAGCATGATTTTACGTCTGTACCTAATATAAGCCCTACCCCCCAAACTAAGCCATACTTAAGAGCCTACACAGCCGGCCACCTGTCCATTCCATCTAGTTGCTAGCAGTGCCACAACACAAGATGAGGTGAAGCAGGTGTTGGAGCATAGATGGCCTGGATGCAGGGACCCTGAGTTAAACCAGTGCAGGGCACATGGGGCAGCTCCAACCACCACCACCATCACCTTGCAGGAACATCATTGGCATGCCACACTGCCTCCTGCCCTATTGCAGCTGCGAGCAAGCAGAAAAAGTGGGCCTTCCATAGATGGGAGAAAAACAAGACATTCCCCTTAAAATAAGCCCAGGTGCTTATTTTGGAGCCGCCAAAATATAAAACTGGGTCTTATTTTCAGGAAAACATGGATATCTCATCGTTTCTTAAAGCCCTGAAATTTTCTGATTTCTCAACCAAGTTTTAAACATGTCCAATGTTGCTTACTGTTTTGATGACAGCCAAGATGAGTTAGGTGCTGCCACCCAGAATCAATCACAAATGGCTCTTCAAAACTCTCTACCAAAACTGTAAGCAGAGACATTGGCTGAATGATTTCTCCAAATTTCTCCAGGTGTAAAGTTTTCCAACGGAGCAAAACTTCCACACTGCATGATTACTGAAAAAAATCCATGAGCCTAGTTTCTTGTTGGGTCTTTTCTGACACTTACTAGAAGCATGGGAAACTAGAATGATAATTATATATTGAAAAGATGACTATTAATAGTGAAGAGCTCATTTAATTCATTTAATAAATCAAACTGAATAAAGACCATTTAAAGCAGGAAATCACTGAAACTTTCCAGTAATAATTTTTTGAGGAAGTAGCATATTAGCTTACATTGTAAATCAAGATTTACAGGCTTTTGACTGATGGACTGAATTTTTATACTGCCTTTCAGGGCTAATGCTTTAAGAAAGCTTATCATATTATCAAAAGCAATAAAACTTAGACAGACCAAATCAACCACAATAAACATCTCAAAGATAAAACTAGTAGCTCATTATCGTTTTACAGGATGATCTTTTCTGCATATTTCCAGCCAATATGTTCCTGAGCTTTCTTGTGCCAATTGGGCCTGCAATTGGATTTATGTTGTCAATTCATCCTGTTTTAGGTCTCTTTTGTGGACATATATTCTTTGTATATTTTTATTTGTTCTTTAATCCATATGCAGGTCTTTCTATCTTGTCTTGTAATACTGAGAATGTTTCCATGGCTCTTTGCACCACTCGTAGTTTTTGTATCGATTGTGAGTTTAGTGTTCATGTTTCCCTGACATACCTGCTTACAGCAGGTACCACACATTGATCGAAAACTTTTCTCTTCAGGCATAGGGGAATGTTGTTCTTACAAATTATGCTTAGCTTGCCGAATGACCTGACAACCACATTTAACACATTGTTCAATTTCATTTATTGTATCACTTTCCATTGAGATTCATTGGCCAAGTTATATGTAGTGGTCTACTATGTCTAATTCTTCTCCAGATATTTTTTTCCTTTGGGGAATTTATGAAACACAACCTGGCTCTTTTTCAAATTTATTTTTAAAACAAATGGTTCTCCTGCTTTTTGCAGCTCTTGTGTCTTTGTAGCTCTTCTGGTTTTGTGAGAAAAGAACAACTTCATCTGCAAATCTTAAGTGATTGAAAAGGCACCATTGATTTTTATTCCATCTTTTTCAAAAGATGGGCAAAAGATGGAATAAAACTCGTAGGTAAGAATAATTAAATGAATAATTAAATATAACTAAAAGCTTAATTTCTTTGCTTGCCATTTAAAAATAATCCCCCCAAAATGCCAAGCAGACAAAATGTATCAAAATAGCAGAGATAGGAATGATGGAGCAAAAGAGTAACTTTAATGTACATTTCTTTCTTCACACATCTTGAACAAATATACCACCATATCCACAAATGACCACAAATATACTATCCAATATCCAGTTTTCCAAATGCTATGGTTCATGTTGCCAATGAAAACCTGTATATAGTTGCACATATTAGTAAAAGATATGCTCCCCAAATTCATTTTTAAGGACCAAACAACATTAAATATAGAGAAATTACATAATTAAAGTGTATATTAAGCAAAACATGTCCCCAAATAAATTAAATAAGTAAAAATTTTCATACTGATTTCTTTTTAAAAATGAAGGTAACATAGCAACATAAATATAAGGTAACAAAATGAATTGCTATACAAAATCAATATTTGAAAGATTCGTTTCCAACTTTAGAGCAAGGATTCCATAGTATGGACAAAACTGCAGAGATGCCTTTCTTTCCAGAAGCTCCAGTCTGATTTTAGAGCACTAGACAACACAAAAAAGTGTCTCTAGCAAAAATAACAGAATTAGTCAATATACTGAGGAATACTCAAAATACCCATTTTATTGTTTCATAGAATTACATTATTTTCATAGTAGATGAAAATAACAAGGTAGTTTATATCAATATCACAGAATCCATCACACTGTTCAGTGCCTTCTCACTTTTGTCTCTTTAAAACTTGTGGACTTCAACTCCCAGAATTCTTCAGTCAGCCATGAGTCTATTAGTGAGTCATGGTATTTGATTTGATGTCAAATACCTTTGATATCAAATCCAATCCAATCACCTTTGAGAATTGATTGGAAGTTTTGTTTTAAAAAGTAGTTTGAACAAAATTTTGTTGAATGGAATCACTCATGGAATTTTCCAGTTCCTTCTACTTAATAGTGAAGTAATACCTAGCAAAAGCCAAATCATAAATCCATTTGATTTCCTAAGTTCCTTTACTTTTGTATGAAAAAAAATTGAATAGAAACATGAATGTTGGGTTCTTGGTAGTTTATAAGCTTGGTTGATGATTGCTTGATTAGGTTATTCTGTCTTCCCTGATTGTTTATTGGTGCTGGGTTGTTTGTTTGTTTGTTTTGCTTCTTTGGAAGTAGATCTTGGGAGAGATGTGGTCTGGGATATTTATTTCCTTCTTGCTTAAGAGTCAATTTGGTAGTTAAAGAGCCCTGGTAGCACAGCAATTAGAATACAGTCTTGCTGGCTAACTCTGCTTAAACCCAGGAGTTCGTCCTGACAGATTCACGGTTGACTATCTTTTTGATGTCGGTAAAATGAGGACCCAGATTGTTGGGGTGAAAATGCAAATAATACTTCTACATTGTAAATTGCCCAGAGAGTGCAGTAAAGTACTAGGGAGCACTATATAAGTCTAAGTGCTATTGCTAAAGATTAGACTAGACAGAATAAAAATTGAGACTGTTATGGATTAAACCATCGCAGCGATACAACCAAAACAGCTTTACAACAAGCTTGTAATCCTGCAATTCTCACTGGCCCGTGAATAGCGAGTCGTGATTGGTCAGGTTTGGCCAGTCTGATTGGCTGTTAATGGAAACCCCTGATTGGATGCTTGTGAAAGCGATAGACTCAGTTCATTGGTTGTTTGACGGCAGCAAGCTCTATAAAAGAGCTACTGCTGCCCAGGTTTCAAGCTCTGTTCTTTCTTGTTAAATAAAGAGTTGAAGTCACAGACTGATGTCTCGTCTCTGTTCTTACACCCATGCCCAGGACATAACACTGGCGACGAGGATGGGATGCGGAGACGATAGAGCTGCCTAGAACATATCGGACAAAGACAGAGCACGTGGCAAAAGAGCGCATGCAACAGACGGCAAGATGACAAGCGGCGCCATACCATCCTCTCCATTTGACCCAGCAACTGAAGACTGGGACTCGTATATAGAATGCTTCCAGATGTTCCTGGAGACCAACAATTTAAAAGATGCGACGTCTGGCAAGAAACGAGCAGTGTTCCTGACTCATTGCGGCCCCGCCGTTTTCAAAATGGCTAAAGTGTTAGCAAAACCAGTGGAAGTGAAGACCATGGATTGGGACACCCTTACTCCAATCCTCAGGGCCCATTACACACCCACAATACCGACACTGATATGAAGACACGAATTTACCAGAGGGACCAATGGAAGGATGAGAGCGTTGGTAATTTCATAGGGACCTCCGGAATTTAGGAGGCCTTTGTGGTTTTGCAAACTTAGATGAAGCCCTAAGAGACCGAATAGTTCTGGGATTAAATGCACCACACATGCAGAGTAAGCTGATGGCAAAAGGTGACATCAGCCTTACAGATGTCATCGCCAACACTACTGCAGCAGAAGCAACCAGGAAGTCAACCACTCGAATGCGCCGAGCGAACGCACTGCTTCGCCAACTCGCCGATGAAGTCCCACTCGCCACTAAGAAGCAAGCTACCACTACCCACCACGAAGACCTCGAGTCATCCTCAGAAAAAAAGGCCATATCACGAAGGTCTGCAGAAGCAGACGAGAGTCTAGTCCCTGCCGAAAGGAGAACAACCTCCGTCGGGAGATAGGCAAACCTCCTGAGAACCAGGAACATCTGAACCACCAATGGAACAACCACTACTACTACAGAAACCAAGCACCTGCCTCTTCAACGAGATGAGAAGAGGCCCACCAAACCATTATCATCGGCCACGCTTCATCGCTCGATGCAAGGAAGATACGCGTGAAGGTTATTATTGAGAATCAACCATGTGTGATGGAAGTTGATTCGGGATCATCCCTGTCGATGGTATCCTAGAAAATCCTCAAACAACTGATCCCTGCCATCTCCCGCCAGGACCTCAGCATGCAGCGAATCATCCTGAAAGACTATCAGGGAAAGAAAATCCCAGTTGTCAGTTCCAGCAACGTCCAAGTATCATTCAAGGACCGCACAGCAACGCTTGCCCTAACTGTCGTCAATCATGACCGACCCAGCTTGTTAGGGCTACAATGGTTCGCCCCATTCAGAATTGAACCAACCGGCATACACCATATCAGAAATGACGACTGGGAAGAGACTCTTATCCAGGAATTCCAGGACGTGTTCACAGGAACATTAGGCAAGTACAAGGGGACCCCTATATTGTTTAATCTCAGCCCCGATGTAGCTCCCATTCGGCTTAAACCCCATCGAGTACCTTTTGCCTTAAAACCTAAAATTGACGAGCAGCTAGATAAACTGATAGCCCAGGGCGTATTGGAACCGATTGACCACGCCTGTTGGGAAACCCCGATAGTAACGCCCATGAAGCCAGATGGTTCATTAAGAATTTGCGGGGACTATCGGGCCACCCTAAATCATGCTCTTCAACAGAGCGCTTATCCAGTACCGGTGGTCCAACACCTTCTTCATTCCCTGGATGGCAGAAAAATATTTGTGAAATTGGACTTAGCTCAGGCGTACCAGCAACTCCCTATGGACACAGCAACTGCAGAAGCCCAGACAATAGTTACACATAGAGGTGCTTTTAAGTGCAATAGACTCCAATTCGGAGTAAGCGTGGCACCGGGCATTTTCCAAAGTTTAATGGAGAGACTATTACAAGCCATAAAAAGCATCGTGCTTTATTTTGATGACATCCTAATAGCTGCCCCCACTAAAGAATTATTAGTACAACGACTCAGAAAAGTCCTGCAGAAATTCAAAGACGCGGGTCTTAAGGTAAAACGAGACAAGTGCCAACTTTGTACGGAGAGAGTGGAGTTCCTGGGATACCTTCTCGACAGACAGGGAATCCACCCTACTGAAAAAAAACTAACCGCAATAAAAAAAGCCCCGAGACCTAGGAATAAGACAGACCTTCAAGCCTTCCTGGGACTCATTAACTTTTATAACATTTTCTTGCCCCAGAAGGCAACCGTAGCCGAACCCCTACATAGACTTCTCGATAAAAAGGCTCCTTGGGTTTGGGGATGGCGTGAAGAGATAGCGTTCAAAGAGATAAAAGACCTTTTAATCTCCGATGCCGTATTAATGCAGTACAACAAGACTCTCCCTTTGATGGTTACCTGTGATGCCTCACCATTTGGAGTAGGAACCATCCTAAGCCATGTCCTCCCAAATGGAATTGAGGCACCCATTGCGTTCTTTTCAAGAACTTTGCCTAAAACTGAAAGGAACTATAGTCCACTTGATAAAGAGGCCCTCGCTATTGTATCAACAATTAAATGCTTCCATGAATATGTATATGGGAGACCCTTTACCATAATTACAGACCACAAGCCGCTACTTGGGATTTTGGCGGGAAACAAACAAACTCCCCATATATTATCACCAAGAATGACACGTTGGTCAGAATTTTTAGCTGCCTACGATTACTGATTGCAACATCGACCGGGGAAAACCATTCCCCACGCTGACGCTTTGAGCCGCTCTCCACTACCAGACATTATAGAGGACCCTGCTCCAACTGTTACTATACTACAAAGAGAAACCCTCAAATTGCCGCCATTAACCGCTCGAGACATAGCTTTAGAGACAAAAAAGGACCCTGTTTTGGCACGAGTCCTCAGCTGGGTAGAACACGGTTGGCCGATCAGTAAAACTGATGACACGTTCAAGCCATTTAAAAATCATCAAACGGAACTGTTCTCCCAGAAGGGTTGCATAGTATGGGGAGACAGAGTCATAGTCCCGGAGAAGTTACAATATAGGGTATTCAAAATGCTGCACGAGGGACATCCAGACATCGTGCGCATGAAGGCAGGAGTTACGCATGGTGGCCTGGTTAGATAGACAAATAGAAACTTGGGTAGCAAAATGCAGTAAATGCCAGGAGACTCACCCCGCTCCTCCAAAGACTCCCCCAACTCAGTGGGAAACGCCTCGAGGTCCGTGGTCCCATATCCACATCGATTTTGTGGGACCCACAAGAGGACACACATTCCTCTTAATGGTGGATGCCGATTCAAACTGGCTCGAAGTCCAAAAAATGGAAAGCACCACCACAGACGCAGTCACTAAAAAACTGAATAAACTATTCACTACCCACGGATTTCCTGATGTCCTCGTCACAGATAATGGCCCCCAATACACTGCCCTGCCATTCGAACAATACCTGGCAGATCGGGGCATCCGTCATGCTTTAACATCGCCAGCTCACCCTGCAGCCAATGGTAGGGCTGAGCGAATGGTTCAATTTGTAAAACAGACCCTGCATAAAATGGACCACGGAGACATTGATGACAAAATAAACTGAATACTTTTTATCCAACACATAACCCCAAACAGCACCATGAACAAAACCCCAGCAGAATTCCTGATGGGCCGGAAACTTCGCTCGCATCTTGATCGCCTACACCCAAACTATACGCCAGAACAACCCCCGGGATCCAGCAGTAAATGTCGGGCATTCCAGGAAGGTGACCTCGTGTCTGCGAAAATCTTCTCGGGTGACCCATTGTGGGTCCCTGCTGTTAAGCCTGGTCCCCCAACCAATGTTAAGGAAACACGCTAAACAGAATGTGCAGCGTTAGTCAGTTAGGCAGACAGGTAAATGTGTGAGATAAGTTTGTATGTTAGTTAACACTCAGTAAAAAACAGATACGCTTGTGCTATCAAAAATATAGTTTATTACATTAGGATTTATAGCATAGTCAAAAACAGTCCATTAGTCATGTATCATTTCAGTCAGTCCATTCGGGGATACTCAATTTGCAAAGTCCATGTTGAATATTCAATGTCAGTTCACTTACAATAAATCAGTCCGTATTATCTCTTCTCACCGTTGAGAAATCAACACACCTTTCTCTCTCCCATTTCAGTCGGAAAAAACGCTGTCATCAATGAATCCAGTAATTAGGGATCATTAAGCCAGAGAGCGAGCTACTGTTGTCTTGCTCTTTTTATGGTGCTTTTACAACCACACCCTTAGTTACATTCTTGCAGTTAAAGTTACACACACTTTAACCAACAAACCATGATAACTTATTTATTATTTTATCTAAACCAGTTAGGGTAAACAATGTTATCCCTAACATTCTCCCCTTTTGGGTAATAATAATAATATAACCATTTATACCTTTAAATCATAGTTGTTACAACTCTCTTTAAACTTGACTACACCTTGAGCTTTTGCAAACTGGTCTGCAATGTTTTCTTCCATCATGCAGTACTCCAGTTTAATTAGACCATTCTTCACAGATTCTCTAACATTTAAGCATCTTAAATCAGTATGCTTTGATCTAGTTTTTACAGCAATACTAGTAGCCAACTGTATGGCTGCCTGGTTGTCCTCGTACACAACAATGGAATCTTTAACAGTTACACTCATGTCTAATAATAACTGTTTGTACAGAATTAAGTCAGTGCATAGTAATGACAGACATGAAAATTCCGCTTCCATCGTGGACAAGCTAATAAGCTGTTGTCTGATTGACCTCCATCCTATTAGTGTCTTACCAAATAATATAGCCATTCCAGAGGTTGATTTTCTAGTGTTTATGTCAGTTGCAAAACTTGCATCTGTATAGGCACTAAGACTCAAATCACCCTTTGGCTCTATATACAATGCATGGTGCATTGTTCCTTTAAGATATCTTAAAATTCTCTTTAATGATTGCCAATGACATTGATGTGGATCTGCATTAAATCACGCCAGCTGATTAACACTATAAGCTATATCTGGCCTTGACCAATTGCCGATATATGATACGCTACCAATCAAAGATTGATATACAGACTTATCGAATTTGGGACTTTGAGCATCAGTTTAGCAAACTTCCTGACTCATTGGAGTCTTTGCCGGTTTACAAAGTTCCATTTTATACGTTTTAATTAATTGGCAAATTTTATCTTCTTGAGATATCTTAAATCCATTTTTTATTTTGTTAATTGTCAATCCTAGATACCTTTTAATCTCACCTAAATGCTTTAATTTTATCTTTTTGGCTAATAATGATATAATCTCATTAGCTTCATTATTCGTCTTAGTTAGCAATATCATCTATAAATAATAACAATAATGACACTGTTCCATTATTTTCTCTTTTAAACACACATGGATCTGCTAAACCAGATTTAAATCCTATATTGTTTAACTCTTTCACAGTATATTGGTTCCATTCATAGCCAGATTGTTTCAATCCATAAAGACTTCTTTTGAGTTTCCAACAATCATTGCTATTTAATTTATTATCTTTTATACCAACTGGTTTTTTCAAATATATATATAGTGTGCTACAATGATGCATGCAGATAAGCAGTTTCCACATCGAAATGGTTAATGATATAGTTTTTCTTAGCTGCCCACACAAAAGCTGCTCTCAAGGATGTTGCTTTAAGACTTGGTGCAAAAACTTCATCATAATCAGATGCAGTTTGATTAAATCCTTGAGCTACCAACCTAGCCTTATGGGTAACAGTCCCATTATTTCCTGTTTTTACTTTGAATATCCATTTGCACCCAATGGACTTTTCTCCTGGAGGTAATTTGCCATCTTCATATACTTTCATTACCTTTAATGAATTTAGTTCCTTTTCCATTGCCTTTTGCCAATTCTCTTGATCCTTAGCAGGATACATCCTAAGTTCATCTACACTAATTGGAACTTTAGTTACTTGGCAAACTATACTTGCTTGATACCTATCAGGTGGTCTAGTTACACGTGTAGTACGTCTAGGTATTACAGGACTTACAGGTGGACTTTCCTTTACTACCTGTTCTTGATTATCTAACTTTTCATGATTAACTGTTTCCTCTTGTTCTGGTCCTATTTGCTCTTCGTGGACTTCTTCTTTAATTGGACTCTTCTTATAACTAGTCTTTTCTTTCTGCCTTTTGTAGGGTTCAATAATTACATCATTATCTAAATCTTGCTCTAATCTATTCCATCCTACATGTTCTAGGAATTTTGCACTAGCACTGCAGTAAACTCTAGATGTACCTGGTTCCCAGAATCTATAAGATCTGTGATTTGATTCATATCCTACAGAAAATAATCTTTTAGCTCTATGCTGTCCTTTGTGTCTGAGTTGTGTAGGGATATGTACCCATGCTGGTGCTCCAAATGTGTGCATGTAACTTAAAACAGGTTTCGTGCCATGCCACAGTGTGAATGGTAATTCACCTGTTGTTGAATTAACAACATTATTTAATATATGATTACCACACATTATTGCTTCTCCCCACAAATTGTCAGGTAATCCTGAATCAGACAACATAGTACGTGCCATTGACTGCAGTGTTTGGCCTCGTCTCTCTATAAAGGCATTATGTTGTGGCCTATATGGTGCAGACTTTTTATGTTGAATACCTGCAATCTTCAGTTTATTTTGGAATTTATTGTTTATAAATTCCGTACCATTATCAGTGATAAGAGTAACTAACTTCTTTTTAGTTTTCATTTCTACAAATTTTAACCAATTAAAGAAATTTAGATAGGTTTCAGTTTTGCTCTTCATCAAATAGCAGAACCCATATCTAGAATAGTGGTCCATTATACTTAGTATGTATCAAGCACCTCCTACACTTGGTTTTTTCGGACCTATTAAATCGGAAAATACTACCTCTAAGGGCTCTTTGGTAGTAAATCCATCAACTCTATTTGCCGGTATGACCTTGCTTTTGCTGGATTGCAAGCAGAACATTGCAAATACTTATTACAAGGTTTCAAACTTATTCCTTTAGATAGTTGAACTCTTAAGCATTTTAAAATTTAAATGCCCTAGCCATCAGTGTAACAAGTGAATACATTCATCATGAGGTTTCTTATTATCATAAACCGTGTTAGTCACCTCTAAACCATTATCATTTAACACATACAATTTACCTCTTAAAGATGCAGTAATTTTCTTATCTTCTTTTTCAATTATGCAATTAACTGCATATCCTAGTTTAACCAAAATTCTAACTGAAAATAAATTAAATTTAAGTTGTGGTACATATAACATTTTTACATTCTCTTTTATGAAAGAACAATATGCTATACCTTGACCTTTAGCTTTCAGTTTCCAGCCATTGGTTAACTATATCTGCTGTGAACTCATGGACATTTTAACAAAATTTTTGTTATCAGTTGTTATACAGTGGGATGCTCCACTGTCAACCACCCATAAATTATTTTTTACAGCTCCATTACTATACATGGCTAACTCAAAAATTTTATTTTTCTTTTGATGACTTTTAGTATTCTGGCCAGAGTACTGGCGCTTTGCTTTTTTACAAAACCTTGCCAAATGTCCTCTTCTTCCACAATTAAAACACTTTTTAATTGCGTATGCAGTAGGAGATTCAATATCTTCTTTTTGAGGTTGCTCCCTCCTTAACTGATCTCTTTCAAGCCTTCTTCTTGCCTCTTCAATCAATCTGCCAGTGATATCAGTTAAAGTGAGGCTTTCCTTAGGCAAAATTTTAAGAGAAGTGACGTAGTTATCAAAATTTTTGTCTAATGAAGACAGAATTATGTAGACTTGGTGTAGTTCAGAGAAAATAAGTTCTTTCTCATGCAGTTCTTGAAAAATGCTTTTCATAGTATTCAAATGACTCAGCATATCACCATTCATTTGGAGATGCGTCCTGAAAAGTTTCCATGTTAGATTTATGTGAGCACCAACGTTATCTCGGACATAAATCCTCTTCAGCTTCTGCCAACACCCAACAGCCGTTTGTTCTCTGCGGATATGAACAAGTTGCTGGTCAGATAGTGTTAGTCCTATTATGCAAAGAGCTTGTTCATTCTTTTGCATAAATTCTTCTATCTTTTGTCTATCTTCCTCAATCTCTGGATCCCATTCCTCTACGTTTGGTGGATTTTCAATTATGTTCCACAGACCTTCTCTTCGTAGAAGTAGACTACATTTCATAGACCATGATACATAGTTTGTTCCATCCAGCTTGGCTCCAAGAAAGCTTGTTTACTGTTTGCTGAAGAATTGTACAGTGCTTTCTTCACCATATTGCTTGTGCAAGCTGAAAGCAGATCAAGGAATCCTGACAAGAATGTGGTTTGTCCATAAGACAATGAAACTAAACCTCCTATGCAAATTTTTTGTGCCACGCAGAGAAGGATTCAGTTCCACAAATATATTTAGATAGTCCTGACTTTGTCCAACCAACCATATTACAGTCTTGATGCCAATACTGGAGATGTGATGGAATAAAATGAATATTTTGCTCGTCCCAATATTTTTGTGAAGCAATCACAGGAACAAAATGATGAAATTCAAGCCAATTGCAAGTTATAACTTCTGAACACAAACAAATTTTCTTTCTGCATGTATGTGATTTTATTTTGCATATTTGTCAGCTTTGCCTTGACATTTATATTGCTGCAGGATACTATTATCTTGTCAACCATGTTCTATTGCATTGACATTATCTCTTAACTACACAATTACTTCAGTAGGCCCTATAATATGAGCAAATGAAATATTTGAAGTGCTTCAAACAAAGCTAAGTATAAAAGTTTTTTTATATCAAACATAGTTGATAAATAAAATTATATTTTATCTACTAAAGAAATAAATTTTACAATTACTGTTAGGCAGCAAACAGATTTGTAAAAGTTGATACAAATCTGACACTTTAAAATTACACATGTTAAAATCTAACCATATCAGGAAGGGTGTTTTTCTGTTGAAAAGCTAACATGGGACTGGTTTGAAAGTAAGTGAACAGTTCATGAGCTTTGTAATATCTTGTTTATATATTTGTTTATTTGTAAACATAACTTATGCATAAACAGATGTCAGTTGTAGTTTCAATAGAGAGGATATTACTCAATATGTCATCTGGGAGGCAGTAGAAAAAATGGAATATGATTATTAGTGTAACATTAATACTAAATGTTGCAAAGTAGAAGAAACAGTAATTTTATTTTATCATAATTGTAACATGATAGAACAGAAATGTCGACACCTATGTGACATCCAAATGTGTTGAGCTACAATGTGCATCAATAACCATTGTCTCCTTTCCATAAGGATATGACAGAATCAAATAAAACAGCAGAATATCATTCCTCTGCTTAATCTACTTAATTGAAATTTGCAAACAACTTGCATCTTTTGGCAACTGGACAATAGGTGCATCCCTCTTAATTTTTTTTTTGGCTCACTGAGACATCTTCAATTTGCTTCATGAAGAGAATGTGCAGCTAAACAAATCCTTTTAATTCACAACAATTTGTACAGAAGGAAATGGCCACCCATCAAGGCAGGCATCAAAATGAATGAAGCATTCCAGAAACAGATGGTTTAAATTGCTTGCTTAATAGCTGTCTAAATGTTAAAGCCTCTTTTGATTGCTCAGATCACCAGATTTTCCTGCAGTCGAAGCTGCTGTCATATATCAAATACTTCTTGGCTCTTCTGCTAAGAAAATTTTATGTTAACAACACTACATAATCACAGGACAGCATATATGGGATCCATTCCAGTTTGATGTTGATTGAGGTTTTAAATTCTGATTGGTCAGTCAGTGGCAAAAAGGAATGGTAAAAACATATAAATCTCATGCTGTTCTCAAACTGAACCAGGCAGGCCTTCTATGAGGAGACTGATAGAAAAATGGCATAAGGCAAGGCTTGATTGAGGAAACTGGATTTGTATTCTAGAAACATGAATAGATCATTACTATTGCTGGCCCACTTCTGGACCGAATTCAAAATGCTGATATTGATTTACAAAGCCTGAAGTGGTATCAGATATCCAGAGAATTAAATTAAAATGTTGTTGTTAATTGCTTGTATTTATCAAGGCACAGTACAGATCAAAGGAAAAATACTATGCTTACTAAATTTCATTCCCCCGTAAATCAGTTTACAATTTAGGAACCAATAGTTACAACCAAAGGAAACCCAATGATCATCTGAATTTAAAGGAATGTCCCACAATATTGCCAAGTGCACAAGCTCTCATACTTAATGTTAAGCCTGGGTTCCCCAACCAGGGTTAGGGAGACAAGCTAAACAGAATGTGCAGCGTTAGTCAGATAGGCACATAGATAAATGAGTGAGCTAAGCTTGTATGTTTATTAACATACAGTAAAAATAACAGATACGCTTGTGCTATCAAAAATATAGTTTATTCCATTATGAGTTCATAGCATAGTCAAAATAACAGTCCAATAGTCATGTATCATTTAGTCAGTCCATTCAGGGATATTCAGTTAGCAAAGTCCGTGCAGAATATCCTATGTCAGTTCATTTACAAATCAGTCCTTTGTTTTCTCTCCCGTTCGAGCAATGCAGTCTTGATTCCAAGCAGTAATCAGGGATCATCAAAGCCAGAGAGAGAGCAAGCTGCAGTCTTGCCTCTTTTAAAGTGCTTTCACAACCACTCCCTTAATTACTTTCCCATATTTAAAGTTGCAGACACTTTAACATATAAACTATGATTACATATTTATTATTTTACCTAAACCAGTTAGGGTAAACAATGTTATCCCTAACATTCTCCCCTTTTAGGTTAAATAATAATATAACTATTTACATCTTTAAATCATATTTGTTACAACTCTCTTTAAACTTAATTACTCCTTGAACTTTTGTAAATTGGTCTGCAATGTTTTCTTCCGTCATGCAGTATTCCAATTTATTTAGCCCATTCTTCACAGATTCTCTAACATTTAAGTATCTTAAATCAGTATGCTTTGATCTAGTTTTTACAGCAATACTAGTAGCTAACTGTATAGCTGCTTGGTTATCCTCGTACACAATAATGGAATCTTTTACAGTTATACCCATGTCTAATAATAACTGTTTGTACAAAATCAAATCAGTGCATAGTAATGACAGACATGAAAATTCCATCGTGGACAAGCTTCCATCATGGACAAGCTAATATGCTGTTGTCTGATTGACCTCCACCCTATTAGTGTCTTACCAAATAATATAGCCATCCCAGATGTTGATTTTCTAGTGTTTATATCAGTTGCAAAACTTGCATCTGCATAGGCACTAAGACTCAAATCACCCTTTGGTTCTATATACAATGCATGGTTCATTGTTCCTTTAAGATATCTTAAAATTCTCTTTAATGATTGCCAATGACATTGATGTGGATCCGAATTAAAACGTGCCAGCTGATTTACACTATAAGCTATATCTGGCCTTGACCAATTACTTATATATGATAAGCTACCAATCAAAGATTGATATATAGACTTATCAAATTTGGGACTTTGATCATCAGTTTGGCAAACTTCCTGACTCATTGGAGTCTTTGCCGGTTTACAAAGTTCCATTTTAAACGTTTTAATTAATTGGCAAATTTTATCTTCTTGAGATATCTTAAAACCATTTTTTGTTTTGTTAATTGTCAATCCTAGATACTTTTTAATTTCACCTAAATGCTTTAATTTTATCTTTTTGGCTAATAATGATATAATCTCATTAGCTTCATTATTAGTCTTAGTTATCAAAGCAATATCATCTGTAAATAATAACAATAATGACACCGTTCCATTATTTTCTCTTTTAAACACACATGGATCTGCTAAACCAGATTTAAAACCTATATTGTTTAACTCTTTCACAATATATTGGTTCCACTCAAAGCCAGATTGTTTCAACCCGTAAAGACCTCTTTTGAGTTTCCAACAATCATTGCTATTTAATTTATTATCTTTTATACCTACTGGTTTTCTTAAATATATAGTGTGCTGCAATGGTGCCTGTAGATAAGCAGTTTCTACATCTAAATGGTTAATGACATAGTTTTTTTTAGCTGCCCACACTAATGCTGCTCTTAAAGATGTTGCTTTAAGACTTGGTGCAAAAACTTCATCGTAATCAGATGCAGTTTGATTAAATCCTTGAGCTACTAACCTAGCCTTATGGGTAACAGTCCCATCATTTCCAGTTTTTACTTTAAATATCCATTTGCACCCAATGGATTTTTCTCCTGGAGGTAATTTAGCATCTTCATAAACTTTCATTATCTTTAATGAATTTAGTTCTTTTACCATTGCCTTTTGCCAATTCTCCTGATCCTTAGCAGGATACATCCTAAGTTCATCTACACTAGTTGGAACTTTAGTTACTTGGCAAACAATACTTGCTTGATACCTATCAGGTGGTCTAGTTGCACGTGTAGTATGTCTAGGTATTACAGGACTTACAGGTGGACTTTCATTAACTAACTCTTCTTGATTATCTAACTCTTCCTAATCAACTGTTTCTTCTTGTTCTGGTCCTATTTGCTCTTCGTGGACTTCTTCTTTAATTGGACTCTTCTTATAACTAGTCTGATCTTTCTGCCTTTTGTAGGGTTCAATAATTACTTCATTATTTAAATCTTGCTCTAATCTATTCCATCCTACATGTTCTAGGAATTTAGCACTAGCACTGGTGTAAACTCTAGATGTACCTGGTTCCCAGAATCTATAAGATCTATGATTAGATGTATATCCTACAAAATATAATATTTTAGCTCTATGCTGTCCTTTGTGTCTAAGTTGTGTAGGGATATGCACCCATGCTGGTGCTCCAAATGTGTGCATGTAACTTAAATCAGGTTTTGTACCATGCCACAATGTGAATGATAATTCACCTGTTGTTGAATTAACAACATTATTTAATATATGATTACCACACATTATTGCTTCTTCCCACAAATTGTCAGATAATCCTGAATCAGACATCATAGTTCGTGCCATTTAAAGTTGCAGACACTTTAACATATAAACTATGATTACATATTTATTATTTTACCTAAACCAGTTAAGATAAACAATGTTATCCCTAACATTTAACTTAAAACAACTATTAATTAATGACTTTGTAGTCTTGCATGAACCAGCTTGTGCATTAAAATTTACTATAGAGACCTTCTAATGATCCCTCTCTATCTAAAATTAAGCAATTGTCAAACACAGATGGATCCTTTGCTCTTTGAGAGCCTCATATTTGGAACTCTCTTCCATAATTATTTTTTTCATGGCATCAAGTAAGTATGTTTCTTTATTATGTCAGTCTTTGGAAGCTTTTGAAGATTCATGCTTATTATTGGCATGGATAACCTAGAGTTGTACTCCTTCTGAGGTTGCAAATTGGAGGAACGCATGATTCCCAAAAATGAGAAGGTGGACACCGGCAAACCATAAAGGCAGAGTGTAAAATAATGTACAATAGAAGCACAATGAGGCATTGTCCCATGATGTCATGATTGCCAACATAGTGATAAGTGAAACAAGCCTGAAAATATGTTGCATGGGTGACTACATGACAGTGAGGTAGTGAAAAGAACAAGAGTAGTTGTAAGTTGGGATAGCTACTGTATAACTCTACCCCAATCTTCAGTGTTATAAGAGCTTTAATATTTGTGCAAAAGGGAAAGCAATCCAGAATTATTGAGATACTATAAATTCTAAGTAACATGAATTATTACAATAACTTGTGCTGTGTTTTCATACCTAGCCTAAACAGCAGACAAGTGGGGATTAGGTTGCCTCTCCATGTATGATGAAGAACTATCAATGTAAAATATTTTTATATATTTTAGTTGATGCCGACTTCTATTTCACAAACCATTATATTGCACTGGTTTTTTAAATATTAATTATTCTACTATCAGCTTGAATATGAATACCACCCATATCTGTCAGTACTGTTTCAATATTTCAAACTAGACATTCTAGAATGATGATATCAAGGAAGTGATACAGGCTGAGGCATATTGTTCTAATTTATCAAACAAACGGACATGTCCAATGGTCTTTGCAAGAATAGTGATAAAAAGATTACTTCGCACTGACTCAATAAAACGACCTATCCTAAAATGTTCCTTCATACAAGTTGCTGGTTGATACGGCATATTATGCAGAAGAGCAGACTCATTATTTTTAAAGAAATAAGCAATTACAACTTCAGATGTTTGAGTTGTAGTTCTGTACTGTCACATTTGCCAAAACATAGTGATGCCCTATGATTCCCTTTCAAGCCTATATTGAGCTAATCAGTGCTGGGATTCAAAAAAAATTACTACCAGTTCTGTGAGTTTGGCTTGGCAGGTGTGGCATGGTTTGTTGAGTATGGCAGGAGAAGGATACTGTAAAATCTCCATTCCCACCCCACTCCGGGGGAAGGATACCCATTCCCTTCCCACCTCACTAACCTCTATTCCATTCTCCTGTGCAGGGCAACAAAATAAGACCCAGCTGATCAGCTGGGACTCGGGAGGCAGATACTAGATGAGGGGGGCAGTCAGAGGTGGTATTTCCTGGTTCTCTGAACTACTCAAAATTTCCACTACCAGTTCTCCAGAACTGGTCAGAACCTGCTTAATACCACCTCTGGAGCTCATGCTTCTGTATCTAAATTCCTAAATACAGAAGAATCATCATGTCATGCCCTTGGTAGAGTCGGACTCTGAGGGAGAGAAGGAACAGCCGACAGGGAGTGGAAGTGTGTCTTAGCCATGATTCTTTAGAGTGTAGGCAATAAGTTACGAACTGAGTGGTTTGTAATTCTTTTTTTTTAATTGTTCCTAGCACAGTAACTGGCAAGCGCAGATAAACCAAACAAGGTTAGCACTGAAATCAATCTTCTTTCAGTGTAATTTAACCCTTTACCCCATCCACCTAATTGCAGGCTATCTCCACCCTGCACTTACTTCCCAATTACCCAATTACCCTATTAACCCTATAATATAATGACAGCCTACATTGCATAACTATCCACAATTCCCAGCTACCCTGTATGCCTCCCATCCCTGCGGTTGCCCTCCTTAATCCTTCACCCGGTTTAATGTTACATGCTGATAAACACCATCATCCCTACTCCCCCTCTTCATGGATTTATCGTCCTGGTGTTGTTTGTTGCCAATTCTTCATAACCAATCATGGACATATAAATAAGTTCCTGAGTTTCCCCCCCCCTCAACTTAGATTATCAATCATTAGAATGTTATCCAGCAGTGTTGTTTGCTTCCTCCACTCCATCTCCCTCACTCCCCTAAGTTTCAGATTCTGTTGAGCAAGGCATTTTGCAAAGCCCAACAGTGTGGCTCCGAAGGTTGTGAAGGAGGCTGGGGAAGGGCAGAGGCTAGCTGGGCAGTCAGAGTAAGAACCAGGCCCATCCCCTCTGCATCCTAGGACACACAGGGATGAATGGAGAAGGAAATAACTTGGCTTACGAGAGAGGAAGTGGCCATGATCCTCCTCATTGGTTGCAGCTGCAGAGATTAGTATATAAGAGAGACTATTACAACACAGCATTGCCAGAAGCAAAGCGTGTTTTATTTTGGACTGAAGTTATCTCAGTTGGTGTCCTACCAACAGCCTCTGCCTTGTTATCTCCTTGAATTTGGTAATTACTTATCCTGGTCCATTGTGGAAATTTCATCATTGTAGTTTGTTTGGTTTTTTATTTCAACTCTATCTGCTCATTAAGTTTGGACTGTATTGCTTTCTTTTGAAGACTAGTTTTGAGTATGTTTTATCTCCAACTAAGAATTATTGAACAGTGGGGCCAAGTTGGAGGCATTAAAGGATTTTGTTAGATTTGTGTTCCACTCTGGGTCATCACACATCACCATCATCACCATCACTGTCACCACCACCTTATAAGGGAGATGGGAAACATAAAAAATTATAAATAAAATAAATAAAAATAAAACAAATCATCATCATATTAATACACACTGAATAAGATGTTGCTTATCTCTAAGGGAATTGTATTTATCTGAATGTGTAAACTATCTGAATGTGTAAACTGACCTGGTATAAACTATGAGGCAATAAAGCCTCCCATTGAGGTATTTAGCTTCCCAAACAATAATGCGATTAGGGTCAAACCTCTTAGCATCTAGAAAAAGGCCTAGAGTATAATAGCCTAAGAAAGGATTGAAAGGATTGTCTAGAACAGGGATCTGCAACCTTAAATACTCAAAGAGCCATTTGGACCCGTTTACCACAGAAAAGAAAGCACCTGGAGCCAATAATTTAGCAAGCGGTGTGACTGGGTAGGTGTGGCCAACTCGACGTCACTCATTCCCATCCACTCACCTCCTGCTCTGGAATATGGAGTGACAGGGAAGGGAGGGACCAGCCAGTGGTGGGATCAGCCAACAGGGAGCTGCAGCAGAGGGCCGAAAGAGCCACATGTGGCTCCAAAGCCACAGTTTGCAGAACGCTGGTCTAGAACAAGGCTTTTCAAACTTTTTCAAGTGATGAGACCTTTTAAAATAAAATGTCCTGGCACCCCTGTTCAAAAGGCAAAGCTAATGAACTAAAATTGGCAATAAAAGGACATTTGAACTAATTGCAATGAATTGCTGCCTGCCTAAAACAAATGCTCCTGCTTTCCCTTTTGACCCGGCTTGAGGAAAGGAGAGAGAGGTAAATATGTAATTCATGTTATTGTACAGATTGTATTAAAGGATACCTTTGGGGTAAAAGATATTTCTATTGGCAGTAGGGTAAATTAGGGTTAGGTTTAGGCTTGAGGTCTGTTGTTAATTTGATGTGAGGGTTAGCTTGAGTAGTTATGGTTAGTGTTAGTCTTAAATCCATGGGAAGTTTTAGCACAAAGATGATATTAGGGTTAGGCTTTCTTGTGGTATAATAATGGACAGGTTCATTGTTCATTGTTACATGAATTTTTGAGATTATTGATAGTATTACATTCATATAAAAGTAAGGATTACTTAGAACTAAAAGATAGGATAAGAAATGTAACTGGAATAATCCTTAAATGAGTAAAATGTAAATTTGTAAATTATACAAAGATATAAGTATAATAATTGTAGTTAAAGTTATTATTTAATATTACACAAATGTAATAATATAATGTATTATGATTTTAAACCAAGAACCGGTATAGATGCCAAGAATACTGTTGGAACTATGATGTTTTATGATGTAATGAAAGAAACTCAACAAAAATATATTTAAAAAATGTAAGGATTACTTGAAGTGGGTAGAGCAATATGCAGATAATGCTTCTACATTATAAACTACCCAGAAAATGCTTGTAAAGAACTATGGGGGGAGAGGGTACATACATCTAAATGCTATTGGTATTGCTATTACTAAAATGTCTATTGGCAGTAGAATGAAATTAGAGTTAGGATTAGGCTTCCTTGAAATCCATGATTAAATATTCAGAGTTATAGGGTGATTTTTTTATGGTTAGTAGATGGGGATAATTTATTAGAAAAACTCTTGGGGTAAAATTGTGGGAACTATGATTCTTTGTTCTTTGTGTACGTGCTAAGACAACGGAGCCTTCTGGTAGTTGGCTGCAACACGAACAAGGAGCAAGGACAAATTGTTGCTATTTCTTACCCAGAACTGTAGCAAACTTAAACCTTGCAGCTTTGCGTGCTTATGGGAATGATCAGTACATTTTGTGTGATGTAATGCGTTTGTGATAGGACACTAACAAAAATTGCTACGTTAACAAAGATTGCTTCTAATAAAAGAGGGTTTCGGAGTTTTCTCTGGGCTCTCATCCCGAGACAACTCTGTGTTGTGTCTTCTTTTCATGAGAGACCACCACATAAAATATTGACATAAGATGAATCTAGAGCTAGTGTTAAGCTTCCTTCAGATCTCTGTCCAAAATTAATGGTAAGAGTAGTCTTGGGGTGAAGTTATTTAGTCTGAAATCCACATTATAATAAAGAAGGTCAGCCAGATTAAATTTGGAGGTGAATCATTTCTACTGCCATTGGGACAACTGCAGGGTTAGCCATTTTCAAGCCTGTGATTCAACTTAGTGTGAGGGTCAGTATTTATAATTAGTTATAGTATTAAAGTCATATATAGTGGCAATTGCTCTCTGGGATAAAGTTTAGGATAAAAAAATATTTTATCATTAGAGTTAGGTTTCCTTGAGATCTAAGGTTATATTTAATGGTAAGATTAGTTTTGCAGTGTGGAGTTGTATTATTTCTAACATTCTTACACATATTATAATGGATATTGCTAGCTAGAAAAACTTGAGCATAAACATTTTTATGTAAATATTTCTATTGTAGTATCCTAAAGTTAGGTTTATTGTTATACTGTACTTTCTTGAGAATATGATTAATAAATATGGTTTATAGCAATAGCACTTAGACTTATATACCACTTTATAGTGTTTTACAGCCCTCTCTAAGCAGTTTACAGAGTCAGCATATTGCCTCCAACAATTTGGGTCCTCATTTTACCCACCTCGGAAGGTTGGAAGGTTGAGTCAACCTGGAGCCTGATGGAATTTGAACTGCCAGATTGTAGGCAGCTGGCTGCAGAAGTAGCTTGCAGTACTGCACTCTAACCACTGTGCCACAGAGGCTCCTAAATATTATTTAATATTATTTCCTCTTTATATTATTAGAATGAGCTTTAAAACAAATTTGAATGTATAAATGCTCCAAACAATAGTAAGACTTCTTAAATTAAACATTTTATCTTTTTTTAAAAAACAAACAAACTTCTTTTTAGCTTAGATCAGGACTCAGGCCAGAAACAAATACATACAGTGTCTCATTGAAAAAGGCAAGAGAAAGAAAGAAAGAAACCAATGTCTGCAAAGCACCCCCATTCTACTTTTAAGAACAAAACAGATTTCCTAAATGGTAATCTAAACAGGAAACTGATAATACTTTGTGGGCTCTGGGATATGATTGTTGTTATGTCCGCGTGGAAGGAAGCCAGGAGTCGGTGACTTTGTATCAAGCTCTTTTATTTAGTCAGGAACCGAACTGAGGCTAAAGGAAAACTTTGCGGCTTTTTATTTCCAAGCCGCAGCGGCCGCGGCCAATGGCACCGCTTTGAATCTCCCGCGATTCGAATCTACCAATCGCGGGAGATTCTTAGCGAGCCAATCAGCGTGGCTCACCTAGCCAATCCGATCGCCCCACGCTTTGGCCAATCAAAGCACGGGGATCTCAAGAATTCAAATGAGGGGACAGAACACCCCTCCCCTCTTGGTTCAGTCCTACGTAGCGTAGTCCCGTAGATAGGCGGGGCTCCATCTTTGCCTACTGGACCTGCGCAGGTCAGTCATAGGTTGGATCCCAGCTGGTTCGGTCGGGGTCTCTGTTTCTCCGTCGTGGGAACCGCCTGATCTGTCTGGCTGGGGGTTTCTCCGCAGCTCCCTCCTGGGCTACCCGGGTTGGTTGAGCTGCGGGTTTCGCCGCTCCCGCTCGGTCTTCCTGGGTTGGTTGAGCTGGCCTGGCTGTCTCTTCCTGGCGAGGTTTCGTGCTGGCTGCTTGCAGGTGAGTATGGCTGGTTTCTTTTTTCTGGGTTTTGGTTCCCTGGGTATCCCCTCCCCTCTTGGTTTGTGTTGAGGGGGTTGGTTTTGCTTGGTTGCATGTCGGTGGTGTCTTGTGTGGTCGTCCTCGATCTTAACTGATCGATGTGACATTTCCACGCTCATCTGTCGGTCGTTTGTAGCCGGTACGAGTGTGGGCCTGTTAGCTGTGTTATGATTGCTGGTACCCATAATGGGTCTCCGTTTAGGTTCTTCGCGTAGACGGCGTCGCCGGGTGCGAAGGTTCGGTGTTTGCTGGTGGAGTCTGGGGGTTTCTCTGGGTTGTAAGTGGGGTGTAATCTATCGAGTGGGGACCTTATTTTCCTCCCCATTCGCAGTTCTGCTAGGCTTTTATTTGTTGTGGTGTTCGGGGTTATGTGCTGTATGAAAAGTAATTTATTTATTTTGTCCTGGATCTCCCTGTGGTCTATTTTCTAGATGGTTTTTTTTTGTGAATTGAACCATCCGTTCCGCCCTACCATTCGCCGCCGGATGTGCCAGGGCTGTCAGTGCGTGTCGTATGCCCCTTTCCGCTAGGAATTTTTCGAATTCTAGCGAGGTGAATTGGGGCCCGTTGTCAGAGACGAGGACGTCCAGGAGGCCGTGTGTTGCGAAAAATTTGCAGAGTTCTTTGGTCATGGCCTCCATGGTGGTTGTTCTCATGTTGCTTACCTCCAGCCAGTTGGAGTAAGCATCTACGGTTATTAAGAAAGTGTGTCCTTTTGTGGGCCCGGCGAAATCTATGTGGATCCTAGACCATGGTCCCCTGGGGGTTTCCCACTCTAGAATGGGTGCTGTGGGTGGGCTTGGTCCAGTTTCCTGGCGTCGTTGACACCTTGCTACCCAGGCCTCGATCTGTTTGTCCATCCCTGGCCACCAAGCGTAACTTTTGGCCAGGGCTTTTGTCCTAACGATGCCCGGGTGCCCCTCGTGTAACAGTTCCAAAACCTTCCCTTTTAGTTTTTCCGGGATGACTACCCTATCCCCCCATAGTATACACCCTTTTAGTAATGAGAGTTCCGTTTGCCAGTTCCGGAATGTCCTGACGGACTCATCATTGTCCTTTTCCGGCCACCCTTTCTCTACCCAATGCAAAACCCGTGCCAGACGTTTGTCTTTATTAGTTTCTCAGGCAATGTCTGACGCGGTTATGGGTAGGTTGGGTAGAGTCTCTATGCTGAGGGTGGTCATCGTGGGTGCTGGGTCAGTGTCTGGTTCAGGTAACGGTGAGCGGCTTAAGGCGTCCGCATGGGAGATAGTCTTACCAGGTCGGTGTGTGAATCCATAGTTGTAGGCAGCCAGGAATTCGGACCACCTTGTCATTCGGGGAGACAGAATGTTCGGGATGGCCCTGTTCCCTGCAAGGATTCCCAGCAGCGGTTTGTGGTCGGTGATGATGGTAAACGTCCAGCTGTAGAGGTACTTGTGAAACCTTTTTACTGCGGCGATGATAGCCAAAGCCTCTTTGTCCAGCTGGCTGTAGTTCCCTCCAGTTTGGTGAGGGTCCTTGAAAAGAACGCGATGGGTGCTTCCTTTCCATCAGGGAGAGTGTGGCTGAGGACAGCGCTGACGCTGAAGGGTGATGCGTCGCATGTGATGGCTAGTGGTAGGGTCTCGTTGTACTGGATGAGGACGGCATCCGAAGTGAGCAGGTCCTTGGTTTTCCTGAAGGCGGCTTCCTCGCGTTTCCCCCAAGTCCAGGTAGCCGCCTTGTCCAAAAGCCTATGCAAAGGCTCCGCCGCGGTCACCTTTTGGGGCAGGAGGACATTATAAAAGTTAAGTAGCCCCAGAAACACCTGCAGTTCTGTTTTTGACTTGGGTGTGGGGGCTTCCTTGATGGCTTTAATTTTCTTGTTGGTGGGGTGAATGCCGTGTCGGTCTAGGAGGTATCCTAGGAATTCGCCCCACTTTGTGTACAGCTGGCATTTTTCCCTCTTCACTTTAAGCCCAGTTTCTTTGAACCTCATTAGCACCTCCCTTAGGCGAGTCTCTAGTTCAGCCTGGTTGGTTGCCGATATTAGTACATCGTCGAAGTATGGTACCAACCCCTTGATGCCCTGTAAGAGTCTTTCCATGAGGCTCTGGAAAATTCCAGGTGCCACGCTGACTCCAAATTGGAGGCGGTTGCATCTAAAGGCTCCCTGGTGGGTGACTATGGTTTGCGCCTCTGCAGTTTCCTCGTCGACCGGCAGTTGCTGGTATGCTTGGGCCAGGTCGAGTTTCGCGAAAACTTTGCCCCCTCCCAGTGAGTGTAGGAGATGCTGCACTACGGGGACGGGGTAAGCGCTTTGCTGCAAGGCGCCATTTAGGGTGGCCTTATAGTCCCCGCAGATTCTCACTGACCCATCAGGCTTAATTGGGGTGACTATGGGGGTCTCCCACCGGGCGTGGTCTATGGGATGTAAGACCCCTTGCTTGACGAGCTTGTCAATTTGCTCATCGATTTTCGGTTTGAGTGCGAAAGTTACCCGCCTTGGTTTTTGGCATTTCGGGGGAACGTTTGGGTTAAGGCTGAAGGATATAGGGGGCCCTCGGTACTTGCCTAGGGTGCTGTCAAACACTTCTTGGAAGTCCCGTGCCAGTTGCTGCTCCCAGTCAGCTTCGGCGATGTGGTCGATGCTCATGACTGCAATGCCTAACAGTGCGGACCATTGAAGTCCCAGTAGGCTAGGTCGGTCTCGATCAACGATGGTCAGGGGAAGTCTTTCGGTGTGCCCCTTGTATGTCACTGTGAATTTTCCTGTTCCGAATACAGGGATGCGGTTTCCCTGGTAGTCTTTGAGGATTAGTCTCTGGTTTTCTAGTTCCCTCCTCTGGATGGTAGGCACCAAGCGTTTAATTTCTTGCCATGCTACCATTGAGAGGTAGGACCCGGAGTCCACCTCCATCTTACAGGTTTCGCCTTCGATGCCTACCTCCACATAGACCTTTCTGGCGTCTGTGGTAGTTGCGTGGCTGATGGTGACCGTCTGATGTGTCTCTTCTCTCCACCGGCTCTCGCCCCCTCGTTGGGCTCGTCCGTTCCGTTCCCAACAGTTGTCTGCTGGGCAGTCTCTGGTTCTGGGGGGTGGACTCTCTCGTTTCCACTCGCTCGGGTCCCATCGTCTGGGGCTGTGGGTTTTCTTGAGGCGGCAGACGCGGGCTATGTGGCCTTTCTTGTCGCAGTGCCTGCAAATGGAGTCGAAGAACCGGCATTCGGATCTGGGGTGGTCGCCTCCGCAACCGGCACACGGAGTCCTCGACTTACGACTCCGCCGGCTGCGCTGGTCGCGGCCTACTTGGAGACGGTGGATGTCTTCCTCCTCGTTTGACGTGCCCGAGGTGGAGGTTGGGCCTCAGTCGACCTCGCAGGGTTGTTGTTTGCAGTGCGGTCCCCGGCGTTCAGTCTGCACATGAGGTCTGCTGATTGTCGGGTTGCTTCGGCTGCCGCAGCTTCGGACATGGCATCGGCGAGAGAGATGTTGCCCTTAGCCATCAACCGACTTTGGAGAAGGGGGTCCCAAAGGCCGAGCACGATTTGGTCCCGCAGGGCCTCATTCATATTGGAGAATTCGCATAGTCCTCCCAGGCGCCGCAGCTCTGCAACGAAATTACTGAAACTCTCACCCGACCACTGGTCCCGCCGATAAAATTCGTTTCGTCGGATGAGTATGGGTACGGCTGGAGCGTAGTGTTTCCAGAGTAATGGCTCAAGGTCCGCCCAATCCATCACGGTAACATCGGCGGGCTTGGCTAGTGCTTTTGCCATCTTAAACACTGCGGGCCTGCAGTGCGTTAGAAAGATGGCTCTTTTCTTCGGTCCCGTGGCATCCTTCAGATCGTTGCATTCGAGGAACATGTGGAATCTGTCCGTGTAAGATTCCCAGTCCTCGCTGGCGGGGTTGAAGGGGGTTGGTGGCGCGATGCTGGCCATCTCGTCGGTTGGCTGGCTTCCGTCGGATATGTGCTTCGGTTCAGGATAAGAATCCCATCCTCGTCGCCAGTGTTATGTCCACGTGGAAGGAAGCCAGGAGTCGGTGACTTTGTATCAAGCTCTTTTATTTAGTCAGGAACCGAACTGAGGTTAAAGGAAAACTTTGCGGCTTTTTATTTCCAAGCCGCCGCGGCTGAGGCCAATGGCACCACTTTGAATCTCCCGCGATTCGAATCTACCAATTGCGGGACATTCTTAGCGAGCCAATCGGCATGGCTCACCTAGCCAATCCGATCGCCCCGCGCTTTGGCCAATCAAAGCACGGGGATCTCAAGAATTCAAATGAGGGGACAGAACACTTGTCCTACAGAATGTGATACAGCTAAGACTGGCAATTGCATAGACCCCATAATAACAGCCTGACACTATTCTGAATTCTAAAAGTAAGAAAGAAGCAAGAAAGCAATAAGCTTGAAATAGTTGATGGAGAGCTGGGACTTATTCATTACTTCAAAAATACTTATTAAAAAATTGGCCATGTACCTGTCAGATCTCCTCTTGGCAGCAATGAAGAGTGAGTCAGTTGACACCCCTTGGTGTTTTAGTAGGTTGATGTGATCAAGTTTTGGCATCAAGCCTCAGAGGAAGCACCAATGGTGATTACATGACTGAAGTATGCTGCAATAGAGATAATTACAGCCAGTTGCCAAGGGCTTGAATAACAATCACAGTAACCTTGGGGATGCTGTGATAGCTGCAGCTTTGTGGAACAATCATAAGTCTCCTTGTTCAGTGCCATCATCATTTGGAATGTTTGCAAATTGCAACAAATGGTTGTAACCTGAGGATTAGTACTATATATTCCCAAGACCTGGGGGAGGGGGTGAAATATCCCCTTTCTGAAATGTGTTCAACTAGATTCCAGATATGGCATCCAGGGGAGGGGCTAGGATTTATAGTCATCTGAGAGATCTTGGAGAAGATCAGCAACACTCGTGAGATTGGACATTGCCTAAGGCAGTTCAATATCAAGACTGGGCTGGCACCAACTTCCCCAGGCTCACAGTGTCGAAGGACTTTAACTTGTTTTCCCTAGGCACCAACTCAGTTCAAGATCACCAGAGTCATCATGGACCAGATCCAACTATTGTGGGCCCAATATATAAGGGGACCCTTTAGATCTGTTTGTTTTAGGGTAGTGACATTTTGATTTTACTTTCTGTTATTACTGCCAGGATCTGAATAATTGGAATTTTCTGTCTGGAGGTAGGCAGTACAGATAATTCTTGACTTCTGAGCACAACTGGGGCCCAACTTTCTGTTGCTAAATGAGACATTTATTAAAGGAGTTTTGCCCCATTTTATGACCTTTCTTGCCACAGTTGTTAAGTGAATCCCTGCAGTTGATAATGACTTGATCTTTAGATAGGCATTTGCTAATAATTATAATTCCCCATTTCCAATAGTTCTTCTCAGATCTGCGATGCTAAATAATGCTATTTTAGGAAAGTGTTATTTGCCCTGCCTAGAAGCCTAAGCTTTATTTTCTATAACTGTATGGATCCTTCATGCAAGTTCATTGACAACTAATTCAATTGACAATTTAAGGACCTTACTTATGTACATTCATCTTATTTATAAGACCTTTTGACATAGTGACTATACTTGTTCATATTTAACAAACAGAAAATTGTTCTCAGCGCTTCACTATAACTATAACTATAACTATAACTGCTGAAGGAAAAACATTAACAAACTTTGTGATTGGTAGATGGTCACTTGTGGGGAAAAAAGTGGTTGGATAAATATTTTTTAACAATTCCGTGCCAAATAATTGGTTTATATTTAGAAAATGGAATGAGGCAATATTCTAAGGGGGACCTGCCAAGTACAGTGCTGCCTATGATTTATGGATATGTGATAAAGATGGATTTCAGCAATAGATTCATTGGATTCTATTAACTCTAAGTGAGATAGGACTTCTTGTTAGTTTGAAAATACATATAGAAATGCACTTCCCAAATGTTACCATTTATTTTAAGATAAAATTAATTCTTTTATAGCATTTTATTTCATATGTATTTCCATGTATATAGTCTCAGCAGAGACATCTGTGAATCTCCTTCATCTTCTGAACATCTCCTTCTTCATAATAATAATGTCCATAGCAAATTTGAAAAGTTATCTCCCAATGCCAATTAAAAATCTTGAATTAAAAAAAATCTTGCAGTTTTAAAAAATGTGGCCCTTGCTGTAATCCCGGTTTCCCTCCTAAATTGAATCATGAAAAGGACCATAACTTTATCATTACATAAGAGATTAGCTTCTTACAAATAGCAACAACCGTATAGAAACTTTTTATAAACGCAGTTAAGAGAAAGTTTACCATATTTCAGTTAGAACTGCATGCAGGAGATGACTTTACAAATTTGCTTAACAACTGCTTTATTTAGTGACCATTCAAAGTTATAATAGTGCTGAAAAATTCATTTTATTACCACTCCTCACACTTGCAATCACCATAACATCCTCACAATCACGTGAGATTCAAACAAATTACAACCAGCGGGCATTTACAATAGTTGCCTCCTGCAGTCATGTGATTATGATTTGCACACTTCACAGCTAGCTTGCAACTAGCAAAGTTAATGGAGAAGCCAGCAATAAAATCCAAAGTCACAATCACATGATACTTCACTGAATAATCATACTACTGAGCAATGGAGTTGCCAGTCACAATTGTGTCAGTAAATCAGGAATACTTTTATTCTTTTATGCTGTGAATATTTATTTATACCTTTATATACCTTTAATAAATACCTTTATTCTGTATACTGCATGAGTCAAAAAGAGGGCTGAGAAAATATCTATTGACCCCTCATATCCTGGACATAAACTGTTTCAACTTCTTCCCTTAGGACGCCACTATAGGACATTACATGCCAGAACAATAGTTTTTCCTGCATGCCATCATTCTGCTGAACACCTAATTCACACAGCGCTGTCTTAGGCCTAAATATATTATCTTCTCATCTTTCTCATCTTCTTGTCCTTCCTGCTACCTTCTCCTATTGATATCTTATGGTTATCACTTGTCTTTTGTATCTTATGGTTAATGACTGTAATTATGCTTATGATGTGTGATCTATCACTTTTATTGTTTGTATGTACCCTGAGAGCTTATGCAGCAGAAAATCCCTTGTGTGTCCAATCACACTTGGCCAATAAAGAATTATATTCTGTTGTGTTGTGTTCTGTTCTGTTCTATTTTATTCTGCTTTTTGCATGTCTATATTGTTCTGTGCTATTTATACAAAATGTATTCAAGAGACTATACATCAGCATAGCTCCTGTTATTTAATGGCATGATATTTTGCAATTAGTTTTTTTTTCTGAAAATGACTTCTTTGTTAATTATATTAATGACCCAATTCACATTCATTTCTATAACTTGGCAAATAACAGAGAATTTGGGCTATCATTGGGATTTGATATCAATGAAATGTAAGTACATAGTTTTACCATCAGTTTTACCTAGGCATGTTCATTCAAAATAAATCTCAGGTGATAGGACTACAACTTTAATTGGTAGGAATAAACATCAGATTCAGTTGAATCCTGTGTCACAGTGGGCTGTGCCATTACAAATCAAATCAAAATCCTTAAGAAGTGACACAAACCAAATCAATGCTGTCACAAGATACTGTGCGTAATTTATCTTTTTTTTTTTAATTGCTGAAAGGTAGACAATAGACTTGTTATTGTTTTTTTTTTAAATATATTATATAGCAGCGATCGCCAACCAGTGGGCTGCGGCCCACTGGTGGGCCATGGAAAATTTTTGGTGGGCTGCAGAAGAAATGGCCCCCACCAAAGCAATTAATCTGGGCTGCGCAGTTCTTGCACCTCCTGGTTCTCCAAGGGACCCCGGAGTCAGGCCCCTGAGATGCACGTGCCAAATAACATCAAAGCCTTGGAAACACAGGCAAAGCCACTGCAGCGATAGCATCCTGAGTTGCCTTAGTATGCTCAGTTAGTTAAGAATCACCCTACCCAGAGAAGGAAGTGGTGCTGGAGGAGGAGGAAGCAGTAGTGGAGAAGCAAGCAATTCAGGGCGCTACCACTGTGGTGGCTTTGCCTGCATTTCCGAGGCTTCGATGTTGGGAGAGGCAGCAAGGGCTGGAAAAAGGGAGAGCTGTGCACACCGGCGCATTTGGAGATGTGTGGGGATGGGGACGGGCTGGGTGAGGGGTAGAAAGGACAGGTGGCTTTGGGCTCTCCCCGCTGGACCCTCCAGCCAGGGAAACAGTGCTGCCATCGTCTCACCTCCCTGTTCATGGATGGTGGGCACTATCACTGCCTCAGGCGGCCTCTCCCAGTGGCTCCTTTGGGGTCAGGCTGGAGGGACTTGGGAAATCAAGCTCGGGTGGGCCCAGCTCTTTCACTTGGCAGGCAGGTGCGCACCCACGGCTTGCTTTCCTGGCTCTGCCCAGCCCGCCTGGCTCCGGTGCGACCCTGACAGGATGAGCAGAGGGCCCAGTGGGAAGGCACTTGCTGCCTTGGCCAGAGCTCTGCCACCGGGCAGGAGGGCCCACCTGTCAGCTGCACTGGGTGCCCCAGGTGAAGCTCTTCGTGCTCTGCCCAACGCCAGGCAGGGATGGTGGCTGGGCACTTCTCTCAGGGTGGGCCAATCCTGCACTGCGGCCTTGGGAGATTCACCTCCACATGTGGGGTTGGGCTGCCCTCTCGGGCAGGGGAGGCTTTGTCGTAGTAGGGTATCTTTTTTAAAAGAATGGGCTTTGCCTTCAAACGATGCCCGGGAAGGCAGCGACAGGAGCGTCTGAAACCGAGTGTCTCCACCGGGCTCTGGTTGCAGGGAGGAGCTCTGGCCAGCCCCGCATGGCTGCACCAAACACTGCGTGGCTGCGCCAAACTCCGTGGCATTGCTCCAAATGCCATGGTGGCACAGGGAGAAGGGAAAGCAATGGTGGCAGATACGAAGTGCCCCACCAACACCAAAGTCAATGCAGGCAGCACCATATCCAGGTGTGCAGCAAAAGTACTTGGTGACAGTAGGGAGGTTGGTGGCAAGGCATGGCTGCCTATGGGGTGCTCCTAACAGCAAGCCCCCCACCATTTCCCCCCATTTTGCATGTTTAATATAGGCCTTAATTTGGGAGGAGGAGCTTAATTTCATTTTTTTGATAAAAGTTTTATTGATTTTAACGACAAACAAAAACATATAAAACATAAAACATAACATAAAAAAACATCATTCTTCATAAATTTACAGTTACATAAATTTATGAAGAATTTTATGCCTATAAAACATGCTGGGACTTCCTATTGGGGGAGGCCATATATGTTGGAGAAACATGGTATATATGTATGTATATGTGTGTGTGTTTGTGTGTGTGTGTTTTCTTAAATATAAATATATACATACATACATACATACATACATACATACATACGTGTGTGTGTGTGTGTGTGTGTGTGTAATTTATATTTAACATAAAAAATTATATTAAACATATTAGCTTTTTAAAAAATTCATATCCGTGGTCCTCAGGATTTAAAAGTATGAGTTTGATGGTCCCTGAAATCCAAAAGGTTAGCAACCCCTGCTATATAGAACCTTCTTTTATCCATAAAATGTCCAGGAAAGACATAGAGAGAAAGAGAAAAAGAAATGTTTGTGGTTCTTCAGTTATTTGAGACAACTATTTGTCTATAATGTTCTCCCCTTCCCCCATGTGTGTTTTTGTGTATTTGTGTATGTGTTGAAAAATGAAAAGTAGAGGCACTATTCTCTTTGTAAAGAGTCTGAAAGTTTGGAACCCAGCCCTAAAACCCTTCTATCAATTGTTGAAGCTCTCTCTCTACATTTGACAGATCTACTCCAGTAGGGAAAATATGCTTCAAACATGATAAAATGAATAACAGAATAACAACATTTTAAAAATAATTAGATGACCCTAAATTCCAAATCCCTATCCCAAGTTCTGTAATACAGGGAAGATTCTATTGTGTCTACAGATTACGGATTCTGATTAAAAAGTAAAAAGACAAGAAAGTAACGGCATTTCTGACTTTTAGTCAATGAAAGATGGAAACTTATTTAAATTCAAGCCCCATCTTGAACCTGGCTGCAATAGTCTTCTAGTGGAAAGCCAGACTATAAAGATACAAAAAAATAACCTATATTAAAGGATGCTGTATTCCAAAATACCAGACTGAACCTATGCCAAATCTTGTGGTTGATGGGCTCTCTCACTCCCTCGCTCTCTTGCTCTCTAGGTGTGGTTGTGGGTGTCCATGGGTGGATGTGTTCAATTGTCATATATAGGTAAAATCAATCACATTTTATAGAAATAAAACATTAGAAAATAATGATCAACAATGTCCTTTTACCAAATAGAAATCCAAATTATCCAAATTTGTATGGTCAAAATTATATTATTATAACTCTGTCTTATGTTTCTCCCTTATTAACTGACCTCTTATTAACCCCTTATTAACCTTATTACCTCTCATTTTATCTTCAGCTTGTTCTCATCTTACCCATAAATCATCAGTTCTTCTGGCCAAATATAGAGTTTCTGCATGTAGAATATTTGCAATAATGTTTGAAATAGTCTTCTCCTCTTTTATTATTCGAGGCTTTGATTTGATCAACCTGACAATTGCTATAGCAACCCTCACAATCTAGTTCTATACCCAAATCTACTCAAAAAGTAATATCAGTTCTAAAAATTGAGTTTGAAATGCAAAAAGTTTAAGCATTTAGCTTACAGAGATTGCTGCAATATAAGCAGTACTCAGAAACCGACTTAATAATTAAAAGCAAACTATTTATCTGGAGATATAGTTGAACTCCAAAACTTACATTGAATGTCAGGGTTCAGCTCCAGAGCAAGGAAGTGTCTTGAGGCTATGTAGAATAAATAAAGATCAATTGCTTATCAATGACTCTATTATCCATCTACATTACAATAATTACCATCAGGAGGCATAGTTGACCCTGATTAATTATAAGAAAAGTAGAATATAATTGTTACCAGTGGTAATTAAATAAAGAAAGTCAAGCAAGTCTTGCTTGTTAGTTTCCACAATTTCTGCTTTGCCCTGCAGTCATTGATGTCTATGATAAAAGGTGGTATCAAGTTTATGTTTATTGAACTCTCCATAGAATGTCATAAGAATTGTGTTTCTGTTATTATAATAGACCTAAGAACTAGGGACATTAGTTCTGAAGGTGAAAATTGAATGTTCAAGGAAGCTTGTAATATTTCTAGAAATTCTCATTTTTATAAAGTCAATGGCTATAATAATTCTGACTGCTGCATATAAGGCAATTCCTTTTTCTCATAACATTTTAAAATCCCAGGACCTTTGTAATTTTTTGTTACCATAAAATGAAAGAATACATTTCCACCTTCTAAAACAAGGATAAGCAACTCAGTGTTCACCGATGGTTTTGTTCATCACTTTCTCCTCTCAACTGCCCTGGCCAAGTTGTACAAGAGCACAGATTTATATAAACATCCATAGTGTTTTATTTAGTATGAGTCCTTCACTGCATATCCTGTAGAGTATCAAATCAACAAAAGTAACATCACACCATTGTACTTTAACCCATAATTTCAGAAGTGGTATTCAGCAGGTTCTGACCAGTTCTGGAGAACCGGTAGCAGAAATTTTGAGTAGTTGGAGAACTGGCAAATATCACCTCTGACTGGCCCCACCCCCATCTATTCTCCACCTCCTGAGTCCCAGCTGATCAGCTGGGTCTTCTTTTGTTGCCCTGCACAGGAGAACGGAGCTGGAAAGTAGGTTAGTGGGGTGGGGAGGGAATGGGATTTTGCAGTAACCTTCCCCCCAAGAGTGGGGTGGGACCGGAGATTTTACAATATCCTTCCTCTGCCATGCCCACCAAAGCCACGCCCACCAAGCTCAGCCACACCCACAGAACAGATAGTAAAAAAAATTTGAATCTAACCACTGCATCATTTCTATTAATGACATCATACTAGTGTCCAAAAAGGGTGGACTTCCAAGCAATGATATACCATTGTTTTCATTATTCAGATTCTCACAAACATCTTAAATCCCCCTCAATTTCCCATTTTTCTATTACATTTCAAGGGAAAAGGAAGAAGAAGGAAAGGAGGTACCCAAAAGAATTCCTTTCATTATTTAATTTTCTTCTAGCAAGAATATCTTATGTTTAGAACAAAGGATGACTTATTGAGAAATAACTCAGATTTTTTTTTTTTGACTGACAAACATGGTGCTATGGCAGCCTGTATTTATATAAAAGGACTTCTCAGCAAATATAAAAATTGTTTGAATTTCAGGACATATAAATTCATTTATTCATGAGATTTATATCCTGATTTCCTTCTTCCAATATTCCTTAGGTATATCCATGGTGATATGCCTAAGATTCACATCCTATAATTTTTTTCCCCAATATCAACTTTGCGAGATATGTTTAGTCTAATGGTTCAAATAGCAGGCTAAGAAACTAAAAGTGAGTTCTAATCCTGCCTTAGAACATGAAAGCTAATTGGATGATTTTGGACCAGACATCTCTCTCGCCCCAACCCACCTCATGGGACTGTTGTGCTAGGGAAAATAGGAAGAGGAAGGTGTACTAGATATGTTCACTGCCTTGAACTATTTAGAGAAATAATAAAGAAGGAATAAAAATAAAGGGGAAAAAGAAAATAAAGACTACCTTAAGTCATTCAATGAACTTCTACAGGTAGGGGTAGATTTGCTATCATGGGTATTCTAGTCTAACAGCTTAGCTGCTACAATACATCATACCAGCTTTTCACTAATCCAGATATCCATAGCAATGAACAAATCCATCTTCTCTCACATCAGCCAGGGGCAAGATAAGCTTATCCACTCCTCCCCACCTCCAAATTCAAGTAACATTGCTTAGTTCAAAACCAGGACCAGTGTGTGTGTGTGCGTGTGAGAGAGAGAGAGAGAGAGAGAGAGAGAGAGAGAGAGTCACAGTAAATTATATATCACACAATACTAAAGAAAAACAAGATTTTTCCTTCAGCCTTTCATTTTTCAGCTTTTCATCCATTCAAATTAACTAATATACACGTGCAATTCTGCTTCTGATTTTTGTGATTAAAACAATGATTAGGTAAAACTAAGTCAGCACAATAAGCCTTTGTTCCCACGCCAACTATTTCCTGCAGGGTGATTTTTTTTTTCAAGTTATGTTCATTTTTATCTTTTCTTAAGTTTAAATAATTGTCTTCAGGTCTAATCAGCGGCAATGAAAGCACCTACAGGAATAGAGAAATGGGACTGCGCTATGATAAAGGAAAGGCTGGTTCTGCTGAAAAATATATTCTCTTGAGGAACAGATGCCAATGATCACAAAATGTTACAATGTGATACAGAAGATGAAAAGAGGGTGATACAGATTTTTCCATTTTACAGAAATGTAAGAATGATAGGCTATGATGTGAGATAAGAAATATTTATTTATTTGTACCCCACCTTTATGATATGTTCTGATTTGATTTGACACAGAACATATTTTGATTTCTTCTAAAAACACTCCAAAAAAATCCGAATTTTCAACTGGTGTCCATAGCTGAAATAATATCAAATAAGAATATCTCAAATAAATAAAGGCTAATCAGATTTCTCCTGAACAGTAACAGAATCAAGCATCACCCAGTAAATCACAGCTGCTAGTAAAACAATTAACCCTTTCCTTCCAGACTCTCAATACTACCTCATTACTTTAATCAAACACTGATTAATTCAATTACCTCAAAACTTACAACTTTTCTATCTCATTACCTATATCAATGATTAGATAATCAATTTCTATAAAATAATTTATTAATGGTGTTAGGGATAACATTGTTTTACCCTAACTGGTTTAGGTAAATAATAATATGTAATCATAATTTGTATGTTAAAGTGTCTGCAACTTTAACTGTGGGATAATAATTAAGGGAGTGGTTGTGAAAGCACTTTAAAAGAAGCAAGGCTGCAGCTTGCTCTCTCTCTGGCTTTGATGATCCCTGATTACTGCAAGGTCTCAAGATTGCATTGCTCGAACGGGAGAAAAAACAAAGGACTGACTTGTAAGTGAATTGACATAGAATATTTCTACACGGACTTTGCTAACTGAATATCCCTGAATGGACTGACTAAATGATACATGACTATTGGACTGTTATTTTGACTATGCTATGAACTCATAATGGAATAAACTATATTTTTGATAGCACAAGCGTATCTGTTATTTTTACTGTATGTTAATAAACATACAAGCTTAGCTCACTCATTTATCTGTGTGCCTATCTGACTAACGCTGCACATTCTGTTTAGCTTGTCTCCCTAACCCTGGTTGGGGAAACCAGGCTAAACACTGGTTATGGGCCCAGAGGCTGCAAAGTCAGTTTAACTAGGATAAAACAGATTTATGTAAAAGTGAGAGTTTGTGTTGTTATACATTACAGTAAACAGACAGCTGTGTTTTATTAATTATAGTTTTATATCCATATAAGAAAACATGGCACAAGTCAATTTACAAAGTTTGTCCCTTATATCCAAGTTGGATGGAACAAACTATGTATCATGGTCTATGAAATGTAGTCTGCTTCTACGAAGAGAAGGTTTGTGGAATATAATTGAAAATCCACCAAACGTAGAAGAATGGGATCCAGAGGATGAGGAAGATAAAATAAAGATAGAAGAATTTATGCATAAAAATCAACAAGCTATTTGCATTATTGCTTTAACCTTAACTGATAAGCAACTTGTTTATATCCATGGAGAACAAACAGCTGTTGGGTGTTGGCAGAAGCTGAAGAGGATTTATGTTCAAGATAATGTTGGTGCTCACATAAATCTAACACGGAAACTTTTCAGTACACATCTCCATAAGAATGGTGATATGCTGAGTCATTTGAAAACTATGCAAAGCATTTTTCAAGAACTGCACGAAAAAGAGCTTATTTTCTCTGAACTACACCAAGTCTACATAATTCTATCTTCCCTTAACGAAAGTTATGATAACTACGTAACTTCCCTTGAAATATTGCCAAAGGAAAGCCTAACTTTAACTGATATAACTGGCAGATTGATTGAAGAAGCCAGAAGAAGGTTTGAAAGAGACGAATTAAGGAGGCAGCAACCTCAAAAAGAAGATAATGAAACTCCTACTGCATACGCAATTAAAAAGTGCTTTAATTGTGGAGGAAGAGGACATTTGGCAAGATTTTGCAAAAAGGCAAAACGCCAGAACGCTGGCCAGAATACTAAAAGTCATCAAAAGATAAATAAAAATTTAGAGTTAGCCATGTATACTAACGGAGCTGTAAAAAATAATTTATGGGTGGTTGACAGTGGAGCATCCCACTGTATAACAAATGATAAGAAAAATTTTATTAAAATGTCCAAGAGTACACAGCAGATATCGTTAGCCAATGGCTGGAAACTGAAAGCTAAAGGTCAAGGTATAGCATATTGTTCTTTTATAAAAGAGAATGTAAAAATGTTATATGTACCACAACCTAAGTTTAATTTAATTTCAGTTAGAATTTTGGTTAAACTCGGATATGTAGTTACATTTAGGGGAGATAACTGCATAATTGAGAAAGAAGATAAGAAAATTACTGCATCTTTAAGAGGTGAATTATATGTGTTAAATGATGATGGTTTAAAAGTGGCTAACACAGTTTATGAAAATAAGAAACCTCATGATGAATGTATTCACTTGTTACATCGAAGGTTAGGGCATTTAAATTTTAAAATGCTTAAGAAAACTGTTGAATTATCTAAGGGAATAAGTTTGAAACCTTGTAATAAGTATTTGCAATGTAATATTTGCAATCAAAGCAAGAGCAAGAGTTGATGGATTTACTACCAAAGAACCTTTAGAGGTAGTATTTGCAGATTTAATAGGTCCGAAAAAACCAAGTGTAGGAGGAGCTCGTTACATACTAAGTATAATGGACCACTATTCTAGATATGGGTTTCGCTATTTAATGAAGAGCAAAACTGAAACATATCAAAATCTCTTTAATTGGATTAAATTTGCAGAAAGGAAAACTAAAAAGAAATTAGTAACAGATAATGGTACGGAATTTACAAATAATAAATTCCAGAACAGACTAAGAATGTTAGGTATTCAACATAAAATGTCTGCACCATATAGGCCACAACATAATGCCTTTATAGAGAGAAGAGGCCAAACATTACAATCAATGGCACGAACTATGATGTCTGATTCAGGATTACCTGACAATTTGTGGGGAGAAGCAATAATGTATGGTAATCATATATTAAATAATGTTGTTAATTCAACAACAGGTGAATTACCATTCACATTGTGGCATGGTACAAAACCTGATTTAAGTTACATGCACACATTTGGAGCACCAGCATGGGTGCATATCCCTACACAACTTAGACAAAAAGGACAACATAGAGCTAAAAGATTATATTTTGTAGGATATACATCTAATAATAGATCTTATAGATTCTGGGAACCAGGTACATCTAGAGTTTATACCAGTGCTAGTGCAAAATTCCTAGAACATGTAGGATGGAATAAATTAGAGCAAGATTTAAATAATGAAGTAATTATTGAACCCTACAAAAGGCAGAAAGATCAGACTAGTTATAAGAAGAGTCCAATTAAAGAAGAAGTCCAAGAAGAACAAATAGGACCAGAACAAGAGGAAACAGTTGATCAGGAAGAGTTAGATAATCAAAAAGAGTTAATAAATGAAAGTCCACCTGTAAGTCCTGTAATACCTAGACGTACTACACGTATAACTAGACCACCTGATAGATATCAAGCAAGTATAGTTTGCCAAGTAACTAAAGTTCCAACTAGTGTAGATGAACTTAGGATGTATCCTGCAAAGGATCAGGAGAATTGGCAAAAGGCAATGAAAAAGGAATTAAATTCATTAAAGGTAATGAAAGTTTATGAAGATGCTAAATTACCTCCAGGAGAAAAATCCATTGGGTGCAAATGGATATTTAAAGTAAAAACTGGAAATGATGGGACTGTTACCCATAAAGCTAGGTTAGTAGCTCAAGGATTTAATCAAACTGCATCTGACTACGATGAAGTTTTGGCACCAAGTCTTAAAGCAACATCTTTAAGAGCAGCATTAGTGTGGGCAGCTAAGAAAAACTATGTCATTAACCATTTAGATGTAGAAACTGCTTTCCTGCATGCACCATTGCAGCACACTATATATTTAAGAAAACCAGTAGGCATAAAAGACAATAAAGTAAATAGTAATGATTGTTGGAAACTCAAAAAGAGTCTTTACGGGTTGAAACAATCTGGGTTTGAGTGGAACCAATATATTGTGAAAGAGTTAAACAATATAGGTTTTAAATCTGGTTTAGCAGATCCATGTGTGTTTAAAAGAGAAAATAATGGAACGGTGTCATTATTATTATTATTTACAGATGATATTGCTTTGATAACTAAGACTAATAATGAAGCTAATGAGATTATATCATTATTAGCCAAAAAGATAAAATTAAAGCATTTAGGTGAAATTAAAAAGTATCTAGGATTGACAATTAACAAAACAAATAATGGTTTTAAGATATCTCAAGAAGATAAAATTTGCCAATTAATTAAAACATTTAAAATGGAACTTTGTAAACCGGCAAAGACTCCAATGAGTCAGGAAGTTTGCCAAACTGATGATCAAAGTCCCAAATTTGATAAGTCTATATATCAATCTTTGATTGGTAGCTTATCATATATAAGCAATTGATCAAGGCCAGATATAGCTTATAGTGTAAATCAGCTGGCACGTTTTAATTCAGATCCACATCAATGTCATTGGCAATCATTAAAGAGAATTTTAAGATATCTTAAAGGAACAATGAACCATGCATTGTATATAGAACCAAAGGGTGATTTGAGTCTTAGTGCCTATGCAGATGCAAGTTTTGCAACTGATATAAACACTAGAAAATCAACATCTGGGATGGCTATATTATTTGGTAAGACACTAATAGGGTGGAGGTCTATCAGACAACAGCATATCAGCTTGTCCACAATGGAAGCGGAATTTTCATGTCTGTCATTATTATGCACTGACTTGATTTTGTACAAAGTTATTATTAGACATGGGTATAACTGTAAAAGATTCCATTATTGTGTTCGAGGATAACCAAGCAGCTATAAAGTTAGCTACTAGTATTGCTGTAAAAACTAGATCAAAGCATACTGATTTAAGATACTTAAATGTTAGAGAATCTGTAAAGAATGGGCTAATTAAATTGGAATACTGCATGACAGAAGAAAACATTGCAGACCAATTTACAAAAGCTCAAGGGGTAACTAAGTTTAAAGAGAGTTGTAACAAATATGATTTAAAGATGTAAATAGTTATATTTATTATTATTTCCTAAAAGGGGAGAATGTTAGGGATAACATTGTTTTACCCTAACTGGTTTAGGTAAATAATAATATGTAATCATAATTTGTATGTTAAAGTGTCTGCAACTTTAACTGTGGGATAATAATTAAGGGAGTGGTTGTGAAAGCACTTTAAAAGAAGCAAGGCTGCAGCTTGCTCTCTCTCTGGCTTTGATGATCCCTGATTACTGCAAGGTCTCAAGACTGCATTGCTCGAACGGGAGAAAAAACAAAGGACTGACTTGTAAGTGAATTGACATAGGATATTTCTACACGGACTTTGCTAACTGAATATCCCTGAATGGACTGACTAAATGATACATGACTATTGGACTGTTATTTTGACTATGCTATGAACTCATAATGGAATAAACTATATTTTTGATAGCACAAGCGTATCTGTTATTTTTACTGTATGTTAATAAACATACAAGCTGAGCTCACTCATTTATCTGTGTGCCTATCTGACTAACGCTGCACATTCTGTTTAGCTTGTCTCCCTAACCCTGGTTGGGGAAACCAGGCTTAACAAATGGTTTAATTGATTTATTGTTTTAATTGATTAGTGTGATTAGAGTGTTTAGTGCAAATGGTGTGATTACTGATTAGTTTAAAAAATTCATGTAATTTAATTGATTAGTAAAATTAGTGATTTAGTGAATTTAATTGAACAGTGTGATTAATTATTAGTATAATTAATTGATTAGTGATTCATGTAATTAATTGATTAGGCTGATTGTTGCTTTGCAAAATTATTTGACTAGAGAGATTATTGCAATTGTTACAGAGCATCTGATTATGACATCATGTATAACAACATGTAAACAAGCTAAATTCACTACTAACATGGGCAACATCCTGCCCACATGCTTTTATCTTTCTTGGTGACTTCAATCTACCTCATATTGACTGGTCCCTAAAGGAATATACAACTGAACCCATACACACAACTTTCTACAATGATGTTGCAAATCTGGGACTGGAACAACTAGTAAACAACAATACTAGATGAAACAATTGCCTCGATCCCATCTTCTGCAATAGTTTGAATTTAATTTATGGAATACTAAAGAACCCTTTTCCAACAGTGACCACAATATGATTGACTTTTGTCTCAACATACGTCCACACAAAAATCATCACAATGATGTAATCCCCATCTATAACTTCAAAAAAGGCAACTATGATCTTATAGACAACGATCTCTCATCCCTTGATTGGCAATCTCTATTCACTGGATGCAATTCTGTTGAAGACCATTACAATATATTTTTACTTGAAGACAAAAGCTTCATCAAACTATATGTATCAACAACAACTCCCAAAACATAAAAAACAGATTACCCATAACAGTAAGGAAACTTCAATCCAAAAAGAGATCACTCTGGCGGAAAAACAAATCTGGTCACATTGCCAATTTCAAAAGCTGATACAAAAATGTATGCCACCAGATAAAGACTGAATGCACCAATTATCACATTAGAACAAGAGGAAAACCTCCTATGCACCAATTCCACCTGCACTTTGTACAATTTTGTAAACAACAAACAAAAAGACTCAAAGTCCATCCCACCTCTGATAGGACCGAAAGGTAAAGACTGCAATGACGACACCATTAAAGCCAACATCTTTAATGCATTCTTTGGCTCAGTATTTGTAAACAGCAATGGATCATGCCCAGTATTTCCTAGCCGGACCACAGAAAACTACAATGATCTAATACATATCGATTTTACAGAAGACAATGTTGAAAAAGCACTACGCAATCTAAAACCATCTCTATCTATTGGACCGGACAGAATATGTGCCTACTTCTTTAAAAAGCTATCCACTGCCATAGCAGAACCTCTAAGCATAATCTTTGAAAAATCTTTCAGGACCAGCTCCTTCCCTAACCTATGGTCATAAGCCATGGTCATCCCCATCTTCAAAAAGGGAGAGCCCAGCCTAGTTGAAAATTACAGACCAATCTCCTTATGCTGCAAAGTCATGGAATCAATTATTAACCAATCCATTATCCTACACTTAGAGACAAACAACCTACTCTCCAATAAACAATTTGGTTTCAGAAAAAACTATTCTGTAATCTGCAACTCTTACACTGCAAAAACATATGGACTACACAACACGATCAGGGCAAAACAAAAGACACAATCTGCATAGACTTCTGTAAAGCCTTTGATTTAGTGGTACATGACAAACTACTCCTAAAACTAAAATTTTATGGTATCTCTGGACAACTGCATAACTGGATAGAAGCATTCCTGTCAAACAGATAACAAATGGTCAAAATTGGGAGTGTCCTATCAAATTCTGTACCTGTCAATAGTGGTGTCCCCCAAGGCAGTGTTCTAGGACCAACTCTCTTCATACTCTACATAAATGACCTCTGTGATCATATTAAGAGCAACTGCGTTCTCTTCGCTGATGATGTAAAGCTGTTCAATACCACAGACAATACTGCTACCCTTCAAAAAGATCTTGACTATGTATCAGAATGGTCAAACAAATGGCAACTTCAAATCTCAGCAAATAAATGCTCTGTCTTACATATTGGCAAAAAAATCAGAAAATAAAATACAAGCTGAATAGTCAAGACTTTGTTGATAATCCAAACTCTCAAGGATCTTGGAATACTCATCTTTAATAATCTAAGTGTTAGAGCCCACTGTAACTACATAGCCAAAAAGGCATTAAGAGTTGTTAATCTAATCCTACGTAGTTTTTTCTCTGGTAATATCACACTACTAACTAGAGCATACAAAACATTTGCTAAACCTATACTTGAATACAGCTCATCAGTCTCATCAGTCACATTATGTATCTGATATTAGCACAGTTGAGAAAGTCCAGAAATATTTCACAAGAAGAGTTCTCCACTCCTTTACTCATTGTACCTTATGCGACCAGACTTGAAATTCTAGATGCGACCAGACTTGAAATTCTTATGCGACCAGACTTGAAATTCTAGACCTAGAAAACCTTGAATTACGCCGTCTTCGGTCTGATCTAAATATGGCATATAAAATCATACATTGCAATGACTTACCTGTCAATGAATACTTCAGCTTCAACCATAACAACACAAGAGCACACAATAGATACAAATTCAAGGTTAACCGCACCAAACTTGATTGTAGGAAATATGAATTCAGCAACAGAGTGGTCAATGTCTGTAATAGTCTTCCTGACTGTGTGGTTTCTTCCCCAAACCCCAAAAACTTTAACCTTAAACTGTCTACTATTGACCTCACCCCTTTCCTTAGAGGTCTGTAGGGGGCGTGCATAAGTGCACCAACATGCCTACCGTCCCTGTCCTATTGTTTCTTTTATTTTTCTTATATGTACCCATTTCATGTATTCAAAACTCTGTATATAACTTATACCTATTATCTTGTAAGCAATTGACAAATCAAAATAAATAAAAAAATAAAATAAATAAATCTTCTTCACTGTCATTGATAGTCAATGATAAATCAATCAAGTAAAAATAGCTAACAGGTAAAAATCCTTTTCCTAAACTTCCTCAAAGTCCCAAGTTACCCGAACCTAATCCACATCTCAAATGATAAGATCTACGAACACAATAGAGTTTATTAAATTATTAGATTACATTAGATTAGATTATATTCAACTTTTTTGTCATTGCCATGGATAGAGGCAATGAAATGCAGTTAGCATGCAACCAGAAGTGCAAAACAACAGTAAAATATAAATATATGTATGCAAATATGCAAGGCATCTATGAATATGTCAGTGAAAAACACAACAAAATGTATGTACATGGGCACACAAGGATAAGTGTGACTGCACATATATGAACATATACAACTGTGCAAAATGTTTATGGACATATTGAATATAAGTACAAATGCACAGAGAATTATACAAAATAAATCATATATTATCAAGGGAAGCATCAGCATATGTGTGGGGACAATCGAACTGAGGGGTTCAGCAAGGAAACCACTGTGTGGTAAAAGCTGTTCCCTAGCCTGATGGTCTTAGACTGCAGGCATCTGAACCTCCTCCCAGATGGAAGAAGAATAAACAGTTTGTGGGCTGGATGGAAGGGGTCCTTAATGATGCTGTGGTCTTTACGCAGACATCGTTTCCTCTGAATGTCCACAATGGAAGGAAGTGGAATCCCTATAATGTGTTGGGTGTTTTTCACCATCCTATGTAATGCCTTTTTTTCTTTTATAGTGCAATTTCCATACCAAACTGTGATACAGCTAGTTAAGGTGCTCTTGAGATCTTACGATGCAGTGGTAGAAATTAGTCAGAATAGCTGAGGAGAGGTGATTCTTCCTCAGTAATCTCAGGAAGAAGAGGCGCTGGTGAGCTTTCTTAATCAGACTAGTGGTGTTAATCTGCCAGGACAAGTCCTCAGAGAGGTGGATCCCCAGGAACTTGAAGCTGGTAACATGTTCTACCATTCTCCTGTTGATGTATATGTGTGTGACTATTCTTTTTCCTGAAGTCCACAATGAGCTCTTTGGTCTTGTTAGTATTAAGTAATAAGTTATTGTCAGTGCACCACATAGCTAGGCACTGCACCTCCTTCCTGTACTCTGAATCGTCATTATCGTTGATGAGTCCAATTACTGTAGCATTGTCTGCAAACTTGATAATTGTGTTAGAGCCATAGACAGGCCTGCAGTCATAAGTGAAGAGACTATGAAATGGATGCACAAAAAGGAGTGGTAAACCAACCGATACACTGCTTGTAAATTTATGAAGAATGATGATGTTTTTATTTTATGTCCTATGTTTTATGTGTTTGTGTTTGTTGTAAAAAATTAATAAAACTTGTATTAAAAAAAAAAAGTGAAGAGAAAGAACAGGAAGGGGCTCAGCACACAGCCTTGGGGTATGCCAGAGTGTAATAGTAGATGAAGTGGAGTTATTCAACTTGACATGTTGTGGTCTATTTGTCAAAAAGTCCAGTATCTAATTACAAATAGTGTTAATACCAAGATCACCAAGTTTAGTGATCAACTTGAAGGGAATGATTATTTTAAATGCTGAACTGAAGTCAACAAACAGCATTCTAGCATAGGTATTCTTATTGTCCAGATGTGTTAAAGTGGTGTGTAATGCTATGGAAATTATGTCTCCCAGCGGAACTGCATGTCCACATGCAGAATCCACACACACACACACACACACACACACACACACACACACACACATGTCACTCTAGAATCAGCACATAGACACTTCCACACCCTGGACAAGATCCCTCTATCTGCGGCTGTATCCCATTTCTCTGCAGCTACCCCTAAAGGCAAATTGTTTGCTTTTAGGAATAAACATTTCTTCTTTCCACATAGCTATCTGGATGTCATTTTTATTTATTTTTGAACAGCCCAAGTTCAAATTGGAACCCCAAATTATTCTTCCTACAACACCTTGGAAAATTCACAGAAATCACATTTGTACTTTCAAGCAATTCACACATTTAGTTGATTTTCCTTGTGAGCTTGAAACAGGCCCATGAAATCAGTCTATTCACTTCATTCATGCCTATTGCAAATTGTGTGACTTTGGCATTTAGTTACAAAAGATTTAGTATGACATTTCTGTACTAAATATCCTTAGTCTTTGATCAAACAGAACAAAAACATTGGTCCAACTCAGAAAATTAAAATTTCAGTAAAAATTTTCTGTGCTGCAGGAAACATGTTACACACACAGTCAGTGCCCAAGGTGACAAGGTAAATTCACATTAGCCTTACATGTTCTTTTTCCTTACAGTTTGAATTACAGCCAGTTCAAAGAATGTATCAAGGATGAATATATGAGTGTGTTCGTGGAAATAGATCCCACTTCTTGACCTTCACACTTTCAGATGAATAATTTTATGAAGCCTTTAGCTAGGCAATGTGGCAGGGTGCATTTATTGTTCTTTCTGGTTGATCAAGAATTCTGAAAAAACAAAGAGTTTCTCATCACACAGAGCAAGGCTTATACTGATATGGTTGGTCAGACACATCTTATGCAAAGGTTTCTTCTTGTACATGTTCAAGCCTCCTTCATGTACATTGAAGCAGAACTTAAGGCCTAGTGCAGATATATAGTCTTCCTTTTCGAAAGAAGTAAAGTCTCCCAGTATTAAATCACAATCCAATTGGATTACTATTGCTGGCAAGTATTGTAACAAACAGTATGTGTTAGATGAGGTATGCCATGAATTTATCTCCTATCTTCATCTTCAGAATATCATTTCCATTTCTGATTTGTTTTAACCCAAATTTATGTTGTTCCACCTTGTTGGAAGAAATGTCTATCTGGGTTCAGTTCCAAGCAGGAAGAAAGACATTGAAAACATGGTAATTGCTTGGAAAGATGGCTTTAATGGTGGACAGGACCACATGGGTCCTGGGCAAAAAAAGCACCTGGGTGAGAGAGGGAGAGAGATTTATAACCTCTGTGGGCTTTGAACTTGCTTCCTGTTCCTGTGGCAAGAAATGTATCTTGATTGGTTGTCAGACTCCCATGGGGCCATGCAGGGGTAGCTTGGTTGAATCTTGCTGGGTGATATAATTTTCCCAAGTGTCATGTGATGAGATGGGTAGAGGGCTAAACCTATCATGTCCTGAGGACCATGTCTTAATCCCATCACCCTGGAACTGAAGGGGGAATAGGAAGCTGCTTTGAAAAACATGTTTCTACTTTTGTCATCCAGGGAAATATAATATTCTGCCTTTTTAATATGTCCTAGAATATTTCATTCTTCTAAGAGAGGGGTGAATTGGCTTGATTATTATCAGAGTTCAGGAATTTTTTTCCACAATTAGAATATCTATTTTAAAGTGAAGCTCAAAGGTTTCAGACCTAGTTTCCTTTAAAACAAATTCTTCATTTGGGCTATCAGCCAGCTCTGATCATTCAAAATGACAGACAAGAGAAAGGCAATCTATTTTTTTGTACAAGAGGGGAAGTCCTGTATCCCCACTCTTTAAACCAGGGGTGTCAAACTCGTGTCATCACAGCGTCATCACATGACATATCAGGACTTTTTTCCCCTTCTCTATAGGGGGGGGGGCAGCATGTGACTCGCATGCGGGCCATGAGTTTGACACCCCTGCTTTAAGCCATTCTTGAGAAAAAGGTGTTGTATCATCTGAATTTAAAATTTGCTTTCTCCTTTAAGTCAAGCAGCATTCCTCAAAGACACAAAACCCCTTACAGCTATCTTCTTTTTTCTTTTTTTTTTTACAAATTTCCAGTGAACACCATTTGGATACTCTAATAACTTTTACATAGAAAGAAGCCACTGTATAAAATATTATCAAGCAGTTCCACATTGCTGACATAATATAAGGAGTCCTAAACCTTTCACAAAAATAAATATTTACCATTAGTTATGAATTATACAAATTCCTAACTACTCAAGAAAGCTCATTAGATAAGCTAATGGTTTAGCTAATTACTATAGGTTAGTGTTGTACGCCACCCAAAGTCACCAGTGTTTGAGTTAGGCAGCCATATAAATTTGTTTAATAGACAAACAAACAAGCAAGAAAAACAGGCAAAACACTATCTACACGCTAAATAATGAAATTTTGTCAGTTTTTTAACTGTTCATTCAATATGTATTTTATGGTTAATTTTAACCTGTGGTGTTTATTTTTTATATCCTCTTTTTAAAGAAAATCTGTCAATCAACCTGAGCACTTCTCAAAACCAGAACAGTGGAATATGGATGAAATAAAGCCATACACTTATCTGAGGATAATTCTCCTTAAATGTAATGGGACATACTTCTGAGGAAACACTGATTTTGTGCAGAGGTGCTGTGTAATAATTGCCTTACTTATATTAAGTTATTTTTTCAAAATTTCAGTGCACTTAATAACAATGGTCTTTCAAGAATATGTTTTTGTTGTCAACCGATTCATTTTCAAAAACAGGAACAGCATCTCAGTGGGAGGTTTTAAACTAATGAAACTTATCACTCTTCAGGTCTCCCAGTGTTTTGTGAAGACTGATTATTTCCCAGAGCTCCGATAGGTGATTCATATATTTCTTATGGGAAAGTTTATAATGCCATTGTTTAACCAAAAAATCAATGTTGATTAATAAAAGTAATTTCACAAAGGTGTACTGCAGAATATTCAGCTTCAAACTCATTTCCTGTGCTTCATTATCTGGGAATAGCTGAGTGGTAATACAGTAATAGAAAAACTTTCTTATGTAAGAAATGGACAGAGGTTAATTCTACTTTGTCAGTGGTTTTCAATCAGGGTGCCATGGCAACTTGAGATGCCATAGAGATTGCTCAGAGGTGCCACAAAATTATTACTTTCAACTAAACTCTTACAACTAGGTCATTGCATACACTCACACATACATTTTTCATGTATAGAAATGCAGCTTTGTTTGAGGGCAGGACAGATATAAAGTACATGTTTTTCAATGTTCAGAGGTGAGTTTGCTGACAAGCTGGGACTAAACATGTTTAGAAACCGCCCTTTGTATAAGATAAAGTCATCTGCCAATCAACCTAGAACAGGGATAGAGTTAATTGGTAGCTTCATTAGTCAGTTGGGAGGAAGGAAAGTCTTCTTATGAATATCAGAAAAGCATCTGGAGGTGCACATTGTGACTAAACATGACAAGGAATAATTTTATCATTAAGAAGAGAAAATATGAAGTTTGCAGTGGAAAGGACCAAGCAACCAATGAAGGTGAAAATAGAAATGAAAAGTGTTGGCCGACAATTAAAAAAAACCTAGGGTGTCTATAAAAACAATTGTTTCTATTTTAACAGTTACACAGCAGCAGAATTCACTAAATATGGTGAATTTAATTCTACCTTACTATGTATTATTTGTGTCAATAAATTAGCCAATGAAACAATAGTACACAGCAAGTTAAAGACAAATTTCTCAATAAAACATAGTTATCTTGTTGGCAAACCTCTACTCTATTTTGAGAGACTTCAAAATTCTATAAAAATAGCTTGAACTTTGCCAAAATGGGGTGAAAGATAAAGCTTAAGCCAGTCATTTAGCAGTAGAATTGCTAGTTATAAACTGCCATTGAAGAGGCATTGATTTTTCCCACTTAGAGTGCTATGATTAAGACAAATTTGAGAATTAAGCAGAACAAGAAGTCAACATTTCCATTCGTTCATCAATATCCATTCATTACACTGATGACTGTAAAAAATAAAAAGATATTTTATGTTGTAAAAGAACCTGAGCAAACCATGGACCAAGATATTTGTACTCCTTTATCTATATATAATTCGTTGGCATGTTCTGCAAATTCTGTGTCAGAATTTGTACACATGGTGCATCTTCAATTAGTTCAGCCAATAAAATGATTTGTGTCGTTAATGAAAAATGTCAACATTAATATTATAGCATTGCAGTTACTTCTGCTCATGAAGCTCATGAAACGATCAGTGATGAGTTTACAGCTGAAATTTTAGACCTAGACAACCTAGAACTATGCCGCCTTCAGTTCGATCTAAGTATAGTACATAAAATTATATATTGCAATGTCCTACCTGTCAATAAATACTTTAGCTTCAACCACAACAATACAAACTCAGGTAAACCACACCAAACTTGATTGCAGAAAATACAACCTCAGCAACATAGTGGTCAATGTCTGGAATATTCCACCTGGCTCTGTGGTTTCTTCCCCAAACCCCAAAAACCTTAGACTGTCTACTATTGACCTCATCCCTTTGCTAAGAGGTCTGTAGGGGGTGTGCATAAGTGTGACTACTGTCATAAGTGTGACTACCGTCTCTGTCCTATTGTTTCTTTTTGTTGTTGTTGTTATTTGTATCCATTTCATGTATTCATAACCATATTTATACTTATACCTGTTATCTAATAATCGCTTGACAAAATAAAATAAATAAAATAAAATAGATAGATAGGTAGATAGATAGATAGATAGATAGATAGATAGATAGATAGATAGATAGATAGATAATAGGTAGATAGGTAGATATTATATGCAGGTCTTGGCGTGTTTGGGTCTTTTCCTATGTATCATTTAGAGTATCTAGGCAATGTTTCAACAAGGACCCACTCGTCATCTTCAGGCTGGTGCTTTCAGCTTCATGCTTGTGCAAACAAAGCATGATCGGAGCTGCCATCTCCCTATATATACAGGTGGGAAGGTTGGCTGTGTTGTCATTTCTTGATTGGTTGATGGGGTTGATGTTTGCAGATTGGCTGGCTTTTTCTTAAGAACATGTGTGGCTGAGGTATTGGCTGTGTGTCTATCAGATTCCTGTGTTGTAATGACCTGGGTGATGGGCTGTGTGATGACCTTCTGAGTTCTATTGTTTTGACATCCTGGGTCTTGTGCTGTCATCTCCTGGGTTGTAATGACCTGGGTAATGGGCTGTGAGATGACCTTCTGAGTTCTTTTTTTTTTGAAAAAGTTTTTATTAATTTTCTACAAACAAACAAGACAAACAAAACATAAAAACATCAACTCTTATATGTACATCTAGTGTGTCATTTGGTTCATCATTTTTGTGCATTCATTCTGTAGTCTCAATTACAATTATGTTATATAACAACTCATATTGTCAATCCAAACTTATATATCCTAATATCACTAAAAAAAGAAGTTTTTGACTATATTTTTAATCATTCATGCTTAATGAGCTAACAATACTTTAAACCAGTTTACTCTATAACAAATCATCTAATCATATCAAATCAATCCTAAGAAATCCTTTATAAATATAATATCAAATAGCAAAATAATAGCAAAATAAAGATATTCCTTACTATCTAGCATTCTAAATATTCTATTATCGTATTTTATCATCTAGCCATTTATAAAAAAAATCCCAAATTTCGTAAAATTGTTTATCTTCTTGCTCTCTAATTTCAAATGTCAATCTACTCATCTCAGCACATTCCAATATTTTCTTAATAATTTCTTCCTGTAATGGTATTTTCTCATTCTTCCAATTTTTAGCAAATACAATCCTGGCCGCTGTTAATACATTTACAATCAGGTATTTCAAATCTTTACTATATATATCAGGTAAAATTCCCAATAAGAAGATCTCCGGTTTCAAATCTATATGTTTCTTTGTCATTTTTTCCAACCACATGCGAATTATAGTCCAATATTTTCTAGCATCCTCACAAGTCCACCACATATGGTAATACGAGCCGGGTATCTGATGACATTTCCAGCATTTTTCAGATTTGTTCTTAAACATTCTTGCTATTCTTGTCGGAGGAAAGTGCCACCTGTAAAACATCTTATACAAGTTTTCTTTATATGCTGTTGACATTGTCATTTTATAATTTTGAGACCACAATTTCTGCCATTTCTCTAAATCAATCCCATATCCAAAATTCTTCCCCCAAACAATCATAGTTTCTTTGACTTGTTCTTCCTCTAATTTCATTCCCAGTAAATAACCATATAATTTTTTAATCACCTTCTCATCAGTACCCATCAAGATCTTATCTAAATCAGTCTGTTTATCATAAAATCCCTCCGTTTTAGAATCTTCATCATACCTTGAGTGTATTTGTACATATGAAAACCAATTCATCCTTATACCTTGTTCCTCTAAGTTTTGGATCGATTTAAGTTCACCCTTTTCATCCAAAAGTTCCCCATATTTAACTGTTTGTTCCTTCTTGTAAATTATAGGATAGGAAAATGCTTCAATGGTCGATAACCAAACTAGAATTTTCAAATAACATTGTCTTTTTATCTTCTCCCAATTTAACCACAAAGACTCCCGTACATAATGTCTTCTAAAATAACCCTGTGTTTTAGTTCCCTTATACCATAAAAAAGCATGCCAACCCAACAGCAAGTCATGCCCTTCTAATGTCAACAACCTATGTTTCCTTAATGTTATCCATTCTTTGACCCACATCAAACTTGCAGCTTGATAATACAATTCCCAATTAGGCAGACCAAAACCTCCTCTAATTCTAGCATCTTGCAAAAGCTTTAGCTTTATTCTCGCTTTTTTCCCTTGCCATATAAACTTCAACATAATTTTATTTAAATCTTCAAAATAATCTTTTCCAAGCCTAATTGGTATTGTTTGAAACAAAAATAAAATTCTAGGTAAGATATTCATCTTAATTGTTGAAATTCTCCCTATTAATGACAATTGCAAGTTTTCCCACTTCTTCAAATCTGTAGTTATCTGTTGTTTAAGTTTAATATAATTATTCTCCTTTAATGTGCTACATCTTGTTGTCAAATATATCCCCAAATACTTAACCTTATTTGTAACTTGAATTTTTAAAAGATCCGCCAATTCTTCTCTCTGTCTCAATAACATATTCTTTGTCAAAATCTTTGTTTTATCTTTATTTATTTTCAAACCAGCCACCTCTCCATATGTCTCTATCCTTTCCAGTAACTTTGGAGCTGTTTCTATCGGATCTTCCAAAATAAAAGCTAAATCATCAGCAAAAGCTTGTAGCTTAAATTCTTCCTTCTTAATTTTCATTCCTTTTATGCTTTTATCATCCCTAATATTTCTATTCAACACTTCCAAGGTCAACACAAATAGCAAAGGAGATAGGGGGCATCCTTGTCTTGTGCCTTTCCTTATATTAATAAAATCTGTAAGTTCCCCCTCCATCATTACCCTTGCTGTCTGTTTATTATATATAGCTTCTATTGCTTGAATAAAATTTTTAGCGAAACCCATCTGCTCCAATAATAATAACATAAATCTCCAGTTCACGTTGTCAAATGCTTTTTGAGCATCCAAGAATATCAAAGCCATTTGCTTTTCAGGATGAGCCTCATAGTATTCCAAAGTGTCCAAGATTACTCTCATATTGTCTCTAATTTGTCTCTTTGGCAGAAATCCATTTTGATCTGAGTGAATAAAATTATTTAAATATTTTTTAAGTCTTTCTGCTAAGATTGAAGCAAAGATTTTATAGTCTGAATTCAATAAAGAAATAGGTCTATAATTCTTAATTTGCAATGGATCAGTCTCTTCCTTTGGTATAAGTGTAATATAAGCCTCTGACCATGTTTTAGGTATCATCTTTTTTAACATGACTTCATTCATAACTTCTAACAATGGGATGCTCAATAATTCTTGAAATGTTTTATAAAATTCTACTGGAAGCCCATCTGGACCCGGAGCTTTCCCATTATTTTGTCTCTTAAATGCTTCATTTAGTTCCATCACTGTTATATTGCTTTCTAGCATTTCTTCAGTCTCTTTAGGTATCTTTGGAAAATTAGCTTCCTGTAAATACTGTTTGACTTTTTCTTCATCAATATTCTCCTGTTTATATAATTGCCCATAAAAATCTCGAATAATTTCTTTTTTCTCCTTATTCCCATAACAAACTTGGCCTTGTTCATCTATTAACTTCAATATTTTTCTTGATTCCTTCTCTTTTCTCAATTTATATGCTAGCCATCTACCTGGTTTATTTGCATCTTCAAAATAATTCTGTTTAGAGTTTCTAATTTTCTGTGCCAGTTCTTCTTTCTCTATTAATTCCATTTTATGTTTGATTACATCCAGCTTCAATTTAATATCCTTTTTCTGTGGCATTTTCTGTAATTCTTTTTCAAGAATTTTATACTCATCTTCCAAGGCCTTAGAAGCTTGCCTTTTCCTAATATTCTTTTTTCTTGTATAATCTATTATCAAACCTCTAGCGTATGCCTTCATAGTGTCCCACACATTTTGCGTTGAAGTATCTTCTTTTTTATTTTCTCTGAAGAAAAAAGCCAATTCCTTCTCCATCCATTGTGTAAAATCTTTCTCCTTTAAAATAGTATTATTTAATGTCCATCTCGATCTTTTTTTTTGTCCCTTCCATTTAATTGTCATTGGGCTATGATCTGCCCAGGTACTTGTTTCAATGCTTGTTTCTTTAATATTAGATATTAGTTCTGTTGAGATCCAAATCATATCTAATCTGGACCATGATAAATGTCTATTTGAATAAAAAGTATATTGTTTAGCTTTAACGTTTCTTTCTCTCCAAATATCTTTTAAAGTTAATTCATCTGTCATTTTAAAAAAGGACCTTGGGAGAGCCTTTCTATTTTGCTTTGTTGTTGTTGCTATATAGTCCAGTTTATTGTCCACAATTCCATTAAAATCTCCCATCATAATTATATTAACATAGTCCAGTCCAATTATTTTCATGTGCAGCTTTTTATAAAACTCTTCTTGTTTATCATTCGGAGCATAAATTGCAATCAAGAGTATTTTTATATTATTGTCCATTATTTCTACCATTAATACTCTTCCATCTTCATCCGTGTAAATCAATTTTGCTGGAATAGCCTCTTTAATGTATAAAACCACACCTCTTTTCTTACATTGAGTCAAAGAGGTAAATATTTTCCCTAATTTTGGCTGTAATAACAATTGTTCATGTTGTTTTTTAATGTGAACTTCTTGTAAACAAATTATATCAAATTTTAATTTCTCTAATTTATGAAAAGTTTTCCTTCTTTTAACAGCTGAATTAAGTCCGTTTATATTCATTGTAATCAGTTTTTTTTCCTCCATGATTATGCTTTATATTTAGGTCTAACAGCTCTCGTGGATCTCACTTCACGCTGTTCTTTATTATCCATCTGTCCCCCTGCTGCTCCTTTCTCTTTTTCAATCTCCAGTTGTTCATCTTGAAACTCAATTGATAAGGCCTCTTTCTCTGCTTCCTCTCTTCTTCCTCCAAAGAATTCTGCATGAAAAAGTTCTGCTTTCTCAATTGAATCAATTCTATATCTCTGCTCTTGCCACCCAAACACTAGTCCTTCTGGAATCAGCCATCTGTAATTCACTTCGTTTTCCAATAGTATTTTGGTCAGAAATTGATATTCTCTTCTCATCTCTCTCATTCTTCTAGGTATTTGTTTTAAAACCACAACCTCTTTACCCTTGTATTTCAGTGTTTTCTCTCTTGCTACTTGTAATATTTGCGTTTTAATGGATTTTTTGGTAAGTCTAATATGGACTTCCTTGGGTAATTTATTTCTCATCGCATATCTTGTATAGACTCGATATATCTCATCTATTCCATCCATCATCTTTTCCTCTGTAATTTCCAAAGCATCTGCCAAAATTTCTATCATTACCGCTGCCAAATTTTCTCCTTTTTCCTCTTCTATATTTTGAAATCTGAGGTAAAATTCTGACCTTTCCATCTCCCACCTCAACATCCCACCTTTTTCTTGTTCAACCGCTGTTAATCTGCTATCAATATTTCCAATCTTCTTCTCTCTTTGTTTTCCTTCTTCCTCAATTTTTTGGAATCTCTCCTCATACTTAACCATCATTTGTTTAATATTTTCCACTTTTTCATCAGTCTTCTCTATTCTTTGTTCAATATTTTCTGCTCTTTGTTCAATATTTTCTATTATTTGTTCAATATTTTCTGTTCTTTGTTCAATATTTCCTGTTCTTTGTTCAATGATATCTGATTTTGTCTTGAGTACTTGGATTCCTTGCATAATCATCTGTAACTGTAAAGTTATTTTTTCTTGTTCCTTATCTTGCTTCAACATTGTCTGAATTAAACGTTGTCCTCCAGCTGGTGGGGAAGCAGAGGTAGAAGCAGAAATGCCAGATGGTATTGGTTTCTTGCTCATTTCAATGTTTCCAAAACTTCAAGTTCTTCTTAACTTTTAATCCAACTGGTAGAGCAGCCAATTATAATCCAAAATGGAGAACTCCAATAGTAAAAAACACGAAACCAAAGAAGAAACAGGAAAAAAGGAAGAAGAAAGATCTTCAGGTTCTTCTAGACCCTAATCCAATTACGAGATAGTCCACCATAAAAAAGGAAAAAATAGAAAGGAAAAAACAAACAAATCCAAAAATAATAATATTGATTAAGAGCAAAAGAAAAAGGAAAAAGGAAAAAGCAAGAGGAAAAAAAAGAAAAACAAAAAACAAAAAGTTCCTTCAGATTCTTCACACCTTAATCCAATTAAAAAATCTCAATAATCCAAAAAAAAGAAAAGAAAAAAAAAATCAACCACAACAACAAAGTAGTCCAAAAACATAAATATGAAAAACAAAAAAGTCCCAATAGAAAAGAAAAGAAAAATAAAGAAGAAAAAAGAAAAAACTCTGAGGCTTTCCCTTTAAAATAAAAGGCAAAAATAAAAATATTACTAAAATTAAAATTTAGAAAAAGGCTAGCGAATGGGGTATATATAAGAAGACACACTGCACTTTGTTATTTATCCAAGGCTCTTGTTATGACTCTCTTCTCCAGCAGCTTCAAAGCCAAACCTCAAGTGTTGTTGATAACAGTCCAGGAAAGCACCTGCAATAGTATTTTGCTGTGCTCTCCCTCTATCTTATCACGTTAAAAAGTCCTTGAGATGAGGTCTTTTTGCAATTCTCTCCAATTCACATAAAGATACTTTCAAGCCTCTAGTTGGCAGTGTTACAAAGTTTCTTAGTGCTCTTTCTCCCCCCCCCGCCAGAAAAAAGGAATAATATATACAGAAAAAAAGGAAAAAATAGCCAAAGGGAGCCTCTATCCTAAAGAAAGTTAAAAAATCAAAGGGAGCATAAAATCAAAGGGAGCATAAAAATATATATAAGAGAAAATTCAATCCAGTTACCTACAAAGTCACAGTAAAATCTTTCCCAAAAAGTATAAAGAAAAGAGAAAAAAAAAAAACCAAGCCTCAATTTGACATCACTTTAAAAAACGCCGCTCAAAACAATTTCAGTCAAAAAAAAAATCTCACAGCTTTCTTCTTTATATCGAATGAACTTTCCAACCTTAGCGAATTTACAGCACAAAAGAGTTTTTCTCACCCAGCCGACACACTTCACTCCAATCACTTTCTTTCCGGAGCTGTCCCGACTTCAGCAGCTATGGAGGCTGCCTCTCCGCCGCCAGCAAAAGGGCTTCTTCCGGATCAAACCAGAGATTTTGCGATATCTCTGGGATCCTGGAACAATGCCCTTCACGATCACCGTCTCTACGGGACGGTTTAGGTCCGTTAGGACCGACCAGGGGCGAAAATATCGGCTGCGATCTCAGAGCCCTGAGATCGCAGCTGTATCGCCGGAACGAAGCTCCGCCTTCTTGACCTTCTGAGTTCTATTGTTGTGACATGTGAGTCTTGTGCTGTAATCCCCTGGGTCATTGGCTGCGTTGTAACATCCTTAGGTTTTGTGGTGTAACCTCCTGAGTTACGTGATGTGATATCCTGAACAGGTGGCTGTAATGTGACATTCTGGGTTTTGGTAGATATTATATATGTATATATTTTGTAAGACTTGCCCATAGAAAGAAAATCATAATCAATTAGTTTCCTAGAATAGAAAGTGGAGGGGGTAGCTTAGTAGCCTGGATTCCCAATTGAATCCTTTGCAAGCTATTGCCAAAATAGCTCAGTCTAGTCAAGGTATCCTTAAACCAATTTAAAATTAAACCAGCACCAGCACAGGCCAGAAGGACTTAAGAGTACAGTTCCTATATGCACAAGTTAGAGTAGGAAAACTAAGATTAAAATTATTTAGGTGGAAGAAATATTAGTTATTTTACAAAGAATTTTGGACGGGCAGAGGTCTGATTTAGTCCCACCATTAAAAAAAAAAGGTATGTGATTTTTTTTTTTAAATGGTGGGACTAAATGACCATAGGCTTTCTTCTGAGTAAATATGCCAGATGAAGTACCTGCTGCTTATGAAGAGGCTAAACAAATGTGTTTTGATTTTTGCAGCAGTCTTGACACAGCATAACATATTGTTTTTCTACATAAAGAGATGGGAAAGTGGTAGGAAATGTTAGCGAGATAAAGTGCAGCAGTTCATTAAATGTCCTTGAATATTGGAGACAAAGAGAAAGCATGGGAAATGGCCAGAATTAAAAATGATGCTGAAGCAACAAAGCACTGGTTATGTATAAAGAAGGTAATCTACCTTTTCTCTGTGTTCTTTTTTGTTGCTCATGCTTATTATCTAATAGAATTCCTTTTACAATGTATACAACAAAGCCTTCTACGTTTTGTTCTTGGAAGCCTCTTTATTCCTTTTCTCACCTGACTAACAATATTTTCTTATCACTTCTAAATTGTTGTAAAGTTGCATTTTCATTCATTGAAAGAAGATGCATTCATTTATTTATTGATATCCTGCCTTTATCACATTATAAGTAACCCGAATAATGGACATGCCTAATACTCCTTCCTCTTCCCTGCAATGCAATCCTGTCCGGTGGGTTTGAGCATAAAGAGAGTGAGTGACCCAATGTTGCCCAATTGTCTTTCATGCTTAAGGCAGGACTAGAACTCACAGCCTCCTGGTTTCTGGTCTTGTGCAGTAACCTCTAGATCACACATATCTCACACTTGATTTTTTTTTCCTAGGAAAAATTGCACTTTGGTGGCAGTTGACATTTATTTTATTTTGATTATATTCACATACTATTCTGCAGCACTCATATAAACATTTTACCTAAATTGGAATGCAATTAACTTTATACATTCAGAATAATCAATCTCAAAAGGTTATAAACATACAAAACCAAGAATAGGGTAATAAAACCAATATTTCCCCAAACCCATAAAATTCATAATCCTTAGCTCAAAAGGATAAAATTTCAGCTAAAAAAAGGAACACAGTTTTTTTTTTTTAAAAAAAAAAACTCCCTAAGCTTTATTTTTTTAATATGCTGAATGAAGTAGAAAAATATCATGCATCTTCCAATTTCTTACTTTTGTTCTCTTTCTGGGGCACAAATACATTTCTGTCTATACTCCAGTACATCTGATAGCTTAGATATTTCACAGCTAAGTAAGGCAGAATAAAGTGATACCTAAAATATATGATCATTTGAGCTGGATTGAGCAGGGGGCTGGACTAAAAGACCTCCAAGGTTCCTTCCAGCTCTATTCTGATTGATTGGATTTTCTGGATTTCTGAGTTCAGGAAATGTATCGTTTATTTTTTTAAAAAATCAGCAGTCTTTATGCAACAACATCATCAATACATTATCAGTTTTTCTTTTACCCATCTATCTCTACAATATTAGAGAGAGGGGAAGAAAAATTACCTTTTTTAACAGGAGACTGAGATTAACCTGTGTGTAATGTTTCTTCAAACTCAGAAGCTTGTAACAGAAGAGAGCAATGAAGCAAGGGTTAGCTCTCCCAAGAGGTAGGTACATTGTAGGTACATTGAAAGACAATATTATTTGCTGATATTTATCCTTAGGCAAGAGTCATTATATTGATGTGATTTTGGTAGGGAAAATCAAAAGATTCCTTGTACAAATGGCCAGGACCATAACACATTCAATTATTAGACAATATGGTATCAGTATCTGGAGAAGGACCTCAAGCTCAAAGAATGCAAACTGATTTTCTTTGACAAATACTAGGTTAATAGCTTGCTTGGACATATTTCAAAGTACTTTGGACACCTGTGAATATATGCACAGAATATATAGGCATCAACTGTTAAGGTATTTCTTTACATTTCTGATGTGCAACATTATAAACTTTTTGAGTGAATTGTTTCTCAGGTATTCTTTGGTGCACCTATCATTAAAATACTCAATGTGACAAACCATTGTCACAGCTAATTGCAACCTTGTCAAATAGTGAGAGAGATAATTCTGCAGTTGAAAATTTCATAAGCTGAAAAAAACTAATTACCTATTGATGTCTGTTGGTATTCTGATGGCCACACTACATTGTGAAGTATTTGATGTTGGGCACAATCTATAAAATGAAAAATAAATATAACAATCAATAGTGATGGGGGGGCTGATGATTGATGTTGTTGTTCAAACTTTTCCCCTCTTTTTGCTTGGTATCTTAAGAAAGCCAGCCTATCTCAGCATCGACCTCTCAAATATTCAACATATAGATAGTAGACCTATCTTCCTAACTGTTGTAATAGATAGTGAATATGTAGAGATTAATATGTATAATTTAGATTTGCTATATAATGGTTTTTACTGATTTTATTAAAATTGTAAAACCAACTGTCTGTAAGTGGTAAGTTTGGTTAGAATTTCCAAATAATATAGTGAAAATCTTTTGACAGATCCTTAACAATCCCAAAACATATGAAAGTCAGACAGAAGCTCTACTGTACATTTACTTAGGAAATTTATGTAATAAAACCAATACATTTTATGTGAACATAGTTTTGATAGTTGCTTGCTATGTACAAGAAAAGTGGTATATAATGGAAGCTTGAAGGAGGCATGAGAATAAATGGAATGCTTTGTGAATTTAATACTGAGTTTAATACTGAGCAGTATGATCTGCCTGTGGTTACTCAATGCATAAAATATATAAGAAATTATTGCAGTGATACTAGAAATTTGGGAGATTTGTGTATATGTTTTGAAATATGTGTTCATGATGCTCTGTAATTGGTGGAAAACTAGATATCAAGGAATATGGCTAAAAATATTGTACTGACATCCAAGATAATTGTGCTTGAAAGGAGAAATGGATTAACAAATGCAGGTATACATAAAGAATGAAAAATTGCAGGCGTACATAAATTTGTGGACAATAATAAACTAAAGCCAAAGGTGAGAAAATGGTTGGAGAAATGTTAAGATGTTTAAATACTGTTAGTAGTAGTGTATGGTTTATTTTGAGGAAAGAATGTTTGTCAGAAGTTAAAATAGTGTACATCTGCCACTTCGTTATATGAAATTGTTATATGAAATTGAGAGTTAAGCATGTCAGAAGAAGTCTAAAAGTAAGCTTAATGCAGTGGCAAGAGGGAAGAGGCTCTTTTAAGGTCTTCTTGTTAGATGATGATACACTAACACGCCTTTTGTTTAACTGTCCCCAGTCAGCTGTAAAAATAAAAGTTGTGGACAGACTTTGAAGACAGCTGGTAAGCTGAAAAGGTTATCAAATTGCTTCTGCTGCTTCTCGTATTTATGGAAGATTATTATGTTTTGAAAACCTGAAAAGCTGGCTCCCCCAATCCATCCCAGCCTTGCTTTTGAGATGGATTATCACAGAGTTGGTGGAAAATAATCCACTTCTTATCACCAGACAGGAACTCCGGGCTCATACCCCAGTTCCGATGGAAGAGAGCTTTGCTTATAAACAGAAATTCCATTTGATATTATTCTTCATGAGATAAGCAGTTTGGAGATTCTTCTTATCTTACAGTCAATAAAGACATAAATTCTCTAAATATATTGATTGTGTGATATAATTCTCTATTATCGAGGATTAACGCATTGTTCAGAAATGAATCCTAAAAGTAAAACAAGTTTTATCATTTTAATATTTTTTCTTTAAAATCTTCTAATCTAATTTTTCTTTCTTATTTTCTTTCTTTTTCTTTCTTTCTTTCTTTCTTTCTTTCTTTCCATTCAGTTTCTGGTTATGTTTTTTAGGATTTTTTTTTCTTTTATTATTCTCTATGGATCCTTATCTTTTTTTAAAAAAGGTTTAATATATGGTTTGTATTTTTTTTTCCTTCTACCATATTGTGTTTGTGAGTTAAATGTTTTTTAAGCACATTTTCTTCCATTAAGTTGTGATGTTCTTACCTAGTAGTTCTATATACCACAAATCAATACCTACATTTTAAAAAATGTTAATTATAATAATTTTAAAGGCTAATAAACTTTTTATAAAAGAAATAGGCTGTTTGAGAAGTTTGTGTGTAAAACAAGAAGAGATGGGGTGATGTATATATTCAGTATTCAGATCTCCTTCACTATCTGCAGCCTGATTCTACAGTTACTGAAATTCATTTTTTCCTCATTAATCTACACTCAGTTCCCATAATGACAAAGTAAAAACAGAATTTCAGAACTGTCTGTAAATTTATTCAAAAGAAAAAAACTGAAATTTGACATTGGCAGAAGCATTCAGACCCTTTCCTCAGTACTTTGATGAAGCACCTTTGGCAGCAATTACAGCCTCAAGTGTTTCAGGGTATGACATGACAAGGTTTGCACACCTGGATCAGGGAATTTTCTCCCATTCTTCCATGCAAATCCTCTCCAGCTCAGTCAGGTTGAATGGCAACTGTCAGTGGACAGTCATTTCCAGTTCCCTCCAAAGATGTTCAGTAAGGTTCAAGTCAGTGGTGGGATTCAAATTTTTTTTACTATGGGTTCTGTGGGCATGGCTTGGTGGATGTGGCAAGGGAAGGATACTGTAAAATCTCCAGTCAGAGGTGGTATTTGCCGGTTCTCCGTACTACTCAAAATTTCTGCTACTGGTTCTCCAGAACTGGTCAGAACTTGCTGAATACCACCTCTGGTTTAAATGAGGGCTCTGGCTGGGTCACTTTAGCACATTCACAGAGTTGACCCTAAACCATTCCTGTGTTGTCTTGGCTGTGTGCTTAGGATTGGTATCATGTTGGACAGTAAACCTTCGGTCCAGTCTGAGGTCCTAAGTGCTATGGAACAAATTTGTATTGAGGAGATCCCTGTATTTTGCTCCAATCAGCTTTCTCTCAACCCTGGCTGGTCTCCCAGTCCCTGCTGCTGAAAAACACTCACAGAGCATGATGCTGCCACCATCATGTTCCACTGTTGGGATGACATTGGACAGGTGATGAAAAGTGACTGGTTTCTTTCAGATATGTTTAAAATTGAGCCCAAACAGTTCAATCTTGGTTTCATCTAGCCAGAGAATCATGTTCCTCACAGACTAGAGTCCTTCAGGTGCATTTTTGTAAACTCTATCAGAGGCTTCCATCTAGCTACTCTGCCGTAAAGCCCAGATCAGTGGAGGGCTACAGTGATGGGACTTTGTCCCATCTCAACACAGGTTCTCTGGAGCTCAGTCAGAGTGACCATATGGGTTCTTGGTTATTTCTCTTACTAAGGCCCTTCTACTCTGATTGCTCAGTTGACTGGGAGACCTGCTCTTGGAAGAATCTAATTGTGCCAAATTTCTTCCATTTGAGGATTATGAAGGTCACTATGCTCTCAGGAACCTTCAGTGCAGGAGAAATTTTATTGTAGCCTTCTCCAGATATGTGCCTTGCAATAACCCTATCTCTGAGCTATGCAGGCAGTTCCTTTGACTTCCTGGCTTTTGCTTTGTGACAGTATGCATTGTCAGATGTGGCACCTTCTATAAAGAGGTATGTGCCTTTCCAAATAATGCCCAATCAATTTAATTTGTGTCACATCATGAAATGGGACAACTACAGAGGCCAGTGTTGCTCAGCTTCAGCAACTTTAAACCATGAAGTCCACACATTTTAAAGGTGCTTAGATTGAGAAACACTCAAATACTATAGACCATGCCACTAGAAAATGCTAGGATAAATACAATTCTGCTCCTCTCATTTTGTTTTGTAGCAACATTATTTTGAGTGAAGGGCCATTTCTTTTCTAAGAGTTGTAACTCTAGGAGAAAATACCATATTCAAAATGTCACAGTTAACTAAAAAAAAAAAGATCTATGGAAATCCACTCAGCTTTTTTGTGAAATTTAATTCCAACCTTTCATGCAACAGACTCTATCAAGGTTACAACATTCTTTTTAGGTAATTTTGAACTTTTTCTCCTATCCCTCCTTCTTCCTCTATCTTGTTCTTTAGAAACTCATAAGTCAGCACCATCTAATTCATTAGAATGTGTGTCTTCTTTCTAACTAAATTACCCTTGCTTTGCATGATTTTTATCTCTCCTCTGATTATTATAAATAACTTGTTAATCATGTTTTCTTGAACAGAAAAAATGTATTTGTCAAACTGTGGAAATATCAATATTGATAAATCCATTGATATAAACGGACAAAATTGCATGCAGAGGTTTCTTACCAGCTTTAAGCATGCTATTTGTGTAGTAATATAGAATATGGACTAAAATATCACCAGTGACTGAATTATCTATCTCTATCATTAATATAGCAACAATAATATAATCTGAAATTCTTGAACTCGTAGATTCTGAAACTAGAAAATGTTAAGGCTGAAACTGAAACCACTTCTCTTAAATGGACTGCTATCTCAGCTGTTCTTTATCTGTTCTTTGTTTCTGTCTTGCAAATTTTGCATTTAATATCTTTCTTCTCTGAAACAATGAAATATAATTTTACCCAAGAATAAAATGAAAACTAGGAACTTACTGGTTAGCAAAAGGAAGGCATAAGTATCATATAGAATGCACACAAACAGAGTATAAATAAAAATGCTGCAGGAACTTGCTTTCCAGTTAGGTAGAATTTTGCAGCATTATAGTTTTTTGCTTCTTGCTCTCAGTTATGGAGATACTAAGATAAAACCCCGTCTTTATGTCCTAGCTAATTATTGCATATGATGACATGTAATTATAATGCCTCAGCAATGTTTGCTGCTACTTTAATAAAAATAAAATAAAAAGCAATTTGTCATCCTGAGATGGAGAAATGGAAAAATATAGCATATAATACAGCAATATAATTGAATTATATTGTTGTATTATATGAATTAAGAATTGAATCAACTCACTAGTCATGACTGATTTGATGGTTTCCAGTTCATGGCTTCAAATTTGCACTCATATGCAATTATCCTAGAAGATCAGATGCTATTTTCTTGATGCAGTAACTTACAGCATTATAGGATTTTAGGAGTCACATTATATGGTTAATATTCATGTATCATGTGCTACTACAAGTTGGATGTGCAATCATCCCTTAAGGATTTTTTTTCTAAATATGTTATACAAATTCCTACAAGCCTCTTGTCATTGCCCTATCCTTCTAGGGTTCTTCAGACAAATAGCTCTTATCATTCCTAGTGAGAATGATTCAGTTTTATTGCAAATTATGGGAGATGCATTGCAATCAATTTGAAAAGTGCTAGATACGATAACATGTTTCTAAAATGAGGTGCTCATTACAAGTTTATGGAGACCGGGGTTATTGAGAACTGTTGGATCATACATATACATGCATGTGAATGATTGCTTATGAATACAAAATGAAAATCATTTCACTTCATTCTTACATTTAACATTCTTTATTGTTTTGGTGATAGATCATAGGAAATTAGAATTAAAAACCAAGATGACTTCTTCTTTCCCAGGACCAGGTGACATAGTGGTTATAATACAGTAGTGAGGCTAATTCCACCCAAGGTCTAAAGTTAAATCCTGACAGGCTCAAGATTGACTCAACCTTCCATCCTTGTGCAGTAAAATTAGACTCAATAAACCACTCAGAGAGTGCTGTAAAGAGAGTGCTGTAAAAAACTATGGAGTGATATATAAGTCTAAGTGCCATTACCATTGCTATTGCTATTCTTGCATTCTACTCTTGGCAAATCTGCTGTGGCAATTTCTGCATTCACCCAAGGGAAATTTGGAGTTAAGGCAGTCAGGAAAGATCTATCTACTGATGTTCTTCCCATTGACTCCTGAATACCACTGCATGCAATCTAGAGTTTTTGAAGAGACCAGAGTCACCACCATTAACCATTAAACTCTGTGTGTGTGTGTGTCTGTCTGTCTGTCTGTCTGTCTGTCTGTGTCTGTGTGTTTCTGCTCAAAAAATGTTTTTCCTTTTTACATTACCAAGCTCAAAATAATATAGATACATTATGGACTGGATTTCTAGAACTTCATGACCTGAATGTTGGAAAAACTGTGTGTTATTGTCTCAGCCCAGTTTTAAACATAGATTATTCCTGGTCTAGATGTTGATTCAAAACTTTCAGTTACCTCAGTTTCAGAATGTCAACTGCAACATGACTCATTTTTATCTGTAGCATTTAGCAATAGCACTTAACTTATATACTGCTTCATTGTGCTTTACAGCCCTCTCTAAGCAGTTTACAAAGTCAGCATATTGCCCCCCAGCAATCTGGGTCCTCATTTTACCAATCTGGGAAGGATGGAAGGCTGACTCAACCTTGAGTCGGTGAGAATTGAATTGCTGGCAATCAGTAGAATTAGCCCACAATACTGCATTCTAACCACTGCACCAGCACAGCTCTTTTAATATTCAAGTGAACCATAGAAAATAGTGAAAATAGTGAAAAACCCAATGGTTGTTGAATGGTTTGCATTCAACATTGTGCAATTTTCTATCTCACAGTAATTCTCTCCCCAAACAGAATTCTGGCTATGCTGTAATTTACTTTCAATAGCATTCAATGACAAAATGATTGTCTAAATTTCTGAGTAAGAAGTCTATTAATTGGAATGGGTCATGTTAGGGAGCTCATATAAAATACAATTTCTTTTGTTTCAAAGTTTTTTTAAATTATTCTTCTACCACAACAGAAGGTAAACTGATGAGTTACTTGTTCTGTTGTTAAATGTATTAATTTTTCACTACTCTTCTTTTAAAAGAGTATTAGTTGGAAATACGTGGAAGAGGCCTTCAACCTGTAGTGGATAGACAATGGTTAAAATTATGATAATGAACTAAGATTACAAGAACACAACAATATGTTTCATAAGAGTAGTCAATTAAACTTGCCTAAACTCTCATATGTGCAAGGAGTGTGCAACGGCTCTTCTATTGCCCAGGAAGTACAACTGACTACCCTGTCTTGGAACAGCAGTCTTGGAGGGCTGAGAGTCATCCAGATGGCTTTGTGCCTAATACTACAACTCACATTCTTCCAGTTTTAGCTCAGGCACAAAGCCTTCTTTAAAACAATCTGAGCCTTATAAATATACAATTAAATAATACAATAGTTAAATTGCAACATCATTGTAATATGTTTGTAAGCATAGGTTCTCCCTGCTGAGATCCTCAAATCTAATAAAACCACACAATAGCATCTTCTACATTTTTGAGAAGCAGATACTATAGTGGAAGCACAACTTTGCTCTTGTGTATTACACAGTCACCAGCACTCCAGAGTATATTGCACAAAATAATGCTTGGAAATGTTTTGGAAGATGGTATTGTAGGAAAAAAAAAACCCAAACATAAATAAACTAAGCAAGCAACACTGAGGGAAAAATACGAAAAACATTGGACGCATCATAGATAAATTGTGGTATTCGGGTTTTCTTGAAAACTTGTATCTCGGACTTCAACACTTCAGGTTACCCTGAAATACAAAGTCACATTTATTAAACAAGTGGTCCTGAAGAACACAACAGCTATGGAACCATCATTGTGCATTTATAACTGTGGATAAGAGAGGTCAATTTCAGAGGCTGTCAGCTAAGAATATATTACTTCCAGTAAGCTTATTTAACATTAAAAAGGGAAATGAGGGAGGAAAATAACTGTGAAGGAAATTTAATGTAGCCCTTTAGGATTGGTAAAGTCCTCCTGAGTGTAGTACTGCAGCAGCATAAAAAATGAACATGCCGGGAACATACCTTTGGTTTCTTGTTCTGAATTCTCAATGCATTTTTATGGCAATGGAAGGAGAGGGAAAACAATTTAAGGAATATAGACCTATAACAAGGAATGAGTTTAATAAATAAATATGATATAAGGGAACAGCAAAAATAGGTAACAAGCATACTTCAACGGAAAAAAACTTGGCAACTTTCCTTCCAAACATTCATATCTAGGCATGTCATGCCAGTCTTCAGCTGTAAGAAAATAAGGAGCAAGATGTAAAGTGAAAAACTAGATTTTTTTTCCTGATTTGCAAATAAATTACATGTTTTAGGGCTTTTAGAATAGCAACCTATCCTATGATAAATTGAAATGCTTCAAGGAAACTTCTACCACTGCCACTTACTGGAAGTAATAGCACTGATGATGTTACCGAGTTTGGGAAATGAAACATCTGCAAGAAAACAAGCAATGTCAGAGAGCACCAAGGACCCTTTCATTTCAACCCTGAGCTACAAATATTCTGCTTAATTGAAAATGCTAATAATGTTTTTTACATCTGAGCTATGTAATCAAAGCTGCAGAACTACAACCATAAAAAGCAAAATAGAATGAGTATTAAGTTTTAGGTCCTCAAGTCTCTTTTGGAGACATCTGGACAGTTTAATTTTCTTTCAGTCTTCTGCTTGGATAGTACATGAAGTAAACAGGACATCTTGCTTTGGAAAATTTAATTGTTCAAAATAGAAACAGGTTCATCAAAGAATTAAAAATATAAGGCAGGTGATTGGCATGAATTCATATTCAATACACTACAAATGTTCTTTTTGTATCAATTGTGAGTTTAGTGTCCATGGTTCACCAGTACGTGTTAGAGCAGGGGTGGGCAAACTACGGCCCGTGGGCCACATCCGGCCCACTGATCTGTACAATCCGGCCCGCCCCTGAAAAAAAATTGCTGGGTGTGGCGTATTGCCCTGCACCGCATGGCCCCCAAGGCTGCAAAACAGTGCGGAGCGCTCTCGGAGTAGGAAAGAAAAGAATGTTGCAAAGGCCTCGGCTGAGAGTTTGAAATCACCTTTGAGTGTGACCTCTCCGAAGGTGAGTCCTCGCCGATCCCCCTTTTTTTTCCGGGGCTTCCAGGCTTAAACTTTGCAAAGGCAAAGTTTGCAGGCGGGAGTGTCTTCCCATTGAGGAAAGGGAAGGGTTCCACCCGGCAGGTGGGCTGCTTGGAGGAGGCGACCCGGCGGCACTCCGGGTTTCCCCTCCACCGCGCTGTGCAAAGTTTAAGCCTGGAAGCCCTTTGGCTTCCTTTTAACTCACGGGCGCTCATGCCTGGTCCCGAGCCGCGCAGTGGAGGGAAGCCCGGAGCGTCGCCGGGTCGCCTCCTCCAAGCAGCCCGCCCACCCGCTAGGCTCCAACACATCACTCTGCACAGTGTCACCAACAAGACCCCAGCTGAACTGTTGATGGGACGCAAGCTCCATTCCCACCTTGACCAGCTTCACCCATCCGATGAGCCAGAGAAACCCTGTGGATCTAGCGGAAAATGCCACGAATTCAAGGTAGGTGACTTAGTTTTTGCCAAAAACCTCTCCAGCGAACCATTATGGGTCGAAGCAACCGTAATTCAAATTACCAGGCCCAGATCGTACTGTGTGCAAACCTGCGACGGAAAAATATGGAAATGCCATATAGATCAGCTTCGCTCTAGGCTACAACCCAGTTCCCGTGACTCCTGTGACCCCCAAACTGAGGGGAGAGGGGATGTCGAAGAAACCGAATTTGAGATGGTGGAAAGCAGAAGTGAAGGAAGTCAGCAATCGGGCGCGATAAATGAAGAAGAATCAGGGAGGAAACTCTCCTTGCCACAGAGGAATATCTCCACGGAGGCAAGCCTGCAAAGATCGAAGGACAACAACAACAGCATTAGCGGCACCAAGTCATACATGTCCAAAAATGTCCCACCGAAACCAGATGACAGACAGGAATCAGTGGGACTGCGCAAATCCAATAGACTGTTAAAATAACCTACATATCTTAGGGATTACGTCATCGCACCCCTCAAACGGAACCTGGGGGGAAGGGGTGTTATGAACTAATAAAAGTGCTTAAATAAAGTTTTAACAAACCTTAAGAAAAAGCAGGGTTCTAATCTTGCACTTCTGATTGGCCGATAATAGCGATATCGGATTGGTCCGTTCTGGGGAATCCGATTTGCTGTTAACGAGCCACTCTCATTGGTTCAAGGGTTTAACACTTCCATGTTTCTCATTGGCTAATAGGTCAGCAGTCTGCCCTATGGTTTTTGCTCTGTTCAGAATGATGAATAAATAAAGAGTTGAACTTCACTGTTCACTGCCTCGTCTCCATTCCTTGTGCCCATGCGCAGAACATAACAGTAATTATATTTTTTGTCTGTCCTGTTTCAATTATCTATCATCTTTTCTCATTAAACAAAATTTCTCCTGTAGTTACTAATTGGAGCTGCTGCTGCCCTAGGGTTTTTGCTCTGTTCAGAATGATGAATAAAGAGTTGAACTTCACTGTTCACTGCCTCGTCTCCATTCCTTGTGCCCATGCGCAGAACATAACAGTAATTATATTTTTTGTCTGTCCTGTTTCAATTATCTATCATCTTTTCTCATTAAACAAAATTTCTCCTGTAGTTACTAATTGGAGTATTACGCCTTTATATCTTTTCCCTAAAGTTGTAACATTTAATATAATACATAACTTCCATTCGGATTCTGCTTGGTACATTCTTAAAATACACACTGTATTCTTAAAAAAATATATAAATGTATATAATTAAAACAACATTCCATTCCAAGTCAATTCTATCATTGATATTAATATTCCCTTCCTAATTTTCTCATTTATTTTATTTCAATTATTTTATTCACAAACATTTCACTAAATTATACTATTTTATCCCTCATTTTAATCATACGTTGTTTCCAATTTTCTAAAGTTATTTCTATTACTAATATAACAATACAATCTTATGTACCTTTACAAAATCCCTTCTTCAGTTAGATTTTCACCCATTATCTCTAAATAGGTCCTGTTTCTCTATATTTTGCTCCGGTCCTTTGTAACTTCTTTTCCTTTCCTTCTTCCCTCTCTTCTTCTCTCTCCCCTTTTTATCCCCTTGTCTCTCTATTTCTATTTCCCTCTTCTGTATTCCCCTTTTCTGTTGCTTTCCAGTATTATACTTATTTTTCAAATTATTTTTCTTTTCTTTGATTGTTTTTTTAAGTCTTAAATTCTCCATTCTCTTTCCCCCCTTTCCTTTTTCTTCCCCACATAAAATTGCTCGCTCATTAAATATGGCTTCTTCTTTGTCCCAGTCTTCTTTTTTTGCAGTCGTTTCTTGTTGTTTCTCATAGTTCCAAATCTCCATTTCTAAGAATTGAAAAATGAAGCCAAAAGAACCCTTCCCTTCTTGTGCATCTTCTTTGTACTTTTTAAGTTACATTTTCAATTCATCCAGAAGTGGTGCCATTGTATAAATTTTTAAACAACCACCTGATTGATTTTAGTCATTCAAATATAATAACCAAAAATCCAAAGATCACCAAATAATCCAAATACACACAAGCTGTTTCTTTTTTGCTCTTTTTTTTCACTTTCTCTTCCTGGGGTTACTATTTAGTTGCAAAGTTTCAGTTAAAATGTATCTTTTATAAGTCTTGTTGAAGTTTTACTTTAGATTCTTTTTAATTTCAGGCAGTCTCCTCCCTCTTCCAGATCCTGCCCTTATTCTTTTTCTCTTCCTTCCTGCTTATGAAAAAGAAAGTTTTTAATGTCCAGAAATCTTTATGATCCCTTTGGCATTTTGTTTTATTTTCAGCTTAATTGCCTATTGATGTCAAAGCAGATTTTTCTGATTTCTTATTTAAGTCTCTTAGTTGTCAGTATAGGGAAGGAGAGAGAAGGGGAAAACAAGCCAAACCTTTTGACTCTTCTTTGGGAGCGATGTTATTTTTTGTAAGTTTAAGTTCCAGGATATCTTGGTTGTTGCTTTTACAATTTAACCCAGTCAGCCAAAACTTTCACTTCTTATCTTCCTCCTGCACATTCTTTTCCGGTTGAGTTCTCCTTTGTGGTGGCCATTTCTGACCACCGCTGCAACCGCCTTTGGGAAAGGGAGTAATGGCCAGCTGAGGAGGAGAGATGCGGCTCTCCTCGACCCTGCTGGCAGTCTCCCCACTTTTCACCACCTCTATGGGGTGGCTTAGCCCTGAAACCAGCCAGCTCGGGGTGCTCCAGCAGAGAGCCCAGACAGAAACCACGCACGATCGCGGATTTCTGTCTGTCGCCGAAGCCCTTCAAACAGGAAGTCTTCTCTTCATTATGCTTTGTTTGCCAAATGTCTGCCAACCACATTAAACACACTGTTTAATTTCCTTTATTATATCACCTTCTTTATGATCCGTAGGCCAAAAATATGTAGTGGTCTACTATGTCCAGTGGTGGGATTCAGCCAGTTCACACTAGTTCAGCAGAATTCAAACTAATTTTTTGTTGAGTTTGGCAACCTGGTTATGATAAATCTTTGCTTTTCGGAACACATATGGTTTTCTTTCAACTTCCTTCCAGGCGGGGGCGAACTCTCCCCAAAAGTCCAAGAGAGGAGCAACGCAAACCAAACAGACACACAATGCCTTCAATCACATACTAAGGCAGAAACCATTTTACTTCACAGCAGGCAGTGTAGCCGAGCCTGTACATAAGGCAGCAGCCCAGGAATGCCAGATGGTTGGGGAGGGTGTTGAATTGAGCAGGCATCCTGCCTGCAGCACCCATGCCAGCTGCCCCTTCCTAGCCAGAGCTGGAATGCCACTGTGTTTAAGTACTGGTAGATGCCAGCCTTCCCTCCATCGGGCCTGGGCAGCTGCTGGAGAAAGACAGGCCCATTTTATTGCCTGGTGCCTAGATGCCCTCACTTTTCTCAAGCATTTCTTAGCTAACCTGATTTCCAGCTCCGTTGCATTTCTCGGTCGCATTTCTCATCGTCATGTGCAGGGAAACAAAAGTTTATGGGAGTAAAAAAAAAAAGTTCAATCAATCAATTTCAACTTCTTGAGAAGAAAAAAGTTTTTATGTAGTAATTTATAAATGAACTGACTTATTAAAAGATCTGCATATAAGAGCTATCTTATTTTCTCCTCAAATAAAAGGGATATTGTTTTGTGGACAATTGTTTGTATAATTGTTCCTTGTATCCTTGCAAATTGTTATTGCAGTTAAACTGCTAAGGACCTTCACAAGCAGAGACTATATACAACTAAATCCAATTTGTGGAAATTATGTGTGTGCAAATTACACACACATTTTACACTGCCTTTTTCCAGGATTCTTTAAAATTCCCAATTTAATCTTCATCCCGAGAATTTCTTGAATATCTGTCATCCAAGTGTCCAACTCTGCTTAGCTTTTTCAGTGTTAGCCAAGATCAGTTAGCACAAAAAGTTTTTATCTATCTATCTATCTATCTATCTATCTATCTATCTATCTATCTATCTATCTATCTATCTATCTACATGTACACATACACATACATATGCATATTCATCTTAATAAAGCCACCCATATTGCAACCACAAGCCTTGGTGACTCAACAGACAGCAAAAATAGTGAACAAATTCCCACAGTCTGAATCAAACCTCATGGCAATCTAGGCACTATCAACATACTACCTTTCTGGACACCAGCCTCATCTTCCCCAACACCAATTCTTCAAGGCCTTCTGGAAAGCAACAAGGCCTTCTGGAAAGCAACAAGGTAGGATGAGGGATGTGCTGTGATAACCATCAGCCTATTGCTTTTTACTTAAAAAGAGTGCTATATAACTTCTGGATATTTTTATTAATTACATTACTGTTGTAACATCAGTCTTTGTTTATTTTTCTCCCAACTTCTCAAAACAACTCCTTACCCAATATATGAAACGTTTACTTGCCAGTCAAGTTTGGCTTCTCCTCTTTCAGAACTACAGTGATTATTGGTCAGCTTCCAGTTGCAATTCTTTTTTAAAGTTCTATATTGCTAAGGGCCTAGATATTCATGAACCTTTCTATTTCCAATGACTTCTACCTGCTCAGAATAGACCATTCCAGCTTCTGCAGTCCTAGGTTGAATTGATATATCTTCAGTTGGAATTGTCAGTCTTCAGTTGGAATTGACAACCATGACATAGATGATTGAGAATCTCCACTGGAATTGTTTGTATCTAAGTTTCAGCCACAACTAAGCTGGAAGAGAATTTGAATTAGATTGCTGGTCCCAAGAATGTCTTTGGGTTGCTACCCTAGCAACTACATAAGCCTTAAGGCAAACCTCCACCAGATTTCAATATTATGACAGAAACATGAAGAAGAAAGCCTATTGGATAACCAATCCTAGCTGTGTACTTCATGGAGTCAAGAAAGTTCTGAGATGCAAATACGCTTTGTGCAAGATATTCTAACAGATATCAGAATGCATAAGTCAGCAGTCTTTATTCTCATTCCTTTTTTGTTTTATTAATGATAACACTGATTCCCTCAGCACTATGAATGACAGGCAACAAGGCAACAAGTCCATCATCAGCCAAGGAACCAAGGAACTGAAAGGTTGTTGTCAACCTTGTTGTGCTACTAGTTCTTATTCACTGGTAATGCCTTCTAAGGCAGAAATGTGTCTCCAGCAATCTTCTGATAATATCAGGGATACTTGTTTATAATAAGTGAGACATAGAGTGACTAGATGACCCCCCCCCCAAAAAAAAAGTCATAATCTGCTCCTATGCTAATGATGGTCATCTGATTTATGAGATCAGTGAATGATCAGTGGGGTAAACATACTGTGATCAACCATGTATATTCACAAGAGTAGACAGGATTTCTTGATAGCATCCATCTCGGGGATTTACCATACTGCATGTCTTCAAATAACTGATGCAATAAAGTTTCTTTGTTCATACAAATAAGTAGTGAGAAAACATGAAGGGGTGAACTAGTTTATAGTTTTGAGAATGAACATCTGAATGAATTGCATTCCTTTGTCATTACTCCATAGAGAATATATTTAGCATTACTAGAGGTAAATCCTTTCAGGATACACAATGACAAGTACTTACAGTGCATACACATTCAGCAATCTCTGAAAGAAATCTGATTTGACCTTCTCAAACACCATCTCAAAATGCTTTGAATGAAATATTTCTTTCTTTTAACATGTATTCAATACTTTCTCATATGTATACAACAATGTACAACTTTAAAAACCAATTGTTTAATCTAAATCAATGGAAATTAAATAACCACAAAGTTTAAGTAATCATTTATACCAAATTGAATGTATATGTATGTTTTATGTATATGTAAAAGTGCATTTTAGGCTTGGGGACAGAAGACTGTAGCCAGCCTGATTTTGAGACGCAGCAAATGGATGGTCTCTTCACTTTTATTGTTATATTCCATTCTTTTTTCTCTTACCCTTTAGATGCAGGCAACACCAAACCTAACAGAAGAGTGAATGGGCAAAGATCCTTTCCCTAGTTTGACTTGTAAATTACTCACTTGGAGAAGGAGGATAAGGCTAAGACATCTGATACCTGGAAGGGGAACTACTATAAGGTTGCCACTCCAGTGCCAATTCATGTATTTCTACATCCAGAGCATTATTTATTTATTTAAAACATAGGTATAGCTCCCATCTTATGTTGAATCTGGGCAGCTCCCAATCAACAATTAAAACAATAACAATCAAGAACTGCACAATAGATAAATCTATTAAAACCATTAACATTAAAATGTGTATTTAAAACATTTATATGTCTGTCCATCTTAGGTCAAATTAATATATTAGGTTCCTTCTTTTTCTTCTTTTCTTTTGTCTAATGTGTGTGTTTGTGTGTGTGAGAGAGAGAGAGACTATTAGTTTTATCTATAGAACAATCTTTAATAAAATTATTTTTTAAAAGAAAAAAGTAAGGATGTTGGCAGGTAGAGAGAGAATTTTTTTTTTTAAAAAATGCAGCTATAGTTATATCTATCTCACAAATGTATATTGTATTAATGCATTTCCAATTTATTATACATGTTTCTTAAAGAATGATGAGAATTATATTTTGAAAATCTGTAGGCTTGTCTGTTAAACTTAAATTAAATTTCCCTTATTTATACTTATTTAAACAATAGGTCTAAACAAGTTGTGAAGAGGTATTATTTCTTTAATGATGGCCCTAAGTTCTACCATACTTTATAGAGGGCACATTTTTTCTGTTGTTTTCTGTTATCTTCTCTTTTATGGTTTACCTCAGGGTTGTCAAACTCCCAGCCCATGGACCAGATGCGTCACGTGCTGGCCACGCCCATGCCTGGTTTAGCGAAGGGGGGAAAGTCCTGATATGTGTCATGTGACACTACTGTGACAACATGAGTTGACACCACTGGTCTACCTGATCCAGCTTTTTTAAAGAAGAAAGGAAAACAGCGTTGTTCCTAAGGACAGAGGCTGGTAAACAGACAGAAGTCTGAACAGACAAAATCTCATACAATCATAGAAGTGCATATAAAAGTTTGATAGATATAATCCACCTTATAATAATATTCATTCATTGTAAAGTCCTATTCCAACATTTATTTTTGAAGGACTTTTTAAACATAGCTGCTTCTAGCTTCTTTGTGGTATTATATAATCTGTCAAATTTTATTTTACTGTGGTTAGTTTACTTCACGGAAAATGACATTCAATTAATAAGTGAATTTATTTTTTTTATTTTATTTTATTTTATTTTATTTTATTTTATTTTATTTTATTTTATTTTATTTTATTTTATTTTATTTTATTTTATTTTATTTTATTTTATTTTATTTTATTTTATTTTATTTTATTTTATTTTATTTTATTTTATTTTATTTATTTTATTTTATTTTATTTTATTGTCCAGAAAACTGATAGAGCAGAATAGCCTATGCTATGCTTTATATGTTGGCAAGCTTTGTATTTTCTGGATATACATATGGGGAAGCAATGGGTTTTTGTTATCTTTTTCTAGATTAGGCCTATTTAAAACTTCATCTACAGTATAATTATGATAGTGGCAAATATCTGTAGCTCGGGTGGAGGATGCAGGTGGAAGTTTGTTCTCCAAGCTTGTGGGTTGGTTTCCAAATATTTGGTTATCAAACTAGGTAACATTTACAGTGGAATTTAGGGAATGTCCGTGTTGGTATTCTTCAGTATAATTACCATGTGTTTCCTGCTTTAACACAACAGAAAACTGAAAATGTATTTACCACTACATGAGGTAACACAATCAAAATGGAATTTTAAAAATACTGCTCAGTAACAGTGAAATATAGATCAATGAACTAAAGCATCCAGAATTTTTTTAAATTAAGATATAGCAGTTAAAGTAATCCGAGCTTTTAGGATTATATTGATGTTTTTAGAAACTCCAAAGAACTTTGACTATTGAGTGATCAGAAATGGTGTATCAATTGATCATCTGATCAATGTTAGTAAAACTATACATTGATCATCTAAATGGGTCTGAAAATGTTTGTAAACATATCTGAAATTGGAAGAGACTAACCTATATCTGTAACTCAAGGTTGAAATGTGATGTGGAATCTTAGACACTCTCTGAGCTACAAGCAAACAACCAAACCCAGAGAGCACCAGGGGTGTCAAACTCACAGCATACAGTGGCATCATATGATGTATCACAACTTTTTTCCTCTTCACAAAACTGGGCATAGGCATGACCAGCATGTGACCCATCCAGATTGTGGGCTGCAAGTATAATACTCATGACATAGACTAACCTATGCTTGAATTCGATTATTAACTGGTGGTAGTAGTTAAATGGTTCATAGTGGGATTAATAATTAGGACAGTTTTCTATGCCAAGGCAGGAAGAAGTCTTTGTCACATGCTGTTGTACAAGCTAATTAAAACAAACTTTGCAAAATCGAAGCATTCTTGTAAACTGATTACAACCGTAGAGTAATCATAAGGTTAATTTGAAATACTTTGGCAATGGAGTGCTCTGATAATTCCAACACCCTGCTGGCAACAGATGTGCAGTGCATTTAGTGACTAATAATCAGCTAGAATTGCTAAGGATCTTTGATGCTGCCTGAACTTTCCTCTGCTGGGCTCCTATTAAAGCCTATGAAAATATCAAACAAACTATTTCAGAGTCTAGAGCACAACTTGTAGATGGGAAATTTGTCCACACATTGATCAATATAATTTTTTTCTACAATGTTGATGGCCCACATATGGCCTGCAGGCCATTTCTTGGGCAGGCCTCACCTAGAGAATGAAAGCATCCAACTTCAATTTTATCCTTCCAGCCCAAAGCCTTGTCTCTAACCTTGGAAAAGATCACACACACCCAAAAAACCCAATGGTCGTTAACCTATTATTTCAGCATATGGGAGGTTTGGAAAGTTGTTCAGGAGTGGGATTCTACAGGTTCGCACCTATTTGCTAGAACCAGTTGTTAACATTCTAAGCAGTTCAGAGAACCAGTTGTTAGAAGAAATTACTGGCCTAATCCTGTAAGGAAGTCAGGAAGGAAACATTCTGGTGTTGCTTACAGAAACTGCCTCTCCATTAACCCTTATTACATTCTTGGCAGGACTAGACTTCCTATCTCAGGAACTTCTCTGGAGGTTTTTTCCCCCTCATTTGCTGGTACTTTGCTTGTGTGGAGTGACCATTCAAAGTTACAGTGGCACTGAAAAAAGTGACTTTTGACCGTTTTTCACACTTATGATTGTTGCAGCATCCCCACAGTCATGAGAGGCCAGGCAAGGAGATGCGTGCCTCAATGGGAGTGATGTTGAGTTGGCCATGCCCAGCCAGTAACATGACCACAAGCCATGTCCACCCAGTCACATGACCACCAAACCACTCCCACCACCTAAGCCATGCCCACAGAACCAGTTGTTAAAAAATGTGAATCCCACCCCTGAAGTTATTCCCTAAATGTGATAAATCAGATTACAAAAAAAGCTGGATTGTAAGTCTTGCAATACTGTAACTCTAACCAGCTAAGAAGTATTCTTAGTTTATTATCAACTAGCACATATTATAACAGACATTTATGCTTACTATTTATTTATTTTGGTACCATTCATGCTGTTTTGTTCTTGCATACACTGAGAATAAAATAGTACCATAAAACAATTCTGCATGACAATCAGAACTCCCTTCCCCCAAAAACATTTGCAAATATTCTCCAAACCACTTTGATGAGACAATTCAAGTAATTAGTATGTTCCATAGTAATTAAGATACTTATCTATTTTATTGCCTTTTATTTTCATTGTAGGTGATTTAATTTAGCAACTTAAGAAATAGAAACTTGAGAGTTCAGAGAGAAAGAATCCATTCCATTACTCCCTTCTGTTTTGTTTTTTGTTTTTAAAAAAATATATATAGTACATTGAATACTGGACATCTATGATCAGAGAAACTACCTATGATAATGAAAGCCATTAGTATTAGCTTTCATATTGAATTAAATATTGTGGTTATTACACTTTGATGTAGTGGTTAAGGTACTAGCCTAGAAACCAAGAGACTATGACTTCTAGTCCTGCTTTAGGCATAAAAACTGACTGGTTATCTTTGGTCATTCTTGCTCAGCCTTAGGAAGAAAACAATGGCAAACTACCTCTGAAAAATGTGGCCAAGGAAACTGCAGGCATTCAATAGGAGTCAAGATGGATTCAAAGGCACAACAGGTAAGGGACCTGTATCTCTAAGGGAGAGGAGGCTCCATAAAGTAGGTGCTGCCTCATAATCTGAAGAACTTCATAAAGGTTTTCAACAAGTCACAAGTTTGAGGGGGAAGGACGGTAGGAGGAAATAATTTTTAACAATGTACACCAACAGCAATCCCAGACCAATAAAATGGTCTCTGTGTCCAATCTTGTGATCTGAGCCTGTAAATCACTCTGTTCTGGTCCATAATTTATTAAGGCCATAATTTATTAAGACCAGTTATCATATTTGGTTCAAAAGATCCAGGAGCATGGTGGTTTAGCTTTTTTAGGAATCATCTACTGTTGTGTGTGTCAAAAACAAATTGCTGAAGACATGTCTATTTATATTCATGCTTTGTTACACGCTATCCTGCTTGCGTGACTTTGAACCAAAAGGGCTGGAGAGGTAAAAACAGAAAGAAAAAAAAAGGGAGAGAGGGAAGAGGGAAAGGAAGATGTAACACAGCCTAAGATAATGCAGAAAAGTGAGTATTCTGATCCATCCAATAGCTGTTTCTGGGGGGCTTCAGTTAAACCGTTTGATTTAGATTCATTCTGGCAGCTGAAAAATGATCTGACCATGTTGAAATACCAGTGAGCCAAAGGGTATTACCTCTTGCTGTCTCTCCAAATTATATCTGGTTAGCAGACAGGTTTCTTTTAAGACACCTGAACTATAAAAAGAAAAGGGAAATCATGTTTCTCTTTTGTCTAAATTAGACAAACAGACAATATGTAACTGCCTTTCATTTATCTGCCATGGATTTTGTCAAGTTTGGAGCATGGGTGCGAATGATGGAGACGAGCTGGTAGAAACAGTGAACTTCAAACTCTTTATTTACATATTGTGACAGCTCAGCTCAATGGCTGCTATAGCCTTACTTATATAGGCAACTCATTAACTATTTAACCAATAGTAAACCTGGAGCACTAGCTCCATTAACCAATGGGAATGGCCTGTTAATGGCCAATCGGATGCTCCTGAATGGGCCAATCCGATCCTGCCATTAACAGCCAATCAGAAGTGCAGGGCCAGAACCCTGCACTAGACTTCAAGCTCAATGATAACTTTATTGGTATTATGCATTCACAACACCCCTTTCCCCCGGCTTCTGCCCACAGGGCACGGTTACATAGCCCTTAAGGTAGGACGGTTGTTTTACTAGTCTTTTCGATTTTCTCAAAGTGCCTGTCGGTTGGCTGCACTCTTGCTGAGGTAGATCATTGTTTAGCGGTAGGGGTGCCTCTGGTTCCGAGTTCACGTTCTCGTTGTCATCAATATCACTGGCCATTTCCTGAGGTGCATTCACTCCGGTCCCTGGTTCCTGTTCCTGCATTTCAGTTCCATTATCAGTCGCTTCAAAAGGGTTTCCCTTTAATAGTAATTCGCTTTCCTCTGTATCTCTCCCCCCTCAATTTGGTCAAAAGGGAGTTCAGAAGTGCGAGGTGGCAGCCACGATCATAGCTCATCTATGTGACGGTTCCAAAGTCTATCGTCAGGGCACTGATGATCTTGGGCTGGTTATGCAGATTACGGTCGCCTCTACCCACAACGGATCGCCCGATAAGTTTTTAGCGAATACTAGATCGCCTACCTGGAAGGTACGGCATCGGCTGCTGGATCCAAGTAGCTTTTCAGGTTCGTAGGCTGGGTGTAACCGATCGAGGTGGGAGCGGAGCTTTCGTCCCATTAGCAGTTCGGTGGGAGTTTTGTTGGTGACGCTGTGAGGTGTGATGTGCTGCAGGAAAAGGATCTGGTTGATTTTTTTCGTCGATGTTGTCGTAGTCGATCTTTTGGAGGGTCTTTTTGACGAATTGAACCATGCGCTCAGCCCTACTGTTTGCAGCAGGGTGCACAGGTGAAGTGAGCGCATGTTGAATACCACGGTCAGCCAAGTACTGCTCAAAAGGTAGCGTGGTAAATTGGGGCCCGTTGTCGGATACCAGAACATCTGGTAATCCGTGGGTTGCAAAAAGTCTTTCCAGTCTTTTGATGACCGCGTCAGTGGTTGTGCTGCTCATTCGGTGAATCTCGAGCCAATTCGAGTAGGCATCGACAGTTAGCAGGAAAGTGTGGCCTTTGGTGGGCCCAGCAAAGTCCAGATGGATGCGGGACCAGGGTCCCCGCGGCATCTCCCATTCGGTTGGGGTTGCCTTTGGTGGAGCGTTGCTTACTTCTTGGCATCTCTTGCAAGTTTTAACCCATGATTTGATTTGTCTATCGATGCCTGGCCACCACGCGTAGCTTCATGCGAGGCCCTTCATGCGCACGATGCCAGGTTGGCCATCGTTCAAGGTTCTTAGCAGCGTCTGTTGGAGTCATTCTGGGATAACGACTCTATCGCCCCAGATGACACAGCCCTTTTGCGAGAACAACTCTGTTTGATGACTTTTGAATGGTGCGAAGTCGTCTGGTACTCGGTCTAATGGCCATCCGCATTTCACCCACGTGAGGACTCGCGCTAAGATGGGGTCGCGTTTTGTTTCTCTCGCGATGTCACGGGCAGTCAATGGCAGCGTGTGGAGTGTCTCGATCTGCAACGCTGTCATCGTTGGTGCAGGATCGTTGATAGTTTCAGGGAGCGGTGTACGGCTCAGCGCATCGGCGTGGGGAATGGCTTTATCTGGACGATATTGTAGCTGATAATTGTAGGTAGCCAAGAATTCTGACCAGCGGGTCATTCTGGGAGAAAGTATGTAGGGAGTTTGCTTGTCCCCAGCGATGATCCCCAGCAATGGTTTGTGGTCAGTTACAATGGTGAAAACCCAGCCGTATACGTACTCATGAAATCTTTTAACTGCTGATACAATCGCATGGGCTTCCTTATCGATTTGGCTGTAATTTCGCTCGGTTTTTGAGAGCATCTTTGAGAAGTAAGCAACAGGGGCTTCGTAACCATTAGGTAACACATGGCTCAAAATGGCGCCCACTCCAAAAGGCGATGCATCACAGGTTATGTTTATTGGTTTATTGGCAAAGTCTCATTGTACGGCATCAGCACAGCGTCCGAAGTCAGTAGTTTTTTTACATTACGGAATGCCTGCTCTTCTTTGTGACCCCATACCCAGTTTGCTTTTTTATCTAAAAGACGATGTAACGGTTCAGCGACAGTCGCCTTGTGCGGCAAGAAAACATTATAGAAATTGATGAGGCCTAAGAATGCCTGGAGGTTGGTCTTGTTCTGGGGCCTGGGAGTGTTCTTTATTGCTCTTAATTTACTATCAGTAGGGTGAATACCCTGACTGTCAATTAGGTACCCTAAGAATTCAACACGATCGGTACACATTTTGCATTTATTTTTTTTGACTTTCAGGCCTGCTTCCTGAAATTTTCGTAATACCAATCTTAAACGCTCCCGCAAGATTTTTTGAGTGGGGGCAGCAATAAGCACATCGTCAAAATAGGGGACAACACCCTTGATCCCCTGCAATAGTCTCACCATTAGGCTCTGAAAGATCCCTGGGGCTACACTGACTCCGAATTGAAGCCACGTACACTTAAAGGCACCTCGGTGTGTTACGATAGTCTGTGCCTGTGCTGTTTTTTCATCAACCAGCAATTGTTGATAAGCCTGAGCTAAGTCTAGTTTAGCAAAGACTTTTCCACCCCCCCAGGGAATGGAGGAGGTGCTGTACCACCAGCACCGGATATGGGTTTTGTTGCAGAGCATGGTTTATGGTGGCTCAGTAGTCCCTGCAAATTCTAATGGAGCCGTCCGGCTTAATGGGTGTCACAATCAGCGTTTCCCAAGGGGAGTGATCCATTGGCTTTAAAACTCCCTGGGCAATCAACTTATCGAGCTGCTCGTCGATTTTTGGTTTTAGAGCGAACGGAACTCGACGAGGCTTAAGGCGGATGGGAGCTATCTTTGAATTAAGGCTAAAGGATATCGGGGTCCCCTTGTACTCGCATAGCTTTTCCTCGAAGATGTCTTTGAATTCGTGGGCGAGGTCTTCCTCCCAGTCGCTGCCGCCGATTCAATTAATACCTGCCACTTCAATGCCGATTGGTGCAAACCACTGCAGGCCCAACAGGCTAGGCCAGTCCTTATCGATCACCATCAGGGGTAAGTACGCCATGCGGTTCTTGAATGTAACCCGGACTCGACTGGATCCTGCAACTGGAATTCAGTTCCCCTGGTAGTCTTTTAGCATGAGCCGTTGGAATTGAAGGTCTTGGCACCGGATAGTGGGGATGAGCTGCTTGAGGGTCTTCCATGAAACCATCGAAAGAGATGATCCCGAGTCTACTTTCATCTGGCAGGGCCAATTTTCAATGTTCATGTTGACCCGAATTTTCTGAATGTCTAATGAAGAGGCATGGCCAATAGTGAATGTTTGGTGAGCCTCTTCTCATCTCGCTAGACAATTCACGGATCGGTTTCCGTAGGAGCGGTTTACTGGTTCTCGCCTTACAGGGCGATTCCCTGTCGATTGGCAAAGATTGGTTCCTTTCGAGGTCTGGCTGGGTCCGAGGAGGCTTCTGCAGACCCATCCAATGTGGCCTCATTTCCCGCACTCATGGCAGAGTGCGTCACGGAATTTGCAATTGGAACGAAAATGGTTGGCCCCGCAGCCCGCGCACGGTTGCTGGGACTTCGGGTGTTGTTCCCGCTCAGACCGCAGGCAATGGACCTCTTCTTCATCGCTGTCTGATGACGAAGAGAGGTCCTCATGGTGGGCCGTGGAGAGCTGCCCTTCTGCATTAGGTGAAATTTCACCGGCTGGTTGGTGGGTTTGTTTGCGATTTTGGCATAGTTGGGCAGCCGACTTCTTGATTGCCTCTGCTGCTGTAGCTTCAGCTATGGCGTCTTTAAGGGTGATGTCGCCCTTTGCCATTATTTTGCTCTGTACATTTAGGGCGTCTAGCCCAAGGACTACTCTGTCTCTCAAGGCCTCTTCCAGTTCAGTGAATTCGCAAGGGCCTCCCAAGTTCCGGAGGTCTGCAACGAAATCGGCGATGTTTTCTCCTTTCCGCTGGTTCCGTTGATAGAACTCATGTCGTCTTACGAGCATTGGAATGGTGGGTGCATAGTGGGCCCTTAGCAGCGGTTCGAGGATGTCCCAGTCCATGGCCTTCACTTCAGCCGGTTTTGCTAATGCCTTAGCCATCTTAAATACCGTTGGCCCGCAGTGCGTCAGGAATACTGCCCGTTTCTTCCCAGCCGTGGCATCCTTTAGATTATTCATTTCCAAAAACATTTGGAAACGATCCATGTAAGACTCCCAGTCCTCTTGAGCTGGATCGAATGGAGCGAGTGGTATTATGCCGCCGGACATGGTTTCACTGTTGTGCGCTTCAGTCATGTGCTTACTTGGCTCTGATGTCATCCAATCCCATCCTGGTCACCAGTGTCAAGTTTGGAGCATGGGTGCGAATGATGGAGACGAGCTGGTAGAAACAGTGAACTTCAAACTCTTTATTTACATATTGTGACAGCTCAGCTCAATGGCTGCTATAGCCTTACTTATATAGGCAACTCATTAACTATTTAACCGATAGTAAACCTGGAGCGCTAGCTCCGTTAACCAATGGGAATGGCCTGTTAATGGCCAATCGGATGCTCCTGAACGGGCCAATCCGATCCTGCCATTAACAGCCAATCAGAAGTGCAGGGCCAGAACCCTGCACTAGACTTCAAGCTCAATGATAACTTTATTGGTATTATGCATTCACAACAGATTTTATTACTGTTGGTTAGTAGCTGTATCAAGATTATTTGGCATTTAGGAGATTTAACCCTTTCTGTGGAAGTGAAGCTATCATCTTCTGAAGAAATGCTATTCCTTTACAGCTTGCTTGCTTATTCAATGTATATAGCAACCCCAATCCTGATCCCTGGGAACATGCTTGCAAGCCTTCTGAAAAGCCAGCAGGATGGGCTTTCTCATTTCTGGTGTAGGATCTAAAACAGAATTTCAAGTTTCAAATGTGGCTAAATGTCCAAATCAGCTTTGTAGCAAAGTTTCATATCAATTACCAATATGGAAGTCAGCAGTGTCCCGATTGCCCTGATGTCTCCCTTTGAATTTCCCCCACTATTCCCACTATGGGCTTCTCCCCTCTTCTTTTGAAACTGTTTATTATTCAGACTTTGTCCCCCCCAAAAAAAAGGCAAAATTGGGTAGGGGGGCTGCTGGGGAAACCAAGATTACTGCAGCCAACAAAGCTTGGCTATCTGACACAAATGTAATGCTCATGTACTAATATAAACCATTAGCAATTGGAGAATTTTTTTTCAAAATGAAATTCAAAACAGCCCTTGTATTAGAATAGAATTGAATTCTTTATTGGTCAAGTGTGATTGGACACACAATGAATTTGTCTTGGTACAAATGCTCTCAGTGTACATAAAAGAAAAGGTACATTCATCAAAAGTATTCTCTGCTAGGCTGTCACCGGCTGGAACTTTCTAGCTGAATGATAGGATTAATCCATCCATTAATTTTTAATAACCAAATAAGAGCTAATTTCTAGAATGGCAATCTTTTTATCTGATTATACCCAGTAATGTATTTGTTACTTTCAAATACTAACAAATATGTTGCTTGGAGTTATTTTTCAAATAAAAGGCAGCCAATTTGCAATGTGCTAAAAGTAATTTTGGATAGTAGCACTCTCTTAAAAAAAATCTGAAATACCCTGGGAAAATATAAACTCAGCTTTTATGTAATTATGATACATTGGCTGATTTCTTTTTGTATGTCCAGTGGAATGTCTTTTTTCCAAGTTATTCTTGTAGTGTTTCATTTTTAAATCTACTTTCAAATCAGTCTTGACCTTATCCAGTAAAACTTATTTCTTTTCTGATCTTCCTCGCCAGCATTGGTCAACTCTGAACAGGATCCATACCCAACATGGTGTCTTCCAGGACTAATTGTTTAAGTGGGGTCTTGTCTCTACCCCTCAGTGTGACCTTGACAAAAAAAATCCATCATCTTCAAATGTCCTTCCACCATCCTAATGCCTGGTTTTTTTCAACATAGACCACCCCGTCCTTGAATGGCTGGGTAGACTGGACATAAACATTTGAACTACTATAAGTCCAGGTGTTTGCCATACGCTAAATAAATAAATATTCCTCTTCTGTGATTATAAGCTCTGCTTTCTGTGGCACTATCTTTGTTAAGTACTTGGACATGGGTTGGAGTAAATGGAGACAGTCTTTGAATGTGAACTTTCAACTCTTTATGAGCATAGTGACTCCTCAAAACAACAACAGTGAACCCTGCCTTATATAGGCAACCTTTGTGAAAATTGTCCAATAGCGAGCTATGAACACAAGTACTTTAAACCAATAATAATCCTCTGTTAAGGGCCAATCGGATTCCTAAGAACTAGCCAATCCGATCTGGCCGCCTAACAGCCAATCAGAAGTGCAGGGCCAGAACCCTGCACTTAACCTTAAGCTCTTACTTTATTAACTATGGTACATACATAACAATCTTCAGCTTGCCATTTCTTCCTCAGAAGTTTGATTTCCACCAGCCATAAACTGCACTTGGATACAAAACCATGGCATAATCTCTGTGCACATCACTCATGTAGATCACCTAGAGGTAAAGGTACAGGTTTCCTTGTCCAGTCATGTCTGACTCTAGGACGCAGTGCTCATCTCTGTTTCTTGGCCGAGGGAGCCAGCATTGCCCAAAGACAATATCTGTGGTCATGTGGCCAGCATTGCTATACACCAAAGGTGCAGAGAATGCTGTTACCTTCCCACCAAAGTGGTACCTATTAATCTACTTGCATGAGCATGTGCTTTCAAACTTCAAGGAGGGCAGAAGCTGGGGCAGGAGTAGGAGCTCACCCTGCTGTGCAGCACTCAAGTCTTGAAGCCAGGCTGTTAGTTTTCCAGCTGACAAGCTCAGCAACTTTAACTGCTGAGCCATTGCACCCCCTTGCAGATCACCTACACATCACTAAATAATATCACTAAATAATAATACATAATATCAGCAATCCTCAGTTAAAAATCATAATTGGGACTGGAATTTTCATTGGCTAAGTGACACAATCATAAAGTGTCACTTAGCAATAAAGATTATGACTGTGCCAGTTTGTAATGGAAATTCCAGCCCTTCCAGTTGCCTTTGTTAAGTAAATCCTGTTCTGCCATTAAGGACAATGTCATGCAGTCAATCATGCATGACTTCCCACCAGCTTCCCCACTGACTTTCCTTCTGGGAAGCTGGCAAAGGTCACAAATGGCAATTGCATGACTGCAGGACCCTGCAACATCAGCTGGTCGCCAAGCAACTGATTCTTGCTCACATGACTATGGGGATGCTGCAACAGCTGGAATTTTGAGAATTGGTCATAAGTACCACTTGTTCAGCACCATCATAACTCCTAATGATAGCTGAATAAGTTATTGTTACCTGTATATCTTACATAATACATATGCACATATACATAGTGTCCATTTCAAAGCAGAATTGTACTGATTTCAACTGTTGCCATTTCTCAGTTACCACACAGACTAGGGGAGGGAACCACTTGTGGAATGCTGGTTCCAGACAGCAGACAACAACATGAATCCAGTTCTGTGGGAACCAAGGTCATTCAGCCATCTGGGTTACTATGGCCCAGTCTATTGCTAAAACAATATTGTGACTGCTAATTGGACATATGACTCGAACTAATGAGATGGGAATTTGATTATTAACTATGAGAAAACCACAGGTATTAATTAGAATTGGTTTTGCTTTGATTCTTGCCAATATAATGTAGTTTAGTAGAAAGTGACCGGAAAGTTTCAAGTCTGCTTGAAGAGCCTCGATGGTGCATTGGCTAGAGTGCAGTACTGCAAACTACTTCTAGTGATAGCCAGCTGCCTGTAATTTGGCAGATCGAATCCCACCAGGCTCAAGGTTGACTCAGCCTTCCATCCTTCTGAGGTGGTAAAATGAGGACCCAGATTGTTGGGGGCAATATGCTGACTCTGTAAAACCACTTCGAGAGGGCTGTCAAGCGCTATAAAGCTGTGTATAAGTCTAAGTGCTATTGCTTGGTTGGGTTCATCAATTGAGACCTTGAAACATTGCCTTGCTAGATTATACCAGCAAGGCAACATAAATGAAAAATTGGCATTTAGCATTACCAAAGTGTATTATTAAACATCAGTAGTCTCCTTTATGGCTCTGGAGGTATGTTGCATCAAAGTAGATGGCTCTGTAAAAATGCCTTAAGCTCACAAATACAGGGGGAAAGCAAAGTTGCAGCTATATATTATTCCAATTAGTTAAAAATGATTCACATAAAAATATTTTAGTAGGATTTTTTCACTCACTCTCTCTCTCTAACACACTAATAGAGTTGGCAGATATAAGGCAGAATAAGACTCCTGTTGTAGAATAAGTCTAATTATTGAGTGCCTACATAGTAACCTGTGGCAGGTGGTCAATTGTGTCATGAGAAATATTCACCAGGGTACCATTCATTTGACTCATATTTCCTTTAGCAGAATAAATGTCTGCCATAGAAAACTTGGAGTGGGCATTTTTGTTGTTCCTAAGCCAGGAATTATTATAGTAATTTGTTTTTTTAAAAAAACCCAAACCTTTCTATAAGTTTTCTTTGTGTATGGTGGAGGGTGTATATCTTCTTTACTGCAGCTCTCTGATAAATGTTGAGCTAAATGAATTTAGCTCTACAAGTGATATGGCACTGCTACCTTTCCATTGTGACAATTACTGACATTAAGAATGCAAAGCACAGACTTTGGAATTCAAAAATACCCCTGTCAGAAACCCTTCCTGCTGCTTCAGTTGCCACTGTAGATTTCCTCCCTCCCTGTCTCTCTACCTTCCTTCCTTCTTCCCTCCCTCCCTTCCCTTTTCTTTTGAAAATTTTCATTTTTCTTTAAATGAAAAAAAAAGTCTTTCTTCCTTGTTAAAGCTACAATAGATGTCTCTCCTTAAAGGAAGAAGTACGGTATATATTACCCTCCCAGGGATATTTCCTTCCTTCCTTCTTGATTTCCAGAAGGTTTTCGGGTTAACATATAATGCAATATCCTCATTTAGCAGATGCCTCATATAGCAACTGTTCACAGTTACAAAAAATGATGGAAAAGTAAATTTGCAACCAATCAGAGGTGGTATTCAGCAGGTTCTGACCAGTTCTGGAGAACTGGTAGCTGAAATTTTGAGAAGTTCGGAGAACTGGCAAATACCACCTCTGACTGGCCCTGCCCCCCTCTACTCCCTGCATCCCGAGTCCCAGCTGATCGGCTGGGTCTTCTTCTGTTGCCCTGCACAGGAGAACAGAGCTGGAAAGCAGGTTAGTGAGGTGGGGAGGGAATGGGATTTTGCAGTAACCTTCCTCCAGGAGCAGGGAGGGAATGGGGATTTTACAGTATTCTTCCCCTGCCATGCCCACCAAGCCATGCCCACAGAACCAGTAGTAAAAAAATACTTTGAATCCTACCACTGCAACCAATCCTCACATGTATGACCTTCACAGGTCTGTGAAGCAAAAGAATGCCAAAGTCAGATCAAAAGCACAGTTGTCACTTTGCATAATGACTGAGTTCCGTTTCCAATTGTGCTTGCTATAGAAGGACTACTTATATTTAGATTAATTTCTAAATACCTTTTCCAGTTTCTAAAAAAAAAAAAAAAACAGTCAGTCATGGAAAAGCAAGGAATATTCCTTAGTAGTAATGAACCAAGAGAGTCTCTTGACACTGCAAATACAGGCACATATACTGCACTTTGCTTGCAAATATTTGATTTCTGTCAAATATCAAGTATTCCAGGATGGAGGATAGCTTTCTCAAAGATACTTATGAGAGATAAACCAACATCAAAGGGTAGAATGTATGACCTGAGCTAAGTTCAAACCCATCACTGGGTTTGCTCATAATCTATGATCAAATGAAAGAAAAATTATATATCAAATAACCAGGGAACAACCCATTCTCAGGAGAATCTAAACTCAATGAAAACAAGCTTTTCCCTTAGAAGTTTGGGCAACATGCAAAAGTACATTCCTGCATTATCATTATTCTAGCACTGATAATATTACCTAATCGGTAATGAAACATCTGCAAGAAAACAAACAAGCTCAGAGGGCACCAAGGACTCATCATTTCAACTCTGAGCTACAAATATTCTCCTTTATTGGTACTCTAATTACCAAGTTAAACATGCTTTCTCAGGAACAAGACAAGATGCTTATCTGATTTTTTAAGGTCCTGCTTGGAAGCACCAGTATTTTTACTGTTATGGACTAAGCCAAGACAGCGATACAACCCTAAACAGCTTTTACTTTACAGCAGGCTTGTAATCCTGCACTTCTCATTGGCCCGTGAATAGCGAGTCATGATTGGTCATTTTTGGCCAGATGAATTGGCTGTTATCGGGGCCCCCTGATTGGATGCTTGTGAAAGCGGTAAGCTCAAATCATTGGTTGTTTTGACAGCGGCCAGCTCTATAAAAGAGCTGCTGCTGCCCAAGTATTTGCTCTGTTCTTTCTGTACAATAAAGAGTTGAAGTCACCGTTCCATGCCTCGTCTCCGTTCCTTGCGCCCATGCTCAGGACTTAACACTGGCGACGAGGGTGGGATGCGGAGACGATAGAGCTAAGTACGCATCGAATAAGACAGAGCACGTGGCGAAAGAGCACACGCAACAAACGGCAAGATGACCAGCGGCGCCATACCACCCGCTTTATTTGACCCAGCAATCGAAGACTCGTATATAGATCGCTTCCAGATGTTCCTGGAGACCAACAATTTAAAACATGCTACGCCTGGCAAGAAACGAGTGGTGTTCCTGACTCATTGCGGCCCCGCCATTTTCAAAATGGCTAAAGCACTGGCAAAACCGGTGGAAGTGAAGACCATGGATATGGATACCCTCGCCCCAATCCTCCGGGCCCATTACGCACCTGTAGTACCTACACTGATACGAAGACACGAATTTTACCAGAGGGACCAATGGAAGGACGAGAGCGTTGGAAATTTCATAGCTGACCTCCAGAACCTAGGGGGCCTTTGTGGTTTTGCAAACTTAGAGGAAGCCCTAAGAGACCGCATAGTTTTGGGACTAAATGCACCACACATGCAGAGTAAACTGATGGCGAAAGGCGACATCAGCCTTACAGATCTCATCGCCGACGCTACTGCCGCAGAAGCAACCAGGAAGTCAGCCCCTCGAACGCGCTGAGTGAACGCACCGCTTCACCAACTCGCTAATGATAGCCCACTCGTCACTGAGAAGCACGCTACCACCACCCACCATGAAGACCTTGAGTCATCCTCAGACAGTGAGGAAGAGGAGGTCAACCGGCTCCACTCGGAACAAGAGCAAAGGAACCAGAGATGTCCGCGCCAATGTGCTGGTTGCGGGGCAAACCACCCGCGATCGGACTGCAAATTCCTCGATGCACTCTGCTGTACTTGCGGAAAAAGAAGCCACATCGCAAAAGTCTGCAGAAGCAGACGAGAGTCCAGTCCCAGTCGAAGGGAGAACAACCTCCGTCGGGAGATAGGCAAACCTCCTGAGAACCAGGACCATCTGAACCACAAATGGAACAACCACTACTAATACAGAAATCGAGCACCTGCCTCTTCAACGAGATGAGAAAAGGCCCACCAAACCATTATTATCGGCCACACTTCATCGTTCGATGCAAGAAAGGTCCGCATAAAGGTTACTATTGAGAATCGACCGTGCGTGATGGAAGTCGATTCGGGATCATCCCTATCGATGGTATCCTGGAAAACCCTCAAACAGCTGATCCCTGACATCTGCCGCCAGGACCTCAGCATGCAACGAATCATCCTGAAAGACTACCAGGGAAACAGAATTCCAGTTGTCGGTTCCAGCCACGTCCAAGTATCCTTCAAGGACCGCACAGCGACGCTTCCCCTGACTGTCGTCGATCATGACCGACCCAGTTTGTTAGGGTTACAGTGGTTCGCCCCATTTGGGATTGAACTAGCCAGCATACACCAAACCAGAAGCGACGACTAGGAAGAGGCTCTCATCCAGGAATTCCAGGACATGTTCACAGGAACATTAGGCAAGTACAAGGGGACCCCTATATCATTTAATCTTAGTCCTGATGCAGCACCCATTCAGCTTAAACCTCGTCGGGTACCTTTTGCCTTAAAATCGAAGATCGATGAGCAGCTAGATAAACTGATAGCCCAGGGCATATTGTAACTGATTGACCATGCCCGCTGGGAAACTCCGATAGTAACACCCATGAAGCCAGATGGTTCGTTAAGAATTTGTGGGGATTACCGGGCCACCCTAATCATGCTCTTCAACAGAGCGCTTACCCAGTACCAGTGGTTCAACACCTCCTTCATTCCCTGGGTGGCAGAAAAATATTTGCAAAATTGGACTTAGCTCAGGCGTACCAGCAACTACCTGTAGATGCGACAACTGCAGAAGCCCAGACAATAGTTACACATAGAGGCACTTTCAAGTGCAATAGACTCCAATTTGGAGTAAGCGTGGCACCTGGCATTTTCCAAAGTTTAATGGAGAGACTATTACAAGGCATAAAAGACATCATGCCTTATTTTGATGATGTCCTAATAGCTGCCCCCACTAAAGAGTTATTAGTACAACGACTCAGAAAAGTTCTTCAGAAATTTAAAGACGCTGGTCTGAAGGTAAAAAGGGACAAGTGTCAACTTTGTACCAAGAGAGAGGAGTTCCTGAGATACCTTCTCGACAGACAGGGAATCCACTCCACCGAAAAAAAACTAACCGCAATCAAAAACACCCCGAGACCTAGGAATAAGACAGACCTCCAAGCCTTCCTTGGACTCATTAACTTTTATAACATCTTCTTGCCCCAGAAGGCAACCGTAGCCGAACCCCTACATAGACTTCTCGACAAAAAAGCTTCCTGGGTATGGGGATGGTGTGAAGAGAGAGCATTCCAAGAGGTAAAAGACCTCTTAACCTCCGACGCTGTATTAATGCAATACAACGAGATTCTACCTTTAATGTGACACCTCACCATTTGGAGTGGAAGCCATTTTAAGCCATGTCCTACCAAATGGGAATGAGGCACCTATTGCGTTCTTTTCGAGAACTTTGTCTAAAACCGAAAGGAAATACAGTCAACTCGATAAAGAGGCTCTCGCTATTGTATCCGCAATTAAACATTTCCATGAATATGTGTATGGGAGACCCTTTACCATAATTACAGACCACAAGCCACTACTTGGTATTTTGGCAGGAAACAAACCAACTCCCCATATCTTATCACCAAAAATGACACATTGGTCAGAATTTTTAGCCGCCTACGATTACCGATTGCAAAACCTCCCGGGAAAAACCATTCACCACGCTGATGCTTTGAGCCGCTCTCCACTACCAGACATCGTAGAGGACCCTGCTCCAACCTTAGCTGTATTGCAAATCGAAACCCTCAAATCGCCGCCGCTGACCGCTCGAGACATCGCCTTAGAAACAAAAAAGGACCCTCTTTTGGCACGAGTCCTCAGCTGGGTAGAAGGGGATTGGCTGGTCAGCGCAACCAATGACACGTTCAAGCCATTTAGGAATTGTCAAACAGAGCTATTCTCCCAGAAAGGCTGCATAGTGTGGGGAGACAGAGTCATAGTCCCAGAGAAATTGCAACATAGGGGATTGAAAATGTTGCACAATGGACATCCAGGCATCGTGTGGATGAAGGCATTGGCCAGGAGTTACACATGGTGGCCTGGCTTAGACAAACAGATAGAGACCTGGGTAGCAAAATGCAGCAAATGCCAGGAGACCCGCTCCACTCCTCCAAAAACTCCCCCAACTCAGTGGGAAACGCCTCGAGGTCCTTGGTCCCGTATCCTCATCGATTTTGCGGGACCCACAAGAGGACACACTTTCCTCCTAACAGTGGATGCCTATTCAAACTGGCTCAAAGTCCACAAGATGAAAAGCACCACCACAAAGGCAGTCACTAAAAAGCTGAATAAACTATTTGCTACCCAGGGATTTCCGGATGTCCTGGTCTCCGATAATGGCCCCCAATTCACTGCCCTGCCATTCGAACAGTACCTGGCAGATCGGGGCATCCGCCATGCCTTAACATCGCCAGCTCACCCTGCAGCCAATGGTAGGGCTGAGCGAATGGTTCAATTTGTAAAAAATACCTTGCAGAAAATGGACCACAGTGACATTGACACAAAATAAACCAGATGCTTCTCCTCCAGCACATAACCCCAAACAGTACCATGAACAAAACCCCAGCTGAACTCCTGATGGGCCGGAAACTTCACTCGCATCTCGATTGCCTCCACCCAAACTACACGCCGGAACAACCCCTGGGATCCAGTAGCAAGTGTCGGGCATTCCATTTGCAAAAAACTTCTCGGGTGACCCATTGTGGGTCCCCGCTACCATAACGCAACTTACGGGACCCCGATCCTATCGCCTACAAACTGCAGATGGTAAGATGTGGAAACACCACATAGACCAACTCCATTCCAGATTAGCACCTAGTCCCATCTCAGCCCCAGAACCTCTAGCTGGGGGGTGAGGGAACATTGAGGAGGCCGAAGAAGAAATGATAATTGAAACCCAACAGCCTACACAACCAACCAGGGGATACTCACCATCAGAAGGAGAACCGAGCCAGGGAGTGGCCTCACTGCATGGCCTCACTGCGTGACAGCACTGCTATGGAAACAGATCCAGGGAACCCAGAAGACAGCACTGGCGTAAGCAGGGAAAGCAGCCCAGGGCCACAATTTTCACCATCCAACCCAACTAGCAGCCCACCGGAACCAGAACCAGGACAGAAACCGGTGGAATAGCGCAGGTCAAGCAGACAGGTGAAGCGACCTGCCTATTTACGAGAATACGTCACCCCACCCCTCAGATGGAACCTAGGGGGGAGGGGTGTTATGGACTAAGCAAACACAGCGATACAACCCTAAACAGCTTTTACTTTACAGCAGGCTTGTAATCCTGCACTTCTCATTGGCCCATGAATAGCGAGTCGTGATTGGTCATTTTTGGCCAGTCTGATTGGCTGTTAACGGGGCCCCCTGATTGGATGCTTGTGAAAGCGGTAAGCTCAAATCATTGGTTGTTTTGACAGCAGCCAGTTCTATAAAAGAGCTGCTGCTGCCCAAGTCTTTGCTCTGTTCTTTCTGTACAATAAAGAGTTGAAGTCACCGTTCGATGCCTCATCTCCGTTCCTTGCGCCCATGCCAGGACTTAACATTTACATCCTCCATATTTTTATTTCTTGGGAGAAATATCTCCTAAATCTACTTATTTTTTATAAACTGAACCAATAACTCATTTCTATTTCAAACAAGGCATGTTTATTTAGCTTAGACATCTGGTCTCTTTTCAAGCTAGAGATATACTCTAAGTCAGGGATGCAAAACCCGCGGTTCACAGGCCAAATGTGTCATGCACTGGCCACGCCCACCCATTTTAGCAAAGGGGGAAAAGTAGCGATACGTCACATGATGACAATGTGACACAGTAATTTGACCCCTGCTCAAGGTAATCAAGAGGAGATCCAGGAGGTGCTATGATATTTGTAACTCCACTTACAGGGGGTCATTGGAATACATCCTTCATTTATCTTGGTACTATCTTTAGAAACCTAAATTATTTTTGGTTAACCCTTTCCCCCACAATAAATTCCCTATGAGATGAGGTGAGCTGAGACAGAGTGCTCAGCCCAAAGTTGGCTAGCTGGTTTTCATGCCTAAAGCGGGACTAGAAGTAAAAGGCCAACACCCTAAATCATTCCACCAAGTTGGCACTCTTTGTGCTGGTTTCTTTTTTCAAATCATTCAGATGATATCAGACAAACTTCTTAATAAACTTTTTGTTTTGGTGCTTCAAGAGTCTTGACTCCTAGCAACTCTTTTTTATATAATATGACAATCACAGAGAATCACAGGGTGCCAAAGAGCTCACTCCAAGAACCAATATTAAAACCCAGGTGAACTGTTGTCTAGTGTCTATTTAAACATACCTTGAAAAAGAAAATACCATTCTTCTGAAGCAGGCTTGATGATGATGTTATCTATTCAATCGAGTCTAACTCTGTGATTTTATGGACCAGGTCTGTCCACATCTTCCAATCTTGCACCATTTCATTGAGCTTTTCTATGCTCTGGCTGTTTTCAGCTTTGATTATATCCACCCGCCATGTTCTTTGACAGCCTGATTTCCTTTTACCACTAACTTTTCTAAACATAATTGATTTCTCCAGTGAATCCCCACCACATGACATGGCCAAAATAAGTGAGATGCAGTTTCATGATTTTACTGCAGCATGATTATGGTTCCTAAAATCCTGAGTGGATGAGGTCTAGCCTTGTAGATTGTTGTTTATTCACAGATGTCATCTTGGAAATAGAACATCCTTGCAACAGAATGGAGACTAAGCTATATAATGCATCAAACTCTTTTGAGGAAAGATGAGCTTTGAATGTTATGTCTGCCTATGATCTTATTGCTAATAATCCTGTAAAATGTGATTAAATGAAAAATTAATATAAATATTATTATGAAAAAGAGTATATCTTGTTTACCTGCTACATTGGCAGTGGCATGGTTATTAAAATCCTGCCCAAGTGATCTTAATAAATATTTCAAATATTTCTCCTTAATTTTGTAATCCATTAAAATACCATCAATAATAGTTTGGATGGCTTCTTACACACTGAGCAGCCATTGAGTGTTGACAAACTAATGAGTTCCATTTATATCTCTATGCAAAAAGTGTTTAATTGATGAATTTGTAGAAAAGAAGGCAAGCCTTCTGTTTTATAGAAAGGCATGCTGTGTTGCAATTAACTGGCATTTATTAAATATATTTGTTTTACAACATAATCTTCAATGTACTAGATAGAAGAAATTGTGGAATGCAACCATAATGTACATGAATTCTAATTAACTGCTTGTTACTCTCCCACCTCAGGCAAGAAGGCTAACACAGCACTATTTCACAATTAAAAAGAGTAAAAATAATGGAAGGGGATTAATAATTCTTCCATGAATAATTCTCATATAGAAAATGGGACCCAATAAAGCAATAAAAGGCAAAGTTTATTAATACACTGAACTGGAACGTATTAAGAGAACAAAAAGCAGCAAACAGGAAGCCAAAAGCCTTGAAAAGTAGAGTTGCATCAATATTATTGTGTTGGCAATCTTAATATTCTAGTTCCTTTCCCTTGTTTGGAGAAAGGGACTGCTGCAACAGTAACAGTGATGATAAACATTAGGAATGGTGTAGTTCTCTTAGGGAGGAATTGACAGCTGCAGTTATTTTAGGGAAGGTTAAACCCGAAGTGTTCTGTCCCCTCATTTGAATTCTTGAGATCCCCGCGCTTTGATTGGCCAAAGCGCGGGGCGATCTGATTGGCTAGGCGAGCCGCGCCGATTGGCTCGCTGAGAATCTCCCGTGATTGGTCAATTCGAATCGTGGGAGATTCAAAGCGGTGCCATTGGCCGCGGCCACCACAGCTTGGAAATAAAAAGCTGCAAGGTTTTCCTTTAGCCCCAGTTCGGTTCCTAACTAAATAAAAGAGCTTGATCCACAGTCACCGACTCCTGGCTTCTTTCCACGCAGACATAACACTGGCGATGAGAGTGGGATCCCTATCCTGAACCGAAGCACGTGTCCAACGGAAGCCAGCCAACCGACGAGATGACCAGCATCGCGCCACCAACCCCCTTCAACCCCGCTACCGAGGACTGGGAATCTTCCATGGACCGATTCTACATGTTCCTCGAATGCAACGATCTGAAGGATGCCACGGGACCGAAGAAACAAGCCATATTCCAGACACACTGCGGGCCTGCAGTGTTTAAGATTGCAAAGGTGCTAGCCAAGCCCACCGACATTACCGTGATGGATTGGGTGGACCTCGAGCCGTTGCTCCGGAGACACTATGCTCCAGCCGTGCCCATCCTCATCCGACGGCACGAATTTTATCGGCGGGACCAGCGGTGAGGTGAGAGTTTCAGTGATTTCGTTGCAGAGCTGCGGCGCCTGGGAGGACTATGCGAGTTCTCCAACATGAACGAGGCCCTTCGGGACCGAATCGTGCTCGGCCTTTGGGACCCCGTTCTCCAAAGTCGGTTGATGGCTAAGGGCAACATTGCTCTCGCTGACGCCATGTCCGAAGCCGCGGCCGCCGAAGCAACCCAACAATCAGCAGACCGCATGCAGAAACCGAATGCTGGGGACCGCACCGAAAACAACAACCCGGCAAGGTCGACCAAAGCCCAACCTGCAACTACCACCCACCAGGGTGAACTCCACTCCACCTCGGGCAAGTCAGATGAGGAGGAAGACATCCACCGTCGCCAGGCAGACCGCGACCAGCACAGCCGGTGGAGTTGTAAGTCGAGGTCCGCGTGTGCCGGTTGCAGAGGCGACCACCCCAGATCCAAACGCCGGTTCTTCGACTCTGTTTGCCGGCACTGCAACAAGAAGGGCCACATTGCATGCGTCTGCCACCTCAAGAAGACCCACAGCCCCAGACGATGGGACACGAGCGAGCGGAGACGAGAGAGCACACCCCCCCAGGACCAGAGACCGGCCAGCAGACAACCGCTGGGAGCGAAACGGATGAGCCCAACGAGGTGGCGAGACCAGGCAGAGAGAAGAGACACATCAGACGGTCACCATCGGCCACGTCACAACCACAGATGCCAGAAAGGTCTACGTGAGGTAGGCATCGAAGGCGAACCCTGTAAAATGGAGGTGGACTCTCAATGGTAGCCTGGCAAGAAATTAAAAGCTTGGTGCCTACCATCCAGAGAAGGAAACTAGAAAACCAGAGACTAATCCTCAAGGACTACCAGGGAAAACGCATCCCTGTAGTCGGATCAGGACAGTTTACAGCGACCTACAAGGGACACGCTGAAAGACTTCCCTTAACCATCATTGATCGAGACCGACCTAGCCTACTGGGACTTCAATGGTTCGCACTGCTAGGCATCGCAGTCACGGGCATCGACCACATCGCCGAAGCCGACTGGGAGCAGCAACTGGCCCAGGACTTCCAAGAAGTGTTCCACGGCACCCTAGGCAAGTACTGAGGGCCCCCTATATCCTTCAGCCTAGACCCAAACGTTCCCCCGAAACGCCTAAAACCAAGGCGGGTACCGTTCGCACTCAAACTGAAAATTGACGAGCAAATTGACAAGCTCGTCAAGCAAGGAGTATTACAACCCATAGACCACGCCCGGTGGGAGACCCCCATAGTCACCCCAATTAAGCCTGATGGGTCAGTGAGAATCTGCGGGGACTATAAGGCCACCCTAAATGGTGCCTTGCAGCAAAGCGCTTACCCCGTCCCAGTAGTGCAGCATCTCCTACACTCACTGGGAGGGGGCAAAGTTTTTGCGAAACTCGACCTGGCCCAAGCATATCAGCAACTGATGGTCGACGAAAAAACTGCAGAGGCGCAAACCATAGTCACCCACCGGGGAGCCTTTAGATGCAACCGCCTCCAATATGGAGTCAACGTGGCACCTGGAATTTTCCAGAGCCTCATGGAAAGACTCTTACAGGGCATCAAGGGGGTGGTCCCATACTTCAACGATGTACTAGTTTCGGCAACCAACCAGGCTGAACTAGAGACTTGCCTAAGGAAGGTACTAACGAGGTTCAAAGAAACCGGGCTTAAAGTGAAGAGGGAAAAATGCCAGCTGTATACAGAGCAGGTCGAATTCCTAGGATACCTCCTAGACCGACACAGCATTCACCCCACCAACAAGAAAATTAAAGCCATCAAGGAAGCCCCCACACCCAAGTCAAAAACAGAACTGCAGGCCTTTCTGGGGCTACTTAACTTTTATAATGTCTTCCTGCCCCAAAAGCGACCGTGGCGGAGCCTTTGCATAGGCTTTGGACAAGGCGGCTACCTGGACTTGGGGGAAACGTGAGGAAGCCGCCTTCAGGAAAACCAAGGACCTGCTCACTTCGGATGCCGTCCTCATCCAGTACAACAAGACCCTACCACTAGCCATCACATGTGACGCATCACCCTTCGGCATCGGCGCTGTCCTCAGCCACACTCTCCTCGACGGAAAGGAAGCACCCATCGTGTTTTTTTCAGGACCCTCACCAAACCGGAGCGGAACTACAGCCAGCTGGACAAAGAGGCTTTGGCTATCGTCACTGCAGTAAAAAGGTTTCACAAGTACCTCTACGGCCAGACGTTTACCATCATCACCAACCACAAACCGCTGCTGGGAATACTTGCAGGGAACAGGGCCACCCCAAACATTCTGTCTCCCCGAATGACAAGGTGGTCCGAATTCCTGGCTGCCTACAACTACGGACTCACACACCGACCTGGTAAGACTATCTCCCATGCGGACGCCTTAAGCCGCTCACTGTTACTGGAACCAGACACTGACCCAGCACCCACGACGACCACCCTCAGTATAGAGACTCTACCCAACCTACCCATAACCGCATCAGACATTGCCCGAGAAACTAATAAAGACAAACGTCTGGCGCGGGTTTTGCATTGGGTAGAGAAAGGGTAGCCGGAAAAGGACAACGATGAGTCCGTCAGGACATTCCGGAACCGGTAAACGGAACTCTCATTACTAAAAGGGTGTATACTATGGGGGGATAGGGTGGTCATCCCAGGAAGGGAAGGTTTTGGAACTGTTACACGAGGGGCACCCGGGCATCATTAGGACAAAAGCCCTGGCCAGAAGTTACGCTTGGTGGCCAGGGATGGACAAACAGATCGAGGCCTGGGTAGCAAGGTGTCAATGATGCCAGAAAACTAGGCCAAGCCCACCCACAGCACCCATCCTAGAGTGGGAAACCCCCAGGGGACCATGGTCTAGGATCCACATAGATTTCACCGGGCCCACAAAAGGACACACTTTCTTTCTTAATAACCGTAGACGCTTACTCCAACTGGCTGGAGGTAAGCAACATGAGAACAACCACCATGGAGGCTGTAACTAAAGAACTCTGCAAACTTTTTGCAACACACGGCCTCCCAGACGTCCTCATCTCCAACAACGGGCCCCAATTCACCTCGCTAGAATTCGAAAAATTCCTAGCGGAAAGGGGCATACGACACACACTGACAGCCTCGGTGCATCCGGTGGTGAATGGTAGGGTGAAACGGATGGTTCAATTCACAAAAAAAACCATCCAGAAAATAGACCACAGGGAGATCCAGGACAAAATAAATAAATTACTTTTCATACAGCACATAACCCCGAACACCACAACAAATAAAAGCCCAGCAGAACTGCTAATGGGGAGGAAAATAAGGTCCCCACTCGATAGATTACACCCCACTTACAACCCAGAGAAACCTCCAGACTCCACCAGCAAACACCGAACCTTCGCACCAGGCGACGCCGTCTACGCAAAGAACCTAACCGGAGACCCATTATGGGTACCAGCAATCATAACACAACTAACAGGCCCGCACTTGTACCGGCTACAAACAACTGACGGACGAGCATGGAAACGCCACATCGATCAGTTAAGATCGAGGACGACCACACAAGACACCACCGACATGCAATCAAGCAAAACCAACCCCCTCAACACAAACCAAGAGGGGAGGGGATACCAAGGGAACCAAAACCCAGAAAAAAGAAACCAGCCATACTCACCTGAAAGCAGCCAGCATGAAAACTCACCAGGAAGAGACAGCCAGGCCAGCTCAACTAACCCAGGAAGACCGAGCGGGAGCAGCGAAACCCGCAGCTCAACCAACCCGGGTAGCCCAGGAGGGAGCTGTGGAGAGCGGCCCGACCAGACAGACCAGGCGGTTCCCACGACGGAGTCCGGAGAGACAGAGACCCCAACCGAACCGGCCGGGATCCAACCTACGACTGACCTGCGTAGGTCCAGTAGGCAGAGACAGAGCCCCGCCTACCTACGGGACTACGCGACATAAGTACTGAACCAAGAGGGGAGGGGTGTTCTGTCCCTCATTTGAATTCTTGAGATCCCCGCACTTTGATTGGCCAAAGCGCGGGGTTATCTGATTGGCTAGGCGAGCTGCGCTGATTGGCTCGCTGAGAATCTCCCGCGATTGGTAGATTCGAATCGCGGGAGATTCAAAGTAGTGCCATTGGCCGCGGCCGCCACGACTTGGAAATAAAAAGCCACAAAGTTTTCCTTTAGCCCCAGTTCAGTTCCTGACTAAATAAAAGAGCTTGATCCACAGTCACCGACTCCTGGCTTCTTTCCACGCGGACATAACACGAAGGATTGAAAATGAGCTTGGAAATCAGAAGGCTACAGGAGGAGCAGTGGTGGGATTCAAATTTTTTTACTACCGGTCCTGTGGGCATGGCTTGGTGGGCATTGGCAGGGGAAGGATACTGTAAAATATCCAGTCAGAGGTGGTATTTGCCAGTTCTCCGAACTACTCAAAATGTCTGCAACTAATTCTCCAAAACTGATCAGAACCTGCTGACTATCACCTCTGACTAGGAGGCTATGTGGGCTCTGTGCTAAGAGAAGGGGCTTCTGAATTTCTGCAGTTTATTTGCAAGCTATGGTTAGGCAAGTTGCCTCATAGATTTCACTAAAAAGTTTCAATAGCTTTTTGCTTGTTCACATATACAAGCTAACACTAAAATTACATCTTAATAGAAAAAAGTGGTCACTAAACAGATCAGGAAAAAAAACTCCAAAAACATTGGCGAGCACATGGTAGACAATGGTGTCCTTTTAAACTCTCCAGCAAGAATGAGTAGATGCAAAGTGATTGAACCCCAAAGCCAACAAGAACGGATCTGATGGAAATGTCCCCAACCTCCAGATCATGTTGCTAATCTGTGGGTCATGAAGTGATTTTGACTAAAGGAAACTTATCAGGTCCATGGTGGCCATGGATAGCCAAACTGCCTTTGAGATCATGTTGAAGAGAGCAGGTTGAAGTCTGGGGAGTTCCATTAAGAATGTTGCTCCAATAAAGAAGTTGCTGGACATCTGACAGGCTGGTACATAAGTAGTGATCCCTTCTCATGCCTACAGAATTCTCAGACTCTGAGAACCTTTCCAAAATAGTGAATGGTACCACACAGCTTCTATATAGGAAGGCTTTGCACACTGGGTTATCTGGTTCTCCTTAGGAAAAGTGATCTTGTGAAAAGGTAAATGAAGCAAAGCATGATGGCAGAAGGAAGTCCAAGACCTGAGGAACCCAGTGATAGGCCCAAGGGATCCAGTGAGGTGGGATGGTGGGGTAGATGGGTGGGTGGGGAAAGCTGTAGGGTAGGATGAGAAACTGTAGAAGAGGTGCTTTAGGGAGTGGGCAGGCCCTGGGAGCTCAGGGCATGCCATGTATGAGGTGTGGAAGTGTTGTAATGTGGCCCCTGGTCTGTACCAGACCTTCCAGGGTCTCCCCATCACTGAGGGACTCCATGCTTCACTTAACAACTCATGTGGTCGCTTAATAACCACAAGGGGGAAAGCCAGGATTGTGGTCATTAAGCAAGGTGATCATATTGATGCCTCACTCAATGACCACCATGACTTAAGATCATAATTCTGGTCTCAATTGTGACCATAGGTCAAAGACTATGACTCTAGATTTTAGGGAAGAACTCCATACAAATGAAGGCCAACATAAGCTAAATAACTTGCAGTGTGATTTCACATTGTTGTGTATATAATAATAATAAATAATAATAGTGTAGCATAACTTTCTCAGTAATAATAATAATAAGGCATTGATGAATTCACCATCAGTTAATTGCAAAAGGCAGCTGTATTTGGAACAACTTACATCCTTATAAGAAAGTGCAACATTAATAGTAACAGGGTGCAATTCCAGAACATTTGGAGCACCACTTGAATATCATTAGCATCAACAAAATTCACCATCAGTCAATTGCAAAAGGCAGCTTTACTTTGAACAGTAAAACCATCCTGCAATGATACTTTTAAAATTATTACAGAACATCTGCCTATCCCAGTTCTTTGGGAAGAACTCAATAAGTGGACAAAAATGCCAAATCCAGTCTAAACATCTGTCTGACTGGGCAACCAATCTTCATAATAAATAACAGAAATGTAGCCTACTTTCTCATTTCTGGTGTCTTTCAAGTACCTTAGCCCTATGATTCTATGTTTGGATTACATCTCTCAAAATTGCTAATCATCATGGCCAATTTCAAATACAGTAAGCTTGACATTCTGGTAATAGGAATACTGACGCATCTACTGTGATGAGGTTTAGGAATTCAGCTTGCATGTTACCTAATAATTGTTAATTAATTCTGTCTACCTTGGGATATCTGGGCTAAACATCATCGTGTTAAAAATACAGAGTAACTAATGGCTAAAAAATAGCATTTATTAATTTCTAGTCAAAGCAATGCAAAAAAATTTTTTTGCAATACCCAGGTAATCACATCATCACCCATGCAAGATAGGACAGACATATCATGTTTCATTTTGATAAATTTTACATAATTGGCATAGCATCTTACTTTTAAATACAGGAATTTATTTGAGGATTAAATGGAATATAATAACAGCCTAATTAAAAAGAAGTAGCTGGAGTCCTCATCCAGCTAAGTGGATTTTATGATTGTGGCTGATTGTACCAGTCAGGATATAAATCATACAGATTTACATGTTTGCAATTGGCTCGTTCCCTTCATTTTAGAATAAATGTGCCTTGGAGTCCCTTAACCTTCTACCTATGTATGCAGGGTGCAACTTCCTTTTTTCTTATTGTTCTTCATTAAATCAACCATCTGCCTTTCACAAAGTGGCCCCATTACACATGCAATTCAAAATCTAAAATGGAAATGTAGATGAGATCACAGGAAAATTAATTCACAATGCCTTTTCAAATAAGTGATATAATTAGCTGCCCATTTATTCAGTTCCAAACCATACAATCTGGAACTGAGCACACTCAAAACTGCAGAAATGGTGGTAGATTTTAGGAGAAACCCTCCCATACTGCCACCTCTTACAATGCTAGATAACATATATCAACAGTAGAGACTGTAGACAAATTTCTAGGTTCTATCATATCTCAAGACCTAAAATGGACACCTAACATGAAAAAACATCATCAAAAAAGCACAACAAAGAATGTTCTTTCTTGCGCCAACTCAAGACAACTAAAGACAAACACTAACAAACACAAACCTAAAACATCAACATAAAACCATCTTCCAAAATACAGCGTGTCAGTTGGTACATTTCTTTTGTGAAATGTCATAATATCAACAGTCTTACCCTTCCAAACATACATTCATATTACATGTCAACTATACATATTATGTTGTATTATATATTATTATAATATCATTATTAGACTCAACTATAATTTCACATAATTCTTATCAAGCAAATTTCAGTTTTAACGAATCTGAGAACATACAATTCATTTTATTATATTCAATTATATAATATCATCACTTTATATTATCTTGTATATTATACCATTCCTTTTTTATAACACATTTTACTTCTCTATTTTCTTATCTAACCATTGATAAAATAGTTTAGTCTGGGATCAATTTTTTGAGGAGATTTTTCTTTCCCACCCCTCAAAAAAAGTCCTCCTCTAAACACAAAAAAGGGCTGGACATTTAGATCCGGAGGGAACTGGGGAATGCAGAACTGGGGAGTGAGTGGGCTGCATGTGACTGCTGAGCTGCATTGTCCTTGGAACACTGGAACACTTGGAACTGTCTTGGAACACTGTCAATTTGCAGAGAACATCAGCTAGCATTATTGGACTTCATTATTGCCTCATATCAATTGATCAACTATATTAGAATATACCCATCATATTTCTAATATAGTCAGCCATTATTACATCACCTTCCAAAAACATTTGTCTTTCACTACTGTAGAAGCCTGTGAATCTATGGGACATGTATATATGATCATACTGTGCATATAAAGACATAACAAGTACATGAAACCAGAAATGAGTTTTTTAATGATACAAAAAGACTTTTAACAATGTGGAGCATAGCATTGAGCCCATACCATTTATGTTCTGTCACACACAATGATATGTCCTAGGACAACACAGAGAAACTAGTCTAAAATCATTGGTCTTTAAAATTGCTTTCCCTTCATCAACAATCCTCCAGAAATGTTAGACTACATCCAAATATTCCTGAAAGTTCCTAGCCAAAAAGAATGGATGGTGTTGATGGCTGGTGTAGTCCCATTTCAGTTCATCCTGTAATCCTCACAAGCTGGTCCAAGGAAACTGGCTTGAGTTGTGACCCAACTTTTAGAATCCTGACCATTAGGTGTTATGTCTCACCTTTCCAAGGAAGATGAAAAGTCCAAACTCTGACAAAATACAGGCAGGCAAGAAGATTCAGTATTTACAGAGTTAATTCCTTTAAGCAGACAATGTTCTTGGCATTATCACAAACGCTGCCTGCCAAGTCCCACAAGATAACCAGAAACATTAATCACTAAAGCTTTCAAGAAACAAGACACACCGAAGCTCCTGACAGAAAAGTAATACTTTATCCCATACAGATTTTCCAGAGCAAACACATCTACTTTTATCCCCTGTGGGGTGTGTCTCCATGATTCAGCTCACTCTTTGATTTGTCCACGCCTCCTACACTGCAGTTCACACTTCTTCCTGCGACCCTGCCTAGCATCAAGCCAACCTTCGTCTACTTGATTTCCTGCCAGAGGCTGCTCCGATATGCCCTCCTCCTCCTGATTAGTCTCAGGCTGTCCCTCCCGGTTATCTGCTGAAACCTGAGGTATTATCTGGGAGGAAGGCATTGCCAAAGAGGAAGGTCCTGGGGAGGAAGGCATTCCCAATTCCTCTTTCTCCTCATCTCCTGAGTCCTCTTCCTCCAACAATGCAGGCTCAGGACTCGGACCCACAACAATTAGGTATGCTTAACTTAGCAAATATGACAAGCTGAGAGAGTTGGGTTCTCCTGCTAGCCAAGTTAAGAACCATCTTCTCCTCCAAATTGCATAAAAATGTGGAACTGACAAAATCAATGCCTGTGCATGCATTTCTCTGTCATGCAATGTACAATGCTGCTATATGTTAAACATCATACCTGAAGTCACATTTGGAGAACTGAATATTAAGAAGGATTGAGTAACTCAAATGGCCAAAACAGATTACATTGGGATAAACTTTCTTTATACATTAAAGAATTTCTAATATAGCGAAACAATGGGGAATTAACAGATCTTATTTATGGTGTATTCTTCAACAGTGTGTTTCCTTCATGTCTTATACCTGGTAAGAGTGTGTGTTTTGGGGAGAGAATGGGAGTGTTTGTGTTTGTATGTGTATGTGTTTTTACCATTATTGATTTTGCATTAGTTTGACTTTTATCAGGTTTACTTAATTTGGAAATTATTGGTTAGATTGGCCTGGCTTAATTCAGGCTTTTCTCAGTTTCTAAGCATTCTAAATGAATCTTTTCTCCACCTTTGAGATCACCAACAATGATGAAGAACTCTCATTCATTCAGTGTATAGGTTTTCTGGTTTTGATCATTTCATTAGAAGGACAGCAGACATTATTAGGTGTTTATATTACAAAGGAAATAACCAAAAGGATCCAGGGGCTCTGAGACAGCCTGTGTTTTCAGATTGAGAGAAACCAATAATTTTACCAGTTAAATTAAGAAGTGTTATCTTTTAACACCAAAGCCTGCCTAGAAAGCCATACATCTTACCCCAAAGAAAGAAGTAGACATCAGCTAAGCAAACTATCCAATGATTCTGCACAATTGTTTTAGGCTGAAAATGAGTAGCTTAAAGCAGCAGTTCTCGAAGTACGTCCTGGGGGCCCAAGGGGTTCCTTGAGACTTTTCCAAGAGATCTGCAAAATCAAATAAATATGTTAACATTTCTCAGTTTTAATTTCTGAAACAGCAAATATTAATATATATCACTCACATAAATTAAGTATCTTTTGAATCCTCAGTCATTTTTACGAAGATAGAGAGATCCTAAAAATGTTTCAGAATCAGTAACTAAGACAAACTTTTCCATGACAGGTTTATAGTCCCAATAACTGGAAATTTATTCCTCTACTTTTTAAAATCCATTCCACTGCATTGTTTAAAAAACTAGTTCATTACTAAAATCATATAAAAAGACACATACTACTCAGTTAAGAGGAAAAAAGGAAATAGAAATGAACCTCGTTAACAATCTCATTAAATATGATGACACCATCATGGAATTTGCATGCTGGAAGATATTTTATGGACCAGAATTATTATTATTATTTGCCTTTTGTTCTCCCTTTCCTTTGACTTATTTTGGACGATTGGGGGTGTTCTCACCATTAACTCATTGCATTACTTCTGACAATAGTTTCGTGGCTACTTTCATATCCCACCTAAGCCAAATATCTTTGGGTCATAAACAAATGAGGATTGACTTATTCTACAAACCACCTGAGGGCTGGACAAGAAATAATGTGTGGGAACTAGTTGAAGAAAGATCCAACCTAGACAGTAAAAATAATTAATCAGTGGAATAGCTTGCCTCCTGGAGTTGTGGATGCTCCATCACTGGAGATTTTCAAAAATAGATTGAACAACTATTTGACCAAGATGGTATAAGGTCTCCTGCTTTGAGGAAGAAGTTGGGCTAGAAGACCTCCAAGGTCCCTTCCAGTTGTATGATTCTATGTTCTTTATTCTAGTATAACTATTCACTTTAGCCTACAACTTGATCCAGGGTAATGGGTATCATTCCTACCTACTTGTTTAAAAATTAAAAGGCATAAATATAATATTATTTATTTGTTAATTTTATTTTCTGCCTATCTTGCTGTGAGGCTACTGTAGGTGGCTTACAACAATAAAAAGGAAGAAATAGAAAGGACCGCAAACAACAGAAGGAAAATAATAAAACAATAAAGTAAACAACAACAAAGGAACACAACAAGAACAATATATCAATATAATTATCAAAAAGATGGATAGGTAGAGAGCAGAGAGCAAGTGAGGGATCAAGAGGGATAAAGTATATTCTTAGTTGGCTGCCCTCTTGGGATATGCTTCCATAAGTATATTTAAAAAAACAGCTAACAAGGATTGAATTATTAGAAGCCAATTTTCTATTGCGTACCCTCATTCACAATTGGAGAGTAGAATAGAATCAGTGATATCCTGAATTGGATTTCAGGAAATGATATAATATTCTTTCCCATCGCCCAATTCTATTCTATTACCTAGCACAATGCTTATTAAATACCACAGATACTTTATGTGATAATAATACCACAGATACTTTATGTGATAATTATAGGTTGCAAAGATTTCCAAGTTTCAAGTTCAAAGTTCTCCTAAACAATTTGGGGCACAGCTGCACAAAGATTATAGAAAGTCAGCACAATTTAGTGATTAAACTGTTGGACTAGAACTGGAGAAATCTAGTTTCATGTTCAATAACGGAAATTCACTGATTGAGTCAGTGAGAAGAAAATGCATCATTGCTTGGCCACACAGAAGAGACCGCATTTAGCTTCCTTACATTCCTGAAGACAAAAATAAATGAAGCTTCCCATTAACATCCCAGTTAACTTGCATTCTTCCCACTAACCTATTTAGGTTTCATTTAGAAGGAAAATGTGTCCTGCTACACCACAGGATTGATCATAACCCAATAGTTAAATTTTTCAGTCAGATTCCAGCAAACTGACAGTTCTGAAACACATAACACAAACCAAAAGATCCTTGAGGCAAAAGGCACAGCATAAATACACTTCTCCAGTTACATTTCCAGTCTTTTTGGGGGGGGAAGTCCATGCTCTGAATTCAGAAGGATGTTTAATGGGAAGAATTCAAGTCCAGAGATGCTGCGGCACCTCATTCTGAATAATGAGAGAATAATGTGAACTGAGAATAATACAGCCCGTATTTTCCCTGTGCAACATTAAGTTAAGCAATGAAAACAAACAATTGAGCATGACTATTCTTTGGAGTTAGTCACACTGATCTTTACGAACCATGCCAGGGGGATGGTACCCTGCCATAACATTGCTTTTATTCCTCCGTTTTGCTCAGAGACATAGCATTTTTATCTGGCTTACACATTAGGGGCATATAAAAAGCTACTGATCCCACCAGGAATTATCTGTATCATTTATATATTTTGTATTTCAATGTTACTACAAGGCCACAACAAAGACTGTGTAAACAACTTGTCTAAAGTATGTGGCCCCACAAATTTCAGCAAAGGCAGCTACTTAAATTAGTACCAGAGTAATTTACATTAGAACTTCCAGGCGTGTGTGTCAAAGGGTGAAGTACTGGGAATGCTTCATCTTTTAAAAGGAACACAAACTCCAAAGCATCTCCAGCTTTGAGTTAATTTGTATGACCTTTTAGAACTATACTACCACTTATTTTCCATTAAGGCCACATTTTGCAATTCCAACAGTGTCACATGGGAAGACAAATTGTATCCTTCTGTCCCTGATTGATAAATGTATTTGGAATCAGCAGGCTGCAAGTCAATGGAATACTCAGTAAATTTTCACTAGTGGCAGCACACTGGGTAGAGAGTTGCTAGTTATGGTATTAGGCTAGACAAAGGAAAACCCAGGTTTTCTCTATCTGCAGCCATGGAAAGACACTAGATGACATTGGAATAGTTACTGGCCAGTTGTTGTGGACTAAAAATGAAAAAAAAAAAAGGCAGACAAATAGACAACACACACACACACACACACACACTTTGTGAACTTTCTTGAGTTTCTACAATAAAGGCAGGATGTAAATCTAATATATAAATAATTCTTCCAATAGAAAAGAAGATATGTAGTCCAGGGTTGAACTGTGGAACCCTGGGTGCTCTTTGAAATTGGTTGTTTGCTTTCTTTCTTACCCAGCTAAGTAACAAAATCAATGTTTGACAGTGTGCCGTTTGCTCTGCTCTTCCAGGTTTGATAGAGATATGGTTTCCTCTTTGATGATATCCTTGAAAATTAATTATTGTTTCTTCTGCCTTATCTGTGTCTTGGCTGCTAGAGAGGGTATGTTCTGATCTTTTCGTTTCCTTCTTAGCTTCTTTATTGTCTCTTGAATGTTGTGTAAATGTAGTTCATCTCTACATGTCTGTTGAAAGTTGATTTGTCTGAGTGCCAAGCTTCCAGGAATTCCCTAACATTTTTTTGGATTCCCAAGCTAGGAATCCAGGATTCCCAAGCTAAATGTCCAAGCTTCCAGGCATTTCCCCATAAATCCAAGAAGAAGAAACTGCACTACACTAACACTGGCAAAGCAAGCTATTGTGCATAAACAGAGAACTAACACACATTCATCAGCACTGAAGATGTTACCTATTTGGGTAATGAGATGTCTGTACCCAAACAGCCAAGTTCAGAGAACACCAAGGACTCCATACCTAACTAATGAGCAGCTAAAAATATCAAGTTTCTGTAGTTCTTGTTCTGTCCTCATTAGCATTCTTGAGATCCCCGCGCTTTGATTGGCCAAAGCGCGGGGCACTCTGATTGGTCAGGCGAGCCGCGCCGATTGGCTCGCTAAGAATCTCCCGCGATTGGTCCTTTCGGATTGCGGGAGATTCAAAGTGGTGCCATTGGCCGCGGCCGCCGCGGCTAAAAGAATAAAAGCCGCGACCTTTTTCCTTTTGCCTCAGTTCGGTTCCAACATTCAATAAAGAGCTTGAATTGAAGTCACCGACTCCTGGCATCATTTCGCGGACACAACACTGGCGACGAAGGTGGGATCCCGACCCTGAACCGAACCACGTGTCCGACGGAAGCCAGCAGAACCACCGCGATGGCGAAAATCGCACCACCCGCACCCTTCAACCCCGCCACCGAGGACTGGGAATCGTACTCCGACCGATTCCGCATGTTCCTCGAGTGCAGCGACCTGAAGGACGCCACCGGCCCCATGAAGCGCGCCGTCTTCCTGACCCACTGTGGGACCGAGGTCTTCAAGATGGCCAAGGCGCTTGCCAAACCCGCCGATGCGACCGCGATGGACTGGGACGTCCTCGAACCCATACTTCGGCGGCACTATGCTCCAGAGGTGCCCATCCTGATCCGACGCAACGAATTCTACCGTCGGGACCAGAGATCGGGTGAGAGTTTCAGCGACTTCGTCGCCGAGCTGTGGCGCCTAGGGGGGCTCTGCGAATTCGACAACCTAAACGACGCCCTGTGAGACTGAATCGTGCTCGGTTTGTGGGACCCTGTCCTCCAGAGCCGGCTGATGGCCAAGGGCAACATCAGCCTAGCAGACACCCTCACCGCAGCCGCCGCCGCCGAAGCGACCCGAACTTCCGCTGACCGCATGTGCAGACCGAACGCTGGGGACCGCAGCGGAAATAACAACCCGGCGAGGTCGACCGAGGCCCAACCCGAGACGACCACCCACCAAGGCGACTTCCACTCGGCATCGGGCACTTTGGACGACGAGGAGGACGTCCATCGCCTCCAGACAGGCCGCGACTCACGGAACCGGCGGGTTCGTAAGTCGAGGACCAACTGTGCCGGGTGCGGCGGCGACCATCCCAGGTCGGAATGCCGGTTTTTCGAATCGATCTGCCTGCATTGCGACAAGAAGGGACACATCGCCCGTGTCTGCCGCCTAAAGAAGAATCGCAGCCCGGCACGATGGGACCAGAGCGACCGGAGGAGAGAAAGCACACCACCCCGGACCAGAGATCGCCCCTCGGACAACAGATGGGACCGGAACAGACGATCCCTGCGAAGCGGCGATAACCGGTGGAGAGAGGAGACCCATCAGACGGTCACCATCGGCCACGCCATCACCAATGACGCCCGGAAGGTCCACGTGGAGGTAGACATCGAGGGCCAGCCTTGCAAAATGGAGGTGGACTCCGGGTCCTACCTCTCCATGATTGCATGGCACGAAATAAAGCGCTTGGTGCCTACCCTACAAAGGAGGAACCTAGACAGCCAGAGACTCATTGTAAAGGACTACCAGGGAAACCACATCCCGGTAGTCGGAACCAAACACTTCAACATCATCTATAAAGGGCACACCGAAAGACTGCCCCTGACAATCGTCGACCGCGACCACCCAAGCCTACTGGGACTGCGACGGTTCGCCCCGCTCGACATCGCACTCACGGGAGTCGACTATGTCACCGACGACAGCTGGGAGCAGCAACTCACCCGAGAATTCCAAGAGGTCTTCAACGGAAACCTAGGCAAGTACCGAGGGCCCCTTATATCTTTCAACCTAGACCCAAACGTCCCCCCAAAACGCCTGAAACCAAGGCGGGTGCCATTCGCACTGAAACCCAAGATGGACGATCAAATTGATAAGCTCGTCAAGCAAGGGGTCCTACAGCCCATAGACCACGCCCGGTGGGAGACCCCCATAGTCACCCCAATCAAGCCCGATGGGTCGGTGAGGATCTGTGGGGACTATAAGGCCACCTTAAATGGTGCGCTACAACAAAGCACCTACCCCATCCCAGTAGTACAACACCTACTGCACTCACTGGGAGGGGGCAAGGTTTTCGCCAAGCTCGACCTCGCCCAGGCATACCAACAGTTGCCGGTCGACGAGCAACCGGCAGAAGCGCAAACCGTAGTCACCCACCGGGGGGCATTTAAATGCAACCGACTCCAATTCGGAGTCAGCGTGGCACCGGGCATATTCCAAAGCCTAATGGAAAGACTACTGCAGGGCACCAAGGGGGTGGTACCTTACTTCGACGACGTCCTAGTGTCGGCAGCCAACCAAGCCGAACTAGAGGGTCGCCTAAGGGAGGTCCTAACGAAATTTAAAGAGACCGGGCTAAAGGTCAAGAGGGAGAAATGCCAGCTATGCACGGAACGGGTCGAATTCCTAGGATACCTCCTAGACCGTCACGGCATTCACCCCACAACCAAAAAAATCAAGGCCATCAAAGAAGCCCCTACACCCAAGTCCAAGATAGAACTACAGGCATTCCTGGGGCTACTGAACTTTTACAATGTTTTCCTGCCCCAAAAGGCGACGGCGGCAGAGCCCTTGCATAGGCTCCTGGACAAGGCGGCGACCTGGACTTGGGGGAAATGCGAGCAAGACGCCTTCCAAAGAACAAAGGACCTCCTCACTTCGGACGCCGTCCTCATACAATATAACGAGACCCTACCTCTGGCCGTCACATGCGACGCATCACCCTTCGGCATCGGCGCTGTCCTCAGCCATACCCTCCCCGACAGAAAAGAAGCGCCCATCGCGTTCTTTTCAAGGACCCTCACCAAACCGGAGCGGAACTATAGCCAGCTGGACAAAGAGGCTCTGGCTATCGTTGCCGCCGTAAAAAGATTCCACGAGTACCTCTACGGCTGGACTTTCACCATCATAACCGACCACAAGCCGCTGCTGGGAATCCTTGCAGGAAACTGGGCCACCCCGAACATTCTGTCTCCCCGAATGACAAGGTGGTCCGAGTTCCTGGCAGCCTACAACTACGGACTCATACACAGACCGGGTAAGACGATTTCCCATGCAGACGCCTTAAGCCGCTCACCGCTACCGGAACCTGACACCGACCCAGCACCCACGACGACCACCCTCAGTATAGAGACTCTACCCAACCTGCCCATAACCGCGTCAGACATTGCCCGAGAGACTAATAAAGACAAACGTCTGGCGCAGGTGTTGCATTGGGTAGAGAAAGGGTGGCCGGAAAAGGACAACGACGAGTCCGCCAAAACGTTCCGAAACCGCCAAACAGAACTCTCTTTATTAAAAGGGTGCATACTATGGGGGGATAGGGTGGTCATTCCAGAAAAGCTACAAGGGAAGGTTCTGGAACTGCTACACGAGGGGCACCCTGGCATCGTTAGGACTAAAGCTCTGGCCAGAAGTTACGCTTGGTGGCCAGGGATGGACAAACAAATAGAGGCCTGGGTAGCAAGGTGCCAACGATGCCAGGAAACTAGGCCAAGCCCACCCACAGCACCCGTCCTAGAGTGGGAAACCCCAAGGGGACCTTGGTCTAGGATTCACATAGACTTCGCCGGGCCCACAAAAGGACACACCTTTCTCATAACGGTTGACGCTCACTCCAACTGGCTGGAGGTAAGCAACATGAAAACGACAACCACGGAGGCCGTGATCAAGGAACTCTGCAAACTCTTTGCAACACACAGCCTCCCAGACGTCGTCGTTTCCGACGACGGGCCCCAATTCACCTCGCTGGCATTCGAAAAATTCCTAGCGGAAAGGGGCATCCGCCACGCGCTGACAGCACCGGCGCACCCGGCGGCAAATGGTAGGGCGGAACGGATGGTCCAATTCACTAAGAAGACCATCCGGAAAATAGACCACGGGGAGATCCAGGAGAAAATTAACAAACTACTCTTCACCCAACACATAACCCCAAATACCACAACCAATAAGAGCCCAGCCGAACTGTTAATGGGCAGGAAACTAAGGTCCCCACTTGACAGGTTACACCCCACGTATAACCCGGAGAAGCCCCCAGATTCAAACAGCAAACACCGAACCTTCGCACCCGGCAACCCCGTATACGCGAGAAACCTGACGGGAGACCCACTATAGATACCAGCCGTCATCACACAAACAACAGGCCCACACTCGTACCGGCTACAAACAGCAGACGGACGAGCGTGGAAATGCCACATCGACAAACTAAGGTCGAGGACTACCAACCAAGAGACCGCCGATGCACAAACAGCCGAAACCAACCCCCACAACACAAACCAAGGGGGGAGGGAATACCCAGGGAACCAAAACCAAAGAAAAATAAACCAGCCGTACTTACCGGAAAGCAGCCATCATGACCCCTCACCAGGAAGAAACATCCAGGCCAGCTCGACCGACCCGGGAAGACCGAGCAGGAGCGGCGAAACCCGCAGCTCAACCAATCCGGGAGACCCAGGAGGGAGCTACGGAGAGCGACCCGGCCCGATCAACCAGCCGGTTCCCACGACGGCAGCAGGAGCAGCAGAGATCCCGACCAAACCGGCCGGGATCCAGCCTACAACTGAGTTGCGCAGGTCCAGTAGGCTCAGACGGAGCCCCGCCTACCTACGTGACTACGCGACGTAAGGACTGAACCAAGAGGGGAGGGGTGTTCTGTCCTCATTAGCATTCTTGAGATCCCCGCGCTTTGATTGGCCAAAGCGCGGGGCACTCTGATTGGTCAGGCGAGCCGCGCCGATTGGCTCGCTAAGAATCTCCCGCGATTGGTCCTTTCGGATCGCGGGAGATTCAAAGTGGTGCCATTGGCCGCGGCCGCCGCGGCTAAAAGAATAAAAGCCGCGACCTTTTTCCTTTTGCCTCAGTTCGGTTCCAACATTCAATAAAGAGCTTGAATTGAAGTCACCGACTCCTGGCATCATTTCGCGGACACAACAGTTCTCAAAAACAGTTCCCTGCTGTGTCCCATACTGTCAGTTGATCAGTGGAAAGAAATGAAGCATTGTCAATGGTTTTAAAAAATTGTACATGCAATTTCAGGAATTCCACTGAATCACAAAATTAGGATATTCTCAGGATAGTAATTGTCCTTTCCCCTTTAAATTCTTCCAACAACATTTCACTCCTCCAAAATATAGTACACATCCAGTTATTTATGTATACATACAATTGATCCTTATAGCAAATTCTTCCTATCCAACATTATTGATGGTGTTAGAATTAGAGAAAGGCATACTGTGAGTGAGAGGGATTGGAGGGATTTGATTTAGCAGAGTATGTCAATCCAGCAACAACCAAACATCCCACTGGAGAATACAATTTCAAATTATGTAGACCCAATCTTCCTCTTCCCTTTGTACCTTATAACACCTTATATTTAACTTGTGGCTCCCCCACCCACCGTCACCGCATAAACTTAGATGTATTCTTCTGTCACTCCATCTTTTTCTGTGTGTTGTGACATCCTGACTGTTAAGTTTGAGAATGGGTGAGGAGGAATGGAGACAAGCCTCTGAATGGTGAACTTCAGCTCTTTATTTACACAGTGACTTCTCAGTAAAACAACAGTAACCCCCGCCTTATATAGGCAACCCTTGTAACGTTTTTAACCAATAACAAACTAGGAACACTAGCTTTTATGACCAATAGGAACTCTCTGTTAAGGGCCAATCGGATTCCCCGGAACGGGCCAATCCGGTCCGGCCGCTTAACAGCCAATCAGAAGTGCAGGGCCAGAACCCTGCACTTACTCCAAGCTCACACTTTATTAATCATATTGCAAACACAACACCCCTTCCCCCTGGCTTCTTAGTTCAGGGCGCAGTTACATAGTCCCTTAAATAGGACGGTTGTCTTTTTAGTCTCTTTGATTTTTGTTGTATCAGCTGGTTGCAATCCTGCTGAGATAGATCGTTGTCTGGCAGTGGGGCTGCCTCTGGTTCAGAGTTCACTTCTACGTCGTTGCCCATATTTTCCACAATTCCCTGAGGTGCAAACGTTTCTCCCTCCGGCTCCGCTTCCTGAGTTTCTATTAAATTGTCGTTCCCTTCGAATGGGTTTTCTAGGACTTCATCTTCTTCTGTACCTCCCCCCCCTCAGTTTGGTCGTAGGGGAGTTGTGGACTGGCTGCTGCAAGTCGTGACCGTAATTGGTCGATATGCCATTTCCAAAGTTTATTGTCAAGGCATTGCACAAGGTAGGATCTGGGGCCGGTTACACGTACTACTGTCGCTTCCACCCACAACAGGTCACCAGATATGTTCTTTGCATACACGAGGTCTCCTACCTGGAAGATGCGACAGCGGCTACTGGATCCTAGTGGTTTCTCCGGTTCATAAGCAGGGTACAACCAGTCGAGGTGGGAGCGGAGCCTTCGTCCCAAAAGCAGTTCGGCGGGAGTTCTGCCAGTGACACTATGTGGGGTGATGTGTTGCAAGAAGAGGATTTGATTGACCTTGTCGTCAATGTTGTTGTAGTCTACTTTTTGCAAGGTTCTCTTCACAAATTGGACCATGCGTTCTGCTCAACCATTGGTCGCAGGATGCGCAGGCGAGGTGAGTGCATGGCGGATGCCGCGATCAGCGAGATACTGCTCGAACACTAATGCAGTAAACTGTGGCCCGTTATCAGACACCAGGACGTCTGGTAGTCCGTGGGTTGCAAAGAGTCTGTTTAGAACCTTGATGACTGCCTCGGAGGTCGTAGTCGCCATACAATGAATTTCAAGCCAATTTGAGTAGGCATCAACTGTAAGCAGAAAGGTGTGGCCCTTGGTTGGTCACGCGAAATCCAGGTGAATTCGGGACCAGAGTCCACGAGGTGTCTCCCATTCAGTAGGCATGGCTTTTGGTGGGGTGTTGCTGACTTCTTGGCACCAGGGGCAAGTCTTAACCCACTGTTCGATTTGCTTGTCAATGCCCGGCCACCATGTGTAGCTTCGTGCAAGTGCTTTCATTCGCACGATGCCAGGGTGGCCCTCGTGCAACGTTCTCAGCAACGCTTTTTGGAGCCGCTCTGGGATAATGACTCTATTGCCCCAGAAGATACAGCCCTTCTAGAAGAAGAGTTCTGTCTGCCTAGACTTGAATGGTGTGAAGTCATCTGATACTTGGTCCAATGGCCATCCGCGTTCTACCCAACCCAGGACTCGTGCTAGGGTGTGGTCGTGCTTGGTTTCTCTCGCGATGTCTCGAGCAGTCAGTGGCGGTGAGTTGAGTGCCTCGATTTGCAATGTGGTAACTGTTGGTGCTGGATCGTCGAGAGTCTCTGGAAGCGATGCTCGGCTCAATGCGTCGGCGTGGGCAATGGCTTTCCCCGGCCGATATTGCAACCGATAATTATAAGCAGCTAAAAATTCTGACCATCGGGTCATCCTAGGGGATAATATGTAGGGAGTCGGCTTATCCCTGGCTATTATCCCTAGCAACGGTTTGTGGTCAGTCACAATGGTAAAAACCCTCCCATACACGTATTCGTGAAATCTTTTCACAGCTGAGACGATTGCAAGGGCTTCTTTATCAATTTGTCCATAGTTCCGCTCTGTTTTTGAAAGAGTCTTTGAAAAATATGCAACAGGGGCTTCATTCCCATTAGGCAGCACGTGGCTCAAAATGGCACCCACCCTGAAAGACGATGCATCGCAGGTTATAACTAACGGCAAAGTCTCGTTATACTGCATGAATACAGAGTCAGAAGTGAGCAGTTTTTTAACATTTCGGAACGTCTGTTCTTCTCGGTGGCCCCATAACCACATTGCTTTTTTATCTAACAATCGGTGTAACGGTTCAGCGACGGTTGCTTTGTGCGGTAAAAATACATTATAGAAATTGATGAGGCCTAGGAACGCCTGGAGATCGGCCTTGCTTCGTGGCCTGGGAGCATTTTTGATCGCCTTTAACTTACTCTCAGTAGGGTGAATGCCCTGGCTATCAATCAGGTACCCCAGAAACTCAACACTGTCAGTACATAATTTACATTTGTTTTTTTTAACCCTAAGACCGGCTTTTTGGAATTTTTTTAGGACTAATTTTAACCGGTCTTGTAAAAATTTTTTGTAGGGGCTGCTATTAATACATCGTCAAAATAAGGGACCACGCCCTTAATTCTTTGCAATAACCTTTCCATAAGGCTCTGGAAGATCCCTGGGGCTACACTAACTCCGAATTGCAGCCGGGTACATTTAAAGGCACCGCAGTGCGTCACAATAGTTTGGGCCTGTGCTGTTTTTTCCACTGGTAATTGTTGATATGCTTGAGCTAAATCCAATTTAGCAAAAACTTTCCTGCCCCCCAGGGAATGGAGGAGGTGCTGCACCACCGGGACTGGATATGCAGGCCATGGCTCAAGGTAGTCCCCACAAATTCGGATTGACCCATCTGGCTTAATGGGTGTTACAATAGGGGTTTCCCAAGGGGAGTGATCGATGGGCTTCAACACCCCCTGAGCTATCAGTTTGTCGAGTTGTTCATCGATTTTCGGTTTTAAGTGAACGGAACTCAACGGGGTTTCAAATGAATGAGAGCTATTTTTGGATCTAAGCTGAATGAGATCGGGGTCCCTTTGTACTCGCCTAAGCTGTCCGCGAAGATGTCCCCGAACTCAGATATAAGGTCTTCCTCCCAGTCACAGCCACCGACTCGGTTTATGCCGGCCACTTCAATGCCGAATGGCGCGAACCATTGGAGGCCCAGTAGGCTAGACCTATCTCTATCGATGACCGTTAAAGGTAAGTACGCTGTGTGCTTCTTGAAGGAGACTCGGACTCAGCAGGACCCGACAACGGGGATTTGATTCCCCTGGTAGTCCTTGAGGATGAGGCGTTGGAACCGTAGATCTTGGCATTGAATTGTAGGGATGAGTTGCTTGAGTGTCTTCCACGACACCATCGAGAGGGACGATCCCAAGTCAACCTCCATGAGGCAAGGCTGGTTTTCGATGGCTACTGTGACTCGAATTTTCTTATTGTCCAAGGTTGAGGCATGACCGATAGTGATAGTATGGTGAGCCTCTTCTCTCTGCAAAGCTCGATTTCTGTAGGAGTGGTTTACTGGCTCTCACCTTACAGGACGGTTTCCTGCCAATTGGCGATAGTTAGCCCCTTTTGAGGCCTGGCTGGGTCCTGGCAAGCTGCGGCAGACCCGTCCGATGTGACCTCGTTTCCCACACTCGTGGCAGAGTGCATCGCGGAATTTGCATTCGGACCTGGCATGGTTGGCTCCACAACCAGCACAAGGCCTAAGGGTTTCGGGTGAGGGTCCCGGTCGGACTGCAGTCGATGGACCCCTTCTTCGTTGCTGTCTGATGATGAAGAGAGGTCATCGTGGTGCGTTGTTGCGAGCTGCCCTTCTGAACTAGGTGAGATTTCATTGGTGGTGGTACCGGAGCGCGGTTCTGACGTAGTTGTGCAGCTGACTTCTTGGTCGCCTCTGCTGCTGTGGCTTTGGCGATGGCGTTGGCAAGGCTGATGTCTCCTTTTGCCATCAGCTTGCTTTGCATCTAATCCCAGGACTAAGCGATCTCGTAGTGCCTCTTCTAAATCGGCGAATTCGCAGAGGCCTCCCAAATTTCAGAGGTCTGCTATGAAGTCGGCCATGCTTTCTCCTTTTCGCTGGCTCCTCTGGAAAAACTCGTGCTGTCTCACCAGCGTAGGCACAGTTGGGGCGTAGTGACCTCACAGGAGAGGTTCGAGGTCGTTCCAATCCATCGCCTTTGCTTCTCGGGGTTTGGCTAGTGCTTTAGCCATCTTAAATACAGTTGGACCACAATGCGTTAGGAACACCGCCCGTTTCTTTCCTGGTGTGGCGTCCTTTAAATTGTTCGTCTCTAGGAACATTTGGAAGCGATCCATGTAGGACTCTCAGTCCTCTTGGGTTGGATTGAATGGAGCGGGTGGTACGATGCCGCCGGACATGGTTCCGTTGTTGGCGTCGTCTGTCACGTGCTCAATGTTCTTCGAAGTTTTGTTGGTTCAGATGTCTCCACATCCCACCCTCGTCACCAGTGTTAAGTTTGAGAATGGGTGAGGAGGAATGGAGATAAGCCTCTGAACGATGAACTTCAGCTCTTTATTTACATAGTGACTTCTCAGTAAAACAACAGTAACCCCCGCCTTATATTGGCAACCCTTGTAATGTTTTTAACCAATAACAAACTAGGAACGCTAGTTTTTATGACCAATAGGAACTCTCTATTAAGGGCCAATCGGATTCCCTGGAACGGGCCAATCCAGTCCGGCCGCTTAACAGCCAATCAGAAGTGCAGGGCCAGAACCCTGCACTTACTCCAAGCTCACACTTTATTACTTATATACATACACAACACTGACCTTTTTGATACCCTTTCCCCTGCAAACATCCTAACATTTTGCTACCAACATATGCCAACATTTTGCTACCAAGAAACATATTTTAAGAACCATTTAGAATAGTGGGATGCTCAATTCTACATTCTTATGTCTGCTGGTGTGTTTTTTAATTGAACAGTTAACAAGTATAGAATATATTAGATGATTAGGACTTGCTTTTGTTTAGTACAGGGGTCTCCAACTTTGGCAACTTTAAGACTTGTGACCTTCAACTCCCAGAATTCTGGGAATTAAAGTCCCTAAGTCTTAAAAGTTGCCAAGGTTGGAGACCCCTGGTTTAGTACATGAGTATTTCTCCCCATCTTTTCTTATCTACCTGTGTACATTAAATGACACTAAACCTAATTTAATATTTTAAAATACTTCACATTTCCTTTCTGCTTCTGTATGTTTTTAATATTCAAAATAAAGGGAGAATGTGATTAGTATCTAGTCTGGTCTGAAATGCTGACTGTAAAAAAAATCAATTTTAAACTGCTTTGAGATTCTTTTATTAAAGGGAAGCAGTGTGTAAAATACTCAAGCTACTATATTAGCTCATTCTATATTAGCTCATTCCCACTGGGCATCATGGTAGATGTGCTATATTATAAGGCACTTCATTTGGACATTCGTGTGTGTGTGTGTGTGTGTGTGTGTACATTCCTGATAGAAATACGTCATATACACAATTCAACAATTGTAATAAAGAATTGATTAACTCACTGCACTATGAATCTGCATTTGAGTTCTTCTACACATATATTTTTTTCTCAACAGGATCTCACGTTTATTGTTGAGAAGTGATTAATGGTGAAAGAAAGGCATCACCCATTCCTCATTGGCTTAACAAGAAAACTAAAGAAACATTCACTACACAGTTTACAATATTTTTTTTTCTTCCAAAATTAATTTTCCTGTAAACAAACAAGCTTTTACCACTGTTCTCAGCGTTCAAATCAAATCAAGCCAGATTTAATCTGTAATCCATATAATGCTCAAGAACAGAACATTTTGTAGGACTCTTCTTATTTCACTTTTGAGAGAGAGAGAAAATGAACCACCCCTCAGACATGACCTTGTAGACAAATCCCATTCAAATCTTCTAGGCATAAAAAAAAAACCCTCAAGAATTCTTCATAAAATTCTTGTTCCAGTCCATGGGGGGGAAAAAGTTACTCATTCCACTTTCCATGGTGGATGTCCAAAAGAAAGTCACAACTCGGTGTTCCAAGTGCAAATATCAAAAAAATCAGGAGGAAGAGGGGTTCAGAAGGCCAGGAAACCAGGTAAGCAGCAGATTTAAAAATTAGAGGAAAAAATAGGGCATATGCCACTTGTGGATTTTAAAATCCGATAACATAGTAAAAAGACAAACAAAAAAGAAACAAAAACCCAAAAGTATATGGTCTGAAATTGCAACCAAAGCCAAAAGAAAGGGGGACAGTTTTCACTTCTACTCTATCTAGAAGGGGTTTTTTTTGTTTTTTTAAGTCCTATGTCTCTTGTGAAAGTTCAGTATTTTTTTTTTAAACTGTACGTTTATAAGAGTTTGTATGGATTCAGTGAAATAAGTCCTAATTCCTTCTGGTGTAGTTTTTCTTCCTTTTGAAAGATATCCGAGATGCACCATCTGTGTTGCAGTCACTTTGAAAGGGCCCAGCAGTTTATTTGACACAGTGTTGACGTTCCTTTTTCACATTTTCCTCCTCTTCCTGGCGTTTCTCATAGTGTGAGAAGTCATCAAAGATGGAAGTGGTGTGCTTGTAGGTAGTAATAATTTTCAGCACCTGTTTGGTCTTTTCCAGAGGAACCTCCTGAGTGTCCCTGGAGTTGATCACTGGTTTATTCTCATTGTTCTCTAGGCAAATGTGCCGCAGTTGGCTGTTGGGAATGTCCTTCACAAAAATCCACCTGACTTCAAATCGCCCCTTCCATTTGTCTTGGGACCACACACCAGCACACATATTGTAGTCCATGGCGGATTTCATTTCTGACACTCTACAGAAATGACCAGTGCCGTTGACACTGAACAGTAAATAAACAAGACCTTTTCCATTCATAGACTGATAAACAGCATCCAGTCTCTTTTTACCATGCTCTGTACTGCACCAGATGTTATATTTAATGGAATGGTGGATGTCATCTTCAGAATAACTCTTGATAATGAAGACCCTCCCATGTTTTGGGTTCCAGTCAAAATCCTTTGGGTTATAGTTGTTGATAGATCTCAACTTCTCCAAGACAGGGTGGGGCTCCAAAGGCGCAGACCCAGAGGTTATTTGAGACTGTCCTACTGCATTGCCATCAACTCCATTTTGGCCAAATCCATTTCCACAGTTATGAGGTGCAACCCAACGGACAGGTTGACCTGCCTGCTGATGAACTGGCAACTGAGTTGGTTGAGGTGGTGCAGGTGGCAGAGGTTGTAGCTGTTGTCCTGCTGAAGGCTGCATTGCTGGTGGGCTATTATTCATCCATTGATCCATTGGTCGGGGAGATATTTGGGTTGGTGGCTGACCAATATTCTGAACTAAAGTCTGGGAAGGGTTTTTTGCCACTGGTCCTTTATTATCCCAAGTTCCAACATCCATATTGTGTTTAATGGGGGGCGGTGGAAGACTTGAGCCCGCAATCCCATTCTTGGTCTTCAGCTTGAGCTGTTGTTTTGCAGGTTTGCTTGCAATATCAGCCCAGGATGTTGGTTTGGGAGGAGCAATAGTAGATGGGGGCAAGCTATTAGAAGTTCCAATATTACTGGTGATAGACCCACTGCCAATGGCAGAGCCAACAACTTTTGGGATATTGCTTGCTACATCAGTGCTGCCTAGTTTCAAGGCTGCCATTCCTTGGTCTATAGTGTTCATGCCAGGTGCCTTATTCAAGGTGTCATTAGCAAACGCTGACTGTCCATCAATCATAGCTCCACCCAATGAACTTGGTGCATAAGCAAAGTTGCTACTGTATCCTGAACTTTGAGTTGATTGCCCCTGAGAACTGTTATTACCCCAAGCAGAGAAGTCAATCCCACTTGGAAAAAAGTTAAAGCCATACTGTCCCAGAAATGGTGTGCTGCCAAGGGCCCCTGGCTGTCCAAACATGGCATCAGGGAGAAAATGAGGCTCTCTTAGCTGTCCATAAGAAGTCAAATAGGACATAGGTGGATCACCACCACCCCCAGTAGACCAAGCAGTTTCACCCAAGGAGTTGGAGAATCCAATGGATGGGCTGTAGTAATTCGGCATGTAGGAATCTGACATTGCAGTATATGTGTTGTTCAGTCTGGCCTGAGGACTCAAGTAAGGTTCAATATCATCATCATTTAAGCTGTCTTTCTGATGCACTGATCCATTTTGCACTTTGGTGCCTTGTCCCTTCGGTCTCTGCTCCAGGAAGCTGCTGGCTGACATGGCTCTCTGTTAAGTGGCGGGGTTCTGAGGCCAGCTGCTGAGGGGCAAGGTGAGGGGCGGGAGTGGCGGCAATGACGGCAGCTTTGTCTGGGGAAGGAGGAGCAGCAGCAGACACACCACGCGGATCGCTCTCGACTTCCTGGCAGACTGAGTTCTTCTACACATATTGATAAACATGGAATATTATCAAAGTAAAACTGTGGAATTCCTTGAAATTCATCACTGCCTGTGAGTTTGTTACTCTTTATCAAAATACAGCCTCTATTTTTCTCCCTCTTCTTCACTTAAAGGTTTGCATAGGTACACATTAATTTCTTCTCTGATTTTCATAGCTGGAGTTTATTTATTTATTTCCAAAACCAAAGCATTGCTTATTCATTCAGTCCATCAAGCATTGGGAAAGTCGTTATCACAACCCAATATTTCATACTTAATATTATTCAATGTACATGTATAAAGGTTCCTTATCACTCCGTTTACTTATATAATTCAATGCTATAAACACAGTTTCAGGAACAGCCATATTTTCCTTTAGATCTCAATCTCTTTTTTTTCTTAAACAACATGCTGGATGAAAAGTTCCAGAAGCTCCAATACATCCAGTAATTTTAAAGAGCTTCAGTTGGTCTATTAAAGGTATTGCTCATATAGTTATTATACTGAATAATATTAAACCATTACTTCTCATATCAATGTAAGATCTGAAAAATGAGAAAGGATAATTCAGTGGCAGTTTAAGCATCTTCAAGCCATACCAGTGGATTTCTGATCTCTGCCATTCCAAATAGCAGACATGAGGAGGTACAGTGTTGTATTCAGCAAGGAAGCGCATTATTTCCTTTACTTTTTAATTTAATTTTAGTGCAATTAGGATACAAATTAGATTATCTTCTATTATAAATGGGACAAAGATCAAATGCGAGATTTTTCTTTATGCCAATGACATATGGATAATTCCTGTGCTACTTGATTAGTAATTGTTCTTCTTCACTACCAGCCCTAGTGAGTGAAAACCAGTCATATGGTTTATATTCTGGATATAAGGTTAATTGGGGTAAATCTAATTTAGTTCCTTTAGGGTGAGATGTCTCCTCAGAATAACATACACAGTGGTAGTTTGTGATCCCTTCTAATTTCATTAAATTGTTAGGAATTTATATTCCTAATAATATTTCAAATTTTATCCAAGTTAACACGTCTACTTTGCTGGAACAAATCGCATTAGAATTTGATGGATGATATAAGATACCCTTGACTTGGTGGTATAAAATATAATTAAAATGAATACAACTCCCAGTCTTCTATTTTAACAGTGATACCTATTTTTAATCCAAAATACTTGATCAAATTGATAGTTTTTTTAAGAAGATTAATGGCCATATTTTATGACCAGCACCCCACACCATAGCCTGCACTGCCAATCATTTTAACACTTTAACATACTACATGGAAAACTAAAGCAAAGTATACAATTAACATGGCCATGTGGATCATTTGGTTGGTTATTGTATTTGATACTGTGAAATGGCATTAATTGATCCAATAAGTGGACTCTGCACCGGTGGAAAAATGCTTGGAAGGAGATAGAGCAGGAAGAGGGGAAAGAGTAGTAGAGAGAGGGAGAGTTGGAGAGGAAGAAGGAGCAGGAAAGAAGGAGGAGGAGGAGGAGGAGGAGGAGGAGGAGGAGGAGGAGGAGGAGGAGGAGGAGGAGGAGGAGGAGGAGGAGGAGAAGAAGGAGAAGAAGAAGAAGAAGAAGAAGAAGAAGAAGAAGAAGAAGAAGAAGAAGAAGAAGAAGAAGAAGAAGAAGAAGAAGAAGAAGAAGAAGAAGAAGAAGAAGAAGAAAAAACAACAAATTTGTAGAGATGCCCATCTACAAATGGAATTTAGGAAAAAGAAGGAATCTTTACAATGTTTCTATCAGTTATATGTGATATAACATAGTCTTCCTGAAAGTGAAAGCCTCCAGAAGTATTGGACTATAGTTCCCATTGGCTCTATCCAAGCTGGTTGAAATTCTAATCCAACAGTTCTGAAGAATACAAAATTCAAAGTTGCATATTGTGAAGCAGGTTATAAACCTGAGAGCTAAAGTTTGCTATGCGAATATGATATGTAAAATTTTTCAGAAGAACTTCATAAGACTATTCTCTCTCTGGAAGCTTCAGTTCACAAAGCATTTTTCACCTGTTTTTTTTTTCTCCCCAACTCACTCATGTTTTGCTGTTGTTTCTGAACAGTACACACAATTCCTTTTCAAGGAGCTCCCTCCCATCACCAGGTCAGTGAATGTTCAAAACTTCATAAATGCCAAAATAAATTTACATATCTGGAGCACCAACTGATGGCATTTTTAAAAAATTGTTTTCTAATTAATTTGATTGCATAATTAACTTGATTGCAGGAAGTACGACTTCAGCAACAGAGTGGTCAATGTCTGGAATACTCTACCTGACTCTGTGGTTTCTTGCCCAACCCCCAAAAACTTTAACCTTAGACTGTCTACTATTGACCTCACCCCTTTCCTAAGAGTTCTGTAGGGGGCGTGCATAAGCGCTCCAACATGTCTACCGTCCCTGTCCTATTGTTTCTGTTATGTCCGCGTGGAAAGAAGCCAGGAGTCGGTGACTTTGTTTCAAGCTCTTTTTATTAGGCTGGTACCGAACTGAGCATATGGGAAAACTTCGCGGCTTTTTATTTCCAAGCCGCAGCGGCCACAGCCAATGGCACCACTTTGAATCTCCTGCGATTCGAATGGACCAATCACGGGAGATTCTCAGCGAGCCAATCGGCGCGGCTCGCCTAGCCAATCAGGGCGCCCCGCGCTTTGGCCAATCAAAGAGTGGGGATCTCAAGAATGCAAATGAGGGGACAGAACACCCCTCCCCTCTTGGTTCAGTCCTTACGTTGCGTAGTCCCGAAGGTAGGCGGGGCTCCGTCTCTGCCTACTGGACAGTTGTAGGTTGGATCCCGGCCGGTTCGGTCGGGGTCTCTGTTTCTCCAGACTCCGTCGTGGGAACCGCCTGGTCTGTCTGGCCGGGCCGCTCTCCACAGCTCCCTCCTGGGCTACCCGGGTTGGTTGAGCTGCGGGTTTCGCCGCTCCCGCTCGGTCTTCCCGGGTTGGTTGAGCTGGCCTGGCTGTCTCTTTCTGGCGAGGTTCCGTGCCGGCTGCTTTCAGGTGAGTATGGCTGGTTTATTTTTTCTCGGTTTTGGTTCCCTGGGTATTCCCTCCCCTCTTGGTTTGTGTTGTGGGGGTTGGTTTTGCTTGGTTGCATGTTGGTGGTCTCTTGTGTGGTCGTCCTCGATCTTAACTGGTCGATGTGGCGTTTCCACGCTCGTCCGTCGGTTGTTTGTAGCCGGTACGAGTGTGGGCCTGTTAGTTGTGTTATGACGGCCGGTACCCATAATGGGTCTCCGGTAAGGTTTTTGGCGTAGACGGCGTCGCCTGGTGCGAAGGTTCGGTGTTTGCTGGTGGAGTCTGGGGGTTTCTCTGGGTTGTACGTGGGGTGTAACCTATCGAGTCGGGACGTTATTTTCCTCCCCATTAGCAGTTCGGCTGGGCTTTTATTTGTTGTGGTGTCTGGGGTTATGTGCTGGATGAAAAGTAATTTATTTATTTTGTCCTGATCTCCCCGTGGTCTATTTTCTGGATGGTTTTTTTTTTGTGAATTGAACCATCCGTTCCGCCCTACCATTTGCCGCCGGATGCACCGGGGCTGTCAGCGCGTGTCGTATGCCCCTCTCCGCTAGGAATTTTTCGAATTCTAGCGAGGTGAATTGGGGCCAGTTGTCAGAAACAAGGACATCTGGGCGGCCGTGTGTTGCGAAAAGTTTGCAGAATTCTTTGATCATGGCCTCCGTGGTGGTTGTTCTCATGTTGCTTACCTCCAGCCAGTTGGAGTAAGCGTCTACGGTTATTAAGAAAGTGTGTCCTTTTGTGGGCCCGGTGAAATCTATGTGGATTCTAGACCAAGGTCCCCTGGGGGTTTCCCACTCTAGGATGGGTGCTGCGGGTGGGCTTGGCCTAGTTTCCTGGCATCGTTGACACCTTGCTACCCAGGCCTCGATCTGTTTGTCCATCCCTGGCCACCAAGCATAACTTCTGGCCAGGGCTTTTGTCCTAACGATGCCCGGGTGCCCCTCGTGTAACAGTTCCAAAACCTTCCCTTGTAGATTTTCCGGGATGACCACCCTATCCCTCCATAGTATGCACCCTTTTAGTAACGAGAGTTCCGTTTGCCGGTTCCGGAATGTCCTGACGGACTCGTCATTTTCCCTTTCCGGCCACCCTTTCTCTACCCAATGCAAAACCCACGCCAGACGTTTGTCTTTATTAGTTTCTCGGGCAATGTCTGACGCGGTTATGGGTAGGTTGGGTAGAGTCTCTATGCTGAGGGTGGTCGTCGTGGGTGCTGGGTCAGTGTCAGGTCCCGGTAATGGTGAGCGGCTTAAGGTGTCCGCATGGGAGATAGTCTTACCAGGTCTGTGTGTGAGTCCGTAGTTGTAGGCAGCCAGGAACTCGGACCACCTTGTCATTCAGGGAGACAGAATGTTCCGGGTGTCCCTGTTCCCTGCAAGGATTCCCAGCAGCAGTTTGTGGTCAGTGATGATGGTAAATGTCCGGCCGTAGAGGTACTCGTGAAACCTTTTTACTGCGGCGATGATAGCCAAAACCTCTTTGTCCAGCTGGCTGTAGTTCCGCTCCGGTTTGGTGAGGGTCCTTGAAAAGAACGCGATGGATGCTTCTTTTCCGTCAGGGAGAGTGTGGCTGAGGACAGCGCCGACGCCGAAAGGTGATGCGTCGCATGTGATGGCTAGTGGTAGGGTCTCGTTGTACTGGATGAGGACGGCATCCGACGTGAGCAGGTCCTTGGTTTTTCTGAAGGCGGCTTCCTCGCATTTTCCCCAAGTCCAGGTAGCCGCCTTGTCCAAAAGCCTATGCAAAGGCTCCGCCGCGGTCACCTTTTGGGGCAGGAAGACATTATAAAAGTTTAGTCGCCCCAGGAATGCCTGCAGTTCTGTTTTTGACCTGGGTGTGAGGGCTTCCTTGATGGCTTTAATTTTCTTGTTGGTGGGATGAATGCCGTGTCGGTCTAGGAGGTATCCTAGGAATTCGACCCACTCTGTGTACAGCTGGCATTTTTCCCTCTTCACTTTAAGCCCGGTTTCTTTGAACCTCGTTAGCACCTCCCTTAGGCGAGCCTCTAGTTCGGCCTGGTTGTTTGCCAATACTAGTACATCATCGAAGTATGGGACCACCCCCTTGATGCCCTGTAAGAGTCTTTCCATGAGGCTCTGGAAAATCCCCGGTGCCACGCTGACTCCAAATTGGAGCCGGTTGCATCTAAACGCTCCCCGGTGGGTGACTATGGTTTATGCCTCGGCAGTTTCCTCGTCAACTGGCAGTTGCTGGTATGCTTGGGCCAGGTCGAGTTTTGCAAAAACTTTTCCCCCTCCCAGTGAGTGTAGGAGATGCTGCACTACTGGGATGGGGTAAGGGCTTTGCTGCAAGGCGCCATTTAGGGTGGCCTTATAGTTCCCGCAGATTCTCACTGACCCATCAGGCTTAATCGGGGTGACTATGGGGGTCTCCCACCGGGCGTGGTCTATGGGTTGTAATACTCCTTGCTTGACGAGCTTGTCAATTTGCTCGTCTATCTTCGGTTTGAGTGCGAACGGGACCCGCCTTGGTTTTAGGCGTTTCGGGGGAATGTTGGGGTCTAGGCTGAAGGATATAGGGGGCCCTCGGTACTTGCCTAGGGTGCTGTCGAACACCTCCTGGAAATCCCGGGCCAGTTGCTGCTCCCAGTCAGCTTCGGCAATGTGGTCAATGCCCGTGACTGCGATGCCTAGCGCTGCGAACCATTGAAGTCCCAGTAGGCTAGGTCGGTCTCGATCGACGATGGTTAAGGGAAGTCTTTCAGCGTGTCCCTTGTAGGTCGCTGTAAACTGTCCTTTCCGACTACAGGGATGCGGTTTTCCTTCTAGTCCTTGAGGATTAGTCTCTGGTTTTCTAGTTGCTTTCTCTGGATGGTAGGCACCAAGCGTTTAAGTTCTTTCCAGGCTACCATTGAGAGGTAGGACCCGGAGTCCACCTCCATTTTACAGAGCTCGCTTTCGATGCCTACCTCCACATAGACCTTTCTGGCGTCTGTGGTTGTGGCGTGGCCGATGGTGACCGTCTGATGTGTCTCTTCTCTCCGCCTGGCCTTGCCGCTTCGTTGGGCTCGTCTGTTTCACACCCAGCAGTTGTCTGTTGGCCGGTCTCTGGTCCTGGGGGGTGTGCTCTCTCGTCTCCGCTCGCTCGGGTCCCATCGCCTGGGGCTGTGGGTCTTCTTGAGGTGGCAAAAGCGTGCGATGTGACCCTTCTTGTCGCAGTGCTGGCAAATGGAGTCGAAGAACTGGCAGTCGGATCTGGGGTGGTCGCCTCCGCAACCCGCACACGCAGTCCTCAACTTACGACTCCGCCGGCTGCGCTGGTCGCGGCCCGCCTGTAGTCGGTGGATGTCTTCCTCTTCGTCGGACGTGCCCGAGGTCGAGTGGAGTTCACCTTGGTGGGTGGTGGTTTCAGGTTGGGCCTCGGTCAACCTTGCAGGGTTGTTGTTTGCAGTGCGGTCCCCAGCGTTCAGTCTCTTCATGCGGTCTGCTGACTGTCAGGTTGCTTCGGCGGCCGTGGCTTCAGAGATGGCGTCGGCAAGAGCGACGTTGCCCTTAGCCATCAACCGACTTTGGAGAACGGGGTCCCAAAGGCTGAGCACGATTCAGTCCCGAAGGGCCTCGTTCATGTTGAAGAACTCGCATAGTCCTCCCAGATGCCGCAGCTCTGCAACGAAATCGCTGAGACTCTCGCCCGACCGCTGGTCCCGCCGATGAAATTCGTGCCGTCGGATGAGGATGGGCATGGCTGGAGCGTATTGGTTTCGGAGCAATGGCTCGAGGTCCTTCCAATCCATTTCAGTCACGTCGGCGGGTGTGGCTAGTGCTTTTGCCATCTTAAACACTGCGGGCCTGCAGTGTGTTAGGAAGATGGCACGTTTCTTTGGTCCCGTGGCATCCTTCAGATCATTGCATTCGAGGAACATGTGGAATCTGTCCGTTTAAGATTCCCAGTCCTTGGTAGCAGGGTTGAAAGGGGTTGGTGGCGCGATGCTGACCATCTCGTCGGTTGGCTGGCTTCCGTCGGACACGTGCTTCGGTTCAGGATGAGGATCCCATCCTCGTCGCCAGTGTTATGTCCGTGTGGAAAGGAGCCAGGAGTCGGTGACTTTGTTTCAAGCTCTTTTTATTAGGATGGTACCGAACTGAGCATATGGGAAAACTTCGCAGCTTTTTATTTCCAAGCCGCCACGGCCGCAGCCAATGACACCGCCTTGAATCTCACGCGATTCGAATGGACCAATCGGCGCGGCTCACCTGGCCAATCAGAGCGCCCCGCGCTTTGGCCAATCAAAGCGCAGGGATCTCAAGAATGCAAAGGAGGGGACAGAACAGTTTCTTTTATTTTTCTTATATGTATCCATTTAATGTATTCATAACTATGTTTATACTTATATATGTTATCTTGTAAGCGATTGACAAAGCAAAATAAATAAAAAATAAATAAAAAAAAATAAATTAAATTAACTGGTGAAAGCATCAGAAAAATTACCCTGAGAGAGAAGTGTAGAAGAATGAAGCACGTATTTTGGGGGGGGGGGGGTTGAAGTAGAGAGAAAGAGAGAGATGGCCCTGGGAGCAAAGGACCAGGATGTAGAAAGGGAGAAATGCAAATAAGGATTCCAAAGCACTGCAGTTGCTTTAAATGAGGTGTAAAATATGCAGATGTTTTTCATCAGCTTCCAAGGAGAGGGCACTGAAAACGCTCCATTCAATAAGGGAGCCACTCAGAAAGTTTAGCCATAATGGGACAACTTCATGTTGTTAAACAGGCAAGGTAAGGCTAAAAAAATTACACAACATATGACAGGATTGAAAAGTATTTCCTATAAATCTATCCCCCAATTACACATGAAGGTTTTCTTTCCCATTCAGTATAACTGCTTGTACCACACAGTATTAACTTCTGAAGCTCTTTCTGGAACTTTAAGATCAATAGTCATGCACAAGGCAGATGTAAATCAAATACAATAAGATGGCATAATGAGCAGCAAGAAATCAACAATCAGTCACTCCAGTGCTTGCTCTTAAGCCTGGCAGTTAAAATGTAAATACAACTAAAAGCTTGAGAATATAGAATAGTTCTCAGTTCAGGCCTAAATAATGACAAAATAGTTGTTGTGCAAGTATTCTTGGTGTTAAGTACTTGGACATGGGTTGGAGTAAATGGAGACAGTCTTTGAATGTGAACTTTCAGCTCTTTATTGCATAGTGACTTCTCAAAACAATAACAGTGAACTCTGCCTTATATAGGCAACCTTTGTGAGAATTGTCCAATAGCAAGCTATGAACGCTAGCTCTTTAAACCAATAATAATCCTCTGTTAAGGGCCAATCGGATTCCTAACAACTAACCAATCCGATCTGGCCACCTAACAGCCAATCAGAAGTGCAGGGCCAGAACCCTGCACTTTACCTCAAGCTCATACTTTATTAATTATGGTACATAAACAACACCCCTTCCCCCTGGCTTCTTAAATTACGGTGTAGTTATATAGTCCTTTAAATAGTCCTTTAATTTCGGATTTTCCTTGGACTGGTTGATTGCAATCCTGTTGAGGTAGATTGTTGTTTGGCAGAGGCTCTGCTTCTTGCTCAGGTGCAATTTCTTGTGGTGCAAACAATTCTCCTTCCTGCTCCATTTCCTGAGTCTCACTTGATTCGTCGCTCCCTTCGAGCAGGTTCCCTGGAATGTCATCTTCTTCTGTACCTCCCCCCCTCGGTTTGGTCATGGGGGAGTTGTTGACTGGCCGTTGTGAGTCGTGACCGTAATGGGTCGATATGCTGTTTCCACAGTCTATTGTCACAGCATTTCACTGCGTAGGATTTGGGGCCGGTCACTCGCACTACCGTTGCTTCTATCCATAACAGATCGCCTGATAAGTTTCGTGCGTAAATGCGGTCTCCTACCTGGAAAGTGTGATAGCGGCCACTGGATCCTATTGGCTTTTCCGGTTCATAAGCAGGGTGCAACCGGTCGAGGTGGGAATGGAGTCTTCGTCCCATCAGTAGTTCGGCGGGAGTTCTGCCGGTGACGCTATGTGGAGTTATATGTTGCAAAAAGAGAATTTGGTTGACTTTGTCATCGATATTGTCATAGTCCATTTTTTGCAGTCTTTTTAACAAATTGGACCATGCGTTCTGCTCGACCATTGGTCGCAAGGTGCGCAGGCGAGGTGAGCGCATGGCAGATGCCACGGTCAGCGAGGTACTGCTCGAACATTAATGCCATGAACTGTGGCCCATTATCGGACACCAGGACCTCAGGCAATCCGTGGGTTGCAAAGAGTCTATTTAGGATCTTAATCAGTGCCTCAGAAGTTGTGGCCGTCATACGATGAATTTCTAACCAATTGGAGTATGCGTCGACTGTCAGCAGGAAGGTATATCCTTTGGTTGGCCCCGCGAAATCCAGGTGGATTCTGGACCAGGGTCCACGTGGCATCTCCCATTCAGTAGGCATGGCTTTTGGTGGGGCGTTGCTGGCTTGTTGGCAATTGGTAAACGCTTTGACCCACTGCTCGATTTGCCGGTCCATGCCCGGCCACCATGTGTAGCTTCGTGCAAGCGCTTTCATCCGCACGATGCCGGGGTGGCCCTCGTGCAGAATTTATAGCAGCGTCTTCCGGAGTCGTTCTGGGACAACGATTCTATTGCCCCAGATGACACAGCCTTTTTGGGGAAAAAGTTCAGTCTGTCTTGCTTTAAACGGCGCGAAGTCATCTGGGACTTGGTCCAATGGCCATCCGCGTTCTACCCAGCCTAGGACTCGAGCTAGGGTGTGGTCTCGTTTGGTTTCTCTCGCGATGTCTCGGGCAGTCATATGGCAGCGAGTTGAGTGTTTCAATCTGCAACGTGGTTGCCGTTGGTGCCGGATCGTCGAGAGTCTCTGGAAGCAGTGCTCAGCTTAATGCGTCGGTGTGGGGAATGGCTTTCCCCGGGCGATATTGAAGGCGATAATTATAAACAGCTAGGAATTCTGACCATCGGGTCATTCTAGGGGATAATATGTAGGAGGTTGGATTGTCCCCGGCGATTATCCCAAGCAATGGTTTGTGGTCAGTTATAATGGTGAATGTCCTTCCATATACATATTCATGAAATTTCTTTACAGCTGAAACGATTGCAAGAGCTTCTTTATCAATTTGTCCACAGTTCCGCTCTGCATGTGAGAGAGTCTTTGAAAAGTATGCAACAGGGGCTTCGTTCCCATTAGGCAGTACATGACTCAAAATGGCACCCACCCCGAAGGGCGAGGCATCGCAGGTTTTAACTAATGGTAAAGTCTCGTTATACTGCATAAGTACAGAGTCAGATGTGAGCAATTTTTTAACATTCCGGAACACTTGTTCTTCCCGGTAACCCCAGACCCACAATGCTTTTTTATCTAATAACCGGTGTAACGGTTCGGCAACAGTCGCCTTGTGCGGTAAAAATACATTATAGAAATTAATGAGGTCTAAGAATGCCTGGAGATTGGCCTTGTTACGTGGCCTGGGAGCATTTTTTATCACCTTTAATTTACTTTCGGTAGGGTGAATGCCCTGGCTATCAATCTGATACCCTAGAAACTCAACACTGTCAGTATATAAGTGACATTTATTTTTTTTCACCTTAAGTCCTGCGTCTTGGAATTTTTTAAAAACACATTTCAAACGATCCTGCAAGATTTTTTTGGTAGGGGCTGCAATTAATCGTCATCAAAATACGGAACCACGCCCTTGATTCCCTGTAACAACCTTTCCATGAGGCTTTGGAATATCCCCGGGGCTACACTAACCCCAAATTGCAATCGAGTACATTTAAAAGCACCTCTGTGCATTACAATTGTTTGGGCTTGGGCCGCCTTTTCATCCACTGGTAGTTGTTGATAAGCTTGAGCTAAATCTAATTTAGCAAAAACCTTTCCGGCCCCCAAGGAATGGAGGAGGTGCTGCACCACCGGAACTGGATACGCATTCTGCTGTAGGGCGTGGTTTAAAGTGGCCCGGTAGTCCCCCCAAATTTGGATTGACCCGTCTGGCTTAATGGGTGTTACAATAGGGGTTTCCCATGGAGAGTGATCGATGGGCTTCAACAACCCTTGAGCAATTAGCTTGTCGAGTTGTTCATCGATCTTAGCTTTAAGAGCGAATGAATTCGACGGGGCTTCAAGCGAATTGGGGCTACTTTTGGATCTAGACTAAATGAGATTGGGGTCCCCTTATACTCGCCTAAACGGTCCGCGAAGACATCGCTGAACTCAGAAATAAGGTCTTCCTCCCACTCACAACCACCGACTCGGTTCACGCCGGCCACTTCGATGCTGAGTGGCGCGAACCATTGAAGGCCTAATAGACTAGGCCTATATCTATCGATGATCGTTAGAGGTAAGTACGCTATATGCTTTTTGAAGGAGACTCGGACTCAGCAGGACCCAACCACAGGGATTCGATTTCCTTGGTAGTCCTTGAGGATGAGGCATTGAAATTGGAGGTCTTGGCGTTGGATTGTGGGGATAAGTTGCTTGAGTGTCTTCCAAGACACCATCGAGAAGGACGATCCCGAGTCGACCTCCATGTGGCCAGGCTGGTTCTCAATGTCTACCGTGACTCGAATTTTCTTAGTGTCCAAAACTGAGGCGTGACCTATAGTGATAGTATGGTGAGCCTCTTCTTTTTACAAAGCTCAATTTCTATAGGAGTGGTTTACTGGTTCTTGCCTTACAGGACGGTTTCCTGTCGATTGGCGATAGTTGGCCCCTTCTGAGGCCTGGCTGGATCCTGGTAAGCTGCGGCAGACCCGGCTGATGTGGCCTCGTTTCCCGCACTCATGGCAGAGTGCGTCGCGGAATTTGCATTCGGCTCTGGCATGGTTTGCTCCACAGCCAGCGCAAGGGCATAAGGGCTTAGGGCGAGGGTCCCGGTCAGACCGCAGTCGATGGACCCCTTCTTCGTCGCTGTCTGACGATGAAGAGAGGTCGTCGTGGTGCGTCATTAGTAGCTGCCCTTCTGAGTTGGGTGAGATTTCACCGGTCGGTTGTGTTGCTGGAGTGCGGCTTCGCCGTAATTGTGCAGCCAACTTTTTGGTCGCCTCCGCAGCCGTGGCTTCGGCAATGGCGTTGGCAAGGCTGATGTCACCTTTCGCCATCAGCTTGCTTTGCACGCCTAGCGCATCTAATCCCAGAATTACTTGATTTCTTAGTGCTTCTTCTAAATCGGCGAACCCGCAGAGGCCCCCTAAATTCCAGAGGTCCACCACAAAATCGGCCACGCTCTCTCCTTTTCGCTGGTTTCTCTGATAAAACTCATGGCATCTCACGAGTGTAGCCACGGTTGGCCCATAATGGTCTCTCAGGATGGGTTCTAGGTTGTCCCAGCTCATGGCTTTCACTTCTCGAGGTTTGGCGAGTGCTTTAGCCATTTTAAATACAGCTGGGCCGCAGTGCGTCAGGAACAGTGCCCACTTTTTTGCTGGTGTGGCGTCCTTCAAATTATTCATCTCAAGAAACATTTGGAAGCGATCCATGTAGGATTCCCAATCCTCTTGGTTTGGATCGAACGGAGCGGGTGGTACGATGCCGCTGGACATGGTTCCATTGTTGGCGTCGTCTTTCACGTGCTCGGTATTGCTTCCTGGCTTCTTAGGTTCAGACATCTCCAAATCCCACCTTCGTCGCCAGTGTTAAGTACTTGGACATGGGTTGGAGTAAATGGAGACAGTCTTTGAATGTGAACTTTCAGCTCTTTATTGCATAGTGACTTCTCAAAACAATAACAGTGAACTCTGCCTTATATAGGCAACCTTTGTGAGAATTGTCCAATAGCAAGCTATGAACGCTAGCTCTTTAAACCAATAATAATCCTCTGTTAAGGGCCAATCGGATTCCTAACAACTAACCAATCCGATCTGGCCGCCTAACAGCCAATCAGAAGTGCAGGGCCAGAACCCTGCACTTTACCTCAAGCTCATACTTTATTAACTGTGGTACATACACAACACTTGGGAGGGATAGAAATCACTCTTCTAATCTCTGAAGAAAAGGACACCCAGAAGAGATGCTTGACTAATTATCTCAACTTGACAACACAGCTCAATAGTGGAGTCAAGCATTAGCAAAGTCTCCGACAGATTGATCAAGTGTAGCCTAAGGGTGAACAAAGCATTGTCTGTGGTAACAATTTTATTCTGTTAGAATGAACTTCTGATTGTGAAAATAGCACAGACAAGAAGGACGTAAAGCTGTTTTCAAGAGAAGATACTATCTCACAGCTGCACCAGCATCAGTGGATACTGGTATGGAATTTCCCATGCTCTTATGTCAGTCTAGTGGATGAAGTATAGAGTCGTTCCCTGTTGGCTTAGCCAACAGTATAGACTGCTCCATTTTGTGTTATGTGAGTGAGTTAAAGGAAAACATGAAAATGGAACTGTTGAAAGAAATATCCTTCTGGGTTCAGTTTCAAGTGGGGAAAAAGACACTGGAAACATGGAGGCTATTTGGAAAGATGGTTTGATGGTGGATAGCAGGACCACGTGGCTTGGAGCTCCAAAGTGAAAAAAAAAAAGGATGATCACATTCTTCAGGTGAGAAGGTCAAGAAGAGAAGACCAAGATGCTGAGAAACCCTTATGTAACCTCTGTTGGCCCCATCTTAGTGTTTCCTGTTCCTGTGTAAGAAATATATCCCATTGGCTGTCAGACTCCGGGGGGGGGGGGGCTTAGCTTACTTTGTAGGCTTTGTCTGGCTTCACTTGAGTGTTGGCTAATACAATCTTCCCAGGCCAGGTGGTGAGATGGGTAGACCCTTTATTATGTAAAATACTCTTGGCCTAGGCCTTAATGGCCCATTAGCAAAGGTGGGGGGGTGAGTTTCTGCTTCTCTCAGTTTCTACTTTACTCTTTTTAGGGGAAATATTCTTCCTTTTTAATATTTCCCAGGATATTTCATTTTTCTAGGAGAGGGGTGGGTGCTAACTTTCTATAGAACCAATCACAGTTTGGGATAACCAAGTGGTTATCAACACTTGCATAGTGGTTGACAACACTTGCATAGTGGTTGGCAACACTTGCATAGTGACCTTTGTTGTTGTGAATGCATAATACCAATAAAGTTATCATTGAGCTTGAAGTCTGGTGCAGGGTTCTGGCCCTGCACTTCTGATTGGCTGTTAATGGCACGATCGGATTGGCCCATTCAGAAGCATCCGATTGGCCATTAACAGACCATTCCCATTGGTTAACGGAACTAGCGCTCCAGGTTTGCTATTGGTTAAGTAGTTAATGAGTTGCCTATATAAGTAAGACTATAGCAGCCATTGAGCTGAGCGGTCACAATATGTAAATAAAGAGTTTGAAGTACACTGTTTCCACTGGCTCGTCTCCATCATTCGCACCCATGCTCCAGACTTAACACTGGCGACGAAGGTGGGATTGGATGACATCAGAGCCAACTAAGCCCATGACTGAAGCGCACAACGACGAAACCATGTCCGGCGGCGCCAAACCACCCGCTCCATTCGATCCAGCTCAAGAAGACTGGGAGTCTTACATGGATTGTTTCCAAATGTTTTTGGAAACAAATAATCTAAAGGATGCCACGGCCGGGAAGAAACGGGCGGTATTCCTGACGCACTGCGGCCCAACAGTTTTTAAGATGGCTAAGGCATTGGTGAAACCGGCTGAGGTAAAGGCCATGGAATGGAATGTCCTTGAACCACTACTAAGGGCCCACCATGCACCCGCCGTTCCAATGCTCGTAAGATGACACGAGTTCAATCAACGGAACCAGCGGAAAGGAGAAAGCGTCACCGATTTAGTTGCAGACCTCCGGAACTTGGGAGGCCTTTGTGAATTCACCGACCTGGAGGAGGCTTTGAGAGACAGAGTAGTCCTCGGGCTCGACACTCTAAATGTGCAGAGCAAAATAATGGCAAAGGGTGACATCACCCTTAAGGACGCCATAGCCAAAGCCACGGCAGCGGAGGCAACCAAGAAGTCGGCTGCCCAACTACGCTGAAATTGCACTCATGCCCACCAACTGGCCGGCGAAATTTCACCCAACACAGAAGGGCAGCTTTCTACGGCCCACCATGAGGACCTCTCTTCGTCGTCAGACAACGACAAAGAAGAGGTCCATCACCTGCGGACCGATTGGGAACGACACTCAAAATCCCAACAACCCTGCGCAGGCTGCGGGACCAACCATTTTTGCTCTGACTGCAAATTCCGCGACGCACTCTGCCACAAGTGTGGGAAATGAGGCCACATTGGATGAGTCTGCAGAAGCCTCCTTGGACCCAGCCAGACCTCAAAAGGAACCAACCTCCGCCAATCGACAGGGAATCGCCCTGTAAGGCAAGAACCAGTAAACCACTCCTACGGAAACCGACCCGTGAATCGTCTAGTGAGACGAGAAGAGGCTCACCAAACACTCACTACTGGCCATGCCTCTTCATTAGATGCTCAGAAAATTCGGGTCAACGTGAACATTGAAAATCTGCCCTGCCAAATGGAAGTAGACTCGGGATCATCTCTCTTGATGGTCTCATGGAAGACCCTCAAGCAACTCATCCCCACTATCCGGCGGCAAGACCTTCAATTTCAACGGCTCGTCCAAAATGACTACCAGGGGAACCGAATTTCAGTGGCAGGATCCAGCCGAGTCCAGGTTACATTCAAGAACCACACGGCGTACTTACCCCTGTCGGTGATCGATAAGGACCGGCCTAGCCTGTTGAGCCTACAGTGGTTCACACCACTCAGCATCGAAGTGGCAGGCATTAACTGAATCAGCGGCCATAACTGGGAGGAAGACCTCATCCGCGAATTCAAGGATATCTTCGAGGAAAAGCTAGGCGAGTACAAGGGGACCCCGATATCCTTTAGCCTTAATCCAAAGATAGCTCCCATCCGCCTTAAGCCTCATCGAGTTCCGTTCGCTCTAAAACCGAAAATCAATGAGCAGCTTGATAAGTTGATTGCCCAGGGAGTTTTAAAGCCAATGGATCACTCCCCTTGGGAAACGCCGATTGTGACACCCATTAAGCCGGACAGCTCCATTAGAATTTGCAGGGACTACCGAGCCACCCTAAACCACGTCCTGCAACAAAACCCATATCCGGTGCCTGTAGTACAGCACCTCCTCCATTCCCTGGGGGGCGGAAAAGTCTTTGCTAAACTAGACTTTGCTCAGGCTTACCAGCAATTGCCGGTTGACGAAACAACGGCACAGGCACAGACTATCGTAACACACCGAGGTGCCTTTAAGTGTACGCCGCTTCAATTCGGAGTCAGTGTAGCCCCAGGGATCTTTCCGAGCCTAATGGAGAGACTATTGCAGGAAATCAAGGGCGTTGTCCCCTATTTCGACGATGTGCTCATTGCTGCCCCCACTCAAAAAATCTTGTGGGAGCGTTTAAGATTAGTATTACAAAAATTTCAGGAAGCAGGCCTGAAAGTTAAAAAAAATAAATGCAAAATGTGTACCGATCGTGTTGAATTCTTAGGGTACCTAATTGACAGTCAGGGTATTCACCCTACTGATAGTAAATTAAGAGCAATAAAGAACGCTCCCAGGCCCCAGAACAAAACCGACCTCCAGGCGTTCTTAGGCATCATCAACTTCTATAATGTTTTCTTGCCACACAAAGCGACTGTCGCTGAACCGTTACATCGTCTTTTAGACAAAAAAGCAAACTGGGCATGGGGTCACAAAGAAGAGCAGGCATTCCGTAATGTAAAAAAACTACTGACTTCGGACGCCGTGCTGATGCAGTACAATGAGACTTTGCCAATAAACATAACCTGTGATGCATCGCCTTTCAGAGTGGGCGCCATTTTGAGCCATGTGTTACCTAATGGTAACAAAGCCCCTGTTGCTTACTTCTCAAAGATGCTCTCGAAAATCGAGCAAAATTACAGCCAAATCAATAAGGAAGCCCTGGCGATTGTATCAGCAGTTAAAAGGTTTCATGAGTACGTGTACGGCCGGAATTTCACCATTGTAACTGACCACAAACCATTGCTGGGGATCATTGCTGGGGACAAACCAACCCCCTACATACTTTCTCCCAGAATGACCCGCTGGTCAGAATTCTTGGCTGCCTACAATTATCGGCTACAATATCGTCCAGGTAAAGCCATTCCCCACGCCGACGCGCTGAGCCGTACACCGCTTCCTGAAACTATCAACGATCCTGCACCAACGATGACAGCGTTGCAAATCGAGACACTCCACATGCCGCCATTGACTGCCCATGACATCACGAGAGAAACAAAACGCGACCCCATTTTGGCGCGAGTCCTCACGTGGGTGGAACGCAGATGGTCATTGGACCAAGTACCAGACGACTTTGCACCATTCAAAAGTCGTCAAACAGAGTTGTTCTCACAGAAGGGCTGTGTCATCTGGGGCGATAGAGTCATTATCCCAGAACGGCTCTAACAGACGCTGCTAAGAACCTTGCACGATGGCCACCCTGGCATCGTGCACATGAAGGGCCTTGTACGAAGCTACGCGTGGTGGCCAGGCATCGATAGACAAATCGAATCATGGGTTAAAACTTGCAAGAGATGCCAAGAAGTAAGCAACACTCCACCAAAGGCAACCCTGACCGAATGGGAGACGCCGCGGGGACCCTGGTCCCGCATCCATCTGGATTTTGCTGGGCCGACCAAAGGCCACACGTTCCTGCTAACCGTCGACGCCTACTCGAATTGGCTCGAGATTCACCAAATGAGCAAGCACAACCACTGACACAGTCATCAAAAGACTAGAAAGACTTTTTGCAACCCACGGATTACCAGACATTCTGGTATCCAACAACAGGCCCCAATTTACTGCGCTACCTTTTGAGCAGCACTTGGCTGACCGGGGCACTCGACATGCGCTCACTTCGCCTGCGCATCCTGCTGCAAACGGTAGGGCTGAGTGCATGGTTCAATTTGTCAAAAAGACTCTTCAAAAGATCGATTACGACAACATCGATGAAAAAATCAATCGGATCCTTTTCTTGCAGCACATTACACCTCACAGCGTCACCAACAAAACTCCCGGCGAACTGCTAATGGGACGAAAGCTCCGCTCTCACCTCGATCGGTTACACCCAGCCTACGAACCTGAAAAGCCACTCAGATCCAGCAGCCGATGCCGTACCTTCCAGGTAGGCGATCTAGTATTCGCTAAAAACTTTTCAGGCGATCCGCTGTGGGTTGAAGCGACTGTAATCCATGTAACCGGCCCTAGATCATACCTCATTCAGTGCCCTGACGATAGACTTTGGAAGTGCCACATAGATCAGCTACGATCGCGGCTACCACCTCGTAATTCTGAACTCCCTTGTGATCAAACTGAGGGGGGGGAGATGCAGAGGAAAGTGAATTACTATTCGAAGGAAGCCTTTTTGAAGAGACTGATAATGGAATGGAAACGCAGGAACAGGAACCAGGGACCGGAGTGAATGCACCTCAGGAAATGGCCAGTGATATTGATGACAATGAAAACGCGAACTCAGAACCAGAGGCACCCTTACTGCTAAACAACGATCTACCTCAGCAAGAGTGCAGCCAACTGCCAGGCACCTTGCGAAAATTGAAAAAAACTAATTAAACAACCGTCCCACCTTAAGGACTATGTAACCGCGCCCCGTGGGCAGAAGCTGGGGGAAAGGGGTGTTGTGAATGCATAATACCAATAAAGTTATCATTGAGCTTGAAGTCTGGTGCAGGGTTCTGGCCCTGCACTTCTGATTGGCTGTTAATGGCACGATCGGATTGGCCAGTTCAGAAGCATCCGATTGGCCATTAACAGACCATTCCCATTGGTTAACGGAGCTAGCACTCCAGGTTTGCTATTGGTTAAGTAGTTAATGAGTTGCCTATATAAGTAAGGCTTGAGCAGCCTTTGAGCTGAGCGGTCACAATATGTAAATAAAGAGTTTGAAGTTCACTGTTTCCACCGGCTCGTCTCCATCATTCGTACCCATGCTCCAGTCTTAACATTTGTCTTGATATCCAGTAATTCCTTGAATAAAACTGGTCTCTAAAGCAGGTCACATGGTGATATCCTATTTATATCTGAATGCTGATTCAATGGGAAAATCTCAAATCTTCCTTAAGGTGAAACTTTCCCTGATGGACTTTTTCAAATTGTTACCATAGAGGACCTGAAGGCAATTACCTGAACACACCAGTCCATAGATATAGATGATCATGAGGGAGATGTTATCTCTGAATTACTGAAAGAGTAATTCAGAAATAACATCTGAATTCATCTGAAAGAGGCATACTGGGACAGTCCCTGTTTATGTCACCTGAGAGATGCCCATTGAATGGAGATCCTTTATGTCAGAGGTCCCCAAACCCCAGGCCATGGAATAGTTCTGGTATGTGAAAAAATTGCCTTCTATAAAACCAATCCCTGGTGCCAAAAAGGTTGAGGATCACAATTGTGTGTGTTATCTGAGTGCCTCTTTTAATCTCTGAGCAATATTATGTGTGGTCGATTTCCCCATCCCACCTCCAATTTCTGACTTGCATCTTGAATTCTGAGGAAAATAGTGGAATTATTCTTCTTTCAGTCTCTTCCCACAGCCTCTTGTCCATTCACTCTCATCCTACTCATTTTCATGCCAGTGATGATATTGCTGGACTCCTGTCACTGACCTAGCAGAGTCAGCTAGAATGCATTGATTCTGATTGCCTATGCACAACAGATCAGGGATATGGTGCATTGTGGTTATACTCTGGCAAATAAAGACAGAAGAAGAGAAGGGCTTACAGCATTATTGTGCCATTGCTGACTACCTGGTGGGTTTTTAAAAAGCCTCCCCACCATGGGGAAGTTATACTATTCATGTATATATTTAGGTGCATAGTCTATGGAAACAAGCTGGTAATTGGCAGTAGAATGCTGGTGGCAAATATCAAAGGTGTCTCTCCATCTCCATGTGCTACATTTCATACACAAGCTAAATGCTAAGAATACTGCCACAATTGGCTTCCCAAGCATGTGTGATTCTATGCACCCTGGACCTGCTGTTGCATCCTATTGGTTTTGAGGATGCCTACAAGTTACACTGGCTGCTTTGCCTTCCTTTGATGTGCAGGTTAGCAATAGATCAGTGGGAGCTTCTTTATTCTACCACAAACCTCCCTGAAGTGGAATATAAAATGTCCTTACAAAATCCCAGCCCAGTTGTTAATGAAAGCAGCTTCTCTTGGTGGCTGAGATAGCAGTGGAAAATGTCAGCCTGACCATTACCACTGACTATTCACTTAGCTGATGGCAATTCTGACCTTTGCTGTGCCCGGCAGTAATTTGTTTTTGCATGTACGGTGGAACTGAAAAGCAGCAAGAGAGAATGAGGAAAGTGATGCATGCTGTAGCCTCTTCTTCTCAGTGCTTGCCCAGAGATGGGTTTCACCTAATGTCTTTGAATTCCGCTACCTGAAAGCTCATAATAGTAGCAGTGAAGCAGTTGTAACCAGAATACCCCTGTCAAAATAGCTGGGCTTTCAGTAAGGAGAATAGCTACCCAAGGACTAATAGCACATGCTTCAAGGTTTTCTGTTATCTAACTTCTATTCCAAAGGAATGGATGAGATGTTAAAAGTCTACTTTCACAATAATGATTGCAATCATAACAACTCCAAGACAGTTGCTGTTAATTTCTCTTAGCAAAACTCTTCAGATTAAAAGAGCAACAAGAAGGAAACTCCACAGGTTTCCTGTCAACCAATCAAAGTTTATGAGTCCCACCATCTTCTGCCATGCTAAGAACAGCTGGAACAATTTAAACAGAGGTGGATAGAGAGGTTAGCTTTTTCTGCCCTGGCCAGGAGGCACTTTTCAAGCAATTAAAGGAAGTGGATAACTTGTGTGCTGTAAATGTTCCTGTTTATTAATCTATCTAGCCAGGAATAGACTTTAATCTAAAACAATAATATACCACCTTTCCCCCATCTGGAATGCTCAATACCAATGTTTTAAATCCTATAATAGGAGTCATAGTCCACAATATTTGCAGGGCAGCAGGTTGGGTAGGATGTTGATCTAATCTGACTTTCCATGACAAAGCTTTCCCGAGTTGGAGGCATTTAGAATGGGAAACAGCAAAAGTTGAACATGGGACATTTGTACAAACCATAAACTATGGCTTGGGAATGGAAAATCCAAGAAAAGAGTTTAATAGATACCAGTGCATAATGTCTATATGTCAACATGATGTGTATATTTTACAAATGAAGTAGTTTCATGGGATTTTAGGGTATAGGAAGACAAGATCTTGTGAAGAAATGATTTCTCTTGGAAATGGGAGAAATATAGGACTGTTGAGTATAACATCCCAAACTAATGAGAATATAAATTATATCTAACATTTTGTTTACTTTTTTAATAACATTTGTACACAGAGATACAGGATTCTAATTCACAGATATACATCATCTTACACTTCAGAGATGGGGCAATTGTGAGCATGTTCAGACCCTTGTCAAGACCAGCCTTCCCCAACATGATACCCTTCAAATATGTTTGACCACAGGATCTATCATTCATAATTACCATGGTCACTCAGGTTATTAAAGATTATTATTGCATCATGCATCTTGAAAGCATGAAATCAGAGAAACAAGTTGAATGTTTAAGCCTGAAAAATTCCTGATTTAGAAGAGTGGCTATCAGATTCTGTCATAAAACAGGTAAAACAAATATAAGTTTCTCTCACTCATCAGTATTCCATGCAGGTGACAGCCATAAGTCATAATCTATCTATACCATTCTTTGGCTGATTATAGAAATCAGGACTAAGCAGGGTATGCCCGATTTCCTTATTTTAAACTCTTAGGCTAAAAGACAAGCTCTCATAGCCCTAGGCTGGAAGTTCCAGGATTCCTCTACACCAATAATGATGGGAGGTGGAAGATTAATAATATGTACTCCTATGTATTTTTGCCATATATTGACCAACAGGAGCAGTGTATGGCCCATTTCATATAGGAAGTTATTGGTGTATTAGTACGTTATCCCATCCTATTAATATTCCCTTCCCACCTCTATGAGCGTTATGTGTCTTCTCAATCTCAGATTCTCTACCAGAGGCCTGGTAGTTTGAGATTTCAATGCAATATCTTAGTTGTTTCTAGCATTGCACTCTTCTGGACAGAGAGCTCTGATGTTGCTCCTGCAGTCTATTGGAGCTACTCTCCGAGCTTAGCAGTCACAGACCCTAAATGTTCCTACCATCATGGGATCACTTTGGCCTTTACTTTCCATATCCTCTTTGGGCCCTGGTACTTCTCCAGTTCTCATACTTCTTCCTGATATTGCTGGCAGTTGGCAATGCTACATATATCACCACTGCTGTCTGTATATCTGCTGTGTCACCAGCTGGTAGTTCCACCTCATCAATCTTAACTACCTGTTCTCTTTTGGCTACTATCTGGTGGCATTTTTCCAGTCTGAATGACACTCCAGTGTCCTCACTGTAGATTTGTATCAAGTGGATCAGCAAGTCAATGCATCTGTCACTCTTAGCATTCAACTTGATGGCTTTCCTACATTTGCTTATAACTATTTTGGAAGGTGATACCTTTAGCATTATCTTCTATGAATAGGAGGAAAATCTTGCCTGTGTTTGTTATAGCACAGCATTCATACTAAGGAGCAAAAGATAAAAGTATTGATTGAAGAGTACTATTGTCCCAAACCAAACAGTGAACTCGCAACTGCCTTGAGCTATATACTTTAGGAATGAAGTACCTTAGGGTTGTTTACATAGGTCAAATGCTCTGCCCATTGACCAAAGTTGTCCTCCTCATAGATGTTTTTAGCTCATTAGGTGCCCTGCATGAATGAATCCATGATAGAGAGGAAACATCAGAGTTCTAGAGAAATGGTAGATCTGTTCCACTTTCCTCCACACTGTGGTACAAATCCTGCTTCCAATATCATAAAGGTATTCCCTAATAACAATATCTTCTGCAGAAAACTTTATTAAAAATGAGATGGCAAAGAAAAGCCACGCAGCTGCAGTAGGTCTTGGTTTGGAAAATGTTCTCAGTTTTTCGGATCTAAATCAATCAAATGCTTCAAAACATTCCTCTCACAACCTTCACATTTTTCCAACCTCAAATTTATTACATTCCTTTTGCTTTAGAGAGAGAATAAGTGGAGAATACTGTGCCAGGTCAATGCTATGAATGACAAAGCTTTAATTCAGTCTAATCCTCCTGAATTTATCAACTTACTCACCACAAAATAAAGGTACATACAGATACAAAAATACAGACAAATCCTCTTTAATCCACCTTTCTATGGTGTCTTTTTCACCTCTGCTCAGTAGGTAAGCTGATGTGAAATCTGTATTGATTTGTTATATATTTAAAGAGGCCCATGCTTGGGAACACAGAATTGAAATAGAATTGCATTTAATTGCTTTTAGTGTTTGTCAAACAAGACAAATCGGGAGAAGGCAGTTCACCTGAACTAAAAATAAAAGAGGCAGATGTATTATAGAACTATTTACAGGAGCATCAAACAAAAACAAAAACAAAATCCAAGCACAAAGTAAGAAAAGGGTTTGCTTTAGGTCCAGGCAGACACAGTCATTGCAATGAATGCAGACAACAAATAAGGTTAGAAGTAAGCCAAGTATTCTGGAAAGCCAATAAAAAATTATTTGCCTCTTTTCCAACAATCCCTTTTCTTTCTCTTGCATTCTGGAGTGCTTTCCTTCAACAAGCATTTCATGCCAACTATGTTATTCACCCACACAATTGATTTAGTGCTTTGGCAACTGATTTTTGCCAATGTGGAGCAGGGGGCAAGCTTGGTCTATAAGGAATGCATTGTGAATTGCATACTGAAAAATTGGCAGGACCAGTTTCAAGAAGGGGACAAGACAAAAGAAAAAGTGAACAAGAAAAACTAGTTGGATTAATTAAGAATAGTTAATATATATTATATGAGTAATATATATTAAATACTCAATGTGATTAATGTGTCCTCTCTAGAGTTAAGGTTGTTTGTTGTTTGTTTTGTTAGCTCCCCAGAGTATTCTCAGGAATGTCCTATTAGTAAAAAATTTCTCAGAGTTTTCCCCATTTCCTTCCTATCCCACTTCAGCTCTCTTTCTCTTCTGACTCTGACTATGCAATTCAGATGTTTACTCGACTAACTCTTTCTCCATAACAGGACAGACACAGTATAGGTTCTTAGCTGTGGAGAGACTGAAGTAACCCAGGCCTTCCTATCCCTATGTTATTTTCTATATAAAGCTTATTTTTCATTGCAATAGTGGAGGATATCTGTAGCTCGGCTATAGGATGAGGGTGAAGGTCCATTCTCCGAGCTTGTAGGTTGGTTTTCTGTTTTGTTACCAGGCTAGGTAACATCTTCAACAGAATTTAGAGGTTGTCAGGGCTTCAGGTATGGGATTGTCAAGTGTTGTGATGGGTCAGCTGTGAGTCATCAGTGAATGTTGTAATGGGTCTTGAGATAAGTCTTGTGACAAGGCGATTACATCAGGTCAGGTTCATTGAAAGATGAACTGTGGTTGGGTGTTGCATGGATTGGTTGAGTGTTGGTGCTGTCTCTAGTTGGCTATATGGTTGATTTGGATTCTGAGGGGTTTGTAGGCTGGTTGTAGGTCAATGTGTCTGTTGACTGAATTGCTTGTGGAGTACTAGGCTTCGATGAACTCACGAGCATGGTGAGTAGTAGCATGACTGATTTTTGTGTTGCTCCAATTGAACTGGTGGTGTTTGGTGTTGGTAGAGATTAAGGATTTGGGAATGTGGCATTTGACCACCAGCTGGTGTTCAGGGATCCTAGTTTTTAATTGATGTGAGTCTGTCCCACGTAGAATTGGTTGCAATGGTTACGATTGATTTTGTATATTACATTGTTTCTTTCATCCTTCAGTATTTTGTCTTTGGTTCTGGATAATTCCTGGTGAAGTGTGGCTGTGGGTTATTGTTACCCTAGGGGTTGGAGGATTCTGGCTGTCATTTCTGACATCCCTTTTGTGTATGGTAGAGTTAACTTTTGTGTGGTGGTTGGCTGTGTGGTGTGGTGTGGTTTGGATGCTGTGTGTTGAAATATGAAGTTTTTTGGATAGCCGTTACGGAAAAAGATGTTGAGCAGCCATTTCTCTTCCACTTTTCTTAATGTTGTGGTGCTGCAGAGTATCCTGGCCCTTCTGAATAGGGTCTGGACACAGCTTCTTTTGTGTGCAGTGTGGTGGTTGCTTGCAAAGCTGAGGATCTGGTCCATGTGTGTGGGTTTGCAGGAGCAAATCCTTCACCCTCATCCTTATTTCTCATTTTAATTTCACAAAAGCATCAGCATCAAGAATATTTATTTTAAAAGCTGGATCCCAATTCTAATGTTTCTCTCCCCTGCAATCTTTCCACTGCATAAAGCTGTTATCGTATAACAGTTAAGAAAATTTTCAAACAAAGCTCCTTCCTCGTCCTCCTGCTACAATCATGAATATTTGTGCCAGAGTTGTGATCCAGATGTTATTATCTTATATTTTCTAACTGTTTGTTCTGCTCTTGGAACTTAAGAGCAAACAAACTTTAACATGGAACTGAAAGTAGGCCTAGATTATGTTTAGCATCAGAAAAGCCTGAGGTTTTGCTGAGTGTGTTTCATTAAGATGGTTTTGAGAACAGCTAATAATTCTCGTAAGGCAAAAGCAAACCAGCTTTCTGTCTGAGAGCACCCTGGAAAAGAAATAGAAATAGGTAAGCAGCTGCACCTGAAAGCAACAGCCTCAGAGATAAATAAATAGGCATACAGACTGATTGCAACAAATTAGGGGCATTAAAAGGAACACAACATTCTTATTTTTGCTCTTCCAGAGCCCTTCAGAATGTTCCTGCCCAGAAGAGCAGAATCAACAAAGAGACAAGAGCTCTAAGTTGCAAAGTATTGTACAAAATGGAACACCTTTTTCTCAAAGTATATTGATTCCAAAGCCACTGGGTACTCTTTCCTTTGATGGCAAAGTAGATTGTCAGTAACTCAATTTCTCTCCTTCTTTTCAACTACTCTCCCTCCCTTGTTTCTTGATTTGTTCTGGTGCATTGACATACTTGGCGTCTTCCCACAATATATGGACATTACATTTCCGATGTTTCAGGAAAATCAGGATCTCTTTGAATTTGCCAATTTGGTCTGAGATTTAGTCAAATCTAAGGCATATCCCATCAAATAAGTACTGAAATACTGTAAGTCATTCTTACAGAAGAAATTCATAATTGGCTTATCCTGCTATCTAAACCCTGGATAATCAACCACAAATTCTCTAAAGAAACATTGTAAAAGGGACATGCCTATATGCAACAGCATATAAGAAGCATGATTTCTGAAAATAGCTATGTCATTTCTTTCAATAGGAATGCATGGTGCTTTTTTTTAACAGTATTATTATTCATTGACATTTGCCAGCTTGGAATGATAAGTGGCTTCAGAGCAATTTATAAAAAAGGGGCACAACTGAACTTCAAGCTGAAGTATCCAGAGTATAGATGTATTCAATTAATTTCATTAGACAAGGGATCTCCAAAAAGCTGAAAGGCTTCAAAGCGGCTGAGGAGATAAATTGTCCTTCCAATTCATTCTCATGGCCAACTGCCACTTGGGAGACTAGTTAAATTATTTTTCCCCCTTCAATAACAGTGGAAGAATTCTGTAAATAGATTCATGAACAGGAAATGCTTTTAGCATACAAACACAGAAGTGGCCTTGATTGCTTTCACACTTGACTTTTTGCGAGAGACTGGGAAATATTCTTCATATTTATCACTCTAGAGAATTGATTTTAAAGGAATACCACACACTCCAGAGGTTCATAATTGCCTTTGCTAGATGGATGGCTTTTACACTAAGAAAGGTTTTGGGGTGGAAGAAGTGGGCAATGAGATTTTTTCAGTGATTTTTAAAGGGGGGCAGAAATAGATGTGTCAAAAGAAGAAAGATAAATGGTATTCCAGTGGGTGACATCCAGTGGATCCATAAAATATAAATAGAAATGAAGAAAGCAGTTTCACAATATAATGGTATTCAATGTATAAAACATTTTCAAAGCAAAACCAATCCACTTTTGCCTGTCCCTCTCACACACTTTTTCATTCCGTATTATAAGATAATAAGGTTGGAAACATGGAAATGAAAAGAAAACATCCTTTAGGATATGTGTTATAGTGTTTATTTGAAGAGTGTGATGTATTGGTTTGGCCCACTCAATCTTTCTGTCTCAGCTGCAAGACTTGAATCAAGAGCCTGGGGCCTGTTTCTTTTTTTTTTAAACAAATTTTATTAATTTTACAGAAAACACAGTAAAACATAAACAAAACTAAAAGATCTTTTCTGAAGGTTGTCTGATCCCGGGTTGAAACTCTTCACACAGACACAAATTCAAACATCATATTCACTTTATATATCCTTCCATATCTTATTATCATTTTCTTTTATATATATATATATATAAACCATTTTTATCAATTTTATATAAACAATGCACAAAGCATAACAGCTTATAAGTTCTTTTCTAAGAAAAAATAATAAAAGAAGAAAACCAATAGAACATAACAATTCCAAATTATAATATCAATACTTTATCTATTTAACTTCATATCTTATCCCAACTTCTCCTTTTCATCCAAATTATTTCTTATTAATTAATTTTTTTTTGCCTTTTTTCAATATACAAAATCCAAAAAAAAACATAACAAAACCTTTATATATCCTTTCATATCTTATTACCATTTTCAATAATATTCTTTGTCCGTTTTATTTCCAACTATCCATTCATCTTTTTTCTTTTATTATACTTCTCCTATACACCAATTGGAGTAACGTCTATAACTCATTAACCTAACTTAAAAGTACTTCATATAACAATTTTTCTTGGGATTCTGTTTAATAGATTCTAAAATTACACAATGAATTTTATACTCTAAATACACATATAAAAAACACAATCTTATGTACCCTCCAAAATCCCTCTTTTATCCTAAATTAAATTCACCCATTGTCTCTGAATAAACTTTTTTTCTTTAGATCTTGCTTCCCCCCATTAAGGCTTCTCCTCCCCCCCTTTCTCTCTTGCTTATTCTTCTCCTTGCCCTTTTTACCCCTTTGTCTTTCCTCCTCCCTTTTCTTACTCCCTTTCCTTTGCTTTCTAACCTTGCCTCCACCTTTCCGCTCATTTTTCTCTTCTTTGGTTGTTTTTATAATTCTTAAAATCCCCTTTTTCTTATCCTTTTTCTCCTCCTCCCCGGAAAGAACCCATTGTTCATCAAAGATGGCATCTTCTTCCTCTTCTTCTTTGTCCCAGTCCTTTTGCTGCGTAATCAACTTTTCATAAGTACATAACGCCATTTCTAAGAATTGAAACAAAGTGCCCAAAGTATCTTCTTTTTTATATTTTTGATATTTAGTCTTTAATTCATCCACAAGCGATGCCATCATGAAAAAAGAAACTTTTCCCAAAACAACCACAAATATTTTTAATCAAAAATAATTCAAAAACAAAAATTCCAAAAATTAATACTTTTCTTCCTTCTTCTCTTTCTCTTTCTGGGGTTAATGTTTAATCAAAGAGGTCCAATTACCATATACCTTTCTTTGGGATTCTAGGCAATCTCCTCCTTTTTCAGCTTCCTCTCCAATTTTTTTTTTCTCTCCTTTCCCACTTGCAATATCAATTTTAAATAATCAGAAATCCATACCTCTAATAAGGGTTTTCCAATTTCTTAAGTTTTTCAATGTCCAGAAACCCTTTTGTCCTTTAGCTTCAACTTTCAGAATAATTCACTTTCAATGTCCAATATGTCCAAACATATCTGCTGTTTCCATGGGGTGGGAGAGTGAAGAAAAAAAAAGTTCCCTTTAACAGCTTCTCCGCCGCTTTCGATCTTCTTAGGGATACAATGTATCCTCCAGCAACTCAAACAGCTCAGTTCCAACAAATTTACTTGACCCGGCTCAGACAGCACTTTCACTCTTCTTACTTCCTCCAGCGCAATCTTACCCGGTTGCTGGCTTCTTCGTGGCGGCCATTGCTGACCGCCGCTCCACCGCCTTGGGAAAAAGGGGTTTTTCCGGAGGAGGAGGGGGTCTGCGACACCCCCAATCCCCTGTCCGACTCCCCTCTCTCTTCAGCTGTCCCTACAGGGCAGCCATATCCCCCTGACCCATCTGGATCGGGGGTACCTCGGCAGCTAGCACAGCAGGAATTGTGAGCAGTCGCGAATTCCTGCTGCCCCGAAGCCACGCGAAACCAGAAACCCAGCCTGGGGCCTGTTTCTGACACCTAATCTACTAAATTGTGATAGGATTTTATACACTTAGGAGTATATAAAGAAACTGAGATACAAAACAATAGAAACTGGAACAAAAAATAGAAATAACTTCTGAATTAGTCATAGTGCCCAAGACATAGTGCCTCAACATTTTCTTCACTATGGACTATGGTCGCAGAAATACCAAGGCTTAATTCAAGATTTAAATCATAACATTTCTTCAAGTCTTTGTGTACCTCCTAAGATGATATCATGGACCTCCAGGGATCTGTGGACCACAGGTTGAGAACCACTGATCTTAGGACTTCAAGTTTCATCTTTCCTGGGTTAAGGGAATCACATTCTATATAAAATGCACCCAAATTCCATCTCTTGTTCAAGCCATAAGCTGTATGTTCTCCTATGCTACTTGAAAACTAAGCTCCTGAAAAACTCATTGTACTATATTAGCATACTCCAAATCCTCACAACTGATTGGTCCAGATGGACAGCAACCTGATTGGTCGAAAGCCCAGGTGTGATTGGAGCACTAGGAATCTACCGCAATTGGCTGTGCCGATCACGGGAGATTCAAAGCGCTGCCATTGGCCGCAGAGCCGCGAGCCAGCCCTATATGAAAGGCTGCCGCAGCTTGTATTATCCAGACTATTCTACTCCTGAAATAAAGAGCTGAACTCACTAGATGGTCTCGCGTCTCCTTTGAACCGATCCACCACAGATCTAACACTGGCGATGAAGATGGGATCGTGAGGCTAGGAGACCACCCAGCACGTGGCGAAGTGGCACGCAGCAACAGGCAGCATGGCTGGCAACAACTCACCACCCACACCCTTCAACTCTGCTATAGAGGACTGGGAATCCTATATCGATAGGTTCCAGATGTTCCTCGAGAGTAGCAAACTTAAAGATGCCAATGGCCACAAGAAACGAACCATGTTTCTCACACACTGCAGGCCTGCGGTGTTCAAGATGGCCAAAGCCTTGGCCAAACCAGAGGACGTCAAGACCATGGAATGGGGTGACCTCGAGCCCCTACTAAGAAGCCACTATGCCCCTGTCGTGCCCATCCTCATCCGGCGGCACGAATTCTACAGGTGGGATCAACGCGAGGGCGAGGGATTTGGCGATTTCATGGCGGCACTACAAGACTTGGGCAGCCTATGCGATTTCGCTGACCTGGACAAGGCACTGCGAGACCGCATCATCCTGGGGCTCCGAGACCCCATCCTCCAAAGCCGTATCATGGCAAAGGGTGACATCACCCTCACCGATGCCCTCACTGAGGCCACTGTGGCTGAGGCGGCCAAAAAATCAGCAGCTCGGATGTGACAATTGAGCATCGCACCATGACCAGTGGCTGGCAAAATGACTTCGACCCCCAAGAGGCGACCCGAAACTGACCGCCGGGACACAACCATGCACCACGGTGACATCAACTCCTCCTCAGAGACTGAGGACAAGGAAGAGGAGATTCACCGCCTGCAAGCAGTGCGGGAGTGGCGGGAACCACGAGGTCGTAAGTCAAGGTTCCAGTGCTCTGGCTGTGGAGGCGATCAACCCCGTTCGGACTGCCGTTTTCTCGATGCCATTTGCCAGCATTGCAAGAAATGGGGGCACATCGCCAAGGTGTGCTGAAATAAAAGGCACTACAGCCCGCGACGATGAGAGGGCAGCCCCGACGGCAAGAGAGCACCCCCATCAGACACCGAGATTGCCAGACGGAGAGCCGCTGGAGCCGAGAAGGTCAGAACAGGCAGCTCCATGAAGCAAGACAAAGGGAGGAAACACACCAGACCGTCGTCATCAGCCATTCCTCCACAAGCGACACCAGGAAAGTATACGTGACAGTGGGGATAGAAGACCAGCCATGCGACATGGAGGTAGACTCCAGGTCCTTCCTCTCCGTGGTCGCATGGGGCACCATCAAGCGCCTGGCACCCACCATCTGCCGCCATGAACTAGAAGACCAAACACTGACCCTCAAAGACTACCAGGGAAACCGCATCCCTGTAGTCGGCAGAGGCCATTTCAAAATCACCTTCAAGGGTCACACCGAAGTGCTATCCCTGACAATCATCGACTGAGATCAGCTGAGCCTATTGGGACTGCAGTGGTTCGCACCCCTGGGCATCAGAGTAACCGGCATGCACCACATCGAAGAGACAGAGTGGGAAGCAGCGTTCGTGAAGGACTTCTGGGAAGTCTTCAATGACAGCCTAGGCAAGTACCGGAGGTCCCCTATCTCATTCAATATAGACCCGAGCATCGCCCCAATCTGCCTTAAGCCAAGGCAAGTGCCATTTGCACTCAAGCCCAAAATCGATGAGCAGCTACACAAGCTCATCGCACAAGGGGTACTGGAACCAATCGATCATGCCTGGTGGGAGACCCCCATAGTCACCCCCATCAAACTGGATGGGTCCGTGAGAATCTGTGGTGACTACAAGGCCACCCTGAACCACACGCTCCAACAAGTGCATACACCATCCCAGTAGTACAGCACCTTCTGCACTCACTGGGGGGAGGCCAGATTTTCACAAAACTCGACCTGGCACAAGCCTACCAGCAACTGCTGGTCGATGCCACAACCGCAGAAGCCCAAACCATTGTAACACACTGGGGGGCTTTCCGCTGCAACTGGCTCCAATTTGGAGTCAGCGTGGCACCCGGTTTCTTCCAAAGCCTCATGGAAAGACTCCTCCAAGGCATAGAGGCGGTGGTGCCCTACTTCAATGACGTGCTGGTGGCTGCGAAAAACGAAAAACAACTGGAAGCCTGGTTGAGGGAGGTATTGCAGAAATTCAGAGACTCGGGACTCAAAGTTAAAAAAGGGAAATGCCAAATGCCAACTACAGGCAGAGAGGGTTGAATTTCTAGAGTACCTCCTAGATAAGCAAGGGATCCAGCCCACGGAAAAGAAACTGAGAGCCATAAGGGAAGTGCCATGGCCCAAAAATAAAATGGAGCTACAGGCTTTCTTGGGACTGTTAAAATTTTACAATGTCTTCCTGCCTCAAAAGCTGACCGTGGTGGAACCATTGCATAGGCTGTTAGACAAAACAGCCATCTGGAGCTGGGGAGCACAAAGAACTTGCTAACATCTGATGCGGTACTAATCCAGTATAATGAGACCCTGCCATTAACGGTGATATGCGATGCATCACCCTTCAGGATCGGTGCCATCATCAGCCACCAGCTACCGGACAGGAAGGAAGCACCCATCGCTTTCTCATCAAGGACACTTTCAAAACCGGAGAGGAACTACAGCCAGCTCGACAAAGAGGCCCTAGCAGTCACCGCCAGCATCAAGAAATTTCATGAATACCTTTACGGTAGGACTTTTACAATCATCACAGACCACAAGCTGCTGCTAGGGATCCTGGCAGGAAATAAGACCACACCAAACATTCTATCACCAAGAATGACAAGGTGATCCGAATTCCTAGCAGCATACAATTACCAGCTGTTACACTGACCCGGAAAGGACATTGCACATGCAGACGCACTGAGCCGCTCACCCCTGCCTGACCTGGAAGACGACCCGGCACCCACGACAAAGGTACTTCAAATAGAAACAATATCCAACCCACTAGTGACCACGTCAGACATTGCCAGAGAAACAAAATAAAAACAAGCAGCTGGTGCGAGTCTTAAGCTGGGTTGGAAAAGGGTGGCCGAAGGGGACAGGGACGAACTATTCAAACCCTTCCGAAACAGACAAACTGAACTTTTTACTGAAAAGGGCTGTATACTTTGGGAGGACAGAGTGGTAATCCCGGAAACATTACAGGAAAGGGTATTGGGGATGCTGCATGAAGGACATCCAGGGATGGTCAAAATGAAAAGCTTGGCCAGAAGCTACGCATGGTGGCCAGGAATGGATAAACAGATCAAAACCTGGGTAGCCAAATGCAAACAATGCCAAGAATCCAGACCCAATCCTCCCGCTGCCCCAACCCAAGAGTGGGAAATGCCAAGAGGTCCATGGTCCAGGATTCACAAAGACTTCACAGGGCCAACCAAGGGGCACATGTACCTTATCACAGAAGATGCTTACTCCAACTGGCTGGAGGTAAGCACCATGAAGTCTACCACAATGAAGGTGGTAATAAGGAAACTGAGTAAACTCTTTGCCATGCATGGCCTGCCAGATGTAATAGTGTCGTAATAGTTCACCGCACTAGCATTCGAACAATTTCTGGCAGGCCAAGGCATATGCCATGCGTTAACCGCACCAGCAAATCCGGCGGCGAACGGGCAGGCGGAACACAAAGAAAGCCATCCAGAAAATAGAAGCAGCCAACATACAGGACAAAATCAATAAAATGCTCCTCATTCAACACATCACACCTAGCGCGACCACAAATAGAAGCCCGGCAGAACTAATGATGGGCAGGAAACTACGGTCAACGCTGGATAGAATGCACCCAACATACAACCCAGAAAAACCCCCAGGTTCCTCCAGCAAACACAGAAAGTTTAACATAGAAGACACAGTATACGCTAAAAATATCTCAGGGGAACCACTCTGGGTACCAGCAATGATCACCCAAATAACCGGCCCCTTATCATACCGATTAGAGACAAGCAATGGGAAAAACTGGAAACAGCACATCAACCAACTAAGGTCAAGAATAGCCGTTACCAACAACCATACACCCGAGCAAGAAACTAGAAGTGGGGGGAAATGACAAGCATTAAAGAAAGAGTCGAAGGGAACCTCCTAGAGCAAGCAGAACACCCCCCACCCAGAACAAATAAGCCACAAATAAACCGGTCCTACTTACCAGTAAATGCAGAACCAACAAGACACAAACCACCGGAATCTTCACCTGGAAGGAGCAGCCAAGCCAGTTCAACCAGCCCGGAAAGGTCCGGCAGGAACAACAGGAACGGCAGCTCAACCAGCCCGGGTAGACCAGGATGGAGCTGCCAGGAAAGGCCCGGCACACCCTTCCAAGCGGTTGCATCCCAAGGAACCGGAGCAACAGAGAAGCCCTCCGAATCGGTTGACGACCACACTAGAACTGAACTGCGCAGGTCAACTAGGCAAGTACGAAGCCCCGTCTACCTGCGCGACTACGTCACGACACACCGACAGACGAAACCAAGAGGGGAGGGGTGTACTATATTAGCATACTCCAAACCCTCACAACTGATTGGTCCGGACGGACAGTGACCTGATTGGTCAAAACCCCGGCCGTGATTGGAGCGCTAGGAATCTACCGCAATTGGCTGCGCCGATTGCAGGAGATTCAAAGCGCTGCCATTGGCAGCAGAGCCGTGAGCCAGCCCTATATGAATGGCTGCCGCGGCTTGTATTATCCAGACTATTCTACTCCTGAAATAAAGAGCTAAACTCACTAGATGGTCTCGTGTCTCCTTTGAACCGATCCGCCGCAGATCTAACACTCATGGCATGTTGCATATTCATAATCTGTGCCAACCACTGGTAATCAATACAACAAATCAAGGAAGCCCGGGAGCGGCAGACTCCTTGCACACAAATATAGCTTTGACTTAAAGTTATCTCATTTATGAGCTGGAAAAGAAATGAAGGCAATGAAATGGGAACATAGGAGAAAAAATGTAAGTGCAAGCTTTAGTTAGGTACAAGTAAGAAAGGGGCCATAATCCAGTAGCTTTGTGCTGAAGAAATGTGTTGGCTAACATTATCTACAAGTTTCGTGAGATTCTATCCATGGGTTCCTCTACTAGTAAAGAAACACATTTCTTCATTTTATCTCTTCCAGCTATGTCCTTCATATTTTGCTAAAGCAACATCCATGTAGAGAACCATCTAAATATCTTACAGTTACTTCTTTGAAGATTTGTTAGAAAATAAAGTTGCTGCCCTTGATATTCTCAAAAGCTTTAATATATGTTTCTTTCAGACACTGGACATCCATCACTTGATATGTCTGAAAAACTAACAACACGGGGTGTCTTGTCATAGCTAAAGCTAGCCTACTGATAGATTCAGACTTCATCAAACTCATAAGAAAAATGAGTAAGTAAGCTATATTACATATTTTCTTCTGCCTAACACCAACATAGGAGGTAGATTGAGGGGTCCAAGGATGGAAATGATACATCATTTAGAAGGCAAATGAGCATAATCAGTTCTTCCAATCTCATAAGGAGTCTCTCCTAAGAATTCTTTAAAATATACTTCATACATGACAGCATAATCAACATTAATATAGTCCATTCCTTCTTTTTTCAGCAAGTAATATGATAAAATCTATAGTAGCAGAACTAAGTCCATTCACCTGCATCCTATGTCAATTCTGCTCTGCTGTCAGGTGGTAATAAATACTGAAACCAGCGGCTCTATCCTCTGCACAGCATACTCACATTTCCTGCTGTTGTCTTACTTTCTTCAGACCCGAAAGCATTTGGACAATGGCACATATCCTATTGTAATGATAAGCTATCAAGCATTAATAGCACTATTAGTAATATGTAATGGGATTGTCAAACTATCCCACTCCTAGTGTAATAGGTAATACTTCATCATTAACAGGGGATGTCAGAGGAGCAGCCACTAGCTTCCGAATATTTAATTTTGAAACTAAAAGATTGCTGAAGTTTTTTTGGGAAGTAGGCAAGAAACTTCAAGCCTGGTATTATTTGGGGGTCTTCACAAGGATCAAGGATGAAAAATTAAAATAGTAGAGCTGGGCTTACTTCAGATTCTGGTGCCATGACCATAATAATGATTTGATTTGGTTACTTTAGGTTTCTTGACAAGCTTTTATTAAAATGGGGGAAGTGGCATTCTCTGCAAGCCCAAGCAGGATTTCATCTATGAAATTAAAAAGCCAGAACATCTAGGGTAGATCCCAGCACTCACCTTCATAGAGCAGTGCTTCTAATTTTTATGTCAAACAACTAATCCAAAAAGATCAATAGCACTGAAACTAGTCGAAAGTCAAAGAATGTATAAAATTCAGCCATCCTTCTTCCAGCATTATTAAAACTGTACTAAAACCTCATTACAAGCATTCAGAAAGCAAATTGTGCCATCTAAGAGTACCTGGTATTGTCAAACTCAAGGGACAGACTTGACCTCTGGAGAAAGAGACATGCCAGTGAATCAGTGTGCAAGAGGTACTGATACACCTCCCATCTCTCTGGGTTCAGAAACAGCACTTTCAGGATCCCCCTCTGTCAGGATGTTTCCCTAGTGTATGCAAATGCCAAGTATCACAGCAGTCTAGATTTTTTTTCATATAATTCTGGTAACCTATCATTTTTATTTTAATTGATTAATCAAATTAATATGGTTGGCCATTTTATCTGGGCTGTGTACACAATCCAATAAAATATAAATGTATAAAAACAATTATTAGCTAAGACTATTATATAATCATTATTTTAAAAGCATAAAAAAGTACAAAGACACAACTAAAACAGGAAAAGGAAATATTAGAGGGATGAGGAATATTAATTGTTCTGTCCTGAATTTGAATACTCGAAATCCCCGCGCCTTGATTGGCTAAGGCGCGGGGATTTCTGATTGGCCAGGCGAGCCGCGCTGATTGGCCCGATTGAAGTCTCCCGCGATTGGCTCGCTCCAAGAGCGGGAGACTTGAATCGCTGCCATTGGCCGCGGCCGCCGCAGCGAAAAGAATAAAAGCCGCGGGCTTTTTCCTTTTCGCCGGTTCGGTTCACAACAGTTTAATAAAGAGCTTGAATGATAGTCACGGACTCTGAGCTTTCTTTTGCGGACACGACACTGGCGACGAGGGTGGGATCCCAACCCTGAACCGAACCCCGTGTCCAACAAGAGCCAGTTCCAGTGAAAGAGATGGCGAAGATCGCACCGCCCGCCCCCTTCAACCCCGCCAACGAAGACTGGGAATCGTACTCAGACCGGTTCCGAATGTACTTGGAATGCGCCGGAATGAAGGACGCCCCGGGCCTGCTAAAACGCGCCGTCTTCCTTACTCACTGCGGACCAGAAGTCTTCCAGATGGCCAAAGCATTGGCCAAGCCGGCAGACACAACCGCCATGGACTGGGACATCCTCGAGCCCATACTGCGGCGCCATTACGCCCCCGAGGTCCCCATCCTGATACGGCGCAACGAGTTTTACCGCCGAAATCAGAAACCAGACGAGAAATTGAGCGACTTCGTCGCCGAGCTGCGGCGCCTAGGAGGACTCTGCGAGTTTGAAGGTCTAAACAGCCTCATAAGAGACCGATTCGTGCTCGGCCTATGGGACCCTACACTCCAGAGCCGGCTTATGGCCAAGGGCAACATCAGCCTAGCAGACGCCCTTATCACAGCCGCAGCCGCAGAGGCAACCCGCTCGTCTGCTGACAGTATGCGAAGATCCGATGCAAAGGGCGGAAACAACAACCCGGCAAGGTCGGCCGACCCTAGAAGTGAATCAACCACACACTACGGAGAATTCCAGTCAGCCTCCAGCACGTCGGAAGACGAGGAGGACATACATCGCGTGCAGACGGGACGCGGCGACCAGCGGAATCGAAGAGGTCGTAGGTCGAGGACCAACTGTGCCGGGTGCGGCGGCGACCACCCCAGGTCAGAATGCCGATTTTTTGACTCTATTTGTAGGCATTGTGAACGACGGGGTCACATCGCTCGAGTTTGCCGCCAAAAGAAGACCCGCAGCCCGCCCAGATGGGAACAACACGACCAGAAGAAGGAAAGCCCCCCACCCAAGACCAGAGAGCGCCAACCGGATGGTCGGTGGGACCGTACCCAGCGATCTTCAAGAGGCGGCGACGGTCGGCGAAAAGAAGAAACACACCAGACGGTGACCATCGGCCATGCCATCTCCGATGGCGCCAGAAAGGTACACATTGAAGTCCATATTGAGGGCCAGCCATGCAAGATGGAAGTGGACTCCGGGTCCTACCTCTCCATGATTGCATGGCGCGAGATTAAGCGGCTCGTACCCACACTCCATAAGAGGAACATTCATACCCAGAAAATCATCATAAAAGACTACCAAGGGAACCGCGTCCCGGTAGTGGGCACCAAGAGCTTCAATGTAACCTACAAGGGCCACACCGAACAACTGCCACTCACCATCGTCGATCGAGACCGCCCAAGCCTACTGGGCTTACAATGGTTCGCCCCGCTTGACATCGCGCTGACAGGAGTCAACCACGTCGCCGACGACGGTTGGGAACAGCGGCTAGCCCAGGAGTTCCAGGAAGTTTTCGATGGAAGTTTGGGCAAGTACCAGGGGCCCCTTATTTCATTTGACCTAGACCCGAAGGTTCCCCCCAAGCGGCTTAAACCTAGGAGGGTACCATTCGCCCTGAAGCCTAAAATTGACGAGCAGATCAACAAGCTCGTCGAACAGGGGGTGTTGCAGCCGATAGACCATGCCCGATGGGAAACCCCTATCGTGACCCCAGTAAAACCAGACGGGTCCGTGAGAATTTGCGGGGACTATAAGGCCACCCTAAATGGCGCATTACAACAAAGCGCCTACCCAGTCCCAATCGTGCAACATCTACTGCACTCACTGGGAGGGGGCAAGGTCTTTGCCAAGCTCGATCTCGCCCAGGCATATCAGCAGCTACCAGTAGATGAGAAAACGGCGGAAGCCCAGACCATCGTGACCCATCGGGGGGCCTTCAAGTGTAACCGACTCCAATTCGGAGTCAGCGTGGCACCAGGCATCTTTCAAAGCCTGATGGAACGTTTGCTACAGGGCATCGAGGGGGTGGTGCCCTATTTTGATGACGTATTAATAGCGGCGCCAAACGAAGCCGAATTAGAAAACCGACTCAGACAGGTCTTAACAAAATTTAAAGTGACCGGACTTAAAGTTAAACGAGAAAAATGCCAACTATGCACAAAGCAAGTGGAATTCTTGGGCTACCTTCTAGACCGGCAGGGCATTCACCCTACAATTAAAAAAGTGAAAGCCATCAAAGAAGCCCCTACCCCAAAGTCTAAAACGGAACTACAAGCGTTCTTAGGGTTGCTGAATTTTTATAATGTTTTCCTACCCCAAAAGGCTACGGCGGCGGAGCCTTTGCATAGACTCCTGGATAAGGCGGCAACCTGGACTTGGGGGAGACGAGAGCAAACCGCCTTTCAAAAAACCAAAGACCTCCTCACCTCCGACGCCGTCCTGATTCAATTCAGCGAAACCTTGCCCTTAGCTGTCACTTGCGACGCATCACCTTTCGGCATCGGCGCTGTCCTCAGCCATACCCTCCCCGACAAAAGGGAAGCACCCATCGCTTTTTTCTCCAGGACTCTGACTAAACCAGAGCGGAACTATAGCCAGCTGGACAAAGAAGCCTTGGCTATAGTTGCCGCCGTTAAGCGTTTCCACGAATACCTATATGGCCGCCCGTTCACCATTGTGACAGACCATAAGCCATTGCTGGGAATCCTCGCCGGAAACCGAGCCACCCCGAACATTTTATCACCCCGGATGACAAGGTGGTCCGAGTTCCTGGCAGCCTACAGCTACGAACTGTTACACAAGCCAGGTAAGAAAATTTCGAACGCGGACGCTTTAAGCCGTTCCCCCTTACCAGACTCTGATCCTGACCCAGCACCAACAACAAACACCCTTAGCATTGAGAACCTACCCATTACCGCATCGGACATTGCCAGAGAGACTGTTAAGGATAAGCGTCTGGCGCGAATCCTACATTGGCTAGAAAAAGGCTGGCCTGAAAGGGACAATGACGAATCCATTAAAACGTTCAGAAACCGCCAGACTGAACTTTCACTCCTTAAGGATGTATCTTGTGGGGTGACAGGGTAGTCATCCCGGACAGATTGCAAGGGAGGGTCTTAGAGATGCTGCATGAGGGTCATCCTGGCATCGTCAGGACTAAAGCCCTGGCCAGGAGTTACGCTTGGTGGCCGGGGATGGACAAACAGATTGAGCAATGGGTCGCCAAATGCCATCGATGCCAGGAGACCAGACCCAGCCCACCCGCAGCACCCATCCGGGACTGGGAAATACCAAGGGGGCCCTGGTCCAGAATCCATTTAGACTTTGCGGGTCCAACAAATGGGCATACTTTTTTGATCACAGTCGACACTTACTCCAATTGGTTGGAAGTAAGCGATATGAAATCCACTACCACGGAGGCTGTCATCAAAGAACTGTGTAAACTGTTTTCCACGCACGGCCTCCCAGACGTCGTCGTCTCAGATAACGGGCCCCAGTTTACTTCCCTCGAGTTTGAAAGGTTTTTGGCGGAGAGGGGCATCCGCCACGCATTAACGGCACCGGCGCATCCGGCGATGAACGGTAGAGCGGAACGGATGGTCCAGTTTACTAAAAAAACCCTCCGGAAAATGGACCACGGGGAGATCAACAACAAAATCAACAAACTCCTCTTCATACAACACATCACCCCTAACACCACTACCAACAAGAGCCCAGCCGAACTGTTAATGGGCAGGAAGCTGAGGTCCCCACTCGACAGGTTGCACCCGACTTACAACCCGGAGCGGCCCCCAGACTCCAGCTCCAAATACCGGACATTTGCCCCCGGTGACTTAGTTTACGCCAAAAATCTGACGGGGGACCCCCTATGGATCCCAGCCGTCATCACTCAAATCACCGGTCCACGGTCGTACCGGCTCCAAACCACCGACGGGCGAGCCTGGAAACGACACATCGACCAGCTCCGGTCACGTACGGCAACAGACCTCAACCCCCAAGACTCGAACCAAGGGGGGAGGGAACACCCGAATAAAATAGCGCAAGAAAAAATCCAAAAATACTCACCAGAACGCAGCCATCGCGAGTCCCCTCCGGAGAAGAACCACCTGGCCAGCTCAACCGACTCGGAGAAACCAAGCAGGAGCGGCGAAACCCGCAGCTCAACCGACCCGGTAGGCCCAGGCGGGAGCCACGGAGAACGAACCGGCCCGATCATCCAGCCGGTTCACACAGAGGGAGGAGCAGCCAAAAAGATGACCGCTCCGGCCGAGGTACAGCTTGAAACTGAGTTGCGCAGGTCAACTAGGACTAGACGGAGCCCCGCCTACCTGCGTGACTACGCTACGTGATGGACCATACCAAGAGGGGAGGGGTGTTCTGTCCTGAATTTGAATACTCGAAATCCCCGCGCCTTGATTGGCTAAGGCGCGGGAATTTCTGATTGGCCAGGCGAGCCGCGCTGATTGGCCCGATTGAAGTCTCCCGCGATTGGCTCGCTCTAAGAGCGGGAGACTTGAATCGCTGCCATTGGCCGCGGCCGCCGCAGCGAAAAGGATAAAAGCCGCGGGCTTTTTCCTTTTCGCCGGTTCGGTTCACAACAGTTTAATAAAGAGCTTGAATGATAGTCACGGACTCTGAGCTTTCTTTTGCGGACACGACATTAATAAAATGGAGTCACCTCATGAGTTCACCCATTCCCTGTGTAGCATAGGCTTGCTGGCATATTTAGGTCTTGAGGGACTTTTGAAAGTTCTGGCTAAAGATTCCACAATTCGGGTGCCAGAGCAGAAAACAAAATTATAAACTTAAGTCTCAAACTTTTAAACCTGTTCTGTCTATAGAGCAGACACTCTTAAAATTAATTTCTGGGTCCATTGTTCAAAACTGTCCTTCAATATGTCTAATGTTAAAATATTTTGCTTTTTTCTGCTTTATTAATTTCAACATTCTTCTTTAATTGTAATCTTCAGTTCTTTCTGGTTCCTTCTACTATCCAATCTTCAAAGCTTTATCTTTCATGTGTTTTTTAAGAGACTTCAGAACAAAAGCATTTTCCCATGGGAAGCATTCTTATAATTGATTCCAAAATCTTATTCAAAATCCATCTGGATCCTGTTCATTGGTAACTTTCCCAAAAAAATCAAATTTCTAATCACTCTTTTTCTGTTTATTAAAAACAATCATTAAACCTATACATAAAACTTATTTTGCTAGAAATAAGAAACTGACCTAGTGCCCGAAGTTTGTGGTTCCAAAAGCTCCACATAGCTGGAAGCAGTTAACATCCAAAAGTAGTTAGAAAAGGAAGTATGCAAACCCAATGTTTTGTGTTTGCACACTTCCTTCTAGTTAGCAACTATGGTTTGAGTAAAAAGATGGTTCTAAACCTATCACAGAAAACCCTCTTGCAGTCTCCTCATGAGGAGAAACAGTATGGAGAATTGGTGGGTAATCTCAAATCTTCTCCTTTTCTGGAGAGCAACTATGAAGAAGCAGTCTATTTGCTGGTTCTTCATTTTGCCACAGTCATTGGCTCTACTTTTAATGGGAACATCTTTAATACATCATTTCTTCCCTGGAAGTGCAAAATCAACAAATCCTTCTGGTTAATATAATTCACATTCTCTGTCATTCTTCCTTAAGCAGTGAATGTATTTATCAATGAAGAGATCTCCACAAAATGGTACATGTCTCCTGAGATGTACATAGCCAAAGGAAATATTTTGTATTTTGTTTCAAATAAAAGCAAATACTCTGCTCTTTTCTCTGACAAAATACCCTAACCAGTAGCCAAAGTGAGGCAATTGCTTCTGGCAGCGGAAACCAAATAAGCACAGCAATGACACTTAAGTGTTCCTCCTTATTTCCCCAATCATCCCTCTTTCTTCAAGGACAGTCTTTTGTGAAGCACAACCTGACTGGGAGTTGCTATCATGTTTTGTCATATTGCCACACACAGCAAAACTATCTTGAATCAATCCTGCAATGCTTATGAATAAATAAAACTGGAATATAAAATAATAAAAAGTGTTGACTCCCTCTAGAGACCTTTATGAATAGCTCAATAGGTATCTTATCACCTTCATTCAATCTTTAACCCTTCCCTTTTAGAAATAAGGAAACAAAGCAACCTTCTTTGCATGTTCCTCCTATAAATATTATACTACTAAAATAATGAATAGAATTACTGGATTAAAAACCTATCAAGTAGACCGAATTACTCTATAATATCTTCCTTCCTTCCTTCCTTTTGCAATTCTGCCCTGCCTCCATGTAAAAGAGATGGAGGGAGGGAGAAAGAAAAATGGAGAAGACGGGAGTTATATTCATCTGTGATTTTCCATGCTTTGGGATAGTAGTATATTTAAGCACACCCAGGGATGTTAGTTTGGTGCAGACAACAACTTTAATGCTATATGGTTGGGCAACTATATAAATGTGTTCAATATAAAAATGCATTTTCTGCATTCTACCAAGGGGAGCCAACTGAATTTCAAGCTAACCACCACCACCATAAGAAGGTGGATGGACAAAAAATTCTGGAATCTAGAGAAGTCCTAACCTCAAGAGTCCAATCATATCAATATCTGTAGCTAATTCAACAAATGATGATAAGGAACCTGTAGGTTAATGTGGTATGTGAACCCAGGTGTAATATCTCTTCTTCCGGAATCTCACATTCTCCTTCAGCATTTTAGGGGTACCAGCTTTCAATATTTTTTTTCTGTCTTTAATAAAGAAACATTACAAAAATATCTGCTTGATATTCAAGTAAGATTATTATATTTGGAGTGCAAAAATTTAGATACAGCAAAGAAATAAGGAAAAGTATTTTTGCTAAGACATGATAACTCAATATTAGGCTGCAATGTACAGTGTTAGAATCCAATGAAAAAATAAAAATTGATCCTCTCTCCACCACCCACCACCCTCACTACATATTTTTATTGTTTCCAACTCAGTGGAATCTTGGAAAGGAAACACGTAAAGGGTTTCGTGACTTCATCTGTCTGTCTTTCTGTAATTTCTAAAAACTGAACAGAATGGAACTAAATTTGTTACAGGAAGATGAGCCAGAAAAATTTGTTACAGCAGGATAAGCCAGGGGAAAAAAAAGGCAGGTTTTAAAATGAGTCAGATCTGAGCAGGTGTTCTGAAGGAAAAAGATCTGCTATTGTTTCCTAAGAGAGAATTAATTGAACAATGGCTCAGAATGTTGCTGACTTCTCCATCCTAAGTACTGTTTTTATTTCCCAGTCATATGACCAACAGCAAAGTTCCATGCTTTTCCCAATTTTTTTACTCTTTTTCTTCTATTTCACCACCTTGAGTAGGGCTTCAGTGGTGATGATCAAGGTAACGGTGGAATAGTCTGTTGGAAGTGGTGCAGAAAGCAACTCGCAGAGCTGATAGATTTGTCACTGATCTTGTATAAACCTCAGATAGCTCTGGCATTCAAGCTGTCAATCAAAAGAAAAACAGTTGTGAACATATCACAAAGTCATCTTTCTTGATGGAATGTCTGCCTAGAGCCAAGGCATCTTTCCACTGCCAATAGCTTTGCATTCCTTTCAGGATCGTCAAACTATATGCTTGGCAGTTAAATGCCTCCCATTATCATTGTTGTTGTTATGAATATATGATAACAACTGATATATAGTAAGACATCAGTTGGGCTGCAAAATTTGGGCTGCAAGAGTCTAGATAATCATCACATGCCAGCAAACTCATCATTCTTTACACACAATTCTTCCATGAATTAATTATGTTGATTCTTGATCAAAGTCTTATACTTGCAAACACATCACTTCAGATAATCTTCCACCATTTACACAAAGATATCAGTAGAAATAACAGAGTCCTTCTTTCTGACACTTATTTGGTGTCTCTCTGTGTGTAAAAAAAGATATTTGAATTCAACTTATTAGAGATAGCCACAGTATAATCCTTTTTATTATTAAGTTTTTGTTATTGTAGAGTGGGATTGCATAAATTCACTAATGTGCCTATCGTCTCTGTCATCGTATTTTTATTCTTTTATTCTTGTTCTCATTTTTATTTGACAAATCCTAATAAATAAATAAGTCAGAAGGTGCTGAGCATTGTGAGTCACCAGAATCAAGACAACCATAACAGCCTTAACCCTGGCACAAAGATACAGGATGGTGATCACTTAACCATTTTATTCACCCATTTTCTATATTTTGAAGTAATACAGTTCATCCCCATGCTGCTTACAAATAGGCATCCCTTAGTGGCTCTTAGCTGACTGTGAAATCTTTTGCAGGATCAAACTTTGTTAATATCCCTGGCATGTTGCTAATATTAATTTCAAGGTAGTTCAAGTCAGGAAAAAGAATCTGCAATTTTGATTGGAACTGTACTTTATCAACATAGGCTGTAGTAACAGAATCTATTATTGTACATGTGATGACCCCGGGGCATGGCACAAAGGCAACACAGTCACATAAGTTAGAAAAGTTCTTTTAATACCTCCAATTTTGCACCCAATATCCAGTTACCTTTGGCTGGAGAAAAAAACCTCTTCCAATAACAGTCTTTAAGTGAAGGAAATTCAGTCCAAAAACAAAGTACATATAAACTGTAAATAAAAATCCACACAAACCATGTTGGAGCATATTAACTGGACAAAGCAGGGTAAGGAATTGCAGATTTCAAAGGCCAATAAAACACACACAGTTGGGAAGATGCCAGGAACCCAGATAAGCCTTGACAAAACAAGATAATACACAATTTGTTTCCAACAGTTGCTGGGTTCAAACTCTCTTTTTAAACACTGTGTTCCCAGCTGCAGCTAATGAAGGGAATCAGGGTCCTTTCCTTCCCCGTAAGCCATACAACTCAGATTGTTCTCTTCTCCATTCCTCCCTGTGTGCCCTACAATGAAGAGGGGGTGAGCCTGGATTTTCCTCTGAATTCCCTCTGCCTTGCTCTACCTCTCCCCTGCTCTGCCCAGTCAGACTGTGCCCTTTCACAGTTTCTTCCACAGCCAATGGAGCCATACTTCCATTCCCTGTCAGCTGCTCAGCCTCCCCCTCAGAATCAGATTCTGACAAAGGCATGACAGTACATTTCTAAATGGTGATCGCATCTATAAAATATTTGCCATTTGCCTAGTCAAAAAAATGGCTGCCACTACCAGTTACAAAACCAATTTCCCTGAAGATTAAGTAGCCCCTCAGAATAGTTTACATTATTGCAGAAAAATCTTTGTCAGATGTTCTTAAAAATAAATATGAAGCTTGGCTCTGAAGTATACCAACTTTCTACAGTATTGAACTCTTTAATTAAAAGAAGCCTTTTAATTAAAGACATTTCAAATCTATCCCCAGCACCAAAAATTGCTTATTCCAAATTAAAAGGTAGACACGATATATAAAAATAGCCCTGTGGAATCAGTATAATAGCACTAATTTCCAGAGAGTGTTACAGATACAATATACCCGACTAAGGTTACATTTCTAAAACTAGCATTTTAAGAAGCATCTACATCTAATTACTTGCTTAAACAAACCCACTATCAAAGCAACTTAATGCTGTATGAGCAACATATCACAATGCATTACCTCCACTTCTTAATGTCCCTAGTGATTTAAGTATCAATTTTATTCCATGCGTATATCTGCAGGCAAGAGATGCTGAGCAAGAAGGAAAGTAAATACAATGAGCAGTGATAACAGTAACATCCTGGCCTTGTCACACTGGCTGATGGAGAATTGATGTCCATTCGCAAGCTGTTTTCTCTGATGCTGCTGCCTGAAGCCTATTTTCCATTTGTGCTGCATCCTCCTGCATTGCCTAGTTCAATCTTTCAATTCTGCGTGTAAAGGGGATACATCTGCACGTGCCAGTTGATGGTCTCTTTCATAAGCATTCCATTCTGTAATTATTCCATGCAGAGCACAAAACTAAAGACAAAAGGGAAAAGAAGAAAAAGCTCAGGCCTTTGCTCACAGGAGCTGAAAATGAAAATTTGACTTGATGAATTACTCTGAATCTAGTTTTTTTTTTTTAATTCTTGAAAACATTATTGTTGTCAGATCCCCAAATCAAAGTATTTGCCTATTACTCTTCTAAAATAAAATAAATAAATACACAAATCAAGACCCTTTACAATAGGGGAGGGTTTAATCATTATGTTATCAGTGGTGTTAAGTTCGGTCGGTGGGTCCCAAGGAGAGACGAGGCTCGAGTAGTGAACAACACCTCTTTATTAAGCAGATAGATTCTGAGACAAAACCCTAGCGAGCGGCAGCTCTTCTTATAGAGCTGGCCATGGCTAGGCAGCCAATGACAATTCTCTGAGTTTGCCGCGCTTGGTTTTAGCCAATCGCAGCAAACCCTGTATGAGCCAATCAGGAATGTTCAAGCCATCCAATCACGATCCAGCTTGTCTGGGCCAATAGGAATGCAGGGTTTTGAGCCTGCTATTATGGAACACCCCTCCCCTCTTGGTTCTGTCCAAGGGGCGGGGTAATGTATTCACATAAGTAGGCGGGCCTTCTGACCTGCCTACTTGACTTGCGTGGTTCATAATGTCTCTGGTCGTCGTCGGGTTCGGACGGGCTCCACATCACTCTCAAGCTTCTCGATGGAACCGCCTGGAAGGGTGAGCCAGGCTGATAGCTGCGACTCCTGCCCGGATTCTCTGGGCTGATTGAGCTTGTCCATCTGCTACTTCCAGGTGAAACACCCATCTGCTTTGGTTCCCTGTTTGTAGGTGAGTATTGTTGGTTTAATGTTTGATTTTTATTTAATGTATGTGGGGGGGTGTTCTGCTTGTGCAAATATCGGTTCCTTTTCTAAGTGTGAGGTTCCTCCCCCCTCTGATTTCTTGGTTAGAGTCTGTGAGGGGAAAAGTGGCCAGTCTAGATCATAGCTGGTCAATGTGCCATTTCCAGCTCCTACTGTTGGTGGTCTGGAGTCAGTAGGAGCAGGGGCCAGTGACTTGGATGATCTTTGCCAGTAGCCCTAGTGGGTCCCCAGTGAAGTTTTTAGCAAAAACAGTGTCTACCATGTTGAAGGCTCGGTGTCGGCTTGTAGATCCAGGGGTTTTCTCTGGAGTGAAAGTAGGGTGCAAACGGTCTAGAGGTGACCGGAGTCTTCTGCCCATGAGCAATTCTGCTGGGCATTTGTTCGTGGTGGAGTTGGGTGTGATGTGTTGTATTAACAGCATTTTACTGATTTTTTTTGTGGATGTTGCCATGTTCGATTTTTTGGATAGTTTTCTTTGTGAACTGAACCATGCGTTCAGCCCGCCCATTCGCCACCGGGTGAGCGGGCGATGTCAATGCATGTCGGATGCCATGGTCTGCCAAGTATTGCTCAAACACCAATGCAGTAAATTGAGATCCATTGTCAGATACTATCACATCTGGCAGACCATGCATGGCGAAAAGTTTGTTTAATTTTTTTATAACGGCTTCTGTGGTGGTTGTCTTCATATTGCTAACTTTGAGCCAATTTGAATAGGCATCAACAGTGATTAAAAAGGTATGTCCTTTGGTTGGTCCCGCGAAGTCAATATGGATTCGTGACCAGGGGCCTCTGGGGGTTTCCCATTCTAGCGGTGGAGCTGCAGGGGGAGCCGAGTGGGTTTCTTGGCATCTGCTGCAACCGGTGACCCAAGTCTCTATTTGTTTGTCCATGCATGGCCACCATGCGTAGCTTCTGGCCAGGGCTTTCATTCGTACAATGCCCGGGTGCCCGTTGTGCAGCATGTCTAGAACTTTTTTTTGTAATGTTTCCGGAATAACCACCCAGTCTTCCCAAAGAATGCACCCCCTTTGTGAAAAAAGTTCGGTTTGCCGGTTTTTAAATGGTTTAAAGAGTTCATTTTTTTCGCTTTCCGGCCAACCCCTTTCCACCCAGCTGAGGACTCATGCCAATTGTTTGTCCTTTTTTGTTTCGCGGGCAATGTCTTGCACTGTCAATGGTGGCATGGGTATTGTTTCTATTTGTAAAATAGATAAGGTGCTGGGTCGTCTTGCATATCTGGTAGGGGGGATCGGCTTAAAGCATCAACGTGCGAGATGGTCTTGACGGGCCGGTGTGCTAGATGGTAATTATAAGTGGCAAGAAATTCAGACCATCTTGTCATCCTAGGTGACAGGATGTTTGGAGTGGGTTTGTTCCCATCCAAAATGCCTAGTAGGGGTTTGTGGTCCGTAATAATTGAAAATGTCCTACCATAAATGTATTCGTGGAATCTTTTCACTGCGGAGACGATGGCTAGGGCTTCTTTGTCCAGCTGGCTGTAGTTCCTCTCTGGCTTGGACAGGGTTCTTGAGAAAAATGCGATGGGAGCCTCTTTCCCATTTGGCAAGGTGTGGCTTAGGATTGCCCCGACACCAAAGGGTGATGCGTCGCATGTGACAGTCAGCGGCAGAGTTTGTTATATTGAATAAGGACTGCATCGGAAGTTAAAAGGTTTTTTATTTGTTGGAAAGCACATTCCTCTCATCTTCCCCAGATCCAGGATGCAGTTTTATCCAGGAGCCTATGCAAAGGTTCTTCAACAGTCGCCTTCTGGGGTAGGAAAACATTATAGAAATTAATGAGTCCGAGGAATGCTTGGAGTTCCGTTTTATTTTTCGGTCTGGGGGCTTCTTTGATGGCTTTTAACTTTTTGTCAGTAGGGTGAATTCCATGTTTGTCTAGGAAGTATCCTAGGAATTCAACCCTTTCAGTACATAGCTGGCACTTTTCTTTTTTTACATTGAGGCCAGAGTCTTTAAATTTTTGTAAAACCACTCTAAGCTGTTTCTCCAATTGTTTCTTATTGGGGGCTGCTACTAGAACGTCATCAAAATAGGGTACGACTCCTTTAATTCCCTGCAATAGTCTTTCCATTAGGCTTTGGAAAACCCCAGGTGCAATGCCTACTCCAAATTGGAGTCGGTTGCATTTAAATGCACTTCGATGTGTCATGATCGTTTGTGCCTTGGCGGTTTCAGCATCGACCGGCAGTTGCTGAAAGGCTTGTGCCAAGTCGAGCTTTGCGAAGATTCTGCCACCCCCAAGTGAGTGTAGGAGATGTTGGACTACTGGCACAGGGTAGACACTCTGCTGCAGTGCATGGTTGAGGGTGGCCTTGTAGTCTCCACAGATTCTCAGGAAGCCATCTGCTTTGATGGGGGTGACAATGGGTGTTTCCCAACGGGCATGGTCAATGGGCTTTAATACGCCTTATGCTATGAGCTTATTTAATTGCTCGTCTATCTTAGGCTTGAGTGCAAATGGCACTCGGTGTGGCTTGAGGCAGATGGGAGCGATGTCTGGGCTAAGATTGAAGGAGATTGGGGACCCCTTGTACTTGCCTAAAGTGTCGCCGAAGACCTCTTGGAAGTCTCGCACGAGCATCGCCTCAAAATCTTCTTCGTCTGTGTGATTTATGCCTGCCATTTCGATTCCCAGCGGCGAGAACCACTGTAATCCGAGTAAGCTGGGGCGGTCTTTTTCCACAATTGTTAAGTGGTAGGACGTTGGTGCGGTTTTTGAAGGCAATCTTGAAATGCCCAATTCCAACCACCGGGATGCGGTTCCCTTGATAGTCCTTCAAGATCAATTTCTGGTCACTTAGTTCCTGGCGGCGTATGCTAGGTATTAGATGCTTTATGGTGCACCAGGAGACCATGGAGAGATATGAGCCAGAGTCTACCTCCATGGTGCATGGTTGGTCTTCGATAGCAACCTTGATGTGTACCTTTCGTGCATCTATCAGTGAAGAATGGGCAATGATAACTGTTTGGTGTGTTTCTTCTCTATGCGGTGCCTTGTTGAATCTTTTGTTTCGGCCGTCCCGGCTCCACCGGCTGTCAGTCTGGTGGTCCCGGTTTTTGGTGGGGGTGCCATCTTGTCTTCTCGGGCTGTTGCCTCGATGCCGGTGGCTGAAGTTTCTTTTATTGCGGCATACTTTAGCAATATGCCCCCGCTTCTCACAATATCGGCAAATGGCATCCAGGAACTTAGATTCGAAACATGGGTGATTTCCTTCTGGCACATTGGTACCCCGATTTATGACCTCGCCAGTCTCGCCGATCGCGTTCAGACTGAAGTCGCTGAATTTCTTCTTTGCTGTCAGAAGGGGATTCGATGTCGCCATGGTGGGTGGCGGTTGCGAGTTTTTCTGGTGTGGTAGTTGCCTCACTGGTCAAATGGTGATCGATTCCATTTGAAGGCCGCATTCGGGCTGATTTGCGGGTAGCTTCGGCCTCGGTTGCTTCGTCTATGGCGTCGGTGAGGGAGATGTCACCCTTGGCCATTAGTCTGCTTTGGAGTGCTGGGTCTTTCAGGCCAAAAACGACCCGGTCTCCCATGGCCTCATCCAGGTTGATGAATCCGCACAAGCCTCCAAGGTCCCTCAGGTCAGCCACAAATTCACTGATGCTTTCGCCCTCGCGCTGGTCTCTTTGATAAAAATCATGCCTTTGGATAAGAGTTGGCACGGCCGGAGCATAGTGGTTTCGGAGGATGGGAGCTAGGTTGTCCCAATCCATTGTTTTGACATCTGCGGGCTTTACTAGTGACTTGGCCATTTTAAAAATGGCGGGCCCGTAGTGCATCAGAAATACCGCCCATTTCTTGCTGCTGGTGGCGTCTTTCAAGTTGTTAGATTCCAAGAACATTTGGAAATGATCAATGTAGGACTCCCAGTCCTCGCTGGCTGGGTTAAATGGTGTGGGCAACGTGGTGCTGCTGGCCATTTCGCTACTTGTCTTAGCGCCATTTGCCACATGCTGGATAGTCTTGCGGTCTCAGAATCCCACCTTCATCGCCAGTGTTAAGTTCGGTCAGTGGATCCCAAGGAGAGACGAGGCTCGAGTAGTGAACAACAGCTCTTTATTAAGCAGATAGATTCTGAGACAAAACCCTAGCGCGCAGCAGCTCTTCTTATACAGCTGGCCGCGGCTAGGCAGCCAATGACAATTCTTTGAGTTTGCCGCGCTTGGTTTTAGCCAATCGTGACAAATCCTGTATAAGCCAATCAGGAACTTCAAGCCATCCAATCACAATCCGGCTTTTCTGGGCCAATAGGAATGCAGGGTTTCGAGCCTGCTAAAATGGAACAAGTGGTATCGAGCTCAACATTTTCATACAGGTAGTGCTTCACTTAGGACCACAACTGAGCCCCAAAGTAGGTATGTATGTCATGGCAGTATTGAGGAGCCTATATGATCACTTCACTTAATTATCACAATTCCATCTCTCCCTATTGTGGTCATTAAGTGACTGTGCAAATCATTAAGTGGACACAGGATACTTCAGAGGATAGGGAAGGCCTGGGAGACCTGGTGCAGGCCCAGGCTGGCACTGTAACACCTTTCCAGCTCATACATGGCCTGCCCCAGGCCTCCCAAGCCCTCCCCCACCTCCTGAGGCACCCCTTGCATTGGTTCCTGCACCTCCTCCCCATGTCATGCTACTTTCCATTTACCTTTTCCAAATATTATCTTTCCCAATGAGAAGCAGCCAATCCAACTCACAGCCTTCCTATACATAGACCATGTTAACATTGCTAAGTTTGATGTAAAGTTACCAATCCAAGCATCTAAAACTAGGATGATTCATAGGCGGATTAGAGTTTGTATGAATTGTTTTGCTGCTAACTAGTGGCTATCTGACTCTTTATCACTCAGAAATAGTAGCCCGTGTGTGTGTCTGTCTGTCTGTCTGTCTATGTGTGTGTGTGTGGTTGTGTGCATGCAAGAAATATAAATGTGTGCATTGTGAAAGCAGTCAACTTCAACCAATGTTGAATCTTCTAGCTGTGCTGCAGTTTTTGACAAAGGACTTTTCCCTTATTCCATTTTTGTGCCAGCCTTTAAAAAAGAATAACTCTGAAGTGATTGTGAAAGATTTTATTCTTGGTGAAAAGATCATAAAGTGAATATTGTTATTCCAATCAGCTTTGAGCCAGAATAAAATGGCATTTATTCACTATGTAATCTCAAATCCTCTTCAGAAATAATTACATTTATTGATCTTTACCATGTGCAGAAAAAGTTCAATCTAATAGGGACTAGTCTGGCACTGGTATTCTAAACAAGACATGTCCAGAGTTGCTTTCTAACCATATATGTTGGGGTAGTTTGTTTGTTTTTTCATCCTAGATGAAAAATGTGACATATTTGACTATTATTTTAAAAAATATCAGTTTTGTGTCTTCTGCTGTAAATTTTGTAAGGCTAGAGGTTTGCCATCATGGCCTTAAAGTGTTGTATGATTTGTTTAACAATTAATTTAAATTTTAAAAGCCTTCCTGATTTACTTTTGTCTATTGATTATGTGCCATCAAGTTATTCTTAACTCTTAGCAACCACATAGATTTTCTCCATGATAATCTGCCCCTAAGTGAGTCTTTTCATTCTACCAAGGGTCTTTAATCTATGGTCTTGCAGCTTTATTTTTCACTTTATTTTTTAAAAAATCTATATTTATTCTGTAAGTTTGAGATGGTGTTCACCTGGTAACCCTGAAGGAGGGTTCAAAGTCCAGTATACTTATGACATGACAGTTTGCAACTAAGAATTAATAAAGTATCTTCTGAGCAGAATCTGCTCCAAACCAATTAAACAGTGAACCAAAGAGTTATGTGGTTGGCTCATTTAAAAAAAATCAGTTTATGTGTTTATATTAGAGATTAGCACTTTTTCAGGAACTGGGTACAATAGCCAAATTTTGCATACCTGACATGTAGAGAAATTTCTACATTTGTATATGTAATCCGTTAATTGAACATACTGAAATCATGACATTTGGTAATCTTGTGAATTGTTTCCACATTTTGTTTATTTATTTTGGGGGGATACCCCAGGTGCTCTTTATGAGTATTGCAGGTGATATAGCTCCTCCTTATGGATGCCATATTGCTGTCATCCTCAAGTATATGTGTAGTGTAGCTTTTTCCAAACTTTTTTCTAGTCTAATCAATATTATGGGTGCTTTTACTTTTGGTCAGAAGAGAAGTGGGAATAGAGATTTAAAAAAAAAACACATAAACAGAATGAACAAAATAAAGTGTTGAAGTTTACTCAACAAAAATGTGAGGAGGAAAACAGCAATCGTTCACATAGTTCATATGACAAGGTAAATGTTTTATTATACAAGCAAAGAATGCAAAGGTGAAGCCAGATATGCATTACCGTGCTGATGCTTATTGAGGTAGTGTAACTGCAAAAATTGCTACTACATTATTGTTAAATTAGTTTGTTGAATGTTGGGCTGTGCATAGGCACACTCCATGGACAGTATGCTCTTGTTTCTGCTGATAAAGAGTTTCAGAGTACAATATATATTTTAAAAGGTTAGCTAACCTTTTGGGAGAGGTCTGTGCAGGAGATAATAAATGTCAAGATGGCGATCACAACTGCACATTTGAAGCCACAGTCCTTTCTTATATGATTCGTAGATGTCCTTGCTTTGGGATGGTGGGATTTGTTTGTGCTGTTGTGTTTTTTATGTTGATTTCTCTGTGGTTTTTTAACTCTGCTTCTTGTGTTTGCTTAATGAAAAAGCCAATTGGAAAACATTCTATTGTGTATTAATCTTAGAGGAAATTTTATGTGAACTCATCATTGTTAAAAATATAATGCCATGGTATATTCATTACAAAATATTGTAATACTTAACCATTTTATCTGGTTATGGGATTTTTAAACTCATGGGTATTTCCATGGGCAATGTTATATATATTGTCCCCTGAAAAAAATATATTGCGTGTTGTAACTATGTATCATTGCAACTATGTATCATTCATGTGTTTGCAACATTGTATCATTCACGTGTAATCATTAACTTCTGTCTCTTCAGTGACCTTTGCAAGGCACGTACAAGGGACAAGGAGCTAGACGGTTGTTAATAAGCTTATCCACATTGTAAATAATCTGTCCGGTATGCAGCTTTGTAAACATGCACATCCTGATGAGATTACCATGTTTGACTTGAGCTTTGATTAAATCATTTTCTTGTAAAAAAGCACAATAAAAGAGCGTGTGCCAAGACATTCGGGGCGCGCTCATCAAGAGGAAACCTCGCTTCCTGTCATTTCTCTTCCCTTCGCTCCCTATCATGAGCCACCCATCAGATGCGGGATGGCAGATACCGCATTCTGGTGACCCCGACGTGATTCCCGAAGGGGGATACGTTGCGACGCGCCCATATCTTATCAGCTCGATGGGAGCTGTGCATTGCCAGGCCTGAAGCGAATTGCACATCATCGGATCTGAAACACGGTCTCGACTTTCGTAAGTATGGGTGGAAACTTTTCTCAACAACAGACGCAGCATCTGAAGGAATTGAGGGAGTTAGTCGCTTCTTCTTCTAAATATTCTGCTAATTTAAAGGGCTCGCCTGTAAAAAAGAAACCTATTGCTACATTATTGGCTTATGTGTGGCAACATTGTCCCAATTATTCAGAGGAAGGGTCCTTAAAAATTTCCACTTGACAAAAAACTGGTGAACATCTCCATAGTCCTCCTCGTGCACCTATTGGCATTTTGGTCACTTGGAGGAAAATTATGGAGGCTTTAAAAGTCCATTATAAAATAGAAGCAGGGAGTATGTTTGAATCTCCCCCACCAAGTTATGATAACTTTTCAATTTTCCCTAACTCAGGCAGAAGCTGCTGCCATTATTCAACAATGCCCCACATGTAGTAAGCAAGGACATTCCATTCCCATAGGAGTAAATCCTAGAGGATTAAAAGCTTGTGAAATTTGGCAAATGGATGTAACTCAGTATCCACCTTTTGCCCCTTGGAAATATTTGCACGTTTCCATCGATACATATTCAGGGTTTATTCTGGCTACTCCTCAAAGGGGAGAAACTGTAAAACATGTCATCAATCATTCAATTCGTACCTTTGCCTCGCTGGGACGTCCAAAAGAAATCAAAACTGACAATGGACCTGCCTATACAAGTTCTGCTTTCCAGGACTTCTGTAACAGATGGGATGTAACCCACAACTTTAGGATTCCCTACAACAGCCAGGGGCAGGCTATTGTGCAACGAGCGAACTTATCTCTGAAACGTGCTCTTGATCGATATTCGTTGCGGGAAAAAACCCCGAACCTCCCAGCATTGCAAAATTCTCTTAATATTTGTCTTTACACTTTAAACTTTCTCAATCTGACTGGCATTCCTCCCACTTCTGCTGCTTCACGTCATTTTTCATCCCCCTCACCCCCGCCTAACAGACCTCTGGTATATTATCGCAGATTGCCAGATCCTGCCTGGCAGGGTCCCGCTGAGCTTCTCACTTGGGGACGAGGCTACGCTGCGATCTTACTGCCAGACAAAACCACTTGCTGGATCCCTGGTAGGGCAGTTAGACCCTATCATGGGAATTCCTCCGCTACATCTGTATCTTAAAACTCTTCCTGATATTCTTACCTATATCTTCTTTGCAATTTCTACCTTACTTCAACAAAACCTATGCTTCCTGTCAAAAGACTATTCGTGTTAAAACCATTTCATTAACCGAAGGCAATTATACTTGGTCCATGTGGGTACATCATGAAAATGCTACCCATAGTTTTCACTCTGTCACTTCTGTTTTGTTTAAAGAACACTCTACCACTCGCTCTTTTGTTCCTTCTTTACTCTTCCTATGGAAAGGAACCTTAAAATCTTTTCTTCTATTCAATCTAAAACATAGGGGGACCTAAATGTCCTTATATTGTATCATGGGTTTCCCCACCCCAACTAACATCCTTGATGAATTACCAAATTAATCTTTATTGTCATTATTGCAATGATCCTGTCAACAAACGACGCTTCAAAAGAACTGTCCATGACGATCCGCAGAAGCCTCATAGAAGATATAATATTGCTTGGACTATAACTGACTTTCAAGGAGTTCGTTTAAGTTCTACAACCAATTTTTCTTGCATAGAAGACTTCTACCCACCACTTCAATTCAATTTGGCAGACGCAAAACCAGGGGATATTCTGCAATCTGCACCACTTCAGGAGGAACTTTAACATCACGCCTGAAAGGAATGTATTTTATCCCTGGCAATAATTTTGTTTGGACTTGTTCCACCGGTCTCATGGCATGTGTCCACGGGGATGAAATTGTTAAATCCAAATCATTTTGCATTCAAGTATGGCTTGTGTGTATAACTCTGATGATTTTATATCCCTACAGGTACCCATGGAACACCCCCTCTTGCAAAATCGTAAAGATTTAGATCTGTTATTTTTTATAAAACAAGGGGGATTGTGTGCTGCGCTTAAAGAAGAATGTTGTCTTTATGCTGATAGCAGGGGGGGGTTGTTTTCTATTTCGCCATGGCTTACAACCTTTTTAACTGCATTGGCAGGATCATTAATAATCATTATATTGATATGTATAATAGGACCTTGTTGTTTTAATAGAATATTGCAATTTTTTAAAAAAATCAATTATCCTCCATAACTGCTGATATTAATGTGCTATTGCAAGCTCATGTTATATCCTCAACACCAGACGAAAAAATGTCATTGCTGATTTACCGCTCCTTGGACAACCCTGACGCTGACGGGTCGCATTCTTGCCTAGATGACGGGGACGGCGAACATTTCAGAAAAATGGTTCCTGCCTTCTCGGACGAGGAAGAAGACTCGTCATAAATAATAAAAACAGAGGAGATGTTGTAACTATGTATCATTGCAACTATGTATCATTGCAACTATGTATCATTCATGTGTTTGCAACATTGTATCATTCACGTGTAATCATTAACTTCTGTCTCTTCAGTGACCTTTGCAAGGCACGTACAAGGGACAAGGAGCTAGATGGTTGTTAATAAGCTTATCCACATTGTAAATAATCTGTCCGGTATGCAGCTTTGTAAACATGCACATCCTGATGAGATTACCATGTTTGACTTGAGCTTTGATTAAATCATTTTCTTGTAAAAAAGCACAATAAAAGAGCGTGTGCCAATGGTTTCCGGTTCCGCGTGGCTTCGGGGCAGCAGGAATTCGCGACAGCTCGCGATTCCTGCTGTGCTAGCCGCCGAGGTACCCCCGATCCAGATGGGTCAGGGGGATATGGCTGCCCTGTAGGGACAGCTGAAGAGAGAGGGGAGTCGGATAGGGAGTTCGGGGTGTCGCAGACCCCCTCCCCCTCCGGAAAAACCCCCTTTTCCCAAGGCGGTGGAGCGGCGGTCAGCAATGGCCGCCACGAAGAAGCCAGCAACCGGGTAAGATTGCGCTGGAGGAAGTAAGAAGAGTGAAAGTGCTGTCTGAGCCGGGTCAAGTAACATCTTGCAAATTGGTTGGAACTGAGCTGTCTGAATTGCTGGAGGATACATTGTATCCCTAAGAAGATCGAAAGCGGCGGAGAAGCTGTTAAAGGGAACTTTTTTTTTTTTTTCTTCACTCTCCCACCCCATGGAAACAGCAGATATGTTTGGATATATTGGATATTGAAAGTGAATGGTTTTGAGAGTTGAAGCTAAGGGACAAAAGGGTTTTTGGACATTGAAAAACTTAAGAAATTGGAAAATCCTTGTTGGAGGTATGGATTTCTGATTATTTAAAATTGATATTGCAAGTGGGAAGGGAGAGGAAAAAAAATTGGAGTAGAAGCTGAAAAAGGAGGAGATTGCCTAGAATCCCAAAGAAAGGTATATGGTAATTGGACCTCTTTGATTAAACATTAACCCCAGAAAACAACCAAAGAAGAGAAAAATGAGCGGAAAGGTGGAGGCAAGGTTAGAAAGCAAAGGAAAGGGAGTAAGAAAAGGGAGGAGGAAAGACAAAGGGGTAAAAAGGGCAAGGAGAAGAATAAGCAAGAGAGAAAGGGGGGGAGGAGAAGCCTCAATGAGGGGAAGCAAGATCTAAAGAAAAAAAGTTTATTCAGAGACAATGGGTGAATTTAATTTAGGATAAAAGAGGGATTCTGGAGGGTACATAAGATTGTGTTTTTTATATGTGTATTTAGAGTATAAAATTTATTGTGTAATTTTAGAATCTTTTAAACAGAACCCCAAGAAAAATTGTTATATGAAGTACTTTTAAGTTAGGGTAATGAGTTAAAGGTGTCACTCCAGTTAGTGTATAGGAGAAGTATAGTAAAAGAAAAAAGATGAATGGATAGTTGGAAATAAAACGGACAAAGAATATTATTGAAAATGGAAATAAGATATGGAAGGATATATAAAGGTTTTGTTATTTTTATTTTTTTTTTTTGTATATTGATAAAAGGCAATAACATTTTAATCAATAAGAAATAATTTGGATGAAAAGGAGAAGCTGGAATAAGATATGAAGTTAAATAGATAAAGTATTGGTTTGTTCTTTAATTTTTTTTTTTTTTTTAGGAAAGAATTTATAAGCTGTTATGCCTTGATTGTTTATGCACTGTTTTTGTAAAATTGATAAAATTGGTTTATATATATAAAAAAGAAAATGATAATAAAATATGGAAGGATATATAAAGTGAATATGATGTTTGAAGAGTTTCAACCCGGGATCAGGCAGCCTTCAGAAAAGATGTTTTAGTTTTGTTTATGTTTTGTGTTTTGTATGTTTATGAAAGGCAATAAAATTTTAATAAGCAAGAAATATAATTTGGATAAAAGAAGAAGTTTGGATAAGATATGAAGTTAAATAGATAATGTAAATATTGATATTACAATTTGGAGTTATGTTCTATTGGCTTTCTTCTTTAATTATTATTATTATTTTTTTAGAAAAGATTTTTCAAGTTGTTATGCCTGGATTGTGTATTGTTTTTTATTGTAAAATTAATAAAATTTGTTTAAAAAAAAAAAAAAGAGCGTGTGCCAAGACATTCGGGGCGCGCTCATCAAGAGGAAACCTCGCTTCCTGTCGTTTCTCTTCCCTTCGCTCCCTATCATGAGCCGCCCATCAGATGCGGGATGGCAGATACCGCAATTGCGGTTTTCATATACACCCCTGGGTCTCTTCTCATTAGAAATATAAAGGAGCTAATAGTAATAATAAAGCAAAATATGAAATAATTAAGAACATCAAAATTAGTTATTAATCTAATTCAAAATACCTGCTTAAAGAGGAATTGACACTTTCTAAAAGATAATACTGTGTGGATAACAGAGAATGTATGCGTATGTGTATGCACAGTATAAATTGAGTTTATAATTTAAATTTCAGGTTTATACAGAAAATGTTCCTGATGGTCCATTGGGGTTTAATTATCTTTACCTCAATCAAAGAGGGAAGCCATAACTGATTACAGGGATGAGCAATACATAATCTCCTTTATGTAAATATAATGCATTTAAAAGTAAACATGAAAACCTTTGCACTCTTGTGATCTCAATTGTTAATTGTGAATCTTTATTTTTTACTTATTAGTCCACATAGTTGAAAACAGAATACTTTGTACACATTGTGACTTTCCACAACTCATTTTTTTTTCATCTTAAACTTCAGAAGGTGTTTTGTCTAATGTGATTAACGCCTTTGAGAAATAGCACAGAGATACAATATTTTCCTTCCACTCTCCCTCCAGTGAAATCTCTCTATTCTTTTCTTTCTTTTTATCCTCCAAACATATAAATTGCATTTTTCACCAAATAATGACAGAACATCTTTTGGGGATAGATGTCAGATGATTCTGTGTCTGCATGTGTCATCCTCTCTTTCCTATTATTCCTCTTCTTCCAACATATAAATTACAAGAAAAAAATCAAGGAAACAGTCGGTCCACTAAAGAGAGAAGATGGGAAGGAAGTAACAGGCAACAGAGAGAAAGCAGAACTGCTTAACTCATTCTTTGCATCCGTCTTCACGCAAAAAGAAACCATAGCTCAACCCACCAAAAACATAACTGTAAAAGACAGACCAGAAATAAAAGTTGAAATAAGCAAAAAATAGTAAGAGAACACCTGTCTGATCTTGATGAAAACAAATCACCAGGGCCTGATGGATTACATCCCAGAGTTTTAAAGGAGCTGGCAGAGGTCATCTCAGAACCACTGCACCATATCTTTCAAAAATCCTGGAGCACCGGGGAACTACCAGAGGACTGGAAAAGAGCTGATGTGGTTCCCATCTTCAAAAAAGTGGGGGGGGGGGAAACAGACCCAGGAAACTGTAGACCAATCAGCCTGACATCAATACCCGGGAAGATACTGGAAAAGATAATAAAAAACAGATCTGCCAACATCTAGAAATAAGTAAAGTAATAACTCGCAGTCAGCACGGGTTTGTTAAGAACAGATCATGCCAAACCAATCTTATTTCATTCTTCAACACAGTGACTAAATTACCGTATATACTCAAGTATAAGTCGACCCGAATATAAGCCGAGGCACCTAATTTAACCACAAAAAACTGGGAAAATTTATTGACTCGAGTATAAGTCGAGGGTGGGAAATGCAGCAGCTACTGGTAAATTTCAAAAATAAAAATAGATACCAATAAAAACTTTCACTAGGACAGTTGAGAATAAGTTTGATGTTCACAATTTCCTCTTTGAAAGAGACCAGTAAATAGGGAACAAGAAGATGAAGAAAAAGAAGTGTGTTTTTTCACACTTTTCACACTGCAGTGAACAAAAATGGCATCATAGGAACAGGCTTATTCTCAGCCCAAAAGTTTGTTTCTGATTTCTTCCCTGATTTAAGGGAAATTTGGGAAACGATCTCACTATCATGAAAGGTTTGATTGATTCACTAACCCAAAAGATGATGATGATGACAGTGGTAGGCAGGAGTCACTCTCTCCCTTGCAAGAAAAAACCAAGAGCAGTTCTTATGATATCTCTCTTTCTCTCTCCCCCCCCCCAATAAAGTCAAGCCCTTTCCAGCACACGCGCGCGATCCGCCCCCACCCCTTTGCACCTTGCAAATGCAAAACCCCAGGGTTTTTGCATTTGCAAGGTGCAAAGCAGCAGGGGCAGATCGCGCGCGCGTGCTGGAAAGAGCTTTACTGTATTACGGGGAGAAAGAGAGAGAGGGAGAGATCATAAGAACGGCTCTTGCTTTTTTCTTGCAAGGGAGAGAGTGACTCCTGCCTCCCACTGTCATCAACATCTTCTTCTTTTGGGTTAGTGAATCAATTAATTTGGGAAATGATCTCACTATCAGAAAACAACGCAAGCTGCCACCACCACCTCCTCCTCCCCCTCCTCCCGAGTGGACTGAAAGCAGCTGGAGCTGAGGAAATGAAGCTGAGTGGAGCGACCTCGGCTCGCGTTGCTTTCTCAGCCTAGAGCTCAGAAAACAACGCGAGCTGCCTCCACCTCCTCCTCCACCTCCTCCCCCTCCTCCCGAGTGGACTGAAAGCAACTGGAGCTGAGGAAATGAAGCTGAGTGGAGCCGAAGCAACTTCGGCTCGCGTTGTTTTCTCACCCTAGAGAAAGGGGAAGGGGGCTCATCTGGACCAAGGGTGAGTCTCCCCCTCAGTTTCCCCTGAAGGATCTTCTGTCGCTTTTGCCTTCTCCCTACATCTTCCCTCTGTTAAAATCCCCACACACACACACACACACACTTATTTTCGGTTGGATAGATTTCGTGTCTGAGCATTCTCACATTGCGGTGGGTCTTCCCCCCCAAAAAAACAGTTAAAAAAAGAAAAAACAACATATCCTCAAGCAAGAACTTTTCTGCTTCCGATTACCCCCATGCTTAAAAGTTGCAAAGGAAACACGGAAGCAGGGAAGCAGCTGCCCAGCTTCGGAGCTCCACACCATTTTTTTTTCAGAGAGGAATCTGACTCAAGTATAAGCCGAGGGGTTTTTTTTCAGCACAAAAAATGTGCTGAAAAACTCAGCTTATACTTGAGTATATACGGTAGTAGACCAGCAAAATACTGCGGACATAATATATTTAGATTTCAGCAAGGCATTCGACAAAGTAGACCACAACCTCCTTCTTAGTAAACTAGAAAAAAGTGTAATAGCAGCACCACTAGATGGACTCACAACTGGCTGGCAAACTGTCCTCAACGAGTAGTCCTTAATGGGTCTAAGTCTACATGGAGGGAAGTAAGCAGTGGGGTGCTACAAGGTTCCATCTTCAGCCCAGTACTCTTCAATATCTTCATTAACGACTTAGATGAGAGAATAGAAGGGGAACGTACCAAATTTGCAGAAGATATTAAGCTGACAGGAATAGCTAACATCCAAGAAGATAGGCTCAAGATCCAGATGAATCTTGAAAGACTAGAACACTGGGCCATATCTAACAAAATGAAATTCAATGTAGAGAAAAGTAAAGTCCTACACTGAGGCAAGAAAAACCAAAAGTACACATTCAGACTTGGTGAAACCAGGCTCAATAGCAGTAACTGTGAGAGGGATCTTGGAGTCTTAGTGGACAACCAGCTAAATATGAGCCAGCAGTGTGCAGCAGCAGCCCAAAAAGCTAATGCAATCCTAAATTGTATTAACAGAGGGATACAATCAAGATCAAGGGAAGTACTAATACCACTCTATAAAGCTTTAGTAAGACCACACCTGGAGTATTGCATCCAGTTTTGTTCACCACATTATAAAAAAGATGTTGAGACTCTAGAAAAAGTACAGAGAAGAGCAACCAGGATGATTAGGGGACTGGAGGCTAAAACATACAATGAACGGTTGCACGAACTGGGCTTAGCTAGTCTAGTAAAAAAAAGGACCAGGGGAGACATGATAGTAGTCTTCCAATATTTGAGGGGCTGCCACAGGGAGGAAGGGGTCAAGCTATTTTCTAAAGTGCCTGTAGGCCAGATAAGGAATAATGGATGGAAACTGAACAAGGAGAGATTTAACCTGGAAATATGGAGAAACTTTCCGACAGTGAGAACAATCAACCAGTGGAACAGCTTGCCCTCAGAACTTGTGGGAGCGCTATCACTTGAGACTTTCAAGAAGAGATTGGACTGCCATTTGTCAGAAATGGTGTAGGGTCTCCCGCTTGGGTGGGGGGTTGGACTAGATGACCTACAAGGTACCTTCCAACTCTGATTATCTGTTATCTTCTACATCTTCTCTTTTAACCTCTGCATTACAGGCAGAAATTACTTTCTGTTCTATGGAGGTCATTATATTGTTATTGGAAACCTCACCATTTTTTTTCTTCCCATCCCCTCCAAATGCTAACAATAGAAACTTCAGTTTCAACTTCAAACTTCAGTAAATAAGTTGAACTTACAAAGGAAAATGAATTTCTCTCTCTCTCTTCAGTTACTCTCTTTAATCCTTGAAATAAATTGAAATGCAGGGTATAAGTATTGAATGAGATAGTCTGGAACTTAAAGCTCCTAAGTGGCATGTTATGTAACTCAGCAAAATATGGCATTATCTCCTGTGGTGAGGGCTGGCTGTTTTAATGTGGTAACCTTTTAAAATAGAAAAGAGTAGCTTCTGCAAAGACAAATAGCCCACTAAAAATACTGAAAACTACATACAACTTTGAAAATAATTGTGTGTTTCCTCAAATTTGGGTTTTCTGTTATTTTTTGAGATAACAATCAAACAGTAAAGTATATTAAACAGTAAAGTATATTAAAGGCTATGATTTATAATTAAATGCAATTAAAGGGATTTTTTTCTTTTTTCCCCTGTTACACTGGCTTTTCTGTTATATATAAAACAGGTGTAGACACCTGGAGCCTCTGTGTTACCCCAGATCCCTTTTTTTCTGCCCTGATGTTCTGAAAGACCATGCTGCTGGAATTTTGTAAGAAATTACCAGTGATGGATGTGCTAAGCTTCTGGTAAATGTATTGTTCCTAATTTTTGGAGATTCCTTTAAGAATCTGAGGAAATAAAAGGTTGCATTTCTCCCTGAAAAATGAAAATTACACATGCTATGATTACTGTCCTACAAGAGCAGGTAAAAGATCTAGAACAGGGGTGTCCAACCTTGGCAACTTTAAGACTTGTGGACTTCAACTCCCAGAATTCCTCAGACAGCAAATTCTGGGAGTTGAAGTCCACAAGTCTTAAAGTTGCCAGGGTTGGACACCCCTGGTCTAGAAGCAAGCTAAACAGCCAGCTAAAATAGAAAATAAAGAATCCCTGGAATGGACAAAGGAAGTGTTTGCAGATATCTCTAAGAAGGTAGAAGAAAGCTACACCAAGGGAATAGAGAGAGATGGAAGAATATGGCACAAAGAGGAGCTTTTATTTTCTGCAGCTTCAGAATAGATTTCAGGGCATCTTCATAAATGAAGAACCACTGGCACAAGCTTCAGGGACTGCATAAGAGGACTCTACAGACTGTGCAAAGGGAAGGATTTTTGCCTCTGCCATGAAGAAGAGGAACAGACAGATGGTGGTATCAGTGGCAAGAGTTTATTACTGGATGGGAGCAAAGCAACAATCTGTTGGCTGGACAATCTGTCAAGAAAAGTGTGACGATACAAGGGTTTATGAAATTTGGGGCTGGAGAGTAAAAGAGCTGCAGCATCAGATGGTGCTGATGATGTCTTCATTCATCCTGTGGAGGGATGTTATCAGGAGGAAAGAGAATACTGAAAATATTACAGTTTTTGTCTGCAAACTCTACTAATGAAAGTTAAGGAGCACCACAAAAAAATGGGACTAAAATTAAATATAAAGAAGACCAATGTAATAACAACAGATACTGCAACCAGCTTTGGAATTAACAATGAAGATATTGTAGTGGTGAAAGTGCTGCTGTCATTTAATATCAACCATTAGTAATAAAGGAACGAGCTGTCAAAAATGCAACATAGACAAGCACTTGGTAGAACAGCCATGAAATCCTTTCAAAAAGTATTCAGATGTTGGGATAACCTCACAAAAATTAGAATCGCGCAGACCAAACAAAACCTTGATAACTATCTGTCAAAAGTAATTTTGTGCTAGATTTCTTCCCTGAAAAGAAGTGCACCCAAATGATCTCCAGAGTCCCTTACAACGCTAATTTGACTGGAGGAGGAATTCTGGGAACTGAATCCACAAGTCTTAAAGCTGTCAAGTTTGAAGACCCTTGCTGTGACAAAAAAAATAGTGCAAGGCTGCCCTTGTTCTAATGTACTCCAGTATTCTGTAACCACAGATATAAATATAGTTCCAGCTCATCCAGGAGAATCTCTGCTATATGCATAGAACAAATGACTAATTTGTAGGGAACTGGAGATCTGCATCACATAATTAAGATTTCAGCCACGCAAAATGATATACCCATGCTTCCAAGAGATTCTTTTATAATATGAGATTCACACATTGTGCTAAACCATAGATTGTGGGCAGTGGTGGCATTCAATTTTTTTTATGAGCGGTTCTGTGGGGATGGTTTGGTGGGTGTGGTGTGGCTTGGTGGGCACGGCAGGGGAAGGATACTGCAAAATCCCCATTCCCTCTGCACCCCACTAGCCTGCTTTCCAGCTCTATTCTCCTGTTCAGGGCAACCAAAGAAGACCCAGCCAATCAGCTGAGACTCGGAAGGCAGAGAATAGATGGGGGCAGAGCCAGTTAGAGGTGGGATTTGCCAGTTCTCCAAACTACTCAAAATTTCCACTACCGGTTCTCTAGAACCTGTCAGAATTGGCTGAATATCACCTCTGATTGTGGAATAAGGTACAATTGGTACATTATACTAAGCCATAGACCATATTTTTTTAGCTACAATAAAATGGTAAAGCAAATCTGAAGTTACCATAATATAGGTTAACATATGGCATGAAGTTAACAATGACATACTATAGCTATTAATTCAGCCAACATACGAAATGAAACACAAAATAGCACTAGCAACAGCACTTAGATTTATATACCTCTCCATAGTCCTTTACAGCCCTATCTAAGCAGTTTATAGAGTTAGCATATTGCTCCCAACAATCTGGGTCCTCATTTTAGTGACCTTGGGGCGATGGAATGCTAAGTCAACCTCGAGCCGGTAAGGATCAAATTCCAAACTGTGGACTGAGTTAGCTTGCAATACTGCATTCTAACCACAGTGCTACTAGGGCTGTGCAGTATATTCAAGCATTTTGGACAGAAAATATTGTTGCATATTTCAAATGACCAGTAATTTTTGGAAGGTTATCTACCTTTTCCTTATCTATTTCTATTGATTGATGATTGATTGATTGATTAGATCAGTAATTTACTGTGTCTTGTGTCCCTCCCCCAAAAAATTGGCTCATTTGCCACACTTTCCAGAAAATAATGAGAATGACTGCAAGTATCATCAGAACTTAAATATGAAATATGACTAGAATCAACATTAGGTTTAAGAATATAATTAAAGTTTTTGAGGCTTTTTTTTTTGAAACAAATTTTATTAATTTTAAAGACAAACAAACCATCATTAACCATTGAATGCATAAAACCTCTTTCCATTATAAATTTTACAAGTCGAATAAGACATTATTTTATACAACATAGTTCTGTTTTACACCATTTCCATATGAATATATAAATATCTCTTAGCAAATTTCTCATTATTTCTCTTTACTCTTATTCAAGTTCATTATTATTATTATTTTTCCCTATATTTATCCAATTTATAATCGTCATCTACATTTCTCTCTGACTTGGTTACCATTATTCTCATCCAACATTCCTCCGAGGTTTTATTAATTCTCAAACAAACATGAACACACAAAACAAACAATAATAAAACTTCTTTTAAGAAAGTAGTTTGGACCCAGATTACCTCTCTTTATATGGACTTCAATTACCGTATATACTTGAGTATAAGCCAAGTTTTTCAGCACATTTTTTGTGCTGAAAAAAACCCCCTCGGCTTATACTCGAGTCAGATTCCCCTCTGAAAAAAAAATGGTGTGGAGCTCTGAAGCTGGGCAGCCGCTTCCCTGCTTCCGTGTTTCCTTTGCAACTTTTAAGCATGGGGGTAATCGGAAGCAGAAAAGTTCTTGCTTGAGGATATATTGTTTTTTCTTTTTTAACTGTTTTTTTTTGGGGGGGAAGACCCACCGCCATGTGAGAATGCTCAGACACGAAATCTATCCAACTGAAAATAAGTGTGTGGGGGGGGGATTTTAACAGAGGGAAGATGTAGGGAGAAGGCAAAAGCAACAGAAGATCCTTCAGGGGAAACTGAGGGGGAGACTCACCCTTGGTCCAGATGAGCCCCCTTCCCCTTTCTCTAGGCTGAGAAAACAACGCGAGCCGAGGTTGCTTCGGCTCCACTCAGCTTCATTTCCTCAGCTCCAGCTGCTTTCAGTCCACTTGGGAGGAGGGGGATGAGGAGGGGGAGGCAGCTTGCGTTGTTTTCTGAGCTCTAGGCTGAGAAAGCAACGCGAGCCGAGGTCGCTCCACTCAGCTTCATTTCCTCAGCTCCAGCTGCTTTCAGTCCACTCGGAAGGAGGGGGAAGAGGAGGTGGTGGTGGCAGCTCGCGTTGTTTTCTGATAGTGAGATCATTTCCCAAATTAATTGATTCACTAACCCAAAAGAAGAAGATGTTGATGACAGTGGGAGGCAGGAGTCACTCTCTCCCTTGCAAGAAAAAAGCAAGAGCCGTTCTTATGATCTCTCCCTCTCTCTCTTTCTCCCCGTAATACAGTAAAGCCCTTTCCAGCACTCACGCGCGATCCGCCCCCGCCGCTTTGCACCTTGCAAATGCAAAAACCCTGGGGTTTTGCATTTGCAAGGTGCAAAGCGGCGGGGGCGGATCGCGCGCGCGTGCTGGAAAGGGCTTGACTTTATTGGGGTAGGGAGAGAGAGAGAGATATCTTAAGAACGGCTCTTGGTTTTTTCTTGCAAGGGAAAGAGTGACTCCTTCCTACCACTGTCATCATCATCAACTTTTGAGTTAGTGAATCAATCAAACCTTTCATGATAGTGAGATCGTTTCCCAAATTTCCCTTAAATCAGGGAAGAAATCAGAAACAAACCTTTGGGCTGAGAATGAGCCTGTTCCTATGATGCCATTTTTGTTCACTTCAGTGTGAAAAGTGTGAAAAAACACACTTCTTTTTCTTCATCTTCTTGTTCCCTATTTACTGGTCTCTTTCAAAGAGGAAATTGTGAACATCAAACTTATTCTCAACTGTCCTAGTGAAAGTTTTTATTGGTATCTATTTTTATTTTTGAAATTTACCAGTAGCTGCTTCATTTCCCACCCTCGACTTATACTCGAGTCAATAAGTTTTCCCAGTTTTTTGTGGTTAAATTAGGTGCCTCGGCTTATATTCGGGTCGACTTATACTCGAGTATATACGGTAGCTTCTTGCTCATCTTATATACCATTACCTATTTTATTTACCATTCTATATCTTCTATATAACTTCTCCCCGCTTTTCACCCTTCTTAATTCTATTTAATTTAAATCATTGTGTTTGTATCTTTTGTCCATTCTTTCCAAATCATCCATTTATCTCATTCCCTACAAAAAAAAAGATTTCTCCTGAAATCACTGATCAGAGTATGATGCCTTTCTATCCCCCCCTAAATTAATATTTAGAATAACGCCCATTACCCAATCTGATTCTGCTTAGTACATTCTACCAGCTAACTTTTAAAAAGAGGAAAAAATAATAAATCCAAAATGATTAATATAGTTAAATAATAAATCTAAATGTTAAATGTAACATTCCAATTATCTATTTCAAAAACAAATGCTACAATAGTAAGTTTATAGTAACATCAATACAACAATCAATTAAACTCTTCAATTAAACTCAATATTTTAAACATTCCTTTTAATATTTTGTGAAATTTTAAAGTCTATCATTACTAAACATTTCAATAGTTTAATCTTTTATTAATTCTTATAACATTCTAGTTTTCTATTTCTTATACAAATACTACAGTACCATCTTATGTACCTTGAAGAATCTTCTTTTTAAAAGAAATTATACATTACCCTTTATCCCTAAAAAAAATTCCTTTTTTCCCATCTTGTTTCATACCTTTGTGGCTTTTTCCCCCCCTTTCCCTTTCTTTTGTATCCCACCTGGCCTTTTTAACCCCCCCTCTCCTACCTTCCGCCTTTTTAGCTTCCCCTCTCTGCTGTATTCCTTTTTTCTTTTGCTTACTAACATTGTGTTATTTTTCTCTTTCTTGGGTGGTTTTTTAAATCTTAAGTCCTTCATTTTCCTTCCTTTCTTTCTCCTTTCTTTCTTAATTAAGTTTTGAGATTCATTGAAGATGCTGCCTTCTTCTTCTTCTTCTTCTTCTTCTTCTTCTTCTTCTTCTTCTTCTTCTTCTTCTTCTTCTTCTTCTTCTTCTTCCTCCTCCTCCTCCTCCTCCTCCTCCTCCTCCTCCTCCATCTGTTGTTGTGTTTGCTGATAAATAGCAAGCGCCATTTCTAAAAAAAGGAAGGCTTCTTTCACAGCGTCCTTGCCTTCTTTTTTTATTTTTCCATATTCCTTTCTAAGTTCATCAACAGGTAAAGCCATTGTCAATCTTTTCTTTATTCTTCTTCTTAAAACAACCAAGATGTTTCAAAAGTTACAACAGTTCCCCAAAGTCCCAGAGACATCAATCAGTCCAAACAAAGCACAAAGTTCTCACTTTCTCTTCCTGGGATAATATCAGTAGAAGGGAAAAGAAAAAAAGCCCAATCTATATTTTAAAGCCTTATTGCAATTAATTTCTAGTCTCAAAATCTTCAAGGTATCTCCTCCAGCAAGATCTTAATATTTTCTTTCTTTTTTTTTTTTTGTCCTCTCCCTTCCCACTTATAACAAGAAGCCAAGTTTTTACCTTTTATAAAAAGACAGGTTTCTCAATGGCGATTTGTTGATTCCATAGGGAAGGAGAGTAAACTTTCCCTTTCAGCACCTCAAATTTGCCGCTTGAGATTCTCCTTTGGAAACAAAGTATCGTTCAAAAATAGTCATAGTTTTCAGGATGTTAGGCATCTCTTAAAGTCTTGGGTCAGCCAAAAAACGTTCTCTTGTAAACTTTCTCCCCTCTTCCTCCTGCTCAGTCTTACCCAGCTGCCGGCTTCTTTGTGACGGCCATTACGGACTGCCGCTCCACCATTTTGAGAAAAGGGGGTTTTGCCGGCTGGGGAGGGGGTCTGCAACACCCCCAAACCCCTCTCTGGCTACCCCCTGTCTTTGGCTGCCTCTGCGGGGCAGCCTTAGCCTCCAGACCCATCAGGATCGGAGGCACCAAGACGCTAGCGCCGCAGGGATCGCGCAGGATCGCGAATCCCTGCCACTGCCAAAGCCAACAAACCGGAAGTTTTCAAAGTTTTTGAGGCTTTTTAAAGATAGTTCCATCCATGTCAGTTACTAAAATCCTTCTGAAATGTGTAAATATTTGTGAAGAAAATGCTAAAACCAATAAATCCCTCTACAAAATTAGTAAACATAAAGGATCCGTTGAAGTAAATAAATGTTTTACAAATAAATATATTACTTTTAACTCTTTTCCAAATATAATTACAAACGTGATTTTTTTTTCTTTTGAAACACAAAAAGACAGGTACAGATAGTCCTCGTGACCTTAATTGGATCTAGAATTTCCATCATTAAGTGGTGTAGTTATTAGGCTAAATATCATGTGACCACTCCTCTTAGCAATGGCAGCATTGGTAGTTGTGGTTGCAGCCGTTAGACCAGGACCATGGCCTCATTAGGCAAGGAATTCCCTCAATTCTGCTTCAACTCTCCCCACCTGCCTATCTCCCCTATCCATCTCTGTCCTGTTGGCAGTCCTGCACTGCATTGCTCCTGTGACCTTCCAGTGCTTATTTCCAAGGAGGAAAAGTGGGTCCTAAATATTGTGTTTGTTTGTTTGATGACTTATACAGCCACAGGATCATGTAATCACCTTTTGCAACCTTCTGACAAAGCAAAGTTAATGGGGAAGCCAGATTCATTTAACAGCTGTGTTACTAACTTAACAATTGTAGTAATTCACTTAACAACTGTGGCAAGAAAGACTGTAAAATGGGGCAAAACTCACTTAACAAATGTCTCACTCAGCGACATAAATTTTGGGCTCAGCTGTAGTCATAAGTCAAGGACCACCTCTATTTAGTTTATATGCTGCCTTTAATCCAGGAATTCAAGGACTTGGGCTGAAAGGCAGTGACTAGCTTCCATGGCAGAGGGTGGACTAGGATCTGGGTCTCCCATCCCAATGCTTTACTGCTATTCATTGGCTTCTGAAAGCCATTGTGAGCAAGCTATATCCCTCCAATAGAAGAAAGAAGATACATAAAACTGCAACCCAAGTACAAATGGAGAGAGCATGTAATTCTTTCACTACAAGTGTCTCCTTGCTGCATAATCAGATAGCTTAGGGGAAATACATAGAAATAAGTCTCATTTGGCATTGTTTGTTCTTCATTATGATCATGCAATCCCTGGTTGACACCGGTTTCCTTAGTATTCTGGTGTGGAAAAGTGTCATATTTTCAAAGGTTTTGCATGAAAGAAATTAAGCTCCAAATAAAGATTACACCTGCCACTTCAGCAACAATATTAAGCCAATCCATTTTTATTTACTTTAACTTCATTTTTCTTTTCAGTTGCTACACCTTTAGAAAACCTCTTTGGGAGATGTTAATTGCATTTTGCATACTTGCCCCCCTCCCAAAAAATGATTAATCTTTTCACTCACAAATGAGATGTTCCTTTTCATTTAAACTCAACAAAAGGAAATTAATTTGGGGTAAGGGATTTGAAGGTTCTTGCTTTAGCAAGGACTTCTGCTTACAGTGGGAACTGACAGGTGTATTTAAGTGAAGTGAAGCAGCAACTCACTGTGCCAGCCTCTGAGAACTTCATTTAATTTTACCACCCAGTTGATGAGTATATTTAAATAAAAATCACAACTCAAAAAGAAGAAATATTTTAAAAGAAATATTTTATAGAAATTAAAATTTTAAAAAAGAAGCCAATTCGCATCCATGGGACACAAACAAGCAAACCAGAATTTAAGTAGTTTAGAGGCATTCATGAATCTCTGATTTTTTTTTTCCAGTGATAATGTTCACATGACATGCTTGATCAAACATCTCTACTCTGGATAAATTACTTCATCTCTCTGCTTCTGCAGCACACAAACTGAGATATTTCAGTCAATTGTCCCAGCAACCAATTTCTAGACAATCCCATAACTGCAGTAGTGCTGGAAAGCTATCACTTTCCTTTCTTTAATTCCTTTAATCTCTAGACACTTCTGTCCATTTACCATCCTCTCCTTATTCTATGTAGCTACAAAATGGATAACCAAGATATACTATCTAGATAGGATTTTGTCTGATATTGGAAGGATAGATCAATTTTCAGAAAAGTGTTTCAGATAACCCAAGGAAAGACTGTACTTTAATTCCAACACAACTAGATCTCTTTGAGGGTTAATATTAGATCCCTCTAAGATGATTGGCTGAGTCATTTAACTGGGTTTTCCTGCTTATACAAGAAACTAATTTTCCTCTGACAGAGCTAGTATTATAGAGAGATATTTGTTTTCTTTCATTTGTCTATAATTCAGTTCATATTGGAGATCACTGAGTTGTAAAACCCAGTGGGATTATAGCAAGATAATAAAATGTAGACCCAGAACTGTCCAAGAATATTTTATTGCCTACTGTCCCACTCTAATCAGAATGGACCTGAATTTTACACAGCCAATGCTCATAGGGGATCAATATTGATTTTTAGTCCCTTCAAATAATGTTATAGAACTTAATATTTTCATTTTTTTGTCCGTTCTCACAAACTAAATTATTATTTAAAGGTTTAAGAAGCCTCTTTTATAATACTACCTATATCCTTGAGACACAGATGACATTCATGACTAGATGGTCCTAGTGTTTTCAGATTTGTCGATCCAAAGGTTTCTAATATCTTAAAAGTAGCTAATAGTCAATTCTACAATGTGATTAGAAAAAGGCCCAACTTTGATTTGAGTAATTTGACTGTACCCTCCTATCCCAGGGCTCAAAACCTGCCAGAGACTGTTTTGCAGTCTCCTCATGAGGAGTCACTATTTGGAGCACTTGTAGGTAATCTACCATCCTTTCTTTGTCCACAAGAGGTTCAAAAAGTCAGTCCATTCACCAGTTCTTCTTTCTTTACCATGTTCATCAGCTCCATCTCTCTTCCTCTGGAAGTTTCAAGCACTTGTACCTTTCAACACCTTTCTCTGTTGTCCTCCTTATATGGAACAAATTACAAAAGCAAGTTCTTTTTTATTATTTCCCTTCAGCCTTGTCCTTCCTAGACAAGACCTGTTGAGTTGATAACCATTTTTAAATAACTCACGCAGTTCTTTCTGCAAGTGTTACAATTCATATCTAGAAGTGACTGCTAGTATTTTTGATCATCAACAAGTTCTCACATTTGAGAGGCTGGTGAAATAATCTTACACCTGTTCTTTTTCTCACAAGAAAAGGTTCCATTAAACCCCAGAAGAATGAAGAGAAAGCTCATCAATGAAATTTTTTCTTCGATTTATACTCCAACTTTCCAAAAAATACTTAAGGCAACTAAGAAAATGGTCAAAACCAAATCTAATCATACCAACGCACTTACAGAATTGAAATATAAACACTAAAATTAGTGTTACCATTATGTAACAGCCAAAAAGCCTTGCAAAAGAGATAATTAGATTTTCAGATTTAGACTTTTTTCTAAATTCTGAGGAAGGGAAAGCTACATGCAGCTCCCAATGGAGAATAATCGGTTGCCTGTGAGCAATACAAGAAAAAGCCTCTGACATGGAAGCTATTTTCATAAGGTCTCTTCCTGGAGATCTTAACACCCAGACAGGTTTTTAAATCAGAAAAATAATTCCTTAGATAGGTCCTAAGCAGTTTAGGATTTTAACGTACCAACATATTATATTGTGCCTAATAAATAATTGGATCTAGTACAGATTTTGATTTCTATAGCTTGCACTAATTAGCAGTGAAGCTGCAGCATTTTGTTCCCACTGCAACTTCTTTCAACACTTTCAAGCACTTTTCTGTCATAAAAAGAGACAAGATTATCCTGACATGACTTTTTCTCTACAAACTCATGCTGGCTCCTGATAGCCACTGAAAAGCAGTGCCTATTAAATGGTCCAAGGAACATCACAATCAGTGATACTGAAAGCTGTCAAAAGATCCAGGAGGGACAACTCTCTCCCATCTGCTTTGCAATATAGGTCTCCCATCAAGGAACCAACACAGTCTCTGTACCATGTCCCAGTTGAAAGTCTGACTGAAGTAAGTCCAAGTAATCAATATCATTCAAATGCCTCTGGAGCTGGGATGTTTCCAGATGGAGGATACTTCCAACCCCAATGTTTAGTTTAGTAATCTAATGGTTGGATTTACCCAAACTGTTTTATTGAATGAAACTCAGTAAGGAGGAAATTTTAGCATCAAACCCACCCAAGCTAATTGTATATTTTCAATGGCTGTGTAAACTGGACTTATTGTGCAAATGCAATCAATAACCCAAATTCCAGAAGTTATTGAGGGTCTATAAAATTGGCAACACATATTAAACTAAATAAAAACATGCGATGGTCTGAAACAGTATTTCTTGTACAACCCAACATATTCTAACATTATATTTAATCTTATATATACAGTTCCTGTTTAGGTGAATTGAAAGCAAAAAATGAACAAAAAATGAATCTTTGCTAGATTACTGGATGATTTACAGTTGGCAAGTATTATAAAAATAGCAAAAAATAAAACAGCTCCTGTTTTCAACTTACATTACTTAAATCAATCATCTAACTTAGAATGGCCAAGAATTGATTTTTTTTTCTAAAAGACAATGAGCTCCATTCAGCTTTAATACTCAAAGCACAATCCTAAACAGTTTAAATCTAAACATCTGCCTTTCACATTACATTCCAATCAGGTTCTAATTAAACAGGTCATAGATCCTGCAAACCTGACAACTATCTGTTCCTAGCACAACATTAACCTAAATGAAGATATTGTACTATTGTACAATGGCTTGCTTGATCGTTTTCTGACCACTTAGTTAAGAAGTTTTTTTTTCAGAAGTATTCTGTTCCGAACCAAGCAAACTCGTTAGCTTGCAATTCTAATAGTTTTCCTTTCACAGCAGGCTCGTAAACCTGCACTTCTGATTGGCCCGCTGATAGCGGATCGTGATTGGTCATTGTTGGCTGATCTGATTGACTGTTAGCGGGTCGCCACTGATTGGACGCTTCCAGCACAGCAAACTCAAATCATTGGGTGTTGTGACAGCAGCCAGCTCTATAAAAGGAGCTGCTGCTGCCCGAGTAATTGCTCTGTTCTGAAGTCACTAATAAAGAGTTGGAGTCACTATTCGATGCCTCATCTCCATTTTTGCGCCCATTCTCCCAGATCTAACATTGGTGACGAGGATGGGATGCGGAGACGATAGAGCTGACTGAACACTCATTGAACGCTAACAGAACACATGGCTGAGAGCGCACCAATAGCGGCAACATGACCAGTGGCACCATACCACCCGCTCTTTGACCCAGCTAACGAAGACTGGGACTCGTATATGGACAGGTTTCAGATATTCCTGGAAACCAACAACCTGAAGGATGCTATGCCTGGCAAGAAACGAGCTGTATTCCTGACCCATTGCGGTCCTGCTGTGTTTAAGATGGCAAAGGCACTCGCAAAACCAGCTGAAGTCAAGACGATGGACTGGGACACCCTCACCCCAATCCTCTGGGCCCATTATGCCCCAGCGGTGCCAACACTCATCAGGAGACACGAGTTTTACCAGGGACCAACAGAAAAGCAAGAGTGTTGGAGACTTTATCGCGGACCTCAGAAACCTGGGGGGACTCTGTGGCTTTGCCAATCTCAAAGAAACCATGAGAGATCGAATTGTTCTGGGTCTAAGAGACCCCACAACCCAGAGCAAGATTATGGCGAAGGGAGACATTGGCCTCGCAGATGTCATCGCCGATGCTACTGCAGCAGAAGCAACCAGGAAGTCGGCAGCTCGAATGTGCCGAGCAAACGGACCGCACCGCCCACTTGCCAGTAATACTACGCCTTATCCCAAGAGGCATGCAATGACCACCCACCATGAAGACCTCGAATCCTCATCAGAAAGCGAGGAAGAGGAGGTCAACAGACTCAGGTCAGAACGTGATCAGTGAGATCAACGGAGTCGTAAGCCCTCATATCAGTGTTCTGGATGCGGGGAAAACCACCCACGATCAGACTGCACATTCCTAGACGCACTCTGCCGTTCCTGTGGAAAGAGGGGCCACATTGCAAATGTCTGTAGAAGCAAGCGAGGGTCCAGCCCAAACTGAAGAGAAAATAATTTCCAGCAGACAACAGGCACCCCACCAGTAAATCGGGACTATCCAAGCAACCAATGGAACCACTACTACAGAAACCGAGCACCAGCCACTTCTACCAGACGAGAAAAGGCACACCAAACCATCACCATCGGCCACGCTTCATCCCTTGATGCAAGAAAAATCCGAGTAAAGGTCATCATTGAGAAGTGATGCATTATGGAAGTCAACTCCGGGTCTTCCCTATCAATGGTTTCCTGGAAAACCCTCAAACAGCTGATCCCTGACATCCGTCGCCAGGACCTCAGCACTCAGAGAATTATATTAAGGGACTACCAAGGGAATAGGATCCCAATCGCCGGTTCCAGCCATGTCCAAGTCTCCTTCAAGAACCACACCACAACCCTACCTCTTACCGTCATCGATAGAGATCGACCCAGCTTACTAGGCTTACAGTGGTTCGCGCCACTGGGAATCGAACTGGCAGGCATCAACCAGACCGAAGGCAATGACTGGGAAGCAGCCCTTGTCCAGGAATTCCAGGAAGTTTTCACCGAGAAGCTAGGCAAGTACAAGGGATCCCCCATATCATTTAATCTCTGCCCTGATATTGCGCCCATTCACCTTAAGCCTCGTTGAGTGCCCTTTGCACTCAAACCAAAGATTGACGAACAATTGGACAAATTAATAGCCCAAGGCGTGTTGGAACCAATTGACCACGCCCGATGGGAGACCCCAATTGTAACCCCCATAAAACCTGACGGATCTTTGAGAATTTGTGGGGGTTACAAGGCCACCCTAAACCACGCACTTCAGCAGAGCGCTTACCCCGTGCCTGTGGTCCAACACCTCCTTCATTCCCTTGGGGGCGGAAAAATATTCGCAAAATTGGACTTAGCCGAGGCATACCAGCAGCTGCCCATAGATGCAGAGACTGCAGAAACCCAAACTATAGTCATGCACAGAGGTGCATTCAAGTGTAATAGACTCCAGTTTGGAGTGAGCATAGCACCTGGCATCTTCCAAAGTCTGATGGAGAGATTGCTACAAGGCATAAAAGGGGTCGTGCCATATCGTGCCATGATGTCTTGATAGCCGCCCCCACTAGAAGTCTACTAGAAAAGCGACTAAGAATGGTCCTCCAAAAATTTAAAGACGCTGGCCTGAAGGTCAAGAAGGACAAGTGCCAACTATGTACTGAGAGGGTTGAATTCCTTGGTTACCTTCTTGACAAACAGGGAATTCACCCTACTGAGAAAAAATTGGCTGCAATAAAAAACACCCTGAGACCTAGGAACAAAACAGATCTTCAAGCCTTCCTGGGACTCATTAACTTTTATAACATCTTCCTACCCCAGAAGGTGACTGTTGCTGAACCCCTGCATAGGCTCCTTGACAAGAAAGCTTCCTGGGTCTGGGGACATCGAGAAGAGCGAGCCTTTCAGCAAGTAAAAGACCTTTTAACATCAGATGCTGTACTAATACAATATAACGAGACTTTACCCTTAACTGTCACCTGTGACGCCTCACCGTTTGGAGTAGGAACCATCCTGACCTACATCCTGCCAAATGGTACTGAGGCACCTATTGCATTCTTTTCTAGAACTTTATCTAAAACTGAGAGAAACTATAGCCAACTAGATAAAGAGGCTCTCGCTATTGTGTCTGCGAACAAACAATTCCATGAGTATGTATATGGAAGATCCTTTTCTATAATCATCGATCACAAACCATTACTTGGCATCTTGGCGGGGGATAAACCAACTCCCCACATCTTATCGCCAAAAATGACACACTGGTCAGAGTTTCTAGCTGCATACGATTACCAACTGCGACACCGACCAGGGAAAGCCTTTCCCCATGCTGACGCCTTGAGACACTCTCCACTACCAGAAGTCCTGAATGACCCAGCTCCAACCCTAGCTGCACTACAAATCGAGACACTTCCATCACCACCACTGACTGCACAAGACATCGCATCAGAAACAAGGAAGGACCCTTGTTTAGCACGAGTCCTCAGATGGGTGGAAAGAGGTTGACCTTACAACTAACTCAATGACACCTTCAAGCCTTTCAAACACAGGCAGACAGAACTTTTCTCCCCAAAAGGATGTGTTTTATGGGGAGACAGAATCGTCATCCCAGGAAGACTGCAGCATAAGGTCCTAAAACTATTGCATGATGGACACCCGGGCATCGTGCGAATGAAGGCACTAGCAAGGAGCTATGCTTGGTGGCCAGGTATAGATAAGCAAATAGAAACCTGGGTCGCTACCTGCAACAAATGCCAGGAAACACGCTCAGCTCCACCAAAAGCACCAGCAACTGAATGGGAAGCACCCCGAGGTCCCTGGTCCCGTATCCACATCGATCTTGCAGGACCCACCAAGGGGCATACATTTCTCATAACAATGGATGCCTATTCCAACTGGCTTGAGGTCCACAAAATGAAGAGCACCATCACAGAGACAGTCGTTAAAAATCTAAACAGACTATTTGCTACACACGGCTTGCCAGATGTCTTGGTTTCAGACAATGGCCCACAATTCACCGCCTTGGCATTTGAGCAGTACCTAGCAGACCTGGGGATACGCCACACTTTAACATCGCCGGCTCACCTTGCAGCCAATGGTAGGGCTGAATGAATGGTCCAGTTCATAAAGAAAACCTTACACAAGATGGAACAAGGGAACATCCACGACAAGGTGACCAGGATGCTTCTCCTCCAACATATTATTCCAAACAACACCACAAACAAAACCCCAGCCGAACTCCTGATGGGCAGGAAACTTCGATCACATCTTGACCGACTACACCCTGCCTACACACTGGAAAAGCCCCTGGGGTCCAGCAGCAAGTATCGCACGTTCAAGGTAGGCGATCCGGTTTTTGCAAAAAACTTTACCAGTGACCCATTGTGGGTCCCTATTACTATAACTCAACTTACGGGTCCCCGATCCTACCGCTTACAAACTACTGATGGGAGACTGTGGAAGCGCCACATCGACCAGCTACTCTCCAGGCTGGCACCTACCTCCTTCACAAGCCCTGAACTCCAAACTGGGGGGAAAGGGAAATCGAGGGGGCCGAAAACAAACTAGTACCTGACCCAGTACTCGAAACCCAGCAATCAGCGTGACCAAACCTGGAATATTCACCTTCCGAAGAAGAGCCGGGGCAGATGGTCATCTCTCCACGAAGCAGCACGGCGGCATCAGCAAACCCAGAGAATCCAGATGACAGCCTTGACAGGAGTAGAGATGACAACCCCGAGTCACCCAACGGAGAAGTCAGATTACCATTACCACTGAGTCCAACAAACAGCCCACTGGAACCAGAGTCCAAGCAAAGACTGGTGGAGCAACGTAGATCAGGTAGACAGGTGAGACGACCTGCCTACCTACGAGAATACATCAACCCACCCTTGAGACCAACCTAGCGGGGAGGGGTGTTCCAAACTAAGCAAACTCATTAGCTTGAAATTCTTATAGTTTTCCTTTCACAGCAGGCTCGTAAACCTGCACTTCTGAATGGCCCGCTGATAGCAGATCGTGATTGGTCGTTGTTGGCTGTTAGCGGTCGCCGCTGATTGGACGTTTCCAGCGCGGCAAACTCAAATCATTGGGTGTTGTGACAGCAGCCAGCTCTATAAAAGGAGCTGCTGCTGCCCTAGTAATTGCTCTGTTCTGAAGTCACTAATAAAGAGTTGGAGTCACTATTCGATGCCTCGTCTCCATTCTTGTGCCCACTCTCCCAGATCTAACGTATTCCTTCATAAAAGCAATAGCACTTAGACTTCTCAGTGCTTTAAAGCCCTCTCTATGTGTTTTAGAGAGTCACCACATTGCCCCCAAAAATCTGTGCCCTCATTTTACTGACCTCAGAAGGATGGAAGACTGACAAGGATCTTTTTTACCATATTGGTCTCTTCCAAGTATAAAATATAAATTGATTCATGATACGTTGTATGATTCAGCTGCTGTAGCTTCATCCTGAAGAGAGTCATAGTAAAATAGAAGCCAAATTGAAAGCTAAAATCTTTGCTTCTCACTCTTAAACAGGACTTTTCCTCTGACTAGAGGCATCGCTTAAAATGATGGCGGTGCAAAATACAGACAAACAGGGACTTAAATCAATCCAGAACTTGTCTGCCATATGTAAAACACCTGCTGTTTCCACCATGTTATTCTTCCCTGCTTGTGATGTGAAAGCATTCTGCTGATAGTTATGATTCAGCGTCTCTTTCTTTCTCTCTATTTTATGTGCTACTTTTATAAGCTACTCATTCTAGTGTGGTTCCCAACTATTTAAAAGTACAATTACAGCAGACATATAAAATCAGAACCAAAGTGGTATCCATAATGAACAGTAAAAACCCTTACATATGAAAATAATTTTATGGAATAGCTTTTTAACTGCCTAACTAAATACCTGCAGAGAGGGCACCATCCAATTTTACAAGGAAGGTCTTCTAGAGCGGGTTATCAAACTCATGGACCATGGGCTTGATGCATCACATGCTGGCCCCACCCCATTTAACGAAGGGGAAAAAAGTCCCCAAATGTCACATGACACCACTGTGATGACGTGAGAAAGATACAACAATTTGCTTTCTTCTCACCCCATCTCCAAACTTCAAAAATAAGAGATAAACACATATTCCTATGTGATATGAGTGAATATCATGGTCACTTCTAGTTGAAAGAGATGTACCTGAAGGTCCTAAGGATCCAAGCCTTTAAGGCTTTATAGTTTTAAACCAGCAATTTCAATTATACTCAGAAATCTACTGGAAACACCTATAAAACCAGTGTGAAGCCATTGTAACAATTCTAACTTGCAACCAAGCAGGCTGCAGCATTATACACCAGTTTTAACTTCCAGGTAACCTGGAAATGAATAGACGTTTCCTTTTTTTCTAAACAGGTGGTCTGGCAAACAGAAATAGTGCACAAATAGCATTTCTGAGATTGGTCATCTCTCACACGTCAACTGACTTCTGCTTTGAATTTATACCCCCCAAATGTCAGATGGAAAATACCAACATGTGATGTATTGCTATCAGAAATTAATCTTATTTAAAATACTGAGAAAGCCTCATGCAAATTTCCTTCCAAAGTAGAAATTCTTTGCTCTTGAACTTAGAGCATCACAGAATGCTTCTAAGCAAAGCAAAGATTTTTCTGGGCTAATCAATATTTTAATAAGTAACAGCCTTATTGGTGAAAAATACTTGTGTTTCTTTTTTAATTCTTCAACTTATTTATTTTAAAGCAGTTCCTGTTTTATTGTGCATTCTCTGTGATGGTTGGAGAGACGTGAAATTCAAAATTAAGTTTCAGAAGTTAATGTAAAACAGGAAAAGCCAGGAAAGTATCACTAGACAAAAATCCATGTTTATTTTTACAGAGCCAGAATAGTTCTAATCTTCCTATTCACAAAGATCCTTACCCAGATAATGTAGGTTCTTGGTAGCTGGCCAGTCCAAGTAGAAACTGGAAAATTAATGAAAAGGTTATGAAAAGTTTTAAAAAACACAAAACCTATGATCAGTAATTTGTCAATATTGGCATCTACACATTTTAAGATGGCTCCCACAGCTCTTTTATACCTTTTCAGGAATTTGATTGATACAGCTCACTTACCTTCAGGTCAGCTTAATGGGTAGCTTTAAAATCTGAGAGAATCAGGCCTATATTGACAAAACTATTAGTAAAGGGAAAGGTAATTGCAGAAATGCATTTTTAAAATTTAGGTTGCTTTCAGAGAAAGACTCAAAGGGCCTGGAGAATTTAAACAAATTGTAGGTTGCTTAACAGAGAGTCATGGGGATTATATTGGAAAAGATTACCACCTGCTAAATGTTTTAGAACATTTGTTTATACTGAAAAGAAAAAAGTACGAAATCTATAAACTAAACCAAGCAAACAAAAATAGCTTGAGTAAGTCAGTTAGGATTAGTATCACTTTAGATTGCAATTTGTTGTATGTGTGTATGTAATAACGTATTACCCTTGAGGGTCTGATTAAAACACACACACTCCAAAATTTAGTATTTATTGAAAAGAATCTGTTATGTCCGCGTGGAAGGAGGCCAGGAGTCGGTGACTTTGTATCAAGCTCTTTATTGAAGTCAGGAACCGAACTGGCTCTTTGGAAAACTTTGCGGCTTTTTATTTCCAAGCCGCAGCGGCCACGGCCAATGGCACCACTTTGAATCTCCCGCGATTCGAATCTACCAGTCGCGGGAGATTCTCAGCAAGCCAATCGGCGCAGCTCGCCTAACCAATCCGATCGCCCCGCGCTTTGGCCAATCAAAGCGCGGGGATCTCAAGAATTCAAATTAAGGTACAGAACACCCCTCCCCTCTTGGTTTGGTCCTACGTAGCGTAGTCCCATAGGTAGGCGGAGCGTCTTTGCCCAAAGGACCTGCGCAGGTCAGTCGTAGGTTGGATCCCGGCCGGTTTGGTCAGGGTCTCTGTTTCTCCGGACTCCGTCATGGGAACCGCCTGGTATGTCTGGCCAGGCCGCTCTCCGCAGCTCCCTCCTGGGCTACCCGGGTTGGTTGAGCTGCAGGTTTCGCTGCTCCCGCTCGGTCTTCCGGGTTGGTTGAGCTGACCTGGCTGTCTCTTCCTGGCGAGGTTTCGTGCTGCTGCTTGTAGGTGAGAATGGCTGGTTTCTTTCTTCTGGGTTTTGGTTCCTGGGGTATCCCCTCCCCTCTTGGTTTGTGTTGAGGGGGTTGGTTTTGTTTGGTTGCGTGTCGGTGGTGTCTTGTGTGGCAGTCCTCGATCTTAACTGATCGATGTGGCGTTTCCACGCTCGTCCGTCGGTTGTTTGTAGCCGGTACGAGCGTGGGCCTGTTAGCTGTGTTATGATTGCTGGTACCCATAATGTGTCTCCAGTTAGGTTCTTTGCGTAGACGGCATCGCCTGGTGCAAAGGTTTGGTGTTTGCTGGTGGAGTCTGGGGGTTTCTCTGGGTTGTAAGTGGGGTGTAGTCTATTGAGTGGGGACCTTATTTTCCTCCCCATTAGCAGTTCTGCCGGGTTTTTATTTGTTGTGGTGTTCGGGGTTATGTGCTGTATGAAAAGTAATTTATTTATTTTGTCCTGGATCTCCCCGTGGTCTATTTTCTGGATGGTTTTTTTGTGAATTGAACCATCCGTTCCTCCCTTCCATTCGCCGCCAGATGCACCAGGGCTGTCAGTGCATGTCGTATGCCCCTTTCCACTAGGAATTTTTTGAATTCCAGCGAGGTGAATTGGGGCCCGTTGTCGGACACGAGGATGTCCGGAAGGCCGTGTGTTGCGAAGAGTTTGCAGTTCTTTGGTCATGGCTTCCGTGGTGGTTGTTCTCATGTTGCTTACCTCCAGCCAGTTGGAGTAAGCGTCTATGGTTATTAAGAAAGTTTGTCCTTTTGTGGGCCCGGCGAAATCTTTGTGGATTCTAGACCAAGGTCCCCTGGGGGTTTCCCACTCTAGGATGGTTGCTGTGGGTGGGCTTGGTCTAGTTTCCTGGCATCGTTGACACCTTGCTACCCAGGCCTCAATCTGTTTGTCCATCCCTGGCCACCAAGCGTAACTTGGTGTGTGAGCCCGTAGTTGTAGGCGGTCAGGAATTCGGACCACCTTGTCATTCGGGGAGACAGAATGTTTGGGGTGGCCCTGTTCCCTGCGAGTATTCCCAGCAGCGGTTTGTGGTCGGTGATGATGGTAAATGTCCAGCCGTAGAGGTACTCGTGAAACCTTTTTACTGCGGCGACGATAGCCAAAGCCTCTTTGTCCAGCTGGCTGTAGTTCCGCTCCGGTTTGATGAGGGTCCTTGAAAAGAACGCGATGGGTGCTTCCTTTCCGTTGGGGAGAGTGTGGCTGAGGACAGCGCTGATGCCAAAGGGTGATGCGTCGCATGTGATGGCTAGGGGTAGGGTCTCGTTGTACTGGATGAGGACGGCATCTGAAGTGATCAGGTCCTTGGTTTTCCTGAAGGCGGCTTCCTCGCGTTTTCCCCAAGTCCAGGTAGCCACCTTGTCCAAAAGCCTATGCTCTGCCGCAGTCGCCTTTTGGGGCAGGAAGACATTATAAAAGTTAAGTAGCCCCAGAAACGCCTGCAGTTCTGTTTTTGACCTGGATGTAGGGGCTTCTTTGATGACTTTAAATTTTTGTCGGTGGGGTGAATGCCGTGTCGGTCTAGGAGGTATCCTAGGAATTCGACTCGCTCTGTGTATAGCTGGCATTTTTCCCTCTTCACTTTAAGCCTGGTTTCTTTGAATCTCGTTAGCACCTCCCTTAGGCACCTCTCTAGTTCGGCCTGGTTGGTTGCCGATACTAGTACATCGTCGAAGTATGGTACCAACCCCTTGATGCCCTGTAAGAGTCTTTCCATGAGGCTCTGGAAAATTCCAGGTGCCATGCTGACTCCAAATTGGAGTCGGTTACATCTAAAGGCTCCCCGGTGGGTGACTATGGTTTGCGCCTCTGCAGTTTCCTCATCGACCGGCAGTTGCTAGTATGCTTGGGCCAGGTCGAGTTTCGCAAAAACTTTGCCCCCTCCCAGTGAGTGTAGGAGATGTTGCACTACTGGGACGGGGTAAGCACTTTGCTGCAAGGCGCCATTTAGGGTGGCCTTATAGTCCCCGCAGATTCTCACTGACCCATCAGGCTTGATTGGCGTGACTATTGGGGTCTCCCATCGGGCGTGGTCTATGGGTTGTAGGACCCCTTGCTTGACAAGCTTGTCAATTTGCTCGTCGATTTTCGGTTTGAGTGCGAAAGGTATCTGCCTTGGTTTTAGGCGTTTCAGGGGAACGTTTGGGTCTAGGCTGAAGGATATAGGGGGCCCTCGGTACTTGCCTAGGGTGCCGTCGAACACTTCTTGGAAGTCCCGGGCCAGTTGCTGCTCCCAGTCGGCTTCGGCGATGTGGTCGATGCCTGTGACTGTGATGCCGAGCGGTGCGAACCATTGAAGTCCCAGCAGGCTAGGTTGGTCTCGATCGACGATGGTCAAGGGAAGTCTTTCAGTGTGCCCCTTGTAGGTCACTGTGAATTGTCCTGTTCCGACTACAGGGATGCGATTTCCCAGGTAGTCTTTGAGGATTAGTCTCTGGTTTTCTAGTTCCCTTCTCTGGATGGTAGGCACCAAGCATTTAATTTCTTGCCAGGCTACCATTGAGAGGTAGGACCCGGAGTCCACCTCCATTTTACAGGATTCGCCTTCGATGCCTACCTCCATGTAGACCTTTCTGGTGTCTGTGGTTGTTGCGTGGCCGATGGTGACCGTCTGATGTGTCTCTTCTCTCCGCTGGGTCTCGCCCCCTCATTGGGCTCGTCTGTTCCATTCCCAACAGTTGTCTGCTGGGCGGTCTCATCGCCTGGGGCTGTGGGTTTTCTTGAGACGGCAGACACGGGCTATGTGGCCCTTTTTGTCACAGTGCCGGCAAACTGAGTCGAAGAACCAGCATTCGGATCTGGGGTGGTCGCCTCCACAACCAGCACACGCGGTCCTCGACTTACGACTCCGCCGGCTGCACTGGTTGTGGCCTGCCTGGAGACGGTGGATGTCTTCCTCCTTGTCTGACGTGCCCGAGGTGGAGTGGAGTTCGCCCTGGTGGGTGGTAGTTTCAGGTTGGGCCTCGGTCGACCTTGCAGGGTGGTTGTTTGCAGTGTGGTCCCCGGCGTTCGGTCTCCGCATGCGGTCTGCTGACTGTCGGGTTGCTTCGGCTGCCATGGCTTCGGAGATGGCATCAGCGAGACCGATGTTGCCCTTGGCCATCAACCGACTTTGGAGAATGGGGTCCCAAAGGCCGAGCACAATTCGGTCGCGCGGGGCCTCGTTCATATTGGAGAACTCGCATAGTCCTCCAAGGCGCCGCAGGTCTGCGACAAAATCACTGAAACTCTCGCCCGACCGCTGGTCCCGCCGATAAAATTCGTGTTGTCAGATAAGGATGGGTACAGCTGGAGCGTAGTGTTTCCAGAGTAATGGCTTGAGGTCAGCCCAATCCATCACGGTAACATCGGCGGGCTTGGCTAGCGCTTTTGCCATCTTAAACACTGCAGGCCCGCAGTGCGTTAGGAAGATGGCTCGTTTCTTCAGTCCGGTGGCATCCTTCAGGTCATTGCATTCGAGGAACATGTGGAATCTGTCCGTGTAAGATTCCCAGTCCTTGCTGGCAGGGTTGAAGGGGGTTGGTGGCGCGATGCTGGTCATCTCGTCGGTTGGCTGGCTTCCGTCGGACACATGCTTCGGTTCAGGATAAGAATCCCATCCTCGTCGCCAGTGTTATGTCTGCGTGGAAGGAGGCCAGGAGTCGGTGACTTTGTATCAAGCTCTTTATTGAAGTCAGGAACCGAACTGGCTCTTAGGAAAACTTTGCGGCTTTTTATTTCCAAGCCGCGGCGGCCGCGGCCAATGACACCACTTTGAATCTCCCACGATTTGAATCTACCAATCGCGGGAGATTCTCAGCGAGCCAATCGGCGCGGCTCGCCTAACCAATCCGATCGCCCCGCGCTTTGGCCAATCAAAGTGCGGGGATCTCAAGAATTCAAATTAAGGTACAGAACAGAATCATTTTTTAAAAAAGTGGATTTCTATCAAAATATGAAAACCATTAAATTATGAATGAGTCTAAGTGAAATAGATTGTTCTCAAGTTACATTGCAGCTCAGTTTGGAACCTCTAAACAATACAGAATTTTCTTGCATTCTTCTTCTGATATTTTTATTCCAGGTTGTAACCTTAATGGGAGGCATTAAATCTCATTTTTCTCAATCATGAACATGTATTGAATGGCCAGGTGTGATCTTTCCATCCAACCTTTCCTAGGATTAAAGATAGGGTTCCTTTAGCATGCTATTTTAAGATCCTAGAGAAAAGACAAGATCAAAATTTTATGAATAAGTATTTTTTTAAAAATGTAGCTTCTGTTTAATGGAAATTGCCTATAACTCCTATATTGCTCTGTCCATATGACATCTCTTTTGCAGCCAGAAACAAAGCAGAATTTCCTTTGATAAAGTTGAAAGTATTATTTGCAAGTATTTACAAGCTATCATACATGTATTTTGAACTGAGCTATGTTACAATTTCTGCTTTCAACAAACTTCCCGTGTGGTCAGCACTAAGGGTGGGGAGTCAATGCTTTGGCCTTCTAGCGGGAGTATGGTGGACAGTTTACAATAGACAACCCCATAATAAGCATCCTTCATGTTACTTTGTGAGTAGCCTTATGATTCAATGTTATCTTCCCCAATCTTCAGATATACTGGGATACTAACCATCATTGGATTATTTCAGTAAAATCAGAGGCAGTCTTTCTTTCTTCAGCCAGGGCCAGTTTATATATGCATGTTTGGAGGCTGCAGGAGAGATAGCAATGCTGTCAACAGAAATGGGGAGCAGTGCTTTGGCCTTGTAGTGGGAGTATGGTGAACATTTTAAAATAAAATTGTAGCAGCCAATCTAGTGCAAGTTTATCAAGCTTACTTTTCTTACTATTTTAAGCGGGGGGGGGGGAATTGTGCCACTAAATATCCATGTTTGACATTGAACTTTGGCATCATGATGGGGGCAGTATACTAGACACTGCAGAAAGAGGGAAGGGGTGATACAGCGTGAAAGTCACAGGTTGCCCATCCAGAATTAATTAATTGATTCAAGCAAAAAAAATATCTTATCATTGCAGAGAACACATAGAAGCAAAAGTACTGAAGCAAGAGAGGGTAGGAGTATTTCATTAAAAAAACTGAAGTTCTATTCACTGAAAACAGAAAAATAAACCCTATGCCAGGCAGAGTTTAGGATTTATGTTTTTAGAATAGCAACAGTTAAAAAGAGCCCTTTCCTCCTTCCCTCCCTCCCTCTCTCTGATACACATACACACACAACACTACACAAGAATATTAACCAAGAAAAAAGTTAGATAAAATAAGGACAATTTTTCAGTCCTTTCACCTTACATACATATTTAGTCTTTATCACAGGGTCTACTTTTGTCACTTTATGTAACAAGCAAGTCTAGTTTCACTGGTATTGAGCCCCAGAATTTATTTTCAGTGGAAAAGCTGTGGGGTAAAAAAAAACACACACACACACACACACAAACACACACAGCACAATGTCTTTAGAAAAGCAGAGGCTCTTTCCATCAACATATTTCCACTCCCTCAGGACTGAGGAGGTATATTTATAGGATAATGATAAAACTACCTAGGATGGTTTTACTGTCAGAATAAAAACTGTCAGAATAAAAACTACTCTTTTTGTGTTGCTGTTGTTGTTTTATTTAACACTGGGATACTTCTGAAAGCTTAATACTGCATCTCTGAAATGGTGATTTGCTTATTTTGCGCTTCATATATCATGGTGTTGAAAACATTCTCTCTCGGAATGACATTAGATTCCTTTATATTCTCATCACTTTTAAGATTAATATTGAAAGCCAAAGCACGTCATGGGAAAATTAATTTCACGATTGATTCAGCTTTTACAATATATGTGGACTGTACTCACTGCAAATTTCATCCCACGATCGTGGAAATCTTTAATTCAGAGGGAAATAAGATGTCAAGATAGCTGAGCATGACCAGAGTTGTAGTAAATCAGAGATACTGGCTAAAAAAATCTGGGATGATTTCTTGTATTCAGAAAAGGAGTAAATAAAGAGAGAAGGTGGTTCTGAAAACAGCAAATGAAATTTAGGGTATTTAAAACTCAGTTGAGTCAAAATGAAAATCTCAGATACCTCATCCTATCTCTGATTCAAAGAAATCCACAAAACAGCTTCTGGGTCATAATTTCAGAATCCAGAAGGAGGGACAAGCTATGCTCTGCATCAAACAGGTGGGGAATTTTTAAGATAGCAGTTGCTTATGAGCAAGCATTTTGATGGGAAGAGCCAAATCAAATTAATTTTCTGATTAATTTTGATCATTTTGCCGGAGTTGCTGCTTTTTTAGAAAGTGATGACATCATGAGAGGTGGAGGGAGAGATTCACTAAGATTCACTGATAACTGCAAGCATCTGAGGAGGGAGGAGATCCCACAAGATAATGTAAAGCAATATATGGCTTTGATAGCCATATATTCTGTTGTGTCCACGAAATGATGCCAGGAGTCGGTGACTTAGTGCAAAGCTCTTTATTGATCTGCTGGAACCGAACTGGCGAAAGGAAAAAAGCCCGCGGCTTTTATTCCTTTCGCCGCCGTGGCCGCGGCCAATGGCACCGTTTTGAATCTCCCGCGGTCTGAACGGACCAATCGCGGGAGATTCTTACGAGCCAATCAGCGCGGCTCGCCTGACCAATCGGAGAGCCCCGCGCTTTGGCCAATCAAAGCGCGGGGATCTCAAGTATGTTAATGAAGGACAGAACACCCCTCCCCTCTTGGTTCAGTCCTTACGTTGCGTAGTCACGTAGGTAGGCAGGGCTCCGTCTGGTCCTACTTGACCTGCGCAACTCAGTTGTAGGCTGGATCCCGGCCGGTTCGGTCGGGATCTCTGTTGCTCCTGCTGCTGTCGTGGGAACTGGCTGGTCGATTGGGCCGGTCCTTTCTCCGTAGCTCCCTCCTGGGCCTTCCGGGTTGGTTGAGCTACGGGTTTCGCCGCTCCCGCTCGCTCTTTCCGGGTTGGTCGAGCTGGCTTGGCTGTTCCTTTCTGGCGAGGGGTCGTGATGGCTGCGTACCGGTGAGTACTGCTGGTTTATTTTTCTTTGGATTCGGTCCCCTGGGTATTCCCTCCCCCCTTGGCTTGCGTTGCGGGGGTTGGGTTCGTTTGTTGGTTTGTAGTTCTCGACCTAAGTTGGTCGATGTGGCGTTTCCATGCTCGTCCGTCTGTTGTTTGTAGCCGGTATGAGTGTGGGCCTGTAGCTTGGGTGATGACGGCTGGGATCCATAGAGGGTCTCCCGTCAGGTTTTTTGCATATACGGGGTCCCCGGGTGCGAAAGTTCGGTGTTTGGTGCTTGAGTCTGGGGGCCTCTCTGGGTTATACGTAGGGTATAACCTGTCGAGCGGGGACCTTAGCTTTCTACCCATTAGTAGTTCGGCTGGGCTTTTATTGGTTGTGGTATTCGGGTTTATGTGTTGGGTGAAGAGTAGTCTGTTGATTTTCTCTTGGATCTCCCCGTGGTCTATTTTCCCGATGGTCTTTTTAGTGAATTGGACCATCCGTTCCGCCCTACCGTTCGCCGCCAGGTGTGCCGGTGCTGTCAGCGCGTGGCGGATGCCCCTTTCCGCAAGGAATTTTTCGAATTCCAGCGAGGTGAACTGGGGCCTGTTGTCGGAGACGACGACGTCTGGGAGGCCGTGTGTTGCAAAGAGTTTGCAGAGTTCTTTGGTCACGGCCTCCGTGGTTGTCGTCTCCATGTTGCTTACCTCCAGCCAGTTGGAGTAAGCGTCAACTGTTATGAGGAAGGTGTGTCCTTTTGTGGGCCCGGCGAAGTCTATATGGATTCTAGACCAAGGTCCCCTTGGGGTTTCCCACTCTAGGACGGGTGCTGTGGGTGGGCTGGGCCTAGTTTCCTGGCATCGTTGGCACCTAGCTACCCAGGCCTCTATTTGTTTGTCCATCCCTGGCCACCAAGCGTAACTTCTGGCCAGGGCTTTAGTCCTCACGATGCCAGGGTGCCCCTCATGTAGCATTTCAAAAACCTTCCCCTGTAGCTTTTCCGGAATGACCACCCTGTCCCCCCATAGTATGCACCCTTTTAACAACGAGAGCTCCGTTTGGCGGTTTCGGAACGTTTTGACCGACTCGTCGTTATCCCTTTCCGGCCACCCTTTCTCCACCCAATGCAACACCCGTGCCAGACATTTGTCTTTATTAGTCTCTCGGGCAATGTCTGACGCGGTTATGGGCAGGTTGGGTAGAGTCTATGCTGAGGGTGGTCGTTGTGGGTGCTGGGTCGGTGTCGGGTTCCGGTAGCGGCGAGCGGCTTAAGGCGTCTGCATGGGAGATCGTCTTACCCGGTCTGTGTATGAGTTCGTAGTTGTAGGCTGCCAGGAACTCGGACCACCTTGTCATTCGGGGAGACAGAATGTTCGGGGTGGCCCGGTTCCCTGCAAGGATTCCCAGCAGCGGCTTGTGGTCCGTTATGATGGTGAAAGTCCGGCCGTAGAGGTATTCGTGGAATCGTTTTATGGTGGCAACTATAGCCAGAGCCTCTTTGTCCAGTTGGCTATAGTTCCGCTCCGGTTTGGTGAGGGTCCTTGAAAAGAACGCGATAGGCGCTTCTTTTCTGTCGGGAAGGGTATGGCTGAGGACAGCGCCGACGCCGAAGGGTGATGCGTCGCATGTGATGGCCAGAGGTAGGGTCTCGTTGAATTGTATGAGGACGGCGTCGGAGGTGAGGAGGTCCTTCGTTCTTTGGAAGGCGGCTTGCTCCCGTTTCCCCCAAGTCCAGGTCGCCGCCTTGTCCAGGAGTCTATGCAAGGGCTCCGCCGCCGTCGCCTTTTGGGGTAGGTAAACATTGTAAAAGTTCAGTAACCCCAAGAATGCTTGTAGCTCAGTCTTTGATTAAGGGGTGGGGGCTTCTTTGATGGCCTTGATTTTTTTGTTTGTGGGGTGAATGCCGTGCTGGTCTAGGAGGTAGCCCAGGAATTCCACTCGTTCCGTGCAAAGCTGGCATTTTTCCCTCTTTACTTTTAGCCCCGTCTCTTTAAATTTAGTTAGGACCTCCCTTAGTCGACCTTCTAGTTCGGCTTGGTTGGCTGCCGACACTAGGACGTCGTCGAAATAAGGTACCACCCCCTTGATACCTTGCAATAGCCTCTCCATTAGGCTCTGAAATATGCCCGGTGCCACACTGACTCCGAATTGGAGTCGGTTGCATTTGAATGCTCCCCGGTGGGTGACAATGGTCTGCGCTTCTGCCGTTTGCTCGTCGACCGACAACTGTTGGTATGCCTGAGCGAGATCGAGCTTGGCGAAAACCTTGCCCCCTCCCAGTGAGTGCAGTAGGTGTTGCACTACTGGGACGGGGTAGGCGCTTTGTTGCAGCGCGCCATTTAGGGTGGCCTTATAGTCCCCACAGATTCTCACCGACCCATTGGGCTTGATCGGGGTGACTATGGGGGTCTCCCACCGGGCGTGGTCTATGGGCTGCTCCCAGCCGTCATCGGTGACGTGGTTGACTCCCGTGAGGGCGATGTCGAGTGGGGCGAACCATTGCAGTCCCAGTAGGCTTGGGCGGTCGCGGTCGACGATCGTTAGGGGGAGTTGTTCGGTGCGCCCCTTATACGTGATGTTAAAGCTTTTGGTGCTGACTACCGGGATGCGGTTTCCCTGGTAGTCCTTTACAATGAGTCTCTGGCTGTCTACGTTCCTCCTTTGGAGGGTGGGCACCAACCGCTTTATCTCGTGCCATGCAATCATGGAGAGGTAGGACCCGGAGTCCACCTCCATTTTGCACGGCTGGCCCTCGATGCGTACCTTGACGTGGACCTTCCGGGCGTCGTTGGTGATGGCGTGGCCGATGGTGACCGTCTGGTGGGTCTCCTCTCTCCACCGGTTGTCGCCACCTCGCGAGGATCGTCCGTTCCGGTCCCATCGGCTGTCCGAGGGGCGATCTCTGGTCCGGGGTGGTGTGCTCTCCCTCCTCCGGTCGCTCTGGTCCCATCGTGCCGGACTGCGGTTTTTCTTCAGGTGGCAAACCCGGGCGATGTGTCCCTTTTTGTCGCAATGCCGGCAGATTGAATCGAAAAACCGGCATTCCGACCTGGGGTGGTCGCCGCCGCAGCCGGCACAGTTGGTCCTCGACTTACGACCTCGCCGGTTCCGTGGGTCGCGCCCTGTCTGGAGTCGGTGGATGTCCTCCTCGTCCTCGGACGTGCCGGATGCCGAGTGGAAATCGCCCTGGTGTGTTGTCGTCTCGGTTTTTGGCTCGGTCGACCTCGCCGGGTTGTTGTTTCCGCCGCGGTCCCTCGTGTCCGGTCTGCGCATGCTGTCGGCGGAAGTTCGGGTTGCTTCTGCGGCTGCGGCTGCGGTGAGGGTGTCTGCTAGGCTGATGTTGCCCTTAGCCATCAGCCGGCTCTGGAGGGCGGGGTCCCACAGACCGAGCACGATTCGGTCTCTCAGAGCGTTGTTTAAGTTATCGAATTCGCAGAGCCCCCCTAGGCGCCGCAGCTTGGTGACGAAGTCGCTGAAACTCTCACCCGATCTCTGGTCCCGCCGGTAGAACTGGTTGCGCCAGATCAGGATGGGTACCTCTGGAGCGTAGTGCCGCCGGAGAATGGGTTCGAGGATGTCCCAGTCCATCGCGGTCGCATCGGCGGGATTGGCCAACGCTTTGGCCATCTGGAAGACCTCGGTCCTGCAGTGGGTGAGGAAGACGGCGCGTTTCAGTGGGCCCGAGGTGTCCTTAATGCCGGTGTACTCGAGGTACATGCGGAATCGGTCGGAGAACGATTCCCAGTCCTCGGTGGCGGGGTTGAAGGGGGCGGGCGGTGCGATTTTCGCCATCTCGGTGCTTCATCTGGCTTCCGTCGGACACGTGGTTCGGTTCAGGGTCTGGATCCCACCCTCGTCACCAGTGTTGTGTCCGCGAAATGATGCCAGGAGTCGGTGACTTAGTGCAAAGCTCTTTATTGATCTGCTGGAACCGAACTGGCGAAAGGAAAAAAGCCCGCGGCTTTTATTCCTTTTGCCGCCGCGGCCGCAGCCAATGACACCACTTTGAATCTCCCGCGGTCTGAACGGACCAATCGCGGGAGATTCTTAGCGAGCCAATCGGCGCGGCTCGCCTGACCAATCGGAGAGCCCCGCGCTTTGGCCAATCAAAGCGCGGGGATCTCGAGTATGTTAATGAAGGACAGAACATATTCTGCCCAACCTTGTGCTCTTAAAAGTACGGAAATATTCCACTCTCACAGATTCTATAATGGCCATGCCAGTCTGTGTTTCAGAGTATTGGAAGAAATGAAAATCCAAGAACTTGGATTATCGACAGAAGGCTGATTTCCATAGCTGTTGTTAAAAGAAGCCACAGTAAATAAGGTACATTTTCTTCTCAGCAAGAGTCCCTTGAAAGAAACATTTAATAATCAGAGCATCAGCAAATAAACATTTCTCAGCCTCTTCTTCTCACTCCTAGAATTCTGACTAACCATCAGGTCAGATATACTATCTGTCATTCTGCTTACCCAATTGAGAAGACTGTTTGCTTGCTTGCTTTTATTATAGTATGAGCAATGTCCTTAGGCCTAGGCAATGAAATTTCAAATGCTACAGCCCTGAACTCTGTTTTCCTAACAGCTACTGATGGGTGCCATGCTGTGTGCCCAGCTGGAATTGAGGAATCCAAATCCAAAGAATAAAAGAAAACAAGAGTAACCCTTTCACTGCAGCAACTACAGCTGAGCATCTTAGGCATTTTCTTTTCATTTCTGTGTTGGCATTTTTAAATATTTATCTTCTAAACTTGCTTCTGACTACATCATGCATTATCTGTAAATTGAGGAGCTCCACAGATCATTAAGAATTCCTATTGATCTTTATTCCTAATAATATGTATGTATGCATATATGTATATACATATATAGTGTTGTGTATGCAATATGATTAATAAAGTGTGAGCTTGGAGTAAGTGCAGGGTTCTGGCCCTGCACTTCTGATTGGCTGTTAAGCAGCCGGACCGGATTGGCCCGTTCCAGAGAATCCGATTGGCCCTTAACAGAGAGTTCTTATTGGTTATAAAAGCTAGCGTTCCTAGCTTGTTATTGGTTAAATGTTACAAGGTTTGCCTATATAAGGCGGGTTTTATTGCTGTTAAAGGAAGCAAGTCACAATGTAAATAAAGAGCTGAAGTTCACCGTTCAGAAACTTGTCTCCATTCTTTCTCGCCCATGCTCAAACTTAACACTGGTGACGAGGATGGGATGCGGAGACATCTGAACCAATGAAACTTCGAAGAACACTGAGCACGTGACAGACGATGCCAACAACGGAACCATGTCCGGCGGCATCGTACCACCCGCTCTGTTTGATCCAACACAAGAGGACTGGGAGTCCTACATGGATCGCTTCCAAATGTTCCTAGAAACAAACAACTTAAAGGATGCCACAGCCGGGAAGAAACGGGCGGTGTTCCTAACGCATTGCGGTCCAACAGTATTTAAGATGGCTAAAGCACTAGCCAAACCCCTAGAAGTGAAGGCCATGGATTGGGACGACCTCGAACCTATCCTGTGAGACCACTGCCTACACTCGTGAGATGCCATGAGTTTTATCAAAGAAGCCAGCGAAAGGGAGAAAGCGTGGCTGACTTCATAGCAGACCTCTGAAATTTGGGAGGCCTCTGCGGATTCACTGATCTAGAAGAAGCACTAAGAGATCGCATAGTTCTGGGATTAGATGCACCAGGCATCCAAAGCAAGATGATGGCAAAAGGCGACATCAGCCTTGCCGATGCCATTGCCGATGCTACTGCAGCAGAAGCAACCAGGAAATCAGCTGCACAACTACGCCGAAACCGCACTCTGGTACCACCACCGGCCAGCGAAATCTCACCTAGTTCAGAAGGGCAGCTTGCGACAACGCACCACGAGGACCTCTCTTCGTCATCAGACAGCGACAAAGAAGGGGTCCATCGACTGCGGTCTGACTGGGACCCTCGCCCAAAGCCCTTACGCCCTTGCGCTGGCTGTGGAGCCAACCATGCCAGATCCGAATGCAGATTCTGTGACGCACTCTGCCATGAGTGCGGGAAACGAGGCCACATCGGATGGGTCTGCCACAGCTTGCCAGGACCCAGCCAGGCCTCAAAAGGGGCTAACTATCGCCAATCGACAGGAAACCGTCCTGTAAGGCGAGTGCCAGTAAACCACTCCTACAGAAATCGAGCTTTGCAGACAGAAGAGGCTCACCATACTATTACTATCGGTCACGCCTCAGCCTTGGACACTAAGAAAATCCGAGTCATGGTAGCCATCGAGAACCAGCCTTGCCACATGGAGGTCGACTCGGGATCGTCCCTCTCGATGGTGTCTTGGAAGACACTCAAGCAACTCATCCCCACAATTCAATGCCAAGATCTCCGTTTCCAACGCCTCATCCTCAAGGACTACCAGGGAAACCGAATTCCCGTCATCGGGTCCTGTAGAGTCCAAGTCTCTTTCAAGAAGCACACAGTGTACTTACCTTTAACGGTCATCGATAGAGATAGGCCAGCCTACTGGGCCTCCAATGGTTCGCGCCACTCGGCATTGAAGTGGCCGGCATAAACCGAGTCGGTGGTTGTGACTGGGAGGAAGACCTTATCTATGAGTTCAGGGACGTCTTCGCGGACAGCTTAGGCGAGTACAAGGGGACCTCGATCTCATTCAGCTTAGATCCAAAAATAGCTCCCATTCGCCTAAAGCCCCGTTGAGTTCCGTTTGCCTTAAAATCGAAAATCAACAAACAACTCTACAAACTGATAGCTCAGGGGGTGTTGAAGCCCATCGATCACTCCCCGTGGGAAACCCCTATTGTAACACCCATTAAGCCAGACGAGTCAATCCAAATTTGTGGGGACTACCGGGCCACTTTGAACCATGCCCTGCAGCAGAACGTGTATCCAGTTCCGGTGGTGCAGCACCTCCTCCATTCCCTGGGGGGCAGGAAAGTTTTCGCTAAATTGGATTTAGCTCAGGCATATCAGCAATTACCAGTAGATGAAAAAACGGCACAGGCCCAAACTATTGTGATGCACTGAGGTGCCTTTAAATGTACCCAGCTGCAATTCGGAGTAAGTGTAGCCCCGGGGATTTTTCAGAGCCTTATGGAAAGGTTATTGCAAGGGATTAAGGGCGTGGTCCCCTATTTTGACAATGTATTAATTGCAGCCCCTACAAAAAAATCTTACAGGACTGGTTAAAATTAGTCCTAAAAAAATTCCAAGAGGCCGGTCTTAAGGTTAAAAAAAACAAATGTAAATTGTGTACTGACAGTGTTGAGTTTTTAGGGTACCTGATTGATAGCCAGGGCATTCACCCTACCAAAAATAAATTAAAAGCGATCAAAAATGCTCCCAGGCCACGAAACAAGGCCGATCTCCAGGCATTCCTAGGCCTCATCAATTTTTATAATGTATTTTTACCACACAAAGCAACTGTCGCTGAACCGTTACACCGATTGTTAGATAAAAAAGCAAATTGGTTGTGGGGTTACCGAGAAGAGCAAGCGTTCCAGAATGTTAAAAAACTGCTCACTGACTCTGTACTCATGCAGTATAACGAGACCTTGCTGTTAGTTATAACCTGTGATGCATCGCCTTTCGGGGTGGGCGCCATTTTGAGCCATGTACTGCCTAATGGGAACGAAGCCCCTCTTGCATATTTTTCAAAGACTCTTTCAAAAACGGAGCGGAACTATGGACAAATTGATAAAGAAGCCCTCGCAATTGTCTCAGCTGTGAAAAGATTTCATGAATACGTGTATGGTAGGGTTTTTACTATTGTGACTGACCACAAGCCTTTGTTGGGGATAATAGCCAGAGATAAGCCGACTCTCTACATATTATCCCCTAGGATGACCCGATGGTCAGAATTCTTAGCTGCTTATAACTATCGGCTGCAATACCACCCGGGGAAAGCCATTCCCCACGCCGATGCATTAAGCCGAGCACCGTTTCCAGAGACTCTCGACGATCCGGCACCAATGGTAACCACGTTGCAAATCGAGGCAATCAACTCACCACCACTAACCGCCCGAGATATCGCGAGAGAAACCAAATGCGACCACACCCCAGCACGAGTCCTAAGCTGGGTAGAACGCGGATGGCCATTGGACCAGTTATCAGATGACTTCACACCATTCAAGTCTCGACAGACCGAACTCTTCTCCCAGAAAGGCTGTGTCATCTGGGGCGATAGAGTCGTTATCCCAGAACGGCTCTGAAAAGCGCTGCTGAAAACTTTACATGATGGCCACCCCGGCATCGTACGAATGAAAGCCCTTGCACGAAGCTACGCATGGTGGCCAGGCATTGACAAGCAAATCGAACAGTAGGTTAAAGCTTGTCCCAAATGCCAAGAAGTCAACAACGCCCGACCAAAAGCCATGCCTACTGAATGGGAGACACCACATGGACCCTGGTCCCGAATTCACCTGGACTTCGTGGGGCCAACCAAGGGCCAGACCTTCCTGCTTACCGTCGATGCCGACTCCAATTGGCTCGAAATTCATCGCATGACGACTACGACCTCCGAGGTGGTCATCAAGATTTTAAACAGACTCTGCAACCCATGGATTACCAGACGTCCTGGTATCCGATAACGGCCCACAATTTACTGCACTAGTGTTCGAGAGTACCTTGCTGACCGCGGCATCCGCCATGCGCTCACCTCACCTGCGCACCCTGCGACCAATGGCTGAGCAGAACGCATGGCCCAATTTGTGAAGAAAACCTTGCAAAAGGTAGACTACGACAACATTGACAACAAGGTCAACCAAATCCTCTTCTTGCAACACATCACCCCACATAGCGTCACCAACAAAACTCCCGCTGAACTGCTAATGGGACGAAAGCTCCGCTCCCCCCTTGACCGGTTGCACCCTACTTATGAACCGAAGAAAACACTAGGATCCAGTGGCCGCTGTCGCACCTTCCAGGTAGGAGACCTCGTTTATGCAAAAAACCTATCGGGCGACCCGTTGTGGGTGGAAGCGACAGTAGTACATGTAACCGGTCCTAGACCCTACCTTGTGCAATGCCTTGGCGATAAACTTTGGAAACGGCATATCGACCAATTACGGTAGCAGCTTGCAGCGGCCAGTCCGCAACTCCCCTATGACCAAACTGAGGGGGGGGAGGTACAGAAGAAGATGAAGCCCTAGGAAACCCGTTCGAAGGAAACGACGATTTAATAGAAACTCAGGAAGCGGAGCCAGTGGGAGAAACGTTTGCACCTCAGGGAATTGTGGAAAATGTGGGCAACAACGTAGAAGTGAACTCTGAACCAGAGGCAGCCCCACTGCCAGACAACGATCTACCTCAGCAGGATTGCAACCAGCCGATACAACGAAAATCAAAGAGACTAAAAAACAACCATCCTATTTAAGGGACTATGTAACTGCGCCCTGAACTAAGAAGCCAGGGGGAAGGGGTGTTGTGTATGCAATATGATTAATAAAGTGTGAGCTTGGAGTAAGTGCAGGGTTCTGGCCCTGCACTTCTGATTGGCTGTTAAGCGGCCGGACCAGATTGGCCCGTTCCGGGGAATCCGATTAGCCCTTAACAGAGAGTTCTTATTGGTTATAAAAGCTAGCGTTCCTAGCTTGTTATTGGTTAAATGTTACAAGGTTTGCCTATATAAGGCGGGTTTTACTGCTGTTAAAGGAAGCAAGTCACGATGTAAATAAAGAGCTGAAGTTCACCGTTCAGAAACTTGTCTCCATTCTTTCTCGCCCATGCTCAAACTTAACATATAGTACATATATATTTTACTTTACTAGTTGCTTGTTTCACCAATTGTCACACAGAAGAATATTGGCTCCAACAGGGTAGACAAGATTTCTTAATAAAATGAAATTGAAAAATGCTGTAGAGGACAGGTTATTTCAAAACAGCATGTAGATATCAATAGAAAATGTGATTGGAATTAACACCATATTTTGGGATAGATCTATTTTACTTCCCAGTTTATAGACTTCAGTATTAAAAAGAATTAGACGTTAAGAATCTTCTACTTCTGTTGAGTTGCTCTATTCCAAGTGTTCATCGCATTTGTTAATCAGATATCAGTGAAGTTTTTTTTTTATTTCTATCATACAAGCACTGCATTTAAATAGAAATATTCTATCTAACAATAATCTTAAATTCACTGGGAAAAGGCTTTTTAAATCTGCCAAGATAAAACTTTAAAATGTATATACAATTGCCAAAATAAAATTGCAGCAGCCAAAGAAAAGTTCAAAATGCAAAATACATTGGCATGCTAAACTGTGAATTTTTCATTCTGCCTCAGGCTTCTTTGATCAAGCACTGGGATCTCAAACTGTAGGCAGGTCACAGTGTAATAGAACAGTATATTGGACAGACAAAGATTTCTCTTCCAAACAACAGACAGTTAAAATAAGTTAAGTTCCTTTGTAGGGTGCACTCCAAATGTTTTTGACTACAAAATCTGTAATTCCCAGGCAACATGGATTTAGAGCAGGGGTGAGTAAGGCCCACGAGCTGGATCCAGCCCACAGGGTGCTTAGATCTGGCCTGTGGACCGCACTGGAAAAAAGCAAAGCACTGGCCCATGGTGCCTCTGCCAGAAAAAAACAGCCTCCCTGGGATCCGTTTTCAGCCACAAGGGCCTCCTGCAGCCCTCTGCCAGCGAAAACAGAGCTCAGTAAGCTCCATTTTCTATGGCAGAGGACTGCAGGAGGCCATTGTGGCTGAAAATGCAGCCCATAGACCACCCCCAAGCTCCATTTTTGTTGGCAGAGATCTGCAGGAGACCATCACAGCTGAAAATGGAGCCTCGATGAGTGACACCAAGCTGGCCAATAATTAGACTGGAAATTATTCTGCTTATGTTATTCTCCATAAGACACACAGATCACCCTTGAGTGCAGTCATATATGTTTATCAGAGCCAACCAACCATTTGTTTTGTTTTGTACATAGTATTTGTATGCCAATTATGATCAACACTATTCATTTTACTGAAGGATTCAAAATAATATTTTCTACCAGTGCACCACATAGCTCAATACATCAATTTAAAGTGTTCTGGTTACCAAGTCCACATTGGTATCCACCATCCTTAGTCAAATGTTAAGGGCCCAGTAGAATCAATCATGAGATGTTTGTGTATATTAAAAATTGTGTATTTTACAGTATTATTTACAAAAATACTATGTAGCTTCTGTGGGAGAATGAATAGCAACAGAGGTGGAATAACCTGAATGTAAAGCATGTAATACTGGAAGGCATATAGCACTGAGTATGCAGAGATAAGTTAATTAATATGACTCAAGGTTTTCAGTATCTGTATGGTGTAAAAAGAAAATCTGAATTATGGGGAACAAAAAGCAAAAAATTATTTTTAATATAGGAAGGCCTATAGGTAGGTAGTCCTTGACTTACGACCACAATTGAGCCCAAAATTTATGTTGCTAAGTGAAACAGTTTTTAAATGACTTTTACCACCTTTCTTTTTACAATTTCTTGTCACAGTCATTAAGTTAGTAACATGGTTGTTAAGTGAATTAGGATTCCCCATTGACTTTGCTTGGCAGAAGCTCACAAAAGGGGACCCTGGGACACTGCAATGGTCATAAATATGAGTGAGTTGTCAAATGTCCAAATTTTAATCCTGTGATCATGGGGATGCTTTAAAGATTGTAAGTGTGAAAAATGGTCATAAGTCACTTTTTTCAGTGCTATTGCAACTTCGAACAATACTAAATGAACTATTGTAAGTCGAGGACTACCTGTATAGGATTTAGTAGGCATTACTGAAGCCTGTGGATGTACATTATGAGTGGAATGCAAAGATTGAAGGATATCTTGGAATAGAAATGGGCCTGATAAAAGGGGTGGACTGATATATGAAGTCAGAACATACCAGCAGAGGGTTCCTACCTATTCCACTACTGGTTCAGTGATCGTGCGTGCATCTAACGTGTGCTTGCAGCTTTCCACACACCAGCTTGCAGCACCAATCAGCTGATAGGATAAAGAAGAGAAAAGCGCAGGGGTGGATGGGAAGGCCGATCCTGCACTTTTCTCTTCTTTATCCTATCAGCTGATCCTCAGAGGCCTTTTTTATTACTGGTTCAGGTGAACCATGCCAAACCGGTAGCATGTGTGTACTGGAACACACACATGTATATACATCAAGAAATTTGAGCATGAGGATGCAGTAAAAATCATTTGAGTAAGATAGACTGAAAAGGAAACAATAGGGATATTATTAATGTATGTATGGCTGGGGCCAGGAATGGACAGTATTGACTGCCAAACCAAACAGGAGATATAAATAATGCCCTCCTGGACTGGATTACAGAACTCTTATGAAGGGATACATACACAGTAATAATAGGAGGCTTCTACAACATAAACATTTGTTTGAAAACAAATTCAGCCATAATCTGCAAAGTTCCCAACTGAAGATAAGTAATAAGGTGGTTGGTGAGCACTTGGCTACTATGTCATGAATGAGTTTGTCTTTAGGACCAGATGGATTTCATCAGAGTCTTGAAGGATGTGTGAGTTATTACCTTGAGGTCCCTTTCATAGAGCAGGCATTATGCCAGAATATTGAAGAAGAGCAAATGTAGTTTCTGTCTTCAAAAATGAGAAGAAAGTTGACCCAGGTAACTGTATTACAGATTTGATATTTGCCTAGAACACATTATTGAGTACTAATTTTGTGAGCATTACAAAATAATGCATGGTTTGGGAGGAGCCAGCATGAATTTATCAAAGAGGAATCATGCCAATCTATCAGGGATGTTTTTAACCATGGATTCCTGCACTGGGCAGAGGCTTAGACTAAATTATCTGCAAGATATCTCCCAAGCTTTACATTCTAATACAGGGGTGTCAAATTGGTGGCCTGCAGGCCGAATGCATCACGCTCAGGCCATGTCCACCCCGGCTCCACAAAGGCAAAAAATGTCACATGATACAATTGAGTTTGACACCCATGTTTTAATATTTTACGAAATTGTGGAATTCATTGCTCACACAAGTTGAAGACATGAGGTAATGTATGTTGATTTATCAGAAGGCTCTGCATTTTCCTTTACAGTTTTGTTATTGTCATTTTCAATCAAATAAACAAACAATCAAAATAGAGCTGGAAGGGATTTTCAAGGCCTTGAGACCCTATCCCATTTCAGAGAAATGACTGTCCAGTCTCTTCTTAAAAACCTCCAGTAACAAAGCATCCAAAACTTCTGGTGGCAAGCTGTTCCACCGGTTAATAGTTCTCACTGTGAGGAAGTTTCTCCTTACTTTCAGATTGCTTCTCTCCTTGCTTAGTTTCCATCCATTGTTTCTTGTCCTGTCCTCTGGCGCTTTGAAAAATAAGTTGACCCCTCTTCTCTTTGTGGCAACTCTCAAATACTGGAATAATGCTATAATGTCGGCTCTAGTCCTTCTTTTCTCTAGACTAGCCAAATCCAAATCCTGCAACAGTTTTTCATATATTTTTGTCTCCAAGCCTTGAATCCTTTTAGTTGCTCTTCTTCACACTTTTTCCAAAGTCTCAACAACTTTTTTGTAATGTGGGCACCAAAACTGGATTCAGTGTGGAAATATATGAAAAACCTAAAATAGGATTTCTTGGTTAAAAAGCAGATACACCTTCTCAATCATCACTACCCCAGATGCGTTCTTCAAGTGTTTAGAAATATTAACATCCTCTCCATCCCCATTCCTTTACAGAGAGAGAGAGAGAATTTGTTAAGGTTGTTTGTGAGCATGCCAGAAAGCTTTTTGATTAATTATATGTCTAAACTATAAACTGACCTAAAATAATTCCTCTAGCATAATGCACCTTCTCATCATCAATAGTAATGATAGCAACCCAGTGCTGAGTAACTATTGAAGAGACTTCATAAATATGTATACGAAGGCAGCTTTCTCACTCTATAGGGTGTTTGTCTCCATAGCAACAAATGGCACTGTTTCTAATCTTCCATTTAAGCCCCGTATTGAAAATGACTTTTTTTGGTAATTAAAAATAGGCACACACAGACAGGAAGACACAAACCCTGTTAGGAATGCCTGTTTGTTCAAATATGTACAATCAGCACCCCCCTGTGGCCAAAGTGAATAATTCCACCAGTTTCTAGAACTTGAGTGAGAGCTGGTTAGACTTTTACTCATACATTTCTGCTCAGATAATTATACAATCAACATGCATGTTATTCAGTTGTTACAGGAAAGGTGAATCACTGTTTCCTATAATAGGACTCACAGTTACCTAGCAGTGAGATCACAATTTCTTTTAATACAAGAACTTTGAGGCCACATCAGAAAACTTTCTTTTGAAATTGCCCTGCAGATAATGGCTACAAAAGAGTACATTTTGGGGAGTATGTTTTTGAAAACAAAAATGAAAACTTCTAGACAAGACTTCCACAATTGTTTATCCTAGAGGAACCCTTGAAATAATTTTCAGGAACCATCTACATAAAAACGGCAGCTATAAATAAAAAATATACCATCCATTTCTAACCTACTGTGTGGTATGTGGGAATGGCTTTGAAAGATAGGAAGAAAAGCCCCAGACTGGACAACCAGCATGTCAGAGATATCTCAGGTCATGGAAGGAGGAAAGGCATGGGAAGCATTTCAGAAGAGACTCCCTAGGAGAAAAATGCTTCTTGGAAGGTTGTGTTAATGTAAGATCACCGTAAAGATGGGACTTCAAATAGAACCAATCTGTTGAAACCTCACCCTCAGTCTCTTCCCCTGTATTGGCCAGTATGACAGGGGTGGCAGGACCTACTTGTCCCAACAACATCCGGTCCTTCAACCTCACCAGGAAATCAGTAACATTCCAGACTGAGAATATTCCTTGAGCCTGCCACAAAGCCTTCATGGAGATCACCTCTGGGATTACCTCCATCCCGATATTTTCTCTTCTGGGGCCAGGTTCAATGATGGAGTGAGGACCTGGCTGCTCTCAGTTTGATCAATCCACAAGCACACCACCTCCCCTGTTTATAACACCCTCCTAATTCATTCCAAGTTCCACAACTATCTCACACCTTCTACAGCCCCCCCCCCCCAAAAAAAAAGTTTAAAATAGATGTTAAACAGAAAGGTTGAGAGCTACTTTACCCTAAGATATCCCACAAGTGAAGAGTGGTAAGTTCAGTCTGTCCCCCTCCACCGCTGCCATATCAAATTTATCAAATTCAGCAAGTGATGTATACAACTGTATACACCATACAGTTAACTACCCTTTACTATTTTTAAATCATTTGGATGAAAAAGAATGAAATAATGGATTGGGACAGTAGATTCCAACTGAACATGAGGAAATATTTCCAGTTTGACACTAAAACAATTACCCAGAAATTTAAAAAGGCAAACAGATCTTAAAGGTCATATGTCTCCATTTCTATCTTGGGCCTCGTCCTTACACAGGAACTGCAAATATAGATTAGTGCCTGCACTAACTATCTAAAGCTACCTTTCTCAGTCCTAATGATTAAATCCTTCTGTTTATATGACAGCTATAAGAATAACAAGTTTAGTTCTTAACAGAATCCCCATGACTTTTTAAGTCAGAAGAAACACTTAGCAGGGTGGGAAGGAGATTTTATTTTATTATTATTTAAAAACAACACATGCATAGGTTGACGTATTTCTAACTTCTGTGCATAAGGTCTTGTGGGAAAGAAAATCAATTCTACATCTCAAATTTAGCTACACTATGGAAGCAATAAAGATTTGAAATTTCTACTGTATGTATAAATGTAAAATATTTAAGTTTTAGTTTTATTTAATATTATTTAAATAGCCAGCTCTATTACCATGGTAATCCCCAAAGGCATACAAGATTGAAACCAAAAAAGCCTAATATCAGTCCAAAAATCATTTTAAAAAATACATATATTGTATCCCACATTTGGGATCTAAAGAGCCATACCATTTCAATCACTATGATCATTACAAAGTGCTCATCTAATGAGTTCATGGACTCTTGGCCCAATTGCCTGTGGAACATTCAGATCTTTAAACCATATGGAAGATCCACCAAGTCAAGGCCATCTGGATTTCTGGGAGAATGCTATTCCTCAAGGCAGCATTGCAACAGAGAAGGCATGACTCCAAGATCTCCCAAGACTACTTTATCTGATAGGACACAGACCATGCCAAATCTGCCAGTTCTACAGCAGAGATAAGTAGCCCTGCAACTAGCCTTGCACCAAATGTCTCTATGAGCAATAACCAATGCCTCGATTGCATCTAGAAGGCCACTAGGATCCAGTGCACCTCACAGGGAAGAAGTATTACATGGATGCATTGTGAAATTCTCAGAACTGTTTGTGCTTTTGAATTCTGGACTAGCTGGAGCTCCAAAAGCTCTTCAAGGGCACATTCCATATAAAACACATTACAGGAATCAAATTAGGAGAACTATCTAGAAATTGGCACACATGTTGAACTTGTGGAACAGGTTAGGGTTAGAGTTATGCAAAGCATTTATGGTATAAGAAAACAAGGCACATCAAACTATATTTTTTCTGGCCTATCACACCACCTATCAATGCTTGTTAGCCATTGTTTGTGCTGGTGGTGGGGACAACCTTTTTCAGTCAGAGACTGCTTATTCCTTACTTTCAGACTGAGGATCGCGAGAGGAAAAAGCAGCAAGGCAATAAATAGAATGTCATCAAAAGAGCCACAGAGGATGTTTTCCACTCTTCATTTTTAGGAATTTGGGAGTTTAAAGAAAATAGGTGACTTGAAATCACAGGAGCTTAGTGGAGTTATTTTACTGGTTAGATTGTTTTTATCATCAAATGTTCTCACTGAAGAGCATCATTTTGCCTCTGAATTTCTGCAAGGTCTGAAAAGGTCTAGAAGCAGCAAAAATGGATTTAGCCTATTGTAAGAGTCCAGGTAACTGTGCATTATTCAATGAAATAGTTCTTTGCAGTCAAAGTAAACAAAATTGTGGCTTAATGTGTGGTCACTCAAAATGACAACAGTCAGTGATATTTCTATCTTATAAATTTAAATTACTTGAACCTCCTCTTACAGAAAGAACAATTGTAGTTCTATGAGTAAAGTCTAACAAGAATTAAAAGAATCCTCAGCATTTCTGTAACCTACAGCTTCAACAATTTTTAAAGATATTTATTGTGTTTAAGGCAGTATAAATCCAATCTGTTCTTCAAAAGTAGATAACAAAACTCCCAGATAAGAGTACCTGCCAGGTTTTATTTCGAACTTCAGACAATTGTGAGTTTTGATACAATTCAATAAGCACAGTATTGACTGTCTGTTCTTGCAGAGTTGTGAAGGAAGTAATAGATAAGAGTTTCATCCAGTCATTATCATCAACTTGGAAGTAGGAAGACGGACTTATTGCAGATAAAGAGTTTTAGAAACTTCCAAGAAGGTAATTTTGCCATGAAATTTTCATGACCACCTCATCCTATTCTTGTAATATATTCACCTTGTCCTTCTTTGTTCTGAAAAGTTTCTTTATAAAAAGTTCCAACACATTCAAAAAAAATCTTATAGAAATTATAAAAATATAATTTCAAAATGTATTTTAACCTAACAATTTTAAAAGTCTTTGCTTGCAGGATTTCCATTAAATATTTATTCTTTTTATTAAATGAAACCTCTTGCATAATTAGGAAGCATGGTTGTCGCATTTCAAATCAGTTTTTAATTGAGCACTTCTTAAAATGTCAGTAGTTTAACAATAGCCTACACAAAATATTTAAGCCTTAAAGATTAAGCTTTATCTGGTACAATAAAAAAGATTTTCGAAACCTCAAATCATAGAAAATCAAGCAATAGATTATCAAAAAGGGAACATTTATTTTAAAAAATGATGTCCAAGAGTAAGTAAAAAAATCAACAATTAAAAGCATGTATCATACAAACCCTCCACAGATCAATAAAGTGTCCATCTATATTTAGCATTACACATCAACGGTAGAAACAAAACCTTCTAAAGGAATAGTACATTATGATATGTTAACTAAAAGCAGTTTTGAAGATGTCATATCTTTCAAAGTTTACTCTCAGCTGCATTCAACTTAAGTTCAACTATATATTCAGAGTGCAAGTACAAAAAAAATTAAGAAATCAGTCATAGGAGATTTGTATGCAGAGCTGGATGAATGTTCTGAGTAAATTGGCCTTCTGGACTAGCATAAAGAAAATAAAATTATGCACATTTTTTAAAACAGTACTTCATATAGTTCATAAAGTTTGTTTACTGCACCAATCATAGATCAAAGCAATCTGTGTACTATACAACAAAATATAAAAATATTAAAAACATAAAACAACATAAAAAGCATAAATACATAAAATTCACCAGTTTCTATTAGCTTAAAATATGGTGAGTTGGTTCATTAAAAGGAAAAGCAGTTATCAGCCATGATTTTGAGCAAAAAGCAATGGTAATAGTAATTATATTGGAAGAAAAATTCTGTATTAAAAACCTGTTTTTCAAAATATAAATTCACAGACAAAAAATGAAAAGTATAACATGTAACAAAAGTAAAATGGAATTTACAGATTTCCATTACAACGTCATACAGTTCTCATGCCTCTTCCATAGTTTCCACTCTTCAAATTTAAAGATACTTTGCACCATTTGCTTAAGCTAAAATCCAACTAACCAGAAACTACGCTGATTTATAAGATTCCATGGGTAGTCAGAGTTGATCTTTTTTCACCAAAAGTCACTTACTCTCTTCTTCTTTTTTTGCCAAACCAATGTTACTGTTTGGCAGAGGTCTCCAAACTTGGCAACTTGGCAAGTTTGGGGACCCCTGCTGTATGGTGTTTGCTACACTGAAAGCCATCTAGACCTTCAGATGGTGGAAAGTCTCTCGGGCAGAACAGTAATCACAACATGCAAAATCCATCAACTCAAACATTATTTTCTTGATAAGAGTCCTAATTTTTCTGAATTAGTTCACATTTTCAGAACTTCCCAGATATAATTCACATTTTCTTCATCTTCTTTTTGCTGCGTTGGTTGAAAACTGGTGAAGAGCCCATCAAACTATCAGGGGAATGAGAACCATAACTGCTTTCAGAACCATTTGGGCTCTGTGGCATCCCAGCTTCACTCATGCCTGACATTGGCTCTTCAAATACATCACCACCTAGGACTCCGTGGTGCCCATGAACATTGCCTTCTTCATTCTCTTGTGGTTCCATTTTTACTGGGGCCAAGTTCCAAAGAGGAGAAGTGTTCACCTCACCACCTGGCAAAGGGGAGGGGGAAGAGACAGAGAAAGAGAGATGGAGGGAAGGTGGTTAGGAAAGGCTTTTCTCATCAATCAGTAAAAAATGCAAAACTAAAAATATTCTGAAGAGAGTGTAAATCCACAGTATTGTTAACTCATCATGTACTAAATTAAATATTAATATTACTGAATAGTACATTACTTAGCAATGTACTAAGTTAAATATTAATATTACTGAAGATGAGGGAAAAAACAAGACCAGGACCCATTTAATGGTTCTAAAACACATGTACATTAGGTCATTTTAATATACCAAATAAATGAATCCAACCATAACAAGGGCCATCTAATGAAAACAAGTACCAACATATTAACATCAAACATTCATATCAAGCAATGAGTGATTTGTTCCCAAATGATCTAGTAATACTTGGCTGTACCATTTCCCTCAGAATAAATTTTTAAGGTATTGTAGAAAATTCAGTGTCAATTTTAGCAACCACATAACATCGCATGTGCCCTCCTCTCGTACAAATGGAGCTTCACACACAAGCGGAGGGTGCTCGCGCTTGCACACAAAGCCCCACTCACAAGAGCAGCAGGCACACGAAGCTCCCCTCATGCGAGAGAAGAGTGCTTGTGCTCACAAAGTTCCACTTGTGCGAGCAGAGGGTGCTTGCACACCAAGCTCCATTCACACAAATGGAGCTTTACACACAAGTGCAAACACTCTCTGTTCGTACAAGTGCACACAAGCACAAGTGACCTCAGCTTGCATGAGTTGGAGCTTCACACACATGCACTTGCTCATTTCTCCCATGGCCTGGGTTCGAACAGTCCACGGCCCAGTAATGGGCCATGGCTTGGGGGTTGGGGACCCCTGGTTAGACATCCATTAAAATTTCCAATGCATCTCAAAGTAAACAAAAGATGACATCATTTCCACATCATACATAACATCTTTCCACATATTTGCATGCATACTTGAATGCATATTTGAATGCAAATGTCAGCGTAGGTTCTTAGACTGAAAATACAAATACTTGTGATCATTTTTCATACTTACAACCCTTGCAGCTTTTCCATGGTCACATGATCAAAATTTGGGCAGTTGGTAACAGGCATGTATTTATGATAGTTGAGTGCCCTGGATCCTGTGATCACCTTTTACGACCTTCTGATAAGCAAAGTCAGTTGGAAAGCTAGATTCACCTAACAACTGTGTTACTAACTTAACAACTGCAGTGATTCCCTTAACAGTTATGGCAAGAAAGGTCTTAAAACAGAGTGAAACTCATTTAACAACTGTCTTCTTAGGAACAGAAATTTTGGGCTCAATTGTGATTTTAAGTTGAGGACTATCTGTAAATCATATTACAGCTTAGTTTCTGTGTTAAGGCAGCCTAAGCAGTTGTTTTAAAGTATGTTGTTTATAAGTACAAGAAACGGACAGATGGCAAGTATTCTGAGCCAGCAAGCATTAAAAACCAAATCACAACTCCTTAGGGCTTAAAAAATTATAAAGACATAGCATTTGTTAACATCCAATTTCCAAGCTAACTTTATCTAACACTGGAAATTTAATTCAGCTAGAAGCAAATTTAACATTTTAAGGGCCAGTTCACAAAAGATATCATTATCCTTCACTCGAGCTGTAGGGTTGTTTTTCCTAGCTGTTTTAATTAGAAAAGTGATTATTGACTTTGTCCTCTAACCTTGCCTTTACCTTCCAAAAGTAAATAACATGTCAAGGCTTAATAGACAAGCCGGTGTGACAAATGATAAAACTGCTACATTGATATCCTTTCTACCAGCACCACAATATAGTCACAACCTTCAGCTAGAACCGGGGAACCCAGAGGTAGTGAAGTCCCAAGATGTATGTATGTATGTATGTATGTATGTGTGTGTGTGTGTGTGTGTGTGTGTGTGTGTGTGTGTGTCTGGCATTCAGCTTTGTTCGGGTATTTTCCCACGTCATCGTAGTGGTGCTTTTAAAGTTGTAGCAACGTTTCAGCAGAATCTCATCTGCCATCATCAGGCTTCTGTATAGTGTTTGTCTGTGAGTGTTTGTCTATACGGAAGCCTGATGATGGCAGATGAGATTCTGCTGAAACATTGCTACAACTTTAAAAGCACCACTACGATGACATGGGGAAAATACCCGAACAAAGCTGAATGCCAGACATGTAAGTACCCGCGAAAACTTAAGAAATATATATATATTTTTTTCAAAATGCATCTGGGCTTCATATTGGACCCATGAACTCTCTTAAAAGATAAAATTAAGGAGTGCCTGCAGCCTAGACCTTTGAAGTCTTGTCATGTATGTACATGCAAAGTGCAAAAATAAGCAGGAATAGGATGATCTGGCTAGATGGCCAAGTAAAGATGGTAATACAACTCATACCTTATAACTAGTGATGTTACAGTGGCAGCCATCTTGTGCAAGTGCCCCAAAGTGTTTATTGTTTTCATCTTTTTTACTATAAATTAGGAGCATAGAGTACTTATAATTAGTTATGACTGATGCAAGGTATAAGCCTGAGATAAATAAAAATAAGATGTACCAGAAGTTTGTGGAGAGGCCTCAGTTTCCAAGTTGGATGAAAAGCGTTCACTCTGAGCTCCAAGGACTCCAACAGGCAATGACTGGTCTCCAGATGCAAGATCCCCCTCCAGCTCCTCACTCATAGGAAATGTGATGTCACTAACAGGTTCTTCCTTGATTTTCACAGGTTTCAAATCTTCTGCTGCCTTCTCAGGGTTTACAAGCTTTTCATACTCCTCAGAGAGTTGCTTGCTCACCTATTGATAAGTCATGGAATAAAAAAGAACAGCCTGGTTGTAATCAATTGTTAGATGCATGAAGGTACAACACGGCTACTGCTTCTGTGACAAATTAACCCTCATGAAGATGTCATTTTCATGACTAAGCCTCCAGCATTTTTGTCTGATTTGCTTGGATCTTATAAACTAGAGAAGCAAAGGCTTTGTTCACCCAGCACACTAAGCCATAATGTTGCTTGTTTCTATGGGGTTATATGTATTCATGGGAATTTGGCCCTTGTGATTTATATACGGTTCATGATCAGCCAATTCCAGTGGTTCATGATCAGCCAATTCCAGTTTATCAATTCTTGGTTAAGGAAACCATGTTTAGCACAGCATATAAACCAGATTATTTGTGTCTTGATGCAATTAATCCCTGGCTCCTGAATTGCACAAATGCACATAGTATAATTTAATTTTACTTTATTGTCATTGCACCTCATACAACGAAATCAAACGTTATCTTCAGTGCACATCATGACCATGAAAATAAAAACAAACACACATCCTTCACACTCCACACATTGAATTGACACCCTTCCCCCCCAACAACGGACCATCACTGCACTATATAGTAGAATTCAACAGAGCTACTGCCTGGGATAGAAGCTGTTTTTCAGCCTATTTGTCTTTTTTATTATTCTGTACCGTCTGCCAGATGGTAATAGTTCAAAAAAAGGGTGCCCAGGATGAGATGGATCTTTGAGAATGTTTTCAACTTTCTTAAGGTAGCAGGAGCTATAACAATCTTCCAAAGAGCGGAGAGGACAACCAATGATCTTCTGGGTAATGATGTTAACCCTCTGGAGTGCCGTCCTATCTGCCACTGTGCAATTGGCAAACCATACAAAGGTGCTGTAAGTTAAGATACTTTCTATGGTGCAGCGGTAGACGGTCACCAGCATTTTTTCATTCAGTTGTTGTTTTCTGAGAAGTCTCAGGTAATATAATCTCTGCTGAGCCCTTTTGACCAGGGCTGCAATGTGGGCACCCCAGGTCAGGTCCCCTTTTATGATAACACCCAGAAACTTAAAACTGGTCACTTGCTCCACTCGGTCTCCATTGATAAGCAAGGGCTGGATGTCTGATCTGTTCCTTCTATAGTCCACTATTAGCTCCTTGGTCTTATTGTTGTTGAGGACCAAGTTATTGTCTCCACACCATGAAAGCAACCGGTCCACCTCATCTCTGTAGGCAGACTCATCCCCCCCCCCCCGGTAAAGACTCCAGCCAACTGATCAGCACAGTCTTTAAGCACTTGGCCAGAGATACCATCAGGACCGGCAGCCTTTCTAGGGTCCACAGCCCTCAGAATGCTCCTCACCTCCTGTTCCTCCACAATGAGGTGGGGGTTACAATTGGCTGGTGGTTGTATTTTAGCTGTCTCTGATGTCTCTACTTCAAAGCAAGCAAAGAAATGATTCAGTTCCTCTGCCAATGAAGCATCTCCCCAGCAGGAATGACATTGGTCAGTTGATGATTGGTAATTTGTTGAATCCCTTGCCACACCTGCCTCATGTTATTGCTATAAAAATTATCCTCAATCTTCCTCTTAGAATCAGTCTTGGCCTTCCGAATAGGTATGATACATATTTCACCTTTCACTGAATTCATTGTCAGAACAAACTACATAGATGGATAGTTATTTTTCAAATGTAGTTTTTCCAAAAAGTAACTGAAAACAGTCCCAATAGCTAACCTCATGAAAAATATTATTCCACTGAATTATGCACATATAATTTACTTTTTAAAAGTCTTCCGATTCCACAAAAGACAACAAAAGTCCCAAAAATTAAGCCTTGCTTTTTCATTGATGTCACAATGCCATTGTCATACAATTGCCAGCCTTTGAAGGCCAAACAATTCAATTTTAAAAGTGTATATCCTGGCACTGAAAAGGATGCCTAACTTGGCTGATGATTCTGTTTCTTTTGTAACATCTAAATGTGTTACAATTCCATTATTGGAATCATATTTGAGATTCAAGTCAGAACATTTTTGATTTGATCTGATGTTACAGTATTGGGGGGGGGGAGGGGGGTTGTCCAGAATGGTCCTTTTTTTCTTCTCAACTCCAAACATGTGTAAATATGCTAAGATCCCAAAACAGAAATCACAAGTCTTATGACGGAAAGTCACCAGGCATCTAAATTTCACCTGTATAATGGAGATTTTTGCAGAGAGGGGCAGATAGTGCAGGAAAGAATACAGATGCAGTAGGTCACAATCAATCATATGATTATAAACTGCTTTTAAGGTGCAGACTGAACTTATACATTAAAACATTCATATTCGTCTTATACGAAACTCTGGTCAACTCACTTCTTTCATGCATTGACTGGATTTAGCAATCTAGAAAATAACTGCTAAATAATAGGAAATTCTGAAAACAGAAATTTTACTACCTCTAACAAAATCCCAATTTGAAGTGAGTAGTGGAGAAAACCCCCACAAATGCACCAAATTCTTATGCTGTCCTGAGAAATGCATCATTTTAAGATTTCAATAAGTTGTCTTGGGTCATAGCAGAGGATTTCAATGTCTATATCAGGGCTGTTTTGGGAGAACCAGTCCTCAACTTCATGCTAGCCCACTACATTTTAGTTAGAAAATATGGGGTTCTCCAAATTTAACAGACCTGTTTACATTCAATGTCACTCTCTCCAGAACCCACAATGCCCTTGGGGCAATCACTCTTGCTGAGTCCTGGGGAAGAGGCAAAAGTAAAATACTTCTGAGAAACCTTGCCAAGAAAACTATTAAAAACTTACTTGAAGACACAAAAACAACTGTTCTGGAAAGCATTGTTATTACTTCGTGTTATAGCTGAATCATTCCCTAATCAAGTCAAAATTGGAAGTGCATAACTTAATCTTCAGAAATAGAAAACTTTTAATGCCTGATCAGAAATGGCACAATGAGTAAATGGCTCTACGCCTTCTCCAATACTGTTTCCAGACAGTAGCACAGGGGATATATGCTTAGCCTCATGTCATTTAACTGCAGAATAACACAGAAATCCGTATCTCAGGTTCATCAATATCTACATGAAGCCACTTGAGGAAGATGAACTGTGGGAGCAAGGGGATAGTAGCATACAAACTCTCTTTTTCAATTCCATATATAGTGAATGAGGCAGTTTAGGTATGATGGGGTATACTATAAAAGAGCCAAATAAAATTCATGTGAACAAGCTGAGGTGTTATTGTTGGGATATTCAAAGAAGTTTACTCTGATAACTCACCTGTAGCATATAGCTATGATAGTCTTTAATTCGATGTTGCCAAAACCTCTGCAGAGAGAGCACACTGCCAATGCCCACTTCATGGAAGACCTGTTCCATAACATCTGGGAAAGGGGTCTGTCCAAGCCGAGCTTCTCTATCCACAGCACAACGCAGAAGTTTGGCGAACTTCAAGCAGTATTCATGAGCGATATCTGTCAGAGTCTCTAGAACACTTTCATGGGCACATTCAAAGCCAGCATGAGCTAAAATGGTAGCTATAGATTGATAAAGAAGCTGGCGGCAAGAAGTCCAACTCAACTCTATTACTGGCTCTCCTTTGCCTCTAAAATAGATAATGTACAATAACAATGAAAATGAAAGACAAAAGTCATGCTGATGTATTCAGAACAACTATTTGAAGCATGTACAAACATCCTAGTTAACTTGGAATACCTAGTCGTCCTTCAGTTGAGCTGAAGAAGCTTCTTGGATGAGAAGCGAAATGTCTTCAAAGAAAAACCAGAAAGTCCAGTTGCCTCTTGAAAAAAGCACCTTTGGGACAACCATGACCTGGATGACTGAGAATCTCCATGGACATTTGGAATACCTAGCTTTACACAAAAAATATGCCTCCATAGTAGCATGTTTGGTTTGATTTCATAATTAATCTTTCTGAAATAAAAATATGCAATAAAGAGAATGCTATTGCAAAAAAAATCAGTTAACATTGTTTACTTTAAAATATCATATGTAGCTTTTTAGATTTTAGCTCAAAGCAACATATTCACATTAAAAAAAATTATCTGAAGGATTATTGCCTAAAATTACTGTTTCATACAATAATCGTTATAACTGAACAATACTTGGCCTTTTTTGTTTTTACAAACAAGTTTTCTTATTCAATATGTCAAAACTATTAGATTAAGATTCCCTAAAACAAGACATTCATGAAGTAACTACAAAACCTTATATAGAATCTCCATTCTACTAAAGACTAAGATCTTGTAGTTTTTACAAATCATATTCTGGAAAAAATCAGCTTCTGTTTAACCTTAGATCAAGCAAACAGTAAGAAAAACTTCAGTTCCGTGCAGTATATTTTATATGTATAATTTTTTTTACAATCTGATAACATACAGACAACTGACAAATCTAATTTTCTTGTTCAGATCCCCAAAACTTGATTAACAAAACTACAATATGGAATTATAATAGTAAAATATAAAGTTGCAATATAAATCCATCAAGCTCAATCTGCTTTCTCTAACTTAATATCTCCCACAGGTATTGGACAGAGTGTCCTTCACCCTTGGTTAGTATCCTCCAACACATCTGGAAGGCATCAGATTCATGCAAATTGAGGAATATCTCTTCAGATTTAAATGGGATTATTATTATTTTTGCAATCATACCAAAACTTTACTTAATGCCTTTTCTGTGTAACTCATGTTCTGTCAAGTTGGTATTCATCATGCTGCAGACACCTCTGAATAGAAGAATATTAGTATCTCCGACTTCCGGTTTGTCGGCTTCGGCAGCGGCAGGGATTCGCGATCCTGCGCGATCCCTGGGGCGCTAGCCGTCTTGGTGCCTCCGATCCTGATGGGTCTGGAGGCTAAGGCTGCCCCGCAGAGACAGCCGAAGACAGGGGGGAGCCGGAGAGGGGTTTGGGGGTGTTGCAGACCCCCTCCCCAGCCGGCAAAACCCCCTTTTCTCAAAATGGTGGAGCGGCAGTCTGTAATGGCCGCCACAAAGAAGCCGGCAGCTGGGTAAGACTGAGCAGAAGGAAGAGGGGAGAAAGTTTACAAGAGAAAGTTTTTTGGCTGATCCAAGACTTTAAGAGACGCCTAACATCCTGAAAACTATGACTATTTTTGAATGATACTTTGTTTCCAAAGGAGAATCTCAAACGGCAAATTTGAGGTGCTGAAAGGGAAAGTTTACTCTCCTTCCCTATGGAATCAACAAATGGCCATTGAGAAACCTGTCTTTTTATAAAAGGTAAAAACTTGGCTTCTTGTTATAAGTGGGAAGGGAGAGGACAAAAAAAAAAGAAAATATTAAAATCTTGCTGGAGGAGATACTTTGAAGATTTTGAGACTAGAAATTAATTGCAATAAGGCTTTAAAATATAGATTGGGCTTTTTTTCTTTTCCCTTCTATTGATATTACCCCAGGAAGAGAAAGTGAGAACTTTGTGCTTTGTTTGGACTGATTGATGTCTCTGGGACTTTGGGGAACTGTTCTAACTTTTGAAACATCTTGGTTGTTTTAAGAAGAAGAATAAAGAAAAGATTTACAATGGCTTTATCTGTTGATGAACTTAGAAAGGAATATGGAAAAATAAAAAAAGAAGGCAAGGACGCTGTGAAAGAAGCCTTCCTTTTTTTAGAAATGGAGCTTGCTATTTATCAGCAAACACAACAACAGATGGAGGAAACAGAAGAAGAAGAAGAAGAAGAAGAAGAAGAAGAAGAAGAAGAAGAAGAAGAAGAAGAAGAAGAAGAAGAAGAAGAAGAAGAAGAAGAAGAAGAAGAAGAAGAAGCCATCTTCAATGAATCTCAAAACTTAATTAAGAAAGAAAGGAGAAAGAGAGGAAGGAAAATGAAGGACTTAAGACTTAAAAAAACACCCAAGAAAGAGAAAAATAAGATGCAAAATCAACACAATGTTAGTAAGCAAAAGAAAAAAGGAATACAGCAGAGAGGGGAAGCTAAAAAGGCGGGAGGTGGGGGGGGTGTAAAAAGGCCAGGTGGGATAAGAAAGGGAAAGGGGGGGGAGCCACAAAGGTATGAAACAAGATGGGAAAAAAGGAATTTTTTTTAGGGATAAAGGGTAATGTATAATTTCTTTTAAAAAGAAGATTCTGCAAGGTACATAAGATGGTACTGTAGTATTTGTATTAGAAACAGAAAACTAGAATGTTATAAGAATTAATAAAAGATTAAAATATTGAAATGTTTAGTAATGATAGACTTTAAAATTTCACAAAATATTAAAAGGAATGTTTAAAATATTGAGTTTAATTGATTGTTATATTGATGTTACTATAAACTTACTATTGTAGCATTTGTTTTTGAAATAGATAATTGGAATGTTACAACATTTAACATTTAGATTTATTATTTAACTATATTAATCATTTTGGATTTATTATTCTTTCCTCTTTTTAAAAGTTAGCTGGTAGAATGTACTAAGCAGAATCAGATTGGGTAATGGGCGTTATTCTAAATATTAATTTAGGGGGAGGATAGAAAGGCATCATACTCTGATCAATGATTTCAGGAGAAATCTTTTTTTTTGTAAGGAATGAGATAAATGGATAATTTGGAAAGAATGGACAAAAGATGCAAACACAATGATTTAAATTAAAATGAATTAAATAAAATAGAATTAAGAAGAGTGAAAAGCGGGGAGAAGTTATATAGAAGATATAGAATGGTAAATAAAATAGGTAATGGTATATAAGATGAGCACGAAGCTAATTGAAGTCCATATAAAGAGAGGTAATCTGGGTCCAAACTTTTTTCTTAAAAGAAGTTTTATTATTGTGTGTTTTGTGTGTTCATGTTTGTTTGAGAATTAATAAAACCTCGGAGGAATGTTGGATGAGAATAACGGTAACCAAGTCAGAGAGAAATGTAGATGACGATTATAAATTGGATAAATATAGGAAAAAATAATAATAATAATGAAATTGAATAAAAGTAAAGAGAAATAATGAGAAATTTGCTAAGAGATATTTATATATTCATATGGAAATGGTGTAAAACAGAACTATGTTGCATAAAATAATGTCTTATTCGACTTGTAAAATTTATAATGGAAAGAGGGTTTATGTATTCAATGGTTAATGATGGTTTTTTTGTCTTTAAAATTAATAAAATTTGTTTCAAAAAAAAAAAGAATATTAGCATCTCCCTATTCTTTTCTGGCTGAGAGAGAGATTATATACTTCCAAAACAACAACTCATCTGATAAGCTAAAAAACCAAACATGACTTAGTATTAGTGACATTTCAGGCATTACAAAATGGATCTTTACTTTTCATCACTATACATTAAACATTCTCAGAAAAAAATGATGTGAAACTCTATCACAATGCAACGTTACATAGCCGATTCCAATTCTCCATTTAATCAGTGCATGAAGTTGAAGGAATTTGGACTGATTTAACAGGTGCAGAAAAAGCTGTTATCCATTCAAATAAAACCATAGGCTGAACCTATTGACCTCTTCAAAGATAAATGATAGTTTGAAAACAGATCCAGGAAAGCAAAGATGGCTTTCTTACAATTGTTTCTATTTTATAAAACATTACACCTGCTGGGTTGTATTTTCGAGTCACTGAAGTATAACAAAAATCCATTCCCTGATACAAAATTCCTTCCAGATAAAATAAAGAATGAGTAAATTATAAACAAGATTGCCCAGCATCCAGTATTCAAAAATAGAAAAGCCTATTCTCTACCTTTTCTGATTTTGATCTGGCAGTACCAATTCCTTTCCTAATTACCTTTTCCTTTCCCTTTGAAACAGAAATTTGCAGCAGGTACCACCCTTCAATATTGCCATTAGTGACAGCCAGGCATTTTTCACTAGCTCCAGCAATCACATAATACATACACAATTTGCTGTGCTGGTTCAAAAAAATAAAGAGGCAGTTGTTCATTGGCAGATTGCTACTGAATATGGGACAGAAGAACACAACATGTGATTAATCCATTACAGCCTAAGACCCTAGGACATTAAACAAAAATGGGATTCTGGTCAGAAAAGGTGAGGTGTCCCAAACCTGCCGTGTTTAGTTCATGATATTCCATCTTATAAAGGCTAGTTATAAAGGCTAGTTATTCATTTCCAAAGATTAAAGTTAATCGTATAAAAGGTAAAAATGCCTTTTGAGTGATTACAAAAATGGACTATATCCTGACAGCAAAAGCCCCCACGCCTATAATGAACAAATAGTCAATTTTGTATTTTTCCAGATTTACTTATGGGACCAGAATCCAGCAAGGGATCATTTCACAAGAAAAGACTTATTTAGAATTAAGATAATGGAAATGGAAAAGGAAATGGTATTGAGCATTGTGGAATGTAAACTTCAGATTAGTTCAGCCTAATCCAATGGTCACTATAACAAAGCTCTCACAACATACCTGTAAAAGTCACTTTCTGGATCACTGTGCCTCAACTGGAATGGCATCTTGGGTGTTTTACTATCCAAAGTAAGCAAGTCATCAGGGAGAGGTGGGGACCCAGGACAAGTTGGCAAAGGCTCACTTCCTTCTATCTTGATACCCTCCAGGTGCTGTTGGTTCTGAGTCTGAGCTGTGGCAATGAGGCTACGCAACCTCCTGTTATGTTGGATTAGCTGGACCGTATGAATGGTGAGGCTACAGGGTTCTGAAGGACTATCAAGTGTGGTTGTGGGCTTAGACTTATTAGCTGACGGTTGATGCAATGGAGGATCCTGGACCTCTACAGTACGGAACTCCCGTTGAAGCAAGTCAAAAGAGCTGCGGTTGGTCTGGCTGGAAGAAACAGGGATCTCACCCCAGTAGCGGAGCATCTTTTTTACTGGTTGACCAAATGGAATATATTCAGGTAATATTTCAGATAACAAAGTAATTGTCCTATGAAGAAGACTGACTCTGTGGTATCCTTGTGAAAAGGTGGGTTTTTTTTTTTTTTTGATTTGGCAAATTGTGGGGAGCAGGGAGTCTAAAAATGTACTATTGAGTTCTCATTGCAGCTGAAGAGTCCATTAAGTAATACAGTCAATTTAAATTAACTCAGCGACATCTTCTTTAAGAAGTAACTTTCTTAGTGCCCCTAGAGGGAAAAAGAAAAGAAATTGGTAAAACAAGTTATGGTTTCTGTCTCACAAAAGACCCATGAGTTTATATCAAACCTAGAGACAAAACAAAGTAACTGTTGCCTTTTATATTTTTCAAGGAACTATTGCCACAGGGGTTTTATCTGAGTAATTTTTGGTACAAAAGATAAAGAAACATCTCACTACTATATTTAGCAAGAGAAGAGAGGAAAATTTTGTTGATGTTGTTGTTAAAGAAAATTTCAAGATGATCCAGTTCTAATCCTAATACAACAAAAGCGATAAAAATATAAACACAGAAAAAAAGTTATATGTCATAACACATTTGTCCACTTTGTCAATCCTAAAATTGCCACATCAACTAAAACTAATCCTGGAGATTGCTCCCTATGTCCATCCTACAAATGCAGACATGTAGCACATATGCAAGTACATATATTCATGTCGGCTTGAATTATACAATGTAATTGTATGAATTATATTAATTACTGATTAAAATTAATAGTCCATAAAATAAAGTATCTTCTTTATAAAATTAATTCATCCAGCATTGGATATTCCAACTATTTTTTTTCACATAGAAAATACACTCTTATGCAAATACACGTGCAGGTAACACACATACAGGGAAACATGGAGACTGGGCAAAGTTAAAGGGCAAATGTATTGCAAGGAGAAAAACTATTTTACCAAAGAAGTAAAGAGAGAGAAGTTTTATTCAGATATTACAAAAGAGTGGCATTCACTAGGCAAATAAAGCTTTCCAAGCAACAACTAATCTTCAAAGTTACCGCACTTTTTAAACAAACGTTCCAACAGAAATTTGTCCCTTTGGCATTCATACAATATCTTCTATTCTTAGAAAATGGAATAAGAGATGATTCCAAGATTGTATAATGTACCCATAAACATAATAGCAGGGGGTGGAAAGATCAGAGGAAAAGGCATTGTGAAATCTGAAATGGAATGAAGAACATGCTATCAGGAATAATTACCACATTTAGATGATAGGAAAATGATTTCCCCATGTCATTACTTTGAAGGGGGTGGATATCTTCTTACCTTCTCTAAGAAAATTAACAAAATTAAATATAAAGTTGTTTTTTTTAATCTCATTCTTCATAGTGCTCACTAAAGTGCTTCACTAAAGTTGAAATACATAATACGAATGCAAGAAACAATGGTGAAAACTATGATTGGAAAAAATCAAATATGGCCTAAAAGAGATTAACAGAAAACTAGATAGCTATATACTATGACTAATTATAAAAGCAACAGCTTATAAGAATGTAAAGGAGCTACCACTAGACAATCTATGCAAATTGATGCACAAGTAAGTGAACCACGTTACTAACGATTTTAGTTCCTAAGATATAAGTTATTTATCATTTCATAACATTGTTAATATTTAATTTGAAATGTGCTTTATTACTTTTATGCTAATTTTCATATCATCTTTATGAATTAGATTGCAGTTTCCCCATTTAGTAGCATTCTTAAGTCTAAAATTGTATATCTTGTTTTTAAAGCATGAAATCTGACACTAATATATGACGTCTGCCCTTCTAGAACAATCTTATGATGAATTTTAACTAATGTTAAATATGAAATATTCTATAAACACAGGAAAGATCATTCCTAAACAGCATACTTTGCATGTTCTTTATTAGCAGGACATGGAAGCAGAAAATATTTCTAAGAGAACAAAGTCCTATAGATTAGATTTGAGAAGAAAGTTAGAGCTCAACAGCAACCAAAGCAAATAAGCTCAGAAATAGCACCTATCATACGTTTAAAGAGTGCATGAATCAGTCCCTATTTTTTCCATATTTATTATGTAATTACCAATAGCTTGTAGTCTCTATTCAGAGCTTCTTGCTGCAGAATCATCTTCAACTTTTGTAGGAAGGAATAACAGTGAAATAAATGAATCTTGTATAGCAAGCCTTACTTTTCCTCTTTTTATACAAATCATTTATTTTTTATTTATTTGTATCCTATCTTTATTATGTTTACAAATAAGGTGGCAAACATATCCAACACACCTTCCTCCTCCTATTTTCCCCACAATAACAACCCTATGAGATGGGTTGGGCTGAGAGTGAATGATTGGTCCAATGTCACCCAGCTAGCTTTCATACCAAAGGTGGGACTGGAACTCATGAGCCTAGTGCCTTAATTGCTAGATCAAACTGGTTGCATTTAGGATTTATAATTTATAATCCTAAAGAAGCTGGAGGAATTTTTAAAAGCCAAGCAGAACCCTTTGTTTGTCCTGCGATGTTATTCTTAATTGCACCCAACAGGATACAATTCTGAGGAATGAATTATAAGCTGCAGAATGAAGAAAATGGAACATCTCTGGTTTTCTAGCTTAGATTTATTCATGAAGTAAATACATTTTTAAAGCTCTATATAGGGATGGGACTTTGTTGGTGCCAACCAAGGAAATGCTGCTATTTAACAAATATAAATTGCTCAGTAGAGCAATTAGTAGTAGAAGGTACTGTTATAACATACTATTTCTGTACTACTGCCAAGACAATTACATAGGTATCTCCATGAAGCCACTAGCTAAATTGGAAATAGACTTGATCTTTTAATACAGACCTACACAAAAAGCTTTCAAGTTTATTTTGAACTTATTCACACTGTCATTTATTAGATCAGCAACAGCAGGTAGTCCTCGACTTACAACCACAATTGGGACAGATTTTCTGTTGCTAAGCATTGTGATTAATAAAGTAAATTGTGCCCAATTTTGCAACCTTTTTTGCCATGGTTATTAAGCAAATCACTGCAATTTTTAAGTGCCAGAAGCTGGCTAGAAGATCCTAAACAGTGATCTCATGACTCCAGGATGCTGTAATCATCATAAATACATGCCGGTGGCCAAGCACTCAAATATTAATCACATGATCCAAAGGATGTTATAAAGACATACATGTGAGACTTGATTATTTTTTTTTATTTTTTTTCAGTGTCATTGTAAAATTGAACAATTGCTAAATGAATGGTTGTAAGTTGAGGACTATCTGTAAGATAGATAATAAAAATATAATAAAAACCAAGCTTGATTGCAGGAAGTATGATTTCTGCAACAGAGTGATCAATGTCTGGAACTCACTACCTGATTCTGTTGTCACCTGCTCAAACCCCCACCCCTTTACCTTCAAACTAACCTCTATTGACCTTACCCCATTCCTAAGAGGTCTGTAAGGGGTGTGCATAAGCGCACAATTCTGCCTATTGTCCCTGTCCTGTTGTCCCCAATTAGTTCCTATTTCTTGTATTTAAACTTATGTTTGTTGTTTCTGTTATATTGTAAGCTCTTGACAAAATAAATAAATAAATAAATAAAAATAAAATATAAATCTATTTCTAGCAAGTAAAGTATTGGTGCTTATGACATATAGTCAAATAGTTATTCTGCTCATTTTTATTACATGAGATCTATGCTCATTAAATGTTTTTATATTTCATGTTTTTATCCTTTTAACTGTACACCATCCAGAGTCACTCTGAAAGTGATTTAGATTCCATGACCTGTAAATAGACAAAACAACTTATCAACAGTGGACATATTCTGATCTTCTTGTTGTTCACATTTATGACTGGGTTCTAAGCATATGATTGTTTTTAGCCTTGATAAACTCTCCACATATTGTAGATTAAATCATTTCTATTCCAGACAGCTCTAGCTCTTAAAATTGCCTAAGATCCATTACCAAAGCAATAAGAACGCTGTATAAGTCCAAATAATGAAGGAGGCAGAAATAATTCAGACATCTTCTCAATTGGCACAATCTAAGACAGGGAGATGGAAAACCAAAAGCAAAATCACAAGTTTCTGTTACTATACCCAAACTTAATAAAAGTAGTTTTAGTCCCAATATGAATTTCTTGGTCTGATTTTAGATCAAATTGGGCTGGTTTTAGGGCTGACATGCTACTGAGGGATTTGACTAAAATGCTATCCACACTCCTCTGGAGGTAAAAGGCACTGGAGATCATAGGACTGAATACGTATGGTCAAAGTTATAATGCAGAACTACAGGTTTGCCTACAAACGTTCTTCAACCTGGTGGTGCCCTCTGATAGCCATGGTTTCTGAAAATGTGAATATATCCGCACACACCCGATGTGCGCATCGGATTGGAGAAAAGTTGGTGCACAGGTCTTCATCCCCCCAAAAAGAAGCTCGCACAGCTGCTTCACATCCGAATTCACCCCGTTTTCTTTGTGGCTAACCACAGGGAGGGTTGTATCCACTGAATGCGATTGTATAGATTTGATATTTCAAAGCATCTCCCAGGAATCTCAACTTAAATCGTAGCAACAACGTATCCTCGCGCGGTCTTACCATCCCAAAGACTCTCAGTTAACGCAACGCTCAACCAAACCGGATTCAGGAAGTCCCCAGCCTCAGGTATCCCCCCAAGGCCAAGCTTGGTGATACTTTTTGGGGAGTGGGGATAATATCAAATAGCGCCCAGCGTTTGGCCCTGAAATCACGGCCACATCCCCTTTTTCTTTCCGCTCGCCCGCTTCCCCTCCGCCGCAGCCTGGAAAGGGCCCCACCCCTTCAAGAAGGGCCGCTTCTCCCGGAACCGAAGCACCAGGAAAGCAGTTTCCTGAGCGGGGCCGTTAGAGAAGCGGACCTGCTAAGATGGCGGCTCCCACAGAAGAGAGTAATGTTGCGGAGGATTTTAAGAAGCCGATTTTGCCCCCTCCGTTGCCTCTTTCTCTAGCTCGAGGAAAGGCAGCTGAGCGGGAGGCTCCTAAGCGCCCCCACGGCCCTGAGGTGGGTCCCTGTCCCCTTGTCCTTCCCGAGTATGAGGAGCCGCCGTGGGGAGGTTGCCCCTCCGAAGAGGAATCCTCCGGCTACAGCCTGGAGACGGTAAAAGGCGGCGCGGTGCTGGACCGCGTTAGCTTCGCCGGTCGGAGCCGGCTCCTGGTAGGGCGCGCGCCGGGCTGCGATCTCTCCTTGGCTCATCCGTGCGTGTCGCGGCACCACGCCGTGCTTCAGCGCCGGCCGCCACGGAGCTCCGCGGAAGGGGAAGAAGAACCCCTGGCCTCGGAGACCCCCGAACCCGGCCTTTATGTCTACGACCTGAATAGCGCCCACGGCACCTTCCTCAACAAAGCGAGGGTCCCTCCCCGCACCTACTGTCGCGTGCGGGTGGGTCACGTCTTGCGTTTCGGGGGCAGCAGCCGCCTCTTCATCTTGCAGGTGAGTGAAGTGCAGAAACTGCACATCTGGGCAACAGGAGTCTGTATGCAGGTAACTCAAATATTGTTCCTTCTTATTAAAGGGGGGGGGGGGAATGTATCCAGGGGAAATATTGCCCAGGATTTGATAGCCGTTCCTAAGTTTATTCCTGTAAACTAGTATTTTTGGTTCTAGAAGCAGTTCGGCGGCAGGTTTCCACCTCTGTATTATTTTGAAATTGATGCTTTGCCATTTTTTGTTTGTATGAGCTACTTTTTTTCTTCTGCGTTTATTTTGCCTTTATGATGTGTGACTTCCAAAGGTAATAAGGTATTTGACATTTGATTCTATCCATGCCCAATATTGGGATGTAATAGATGTCTTTTGCTTTGGGGAGGAGGGGTTGGTTTTTGCTTTTGTTTTGTTCCGGTGCCTTCAAGTCAGTGTTGACTCCTGGCAACTCCCTGGACAAGCTCCTGCAGTTTTCTTGGCAAAGTATTTTGGTTTGCCATTGCCTGCTTATTAGGGCTGAGAAAGAATGACTGGCCCAAGTCACCCAATTGGCTTTGTGCTTAATGGAGGACAAGCATTCAGAGTCTCCTGCTTTCTAGACTGGTGCCTTCACCACTATACCAGACTGGCTTTTTATAGTATCTGTACTATCAGGCAATTGGAAGAACTATATTTCACAGCAAAATAAGAAATACCAAAGTGGTTGTCTATGTTGTGGGTTGTGGAACATACAGTGCAGTATATTATATGCAATACAGAATATAGTACAGTATATTCAGTACATTACAATGTATTACAATAGATTTTATATTTTGAAGAGTGCCTATTTTCCTTGAAGATTTGTATTGAATATGAGAAATGGCTAGATAGGTTTTTTTTATTACATATTTTTAAAGAAAATCAAAACATGGAAAGCTGATGGCAGAAAAAGGCCTAGTGATTCATTGAATCTGCCCTTTGAGTTTGTTTTTGTTTTCAATTTATGATTTTTAATTATTTTAGATTTCACTTATTTTTATATTTTGGGAGGAGATCCAAGTCTTGTGCTATTATACCTAAATATACAGTTTAAACAGTGCAAAATCTTCTCGTGAGCAGTGTCAAAAAGCAGAAAATATGGAAAGATTTTAAAGTTAGAATGAATATGCTGATTGAATATGCTATTTGCATGTTACAAAGCTCATTTGATAGTTTTCATTATTCTCATTTTCAATTTGTATCAAACTTTTTCCAGTGTTGCAACCACATTTGTTTTCACTGCATTAAAAAAATGTTGTGGAAACTTTAGAATGAATGTGAGTAATTAGAATAAATAAGATGCTGTTTTTTCTGGTGTTATCCTGCCCAGATTTATTTATTTGTGGGTGGGTAGGTATTCTTAGCATATAGTTTTTAAGAGTAGCACAGTGGTTAGAATGCAGTACCGCATCTAATTCTGCTAATTGCCAGCTGCCAGTTTGGTAGTTTGAGTCTCATTGGCTCAAGATTGACTCAGACTTCCATCCTTCCAAGGTCAGTAAAATGAGGACCCAGATTGTTGGGGGCAATATGCTGTCTCTGTGAATTGCTTAGAGATGGCTGGAAAGCACTATGAAATGGAATATAAGTGCTAATGCTATTGCGATTTTAAATTCATAACTTTAATCTCCAGGGCCCAGAGGAGGATCAAGAGCCGGAATCAGAACTTACTGTAACACAGTTGAAAGAACTGCGTAAGCAGCAACAGGCCAAGTTAGAAAAAACAATGCTGGGTGACGATTCTGATGAGGAACAAAAGGAAATTGAAATAAAGAAAAGTGAAAATAGCCGGAATGATTTAAGCTGTTCCTGGGGAATGGGTAAGATTATATAATATTTTGTTTCCAGAATCTTCAATGATATGTTTTCATAGAACTTATTTTGCATTGATTTGCTGTGTCACTTTGCAAGTGCAATTTGCTTCTGGCTTTAGCCCTATTTACCACTTTCCTCAGCCATATTCTACTTTAAGTTCTTTTACAAATTCTTTGTATGAAATGTTGTGATTGAAATAATCTAATATAGGCTGTTTTTACCAGTAATGTGCTAAGAGAAAATGTCTAGATACATGCATTATATTTAGTTCTAGGGAAATGATTCAGGCATGTATGAGCAAGTGCTTTATATTCAGAGAATCCACATTTATATCTCCGGTTTGTTGTCATCTTTATATTTCGCAATATTCTAAATCATCCACTGAAGCAAAAAGTTAATATTAAATCTATTTAAAATTATCAAAATCATACTAGATGTAAATTGAGCATATCATAGATTGTATGCAGCCAATTAAGTAACATTTCTTTATCAAGGCTTATAATGGATTTCACTCGATGATCTATAGAAACCATGCTAAGAAGAAAATGGACCATTTAAGATAGATAAATTTGTTAAGTTACTCATATTTCAGGCTTGATATGTAAGCTAAGATTATACCATCTTATCTTCCAAATATAAATTATTATTGTAACAAAAATCTATTGTAAAGAGATGTATTTTTTCCAAAAGTGGGTTTACTTAGATAAATTCATTATGTTTAAATATTTATAAATTTATTTGAAATACTTTTCTAAAACTTTTCTGTTCTTGAAGTAAATTCTCTTCTCTAGAGCCCTATGGTGATAGATCATTCAATTTGTAATGGCAAAATTTTGGGAAATCTGAAACTGATCTTGTGTCTTTCCATTAAACCCAGTACAGGAGTGAAAGGTGGTTTTTTTTTAGCTCATAATAAAAAATACTGTTTTTCTTTTTCTTCTGGAGATGTTTTACAATGTTAAAAAGTACTGTAGGTGCTTGTGTACTATAAACAAAGTAACCAGTAATGTGCTAAGAGAAAAGGTTCTTTATTTACACCTCATTAATTAACTAAAGGAAAGAAGAGACTAGGAATAAAAGATGATCTCACAATGGAGAAATTGCAACAATGGGATCATTAAACCCTTGTAATAGAATTAATACTTTTTAATTATCTAAATGAATTATATTTGAAGTAGGTTGTGAAATGATATCAATAAATATTTTAGATGGCTACAGCAGGGAGGAAGAGAAAGCAAACTTTCCAAATTAAAATAACTAAAGTTGAGCAGTAAAGTGGCAAATATGGTTCTGTGAAAGCAACTGCATTCACACACTGAAGCAAACACTCCTAATATTTGATGACCCATAACAAAATGTTCTCAGGGTTATGAAAAGCAACTTTTTCATAGTTGGAAAAAGCAATGCATAATAAATCAGACACTATGTAAGGAATTATTAAGAAAGTGAATCAATAACAAAACTGTCAATATTATAATGCAGTCAGTCCCTGATGCTGACTGGGTAAAGGTAAATGTAAAGGTTCCCCTTGCTCATACTATTGTGCAAAAATATTACTGGTAAACACATTAAGAAGAAAAGTTTTTACAATGAAAACCTCTTACAATGAAAATCTTTTAGATGCTGAAAACGCCAGCTGGATCAATTTTCTATGACTAATATGTTACAACATTCAGCCCATGAAAAATATCAAGTTATATGATTTACATATGGTCAGAGAAAAGTTATTCTTCTTCCCCTTTCTTGTCCTGGAACACAACATCCTTAAATGAAGCTTTATGATGGGAATAAAAGTACTACTTTACAACATACATATTTAATATTTGGAATTTGTTTCTGGAAAATATGACTGATATTGGGACTAGGTAAATGTATGAAATGAAAAGTTGCAGTGGTTACGAATCATGGCAATAATTTCTCCTATATTGAAAGCAATATATTTCTGAAAATTTCTGAAGAGCATGTGATCTAGTAGAATACATCTCATTTTTGATTTCTCATAAGCATCTGATTAGCAGTTCTGAGAATAGATTGGTAGCCATGTGAGGTTAGGTCAAGTTTAATGTTCTTATTATCTTGTGAGTCATCTCTGATGCCTAATGCTATCTGCATGTATTTTTCAGGGGAAGATGCAGAGGAAGAAGAGTGTGAAGAAAATCCAATTGCTCTTGAGTTTCAAGAGGATCAAGAAGCCTTTTATTTGAAAGATCCTAAAAAAGCATTGCAAGGGTTTTTTGATAGAGAAGGTGTGTCAAAGTTGACAAATTTATAGTGGGAAAATCCCAGAACTGATTTCATTCTGCTTTGCCTAGATGGATCTTTCAATAAAGCTACTTTATTGAAACACAATAACTACAAAACCAGTAACATATGTTGAATCTCTATAGGCTAGTAGAGTTGAAAAGGGTCTCACAGGTCATCAGATCCAGCCTCATTGCTTAGTGCAAGATCTTCTAAAGCATTTCAGACAACACACTATCCATCCTCTGTTGAAAGCCTGCCTCTCCCCCCTCCCACTTGAAGGGAAACAAGGCTGAGTTTTTAAATCCCCAAATTCTTCTGTTTTTTTTTTCTTTTAACTAGCCTAAGAAATAAATTGTTTCCATCGTTTAATATAATAGCCTGTTTAATATAATATAATAGCCACACTTACATGTACTTGCTGTTATTAACTTCTTTTTAGAAGCAATTATTATGAAATGTATTGCAGTTGTCTAATTAGATTGTTAGGAAATTTAATAGTAATCAAGTTTGTGGTTGTCAAGAAATACAGCTGATTAATAAACAAGTTGTATGAAGAGCAAGGGTGAATTAAGGAACACTTTTTGTGAAAGCATATGGAGCTCCTCAAAGCTGCATTTCTACTTACTTAAAAACATGTCATTAGTATTATAGCAGATCATGTTTTTGGTCATTTGCCAAATAATGTCACATCCAACATTACTTGATACAGATAACTGGACCAAATTAGTAAAGTGGGTGTCATCTGCATATTGGTGATACTGAAGACCTAAGGAGCAAATGAGAGCAAGAAGAAATTGCTTGCATAGTGTTAGATTTATTAATTGATAAACGAATCCAGATTAAAATTAATTTCAGGTGAAATTTTATGCAGAGCAAGTAGCATTTAACAACCATCTAACTACTAAAAGACTTCAAATGATTAATGTTTCCATCAATTTGGAAGTTCCAATATGATTTTATCCATTTAATTAAATTAACAAGTTTACGACAGTAATAAAATATTGATATAAACATTAAAATGTCTTTAAAAATCAGTAATTTGATTCCCTTTTCCCTTTTTATCTAGGTGAAGAATTGGAATATGAATTTGATTCACATGGAACAGGCACATGGCTTTGTAGGGTGAAGTATGTATGTATGTTATGCAGCAATTTTGTGTATATTCAATTAGGCTGCTAAATATAGATTGATATCTAATACTGATTTGGGGGGGCAGGTGTGGGGGTTGGTAATTTATTTTGTTTGTTTTCTGGCTGGTGTTAATTGGTGGTGGGGGGGTCCTATTTTTTTTTCATTTGTCTATTACATCTATGCCACTGAGATTTTTATTAGTATATCTAGAATGGAAAACTAATATGAAATAATTAAACACCTTATCTTTAAAATAACAGGAAAACACTTTGCTTACGCCAAATTTAAAATGTTTGATTTAAAAACAAATCAAAGGGCTTGACTGAATTGTTGGTTTTGCTTTATACTTTCACCCCATTAAATTGGATAGGTTGCCTATAGATGATGCCTCAGGGAAACAGCTTGTGGCAGAAGCTATTCATTCAGGGAAGAAAAAAGAAGCAATGATCCAGTGTTCATTGGAAGCCTGCAGAATATTGGATGCTAGGGGTGTGTTGCGACAAGAGGCAGGTAAGTTATGTGGCCAGATTTTTTTCTCAGCAGAAATCTTCATGAAGCTGTCTCGATATCAAGAACTTAAATTTATGCCTATAGTACTTGCATTATGATTATATGTAGCTTACTTTGGAGTCTTGGTGCTCTTTGAGCATCATTGCTTTCTTGCGGACATAACATCATCAGTCTGAATGTAGTTACTGTTTAAAAAGATTTTTTTACCTCACCGTTTGATAAGCTCTAAACAAGTTTTGATCAGAAAAATAAGCCTTCTGCGTCACTAATTGCAGTTTAAATATGGATGTTGTAGTAAATGAAATAGGAAAATAATCCTTGAATCAGCTCTTCTGTTACTTGTACAATATTTTATTTCTTCATATAATCACCACATCTGCCAGCAAAGGACAAGCTTTTTAAAACTTTGTTTTTTCAGCGAGGTCCTGACAGTTGTTTGCCTTTTGGGTGACTTGTATTAACACAGCCATTGCCATAAACGTGTGTTCTGTGTGAATTTTAGTTGGAAGGATCCTTCAACAATCAGAAAGTAATTAATGCATAGTGACAAGTGACTGCAAACTTCCATTTCACAAACAATAGCACCACAGCCTTTTTTCATACCATTTTACAGCCTACTGAAGTAGAAAAACAAATGTCAAACAACATGTTGGAATGTGGTTTTTCCAAACTGAGGTGTAGCTCCCTTGAGGATTTATAGACAGATCAGGGAAAATGTGAATAACTTTTTAGTTGCACATTATAACAATCCTCCTTATTCAAAGTTTCATTTTATTGTTTTCGTTGTTCATTGCTTGTACATTTTGTTGTTTGGAGGTTTATGGGAGGTGTGTACATTAAATTTACACTAAAAGGAAGTGTGATGACAAAAAGTTTAGGAGCCACTTTTAGAACTTCAAGTATATTAGCACTGCCATCTTTTGGCAATTTACAACATTAGAGTCATTCAATCCTCATAATATATTGCTTATATTTGTTATTTTCCTCACAAATATGTGATCTTATATAGCATGCTTTTTTTAAAAAAATGTGTGAAATCATATAATAATATGCGTGGATTACTGACTTCCATTTGTTTATATTTTGTTTCTGTTGTCAATATCTTATTTGCAAATTTATCTTTAGATTATTTGGAAACTATCCAGAGTCATGCAGGTGAGATAGACAGTGTAAAAATTGATAAGTAAATAAAAATATAAATACTTTTTCCCTTAGTGTCCCGGAAAAGAAAAGCAAAGAATTGGGAAGAAGAAGACTTCTACGATAGTGATGATGACATATTCCTTGATCGGACAGGAGTTATTGAACAGAAACGACTCAACAGAATGAAGAAAGCTGGAAAGATAGATGAAAAGCCAGAAACATACGATTCATTGGTAAGAGCAAATTGAGCCAGTGATGCATCCAGCTTTGTTGGCCTTGCTGTTAGAAAAACAAGTGATAAAATTATTTTATTTAAATATCATTCATGCCTAGGGGTTGTGACTACATTAGGTGATTTTTTTTTCTTAAGAAAAGTTGTGTAACTTAAGCTACTTTGAATATATGATTATATAAAATTATTTTATTCAAATAACATTCATGCCTCAGAATCTCTTGACCTGCTACAGAATTAAGATATTTAAAACTAAAACCATATTGTCATAAAAGTTGATAGATAAAAGCAGAATTACTAATGAAATTTCTTTAAAAATTGCCTTGGTAAACTAAAACAAAATAGTTTTTTTAAAATTATAAAAATACTTTATTAAACAAATTTATACTAATACAGTAAAATCAAACTTTCCGCTCATTGCAACTTAAGCAAAAGAGCGTTCATCCAATCTGACATCTCAAAATTGTGTAAAATATTCATTCACGGTTGTTACTTTAAAAGTATAATACAAAGTTTCATCTAATTATATATTACATATAGTGTTACTAGCTTCCGTCATATCTTTTTATTTGACTTTATTTTATTATTTCATGTCTATCTTCTAGCCAACTGTACCAGCAATTCCAAATTTCATAATATTCTGATTCCTCTTTGTTCTTAAGTTCCAATGATAGCCTGTCCATTTCTGCACATACCAAAGCTTTTTTTATGATCATGAAGTCGGGGGAGTATTTTCACATTTCCAATTTTGGGCAAAGTCGAGCCTTGCCACTGTTAACATGTGAAGTATAATATATAATAATTTTTTACTAATTTTTTGTTTTAGAATTGCCAATAGAAATATTTCTGGTTTCCATTCAATTTTAACTTTAGTGATTTCTTCAAGCCAATTACCGTATATACTCGAGTATAAGCCGAGTTTTTCAGCACATTTTTTGTGCTGAAAAAACCCCCCTCGGCTTATACTCGAGTCAGATTCCCCTCTGAAAAAAAAATGGTGTGGAGCTGCGAAGCTGGGCAGCCGCTTCCCTGCTTCCGTGTTTCCTTTGCAACTTTTAAGCATGGGGGTAATCGGAAGCAGAAAAGTTCTTGCTTGAGGATATATTGTTTTTTCTTTTTTTAACTGTTTTTTTGGGGGGGAAGACCCACCACCATGTGAGAATGCTCAGACACAAAATCTATCCAACCAAAAATAAGTGTGTGGGGGGGGGGATTTTAACAGAGGGAAGATGTAGGGAGAAGGCAAAAGCGACAGAAGATCCTTCAGGGGAAACTGAGGGGGAGACTCACCCTTGGTCCAGATGAGCTCCCTTCCCCTTTCTCTAGGCTGAGAAAACAACGCGAGCAGAGGTTGCTTCGGCTCCACTCAGCTTCATTTCCTCAGCTCCAGCTGCTTTCAGTCCACTCGGGAGGAGGAGGGGGAGGCAGCTCGCGTTGTTTTCTGAGCTCTAGGCTGAGAAAGCAACGCGAGCTGAGGTCGCTCCACTCAGCTTCATTTCCTCAGCTCCAGCTGCTTTCAGTCCACTCGGGAGGAGGGAGAGGAGGAGGTGGTGGCAGCTCGCGTTGTTTTCTGAGCTCTAGGCTGAGAAAGCAACGCGAGCCGAGGTCGCTTCACTCAGCTTCATTTCCTCAGCTCCAGCTGCTTTCAGTCCACTCGGGAGGAGGGGGAGGAGGAGGTGGTGGTGGCAGCTCGCGTTGTTTTCTGATAGTGAGATCATTTCCCAAATTAATTGATTCACTAACCCAAAAGAAGAAGATGTTGATGACAGTGGGAGGCAGGAGTCACTCTCTCCCTTGCAAGAAAAAAGCAAGAGCCGTTCTTATAATCTCTCCCTCTCTCTCTTTCTCCCCGTAATACAGTAAAGCCCTTTCCAGCACACACGCGCGATCCGCCCCCGCCGCTTTGCACCTTGCAAATGCAAAAACCCTGGGGTTTTGCATTTGCAAGGTGCAAAGGGGCGGGGGCGGATCGCGCGCACGTGCTGGAAAGGGCTTGACTTTATTGGGGGGGGAGAGAGATATCATAAGAACGGCTCTTGGTTTTTTCTTGCAAGGGAGAGAGTGACTCCTGCCTACCACTGTCATCATCATCATCTTTTGGGTTAGTGAATCAATCAAACCTTTCATGATAGTGAGTTCGTTTCCCAAATTTCCCTTAAATCAGGGAAGAAATCAGAAACAAACCTTTGGGCTGAGAATAAGCCTGTTCCTATGATGCCATTTTTGTTCACTTCAGTGTGAAAAGTGAAAAAACACACTTCTTTTTCTTCATCTTCTTGTTCCCTATTTACTGGTCTCTTTCAAAGAGGAAATTGTGAACATCAAACTTATTCTCAACTGTCCTAGTGAAAGTTTTTATTGGTATCTATTTTTATTTTTGAAATTTACCAGTAGCTGCTGCATTTCCCACCCTCGACTTATACTCGAGTCAATAAGTTTTCCCAGTTTTTTGTGGTTAAATTAGGTGCCTCGGCTTATATTCGGGTCGACTTATACTCGAGTATATACGGTACTAATTTTCCTCCAATACTTTTTTGCTTTTGGACAGGATCACCACATATGATAGTAGGTGCCCTGCTCATATCCACATTTCCAACAGCTTGCCAAGTTATTAGGAAACATTTTTGGGAGTCTCGCTGGCGGTAGGTGCCAGTGATAAAACATTTTATATAAATTCTCCTTATAAGTTGCAGATTGATTTAATTTATAATTTATTTTCCATAGGTTTTCCCAATCTTCCAAATTTATGCTATGTCCAAAGTTTTTGGCCCAGATTATCACTGTTTCTTTTACGGTTTCTTCCTCCAGTTTATATCTTAACAAATAATTGCACATTTTAGTAATCATTTTTCTATCTGGTCCCTGTAAGATTTTATCCAATTCCTATTGATCCGAATTTATCCTGTATTGTTCTATATCTTTTTTTGTATCTAGATAGTATCTGTATATACGGCCACCAATCTACTTGTATCCTTGTAACATTAATTCCTGCTTCGATTTTAGTTTCCCTTGTTCATCTAATAACTCTTAATAGCTCACTGTCTTGTTCAAATCTAAAACATTCGGATATATCATAGCTTCCATGGTTGACATCCAGACTGGAATCTTTGTGTAATGGTTTCATTTTAATTTTTCCCATACCCCTAGTAATGTGTCTCTAATTTGATGCCTTTGGAAATACGAATGAGATTTATTTTTCCCTTCCCACATGAACGCGTGCCAACCAATTTGCAGGTCATGTCCTTCTAATATTAACACTCTTTCATTCTTTAAGTTTACCCAATCTTTGATCCATGTTGTTATTGTGGCCTGATAATAAAGATCCCAATCTGGAAGTCCGAACCCCCCCTTAGCCTTACTATCCTGTAGGAGTTTTAGTTTTACCCGAACTCTTTTCCCTTGACAACTAATTTTTTTTAATCATTTTGTTTAATTCTTCAAAAAAGGTTTTTCCTAATTTTATTCGAATTGTTTGGAAAAGATATAATATCTTGGGTAGTATATTTATCTTAATAGTGGCAATTCCTATCAATGATATTTGAAGTTTCCCCCAATTTTACCAAATCTTTTTGTATTTGTTTTTGTAATTTCTTGTAATTACCTGTTTTTATCGATCAACAATTAGCTGTCAACCATATCCCAAGATACTTCAATTAAAAAAAAAGGTTTCATGGTGCCTAAATAGATGCATAGATTTGCGTTGTACTTCAAAGCAAAAAGGTTTCATCACTATTTAATGAAAATAATGTGATGGCATCATAATGCATATTTTTCTGTCTTATTTTATGTATTTAGAAAAGCTATTTCCATACAACATATTCTGAATATCTCAAAATGATTTACAGTAATTATAAAAATGTACAGTAAAAGCAAGAGAAATCAGGACAGCAGAGTAAAAATACATATAGTAAAAAGAAATGTATGGGAAGAGAGATTTAACTGCAGAAGAACAACATAAAAATGAGTTTTGAAAGAAAGATAAAACAAATCAGCACTGAAGTCTGACTAACTAATGGTATCTTATCTATTTATAGGTTGCAAAACTACATGCAGCTGAGAGAGAACTCTCTGAGATAGCAGAGAAGCTGAAATCTTCAAGGATGAGTAAGACAAGTTTCCATTAAAATTGGAAAAATCTCATAGCATATATGAGTGCAGGCTGTCTTACACAGATTCCTAAGCAGTTAAAACTGGAGTAAAACCTAAGTGGCATTATCCAGATCATGGAAAGTATTGTTTTTACATTGTAAGCTGCCCAGAGTTGCTTTGAAATGAAATTGGCGGCAAATATATTTCTAAATAAATAAATAAAATTGTTCTGAACTCATTCTTCAGTAATATATTTATGCATCATGCAGAGTCAAATTGTAGAATATGGTTGATTAACGTGCAAACATTGAAATAATTTTTATTGCCACCAACGTGTAATAGTATAAGTTTATTTTCATAGACTTAACCGACTCAGCAGTGACCAGAGGAAAAAAGATAATTAACCAGATAAAAAAGATCATTGATTTCATCATGTCATATTTTTTGGTCTCTAGGACCTTTCTAAAGCCTCACAAGGTAGAGAGAGATCTGTTCCATATGTCAAGTGTTTCAACAAAAAAGCATGCTTCATGGATCTCACATGGTGAGATTGTTTCATTAATGGGTTGTGGAGCATGCCAGCCCAATCAGATCTTATACAATGGACAGAGATAACTGGAGCTAGATTGTAGAGAATAAGGAAGATGACCTTGATAAATATATGCAAGAACCATTATCTAGGTAAAAGGACTGAGGCACTTTTTAAGTTTAGACTGTCAGATAACATTTGTAAGTGACTCAGACTGACACCTTCTTAATTGACTGAAGTATGTATAAGAAGGAAGAGAAACTACAACACATTCTTACTTGCGCTGCTACACAGTCTTCAAAGGCATCCCCAGAATAGTCCAGTTAACTTCAGCACGAGTAATTATGAATAAGACCCTCTGATCCAGAAGAGGTGCAGTTGTTGCATAAGGTGAATATGTGTAAAGGCTGTCTTAGCCATAGCTACTAGCGATTCTTCCAGGAATAAGTGGAGTCTAGGACAGCTCACATATTTCCCATTGCTTCTGCCTGAGTTGGCATAGCCTCATCCAGAACTAAGGATGATGATTTCCCAGGCTAAATAGCCTCCAAATCTATACTCATTCACTATTACTTGGGTTGAGCTGTTTGTCCACATCCAGACTTCCACAGCCTGTATGACAGAATGTTGACACAGCCTGTATGACAGAATGTTGAGCCTGTATGACAGAATGTTGACCTGCTGCTATACATGGCCGTTGAATATTTGAAACAATCCTGTTCTCAAAGAAAACTGCAACCCCTGAATCAGGGCAAGTATTCTCTCATTTTCTGAGAGGAAGGTTCTCTTACTGGTGTGAGAATTCTTGGATTTTTGTAACACTTTTTTAAAATTTAAGTAGGATAGTATATAGAAGACAATGCAAATCAAAATACATCAACATTGAAGTTAATAATTGTTTGCTTTTATACAGAACTATATATACATATTGTTACAGATATATATTTTAAAAATATATTTTATAAAAATATATATATTTCAAAATATATTTTAAAATAGAAATAGGATTACAGCACATTTCTTTTGAAAGAAAATACAATTCTATGGCTGTGAGATTAAGAGATCAATTATTGGGAATCAATCGTAAATAATTTATGACTTTGTTGTTTCAGTTTTTGTATAAATGAAATAAATCAAAATAGATATAGCTAGCCATTATCTTTACAAGTTTTGTGAACTATAAACCATAAGATGCTTATTTGCATTAGATTTAAAGTTAAACATGTACTTTACAAAGCATAAAATGTTTGTTTTTATATAGGACAGGTTGGTTTTAGACTTTCCTTTGCTTAAAAAAATAGTAATTTTATTAAATAAATATTGTTTTAATCTTTAAATGAAAAGGAGAAGGGAGAACATTACCACAAAAACTGTTATAAGAATAATTGGATACAACAATGCATTGAAACGCTAAGCTTTTGCAGATATTCTCTGTATTTTCTATTTATTTACAAATATATTTGAATCTGTATTTAGCATATATGTTTTAATATATAATTTCCCATAGCACAGTCCCATTCGGCAACTCAGGATTCACTGGATGAATTCATGACAGAAATCAAGTCAGGCTCTTCCGTAGATAGTGTGACACGTAAAAAACTTCATTTGAGAACCTTTGAACTGAGGAAGGAACAGCAGCGATTGAAAGGATTAATTAAGATTGTTACCCCTGCATCCATGCCAGAGCTGAAGTCCCAGTGAGTCTGATTACAGAGCACTAATCACTTTGACTTTTCCTTTTATTTTAAATGTGTAATATAATATACTGTACTTTAACCATTCAGTGCACTTATAATAGAACACAGGTTATATTTGAACTTAAAATATTCTGGCTTCAATTTAAATCATGCTTTGAATTAATTGTGGGTGGTGTGGGCACCACTGTAATATGTAATAACCCCTGAGCAATTGCAAGAGACGCACCAGTTCATGCTTGATATAAGAAATTCACTGTTGTGTGAACTGGGCTTGATTGGCTGCATTGGGTTCCTATCAGTCATATAAACCTGTACTGCATGAAGTCAGCCCAAGTAGAGTTGTGTAGGTTGAGTAAACTTCGTCCTTCAATATCTTTAATTATATATATGTGTGTGTGTGTGTGTGTGTGTGTGTGTGTGTGTTTTCTTAAGTTTTCACGGGTACTTACATGTCTGGCATTCAGCTTTGTTCGGGTATTTTCCCACGTCATAGTAGTGGTGCTTTTAAAGTTGTAGCAACGTTTCAGCAGAATCTCATCTGCCATCATCAGGCTTCTGTATGGTGTTTGTCTGTGAGTCAGACTTTTACAGTGGTTTCAGATTTAAATTTGGGGCAGCCTATTGCTGTGTCAGAATGGTTTTTTCTTCCTCCTGATTGGTTGAGAGTCTTGGTCTGTGTTTATTGGTCTTGGAGTTTGCTGTGTTCTGCTTCTAATATCTTCTGCCTGTTTTTTGGGGGGGGGGCTCTTTTTGTATCTTGATTGGCTGGCAACATTGTGTTACTTTATTGGAGGCCTTTAGTGCAGCTTGGCTTCGGGTAAGTGGACGGCTATCATTAGTTAGGAAGCTGGGTTTCATCTGGGTGCCTGGTTGGGGTGTGTTGAGCTGGAGGTATCAGGGGAGATCTGTTTGTGCCCAGGTGTTTGTCTGGCTTGTGGTGTGGATATATTATTTTTATTAAATATATATTATTTTTATTAAATATATAAATAAATTAAATATATTATATATTACATATATTAAATAAATATATTAAATAAATTATTTTTATTAAATATATATTATTTTTTAAAATTTATTTATTTTCCATAGGCTTCAGAATCAAGATCTGGAATCTCAAAATAAGCCCAAAAAGCTAACTTTACCCCTATTTGGTGCCATGAAAGGGGGAAGCAAATTCAGACTAAAAACAGGGACCGTGGGGGTAAGTAAGAAGAAGAAAAGGCAATGGCTTTTAATTTTACACTGAAAAACTTTTCCAAGTACACAATACTGTGACAGTATAGGGAAAAGCTGCCGCTGGGTTTTAGAATTTGCATCTGACGTGTTCATTATAGGAACTATATATTTTCTGAAATATACATTAGATCATTAACCTCTTATTCTTAGACATACATATAAAGTCAGCTTTAAATGCACCTTTTCCAATTTTCCTTATTTGTCAATGTCAGTTGAAAAACAACCTTTACTGTAATTTATGTTTACAATATAGAAGCTGCCCATGAAACGTCCAGATATACCAGTAAACCTATTAAAGATGAAAGATGAGGAGCCAGAAGAGGAGGAAGAAGAGGAGGAGGAGGAGGAAGATGATGTGAACAACAGTGTAAATCAAAGCTCACAGAACACAAAGATGGAAATGGTTAAAGAAGGGAATCTCTCCAGTTCTTATTCAGCCAGAAGGCAAAGTATGGAATTCTTTAATGATAATTATTTATACTGTTTTTTAAATATTCTTTCAACTTGCACATATTTTAATTAGTTGGAACTTAATTAGGTGAATAAGAAGATTTAGTCATTTTATTAGCAATTTTATTTACTTCCGGTTTCCTTAATACAGTAAATTTTCAGTTTTAATGGGCTAATAGGGTAGAAAGGATGTTCTGGAAAATGGGAGGAAGGGGGTTGATCATCAAAACACATGAGGTACATCTGCTTCCCTCTTCTGTGGCCACAATCAGGGAGCTATAAAGACAAAGTTGGTGACACCCATTGCACAGGTGGCAGCACTGGAGAGTGACTACATTGTGAAGTGATTGCATCCATGCAGTGCCTGGCCCATTGGGGCACATTTCATTGGGCTGCCATCTTCCATGTGTATTAGCCAACATTTCCATTATCTAAGTCTCTTTTCAGCAAAGTCCATTATTTCTCAATATTTAGCTTCATCAGCTCCAACATTTGGTACAGTGTTAAATGGACTAAGAATTCTTATGGATCACTACAGTACAGTGGCTATGTGAAACATGCACAGTTCTCATATTGCCCAGAATATTTTTAATTTTAAACTTTCTATTCTGTATCATCAACCCAATGTAGTTACAAAATAGCATAATTATAAATTTAATACAAAAGCATAATACCTAATAGTGGTATGAAACCTCTATTTGTAAGGAATGAAAAAGTGTAGAAGTTACTATTTCTATTCCTAATTAACTAAATTTCTGGGGTATATTTATATTTTTATAGTACTTAACTGTGAGTCTGAGTCTTCAAGCAAGCATACAAGCCCATTAGCTCATAATTCCCCAGTGAATAAATTGCAGATAAAACTAGAAGGTAAGCTGTTTTATCCAGCTCTTTGTTTCTGAACAATCTATGGGTTATGAATACCAGGACAAAATTATAATTTCACTGATACTGAAACAAATTATATTTCACAACTGGTGAGACAAATAGTTGTTGGCTCTTAAGAAGGTCACTTTTTTCTAGTTCAAAATGAAGGAAAGTATTTTAAACAATATTTTGCATTCAATGACTGCAAAATTGAGAATGAAAATAAATGGAATAGCTTCCAGTCCATAGGCCTGGGCTGAACTTTCAGCCTCTCCAGATGTCTGATGCATATCAATCTCAGCCATTTGAAGATGTTTCCCAGTGACCTGAGGGGCTGTCAGAAAAATTCAGGTGCCTCAAACCAGTCATCCTGAGCCTTGCTGAAAATTTTACTCACTCTGCAAATCCAGAGAGATCTTGGAGTTTTGAATGTTCAGCTGATTTCTATAAAAGTTCAGTTCTTGTAAAAGCATTAATTTAGAAACTTGAGCCTTTTCAGAAGAATAAAGAGAAAAAAAACAATAGTAAATGGTGCTTTAGTGTTGGACATTTCCAGTAGGAGTGGAATACATATATAGGTGAAGAACTACTTTACCTATTTTATATAAAACCTAACAGAAGAATAATTATCAGTGATAGTAGCATTTTAAAAAAATATACGTATAACAGCAATTGAAACAAAATAAATTTAGAGAAGAAACGTAGGAAAATATATTTCAAACAAAGTATTAGAAATGTTAATACTTCACCTAAGATATATTACAAAGGCAGCATGACAGTTCCACTGATATAAACTTTTCTGCAGTATCAGCACTCTTTGTTTTGTCAGATGAGACACAGTGCTTTATTTTAACAACTGTGTCTTGAAAGGATTTATTTACTTTGAAAATAACCAAAAAATTAAGAACTGGTGTTATAAACTTCATTTTTCTAACTGTTTATTTTACTAGCATCTCAGATGCCAGCAGAAAAACCAAAGAATCAGAAAGTTAGCAGTAAACCTAAGGTGAGTTGGAAGATCAAAACTTTTTGTTTGTTTGTTTCATAGATTTATATAGCAGTCCAACTTACAGCATTAAAATAATTTAAAAAAAACATTTAAAATATAAAAACCACAGCAGTTGAGAATCACAAAAAACAACAGCAATCAACATAACCAGGAGACTACCTGCAGTTTGAATTGTATCTGGAAGTACTCTATTCGCCAGTGCAAATCACGGTACTCTATGTGCCAAAAAAAAATAGACAGCACCAATTGCCCCACCACCCCATTATACAACAGCTGCAAAAGCACTTCAAATGGAGGCTCTGATAGAGCACGTTGCAGTAGCCCAGTCTAGAAGTCACGAGGCATGACTTCAATCCAGTGCACAACCAGTGCACAACCCAGAGCTAGGTAAAAGCCCTCATAGCCTCTGTTGTCACTGTTCCTTGAACAAGATTTGTGAGTCCCAGATTGCAAACCAGTTTGGTCTGAAGCAGTACAATCCAATCCAGATAATCATGATCATAATTATGGATAACAGATGCTTAATACTCTTTACATATTTAGGGGTGGGATGGGGGGGGAGAGATGTTCCCTTATGAATTAGAAGAATTACTTGATAAGGAATTTGAGTACAATTGTCTCCTTGTCTCAGCCTGATCCTGTAGCGTATTGCTCTTGGAGGGACAACTTTTATACTGTCAAAAGGAGATACTTCTTGATATTTTGGGAATAGTAGTTTTCCTCACAAACATTACAACAGTTTATATAAAAGAATTATAATTCAAATACTTTGTTTGCATTAAACCAGCAATGATTAAAATATCTCACCTAATCATACTTGGTAGTGCAGTAGAGCTAATGATAGAGAAATTATGTGCAGCTATTTTATCATCTGCTGTCAATCTTGCTCTACAAATCTGCTGTAGTGCTTAACTGAATGTTAGCCAGTACTGCATGAGTCAGGAGATATTGCATTTTTTTCTCCTTCACAAAGCAAAAATCGACTAAAAATAAAACTATTCTCTAGCACAGCATCAGATATAACAAGGTGATGTCTGTCCACAAATTACCTTATTTAAAATGTCTTGAGAGAAACTTTGTATTCTTTTCCTGGCACCTTCCAGTAGAAACAATTATTTAAACAATTATTAGTGTTTTCCTCAATTTAAATGCCAATTTTAAAAACCCTACATATTATTTAGATTTTTCCTCATTTGGTACAAAATCCCTCACAGTAAAGCAAGCCTAAGGGTACAGTCTGACAAAATAGTACTTTGCCCACAAATCATAATTGGAAATGAATTCTAGGCAGAGGTGGTATTCAGCAGGTTGACCACTTCTGGAGAATCGGTAGCAGAAATTTTGAGTAGTTCGGAAAACTGACAAATACCACCTCTGACTGGAGATTTTACAGTATCCTTCCCCTGCCACGCCCACCAAGCCACGCCCACAGAACCGGTAGTAAAAATAATTTAATCCCACCACTGATTCTACCATGTTTCTCCAACAATACGGCCTCCACCAATAGGAAGCCCCACTATGTTTTATTGGCATAAAATCAAATTAAGCCCCTCCCCCCAAATTAAGCCCCATATTAAACATGCAAAATGGGGGGGAAAGCGGGGGGGCTTGCCATTAGAAAGTACTTTTGTTGCATATCCAGATACGGTGCTGCCTGCATTGGTGGGGCACTTCATATCGGGAGACCTTCCACCATTGCTTTCCCTTCTCCCTTGCTGCCCCTTCTCCTTTGCTGCCACGGCATTTGGCACAGTCACGTGCGGCCAGTCAGGACTCCTCCCTGCAACCGGAGCCCTGAGGAGATACTTGGCTTCAGGCGCTCCCGTCTTCCCTTTGCTTTCGAAGCTAAAGCGAATTATTTTACAAAGCCTCCCCTGCTGGAGAGGGCAGCCGAACCCCACGTGGGGAGACTAATTTCCCGGGGCCTCTTCTGTTCCTCCCCGACCTCCCTACACTGTGCACCTCTGACACGCTGGTCCCTTCAGCCCAGCAAGCTCTTCCACCTCAAAGAAAGGTGAGGCGGGCTGCTGCAGAGCAGCAGCAGCGGGTCTGAGCCGCTCGCAGTGGAAACAGCCACCACCCTTAGCCCGACGCAGGGAGAACGAGCGAGGTTAGCGGCCGTCAGCCCGGGCTAGATTTGGGAACGAGGGGCAGGAGGAGGCACGCACACACCCGCGGCTCACTTTCCCAGCTCTGCCCAGCACTCACGGCTCTGGCGTGGCCCTGGCGGGCAGCGAACGCCTCCCCGCCAGACCCTCCGCTCATCCTGCCAGGGCCGCGCCAGAGCTGTGAGGGCTGGGCAGAGCTGGCTCTAACGCCGCGGCAGCAAGGGAGAAGGGGCAGCAAGGGAGAAGGGAAAGCAACAGTGGCCCGACCCCGAAGGTCTCCCGAATATCCAAGCTGTCGCCGACCACCCACCCGAGGATGCAAGGGGGGCGAATTAAGTCACCCCCGAAAAGACGTCCTAGCCGTTTTTTCGGGGGTCAAAAAAAAAATAAGGCCCGGCCTTATTATGTGAGAAACACGGTAGGTATGTGATGGCTGGCCAAATATATGACTTTGATACTCCAATTTACATTTTAGTTCCAGGCTCACTCATTCTCAATCTCAGCAATTTTAAAATATGTAGACTTCAGCTCTCACAGCTGGCTGGGGAATTCTGGGAGTTGAAGTCCAACATCTTAAAATTTTTGAGATTGAGAAACACTGCTTTAGAATATACAAGTTATATTCAATCTATTATTCTCCCCCTCCTTCCCCAAATCCAACTGGTTACACAGCCTGCTAGCAACATTCCACTACCTCTGTCTTATTTTGCTACTGCCAAATATTCAAGACTTGAATACATCTCTCTATACAGGACAGAGTGCTTTGGGGGGGGGTAGGTTTGTTACTGTACTTTCTTTTAAACCTTGGAATCAACTGCTTTACAAAGAGATGGGAATCATTGTAAATAGCTGTGTTAACCTGCAACAAGAATTTAAATTATGCAGAATAATTATATTAGCAAAATTTAACATTTAATAGATTTATTCTATTGATTTGTTTAATCAGCACTAGATTTAAATTTTGCCTCCCGCTCATTTTAAAAATGAGATTCTGAACCTTTTTGTAGCATAATCCCTGGAGTGCCCACAGAGTAATGAATGTTGTACACACTGGCATATGTTTACAAAAAGTAAATTACTTTCTGTCCTACAGATTCAACATTCATCATCCTCAAACTATCCAGAAGATGATCCAGATTACTGTGTATGGGTACCACCTGAAGGTAAAGGGGCACTCAGGATAATTGTGGAACATGAGCTGCTTACATATGAACAAAGAAAACTTAGAGACAGGTGTTCTAGTTCCATTTAATCACAAAGTAAACTGGCTAACCAAAGTGAACTAACTAACTCTTATCAACCCTGTAGAGGAGGCAATGGCAAACTAATTCTTCAATCTTGCCAAGAAAACTGCAGGGACTTATCCAGACAGTTGCCAGTAGCAAGACAGACTCAAAGATACACATACACATACAGAAAAATCCTAACTTATTTGAACTATAGAATAAACAATATACAATCAGAATGGTGCGGGGTGGTGGTGGTGGTTATGCTATAGATTCCTATTTGATCTTCAGAATGGAATTATGTAAAGTATTGACAAATCAGTTCCATCTCGGAAGATAATAAGATGAAGTGGATTTTGATAATCACACACTGTTATAAGAAGTGTACATACATACACGTATTTATTAGGTTTCCTAGCTCCATTTCTCAAATGGCAAATAGCCTGCAAATTCTACATATACCTTTGTGTTTCTAACCTATCAATTTCTAATCAATCAATTTGCTAAAAACATTTTATTCTACTCATTAAAAAAATATTCCCTGGATTTAAAGCTAAAACTATATAAAAAATAAAATATTGAACAAACTTAAAAAGCCATTGAGGTAAAATCATTGAAACAACAGTAATGCAAATTATTTTTAAAAACACTACAGCAAAAAATTATGTTAACTGTAAAAATATTATTTTCTTTTCTCTCTGTTGAGCAGGTCAAAGCGGTGATGGCAGAACCCATCTGAATGCTAAATATGGCTACTAAATTACCCTGAAAAGTAAAGAAGTATGGCACAGCAAGTAATAACTGGTACAATATGCCATTGAAATGACAAGCAACAATGTTTTGTTCATTTTCTTAAACAAAGTTTAATGATTCCTGATCCTTACTTAAGGATGTTTTTCTCTAGAAGTGAATGTGTGTATAATGTTCATCCTTATGTATATAGTGGTGATAATTAAGAATTTACAGGTAACGTAGATATAGCAATGTTGGTTTTATAAAAACTTTTTTAAAAAATGCTTGTTTTTATTTCTTTACATTATTTCTTGATGTAAAAGCGGTAAAGGAATTAGTAAATTATTTCTTGAGGTAAAGGGGTAAAGGAATTAGTTTTAGATTTCTATTTAGTCAATATGTATGCTAAGGATTACTTCAAATACTTTGATGATTGGGTTGATTATCAAAATGTTTTCTGCCTGTCCATGTACAAGTATACATTTCCACAAAATACAATTGCCAATTGCCTTCTCCAGGTGGAGCTGCTGAAACTTAGGCTAATTTTTATCCTTCCTTTCTGTTGCAGTCTTTTCTGTAAAGGTTCTTTGTTAATTGTTTTTCTTTTTTCTGTCTACAAGAAGGTGCAATACCAACACATTCATATCTTGGCCAGTTGTAGATTAGTATTAATGTGGGTGGGAAAGTGTGTTAATCTTTGGCAGTTCCTGAAAGAATGCTAAATATCTAACACTGGATAGTTAAGAGAGTCAAAGCTAAGATATGGAAGTACTATGAATTAGTACTGAATAGTATATCTGAATTTTTTTGGATAAGCCAGAAAACAAGGCTTCTGCCCAAAAGGCAATTATCCTTAGTCTAGACCAGGTTTTACTGCTTAATTTCTGCATTTAGGGTGCATCATGTTCCATATGAGAAAAGAATAGAAATTGCATTTAAAAGGAAAAAAACAAGCTAAGGACAAACAACATAGTCTTATCTACTATGTAAACATATTAGTTATGAGAATGGAACCAGTTCGGGACAGGAGAGGGGGAAGCACTGGAAAATGTTTACTAGTTTCAATGTTCTTTCAATGGTAAAATAGAGCCTGTAGTTTTGAAGCCTTACATTAATGGATTTGCTAGCAAGTAGGAATGTGAGAATTGCACAATTCATAGACAGAAAGGAGTATTGAGCTCATAAGTATGGTCCTGAAGTTAGTTTAATTCCATAAATTATGGGTGAAAGAAAGGATATGTGATTGGGCCTGAGACAGACTTTATGAAATATGCTAAACCCCCATATTTATCTAAAGCATAAAAATCTACTTCCATTTTGTTCCAGCTGTAACATTCACATACTAATAACCATTTCTCTTATACCTAAAAGATTTTAAGAGATATTTACTTTACATTTATGCAAAAACCCAGATTTTGGAGATATATGGATCAGAGGGAGATTTATTTCTAAGATCTCTAATGTGGCTCTTTTAAGGTTCAGAATCCCAGTAATTTTAATCTTTTTAAAAAATGGAAATGGGCATGCGACAAAGTAAAGTATAGATAAAGTAGCATTAGACTTATTTGCAAAAGGCCTCATTCCTCTGAAATTCCGAGAAAAGAAACATAGCTAGTGGCAGCTTATGCTTTGGAGAGCTCTGCCTATTTGCATACTAAGTTAAGCTTGGGATATAGGAAATATCCTGGGGGAAATAAAACAAGTAGCAACTTCAAAAATGTGTCTTTATCTGGAAGCAAAATAAATAACAGTTTTCTTTCTACTAAGTGGGAATTTTAGGACCAGTTTTGCCCAATATAATAGCAGTTTGAAAATAATTAAGCCTCATGAAAGTTGGCATTTATGAGGGCTCCTGAAATTTCAAATGTCCAAAATGGTTGTTGACCTCTGGTTTATCAAATATTTCACCTTGTTTAGAGATAAGCTGCCATCTTCAGCAACAGCTTTTCATTCCTTTGAGTCATCCATTCTTAGCAAAGATTACTAATCTATTCTTAGCAAAGATTACTAAGAACATAATGAGTATATTATAAAATTATAGGGATTTTTTTAGCCATTGCTATAATTTAAAATTCTCCTCCATTTCTCTCAATCATTTGTGACTACTTGGGGTTTAAGCTGTGAGTGTTCCTAAAGTTTCCTTTAAAAAAAAAACAGATTTTCATTTATCAGGCATACCATGTCCAAGACTGCAAAATATGGAAGGTCATAGATGGCAGCAAAATTACTTAAGAGATACAAAAGTCCCTCTGCTGCCATCTAATGACCATCTAGATTTTTACAACTAGAAACATGTCAAAGCTATCCTTCCAGTGTTCCTACTAAATATACAAATGAAAGGAACCCTTTTTATTTTTAATCAAAGTGAACATTCTTTATTTCTTCTCCTCTGTTTTTTCTCATGCCAGCAGACACAGGAAGATTTAAATTATTAAGGCCTGCACATGGGTGGAAGCTGTGAGGGTATTTTAGATAATTCAGTCTCCTGTTCTTTGTTCCACATTACAGAAAGCTCTTGTCGAAGTTCTCCTTTAGTCTTGACATGAACTTCCCTCAGCAAGCCATAATTGTGGCCAGACTCTGTATGACCACAAGAATTAAATGAAAAGAAGACATTCCTGATTGCTTGTAGTTTAACTCTGCACAGTTTTACACAGCAGCTTCATACATTAAGATGGAAATATAAGCCAGCTGAATGAGGCAGGAATAATAAGGTACAGCACAGTGATTGAAAGTTAATCTAATAATAGGACCAAGCTTCAGATTAATCCAGTTCCATTGGATCAAAGTATACCTGATCATCATCTCCTCCAGACTGGAGAAAATGTCTCTAAATAATCCAGGAATATGAAAAATTGTGAATTGGGATGGGTTGTTATTTAAATCATTATAGAGGCAATTGTTGTGTGAAAGGAGGTGCTGCTCAACAGTTGAAAGATTTGAGACTTTAAAAAAATGGGGGAAACCAGCCAAGTGTCTTTAAAATGGCAGAGTGGATTGGCAGTTAAGCCAAACTGTCTCCTTAGAAGCGCTTTAAGTTTCTAATGTGGATGGTAAATAATTATTCATATTTTATTGAGGTATATAAGGTATATAATGGAGGAGGGAAAAGGATAAAGGTATAGGATAAAGGGGGAAAGAAAAACAGATTTCTGACTCTTTAGCTCAATAGAATGACAGTCACAACTTTTTACTTTTACATAATATGTATTAGCATTTCTATAACAACAACCTAGCTAATCAACAAAACCCAAAGTCAATGTTTCAATTTTTTTCCCCATCTCAAGCACAAAATCCAGAAATGGTTTCCAAGTAGAAACAAAGTTGGATGTGTTCTTTTCCTTGTTTAAAGCAGTTAATTTAGCCATCTCTGCCAGTTCTGTCAGTTTTTCCAGCTATTCATCTGTCGTGGAAATTAAAGTATCTTTCTATTTTGGGGCATATTGGTAAAATAATTATTAAGTTCAGACCTATTAATGCTCTGTTTAAAATAAAAGGCTAGTCAATTATTAAATTGGAGTTGTTGTTTTTTGTTATTAGATGATCAGAAGTGTATGCATGTGAGTGTTCGTGTGCATATCTTTGTAGCTGTTTTTTCCCCTGCCCATTTGGGTGGGAAGCTATTATTTCAGAATCCTTTAAATAACCCATGTGAGTTTTGCCCTCATAAATTTTCATCACCCTCTGTTAATAAAATAATCACATATTTCTCTTAAAAACAATTTGGCTTTACTGCTTTAACCTTTACCCAAGTCATGAAAGATTTATTGTTGTCTCCAAATGCATCTTTCCAACCCAGAAAGAAACTTAATTTCTCAAAGGCTGTTGTAAAGTTTGAGTTTAAAAATCTCAAGTGGACAACCAAATTGCAGGAAGAAATTCAACAGACACAATGAAGCATGTGTGCAATTAAACAGTAAAAGAGGTAGAATTTCATTGTATACCGAACAAATCCTTTTATCAGCTGGCATCTGATCATCATTTACAAGTTTTGTGGTTAAGTATTTATACACAGTGAACTTATTTCTGCCCTTGCTGGTAAATCTTGGCTGTTTAAAATAAAAAACAGATGCTGACAAACAATTCTGTTTTTTGTAAACCTATGTTTTGGTGAAAATCTTGATAGGATACTTTTGTACTTTCCCTCAATTGCTTGCATGTGTTTCCATTTTGTAGAAAGTTGTGCTTGAGACTATGTCTATCTTTTTTGTGAAATGCTAAGATGCCATTCAGGACAACTTTAAAAAGAGCTTAACTAGTTTATATCGCCATGCTTTTGGAGAAGAGTCTGCTTGCCCTTTTTTAAAAAAAATCATCGCACAAGAACTCTACAAAAAGAAAACTAGGATCAGATTATTAAAGCAGAAATTTATAAGTTCAATTGCAGGCTATGGGATGTGACCTTACTCAAAAGCAGCCATTAGTATTAGTTTTTAAGCATTCAAACCTACACATGACTTTATTCACAAGCAGAAATAACTTTTCCCATGCAAAATTGGTGGCATCTTGTTACTGGTCATCTTGTTGGGACACCAGAGTTCAGCCTTTTCTCTGAATGAGGTTGAGCTTGAGATCTTGACCCATATTCTCTGAATAAAATCTATGATGACTGTAGAGATTACATCACTTGTCTCTGCAACTGCTGCAGCTGGATTGTTCTATCAGGGTGTCCAATTGTAGATTGAGGCATTAAGCAATGAGAGTGATAGGAACAACTAAGTGTATGGCAGAAGTTTTCTCATTTTCACTGCAATGCAAACCCCAGCAGCTGTCATATCCATACGCAAAACACCAAGCTCCTGCCACCTTCACACATCTGCTACATTTCCAAATGATTCCACGCGATTTTTTTTTTTTAAAAACTGTCAATATGGCATGGTGTGGCATCTTTCAAAGGTTCATATGCAGAAAAGCATTTCTGAGGCAATGACTCATAGCATATGAACACAGCCATTTGGAACACTCAGATGAGGATCCCTTGTTTTCATCAGAATCTTCATCCAAACTCCTTGAACACAGAAGCATTCTGCATTCCCCAGGCTGCAGAGAACAAGTCCATCATGAAAAATTCACTCTGAAATAGGAAAAGAAAAGAATGTAGAGGGCTTCTTAAATGAGAGGCTGTCATTAAATATATCTTCCATGATTTACTGAATTAACCTTAGTTAATCTGTATAATAGTGAGTTAGGAATTAACCACATGTGATGCATTTGCACAACTTGCTAGATTAAAATGTCATAATTTTTATGGTTCATTTCCATATGAATATAGCTAATAAGACATGAAGAACTACAGAAGAAAAAAATTGTGTTTAATAAATGTGTTTAATTAGAATTGGAATCAAAATGGAAATGGCATGGCCACTTGATAGAAAAGACAGAAAAGTTTTTATCTATGGATAAAAATTCAATTACAGTTGATTTCCAAACATTCAAGACCATTTAACAGAACAAAATAACTGAAATATAGGATGACATCATACTTTGTTGCAAATAGTCAAGTAGTGGTATGCATTATTCAGCATAATCATACAATGCACTCAAATCTTGCCATTTTGTACTTGTGCTCTTAAAAGTTTAAGTTTAGGACAGGTATTTATTCTTACCAGTAAGGAATAAAACTAAACTTAGTAATTGATTAAGAAGGAGAAGTAAGAGAAGGAGGAGATGTGTTCTTTCCACACTTTTTATTTAAACTTCTTGTCAAAGTTATACACAGTGAATAAAAACGGAGAGTTAAACTTCTAACAAATCCTTCAATACATAAAACAAAGGTCAGACTGAAGTTAGCTTCTTCAAAAATAAAAATAGTATCAATCACCCTTTCCACATGAGCAAATCTATAATGATTAGTTAGCCACATAAAAAATATTCAAAAATATTTTCCCTTGTGAATTGTTTGTGAGCTGCGAGTAATAGAGCAAATCCCATGATGTACTGGAAAAAGGTAAATCAACAGTGATGGGTAAAGGGAATCATTCAATCAAAGGTCAACAAGGGAAGAAAATGGTAGGAATCCGAGGGAGGATGAGAAGAGATAAAGGCAAAGCAGCTATACCACATCCCCGTTTAGATGTGGAGGAGATGGGACCAGAAATTTTTGCTGGTGAAGAAACCATAACTGTGTAATAATCTCCAGCTGTTAAAATAAAAGGCATATTCTGGGATACATTAATAGAAGGAAAGGCCTCCAGACCTTTCATGGAGAGCTCAGACAAATGTGATGATCAGTTAAAAGCTGGGGAGAGGGCACAGACAAAAAAGATTATTTTAACATCTGCTCTGTGTGAAGCGTAGTTTTTTGCAACAATAGGCTGGGCCCATCGGAACACCACATGTTCACCCCACATGTTCACCCTATTGGAGATGCAAAAGATGTCATGATGTTGATAACAATGTATAAAGTTTTATGTTTTTAAAATTTGGAAACTTAATAAAATGTATTTTTTTAAAAAATATCCTTAAATATCATCCCACTAGTTGTGATAGAAGTTATTTACACCAAATGGATATATTTACACTGAGAATATCCCTCTTCTTGGATGTTCTCCAGATGGCAGAGAATTTTTGGTATCTCCAGATGGCAGAGAATTTTTGGTATGGGCAACAGTTCATTCCATCAAGATCCCTTTGGCATTCTAAAATAGTATAATCAAGACAAGCACTTCTCAACTTTTCCTGGCTTAAATCCTACCAAGCTATCAAAAAAACTGACTCCTACCACAACAGAAACAAAAGCCCACTTTTTGTACAAAGAGTAAATATGTGTTCATATGTATTTAATTATTATGGTTGGTAACAATCAGCCAAATATTTAGATTGGATTTGGTATGCCAAATAAGTGCTTCCCAAGGAATTGGGATATGCAGATGTTGTTTAATAATTATATAATTTAAAGATGAATTCAAGTTTTAGTGACATCTTCTGTGTTCCATGTAGATTCAGTCTCACATTTGGTTAGCATACCAACAATTGAGAACCAACCTTGACCCAATAGAGGCATTCCCGTCTGACTAAAATCAGAGATCTATGCCTTCAACATAGTCAGAACCTGAATCTCCCCAGGTGAAAGTTGTTGAATTTTTATCCATTTATTTCAATGTTTTTTTTAATATTTTCAGTATATTATTACAAATTTTAATGTATAGCTAATTAAGCTATGCTATTACACGCTCTGTATTTTGCTTTGAGTACAAAATATTAAATTACAGTTTTTGGAAAGTGATTTATTTACATCTTTATTAGTTCTATTTTAGAGTCGTTAGTCTTTGATCATGTAACCATCATAAGCCTGGGAACCAGTTTTAAATTTACCTTTTCAATGTTGTTAGTTCAAATAGTCACTAAACAGGGCAGGGTTGGGCTGTAACCAAAGACTACTCTTGCCAAAATAATAATGGTTCAGTAAGATCTGCCATTTACTGTCTTAGACTACAGGGAGATACAACTGAAGTTTCTTGCTATGTATGATCGCACACCAGGATTTATAAAGAATCAGAGTTCAAAGAGAGTATCAAATCCAAGATACATCCAGGATTTTTCAGTCTAATCAGATATGACAAACAGCCAGTAAACTATGCCATTACTGCAAAACAACTGAGTTATGGAAAAAGAAGGAAAACCCCAAATGCCATTTGATATATTCAAGAGTAGAGTGATTCTCCATGAAGTATAAAAGAAAGTTCTCATCTAGATGAAAGGACTCATATTTTAAGCACTTTCTAAAGCCTTGACAATCAATCTGTTAGGGATCATTTTTCTACAAACAATCCTTATAAAACTCATACATAAGATGGAGTATCTTAACTGAGGCAATAATTATGTTCAACAGCAGGGGTGTCAAAGTCACGTCATCACGGCAGCATCACATGACATATTGGGACTTTTTTTCCCCTTCACAAAACCAGGCGTGGGCATGGCCAGCATGTGACACATCTGGCCCATGGACTGGAAGTTTGATAGCCCTGATCTGCAGGATGGAAGTGAGATTAGGATTCCAAATCACATGCCAAATTATTCTCCAATCAACCTACCTTGCATTGGAGCAAAGGAAATCATCACTCCTCTGATCCCAGCTTATGATTTACAATATGTGCAGTGGAATGAATAAAGGTATAAAGCCTGTTGATTCCGTATGCAAGACTGATCTGATTCAAAGTAATGCTAAAGTAACCCTATAACCCTAAATCAAAGTAATGCTAAAGTAACCCTATAAGAAAAACTGGAAAATAGCTCTATAAGAAAACAAAGTTAAGCTATTTCAGAGAAGCTGAAATATCAAAGAGCACTGGTGTTTTGAAAAAGGACACATTATACTATGGAAATACACCTTTATTTGTCTTATTTACATACAGATTACTAAGCAGTTTTGGCTTGGTTCAAAATCTGCCTGCAGAAATACCATGAGGGACCCCAAGAATGGAATGTTAATGCAAAGTTGTCTGAAATATTTCAGCGGGGAGTTGGCTAAAGAAACATGTCTTCACTAGGCTTCCTAGATTTATTGCTTACATTTTTTTGTATCTGTCCAAAGATGAGCTTTTTTCTTTTTGCTTTTCATAAACACAAACAATGGCACCTGGTGTTCAGCCAGTTACAAAATTATACCTATTGAAGTCTAAGCTTTGTAAGTAGGAGTTGGCCCAATACACTCATAGAAGAAACTGTGATCCAAAAGAAAATCACATTTGAGAAAAGGGAAAGGTGACTTTTGCTAGTTTTCCCTCTACCGTTTTCTTGTACCACCTTATCCATTTTTACAGTGGGTTTCTACAGCCTCCAGAATATTTGTGTCTCCCAATGGAAAGAGCCAGCCAAAATAATCTCCCCGTCTCATTTATTCCTAAGGAATGCTCCAGAAGCAGACTTCCAGTCATAGACCTCAAAAATCAACTATAAAAAATCCCAAACATACGGTAGGAAAAATATTTGCTCTCTTGCAACAAAGCAACCTTTGCAGTCTTACTAATTGAAAACAGTACGTCTGTAGCTCCATTAGGCAACTGTATAAAGGCCACCTCCTTTCTTTTCAATGCCACAGTGCAATTTCTGGAGAAGGGTTCTAAAGATAAGTTCTGACCAAAGAAATATCTATGCTATCAGTGTATTTAAAACATAATATTTTTGTGGTGACCCTTAAAGATTCCTTCTGGCTATTATATATTATATAATATAGTGGCCATTAAAAAAATCTTATCAGGTTTGCACAGACAAAGTGGAACATAGCATGCTGGCTGAAGAATTCTAGCAGTTGAATTCCAAACATAAAGTTGCTGAGCTTGAAAAACATCAGACAAGATCTTCAAAAAGCTGTTGCTTTTAAGATGTTCCAGGTTTAGAACTTGTTTTCAAAGGAAGTCCCTTCAATCAAGATAGTACGCTTCAAGGTGGTCTGGGTGGGGACTCCAAACCATTGGTAGGTGATTATCAAAAGTAATAGCCTGAAAGTACTGTTTTTCATGATCATTGATCCAGATTGTTCCCAGACTACTTTCCAACTAGCTATGAAACTCCTGGGCTTGGTCTGTTCGGCTGCCAAGAAATAAACTGAACAATGTCAGTTTTCCAAACTGACTGTAAACATCTTTCAGGCTTAGTTCCAACTTTCAGTAGTTGTCACCTTCCAAGCATTCAATAAAATCTCTTATTAAAAGTGTATTTCGAAAGATTTTGGACCAACTCTCATTTGGTAGTTCTTCTTTGAGGCATATGGTTTTAATAATGTATTTAATAATGTATTTTATTTATAAACCAACATGATGTTGTTAAATCTGAAAGGAATAACAAAAAGCCATTTGTTGAAGGTCATTTTATATAAAACGACTAACTTCATGAGCATTGAAAATGCAAGGGGAAAAAAACAGTTTTTCCATTCAAAATTGTTTTACTTCTCCTTGACCATCATGTTTATCTATAAAAGCAGCGAACTAATCGCCTGCACAGTTAAAAGCTTTCTAGAAGATTTAGCAATGGTCTAAAACAGGGGTGTCAAACTCTTGACCCACAGGCCAGATGCATTCACATACTGGCCCCACCCAGTTTAGCAAATGGGGGAAAGTTCCAATATATCACGTGACACCGCACTGGTCTAAAACCTGAAGGAATTCAATTATTTAAATTTTTACAATGTCAATTTCTTTCATATTTTTTGTTTGTTTAATTTAGTTATTTGACATAGTATTTTAGGGGTTTTTCCCCTCACTAAAACTATTTTGCCTGTCAAGTTTAGGGCATCAATTTTTAGGGGTTTTTTCCCCCTCACTAAAACTATTTTGCCTGTCAAGTTTAGGGCATCAATTAATTAAGTTTGTTAATTTCTGTTGCCTCACTTTTTTTACTCTGACAGATTACAGTTATAGATTGGTGGTTACCTATTTATGTATCCATATCATAATCATAAAAAGGATATCAAACCAATCAATTACATCTACGGTGGGCAAAACTTTTTGGACATCATATTGCAACACTAGAGGCAGGCAAAAAAAGAACAAGAGCTATATATTACTTCAAATTTGTTTGCTTTTAGTTTTTAAAAAGAGTTTCCTTATTTGGGAAACCTATCTTTTATCTATGTCTATGTCTCTAGCTGAAGGAGCATTTAACTAAATAAGACATCTCAACTGTTCTGAAAAAACTCCAGACAGTTCTGTATGAATTCTTCAATCATATTTTTAAATGATTTGGGAATACTCTGTCAATATAGCTGTTTGTCTATTGTATTGATTTATGTAGTGTAGCCACCCATCTTGCAATTATGATTCTGGGCAGTGAACACAGGTTTAAAACTAAGAGAGTGAATGAAAATAGTGAATAATAACCATCAACAAGAATAATAGCACAATGGCTTGTATGGGCAATCAAACTCAAACCACACAACCACAACATGACAGAGAAAGCCACAGTGACATGTGTCTATTTTGAGTTGAGCCTTACTTTTTTTTTAACTTTACATTTAGTCTCAAACAGTAATCTAGGAGGAGAAAGAACAAGTTAGCACTTTGCTACATTATTGCCATAGTCGTTAATACAGTGCTTATTTGTATTTTTGAATCACAGTCTCAACACTGAAGTATACAGAAAACCCACACAGAAATCAGTATTTACATTCTCACCACTCCAGGAGCACAAACTGGCAGTAATTAGAACCATACACCACTGGGTTGAAGATTTGCCTATCAGCAAAGAGGAAAAAGAGAAAGACTAAAAACACATCAAGGAAGTCCTCAGAATTTGTGGATATCCTAACTGGGCCTTCATCAAATCCACAAAAAGACTCTCCTTCAATAACAGACAAAAAAAGAGAACAACAAATAGAGCAATGTTGTCATTCCGTATGTTGGAGGAATATCTGAAAAGCTCAGGAGGATTTTCAACCAATGCAACATTCACGCACACTTTAAACCCAGGAATACATTAAAACAGAAGTTTGTCCACCCCAAGGACAAAATACCCAGACACAACAAAGCAATGTGATATAGACCAGTGGTCACCAACACTGGTGGTCCATGAGAAAATTTTGGTGGTCCGCAGAGAAATGTCATCCCCAAAGCAATTAATCCAGACTGCGCAGGAACACAAGGGTGCACCCTCCACATGGCCAGTGGGAACACAAGGCTTGCATCGCTTGCATTGCAAACAACATGAGGGAGTAAGGGGAGGGGGAAAGGGCAGAGGAGGGGAACTTGCCCCATGCGTCCCACGTGCCTTGCCTGGCCACCTGGCTGCTTCTTTTTACTTTTGGCTGCATGCAAGGAAAGCAGCAAAAGTCTGTCTTTCTCTCTGCCAGAAAGGAGTCTTTGGGACCCTGCAAAGCATCCTGCTCCAAGATGCTGCACCGGCATGACAAGTCTCACAAAGACTCATTTCTGGCAGAATTTGGGGGGGGGGGGAGAGAGAAAGACTTCTGCTGCTTTCCTTGCATGAAGCCAAAAGTCTCTCTCTCTCTCTGCCTGAGAATGGAGATGGAGATGGTATCCTGTGATCCCAAATAAAGAATGATCAATTGATAGGAAAACAGGGTGGGGAATTTTTCTGTAGACTTTTTTTGCGATTTTCTCATAGCCTCTGGTCTGCAGGATTTAAAATTATGATCTTGGTAGTCCTTGAGGTCCAAAAGGTTGGCAACTCCTGATACAGACAATGTATTGCAGCAAGTCATGTGCGGACCTGTGTAGTTGTAAAACAAAATAACTGTTTCTTGCATTCTTGGTTTTCTCTTCTGAAGGTGTGTTGTGATTTTGGCAACATAGAGATTCACATTTGGAAAAATAAATTTAAAAAACTTCAGTCTGTAAAATTCTGCATTTGTTAGTCCTATCAGATGTTCATGATTGTCCCCCATAAAATCTTAAGGAATTTGGAAGGCTTTGCTTGAGAGTCATAAAAATGTTATTGTCAGGTTTGTCTTATCATAATTTGGAATGGGGTTGTTTATACATAGCAGGGAACCAAGTACTGGGAAATAAATTGTCACAGCCAAGGTCACCCATGATAGAACGTTAGCTCCTCCATGCTTACTGTATTGCTTAGTGTTTAGTATAACAGGGACTCAGAAGAAGGCTCACATTCTAAAGCATTTGCTAGTTTAAAAAATAAATCAAAACAGTTTCACCAACATTAGGTGGTATGTTAGTAAAGGGAGGGGCTTGTTTTAAAAGCACCAATTCACTATCAAATCTTTAACGAGGTTAGTTTTTTGAGCAAAACATCTGGATTTATTTGATTTCTTTAGTCAGAAAGGGCAGTGGAAGTCAATAATACTGGTTTCCAGAAAGACCACACACTCAAGACTTCTTTGGGAAGGACTTTTATCTTAGGAAGACAGTTATGCTGAATCAGTCCAAACATGTTGGCACGGTAACAATTTCCAAGGTTTTAGACTTCTTTTTCCCCCCAATCTTTACTGGAGTTTCTAGCAGTCAAACTAGATACTTTCTGAACACCATACAGGTGTTTCACTACAGAGTCACAACCTTGGATCACTACTTCCCACTTAACTCTTGGAAATATTTTACTCTGGAATGTGGCAGAAGGTTAATACTGGCAAGTCTTCTTTTGTGTGTCTCAACAGAGGCATTTTACTCCTAAATGGGGTTTCCGTGTGCTAGCAATCACCTAAAGCAGTGTTTCTCAGTCTGATGGCTAGGGATTTCCATGAGTGAAGTGGACACATCTTAACTTGCCCAGGTTGAGAAACATTTACCTAAAGGATTTTGTTTTTATTTATTTATAAATTTTATTTGCTGCCCATCTTGTATCCAATGTAAAAAACATTAAAAGACGTTAAAATCAGACATTGAAAAAAAAAAAAAACACCACAGCAGATAAAATCATTAACAGGCAAAATCATGGGCACAAGATGGCAAAGAAGAAAGCCAGACACATGGGAGGGAGGGGAGCTTTAATTTTAATTAGTCAACCAGTATAAAGCTCCCCCATTGGAGCTCCAAGCCTCTGGCAGAGGACTTAGGGCTTTTTCAAAACATCAGGAGGGTGGGAGCCAATCTCACTTCAGGGGGTAAGATGTTCCAGAGGGCAGGAAGAAAGCTCTTCTCCTGGATCCCACTAGTCAAAATTCATTGGCTGAGGGAATCCACAGTATTCCCACTCTTTCAATGCAGCTGGGGTGAGCCAGTCCCATCAAGTGAGATGTAGAAGATGTGATTGCCTTTATTTATTACTGAGATTACCAGGCATATAAATGTTAAAAAAATGTTGTTCATCATCATCATTATCAAAATTATCTGCTGACAGAGAACTTAATGGCAAGGTAGAAAGAAAATTCTATGGAAGAATTTCATGTCCTCTTTGAAGATATCTCTGATGATGAGGGTTTGGACATCAGATGAAAAGACCCTTGGACACGATCATTAACAACTGAAGTGGACCACATGTCCTGGAGAAACAGAGTGAGGAAGGAAGGCTAACTCATGTGGCAGCTTTGTTCTACTATTATCTATGACAGAAATGCAATAAAGTTGCCAGGAATAGAAATTTCACTTTTAAAACCTCTTAACACTTACAATAGGAACTGGTTCTATTCTCACTAGCCCTCAAGATGCTTCCTAAAATGTGAAGCCAACATAAATTGTATAATCTATTCCATACAGATGTTTTGTGTATACACAGTGCATGTTTTTCTTGCTTTGGGGATCATGGATTGTTCCCCACAAATATATCCCACTACCCTCTGCTGTTTCCAACCCACTTCCCCCCAAAAAACAATTTCCCAACTGTAGTGGTATCAGCAAAAATTATATAAGAAGGTGGGAGGAGCACAAACAATTTTAAAAGGTGAATACTACTATTTCTGCATTAATTGAAATTCTCTTTCTGAGAGGTATTATAGATGTTGAAATTAGCTGGTAAAATGGATTTACTATACATATAAACCTAAAGTTGAATCTGTTATGGATTAAACCATCACAGCAATACAACCCTAAACAGCTTCGTCTTACAGCAGGCTTGTAATCCTGAAATTCTCATTGGCCCGTGAATAGCGAGTCGTGATTGGTCAGGTTTGGCCAGTCTGATTGGCTGTTAATGGAAACCCCTGATTGGACGCTTGTGAAAACGATAGACTCAGTTCATTGGTTGTTTGACGGCAGCAAGCTCTATAAAAGAGCTACTGCTGCCCAGGTCTTTTGCTCCATTCTTTCTTGTTAAATAAAGAGTTGAAGTCACCATCCGATGTCTCGTCTCCGTTCTTTGCGCCCATGCCCAGGACTTAACACTGGCGACGAAGGTAGGATGCGGAGACGATAGAACTGACTAGAACATATCGGACAAAGTCAGAGCACGTGGCAAAAGAGCGCACGCAACAGACGGCAAGATGACTAGCGGTGCCATACCACCCGTTCCATTCGACTCAGCAACTGAAGACTGGGACTCGTATATAGACCGCTTCCAAATGTTCCTGGAGACCAACAATTTAAAAGATGCTACATCTGGCAAGAAACGAGCGGTGTTCCTGACTCATTGCGGCCCTGCCGTTTTCAAAATGGCTAAAGCATTAGCAAAAACCGGCGGAAGTGAAGACCATGGATTGGGACACCCTCGCTCCAATCCTCAGGGCCCATTACGCACCCGCAGTACCTACACTGATACAAAGACACAAATTTTACCAGAGGGACCAACGGAAGGACGAGAGCGTTGGTAATTTCGTAGCTGACCTCCGGAACTTAGGAGGCCTTTGTGGTTTTGCAAACTTAGAAGAAGCCCTAAGAGACCGAATAGTTCTGGGATTAAATGCACCACACATGCAGAGTAAGCTGATGGCGAAAGGCGACATCAGCCTTACAGATGTCACCGCCGATGCTACTGCCGCAGAAGCAACCAGGAAGTCAGCCGCTCGAATGCGCAGAGTGAATGCACCGCTTCGTCAACTCGCCGACGAGGTCCCACTCACCACTGAGAAGCACGCTACCACTACCCACCACGAAGACCTCAAATCATCCTCAGACAGTGATGAAGAGGAGGTCAACTGGCTCCGCTTGGAACGAGCAAAGGAACCAGCAATGTCCGCGCCAATGTGCGGGTTGCAGGGCAAACCACCCGCGATCGGACTGCAAATTCCTCGACGCACTCTGCCATAACTGCGGGAAAAAAGGCCACATCGCGAAGGTCTGCAGAAGCAGAAGAGAGTCTAGTCCCAACCAAAAGGAGAACAACCTCCGTCGGGAGATAAGCAAACCTCCTGAGAACCAAGACCGTCTGAACCACCAATGGAACAACCACTACTACTACAGAAACCAAGCACCTGCCTTTTCAATGAGACGAGAAGAGGCCCACCAAACCATTATCATCGGCCACGCTTCATCATTCGATGCAAGGAAGATATGCGTGAAGGTTACTATTGAGAACCGACCATGTGTGATGGAAGTCGCTTTGGGATCATCCCTGTCGATGGTATCCTGGAAAACCCTCAAACAACTGATTCCTGCCATTTCCTGCCAGGACCTCAGCACGCAGCAAATCATCCTGAAAGACTATCAGGGAAACAGAATCCCAGTTGTTGGTTCCAGCAATGTCCAAGTATCATTCAAGGACCACACAGCAATGCTTCCCCTAACTGTTGTCGATCGTGACCGACCCAGCTTGTTAGGGTTACAATGGTTTGCCCCACTCGGAATTGAACTAGCCGGCATACACCATACCAGAAATGATGACTGGGAAAAGACTCTCATCCAGGAATTCCAGGACGTGTTCACAGGAACATTAGGCAAGTACAAGGGGACCCCTATATCGTTTAATCTCAGCCCCGAATGTAGCTCCCATTCGGCTTAAGCCCCGTTGAGTACCTTTTGCCTTAAAACATAAAATCGATGAGCAGCTAGATAAACTGATAGCCCAGGGCATATTGGAACCGATTGACCACGCCCGTTGGAAAACCCCGATAGTAACGCCCATGAAGCCAGATGGTTCATTAAGAATTTGCGGGGACTATCAGGCCACCCTAAGTCATGCTCTTCAACAGAGCGCTTATCCAGTACCAGTGGTTCAACACCTTCTTCATTCCCTGGGTGGCGGAAAACTATTTGCGAAATTGGACTTAGCTCAGGCGTACCAGCAACTCCCTGTGGACGCAGCAACTGCAGAAGCCCAGACAATAGTTACACATAGAGGCGCTTTCAAGTGCAATAGACTCAAATTTGGAGTAAGCGTGGCGCCAGGCATTTTCCAAAGTTTAATGGAGAGACTATTACAAGGCATAAAAGGCGTCGTGCCTTATTTTGACGACGTCCTAATGGCTGCCCCCACTAAAGAATTATTAGTACAACGACTCAGAAAAGTCCTGCAGAAATTCAAAGACGCGGGTCTTAAGGTAAAACGAGACAAGTGTCAACTTTGTACGGAGAGAGTGGAGTTCCTGGGATACATTCTCGACAAACAGGAAATCCATCCCACCGAAAAAAAACTAACCGCAATAAAAAAAGCCCCGAGACCTAGGAATAACACAGACCTTCAAGCCTTCCTGGGACTCATTAACTTTTATAACATTTTCTTTACCCAGAAGGCAACCGTAGCCAAACCCCTACATAGACTTCTCAATAAAAAGGCTCCTTGGGTTTGGGGACGGCGTGAAGAGAAAGCGTTCAAAGAGATAAAAGACCTTTTAACCTCCGATGCCGTATTAATGAAATACAATGAGACTCTCCCTTTGATGATTACCTGTGATGCCTCACCATTTGGAATAGGAGCCATCTTAAGCCATGTCCTTCCAAATGGAAATGAGGCACCCATTGCGTTCTTTTCGAGAACTTTGTCTAAAACCGAAAGGAACTATAGTCAACTTGATAAAGAGGCCCTCGCTATTGTATCTGCAATTAAACGTTTCCATGAATATGTATATTGGAGACCCTTTACCATAATTACAGACCACAAGCCGCTACTTGGGATTTTGGCGGGAAACAAACAAACTCCCCATATATTATCACCAAGAATGACACATTGGTCAGAATTTTTAGCCGCCTACGATTACCGATTGCAACATCACCCGGAGAAAACCATTCCCCACGCTGACGCTTTGAGCCGCTTGCCACTACCAGACATTATAGAGGACCCTGCTCCAACCGTAACCGTACTACAAATCGAAACCCTCAAATCGCCGCCATTAACCACTCGAGACATAGCCTTAGCGACAAAAAAGGATCCTGTTTTGGCATGAGTCCTCAGCTGGGTAGAACGCAGGTGGTCAGTCAGTGCAACCGATGACACGTTCAAGCCATTTAAGAATCGTCAAACAGAACTGTTCTCCCAGAAAGGTTGCATGGTATGGGGAGATGGAGAAGTTACAATATAGGGTATTGAAAATGCTGCACGAGGGACATCCAGGCATCGTGCGGATGAAGGCACTGGCCAGGAATTACGCATGGTGGCCTGGTTTAGATAAACAAATAGAAACTTGGGTAGCAAAATGCAGTAAATGCCAGGAGACTCGCTCCGCTCCTCCAAAGACTCCCCCAACTCAGTGAGAAATGCCTCGAGGTCCGTGGTCCCATATCCACATCGATTTTGCGGGACCCACAAGAGGACATACTTTCCTCTTAACGGTGGATGCCTATTCAAACTGGCTTGAAGTCCAAAAAATGGAAAGCACCATCACAGACGCAGTCACTAAAAAACTGAATAAACTATTCACTATCCACGGACTTCCTGATGTCCTCGTCTCAGATAATGGCCCCCAATTCACTGCCCTGCCATTCGAACAATACCTGGCAGAGCAGGGGCATCCGCCATGCTTTAACATCGCCAGCTCACCCTGCGGCCAATGGTAGAGCTGAGCGAATGGTTCAATTTGTAAAACAGACCCTGCACAAAATGGACTATGGCAACATTGACGACAAAATAAACCGAATGCTTTTTATCCAACACATAACCCCAAACAGCACCATGAACAAAACCCTAGCAGAACTCCTGATGGGCTGGAAACTTCGCTCGCATCTTGATCGCCTCCACCCAAACTACACGCCAGAACAACCCCTGGGATCCAGCAGCAAGTGTCGGGCATTCCAAAAAGGGGACCCTGTATTTGCAAAAAACTTCTCGGGCAACCCATTGTGGGTGCCCGCGACAATAACACAACTTACAGGACCCCGATCCTATTGCCTACAAACGGCAGACGGTAAGATGTGGAAACGCCACATAGACCAACTCCGTTCCAGATTAGCGTCGGAACCTCCAGCTGGGGGGGGAAGGAACATGGAGGAGGATGAAGAAGAAATCGAAACCCAACAGCCCAGGGGATACTCACCATCCGAGGGAGAACCGAATCAGGGAGTGGCCTCGCCACGTGACAGCACCACGACGGAGGCAGATCCAGGGAACCTGGAAGACAGCACTGACGAGGGCAATCCGGAACCACAGTCTTCGCTATCCAGCCCAGCGGAGCCAGAGCCAGAACCAGAACAGAACCCAGTGGAACAGCGCAGGTCAAGCAGACAGGTGAAGCGGCCTGCCTATTTGCGAGAATACATAACCCCACCCCTCAGACGGAACCAAGGGGGGAGGGGTGTTATGGATTAAACCATCGCAGCGATACAACCCTAAACAGCTTCGTCTTACAGCAGGCTTGTAATCCTGAAATTCTCATTGGCCCGTGAATAGAGAGTCGTGATTGGTCAGATTTGGCCAGTCTGATTGGTTGTTAATGGAAACCCCTGACTGGACGCTTGTGAAAGCAATAGACTCCGTTCATTGGTTGTTTGACGGCAGCAAGCTCTATAAAAAGCTACTGCTGCCCAGGTCTTTTGCTCCGTTCTTTCTTGTTAAATAAAGAGATGAAGTCACCGTCCGATGTCTCGTCTCCGTTCTTTGTGCCCGTGCCCAGGACTTAACAGAATCCAATTAAGTTCCAGTTCTATTTAAGAAATAAGGCAGCTTTTGCTTTCTGCCATGGGTTTTCTGAGCTTCAAAACTATAACCATGTGTTTTGTGACTAGAAGTGCTAGATGCATATAAACATGTACAGATTGTGCTGGATTAACAGTCCAAGTGTCAACAATTTTAGCTTTGCCAAGAGAAGAAAAAACAAGTAGAGGCCTGTACCCAAGAGACATTGCATGGAAAGTTGCTGGATTCATCTTTTCAAATTTATTCCAGAATTTTGCAGTCCTACTTTCTTAATTTATCCATTGTTAATTTGTACTGGCAACTCCAGGTTTCCTCTGAGACAATTAAGACTAACACACTTTGAAGCAACTGTGATATAAGGCACCAAGCCATATATTTTCTAAAATAAACAGATCAAAGGTTTGGCCTTCCTTTGATATGTGACACAGATCTTCTTTCCTAAGTTTTTTATCCTCCTTTGCCACCGTGACATACTTTAATTAACACATTATGATCAGCCAGCTCATGAGGGAGTTAGCAAACTGCTCTGGTATGAGCCAGGTAAATATATAATTACCGACAAACTAGCCCTTCTTAGCATATCAAGTGCTTGGTAACTGGGAAAATGTCCAGCTTTATGCAGCTTTAATCCTGTACTATGCTACCTCCTCTGCCTCCCTGATATTAAGCAAAGCAAAAACACTTGTTTACCAGAATAATGGAATAATTACATTCCAGAGAAATAGCTGTGTGAAAGCTACTTTTCAAGAAGCATATCAGTAGAGATAATATACTTTTGTTCCTCTTTTGCATGCATATCTTGCCATGGGGAGGAGAAGAAGAGGAATACTACCTAGAAAAATAAACCACTTTCCCCAAAGACAAAGAACTTATTAAGGGTCATAATTAACTGTTCCAGATGCTTGAAGCAGGCAGCGCTGATGAAAGGACTAGCCAGAAGATCTGGAAAATGACACGTTTTATTTTTCCAGTGAAAATGGTGAGGAAGCAGAGGGTGTAACATCTTAGAACGAATTCCTAAGTATCCCAGCTAGGCAGATCCAAATACTGGAAATGTTTTTTTGCCAACAGGATGAATCTATGTTCTGGCTAGAATAGAGGGCAATTTCCTAAAGGCCTATAGTAACCTTGGAAAGTCTCAGTCCTCCAGCAGGGAAAAGACTGGTTTAAATCATAATAGACCAGGTCTTTAAGATTGCATAACCACAGACAGTAAAAAATGAAATCATATCCGAATCAAAGTCAACACTTGATGACTACATGGAAACAACCAATGCAGCTTTCTTAACCACAAGACAGCAGTGGTTCTCCATGGAACTCTTCCAAGATGTTATTGGCCTACCAATCTGACCTGCAGCCCTAAATATTGCCTGGTGTTCTCCCATCCAAGTATTAACCATGTATTAACTTGAAAAGATCAGCTAGATGCTGCCATCTGCCGAGAGACAACCACAGAAAGCATTGCAGTATGCACAATGAGAAACAGAAAAAAGGTAACAAACAAGTTTGGGACTTAATGCATTCTCATGTCCTTATGGTCTCTCTCTCTCTCTCCTATCATAATAAACCTGTTTGAAAAACAGGTAAATCCAAAATGAAGACATATTAGGCTGTTAAATATCTATTGTTGAAGAGATGTTTGGTGTTTATTATTGTATTCAAATATTGATGTTGTGGCAAATACATGTTTGTGTGCCAACCTGATTATAAGGTAGTTCTATAGTCATATGTACACATATATCTCTTGGTGCTCACAATCTCCAATTATTATGTTCTTGTTAACTTATTTATAAATGATCCCACCACAACAAACTACAATAGTCTCTATAGTACAAACGCAATATTTGCGTACATTTGCCAGCAAAGCAGCTAATGAAAACTAAAGACTTTGTTCAGATTCTTGGAAGGTCAACTTATAGTCAAAATATGTCATATTGTTTTGTATTAGACTGTCTACTTCAGTGAAGCAACAAGAATCGAGGGAGAAAGACAAGTCTTATATTTAATACATATGTTTTAATAAACATTAATTCAAAAATTCCCAGGATCACTATCTGCTCATAAATACATTTTAAATAATCTGGCTAGGTTTATGCTATTTAGCAAAGGAGAGAAAAAAAATACTAAACTTTTCAAAATACAGTAATGAATATGATTAATCATTCATTACAAGAACAGTCATTACAATAATTCTTACTCTTTGGTTTGCTATGTGTTCCTCTGGATGAGTTTTTGTGTACTATAGGACACCTTTGCATCAACAAAGCTTTGAAATTAATTTCTGAAAAGATATAAAAATGTGTTTAAGAGTAAATCCATTAGACCTATGAAATATGAAGTCAAATCAATTCCCACTTCTTATCCAGCATTATAATTTCCAAGTAAACAATAGTTGATATCACAATTCTAGACTTGTCTAGAATACATTTTATAGGGATCAGTCAAAATTATCTCAATTGGTTTTATAGAGGTACGCCAGGTAAGTAATTTGTGCTTTTGTTCACAAAATTAAATGTGAGAGAATCAATGACATGCAGTTAGCTGAGTTAATTGTACAGTGGGCCCATTTCTATTTAACTTATTCCAGTGTTATGTTAATTTAACCATGTACCTCCCACCCACACTGCCCCAAAAGATTCTTAATAGTAGCAATCTGGCAAGATGCTTACATATCTCTGCTCCTTCTCACACAGATTATGGCTTTACTTCAGATTCTTGTGAGTAAACAGAATGCCTTTTAAACCAGTTTTATTACAGAGTCACAAATCTGCCTGGCAATAAACAGCTATTAAACAAAGATTAAAAGCTGTTAAAGTGAAGCTTACCTCTAGGCTAAAAGGTAGGGAATTGTGGTATGACTTTTATTTCTCAATTTCCCCCTCTCTGGCTTCAGAGTGAAATGAAAACTTTTAACGCAAACTGAATTCATGTAAATAACCCTGAAGGAGTTTAAAAACAAACTATGAAATCTAACCCAGGCCAACTCCTGGTGAGAAATTTTCACAAGTAGGATCTAGAGTGTTCCATAGCCCTCTGTGAAAGCTGGAAATGATCTTTCCTGACCAGTTGTTGACTCTTCTCAAGCAAGCGAAGGAAGGGGGTCCTTGTTTGGACAGATGTCGGTTGTATATCACAGGCAGAAATCCTAGCAGTATGTCAAATCCTCAGCTGTTTAAACTGGAATTTTTCTTTTCCTTTCTTTCCCTTCCCCAACCTCAATTCTCCAAGCAACTTTTAACCATTGCAAAAAGACTTTTCCCTCCAACTGACACTCAACTGAATACTTTGATTCACTAAAAACTGCACCAGTCAGGCTATGTGGAAATGTTTGCGCTAGTACGCAAAACTATCTTTTTAAAGGTGACTTTAAATTTAGAGAGGCACAATTTAGATAGCAATGCAATGCTCAGGTCAGATCAGAGTGGACACCATTAATCAGCAAAGATATTCATCAATGTCCACATCCTGAGAGATCAACCACCTAGAACTAAGCTGAGTCAACACTTTTTCCATTGAATGGTACTCCACTTGTCTTCCCAGCCTTTGACACAGAGAACGTAAATGAACAGCGGTCATTCAATGTGCAGCTACTGTTATAGAGCTCAAGGTATATAGAATCCCCCATTACTAGAACCAGCAGTTACTAAAATAATGGGGGAAATGTCGCAAAGGCTTACTGAAATTCAAAAACAACAAAGCCTAACCTTATTTTCTAAGACTGGTAATCCCCATTGAGTCTAAAAACAAGTATGATAGAAGTTACCAGAAAAAGCAAGACTAGTTAGTCCCTGTCCCTTGATCTAAATTTTCAACATTTAAACTGTTATGTCCGGTGCGGCAAGGAGACCAGGACTCAGTGACTTGGTTCAGCTCATTTATTGGTCCCGAGAACGGCTCGGGTTCCGGGGGAAAAACTGCGGCTTTTTATTCCCAAGCTGCGGTGGCCACGGCCAATGGCACCACTTTGAATCTCCTGCGGGAGATCCGCAGTGGGCCAATCAGAACGGCTCGCTCGACCATTGGATCCCTGCGCGCTTTGACCAATCACAGCGCGGCGTCTACAAGAATGCAAATGACCGTACAGAACACCCCTCCCCTCTTGGTTCAGTCCTACGTGACGTAGTCCCGTAAGTAGGCAGGGCTCCATACTTGCCTACTGGACCTGCGCAGTTCGGTCGGGTTCTCTGTTGCTCTCAGCCTCGTCGATGGAACCGCCTGGAAGGTCTCGCCGGGCCTCTTATCGCAGCTCCCTCCCGGTCTACCCAGGCTGGTTGAGCTGTGGTTTCCGCCACTCCCGCCTAGTCTTTCTGGGCTGGTTGAGCTGGCCTGGCTGCTTCTTCCTGGTGAGGCTTCGAGCTGGCTGTCCATTGGTAAGTGTTGCTGGTTTCTTTCTATTGGGTTCTGGTTCCCGGGGTATTCCCTCCCCTCTTGGCTTGTATTAGGGGGGTTGTCTGTGTTTGGTTGCGTGTCGGTTGTGTTTCCTGTGAATGTTCTCAATCTTAGTTGATCGATGTGGCGTTTCCAGGCTCGTCCGTTGGTTGTTTTCAGCCGGTATGAGTGGGGGCCTGTCAGTTGGGTTATGGTTGCTGGTACTCATAGTGGGTCTCCGGTTAGGTTCTTTGCGTAGATGGCGTCGCCTGGTGCAAAGGACCGGTGCTTGCTAGAGGAGTTGGGGGGTTTCTCCGGGTTGTATGTGGGGTGCAGCCTGTCTAGCGGGGACCTTATTTTCCTCCCCATTAGTAGCTCTGCCGGGCTTTTGTTCGTTGTTGTGTTCAGGGTTATATGTTGTATGAAGAGCATTTTATTTATTTTTTCTTGGATTTCCCCGTGTTTGACTTTTTGGATGGTTTTTTTCGTAAATTGAACCATCTGTTCCGCCCTTCCGTTTGCCGCCAGATGTCCCGGAGCTGTCAATGCGTGTCGTATGCCCCGTTCCGCTAGGAATTTTTCAAATTCTAGCGAGGTGAATTGGGGCCCGTTGTCCGACACGATGATGTCTGGGAGGCCGTGGGTTGCGAATAGCTTGCTAAGTTCCTTGGTCACGGCCTCCGTGGTGGTGGTTTTCATGTTGCTTACCTCCAACCAGTTGGAGTAAGGATCTACCGTTACAAGGAATGTATGTCCCTTAGTGGGCCTGGAAAAATCTATGTGGATCCTGGACCATGGTCCCCTGGGGGTTTCCCATTCCAGGATCGGTGCCACGGGAGGGCTCGGTCTGGTTTCTTGGCAGCATTCACATCTTGCCACCCAGGCCTCGATTTGCTTGTCCATCCCTGGCCACCAAGCGTAACTTCTGGCCAGGGCTTTCGTTCTAATTATGCCCGGGTGCCCCTCGTGTAACAACCCCAATACCTTCCCTTGTAGTTTTTCTGGAATAACAACCCTATCCCCCCACAGTACACACCCTTTTTGTAGCGAGAGTTCTGTTTGCTGGTTCCGGAATGTCTTGAATGCTTCGTCGTCGTCTTTTTCCGGCCACCCTTTTTCTACCCAATGTAACACCCGCGCCAGACATTTGTCTTTATTCGTTTCTCGGGCAATGTCTGATGCGGTTATGGGTAGATCGGGCAGAGTCTCTATGCTGAGGGTGCTCATCATGTGTGCTGGGTCGCTGTCTAGGTCAGGTAACGGCAAGTGGCTCAAGGCGTCTGCATGGGTGATAGTCTTACCAAGTCAGTGTGTGAGCCGGTAGCTGTAGGCGGCAAGGAATTCAGACCACCTTGTCATTATGGGAGATAGGATGTTCGGGGTGGCCAGGTTCCCTGCCAGGATGCCCAGCAGCAGCTTGTGGTCTGTGATAATGGTGAACATGCGGCCGTAGAGGTACTCGTGGAACCTCTTCACTGCTGCGACGATGGCTAGGGCCTCCTTGTCCAGCTGGCTATAGTTCCTTTCTGGTTTGGTGAGTGTCCTCGAGAAGAAAGCGATGGGTGCTTCTCTTCCATCCGGGAGTGTGTGGCTGAGGACGGCGCCGACACTGAAGGGTGAGGCATCGCATGTGAAGGCAAGTGGTAGGATCTCATTGTATTGGATGAGGACGGCATCCGAGGTGAGCAGGTCCTTGGTTTTCCTGAAGGCGGCTTCCTCGTGTTTCCCCCAAGTCCAGGTGGCCGCCTTGTCCAAAAGCCTATGCAAAGGCTCCACCGCGGTCGCCTTTTGGGGCAGGAAAACATTGTAAAAATTAAGCAGTCCCAGAAATGCCTGCAGTTCCATTTTATTCCTGGTTGTGGGGGGCTTCCTTAATGGCTCGGATTTTGTTTGCGGTTGGGTGGATGCCGTGCCGGTCTAGGAGGTACCCCAAGAACTCGACCCGCTCTGTGTAAAGCTGGAATTTTTCTCTCTTCACTTTTAGCCCAGTTTCCTTGAATTTCATTAGCACCTCCCTTAGCCGACCCTCTAGTTCTACCTGGTTGGTTGCCGACACCAGCACGTCGTCAAAGTAGGGCACCACCCCCTTAATTCCTTGCAAAAACCTCTCCATGAGGCTCTGGAAAATTCCAGGTGCCACACTGACTCCAAACTAGAGTCGGTTACAGCGAAACGCTCCCCAGTGGGTGCCTATGGTTTGCGCCTCAGCGGTTTCTGCGTCGACCGGCAGCTGTTGGTATGCTTGTGCCAAGTCGAGGTTTTCAAAAACCTTGCCTCCCCCCAGTGAGTGTAGAAGGTGCTGCACTACTGGGACAGGGTAGGCGCTTTGTTGTAAGGTGCAATTTAGGGTGGCCTTATAGTCCCCACAGATTCTTACCGACCCATCAGGCTTGACTGGGGTGACTATTGGGGTCTCCCACTGGGCGTGGTCAATTGGTTGTAGGACCCCTTGCTTGACAAGCTTGTCAATTTGCTCGTCTATTTTTGGCCTGAGTGCAAAGGGTACCTGCCTTGGTTTTAGGTGTATCGGGGGAATGTTGGGGTCTAGAATGAAGGAGATGGGGGGCCCTTGGTATTTGCCTAGGGTGCCGTCGAACACTTCCTGGAAGTTCCGTGCCAGTTGCTTTTCCCAATCGGTCTCGGTGGTGTGGTTGATACCCGTGACTTTGATGCCGAGCGGTGCAAACCATTGCAGTCCCAAAAGGCTGGGTCGGTCTCGGTCCACGATCGTCAGGGGAAGCTTTGCAGTGTGGCCCTTGAATGTTACCTTGAATTGTCCGGTTCTGACTACCGGAATGCAGTTTCCCTGGTAGTCCTTGATTATTAGTGTCTGGTTCTCCAGTCCCTTCTTGTGGATGGTAGGCACCAAGCATTTGATTTCTTGCCAGGCGACCATGGAGAGGTAGGACCCGGAGTCCACCTCCATTTTGCATGGCTCGCCTTCGATGCCTACCTCCACGTAGACTTTTCGGGCGTCGGTGGTTGATGCATGGTCGATGATGACCATCTGGTGGGTTTCCTCCTTCCGCTGGGTTTCGCCACGTCGTCGGTTGCGTCCGCTCCGGTCCCATCGGCTGTCGGCTTGGTGATCTCTGGCTCTGAGAGGTGTGCTGTTCCGTCTCCGCTCACTGTGGTCCCGCCGTCTGGAGCTGTAGGCCTTCCTCAATCGGCAGACTTGGGCGATGTGACCCTTTTTGTCGCAGTGCCGGCAGACTGCATCGAAGAAACGGCACTCTGCTCGAGGGTGGTCACCTCCGCACCTGGCAAATGTCCCCGACTTATGATCCCGCCAATTTCGCTGGTCACGTCCCATCTGGAGCAGGTGGATCTCCTCCTCCTCGTCCGTGGTGTCGGAGGCAGAGTGGAATTCACCATGATGGGTGGTGGTCTCGCGGTGACTTGCTTCCGGGTGGGCCTCGGTCGCCCGTCCTGGGTCGACGGTCATGGTGCGGTCTCCAGTGTCTGGTCTACGCATGCGGTTCGCCAATTTCCAGGTTGCCTCGGCTGCGGTGGCTTCAGCGATGGCGTCAGCGAGGGCGATGTCTCCTTTGGCCATCAGTCGGCTCTGTAGGACTGGATCTTGGAGTCCGAGTACGACGCGGTCCCATAAGGCCTCATCCATGTCCGAGAACCTGCACATGCCCCCTAGGCTTCGCAGTTCAGCCACAAAATCGCTGGTGCTCTCGCCCACTCTCTGGTCCCGCCGGTAGAAATCATGCCGCCTGATGAGGGTGGGCATAGCGGAGGCATAGTGGTTCCGGAGCAATGGTTCGAGGTCGGCCCAGTCCATCTCCTTGACGTCCGCGGGTTTCGCTAGAGCTTTTGCCATTTTGAACACTGCGGGCCCGCAGTGTGTCAGGAAGATGGCTCTTTTCTTCGGCCCAGTGGCATCCTTCATGTTGCTACATTTGAGGAACATGAGGAATCTGTGTATGATTCCCAGTTCTCGGTAGCAGGATTGAAGGGCGTGGGTGGTGCGATGCTGGCCATCTCGTCGGTCTCGCTTCCTCCGGACACGTGTTGGTGGGGAATTAGCCTTGGCATCCCATCCTCGTTGCCAGTGTTATGTCCGACATGACAAGGAGACCAGGACTCAGTGACTTGGTTCAGCTCATTTATTGGTCCCGAGAACGGCTCAGGTTCTGGGGGGAAAACTGCGGCTTTTTATTCCCAAGCTGCCGCGGCCACAGCCAATGGCACCACTTTGAATCTCCCGCAATTAGTTTCCACCAATCGTGGGAGATCCGCAGTGGGCCAATCAGAGCGGCTCTCTCGACCAATCGGATCCCTGCGTGCTTTGACCAATCACAGCGCGGCATCTACAAGAATGTAAATGACCGCACAGAACATAAACAATTATTGAAATATTGATCTTTTCAAATAAATTATTTCAACACAAAATTCTTTCCATGGATCACTATAGGGAGAGAAGCATATAGCACATCTGGACAGGATAAAGCTCTGCAAAAGAAATATGGGGTCTCAATTTCTTTTTTATCTTTGCCCTATGCTGAACTTCTGCTTGTTCAGGAACTGGAGATAGAACAGTTACAAAATATTTTGATTTTATTTTATATTTAGATAATTATGGTGCATACTAGCAAGAGTATGCTGTCTTTAAATACATTTACTCTGACCACTGAATCCTCCAATATAATTTCCTGTTAATAATAAAAATAAAAAAGGAACATTATTTTCCTTTGTTATGAAATTGCCCATCTACAGTATTTTATCTACGACAGTTCTATTGTAGAAAGTGTATACTTCCTTTTACTTACTAGAATGAAAGGCAACTCATGACAGTGAAAAGTACAAAATAGTCAGCTTCTTAGAAATCATACTTTGATTGCACTAACAAAAGCAGAAGATCTAGTTCATATGAAATAATTATTCCAGGCTGTCCTAACTGATTACACTGCACTTGGAGTACTGCTTTAGAATAACAATAGCACTTAGACTTATATACTACTTCTCAGTACTTTACAGTCTTTTCTAAGCGGCTTACAGAGTCAACAATCTGGGTCCTATTTTACCAACCTCAGAAGGATGGAAAGCTGAGTAAACCTTGAGTCTAGTGAGAATCGAACCACCAAATTGCTGGCAGCCGGCAGGCAGGCAGCAGAAATAGCCTGCAGTACTGCATTCTAGCTACTGAGTCACCATGGCTCATATGGTACAACGTTGCCTGTCTTGGACTCTGATGAGATCTCTTTCACTGAATCTCCTTAAGCAGAAGCAAGAAGGGATGATGTTGTCATTGCAAAATTTCTCCTACCAAGCAAAAGGCTGGACTCAAGGAATTCCAAAATTTCTCCCGGTTTTATCATTGTACAATTCTGTTTCTATCAGTCAAAGCTGAAAATTGTATTATCCGGAACCATGCAGGGGGAAACTGCCATGAAATTCTTGATTTCCTAAGTATTAAAAACTATGTTCTGGATTCAGTGAAATATTCTTTTCAACTTGACTGTGGGGACACTGCAACAATCGTAAGTATGAAGTCCTGTTATGAATCACTTTTTTTTAGAGCAATTATAACTCTGAACAGTTGTTAAATTAATGGACATATGTCAAAAATTACTTTTACTTACAAATCTTCAGCTGCAGATGTTTGGCAGAAAAAATACTTCCCCAGAGCACACAAAGAATGTGATATTAAACACAGAAACCTAAGTAAGTACTGAAATGAAAAAGAATGTATAGAGAGGCTCACCAGCCACCTCCAACACTTAGCTGTAAATATTTATCTGGTGGCCTCTAGTGAAAGACATGGACTGAAATCATGAAAGCTTCAACATGGCTGCTCTCCAGCGCTCTGAATTTGATCAGCTGATGGTGTGGTTGGGCAGGCAAGTCCGTGCTTTCTGATATATAACATCACACATTGGGAAAGGCAAAAGAAAGTGTGGGAATGCAATCCGATTCTAACGCTGGGGGTTTAATGAGCTGAAAAAAATGTTCTTTTGAGGGGACAATAAGACAGCATTCATGAAAGCGACGAGAAAGTTTTCAGGTTACTACAACTTTAGAATGCTTTCCCTGAAACTGTAACTTGCATACTTTGTCTTCTGAACTGCTTAATAGGTGGACTAGCTGTGTTGTCACTTCTGAACTGCAACGTGTGCCATCATTTAAATGGTATACTATGACAGAAATGTGCTCAGTCAGAAACTTTTAAATAAACGTTGAATAAAAATGGGGAGTGCTTTGTGAAGCTTTGAAAGCAGAGGGCTAGATCCAACCTTTCTTACAAGTGCCAACTAGAACAGCCCTTAAGAGTAATGAGTATTACAGTGGAACCTTGGGTCATAAACACTTTTGTTCATGACAAAATTGGGTGATGATCAGAATTTTTGCTTCTGTTTTGCTTCTGGTCATGAACACATCTTCAGATAGCAACCAAGCAAACCTGAAAATTGCCATGGCAATTTCCCCTGCTGCACCGATTTCCCCTTCGGCACCATTTTTTTTTGTCTGCACATGTGCAGACAGTCATGTTTCCAGTCACTACCAAATCAGGTTGTGACCATAGTCCTGGAATGGATTACGGTTGCAACTTTACTGCACTGGATTCCACTGTACTGCAATACAGAATTCTCCACTGCCAGCCTCTGAAGACTGTCCAAAGGTTTTTATGATCAATGGTATTGAATGCGGCTAAGGAACCAAGCTGGACCGGGATGGTCATACCACCTAATCATGATCCTGCCAGGAATCATCCATTACTGCATTCAATGCAGTTTCAGTGCTGTACCCAGATCCTGAAAGAGTCCAGATAACTTCTAGAGCCCTCTGAAGTTTTCAACCATATCCATCCTCTCCATTAACTTCCCCCTCCCAAAGGGGCAATTGGATATTATCTTTGCCATGACTTAAAGCCACTGTAGATACCCCAAAATGGGCCATTCCAAGTGTTTAATAATCAGACACATTCTTCATTTTTAGAACAGTGGTGTCTTTTCGGATGCTTTGTTTCCTGGAACTCCTCAGAAAGGAAATCCACTAAGACTGGTATGTTTAATTAGGTCAGAAGTCCCCAAACTTGGCAACTTTAAGCAAAGCTGACTGAGGATTTGTGGATCCCTGTATTAGGTGCAAGTGAAAGAGGTCTTCCGACTTCAAGTCTCTGAGGTATGCAAATCAAGACATGGCTAAGGCAAATCGTCCCTGCATTTATATGGTACTTGTCTCCAAAAGGGTCTGCACAGTGTTTTTAGAGGATCTGCAATTAGGCAGTTTAAGAAGGATGTAGCTATCCCACTCCAACAAAATTGAACATAAAACTTTTGAATCTACACAGATCAAACCAAGTCCAGTGCCATCTAGTGACAATGTTATTTCATGGAACTAGTCACAAATGTGAGAATGGCTTTATTTTCATATCAATCCTATAAAGTAAGAATATCTTGGGGAAATTGTGTGATTATTCACAATAGAATAGAATAGAATTCTTTATTGGCCAAGTGTGATTGGACACACAAGGAATTTGTCTTGGTGCTAATGCTTTCAGTGTACATAAAAGAAAACATACATTCATCAAGAATCAAGAATCATCAGGTACAACACTTAATAATAATCATAGGGTACAATAAGTTACAATAGGATACAATCAAATCATACTAGGAAACAGTCAATATAAATCATAAGGATACAAGAGACAAAGTTACAGTCATACTCACAAGTAGGAGCAGAGGGGCAATAAGGAGTGATGAGAAGATTAATAGTAATAGTAATGCAGACTTTGTAAAAAGTTGGACAGTGTTGAGGGAATTATTTGTTTAGCAGAGTGATGGCACAATTGGTAGTTGTTCTGCACTTTCTTTCCTGAAGTAAAAGGAGAAAAGGGGTGAAACGGAGATGTTCATGGGGAGAACAAAAATCTGTAAGATGATGCAGCGTCAGGATCAGATCATGCCCAAGGCTTCTAAGTGAGGAAATGGTGATCTCTGAAGAAGTAAAGATAACAATAGTCAGGACTTACAGATCAGCTACAAGCCTGGTCTAAAATAACCCCTCTGAAATAAAGGAGGGGACAAGAGATTTCCCATTTGTGTTCTAAATAGCAGCTCCTCATCAAGAGAGAATTGGAATTTACCATGGATACGAGCACCAGGAGATGAGGTCTCAACCCTCGTGGAGACTTTAAGGACATTAGCCTTACTTTCTAAACTGTTTTGAAATGAAATTAATTTGAAGTTGAAAAAAATCTTAAAAGCAACAAATATGAAAAACCACTTGGTGAGTTAATCTTTGTTCCAATACAAAACACAAATTAACTAACAGCCTAAACTGAAGTAAACAGCAAAAAGCTTAATAAGAGTTTTATTTTAAAAGATTACAGAAGAATGAAAGGACCAGGCAACTCTGTAATGTAAAGACTTTTGCTAACATATTTAGGAGATTATTAACTTTTTAAAAAACAATATTTTCTTTTTTTTTGATAAAAGTTTTATTGATTTTAACGACAAACAAAAACACACAAAACATAAAACATAACGTAAAAAATCATCATTCTTCATGAATGATTCTTTATGAAGAATAAAAAACAATATTTTCATGGAATATAAATTGTTTAATCAATTATAAAGGAAACAATGGGAATTTGAGATTTTGCAATTTTAGAAATGAGACACTAGAAATGACCAAAGACTTCAAATAGGAGAAATATGGACAGAAAAAGGTCTGTTTTGTATCAAACCTATAAAGTGTCAGACAATACTATGATATTTGAGACATTTTAGGAGATGTTTGAAGAATGGGGCAAGAAACTAATCTGTAGAATTTCAGTGACAATGTTTTCTTATATAGAGTGTTAGGGATACACACCCTAGCAGAACGTGCAACGGCAGTCTAGCAGGCAGGCAAATATGTGAGATAAACATTGTTGTAGCTTACACTCAGTAAAACAGATACACTGTGCCAGTTAAATAGTTTTTTATTCCAGCAAGAGTTATAGCATAGTCAAACAGTCCATATGTCATACACTAGTTCAGTCCATCCGGGGATTAATCAGTTGCAAAGTCCAGTGTCGAAAAACTTACAAATAATCAGTCCAGTAATATATCTCTTTTGCAGTTAGCGATATGAAGAAAATCAAACCTCTTTTCTTCTCTCAGCAATAGCAGGGAAAAACACGCAGTTATCACCATCAATCCATCAATGTCAGCAATCCAGTAAAAGCCAGTAAACAGTGAGCTCTCTTGCTCCCTCTTATGTTGATTTTATAACCGCACCCAAAATACATGTTTTAACAGTTAAAGTGATACACACTTAAACTCACTAACATAGTTTATATATATTATTTTACCCAAACTAAGTTAGGTAACCAATGTTATTCCTAACATGGATATATTATTTGCAAAAAAAATAAAAAATAAATGAAAGATATGAAGGAGAATATTTGGAAAATAGATAGGATGAAGGGAATGAACAAATATCTGATGCAGAAATACTGGAAAATAAAGAAATTCTTGACTATAAAACAGAAATTACAGTCAAAGGAAAAATAAATTATAAACCTGGATAATGACTTTCTATTGGATTTACAAATTAGAGTTGTAAAAAGTTGAAGAAATTTTTCAGATGGGAAAAGAATAATTGAAGAGATATCAAATCCTAACCATCTGAATGAATTAAGGACGAAGATTGTTAGAAGCAGAAGGAAGGAATAAAAAGTCAATTTGTTTGATCAGGCTTAAAATAAGATGTATCTTTATATAATACTGGGAAATTTTTACAAAGTTTTTGCTGACACTTGGACAGAAATGTTATGATTCATGGAACACTAAAAGATTTTAAGTTTTAAGACTAAAAAATAATGTTTACTTTTGTTAATTTTCTCAGTACAGACTTCGTTTTTAGGAATATATATATCTGTTGAACCAGAATTTGTCTGAAGTTTTTTTTTTAATGTTTTTTTTTAATCAGATGAAGACAGAAATGTGTACTCTCTATCTAATGCTAAAATCTATGCTTCGGTAAATTTTGCTGCTTGCCAATCAAGCATCTATATTTTTAATGGAATCCAAAGCAGATACATTCATGCATTAATTTGTTTTCAATGAATAAATTGGAGAATGTGTGCTGCATCACAAAAGTGAGGCAAATGTTTCAGTATTATTAAAATACTAGGGCCGATAAGCCCCTAAAATCATTTTTGAAATGCAAAGAAACATTTCAAAGATGTCTCATTTATATATCATGGATAGTATTTTGCTTTAAGCTCTTCAAACATGTATTTGTGGATATTAGTGGCTCACAATCAGAAACATGAGGTCTAACAATATTTCTCACAATTCAGTTAGGGTTACAAGTCATTGACTCCAAAATCCCATAGATAACCCATAGATGGCAGCAATGAAGGATGGTGTCTGATGCCTGTTTGATGCAATCTTGTGGTTGTCTGGATTTTTCAACTGACATCTGATACTTAAATGATCAGATTTTAGCCTATTCAATTAGAGTGTTCAATAAGGCACACCTGCTGAAAATGTTTCTTCTGATAACTATTGTGCAGGGAAGTTTTTCCTTCCTTCCTTCCTTCCTTCCTTCCTTCCTTCCTTCCTTCCTTCCTTCCTTCCTTCCTTCCTTGCCACCCTATTATTCCAACCTTCTACAGTTGTGGGGATCTGGCCATTGAATGACTGAAATGGAATTAGCTGTAGACCATGCACCTCTTTTCTCCATGTCTCCCATGTTCAAACATTTTGCAAACTTCTTTCTCCTTGGTTTCTGTCTTTTGTAGTTAATCAGAGGCTACACATTCCTTTCATTTGCAGCTTATGTAGGAGAGTTTATTGAACTCTCTCTTGTTAAGGGATGAAGAGCCTCTGGGGATTTTGAAAAAGAAAAGATAAACTTTGCATTTCCTCAAGTCCCCTGGTCTTCTGCTAGAGATTACACCCGAGCATAAAAGAGAGGCTGTTGGGCAGCTGGGATTCATGCACACCCCTTTAGTTACATGTAGACAGCATATGATTGCCATTTAGGAGAAGCAAAGGGACTAGTGTGAGTATCTCACAAAGCTTCAGTATGCTCAGGTTTTCATTTGTTGTGTGAAAGGGCCTTTTGTCCTAAACCAGAAAGAATGGTGAAAGGGCAAGATTTCCCCTCAGACAAGCAACTTCCCCACATCCTAGACGTTTTTTGTTATGTAAAGGAAAAACAGTTTTCCTACAGAGTGTTTTAAAAATCAATATTGGAACAGAAATCCTTGAAAGACAATGCAATTCCACCTCCCTCGATTCAGATTTTAGAACACCTCCCAACTCTTCAAGACTAACTCCCACCCACATGAGTAAGTATTGGATTGCCATCACCTGAATAAATCAAGAAGTAAATGCATGAACAATTTGGCCTTATATATAGGCATCCCATGTCTAGGCTGCAACAATCCAGACAGCCGCTAGTCACTCGTCAGCAAGATTCTAATCTGAAATAGCAATCATTCACATCCCCCCCTTCCTTGAGCTTTTCAGAGGAGCATGGAATGTGTGGCATAAAAGTGCAACAGAGAATGCATTCATTTGCTTGGTGCATGCTAAAGGGCAGCAGAAAATATTTGCAAACAAATCAAGTTTCAGAGCTTCATGTAATGGGTTTTGTAGTTTGAAAAACATACATTGCATGAGAAATTTGACCTTTCTTTGTATCAATATTTTACTTACAAAGTTAAGACTTGACAACGAAATTCATGTCATTACCAGCCCCTGCCTTCAGGAAGTGAGGATGTGGGGGCCTGCTTCATGCATCATTCTTATATCCTTCAGGGGAGATCTTAGGGTGCAATTGGCTTTACCATCACTATTTCACTGCTGAACTGGTGTGCTGGAATCAGCAACCACTTTGAAAGTAAGGTTTTCTGTTACACTGACCATCAGGAGACATTGAACAAGATTATTGGGACTCTTCAGACAGGGTATTGTTATTCTACAGCAGGAATTCTGGGAGTTTGGGTCTCAATATCTTGTTTGTATATTTTTTACCAGAACTGGGTGCAGTATTCCAAGTGTGGTCTTCCCGGTAAAGTGTAAAGTGGTACTATATTATAAGCTGCGTGTTTATGTTCATTTAAATAGGCATCTTCATTTCCTATCTTTGATAATGTTACATACCAGGTTAGTAGAGCAAGGGATTGCTATAGATATAATGAATGCAGATCTACACCAAACTTTTAATATAGTATGTCATGACATTTTTTTCATCATAATATGATAATATGATAAAATATAGCAGTGGTCGCCAGTGGCTGGGGTCCGGGAGAAAATTTTGGTGGTCCGCAGAGAAATGTCACCCTCAAAGCACCCCCAAAGCAATTAATCCAGACTGCACAGGAACACAAGACTGCACTGTCCACGTGGCCCATGGGAATGCAAGGTTTGCGTCACTTGCATTGTGAACAACATGAGGTAGTGAGGGGAGGGGGGAAGGGCGGAGAGGGGGAACTTGCCCCACTTGCCCTGCCTGGCCACCGGGCTGCTTCTTTCCACTTCTTTCTTCTGCTTTTGGCTGAATGCAAGGAAAGCAGCAAAAGTCTTTCTTTCTCTCCCCCAAACTCCACCAGAAATTAGTCTTTGGGATGGGTCTTTGGCAAGGCATCCTGTTCCAAGAGGCTGCACTGGCGTGACAAGTCTCACAAAGACTCATTTCTGGTGGATTTGGGAGAGAGAAAGAAAGACTTCTGCTGCTTCTGTTGCTTTCCTTGCATGAAGCCAAAAGTCTCTCTCTCTCTCTCTCTCTCTCCCCCACTGAAAATGGAGCTGGAGACGGTATCCTGTGATCCCAAAATAAAGAATGATCGATCGGTAGGAAAATGGGATGGGGAGTTTTCCTACAGGCTTTTTGGGAGATTTTCCCAGGGTCTGCGGGATTTAAAATTATGATTTTGGTGGTCCTTGAGGTCCAAAAGGCCACCCCGAAATATAGGGTAGATGATGCGTCAGCTAAATGGGCTCAAAACCTGATCATTAATGCCACCCATCCCCTTCATCTTGGAGGGAAATATTAAGAATGGAATGGAATAGAATAGAATAGAATAGAATAGAATAGAATAGAATAGAATAGAATAGAATAGAATAGAATAGAATAGAATAGAATAGAATAGAATAGAATACTGGTGCTGATGACATTTGCTCTTACATTTGGAAATGCCATCACTGAACTCCCTGACTCCTACTTTGGGTCCTAGAATCTTCCCAGGAAGAGCAATGGGAAGAAGCAGGCTGCTTGCTAAAGGTAGCCATTTCTCCATAAGATGAGAAGTAGATATTTCACCTAGTTCCTGTCTTCTCCAGTTCATTATACCTTCTGTCTGATGGGGCTGGTTGCCTATTCCTCCCTTCCCATAAAAGTCCCATTGCTTGCTCTGAACATCAACTCTCCAAGGGGAAGAAGCCCAGTTCTCTTGCCCAGCATCACAAAATCCTTGATTAATCTGTGCAAAATGAAGACAGATATCGCTCTCAGAATCTTTTTTTAAAAAAAATAACTAATTCACTTGAAATGAATAACTTCCTTGAAGTTATTTTTATTCTTGAATTTTTAATTGTATGTTTATTGAGTGTTTTTATTTGTTCTAGTCTCTGGTCTATAACTGTAATAAATAAATTCTGATTCTAACTTCCTTGAAGAAAGAATAAAGTAAATAGGCTTGAATTACGTTTTGCAAAAAATATAGACCTGTGGCTATTGATGGTTTACTATTGCTTGATAAAAGTAAAAACTTCATGAGTGGAATGCTTAAACAATTTTTCAACACTCAATGGGGAGTCAGATGCCCATTTCCAGCAGAAAAGCCTCCATGCTATATTGCATTCAGAGAGGATTCTTGGACAACACATTTCCCAATAAAAAACAAAAAAACAAACCCTGAGTACTTTCTGGAGCCCTTTTTAACCTGCTACCTCTACAATAAAGACCTCTGCAACTATCACCAGCATATTTTTTTGAAGCAGATAGTTCCTGATATGCTTCTGTTTTTAATTCTTTCTGAACTTAGTTTAGCCTCAGCTAACCTTAAAAAATAAAGCTTTGACTTCATTTCAGGAATAACCTCACCCTTGTTTCCAGTCAATGCACACCATGGTGATGGAATATAGCCAAGCTCTTGGAGCCAAGATCCAGGCATGCCTGCTCCCAGGAATGGGTGTTGGTCTCCCTGCTGAGAAAGAGAGTTCACTTCCCCCTCCCTGCCATCCTCCCCAACTCATAAATCTGGCTCTGATTCCAGGATGGATTTTTCCTCCCTTCCCCCATTTTTTTGGCCTTTTCACCTTCACTTTTTTCCAACCCTTTTAAAAGGCACCTGGCTCATTGACCCAGCAAGAGATTTATCTGGCACTTCAAGAAACTCAGCTTATGTTTTCCAAGAGCTGAAAGTTGTAAGTTTTGCTCTAGAAAATCTAGGAGGGACTTCCTTATAGAAACCACCAGCCAGGTAAGACAAAACATTGGATTGCAGGTCTCATCACCTCCACTGACATGGCATGGTCTGAGATGGGCACATGAAGAACCAGATGGGGAAAGGATGCAAAAAAAACAAAAACCCGCCCAAAAAACTGCAGCAAGATGTAATAGAAAACAGCAGGCATCTCCAACAAACATTATTATTAAGAAATAGCATTTTATTTCAGCTTAGTTACTATGGCTACCCCCTTTTTTCCCCTCCCAAAATATGGGGGGCAGGCAGGGAGACTTCATAGTATCATAGTGTTTGAAGAGGTTTTGGGAGTCTTTTAATCCAACTTTCTGCACAGCACAGAAATCCAGACTCCAATGTTAGACTGGCTGCTTACTGCTTTTTAATCCTGCACATCCAAAAGTGTGTGTGTGTGTGTGTGTGTGTGTAGATTCTGTGCATGGGGTTCCCACAAAAAAAAACCCATCAGGCAGGACACTGTTCATTCTGTATATGAGAATCAGAGATCAATACCCACTCTTTCCCAATGAATAAAAATCCCTGGGGATGCCCTCAAATGAAATTCAACTCCTGGTGATCACACATGCCAACCAATGTAACATTCTTAACAACACATAACTGGTTTGCTTCTGTCTTCTATTCAGTTGTTCCTTTGTTTTCCCAACCTAGTCTACACATGTAGACCTTCCTGGTGGCCTCCCATCCTAACACTATCCAGATGTGCTGTTATTATTACAGTAACATGGGTAGTGGCTGGTGATTTCATAATAAAACAATAATTAATAATGATTGCAAATATAAGTCCTTGGAATTGAACAATGAGATCTGTTTTCTTTATAGCCTGAGCACTCATCATTTGCATTATGATCTCATCCCCTGACTCCAATTCAGAGCAGAGACTGGTTTTTCAGATGATCCTTCGAGTCAAGATCTTAATTTACTCTTTTGTTAAAGACCAAAATACCTGCAACATGTGTTAAGCTAGATTCTCCGTCAATATGTATCAGTGATCTCTACTGACATATTCATAAGAATCCAGACTTGGGAATCATCATCATAAGAAGCCCTCTTCGGCTCATTCCTATGCAAGTATGATCATCAGCATATTTTATTTATTTATTAAATTTGCTGCCCATCTCGCTATAAGATGACTCTTTTAAATCTTTTAAAGGAGATGCCAACTTGAGAAGAAAAAAAAGCACAGATAAAGGCAATCATGCTTTTTTTGAAATTGTCAAAGGCTTCTCTCCCCAATATTTTCAGGCAACTGGAAGAACATGAAGTGGTTCAGATTGTACAGAGATGGTACCTGGAAGCAGCTCTTCTATTAGAAGCCAACAGTTGCATTTGTTTGGTCTTCATAACACAGTTTATATTTAACATTGGGCAGAAAACATCTTTCAAATTCCTAAAATGTTGAAGAGAGGCAGTGTTGTGTCTGTAGGCAATCAAATGTTCCTTTGATGTCCACCAAGCTGCTTCTCAACTTGCCAGTGTTATTGAGATAAGAATGCTGCAAACCTGGTTATGCTTTATCCCCTCTCCTTCTTATATCCCTGTGAATCAGGAACATGTTTGCCTGATCTATTTCGAAATAATATCTTGTTCTGCAGGACTTAAAAAATGTTTCATCCATCTTTACCTCAGTAACTTTTCTTGCACATTTCTTTCAAAGTTATCTCCTGATTCTCTACATAACCAAATTATGTTTTGGAGCAGGGAGATGCTGGAAAATAAAACACCCTACGTAACATCATCTTTGGTACAGTGGTTAAGATGTTAGGCCAGAAACTTCCGGTTTGCGTGGCTTCGGAGCAGCAGGAATTCGCGACAGCTCGCGATTCCTGCTGGCTAGCTGCCGAGGTACCCCCGATCCAGATGGGTCAGGGGGTTATGGCTGCCCTGTAGGGACAGCTGAAGATAGAGGGGAGCCGGTTAGGGAGGTGGGGGCATCGCAGACCCCCCCTTCTCCGGGAAAACCCCTTTTTCCCAAGGCGGTGGAGCGGCGGTCAGCAATGGCCGCCACGAAGAAGCCAGCAACCGGGTAAGAACTGTGCTGGAGGAAGTGTGAAAAGTGAAAGTTCTGTCTGAGCCGGGTCAAGTAACAACTTTTAAATTGCCTGGAATTGAGCTGCTTGTTGCTGGAGGATACATTGTATCCCTAAGAAGATCGAAAGCGGCGGAGAAGCTGTTAAAGGGAACTTTTTTTTTTTTATTTTTTTTTACTCTCTCATCCCACGGAAAAAGCAGAAATATTTGGATGTATTAGACACTGAAAGTGGATTGCTTTGAAAGCTAAGCTAAGAGGCAAAGAGATTTTTGGACATTGAAAAATTTAAGAAATTGGAAAATCTCTGCTGGAGGTATGGATTTTTGATTATTTAAAATTGTTATTGCAAGTGGGAAGGGAGAAAGAAAAATTGGAGCAGAAACTGAAAAAGGAGGAGACTGTCTAGAACGTCTTGGTGGATCCCAAAAGAAGATATATGGTAATTGGACCTCTTTGATCAAAAATTAATTTGGAAAGAGAAAGAGAAGAAGGAAGAAAAGTATTAACTTTTGGAACTTTTTTCTTTTTTTCCTTTTTTTAATTGCTTTTGATTGTCTTGGATTAAAAATACTTGTGGTTGTTTTGGAAAAAGTTTCCCTTTTCATAATGGCATTCTCTGTGGATGAACTAGAGATTGAATATCAAAAATATAAAAAAGAAGATACTTTGGGCGCTTTGTTCCAATTCTTAGAAATGGCGTTATGTTCCTTAGAAAAGTTGACGCAGCAGAAGGACTGGGACAAGGAAGAAGAGGAAAAAGAAGCCATCTTTGATGAACAATGGGTTCCTTCCGGAGAGGAGGAGAAAAAGGATAAGAAAAAGGGGTTTTTAAGAATTATAAAAACAACCAAAAGAGAGAAAAATGAGCGAAGAGATGGAGGCAAGGTTAGAAAACAAAAGAAAAGGAGCAAGAAAAGCGAAGGGAAAAAGCAAAGGGGTAGAAAGGGCAAGGAGAAGAATAAGCAAGAGAGAAAAGGGGGGAGGAGAAGCCTTAATGGGGGGAAGCAAGACCTAAGGGAAAAAAGTTTATTTAGAGACAATGGGTGAATTTAATTTAGACTAAAAGAGGGATTCTGGAGGGTATTTAAGAGTGTGTTTTTATATGTATGTATATTTAGAATAAAAAATTTATTATGTAATTTTAAGAATTTTTTAAACAGAATCCCAAGAAAGATTTATATGTAGTATTTTTAAGTTAGGTAATGTGTTATAGATGCAACTCCAATTGGTTTACAGGAGAAGTATAGTAAAAGAAAAAAGATGAATGGATGTTTGGAAATAGAACAGACAAAGAATGTTGTTGAAAATGGTAATAATGGAAGGATATATATGCTTTTTTTTTTTGATTTTGTATATTGATAAAAGGCAATAAAATTTTAATTGATAAATAATTTGGATGGAAAAGAGAAGTAGGGATAAGATATGAAGTTAATATTATATGAAATATTGATATTATAATCTGGAAATGTTATGTTTTATTGGTCTATCATTATTATTTTTTTTTTAGAAAAGAATTTATAAGCTGTTATGCCTTGATTTTGTGTGTATTGATTTTAGAAAACTGATAAAAATGGTTTTTATATATATATATAAAAAAGAAAATGATAATAAGATATAGAAGGAGACTTAGGTTGAATATGATGTTTGAATTTGTGTCTGTGTAAAGAGTTTTTAACCCGGGAACAGACAACCTTCAGAAAAGATCTTGTAGTTTTGTCTATGTTTTGTGTTTGTATGTTTGTGTATTATGCTTATGATAAAACTAACAAAATTTGTTTTTTATTAAAAAAAAGGAAAAAAGAATCAATAAAACCTTGGAGGAATGTTAGATGAGAATAATTTAAACAAGTCAGAAAGAAAAGAATATGATGATTATAAAATGGATAAATATGGAAGAGAAATGAAATTGAATTGGAGTAAAGAGAAATAATGAGAAACTTGATGAAAGATATTTGCGTGTCCATATGGGGATGGGATAAATTGGAATTATGCTGTATAAAAATATTGTTTTGTTTGACTTGTAAGGATTTACAATATTAAGAGGTTTTATGTGTTTATGTATTTAATGGTTAATGATGTGTTGTTTTATCTTTAAAATTAATAAAAATTTGTTTCAAAAAAAAAAAAAAGATGTTAGGCCAGGGATTCCCAAACTATTCAGAACTGGGCCATGCATATGGCTGGCCAGAGCACATGCGAGCAGCTCAACTTGTTTAAGCAGCGGACCTGCAGGCATTTGCACACTTATGCAAGTTGAGCTCCCCTCTTCCCCTCTCCCTTTCCCCAGCTGGTCCAATGAGCCATAAAGGTCATAAACCACTGTCCTGAAACACCAAATGTATCCCCAGAAGGCCTTTACTCCATTTAAACTCCAGTATGCTTTAGATTATGAAGAACTATCTATGTGGTGATGAGGAGTCAAAACAATTTGATGGCACATAATCAACTGATTGTTTATAATTTCTTTTAGGAATATTGTGGAGAATGACTTATTATTCTTCAATCATAGAGTTTTGTTAGCTTGTTACATCTCATTCTATTACACTACAGTCTTCCTGGCTCCTCCTGTTTCCAGACCTGAAGAACACAGCTTAACTGAAGTTTAGAAGTCAGAAAAACTTCAAACCCTAGATGAGATGACCACATTGACAGGCAGGACACTGGCATCTTTAGCCTCCATATCAGTAAAGTAACAGCAGGAACGTAGTTCCCAAAATGAGAATAGCAATAGTGCTTAGATTTATATACTGCTTCTCAGTGATTTCCAGCCCCTCTAAGCCCCTCTTTACAGAGTCAGCATATTGCCCCCAACAATCTGGGTCCTCATTTTACCAACCTTAGAAGGATGATAGACTGAGTCAACCTTGAGCAGGTCAGAATCGAACTCCTGGTAGTGAGCAGTGAGTTTGTTCACAATGCAATATTCCAACCACTGCACTACCATGGCTCTTTGTACTATAGCTATTTATCACATTTGGTGTAAAATTATAAAACAAATTCCCCCATCAAATAGTGAAAGGCTGGATGAAGGATGAAGGATTTTGATACATAGGCCTGTGATGGCGAACCTATGGCATGCGTGCCAGAAGTGGCATGCAGAACCCTCTCAGTAGGCATGCGTGCCATTGCCTGCTGCTCTTCTGGTTCCTGGCATGCACATGAGTGCTGGACAGCTGGTCTTCACGGGCGCCAGAGCACCGGAAAATGGCCCCCAAATCAGCCAAAATACAGGCCGTTTTTGGCCCGAAATGGTCTGAAAACAGTTCATAAAACAGCCTGAGGAATGGCCCAGAAAATGGCCTGAGAAATGGCCTGAAAATGGCCTGAAAATGGCCTGCGAAATGGCCCCAAAACAGCTGGAAAAACATCTGGTAAAATGGCCTGAAAAACGGCCCCAAAACATCCAAAAAAGAGACATGTTTGCACCAGCCAGCTTGTCTTCGGTTTTCTGGCATGCACGTGTGTTCTGGTTTGGGCACTCGGTACCAGAAGGGTTTGCCATCACTGCCATAGGCTTTATATTTAAGCTTCCCAGCTCCTTTTTCTACATATCCATATTTACATGACTAAGTACAGAGTTCATCAGGAATTCTGAGAGATTCTGAGACTCACATGGCAAGTCTATGATGTTGGAGAAACCCAGCCAATTGTGGCTCATTGCTTTACTTTGTTTATTAACAAAGCATTGTTAAGCTAGATGCAACTTAGCAAGAAACATTTTAAGAAGAGGGTTGCCAGGAATGTCGATTGGCAGATAAACATCATCAGTCATTAGAATGGTAACTAAGGAAAACCTCAAATTAAATGATAACTCCCTGAGAAGCAGAAGATTGGAGATCTGAATTAACATTTATAGCATCTCAGGGTGAGAGACGCTATTGTGCCAGGGCAATAGGTGCAGCTGGGCAGTTACTTTGTGCCTGGTAGTGCATTTGGGCTGGGCTGCTATTGTATATCAAATTCCAAGGACATGAAGGCTTGGGGGAAGAAAAGCAACTTTCTATTGTTCTTTGGTATAACTGTTGAAATTTCTTGCTCAAGCCAGGAGCATAATTGGCTTGATTAGTAATTCTACATGAAAGAAACAAAACAGGGCCTCCACATGGCTTTTGAGTGAACATAGGCGGGAATTCATTAGTAGAGTCCATGACAGTACGAGGAGACACAAATACACTCTCAGTATAGAAGCGTCGCAAATGATCTTTGATTTCAAGGATGTCTGCCCATTCAAAGCTTATATAAGGCTGATTGGTTTGTAATAGAATAACCTTATTGGAAGGAACTTTGGAGTTCTTCTACTTCGTTCCACTGTGCAAGCAGGAGACCCTATACCAGGGGGTGTCAAACTTGTGTCATCACGGTGGTGTCATGTGATGTATTGGGACTTTTTTTCTCCTTCACTGAACTGGGCAGCGGCGGGGCCAGCACGTGATGCATCCTTCTGCAGGCTGCGAGTTTGACACTCCTGCCCTATACTATTCCAGACAATTGGCTGTCCAGTCTCTTCTTAAAAGCCTCCATTGATGAAACACCCACAACTTCTGGAAGTTATAGATCAGTGATGGCTAACCTTTTCCACGTTGCATGCCAAAGGTGTACGCGCTTGTGTGCCTGCACCCATGATGCAATGCGTGCACTGACTCCCCACTCCTCCCTGCGCATCTGCACCTGACCCCTCCTCTAAATTCTGTGAGAATCCATAACCGTGATGGGAAACCTATGGCACGCGTGCCGGAAGTGGCACACTTCTGCCAGCACATGAGGTCGCCCGGAAGAGCCCCACTGTGCATGCATGCGCACCCACTAGCCAACTGATTATCGGGTGTCTGTTGTGCATGTCGAGGCGTGTGCATGGGAGATACATGTGCAGAGGCATGTGGGGGGTTTGTGGGTATACTGCACGCCTCTGCACATGCGCATGCAAACCCCCCGCATGCCACATGCCTCTGCACATGTATCTCCCACATGCGCATTTTCCTCTGCACATGCACGGCAGATACCCGACAATCAGTTGGCTGATGGGGGACACACACGCATGTGCAGTAGGGCTCTTCCAGGTGATCCCTCTCATGCCGGCAGAAGTGGCTCTGCGTGCCACTTCCAGCATGCGTGCCATAGGTTCGCCATCATGGTTATAGATTATCACAGAGTTTAGAGTTTCAGAAGCTGGTTATTCCAGAACTTACTAAAAAGAATTGAATGTGATCACACCCTGGTAGATTTGTAGGCTTTTCACGGTGGTAGGGTGAGCCTTTCCCATTGCCACATAATCATAGAAACTGATTACTCAGAAAGGCTTTCAAATTAAAATGCCTTGGCAAGCCTGGATGCTACATCTTGAGGAAGAAAAGCATGTACCTTGTTTGACAACCTAAAAGTTGGCATCCGTTTCCTATCCTTCATCTTTCCTATCCTTCGTTTTAAAGAACACTTGGCCTTGTACAATATATTAGACCGTGCAGTATATACACACTGTACAGTTATACACTCACAGCCTTCTTGTGTTTGTAAGTGGGTATAACTATGAAAAATGTACCTTCATATTGAAGCAATCCAGAGATAGAAACAATTCAAGGAATATGGCATTGATTTTTACATGTATTTATTGTACCTGCATAAAGTTTTGCAAATTGTTGTACACATAACTCAGGGGTGGATTCTACCGGTTCGTACCTATTCTCCAGAACCAGTTGTTAACATTCTAAGCAGTCCGGAGAACCGGTTGTTAGAATAAATTACTGACCTAATTCGGTAAGGAAGGCAGGAAGGAAACATTCTGGTGTTGCTTACAGAAACTGCCTCTCCGTTACATTCTTGGGAGGACTAGACTTCCTGTCTCAGGAACTTTTCTGGAGTTTTTTTCCCCTCCTTTGCTGGTACTTTGCTTGTGTGGAGTGACCATTCAGTTACAATGGCACTGAAAGAAGTGACTTATGACTATTTTTCACACTTACGACTGTTGCAGCATCCCCGCAGTCATCAGAGGCCAGGCGAGGAGATGCGTGCCTCGATGTGAGTGATATTGAGTTGGCCACGCCCAGCCAATAACATGACCACCAAGCCACACCCACCAACTAAGCCATGCCCACAGAACAGGTTGTTAAAAAATTTGAATCCCACCCGATATAACTTGTGCCGTGTTGTCTTCCAAGAACCTCAGAACAGTTCAGTTTGCCCATCAATTTTGATAATTTCGCATTCCTATGTGCCTATCTTTTACTTAATGCCTGCTGTGATACTATTTTCAAACACAAGAAAAGGATGTCTCATATACAAATTTCCACAAACCATACTACCTGGAACAGATGAAAGTTTAAGTCAAAGCATCCAAGATCTCCAGATTGCCTGCCTCTGCATTAAAATGTATATTACTTACCAATTTAACCACATGTTATTGTTGGTGGAGACAAGAGAAAAAACCTGAGCAATCTTATTTAGGACATTTTGGGTACTGAAGTCCAACTCACAAGGTTGAGCAAGCTCATGTGGATTTTTAATTTAACTTCTAGAATGCTCCTAATACCCCAAGGACTGAAATTTGAAAAATATAGCTGCCTCTTTGAGTATCATTCTGTGAATATTAGAATCAAAATAGTCTACTTTCATCTTTGAGGGGAAACACCTGCATGATTCTAGTCAAGAAACAACAGGATGAGGATTCACAATCAAGTTAGAAAAATTGCTCTTGGCTGTTCAACCACAAACTCAACTTTTAGCCAGCTGTGTCAAGTTAATACTACTAAGGCAATCTCTCAACAATAACCTAAGACAGCTTTCCTCAGCATGAATGGAACATGTAATGTCAAGCTGTAGCCATGTTTGAAACTAAGCAAATTGGGATTTGGTCATTTCCTGGGAATTTTATGTATAACCATTTTGAGTTCCACTAGATGACTGCAGAGCAAAAAAAATTGTAATGATGAAAATGTAACTGAACCAGAATGCATGAGATTTAACAATCCAGAACCAGTGTTCTGGTTGCTGCACGGTCAATTACTTGTTAGGCTCAAATCGATGGCTAATTTCCAACTACACAGCCCCATGGGACTCAGTCCCTGTGATATTATTTTCAAAAACATTGCTGATTGGATACAGACTGATATTGCATTCTGCCCAAGAAGTCATGCCGAGGGTCCCACTCTATGTAAAGAGGGTAAAGACCTCTAACTTGCTAGGTTTCAAGAGGAGAATGAAGTTGTCTTCTTCTGGAAGACACCAAGTCAATAGATGGATGTGCTGTGTTGCCTTTTTTCCTTCATCTGGTTTTGATTTTATGGGGCTGTGAACTAGCCAGTTTGATGTAGTAGTTAAGGTACCAGGTTAGAAACCAGGAGACAGTCTAGTCTAGGGTTGTCAAACTCCCAGCCAGTGGGCTGGATGTGTCATATGCTGGCTGGATGTGTCATATGCTGGCTAACATCCAGTTTAGTGAAGGGAGGAAAAGTCCCAATATGTCATGTGATGCAGCCATGACAGCATGAGTTGGTCTAGTCCTATTTTAGGCATGAAAGCTGGCTGGGTGACTTTAAGCCAGTCACTTTCTCCCAATCCATGAGGTCAGACTCAGGTAACAAGCCAATTGTCAATCCCGTTGCAACCAATGAATCAACATTCAGTTGGTGTTAAAAAAAAACCATGGACCCTGTAATTGCACGAAATCTTCTAGGAAGGAAGGAAAAAATATTAGCTGGTCAATGAAGTTGTGACAGAATATGTGGCATTGTTTTATACATCTATGCTTATATAGTATTCACTTTAACCTTTTAGAATATCCAAAGTGGGTAAAACAGTAAATGCAATCAATTTAAAAATCCCTTCTTTTGAGATCTGCTGCTACTGCTGCCTGTCAATATAGCTTTCTTAGCAAAAATATTCCCTATAACACTCTTCACCACAAAGTAGCCTCCATCAGGTCCCATTGAAACATGGACATTGCAAAATTCATTCATTTACTATGATCTCAGGATTCTGTTGAAAGACCACAAATGCAGCTATGTTTAGATGGTAATTCTTGTTCATTTTTCAGCTGTTGCTCATATAAAGTTGGCCAGGAAAAGATGCAACTAAACTGCGGCACAGGCAAGAATCTGTTTTCCTATTTAAATTAAGGTTGCCTACATACTTTTACTGAATTTGCACAAGAGATTCTAGTTAAGTAACTTCGTGTTTTCTTCTTGAGGGATGAAAATATTTTAACGTTGACTCCAAAGGTAGACTTCTATACAATAGTGACATTAAAAATGCTTTGAATTTGCTTACGGCTTTAGAATTCAGACAGAGTAAAGGGAGAGAAAGCAGGAGAGACAATAACAGCAATTAAAATATAATTTTATTTTTCCTCATTAAAAACCAGAGACAGAGAAATGTTACAAAAAGTATTAAAGAGAAGCACTTCATCAGCGGTCATCTCAATTTCCAGACCTTCATCTTAGAGTATCATAACAATATCTTCTAGATCAGTCAACACCCCACCCCCAACACACACACACACACTCAAAAACAAAACCCAAAACATTCTGCAGTATCTATGGAACAAATGAGGGCAGTTTTATACGCATGAAAACACATTCCAAATTATCCTGACTATGACAGGTGCTGGTGGTTTGTAGGTCAAGTCTAATCTGCCAAAACAGCAAACTCACATTATAGTTTGCCCTTCTCATTTCTATATGAAGGCCAAATCCTTTGGAATGATAGATTCTCAACATGTCCACTGACCTATAAAAACAATCATCTTTAGGATTAGAAGACAAAAGGGAACCTCCCTCCTTTAACGAGAAGAAAAAAACAACTGCTTTGAAAAACAAAAACTATTTTGTTGCATGTCAATTTTGAACTTATTCTCAATAAACCAATTAAGAATATCATCTTGTCCTATTTAATTAGTAGTGGTTTAAGAAGGATTGTGCCCATCCATCCCTGATTTCTTCTTAAATAGACTGATATAGCTAAGAAATAACTCATGTGTTCCTTTACTCTCATGCTTTTGCCCCCAGGTTTTATAAATCCAACATATTTACAGCTTGGATTAAAAACAACCGAGTTAATTCATTCTGATGAGGAAGCTTCTGGCCTTAAGATTACAATGATAAAAGAATCTCTGAGCTGTTGTCTATTCCTCTCCCCTGACCTGCCCCCATTTGAGCCATCTTCAACTTCTATAAGTCTACTTTTTTAATTATAGAAGACAGCAAAAAGGTTTTCCAAACAGTGGTCAAGTTATAATTTTCAATATTCTTTAATTAAAAATATGTTACATAGGAGTGCTTTCTAGATTGTTCTTCATATGGTTAGTATACAAGTTGAGACTGAAATGTTTTTGACATATATAGAGAAGACAATATAGCACATTGTTCAAACTTACTTTACTAAACCTCAGAATACACTATAGGCTTCATTGGATTAGCACAAAAACCTGACAAATTGGGCCAACTGGTTACATGAATAATTGGTATCTCAGGTGTAAATGCAAAGCAGAATCTAACACCAATGTGTAGAGAAGAGCTGAGCTTGAAATACATGGGTGCCTGCTTTGCCCATTACTCCTACCAGCAAAAAAACCAAAATTAAAAAGACATGATGCAAACACCTGTAAAGTATTTCCACCCACATATGTATGTCTAACATAACATCCACCTAAACCAGTGGGTTATGCATCAAAAGCAATTTATAGTCATATTCCTGCCTTCTGTGTTACCATCTTATGACTAAAAGCTGTTTACAATGTGGGTGCTAAAAGGCATGTTATTGGATGTGCAAACCAATCATTGCAGTATTCATTCCAACTTCATTAAGAAAACATCATGTGACATTCACAAGGCTTTACAAAGGATGCCCAGAGGCATCAAAGCAAATTATAACTTCTCATTTATTCTTCTACCTGCAAATATCTATCCAGTTATAGAATATCCTATGGCTCTGTAGAGCTGTAATTCTATTTTGTGCTGAACAAAATACATAGCTTTCTCTTTAACTTCATACTCTACTAATTTCAAAGCAATTCAGATGCTGCACAGCTCAGTTAGCTTCTTGCTCTAGCCTTATAACTTGGTGGCACAAAACCAAATAAGTTTACCTACCCTAGGAGATGAAGAACATAAGTTTTTAGTCTTTCAGGACTCACTAAAAGCAGAGATCCTTCCAATTCCTGGATAAATCCTAGTCTACTGAACATTCCTACATAGAAGGAGAAATTCTATTGGATAAAGAACAAGAAAGCAGCTTACAAGTCGGCATTTCATGGGCAGTTGCTCATTTATAATATATCGTGAAGATGGTCTCAAGCTGAGTTCAACTCCTAGGACTGTATCCATGCTGTTTTCTTGGTGATGTTATGGAATTGGTTTATGATGTCCTTCCTCCCTGTGAGTTGGGATTTCTTTCATATTTACCAATCCGGTTAACAACTTTGGACTGCTCAGGTGGTTCTACATATTAACCAGGCATTACCCACCTTAGCTTCTGAAATAAGCCAAGCTTGGCTAAGTGCTACCACCCACTGAAGATCAGTTATAAGGGTAATGTGCTCACTCCATTTATAAGAAACCTACCTTCTGACAATTGTATCTTGATAGTTGCATTGCAACTTATGTGCCTAGTTTGCTAAGTACACATAGATTTCCTTTCTGAAAATCTTCAGAAATTGTAATGGCATGTAAAACAGACAAGAGACAAGACACCAATCTCCTGACACCAAGGATCCTGGTACCTATTGAAAATATGTGCCCTCCATGTCCCAGGGCATCTGATTGATATGATGATTCCTGAGACTTTTGAGTACATCGGTCAGTAGGCACATGATGGTTCTTCAACTGGAGCTATTGGGCTCAAAGGCTTCAAGGTGCTCAGGGATTGGAAGGCAAAAATTGATGGATCATACACGAAGTGAGGTGGGGGCCGGCTGCTGTTGATATGCTGCATAGAGGAGGAGAAGAAGAGAGATAATTACCAGTGCCCATGGGGTGAATGTATGACAACATATCCATTTATTAAGCTACAGCATCACAACTGAGGTAGCTCAAAAGCTTAATACTGTAAACACTGTAAATTATATTAAAATCAGATTGAAGAAATAGGAAAGCAGAAAATATGCCTTCAATACACTGTAATATAAATGAAGTCCTGACAGTGTGAAATCATGACTGCAAGTTAAGTTTTCTTACGCGTGGATGTTTGGTTTAAACGGTACTAGGCACTTTATAGTACTAGAAAATTCCCTTCAGTATATTTGTATTTTTATACTTATTCAAGAAGAGAAAAGTAATTAAAGAATCAGGACTACAAAATAATTATTGACCCATCTTTCTATCCTACTCTAGACCATCAAAACCATATAAAATCTTTTCATCAGAAATCTTCTCAAAAATTAATGTCTTTGCATAAATGCTTTCATTAATCTTAGAAGGTCGTGAAAATGAATTAACAAACTGTTTTTAAAAGTTCAGTTATAATGACTTAGCAGTAACAGCCTTATTATAAATTCCAATAAATATATGTAAGTCTTGACAGAATGTTAATGGAGGGCTTGAAGCGGGATATGAAGAGAATTGTAGTCCAGCCTATCTGAAGGATAGAAGAAAATAAGCTATTGCATTTAGGTAGGTAGGAAGGTAGGTACGTGAAATAAAAAAAATTCAATAATAACAATTACCAGAACAAAATTGTCAACCAAACATAAAAAGAAATCAAACCAAAACATCTCATCTCTCAAATTTTCTAAGAGTAATTTTATTCCACAAAAGCTGGATTGGCATCAAGCTGCATTCTTTGAAGAGAACTGAACTCTGGTTATAACCAGATTAGATTTTAAACACTTTGATTATTCTTTTTCTCTTTTCCTACTTCATGACCAACTTAGCACACAACTTTCCAAATGCTTATTGCATTTTGCTTATTGCATTTTGGATGGCTAGTCTTTTTATAACAGATTTGGATTTTCAACAATTAGCAGATGTTTTGTCTAGATGTTTTGTCTCTTACACTTCAGGGTCATGTTGTCATGAAGTGGTCATTGTATCCAGGATTTCACTACTTCATCAATCCATATTCCTTAAGGGTCATATCTTTTTGTCTGATGGAGAAAGGTCCATCAGATCATCTGCAACGTTCTTTCTTTCATAATCTTGGAAATAAGGCAGGCATTTTATTTTTATAGAAGATACAACTCAGCAGTTTGGCAGCCTGGCCAAACTGCCTGTCTAAACATTCTTATTTACAATATAAAAGATACTGCCTGCATGCATGAACTTTAGATATTTTTACTTAGCTGTAGCTAAGAGGCTGCTTCCTAATGCAATACGAACATTAGTTTTGAAGAAAAATGTTGTGGTGTTATTGATTTGACCTGTGCAATAAACCTCAGCAAGAGATAGGATAGATAGGCTGAGTCAAAGCTGGAACAGTCATGCAAGACGCAGTGTCCATATATGCAGCATGCGGAGAAACAAACGTTGATCTGTTGCAGCAAAATAGAGAATCTTCTAGCACTTTAAATCTAATTAATTTGTATAGCACAACATTTTTCATGGATTGGAACTCACTTCATTCTATCTATAAAACACTTTCCTTAAGAGTATTCATATAGCTAACTAGTTCTGGCATAAATGGTTATATATACAAACATGTATAAATGCATTTCTTTATGAACCCATTAAAGTCTTTTAAATAATGGTTGTTATATTATTTTAAAAAGTTTCCTTTAAAAAAAAATACGTAAAAGCATGCAATTGGACATTATTGCTAGGAATGCCTTATTCTAATTTGCCCCAAAGTGTTACAATTTTTCAAGTTATAATTCTAATAATATGCAATTACATGCTATAAACGGTGACTGTAAAGTAAAACTCACAAATACATTAGTTAGCATTTTATGAATGTTTACACAATCATTTGGTTTAGAGACCTACCGTTGATTTTTTTTCTCTAATGTTTTTTTCCAAATATGTACATTTGACATGTGCAAACTTTTGCAGTTATGTTATTTTGATTCAGTTTTGCCAACTGTCTGCAATTCTGCCTATCAGTTAATCTACAAACACATTTTATGAGAAAAATAAAATCTTAATAATATGGATGTTTTTAAATACAAATGCACCAGAAGGTAGTAAAATGGACAATTAAGTTATCCATTTTCTAGGGTTTTGAAATAAAAATGGATGTTCCTATTTTAAAAGTCACAAAAGTAATTGGTTGTATATTCTGAGGGTCAATATGAGAGCACATTCTTTAGCAAGCTGAATCTGCTGGACAGAGGGACAAATTAAGCAATCTGAAATCTAAATAGCTGAAACTGAGTAATCAAATATTGTGATATTGGGCGTTGGTCCTTACCTGACACGCCATTTCTCTGGAGCCGGGAGGATCATCCAGAGAGTGGGAGGTGCTTCAGTCTGCGTTGTTGAAGGCTGAGCTTAATTACTGAGGAATGCTCCACCCTCCGTCACGTGGCTCCCTTGCATTCCCCAGTTTACGCGAAGATGAGAGTGAAGAGAAGATCGTGCTCTCATCTTACTATAACAAGCGGTTCCTTGGCCGAAACAAGACCCCACCAGACGGTGAACTTAAAAGGGTGGGGCTGGATGATCCTCCTGGCTCCAGAGAAATGGCGTGTCAGGTAAGGACCAACGCCCATTCTCCTGAGAGCCGGTCGGATCATCCAGGGAGTGGGACATACCAAAGCTTGGCTGTCCTACGGGAGGGACTCCGTCTGATTCTGAAGTCCCTGCGGTTCCTTGAGGACTCGCTGGAGAACTCGTCTCCCAAACGAAGCCTCCGCCGAGGCAAATATGTCGATCTTATAAATGCCTAATGAAGGGAGATGGGGAGGCCCAGGTAGCCGCCCGACAAATATCAGCAATTGGAGCCTGGGTGGCCCAAGCTGCCAAGGTGGCTGCATTTCTGGTGGAGTGTGCTGTTATGACACTGGGCACCGGCAGAGCCTGGGACAAGTAAGCTTTGGAAATAGTAGCTCTAATCCAGCGGCCGATGGTTGCCGGGGACACTTTGTGTCCTAAGGATTTAGGTTGAAAGGAAAGGAATAAGGATTCGGACTTCCTAAAGGGCTGGGTACATTTAATGTAAATGCGGAGGGCCCGTCTTACGTCCAGGGTGTGCCAAAGCTTCTCCCTTTCCCGCGAGGGATTTGGGCAGAAGTTCGGAAGTGTGAGTTCCTGTGCCCTGTGGAAGGCTGAATTGACCTTAGGCAAGAAGATAGGGTCCGGCCGTAGAACCACCTGGTCGGCATGGAAGATGCAAAGGTCTTTCCTCACCGACAAGGCGGCTATCTCCCATATTCGGTGAGCCGAAGTAATGGCCACCAGGAATACAACTTTGAAAGTTAGGAACTGGAGTGAGGATTCCCTGAGAGGCTCAAAGGGATGTTTAGTAAGGGATGTCAGGACCTTGTTCAGATCCCAAGTAGGGTATCTGTGTACAGTTGGGGGACACAAGTTAGTTGCTCCCCTTAGGAACGCCCTAATGCGAGGGTGGAGGGAGAGGGTACCCAGATTGTCGCAAATAATCACAGTTGAAAGGGCTGCTACCTGACGCCTCAGGGTGTTCGGAGAAAGTCCCTTCCTCAGACCTTCTTGGAGGAATTCCAAAATTGAGCAATGGAGGGTGAAAGAGGGTTGATCTGGAAATTATGGCACCACTTGCAGAAGCTATTCCAAGTGGCATTGTATATTTGGGTTGTTGAGGGCCACCTTGCGGCTGAAATGGTATCAATAACCTGGTCAGAGAACTGCTCCTTCCTTAGACGTTCCCGCTCAACCTCCAAATGGTTAACTGGAGCCACTGAGGGTCCGAGTGTTGGAGGGGCCCCTTGGAAAGGGATATCCTGTGTGGGGGAATTTTCTAAGGGGGGGCCACCGATAGATAGCAGAGGTCCGCAAACCATGGGCGCCTGGGCCAGTAGGGTGCCACTAAAATCAGCTCTGCTTTCTCGGAGATGAGCTTCTGGATGACCCTGGGGCCAATGGAGGGAATGCATATAGAAGCCCTGTGGGCCAGGGCAGCAGAGGGCATTGTGATTCTCGGCCCCGTGGGAAGGATACCTCAAGAAAAACCTGGGGAGTTGGGTGTTGAGCGGGATGCGAAGAGGTCTACTGACGGGAGGCCAAACATCACGGTCACTTCCCTGAACAGTGACAGGTGAATGCGCCACTCGGACTGGTCCACCGTGGTCCTGCTCAGCCAATCTGCTTGAGTGTTTGAGACCCCTGAGATGTGCTCGGCTTTGAGAGAGAGGAGATTGTGCTCCGCCCAACGGCAGAGGTGCTCGGCCTCTCTCATCAAACTTATGGACTGGGTGCCCCCTTGTCGGTTGACGTAAGCCTTGGCGGTGACGTTGTCCGTGAGTATCAGGACATGCCACCCACGTACATGGGGAAGGAAGTTGCGCAGGGCCAGGTGGATGGCATGAAGTTCTAACCAGTTTATATTGCATGTGCGTTCTACCTGTGACCATTTGCCCTTTGTCGAGAGCGAGTGGATGTGAGCGCCCCATCCGGACAGGCTGGCGTCTGTGGTGAGGATGAGGCGTTGGGGTTCCTTGAAGCAGTGTCCCCTGTTGATGGCGGGACTGGTCCACCAGAGGAGAGACGTGAGGACCCTTGAAGGCACCTTGACCGCGGCCTTTGAATTGCTTCTGCCGGTCCTTTGGAACGGGAGCAGGAACCATTGTAGGGATCTAGTGTGTAAACGGGCCCAGGGAACAATGGAAATACATGAGACCATTTTACCGAGTAATTTAGACAATTCTAAAAGTGTTACCTTTCTTGATCGTCTGATATGTTTGACAGTCTCCTGGATGCTACGGAATCTCTCAGAGGAAAGGAAGACCTTTCCCTGAGCCGAGTCAATGACGGACCCCAAGTGGGTGATCCGTGTAGATGGTAACAGATGGCTCTTTTGCCAGTTGACTAGGAACCCATGATCTTGGAGGGCAGAAAGAGTAGCTCTGATATCCATTTCTGCTTGGGGTCTGGAGTGAGACAGGATGAGGATGTCATCCAGGTAACAATAGAGACGAACCGGGAAGTCCCTGAGGTGGGCTGCTAGGGCCGCGAGGACCTTAGTGAAGGTTCTCGGGGCAGAAGCCAATCCAAAGGGAAGTGCCACATATCGGAAGTGGTGATGGTTGTAGCAGAACCTGAGGAATTTCGAATGGGAGGACCGGATTGGGATGTGAAGGTACGCCTCTGAAAGGTCTATGGAGGATAGCCAGTCCCCCTGCCTGATGCCTAGTAGAATGGATTGTAGGGTGTGCATCTTAAACCTGCGGTAGGTCAGGTAACGGTTAAGGCGTTTCAGGTCTAGAATAGCCCTCCATCCCCCTGAAGATTTGGGGACCACGAAGAGGTGAGAGTAAAACCCCTGCCTCCGCTGGGATGGTGGTACAGGTTGTATGGCCTGTATGGAGAGGAGATGGCGGATAGCTGAATCCATTAGGTTCTGTTTGGTGAGATCCTTTGGGGGGGATGCCATAAAAAATTCAGGGGGGGTGCGCTGAAATTCAAGCACGAGGCCCAGTCTGATGGTCTCCCTGACCCAGGCATCGGAGGTGGAAGAGTCCCACCGGTCGGCGAAATGCTTGAAGCGTCCACCAATGGGGAGGGGTGGACAGGGTCTATCTGTTGCGCCGGAAGGGCTTCCCTCCTGAACCCCTGAAGGGGCGCCTGTAGCTGCCGCCCCTCCTGCTTCTGTCACCCGGATCGGCTCGATCCTGGGGCTGGAAAGGCCGGAAGGAGGGGGGTCTCGGGTACCTGGGCGGGAAAGGAAACTGGTAGAAAGGTCGTGAGGAGCCTCTCCGAAAGGGCTGTGCTCTTGAGTCTGACCTACGGAAAAGGGGGGGAAGAAATTTTTTCTTGCTTCTGGTTTCTGATAGAAATGGCTCCAGGACGGTGCCGAATAATTTGTCCCCTTTTATGGGGGTGGTGGCCAGCTTAAACTTGTTTTTTATGTCCGCCTGCCAGTGCTTGAGCCAGAGCAGGCGGCGAGCTGTAACATGAGAGGATATTGCTCGGGCAGAGAACTTAACCGCGTGGTATGTGGCGTCGGCCGAGAATTCTGCCGCAGCCATAAATTTTGCTATGTCCTGGTGTGCCCTTGTGTTAGAGGGGGGGACATGCTGCCTCAGTTGATGGAGCCACCGGATCGAAGACCTGGTGAAGAAGGAAGCGGTAGTGGCCGATCTAATGGCCCAGGTGTCCGCTTGGTGAGCTCTACGTAAAGCAAGCTCGGACCTCTTGTCCTCAGGCTTCAGGACCTCCAGGGGATCACTGGGGGAGGACGATGATGCCAAACCAACGATGGGCTCATCTACCTCGGGAGTGTTAAGCAGGTTGCAGAAGCTCGACTCAAGGTTAAAGAACCTCCTGTCCTGGCTGGATGGGGCAGGGGGGGCCCTTGTGGAGTCGAAGTGGTTTGAGACTAAGTCATTAAAAATGGGTGGGGCCGGGATCACCTCCACCTCCACCACAGGCTGCCTAAAGATGGCGTCCTCCTGTCCCTCTGCTGGGGAAGGGAGAGCCGAGGAGGACTGTACAGACAGGCCAGAAATGTTCCTGGCCTTAAATAGAAGTGATTTAAATATGTGCGGCTTGAACAGGCCCACAAAGGTGGGTTGATCCGGGGTGAGGCCCTCGTCCTCGGACATGTCCCCCTCCATAGGATCTATCTCTGATAGGGGCTCCCCTTGGTGCGTAGACCCCCATTCCAATTCATCCTCCTCCCCGAACCGATCTAGGTCTTCCATGGCCTCCTCCAGATCCGTTTTTGGGAGAGAACTGCCCTCCTGTAAAGGTACCTGACCAAAAGTGGGGTCTGATCTAGGCGAGGACCTGACTGATGGCGAGTCGTGTTCGGGTGCCATTGAGGGAGGACCAGACCTGGACATCTGTTGCAAGCCCTCTGCAATCCCCTGGCGAATAGCCCGTTCCATCCATGCCTGCATGTGTGCAGGGATCTCAACTGTGGTGACCTCCTCATGGTGCAGACCAGCGGCTGTGGGCGTAAATGTTGCTTCCAGCGTCCACCTGGTCATTGGTCCGGGAACCTGGTGTCCCTGGGATGGTCTGCACCTGGACAGGGAAGAGCAATCTGGAGGGGGGGTGTCTGGAGGTAGAGGGAGCAGAGGGTGGGGGGGTTGGAAATACCGGTTGTATCTCTCTAGATCGTCTGTCAAATTCTTTCTCCAGTGCCCTATGACGTCTTAGAGCGTCCCTCTGAGAAGCTTTGGAAGTTTCTGTAGGGGCTTCCTTAGCCTGTTTGCGCAGGTGGTAGGATTTAGATTTGGCCTTCAAAGAAGGGCCTTTAGCGGAATTGTCATCTGCCATTGTAGAGGAAAGGACTGTAATACAAATGTAAAGGCGGTTGGCTCGCCAAGGGTTCGACCTACAACAAAGGCCGGGTGTCCTTTCACTGGCCCGCACCCCCTTTTGGAATTTTAAATGTATATAAACTAATATTATTATTAATACCTTTATGCCTAAGTGTACAATCAAGATATATAAGCCAAACAGTGTTGGCAACGTGAAATAGCCAAATATTGATAAGATGTAAATATATATATATGCAAATACGTATATCTATCTATCTATCTATCTATCTATCTATCTATCTATCTATCTATCTACCTATCTATCTAATTGTGTATGTAAATATATTTAGATATCTATGTAATGATAAATATTACTATTAGTATTATTATTATTTACAATATTTTATCCAAGGTCTGGTTGGAGCTCCCAGGAAGGAGTGACCCCAGGAATTGCTGTTAATATTGCCAATGTGCCAAATAAAATGTCTGAGGCTGGAGTGAGGCCTCGGCAGCTGGAGCTCCCAGGCAACAACCGGGAGGGATAGGCTGCTATTTCCTGCCCTGAGCGTGCTGCGGAAAGCCAACAAGTTTGCCAATTCCCCTAAATCTCTGATAGCTCTCACAGGCTGGAAGGCCTATAATTAGAGCTAGTCCCTTCGCAGCTCAATGAGGCCTCTAAAAGTGGCGCCCGACACGTGGCGGCACCCAAAATGGCGGCCGCCCATGCTCCCTTACTCACGGGCTGCTCAGGGCCAAAATCAGCCTCTCCGGCACGTCTAGGGACCGAGAGAGGCAGCCAGGTGATTTTCACCCCTTCCTGGGGCGATCGGCATTTCCGGTGGGGGGGAACACCAGCTGTGCTATTACAGCGCGATCAAATAAAGCCGCTATGAGTGCGGCGTAGAAAAGCAGCAGGAAGAGGATCGAATTGGGGGGGGGGATTGGCGCCGGAGCGCGGAAGCCGCCCGCTGTGCAGCCCCCCTGGGGGCGAAGAAACGCACTCCCCTGTTAAATCACTATCCCAATGCGCTTAGAGGCTAAGGAGAACTGGGGCAATGATAATCAAACCTGATGAAAAAAAGAGCTCTTGAATCGGCCAAGGAGTGGTGAAGTACACAGCCTACTCTCACGAAGGCTGAGCGTAAACTGGGGAATGCAAGGGAGCCACGTGACGGAGGGCGGAGCATTCCTCAGTAATTAAGCTCAGCCTTCAACAACGCAGACTGAAGCACCTCCCACTCTCTGGATGATCCGACCGGCTCTCAGGAGAATCTCTTATCCAGTTTTATATCATGCAGAACTTCTGACAGCAGCGAAGGGTTAACTTTTGATTTGTTTATACCTCTTATAGCTATCTTAATACAGGTACTTCCTAAAACTTAGATATTCCCCCCCACAATCTCAAGTGACATACCTGACTATCAATATTTTGCAATATTTCTCTGTAATTTTAAGTAATCAGTCAAGTTACCCATAGCTGTTTTTAGATTCAAAATAAGGAAAGATTGCAATAAACAATATTTTAAATTGAGAAGTTCACATTCCTGGACAAATTTTATTTTAGCCTCACCAATTGGCGCTTCAGTAAACAGATGTTTCATTTGTTGTCAAACAAACCACTGCAATTCTTCTGTGCATGAATGTCTGCAATGGTAGCCATTACACTTTCTCAAATATAAAAACGTTGGAGACTTCTGCTATAAAAATAGTTTTCTACTCTTTGTGAAACAAGTAGTATTACTTAGCCCTCTCTTATACTGAGATGGGTTTCAGCACTATCACACAAAACCTTTGTTATAAAGCAAAACATTTATAGCACAAAATAATTTTAGTATGAAGGGAATTTCTAACAAAGATATTTCATTCAGATAACAAATAGATTAAGATGGACCTGCCATGTCATTTGGACAGTCGAGTTCTTCTTATTTCCCATCTTTATGGTTTGTAACCTTTTTTTAGAAAAACCATTCTTTCAGCTACATTTTTCTTAAAAATAAGGACTTTTGTACAGAACACTATTTAATATATGGATTTTTGCAAAGTACTGCCCTTACTAGTATATATTGTTGTGTTTGTGATGTTGTGTAAGGCTTTGTTGTTTAAAAAGATCATGATTTTGCATACCAAAATCATTTTGGTTCATACTTTGGCTCTGGAAGGACAAGTTAGGGCAGTGTGCAGACAAATGTAAATCAAACACATTTTTCTTCCCCCCCCCTCCCCACGCCAAGGTGCCAGCTTAAGGGAAAAGAAACTAGTGCTCAGCCTAGAAATTAACCAACTATAGCTCAGTTTCATGAAATCATATCCAACATCCTCCTACACCGCCAGAAGGCTTGGCTAACAGCAAGAACACAGCAGGAGAGGCATATTTTAAAAAGTCTCCATTCACCAGCCGCCTGCTGTGGCATTATGGATGGTGTGTGCTCTGGCAGGCCTCAGAATTGGAGACTAACATAGCAACCTTTATTTAGAATTAAAGGGGCAGAATTAATCAGACAGATTTGTCCTTCCCCGTGCAAGGAAACTGCTTGCCAGTACTCTACTGAGAGGGAGGCAAGGAAAGTGGACAAAGAGTTTGGCACTTCTCTTCAATGAGAAATGCCAACCAATAGGATCGGTGAACAAACAGCAACTGGAACTTTCGGCTGCAGGCAAGCAATGGAGCTAATCCATCAAGGAAAGGAAGAAGAGAACTTAAAACTCTCTCGCCTAGCATTGCAAGAGTAAAGACAGGGTTGGAGTTTTTTGGGGGTCATATTAATGGAAAACAAAGATTTCACAGAAATATGGCTCACTGGGCAACATACCAGTTATGATGAAAATATTCAAGCATGGAAAATCAAAAAAATGTTGGATTATTAGTTGGCTTGAAGCATTCTATGGCTTCAAAATTTTGACTTTGTTTTGTAGGTACCACACTGATCCATGAAGGTTGCATGAGAAATATATCAAGTATATCAATATATAGTATCAAGTAAAGAAATACATCAAGTAATATTCCAAGTATATATTTCCTTAGATGCAGTCATTTAACATACCCATTACACATAAGATAGGTTTTAGGGCAAATCACAAGAGGTCTTTCAAGAAGATGATGGATAAAAGTAAGACATGTACCACCTGCAAGGTTGCTCCTCTGCTTTGGAACTGCCTTTTTGCCCCTCTGTTGGCATGTTAGAAATACCAAGGCAAAGGAAAACCTCTCAAATGGAGATGTAACTAGTCTGTCCTGGAAAGAAGAAATGATAGAAGAGAATATATGTGGTTCAGGATTGGAAGTGTGGAGTTCTTGGTTGCTCTCTGAGTGTACCTGTCCACTTTCAGACGTGGAGCAAATCTCACTGTTATTCACATTGGTGATGTTGTTTACCAGTTGGGTAAAGTAACAAGCAGCCAAACTCAAAAGGCACCAAAGACTCTGCAAGAAACAAAACAATAATTTCCTACTTTGCATGCCCTATTCATATGATTTGTGTATATGAAAGAGATTATTTCTTTCCCTAAATATGTATTATTTTAAATGATAAGGGGTGAAATCACAAAGAAAGAGAGAGGAGATGGTGAAAGAAATTTGAAAGTATCTTTGAGTTTCTCTGGATGTTTTGGCAACAGATCAAAAGAAAAGATTCCTTCTGCTATCAGAATGCATTATGATCTTATTTTATTTTTCTCTTTTTAATGGATTTTCTTCCTGACTATAATAATTTTTTTTAAAAAATTTGAAGGAGTGGTAGAAAACAGTACAATAACTGAAATAGAAACAAGTATTCAATGCCCCTTTTAAACCTTGGTGAATTTTAGGATTTTTTACTCTAAAAGTCACATTTAGAAGCATATTTCTCCATCTAATAGATGCTCTCTGAAGAAGGAGAACAGCTACCCTGTTTCTCCAACAATACAGCCTCCCCCAATAGGAAGTCCCAGCATGTTTTATAGGCATGAAATGAAATTAAGCCCCCCCCCTCAAATTAAGGCCTATATTAAAACATGCGAAATGGGGGGAATGGTGGGGGGGCTTGCCGTTAGGAAGTACTTTTGTTGCACACCCAGATATGGTGCTGCCTACGTTGACCCCGATACGAAGTGCCCCACCAACTCCAAGGTCAACATCCAAGCCATCACCGCCCGCCCGAAGATGCAAGGGGGGGGGGGAATTAAGTCACCCCCGAAAAGACGGCCTAGCCATTTTTTCAGGGCTCAAAAAAAAAAAAAAAAAGATTATATGAGAAACATGGTAGATGTTTCCCTATCAGAAACATCTGATAGGCTGCAAATAAGAAGCTATTTTTAAAACTATTGTTACCAAAATTATCTTGTAATGCTATCATGGAAAATAGAATAAATGTAACACACTATAACTCTATGGTTATAGAGAATTATTTTATTTAGCATATGGCAAATACATGGACTTACAGTGCTTCAAATGTTAATGTTCAATCCATCCAGCCATTCAAGGACAGGGTGGTCTATGTTGAAAAAAATCAGACATAGGGCCAGTGTAAGCTCTTGATGGACATTTGGACACAATGTGACAGATATTTTATCGAGAAGCACCACAGCCACTAATTTTCAGTTAATTCTCTGCTCTTTATGGCATGCCTGCCACTTACCAACCCAGTACGAAGCATGTATTCTCTTTTGCAGATTCATCTAGCAAATTAGTTACCAAAAACAATCTAGACAGCCATAAAGATTTACTACCTGGAAAATGGAGGACATGTAAAGAATAATAAGCCATTGGCAATATCATTTATAATGAAGGAAATCTTACTGGTTTTCCATTATATTTATTCGTTATTTTGGAGTTCTCATTGACCAAAGAACTCTGTAGACTGATTACATAAAATACAGAGAATAAAATCCAAAGGATTGATAGTCAGGTATGCCAGAAGCTTGGTTGTTTCTGTTTCTGACCTTGGGCAGACAAACTTGTTACAGCATGAAAGACACCACAAGAATGCAGCAATTTGCTTTTCTTTACTTTTATAATGCCAACAGCCTGAATGAAGGCTTTTTGTGCAGTCTTTTTCAACTTGGTCTCGTCAAATTGATTGAGATTAGGATTCCAAGGACTCCAAACTACTGAAACTACTGATGATTGAGCCAACTGGAGCTGTATTCTAAGAAACCTGGAGGTTAAAAAAAAGTCTATATTCTTGGGAATAACAAAGGTACTTCCAATTCTATTAAAGGCATTTTATCAGCCCCCATTAGGATTTCCAATTATTTTAGAGGTATCTTCCTAACATTCTCTTTAAATTGTATATTGCAAATAAGCAGGAAACAATTGTATTAGATCAGTAAGGATTTCAAAATCTTAAGGATGATACCATTCCCAATCCACAGTTTGACATTCTAATGTTGATCTTATATCCTGCTATTTTTTTAGCCCACCCACAGGCAAAAATAAGTTGACAGAAAGCCTCATCTGTTTTAAATCAGCTGTAGATCTGTGGCTGTAGATGAAAGCCAAATCTAACATTCATCGTGGCTGGGGATTAAGCCATTGGCTCTACTTGCTAAACCACTGCTTTATTCAAGCAACTCTCTTCTCTCCCCCCTCTCCCCATTATTTTATTCCTGATTTGGTTGGTTGGCTTTAGGTCCTGAGAACAACAATGACAAGCGCCAAATACTGCATCCTTCTTTTGCAGGTTTTGGAGGTACTTGTTACTACCATTCTACTGAAGTATTTTAATGCTGTCATATTCAATAGCTAAGTATAGTTTTCATTTTCCCATGTGCATTTTAGAGCAGCTTTTTAAACAATTGTTTCTGTAATTCTTTTAATTACCAAATTATTGTTTTAACTTCTACCATTAGCTTGAGGAAATACAGCATATCAACAGTTTCATAATTACAGAAGAATTTGCTAGTGTGATTAGTACCAGCAATGTTCCACTGGCTTGAACTTTATTTTAATAGTTTTTTTCTTCCCTTTATATGAGCTCTCTCTGCTTGTATTGGCAGATATAATTTGATATTATGTCCCTCACTGATTTGGAATTGTGTTCCAGGACAGTTCCTTCACCCAGACACTTTCTAAGCATTCACTTCTGGCAACGGTTCAAGTCCATCACATTGTAGAAAATGGTTGAATTAAAGTTCCAACTTACAATATTAGAAAGGATAAACACTTGTTTAGTTCCCTTATAGTGCAGTTGCAATGTTGCTGGGGTGGCTTTATGTGAAAAGGCCAAATAAACACGCCAATGTTCTCATTAAGGACAAAAAAAAAATCCCAGAGCTAATGTATTTACAAAGTTGTCAGGTGGCCACTGGCAACTGTACAAAGGGATAACTAGACAATGCCCAATCTTCTTTCAAAAGCTCTTTACAAAGGGAGCCTTTATGCTCCGTTACACCTAACCAGGCATATTAGAAAATTAGCTGAGTCTTGGTTCTTACTCACATCAAGACAAGATAATCATACTTTTTATTTATCCCCACTCTCTTTGCACTGAAAAATGATTTTGTTATGATATAATACAAACAGTAAACTTCAAACACAAGTAAAATATATTTGCATGTGTTTGTATCAATTTAACAGACTGGGATATTTTAAAATATGTTCTACTTATAAATTGGGCTGTTAACAGATAGATACCTAATTTCCTTACATGGCTAAAACAACAGAATTGTGACTCAGTAGCAATCTGCTTTCCCTAATTTGGAAACGAGGACAATAGGTCATTACTTATTTTCTCTGGATTTTGCAATCTTTGTGGATCTCAGAGAAGAGTTTATGTGCACTACTGGAATGTTTCTCCTCTTATTTTCACGTCTATATTTTCTATTCCAATGACTTCTTGTCGTGTCGTCGGAAATGATGCCAGGAGTCGGTGACTTAATATCAAAGCAGTTTGTGGTCGGTGATGATGGTAAATGTCCGGCCGTAGAGGTACTCGTGAAATCTTTTTACTGCGGTGACGATAGCCAGAGCCTCTTTGTCCAGCTGGCTGTAGTTCCGCTCCGGTTTAGTGAGAGTCCTTGAAAAGAACGCGATGGGTGCTTCTTTTCTGTCGGGGAGAGTGTGGCTGAGGACAGCGCCGACGCCGAAGGGTGATGCGTCGCATGTGACGGCTAGTGGTAGGGTCTCGTTGTACTGGATAAGGACGGCATCCGAAGTGAGGAGGTCCTTTGTTTTCTTGAAGGCGGCTTCCTCGCGTTTCCCCCAAGTCCAGGTCGCCACCTTGTCCAAAAGCCTATGCAAAGGCTCCGCCGCCGTCGCCTTTTGGGGCAGGAAGACATTATAAAAGTTAAGCAGCCCCAGAAACGCCTGCAGTTCTGTCTTCGACTTGGGTGTGGGGGCTTCTTTGATGGCTTTGATCTTTTGGTTGGTGGGGTGAATGCCGTGACGGTCTAGGAGATATCCTAGGAATTCAACCCGTTCCGTGTATAATTGGCATTTTTCCCTCTTTACTTTGAGCCCGGTCTTTTTGAATTTGGTTAGGACCTCCCTTAGGCGACTCTCTAGTTCGGCCTGGTTGGTTGCCGACACTACGACGTCGTCGAAGTAAGGTACCACCCCCTTGATGCCTTGTAACAGCCTTTCCATTAGTCTTTGGAATATTCCAGGCGCCACGCTGACTCCGAATTGGAGCCGGTTGCATTTAAATGCTCCCCGGTGGGTGACTATGGTTTGCGCTTCTGCCGTTTCCTCGTCGACCAGCAATTGTTGGTATGCCTGGGCGAGGTCAAGTTTAGCGAAAACCTTGCCCCCTCCCAGTGAATGTAGTAGGTGTTGCACTACTGGGACGGGGTAAGTGCTTTGCTGCAAGGTGCCATTTAGGGTGGCCTTATAGTCCCCACAGATTCTCACCGACCCATCAGGCTTGATCGGGGTGATTATGGGGGTCTCCCACTGGGCGTGGTCTATGGGTTGTAGGACCCCTTGCTTGACGAGCTTGTCAATTTGCTTGTCAATCTTGGGTTTAAGCGCGAATGGTACCCGCCTTGGTTTTAGGCGTTTTGGGGGGACGTTTGGGTCTAGGCTGAATGATATAGGGGGCCCTCGGTACTTGCCTAGGTTTCTGTCGAACACCTCTTGGAATTCCCGGGCTAGTTGTTGCTCCCAGTTGTCGTCGGCAATGTGGTCGATGCCCGTGACTGCGATGCCGAGCGGTGCGAACCATTCTAGTCCCTAGTAGGCTTGGGTGGTCGCGATCGACGATGGTCAGGGGAAGCCTTTCGGTGCGCCCTTTGTAGGTTACCTTGAATTGTCCGGTTCCGACTACAGGGATGCGGTTTCCCTGGTAGTCTTTCACGATTAGTCTCTGGTTGTCTAGGCCTTTTCTCTGGATGGTAGGCACCAAGCGTTTTATTTCTTGCCATGCTACCATGGAGAGGTAGGACCCGGAGTCCACCTCCATTTTACATGGCTCGTCTTCGATGCCTACTTCCACGTAGACCTTCCGGGCGTCGTTGGTTGTGGCGTGGCCGATGGTGACTGTCTGATGGGTCTCCTCTCTTCGCCGGGTCTTGCCGCCTCGTAGGGATCGTCCGTTCCGGTCCCATCTGTTGTCAGCGAGGCGATCTCTGGTCCGGGGTGGTGTGCTCTCTCGTCTCCGTTCGCTCTGGTCCCATCATGTAGGGCTGCGGTTCTTTTTGAGACGGCAGACGCGGGCGATGTGTCCTTTCTTGTCGCAATGCCGGCAGATTGAATCGAAGAACCGGCATTCGGACCTGGGGTGGTCGCCTCCGCAACCGGCACAGGTGGTCCTCGACTTACGACCCCGCCAGTTCCGTGGGTCGCGACCTGCCTGGAGACGGTGGATTTCCTCCTCCTCGTCGGAAGTGCCCGATGCTGAGTGGATGTCACCCTGGTGGGTGGTCGTCTCAGGTTGGGCCTTGGTTGACCTTGCAGGGTGGTTGTTCCCGCTGCAGTCCCCGGCGTTCGGTCGGCGCATGCGGTCGGCGGATTTTCGGGTAGCTTCGGCAGCTGTGGCTTCGGTGAGGGTATCTGCGAGGGTGATGTTGCCCTTGGCCATCAGCTGACTCTGGAGAACGGGGTCCCAAAGGCCAAGCACAATTCGGTCTCGCAGGGCTTCGTTCATGTTGTCGAATTCGCACAGCCCCCCTAGGCGTCGTAGTTCTGCAACAAAGTCGCTGAAACTCTCACCCGACCGTTGGTCCCGACGGTAGAACTCGTGTCATCGGATGAGGATGGGCACGGCTGGAGCGTAGTGTCGCCGGAGTATTGGCTCGAGGACGTTCCAGTCCATCGTGGTCACGTCGGCAGGTTTGGCAAGCGCTTTGGCCATCTTAAACACTGCGGCCCCGCAGTGGGTCAGGAAGACGGCTCGCTTCTTTGGGCCGGTGGCGTCCTTCAGGTCGCTGCATTCGAGGAACATGCGGAATCTGGCTGAGTACGATTCCCAGTCCTCGCTGGCGGGGTTGAAGGGTGCGGGAGGCGCGATGTTTGCCATCGTGGAGTTTCATCTGGCTTCCACTGGACACGTGCTTCGGTTCAGGATCAGAATCCCACCCTCGTCACCAGTGTCGTGTCGTCGGAAATGATGCCAGGAGTCGGTGACTTAATATCAAGCTCTTTTATTGAGTCAGGAACTGAACTCGGGCTAAAGGAAAAACTCGTGGCTTTTTATTTCCAAGCCGCAGCGGCCGTGGCCAATGGCACCGCTTTGAATCTCCCGCGATTCGAATGGACCAATCGCGGGAGATTCTTAGCGAGCCAATCGGTGCGGCTCGCCTAGCCAGAGTGCCCCGCGCTTTGGCCAATCAAAGCGCGGGGATCTCAAGAATGCTAATGAGGGGACAAAACACTTCTTGCTTGGATGATCCAGACTACAATGCTGTTTTCCCTGTTTTGTAGCCAATTCTAACACCATCCCAAGAGAATCATGATGGTTGGATGAATGAGATTAGGTTCTTGGCAAGCAATGGAAACAGTCTTGCCACTAAGCCAGAGGGCTAATGTAACAAACTGTTCAGGTACTTCTGGAGTGAAGTCAATCTCAATTCAAAGACTTCATAAAGAAACTTATTTTATTGCAGAAGAACCAAACATGCTGAAGTAGTAGGAATTCAGTTCAGTTGAAATAATATTTAGAATTCATTTTTTGATGATTCAGTCTAGAAAGTTATCAAAGATGAAGCAATACCATACAGGAAGCAATATTGTATAAAAAGTCCCTTGCATAACAAATGTGGGATTATCCAACTTGTCCCAAAATGGTCATTCCAGGTAAATTGAGCCGACAATTTTCAGTCAATACAGCAGTTCTTCAAGCTATAATTTCAACATTTCAGCTGAATACTTCAGCTGGAGAAGACTGATCCAAGAGAACCAATGTTTCTTTAAGCTGCTAACATTTTCATAGCAGACGAAGTAGCTTTTTGTTAACATTTAGGCTAATTTTACAGAGATCAATTTGGAATTCCCATAATATCCCATCAAAACCATATTAGGAAAACAACATCTATGTTATACTGAGTCAGACTTCTGTCCTTATTTAAATATTGTTCCACAGTAACTGAAGCACAGCAGGCTATAAGCCATTTGCATCAAAATAAATAAAAAGGCTCAAGTGCTATCTACTTTTCTTCAGTTAAAGCAAGCTAAAAATTTTCTTCATAAAAATCTCAAAAAACTGCTGCCAGCCAATATAAAATGATGAAAATTCTGATTCAATATAAGGCAAACTTCCAGCTCTCCAGAATTTCAGACAAGATCTTCTCCAGTCTTGCTGGAAATTTCAAGAGACAAACCTGTGTTCCTTACCACTGAGCTACAGAAATGTAGTAGCACCAGTATACCACCAACACAAGCTTTGAAAGGGTGTAGCTTTGAAAGGGTGCTGCTGGTACATGTACTTGTAAAGTTTTATGGCCTTTATGTGTAATGCAAATCAGATGCTAACCCCAGGATCCACAGCGCAAGGAATGAATGGATTCCTTATGGCTAATGTGCAATGAGTGAAGATGCTCATGCATAGAACACCCAACAATTTGCATTGGCTCAAAATACTGCAATCCCATAAAGCTAAGCAATCCAAGGCAGACAATATTATCCATTCAGAAAGGAATTAGTGCTGCACATGCCAGCACAGTACATTTACCTCTGGAAAAACTGCTTTACTAGCAGAGGTCAAGGGTAAGAATCTTGGGTGTATTATTCAGCAAAAGGATTAAATGAAAAGGAATCAAATTCCCACAAGCATCACAAAGAAGAAGAAAAAAAGAACACTGAAAATTTACCACCTCTGTAGAGGAAAATCTTTTTCTCCTGGATCACTGGATGAAATCTCCATCAGTTTATTCCCAATGTATTTGAAAAACGGTCATGTAATCTCCCCTCCTCCAATGCTATAAATGTATTTTTAATAAAGGTATCTGTTATTGCATTCCATTTATTCTTAATATCAAATATTTACAAAATCTCTGTGGATCTCTGGGCATGCATAGATAATTTTGAAAAAGTATGTCTAATTTTTCCTATACAGAGATACATTTCATAATTGATATTGGTTTTATTTTTTCAGTGCAGAATTAAGCCATACAAATGGTTTAGGCAGCAAAGCTTCAAGGGATTTCAATTATGGATTTCTATAAAGCGTATTTTGATATAGGTATGCTTACTGACAAATTAACAAGAACATATTAGCTATTAAATATGATATTAATAGAATTTGTATCTGCTCAAACTTAACTAGTTAATTTACTGTGTTTAGAGAAAAAATACAATTTATGCAAATATATACAACAAAAATTATTCTCATTATTGCAACCCAAAAAAAGTTAACATGTGGGTGAAACTCTAAGAGGAGGAAGAATCACATACTTCCATCACTGATTCCAGCCCTGTTCAATGGTGGTAATTTGCTGCTGGAGCATCTTTAATAAATGACAGTTTTTAGGCACCACTTTTAGAAGAACTGAAAATGGAACTTAAAAAGTACAAAGAAGATGCACAAGAAGGGAGAGGTTCTTTTGGCTTCATATTTCAACTCTTAGAAATGAAGATCTGGAACTATGAGAAACAACAAGAAACGCTTGCAGGATAAGAAGATTGGGACAAAGAAGAAGCCATCTTTAATGATCAAGTAATTTTATGTGGGGGAGGAAGGAAAGAGGGGAAAGAGAATGAAAAGTTTAAGATTTGAAAAAACAACCAAAAAAAGAATAGTTTGAAAAATAAGTATAATATTAGAAAGCAACAGGATAGGGGATTAAAGAAGAGAGAATTAGAAGTAGAGACAAGGGGGCAAAAAGGGGAGGGGGAAGAAGAGGAGGAAGAAGGAAAGGAAAAGAAGTTATAAAGGACAGAAACAAGATATAGAGAAACAGGGAAAAGGTATAAGAATTGAAAGTATAAGCCTGTTTAGATATAATGGGTGAAAACTTAATTGTAAAAGGGATTCTGCAAAGGTACATAAGATGGTATTGTTATATTACAAATAGAAATAATTTTAGAAAATATGATTAAAATGATGAATAAAATATTTATTGTAATCTAGTGGAATGTTTGTTAATAAATAAATGAAATAAAGTGAATGAGAGAATTAAATTAGGAAAGGATGGGAACATTTTAATTATTATTAATGATTTATAAAATATAAGTGAAGAGAAATAGGGGGTGGGGAGAATAAATTATGGAAAGTTTATAAGTGTTCCCAAGGAAGTATGATATTTAATTGAAAAGAAATGTTAAAGATGCTAAGATTTTAATGAATATTAATGATAGAATTGAATTGGAATGGAATGAGTGCTTTGTTTACACACACACACACACACACAAACACACATATATATATATAATCTTTTTTTAAGAATATAGTTTGTATTTTAAGAATGTACCAAGCAGAATTTGATTGGAAGTTATGTATTATATTGAATGTTATAATCTTAAAGATATACATTGAAGCTTAAATAAGAGTTGAATGGATAAAATTAAAAGATATAAAGGTGTCATACTCCAATTAGTAACTACAGGGGAAAATTTGTTTAATGAGAAAAGATAATATGAAATTGAAACAGGACAGACAAAAGTATAAATATAATAATTTGATTGAGATGAGATAATTAAAATAAAATTGAGAAACTTAAAAGAGGGGGAAAACTATGTAGAAAATATAAAATGGTAATAAGATATGGAATAGAACACAAAAATGAACATGAAATTGAATTTGTGTCTGTATGAAGAAGTGATAACCCGGGACCATGCTATTTTCAAAGAAAGATGTTTTATTTGTATTATGTTTTTTTTTGTGAAAACCCAAATAAATTTTTCAATAAATAAATAAATAAATGACAGTTTACCCTCTGCTTAATAGAAAGTCTGTAAGTTTCCAAGACAGCTTGTTCCATTGCTGCTGAACAGTTCCTATTACCAGAAAGTTCTTCCTAACGCTTAGTGTAAATTTCTTTGCTTTTAACTTGATTTTGCCATACTCTCCCACTGCATCAGAAAACTAAATTCATCTTTATATATAGTAGCTTTCAAATATCTTTAGGAGGCTGTAACTCCTCTGATTCTATGATACTTATTCTCATCTTCTGGTATAGAATCTTCATTGTATAAAGCTACTTCCTCCACAATTTTTAAAATTTCAAATTACTCATTTGTTACCACAAACAAAAAAGTCTATAGTTAAACTGTTCTTGCTCTTTTTTCTTCTTTCTCTTTTCTCCAACTGCTTTGCTCTGGTACAACATATGGATAAGGATTACTCAAAACTAACATAGTCAAGAGGAAAAAACTATTGTTCAAGAGGAACCGCCTTCAAAATAGGATTTAAACTGTTCCATCTTAAATGTTTGACCCAAATGATTCTTTTGCCTGACTTTTCAATAAGCATTTAGTCAAACAAATAAGCAGATTATCAAATAACACAAATGAGATTAGCGATTAGGTTGCACTATAACTGGATGGTGTGTGTGTGTGTGTGTGTGTGTGTGTGTGTGTGAGAGAGAGAGAGAGAGAGAGAGAGAGAGAGAGAGAGAGAGAGAGAGAGAGAGAGAGAGAGAGAGAGAGAGCAGTGTCTCTTTCTAGAACTAATGAAATTTAGAATCTAATAATCTCTGCTCATTAAATAGTGATGCTTTTTATGGAGTTTATAAAATTTGTTATTTGATTAAATGTTTTGATTGTTTTGATAAACACTAAATAACTTTCACCTTTAATTCTCATTTCTCCACAATTATAAGTGCATTGTTATGTACTTAGTACATAAGTATTACATTCGTTAAAGAAAAAAATATCTAACCAAGCATATACTTCCAAGATATTGATATACAGCAAAAGGATTTCACAATTCATACTTCAAAATGCTCTCAACGAGAGTATTGTAACGAGATGAAACCAAATAAATGTAAACATAATTTATGTGATCCTCATTTTGGATGAACTTACATAGTAGGTGAATTGATACAACTTTTTTTTCTACATTTATCGAAGGTCTTCATTCCAAAGTTCATTATTCAAAAGATATTTCAAAATACTTTAACAATCATTTATTTTATCTTAAATTTATTTGTAATTTTCCATATTGTTAGGGTAGAGGTCTTGCTGGGGTTCTTCCAAAGAGGCCTCTTCAAGGGTAGTAATGCCAGTGAAAAAATATGGGGGCATACCTTTTCTTCATCACCTACAGTATATTTCTCGCCAATTGCCAAATAGGCTTGTTGAAAGCTTTTGGGGTCCTTAGAACATCTATTTCATATTTTCATCTTTATAGACTTTTTTGTTAAAAGGAAAAAAGAGAGGGAGGAAAAGGTAGGTAGGACAGTTCATGACAATGATGAATGCACTCTAAAGAACTCAGGGAACTAGGTAAGAAGATAACATTATACAGGTAGTCCTTGCTTAATGACTATTTATTGAGCAACCATTCAAAGTTACAACACTGAAAATCATACTGTATCTTTATCAAGATAGTCAGTATAATGTATTATTTGCAACTGGCAAAGGGGATTTTAAAATCAAGAGTTCTCATTCATTGAAGACTTAAAGAATTCTCAACAGAAATCAAGGGTTGACTGCATCAGACAGTAAGTAGATTCAAAAGGCAGACACCACAGCATACTGAAAATGATCAGCTACCAAACCAATTCTTCCCAGTACATTTCAAAGATGTGTTCATCTATGAGAAAGAGAAATGCATGGGCCACAATCTAAATGGACATGGTATACATTCTGTTAGTAAATGTATCATGTTCAAATTTTAATTTGCTGTCTCCCAGAATATATCACAACAGATTATTCTTTCTGGCATGTATCAGAATAAGTATTGTTTTTTTAGTTCTGCTAATGATGGAAATGTTATCTTTGACAAGCTAATATCCTACAGAAGAAAGCTACAAAAAACATCCTTACCATTCATCTTCATCCTCTAAATTCATTTTACTACTGAAATAATCAATTTTCATCCTCAGGGCAGGGTTCAAATTAAAGATAATCATTTTTGGTAAGAAAAAAAACCTAAGATGCTCTTGTTGCTCTCTGAGCTTGTTTGTTTTCTTGCTGACATTTCATTATAAAAACTAGGTAATATCATTAGTGCTAGTCATGTTACCTAATTTGGGTAATGGAACAACTGCAAGAAAACAACCAAGCTCAAGGACCCCTCATTTCAATTGTGAGCTACAAATATTCTCCGTCATTGGAAACAACTAAAGTAGATTTCAGGTTTTACTAAGTTACACTTTCTTATATTATATCCATTAATTGGTTTCTACATTGAGTTTTATTGCCAGACTATATGTATAAACACAACAAATAAATTATTTGACTAGCTGCTCCTATCTCTTTAGTTATATTATCCTTGATTATATTGTTATACAGTATAAAACATCTTGTTCATTCTTGGCACAAGGTAAAACTTTTGCCAACAAAGTGAAGCCTTGAATACCTATTCAATTCCAAGTTGAAAAATAATATTGTTGTTTAAGTAGGCACAAAGTTTCACCTGTCTACAGTGGCCTTTTAGTCTACTGAAAGAAGAATTGAGGGAAATTGTTTGATGACTCTGGTCCAAATCCAAGGAACTAATGGTATTAAGATAAGACATAATCTTTCTCTTTTCTGTTCCAGCTTAACTTATGTTGCAAACAGCACAAATGAAAAGAAGAATTGGATGACACTTAAATTACCGGGGGGGGGGGGGGAGGGGGAGAGAGAGATGAAAATAGGGGAATCTTCTCTGTAGCTAGAAATTATCTGATGCATGTAAGGCACATACTCAAAAATAGTCCCCTGATTAGTTTGCTGGAACTATAGCCAAAGGGACAGTCCAGTATTCATATGTTTGAAAGATCTTAAAAATTTATAGGGTTATTTTTTCTTTAAAAGCTCTTTAGAAAAATGTACGGAAAAACATGACTCTACACATAAGGATAAGAAATAGAAGTGATGAACTAAAAGAATGGCTCTTGGGTTCTGATCATTCCTTTTACAGAGTAAAAAAAACACCTCGATATTTTTGCAGAGTTACTCTTCTAATATGGAATTCATTCTAGTTGGTTGTGTGTCAGTAGGAGACAGGCCAAAACAGACAATGTACCTGTACAAAATGTTGCATGAAATAATTAAAAGTGATTGACTATCCCCCATCCTGCAAAAAACAAAACAAAAGCTGAACATGTTGAGTAGCTTGAAAGAACCTCAGAACGTTTCAATTAAAAAACAAAACAAAACAAAAACACAAATCCAGAGGTGGAAGAGAAGAACTGCCAACATGTTGGGATTCCAGTTCTCAGGTGGGAGAAGAGATGGTAACCTGGCACTGGGAACCAGGATTGCACTGGAATGAAATTGGGACAGAGACAGAAGAATAGTACCAATAAAGATTTTGATTTCATGTGCATATTTGCAATGCCAGGACTTTATTCCATGGCTATTTTCCAGTTTATTTCAAAAAGTTGGTATAAATTAAGCCCTTGCAACAGTTATCTTAGAGATAATTTTTATGCATAATGCCTTCCCAGGCTATGTGGCATTTTTTAATTCATTTTTTGCTTCCACATTTTAAAAATGGCATTGTTGCCTGCCTTGATTTACTGGGTACCACCTTTGCAGCTTTTAGAAGAAAAGCTGGATATAAAAATCCTAATTAGAGCTAGGAAAAGAAACCTTTGTTTTAGCTTTAGGTTGTAATATGCTGGTGAAAAAATAAGAACTGCACTGCTTTGAAAAACAGAGCAAACATTTGTTGTTGGTGGTGTTAGTCGCGAAGTCGTGTCCCACCCATCATGACCCCATGGACAACATTCCTCCAAGGCTTCCTGTCCTCTACCATCCCTAAAGTCCATTTAAGCTCACAATGACTATTTCAGTGACTCCATCCAGCCACCTCATTCTCTGTTGTCCCATTCTTCTTTTGCCCTCAATCGTTCCCAGCATTAGCTCTTCTCCAGTGAGTCCTTCCTTCTCATTAGGTGGCCAAAGTATTGAGTTTCATCAGAGCAAGCATACAAACACTGAAAAGGTACAAATTTGTTTCTCTAGACCTAAGGATGCTATAGAGAATTGTGGGCCACAGCAATCCACATTAATCTGGGAATAAATCCCTTTTCTAGGTAGCATTTTCCCTTAATCCATAGAAATGTATTTTCTTCTTCCTTTACCTCAGGGATAGAAACAAGGTTTCCAAATCCTTTGAACTTCAGAATACTTTATATAGTGAAATTAACACCAACAGTAGCATCATTTAGGATCTTTCTAGTTGTATTTATCTCGTTGCCCTTTAAAAAAAAAAAAAAAAATCAAGCAGGGAGAAAGATTGCAGAATGGCTTTCAAAAGTGAGTGTCCTATTTTGACAATATGAAGACATGTTCTTGAATTTTACTTCAGGAAATCAGAAGAAAGAAAAGCCACTATGTACTGAACAGGCTAACCCGATTAGTTCATTTCCAAAAACTACAGGAAAAGTACGACATTATAGAAAAACACAAAAAAGTTCTGTTTTTTGGCAGCAATCTGCTGTGCAAATCACTCAGTAGTGATTCATTAGCACTTTTCATCATTCTACATAAAAAAGCTAGCAGAAAACCCTAACATTGGCTGACTTAGCCTAACAATATCAAAAGGGCTCTGTCTGAAAAAAAAAAATCCAGACAGATGATTAAAGACAGCTTCAATTTGCAATTATCATAAACAAGATGCCATTTATTTGGCCTCTGCACCAATCAATCCTCAAATTTTTGCCTTAAGTTTTATTTTTATTTATTTATTTATTTTGATTTGTCAATCGCTTACAAGATAATGGGTATAAGTATATACATACTTATGAATACATGAAATGGTTACATATAAGAAAAATAAAAGAAACAATAGGACAGGGACGGTAGGCATGTTGGTGCGCTTATGCACGCCCCCTACAGACCTCTTAGGAAAGGGGTGAGGTCAATAGTAGACAGGTTAAAGGTTAAAGTTTGGGGGGAAGAAACCACAGAGTCAGGAAGAGTATTCTAGACATTGACCACTCTGTTGTTGAAGTCGTATTTCCTGCAATCAAGTTTGGTGAGGTTAACCTTGAATTTGTATCTAGTGTGCTCTTGTGTTGTTATGGTTGAAGCTGAAGTATTTATTCACTGACAGGAAAGTCATTGCAATGTATGATTTTATATACCATACTTAGATCAGACCAAAAACAGTGTAATTCAAGGTTTTCTAGATCTGGAATTTCAAGTTTGGTGGCATAAGGTATTCTACAACAAGTAGAGGAGTGGAGAATTCTTCTTGTGAAATATTTCTGGACTTTCTCAATTGTGCTAATATCAGATACGTAATGTGCGTTCCAGACTGATGAGCTGTATTCGAGTATTGGTCTAGCAAATGTTTTGTATGATTTTGTTAGTAGTGTGATATTATCAGAGAAAAAGCTACATAAGATTAGGTTAACAACTCTTAATGCCTTTTAGGCTATGTAGTGACAGTGGGTTCTGGCACTTAGATCATAAGAGATGAGTATTCCAAGGTCCTTTACAGAGCTTGGATCATCAACAAGGTCTTGACTATTGAGCTTGTATTTTATGTTCTGATTTTTTTTTTCTGCCAATGTGTAAGACAGAGCATTTATTTGTTGAGATTTGTAGTTGCCATTTGTTTGACCATTCTGATACATAGTCAAGAACTTTTTGAAGGGTAGCAGTATTGTCTGTGGTATTTGTTAAGCCTGTGTTCCCCAACCAGGGTTAAAGAGACAAGCTAAACAGAATGTGCAGCGTTAGTCAGATAGGCACACAGATAAATGAGTGAGATAAGTTTGTATGTTTGTTAACATACGGTAAAAATAACAGATACACTTGTGCTATCAAAAATATAGTTTATTCCATTTAGAGTTTATAGCATAGTCAAAATAACAGTCCATTAGTCATGTATCATTTAGTCAGTCCATTCAAGGATATTCAGTTAGCAAAGTCCGTGTAGAATATCCTATGTCAGTTCACTTACAAATCAGTCCTTTGTCTCTCCTTTTCAGTAGGGGAAAAACGCAGTCTTCAGTCTATCCAGTAATTAGGGATCATCAAGCCAGAGAGAGAGCAAGCTGTCGTCTTGCTTCTTTTAAAGTGCTTTCACAACTACTCCCTTAATTACATTCCTATATTTAAAGTTAAACCATGATTACATATTTATTATTTTACCTAAACCAGTTAGGGTAAACAATGTTATCCCTAACATTCTCCCCTTTTAGGTAATAATACTATAACTATTTACATCTTTAAATCATATTTGTTACAACTCTCTTTAAACTTAATTACTCCTTGAGCTTTTGTAAATTGGTCTGCAATGTTTTCTTCTGTCATGCAGTATTCCAATTTAATTAGCCCATTCTTTACAGATTCTCTAACATTTAAGTATCTTAAATCAGTATGCTTTGATCTAGTTTTCACAGCAATATTAGAAGCTAACTTTATGGGTGCCTGGTTGTCTTCGAAAACAATAATGGAATCTTTAACAGTTATACCCATGTCTAATAATAACTGTTTGTACAAAATTAAGTCAGTGCATAGTAATGACAGACATGAAAATTCCGCTTCCATTGTGGACAAGCTAATATGCTGTTGTCTGATTGACCTCCATCCTATTAGTGTCTTACCAAATAATATAGCCATCCCAGATGTTGATTTTCTAGTGTTTATGTCAGTTGCAAAACTTGCATCTGCATAGGCACTAAGACTCAAATCACCCTTTGGTTCTATATACAATGCATGGTTCATTGTTCCTTTAAGATATCTTAAAATTCTCTTTAATGATTGCCAATGACATTGATGTGGATCTGAATTAAAACGTGCCAGCTGATTAACACTATAAGCTATATCTGGCCTAGACCAATTGCTTATATATAAGCTACCAATCAAAGATTGATATATAGACTTATCAAATTTGGGACTTTGATCATCAGTCTGGCAAACTTCCTGACTCATTGGAGTCTTTGCCGGTTTACAAAGTTCCATTTTATACGTTTTAATTAATTGGCAAATTTTATCTTCTTGAGATATCTTAAATCCATTTTTTGTTTTGTTAATTGTCAATCCTAGATACCTTTTAATTTCACCTAAATGCTTTAATTTTATCTTTTTGGCTAATAATGATATAATCTCATTAGCTTCATTATTAGTCTTAGTTATCAAAGCAATATCATCTGTAAATAATAACAATGACACCGTTCCATTATTTTCTCTTTTAAACACACATGGATCTGCTAAACCAGATTTAAAACCTATATTGTTTAACTCTTTCACAATATATTGGTTCCACTCAAAGCCAGATTGTTTCAACCCGTAAAGACTCTTTTTGAGTTTCCAACAATCATTACTATTTACTTTATTGTCTTTTATAATAATTGGTTTTTTCAAATAGTGTGCTGCAATGGTGCATGCAGATAAGCAGTTTCTACATCTAAATGGTTAATGATATAGTTTTTCTCAGCTGCCCACACTAATGCTGCTCTCAAAGATGTTGCTTTAAGACTTGGTGCGAAAACTTCATCGTAATCAGATGCAGTTTGATTAAATCCTTGAGCTACCAACCTAGCTTTATGGGTAACAGTCCCATCATTTCCAGTTTTTACTTTAAATATCGATTTGCACCCAATGGATTTTTCTCCTGGAGGTAATTTGGCATCTTCATATACTTTCATTACCTTTAATGAATTTAGTTCTTTTTCCATTGCCTTTTGCCAATTCTCCTGATCCTTAGCAGGATACATCCTAAGTTCATCTACACTAGTTGGAACTTTAGTTACTTGGCAAACTATACTTGCTTGATATCTATCAGGTGGTTTAGTTACACGTGTAGTACGTCTAGGTATTACAGGACTTACAGGTGGACTTTCATTTATTAACTTTTCTTGATTATCTAACTCTTCCTGATCAACTGTTTCCTCTTGTTCTGGTCCTATTTGCTCTTCGTGGACTTCTTCTTTAATTGGACTCTTCTTATAACTAGTCTGTTCTTTCTGCCTTTTGTAGGGTTCAATAATTACTTCATTATTTAAATCTTGCTCTAATCTATTCCATCCTACATGTTCTAGGAATTTAGCACTAGCACTGGTGTAAACTCTAGATGTACCTGGTTCCCAGAATCTATAAGATCTATGATTAGATTTATATCCTACAAAAAATAATCTTTTAGCTCTATGCTGTCCTTTTTGTTTGAGTTGTGTAGGGATATGCACCCTTGCTGGTGCTCCAAATGTGTGCATGTAACTTAAATCAGGTTTTGTACCATGCCACAGTGTGAATGGTAATTCACCTGTTGTTGAATTAACAACATTATTTAATATATGATTACCACACATTATTGCTTCTCCCCACAAATTGTCAGGTAATCCTGAATCAGACATCATATTACGTGCCATTGACTGTAGTATTTGGCCTCGTCTCTATAAAGGCATTATGTTGTGGCCTATATGGTGCAGACTTTTTATGTTGAATACCTAACATCCTAAGTCTATTCTGGAATTTATTATTTGTAAATTCCGTACCATTATCTGTTATAAGAGTTACTAATTTCTTTTTAGTTTTCCTTTCAGCAAATTTAATCCAATTAAAGAGATTTAGATACGTTTCAGTTTTGCTCTTCATTAAATAGCAAAACCCATATCTAGAATAGTGGTCCATTATACTTAGTATGTATCGAGCTCCTCCTACACTTGGTTTTTTCGGACCTGTTAAATCAGCAAATACTACTTCTAAAGGCTCTTTGGTAGTAAATCCATCAACTATATTAGCCGGTTTGACCTTGGCTTTGCTTTGATTACAAATAGAACATTGCAAATACTTATTACAAGGTTTCAAACTTATTCCCTTAGATAATTCAACAGTTTTCTTAAGCATTTTAAAATTTAAATGCCCTAGCCTTCGATGTAACAAGTGAATACATTCATCATGAGGTTTCTTATTATCATAAACCATGTTAGCCACCTCTAAACCATTATCATTTAACACATATAATTCACCTCTTAAAGATGCAGTAATTTTCTTATCTTCTTTCTCAATTATGCAGTTATCTCCTTTAAAGGTAACTACATATCCTAGTTTAACCAAAATTCTAACTGAAATTAAATTAAACTTAAGTTGTGGTACATATAACATTTTTACATTCTCTTTTATGAAAGAACAATATGCTATACCTTGACCTTTAGCTTTCAGTTTCCAGCCATTGGCTAACGATATCTGCTGTGTACTCTTGGACATTTTAATAATTTTTTTGTTATCATTTGTTATATAGTGGGATGCTCCACTGTCAATCACCCATAAATTATTTTTTACAGCTCCGTTACTATACATGGCTAACTCTAAATTTTTATTTTTATTTTGATGACTTTTAGTATATTGGCCAGCGTTCTGGCACTTTGCTTTTTTACAAAATCTTGCCAAATGTCCTCTTCCTCCACAATTAAAACACTTTTTAATTGCGTATGCAGTAGGAGATCATTATCTTCCTTTTGAGGTTGCTCCCTCCTTAACTGGTCTCTTTCAAGTCTTCTTCTTGCCTCTTCAATCAATCTGCCAGTTATATCAGTTAAAGTTAAACTTTCCTTAGGCAAAATTTCAAGGGAAGTGACGTAGTTGTCATAACTTTCATCTAGTGAAGATAGAATTATATAGACTTGGTGTAGTTCAGAGAAAATAAGCTCTTTCTTGTGCAGTTCTTGAAAAATGCTTTTTATAGAATTCAAATGAGTAGGCATATCACCATTCATCTGGAGATGCGTCCTGAAAAGCTTCCGTGTAAGATTTATGAGAGCACCAACGGTATCTCGGACATAAATCCTCTTCAGCTTCTGCCAACACCCAACAGCCGTTTGCTCTCCATGGATATGAACAAGTTGCTGGTCAGTTAATGTTAATCCTATTATGCAAATAGCTTGTTCATTTTTCTGCATAAAATCTTTTATCTTTAGTCTATCTTCCTCTATCTCTGGATCCCATTCCTCTACGTTTGGTGGATTTTCAATTATGTTCCACAGACCTTTTCTTCGTAGAAGTAGACTACATTTCATAGACCATGATACATAGTTTGTTCCATCCAGCTTGGATATAAGGGACAAATTTTGTAGATTGACTTGTGCCATGTTTTCTTTATATGGATATAAAACTATAATTAATAAAACACAGCTGTCTGTTTACTGTAACGTGTAACAACACAAACTCTCACTTTTTACATAAATCTGTTTTATCCTAGTTAAACTGACTTTGCAGCCTCTGGGCCCATAACCAGTGTTAAGCCTGTGTTCCCCAACCAGGGTTAAGGAGACAAGCTAAACAGAATGTGCAGCGTTAGTCAGATAGGCACACAGATAAATGAGTGAGATAAGTTTGTATGTTTGTTAACATACGGTAAAAATAACAGATACACTTGTGCTATCAAAAATATAGTTTATTCCATTTAGAGTTTATAGCATAGTCAAAATAACAGTCCATTAGTCATGTATCATTTAGTCAGTCCATTCAAGGGTATTCAGTTAGCAAAGTCCGTGTAGAATATCCTATGTCAGTTCACTTACAAATCAGTCCTTTGTCTCTTTCCTTTTCAGTAGGGGAAAAACGCAGTCTTCAGTCTATCCAGTAATTAGGGATTATCAAGCCAGAGAGAGAGAGCAAGCTGTCGTCTTGCTTCTTTTAAAGTGCTTTCACAACCACTCCTTTAATTACATTCCTATATTTAAAGTTGCAGACACTTTAACTTATAAACCATGATTACATATTTATTATTTTACCTAAACCAGTTAGGGTAAACAATGTTATCCCTAACAGTATTGAACAGCTTTACATCATCAGCGAAAAGAACTCAGTTGCTCTTAATATGATCACAGAGGTCATTTATGTAGAGTATGAAGAGAGTTGGTCCTAGAACACTGCCTTGGGGGACACCACTATTGACAGGTACAGAATTTGATAGGACGTTCCCAATTTTGACTATTTGTTGTCTGTTTGACAGGAATGCTTCTATCCAGTTATGCAGGTGTCCAGAGATACCATAAGATTTTAGTTTTAGGAGTAGTTTGTTGTGTACCAAATCAAAGGCTTTACAGAAGTCTATGTAGATTGCGTCTATTGTTTTGCCCTGATCGAGTTGTGTAGTCCATATGTTTTTGCATATATTCATAAGAAGTAAAAATGAAAAGTATGGAACTTGATTTTATTTATTAGATTTTTTTCCCACCTTTATTACTTTATAGATAACTCAAGAAAGCAAAAATACATAATACTCAGCTATGGAGATTCTCAATCAGCCAGGTCATGGTTGTCCCAAAAGTGCTTTTCCCAAAAGCAACTGGATCTTTTTCTTCAATTGAAGAAGCTTCTTAGATTAGAAGAAAAATATTTTCAAGGGGAAAAAAAACAAGAAAGTCTAATTGCATTTTGGAAAAGCACCTTTGGGATAGGTAATACTCCTTCCCTCCTCCTATTTTCCCCATAATAACAACCCTGCGAGGTTTATTGGCCCAAAGAGAGATTTATTGGCCCAAAGTCACCCAACATGCCTAAGGCAAGATTAGAATTCATAATCTCCTGGTTTCTAAGTCAGATTTTAGCTAGTACACAAAAGTGACTGAAATTCAATTAAGTTTCTTAAATGATTACTTCAATTACAGGATTATAGGCTGTACAGAAGTAATTCCTGAAGTGCTTCCATATTGTACATTTGTACCCTATTTTTTTACAAGGGATCAATGTATTTATATTTTCTAGTTGCTCTAGAAAGGGGTGCAGGGTTTCAGCTTAAGCAGAACAAATCCCCTTTATCCTGGCCTTAGCAAAGGAATACAGCATCTTGTTTTACAGAAATAGCATTTCAACTGGAAAGTATACATCAACTTGTGCATACTGAAAACTTAATGCCCAGGTACTGTGAAGAACTGTTCAGAAACTTCATGAGTCTAAATCATTACTTTACTGATGAATAAACTGCAAAGCAAGTACAGTATTTTCACCTTCAACTTTCTATTGTTTGTCCCATATGATGACAAACACAGTTTCTCCTTCGTTATAACAGGCCTATTGACAGAGCAGAAATGTGTTTTTTCTGCATGGTTATCCCTGGTAACAAATAACTAATATTTCTTAATCACCTCAAATAATTAACTCCCCCCCCCCCCGGTTTGGCTTAATTATTCAGAAATGTAATTCAAGCTGCTGGCTATCACCTTTAAAGCTCGCACATAGTTTAGAGTCTTGTTATCTTCAAGAACTCTTACTCCAAATAGAAACTGCTTGCCCCAGAAATACTTTCTCTTAGGCATGGTAGGTGATGAGCATTTTCTACAGGAGGTTCCCTTATGTGGAATGGACTCCACCCAGAATAAAACCTGTACTCTCCTAACATTTACGAAGTGTTTAATAAAAACTTGCCTAGTCCAAAAGCTTTTGGGAACCAAAGTAGCTGTTAGATGGCTATGCTTGGCACAACTTGAGGGTGATAGTAATATGTATTACTATTACTGGTTGTGATGATTTTATGAAGTTTTATGGTTGTTGCATTTCTTTATTATGTTATTCTATCTGTGTGTTTGCAAGCCACTTAGTGTCACAGTGATTTGAAGTGGCATATAAGCCTTCATAAAGAAAATAAATGGCTTGCATATAAACATCTTCTAAAATGTTCTTGTGATATAATGGGGGAGTAATACAATCCATCATTGGCTAACATTAAGCAACTTAGGAGAGGGTCGATTAAAAAACATGAATTTTGCAAGAGCTGAGTATTAAAAAAAATGAAATATATGTAAATGTACCCTCACCCCTATTATTACCTTCAGTTATTAACTTACTCTACTAGTTTAACCTATACAATTTACTTATCTTATAACATACTAAAATGTCTTTCTTTGGTTATTCCAGCTGAATCTTACAGCCATTTTTTTTTAGATCTCCTTACTCAGATTATCAAAACATGAAAACTCCATTTTCTTCATGCTTGGAAGTACTGGGCTTATTTGCTACCCTCTTTGCCTGAAAGGAGGTACACAAAACATCCTCTGAGGCAACTGATAGTCTATCCTTGAAGAACTCTTACATTTTACACTTTCTACTATCCAGGAAACCATAACAACTATGACATAACTGTGTGTGTGCGCACACAATTTTTTCAGGGCAAATGAATGTCATGCTAAACACTGCTTTCCAGAACATGAGCAGGGCAAGGACAAAAAAGTGGGAGCTGAAACTTACATTTTAATTATATTTAAATATGAATTTAATTACATTTTCATTCAATTAATCAAGTTCAGTTAATATGATCATCCTCTTTACATTTAATTCTTTGCACTCCCCAGCCCACATTTCTAAAAACCAAGAACTTTTACAAGGGAACTAGAAGGCCATCAGCTGTGGACTTTTGCTCTAAGGAATGCACATGATTTTGACACAAATGAGGGAAGGGGGGAAAAATGTATCTACGGCTCAACTTACGCGGATTTTGATGATCCTTGTCTTTGTACCACAATTCTTCTTAAACAGCATCTTCTAAAAGAGAAGCAAAAACCAAAGGTGAAAGTCAGCTGAAGTTTGAATGAGAAATGTAACATTACTTCATAATGAAAATCAGTGAAGTACTAGAAAGGAGACTGAAGAGTGCATTAAAAGAATTTTTCAAAACCCAACACTTTGAACTTAAAGGATGTTATTGTGTTGGAAAAAGGGAGCAGGTTAGAATGACTCACAATGAGACAGAAAAAGTATTACCATTTGACATATAATAAGACTACTTTGGTATATACTGTAATTCACCTTTTTAATGTTATCCTGTTATATTTTACTCTCAATCAACTAAGCTGTGTGCTTGATGTGATTATCAAGATGCAAATTCATTCTAAAAGATTCCCTACACGCCCAAATTTTGAATATTAGTTTAGCAATATTTCTACTCTTCCCTTAACAATTATTTTACAGTGCTCACTGGAGAAAAAGATCATTAAGTCCTTTAAATTCAGGGCACAGATTGAAAGAGAAATTAACAGTTAAAAAAATTAAATAAATGGCATATAAAGTTGAAACTTTAAAAATTTCAAAGGACAATCGATGAATTATGCTGCTGCAAGACAAGAGATGTATACTCTGAATGTCAGTTCTACCCTTATATTTCTCATGCAATGGAAGTGAGGCAGTGGTAGGATTCAAATTTTTTTACTACCAATTCTGTGGGTGTAGCTTGCTGAGCATAGCAGGGGAAGGATAAAGCAAAATCCCCATTCCTACCGCACTCCTGGGGGAAGAATACTGCAAAATCCCATTCCCTCCGCATCCCACTAACCTGCTTTCCAGCTCCACTCTCCTGTGCAGGGCAACAAAAGGAGACTCAGCCAATCAGCTGGGACTCCGGAGGCAGAGAATAGATGAGGATGGGGCCAATCAGAGGTGGTATTTGCTGGTTCTCCAAACTACTCAAAATTTCTGCTACCAGGACTTCTAGTTTGAGCTTCTTTGGCAACGGACCGAAATCCGCAATCGTGTGCGGTTACGATCCATGCTCGCCGCCGGAGCGCCCCGAGCTGGCTGGATTCGGGGCTAAGCAATCCCATAGAGATGAAGAGGGGGGAGACTGCCAGCAGGGTCGAGGAGAGCCGCATCTCTCCTCCTCAGCTGGCCATTACTCCTTTTCCCGAAGGTGGTTGCAACGGTGGTCAGAAATGGCCACCTTAAAGAACTCGACCGGAAAAGAATGTGCAGGAGGAAGATAAGAGAAAGTTTTGGTTGACCAGGTTAAACTGAAAAAGCAACAACGTAAGGTACCCTGGAATTTGAACTATAAAAAATGACATTGTTCCCAAAGAAGACTGAAGCAGCGAAGGAGAGAGGGAATGGGCGTTGGTCTTACCTGACACGCCATTTCTCTTCGAGCTGCGAGGATCATCCAGAGAGTGGGAGCTGCTTCAGTCTGCGTCATTGTAGGCTGAGCTTAATTACTGAGGAACGGTCTGCCATCCATCACGTGGCTCCCTTGCAGCGTTCCCCAGTTTATGCGAAGTCGAGAGTGAAAGTCGTACTCTCATCTTACTAGACTTAAGGGTTCATTGGCCGAAACAAGACCCCACCAGATGGTGAAATAATAAGGGTGGGGCTGGATGATCCTTGCAGCTCGAAGAGAAATGGCATGTCAGGTAAGACCAACGCCCATTCTCCTTAGAGCTGCTCAGATCATCCAGAGAGTGGGACATACCAAAGCTTGGATGTCCTACAAGAGGGAGTCTGTCTGGTTCGGAAGCCTCTGCAGGTCCTTGAGGACTCACTGCCAAACAAAGCCTCCGCTGAAGCAAATATGTCGATCTTATAATGCCTAATAAAGGGAGATGGGGAGGCCCAGGTGGCAGCCCGGCAAATATCAGTGATTGGAGCTTGGGTGGCCCAAGCTGCCAAGGTAGCCGCACTTCTGGTGGAATGTGCTGTTATTCCGCTGGGTACCGGCAGAGCCTGAGACAAATAGGCTTTGGAAATAGTAGCTCTGACCCAACGGCCGATGGTTGAAGTGGACACTTTGTAGCCCGATGTCTTGGGTTGAAAGGAAAGGAATAGGGATTCGGACCTCCTAAAGGGCTGGGCGCGCTTAATGTAAATGCGAAGGGAACGTCGCACATCCAGGGTGTGCCAAAGCTTCTCCCTCTCCCGTGAGGGATTGGGGCAGAAGTTTGGGAGCGTGAGTTCCTGTGCCCTGTGGAAGGCTGAGTTGACCTTGGGCAAGAAGGTAGCGTCAGGCTGGAGGACCACCTGGTCGGCAAAGGTCCTTTCTTACCGACAAGGCTGCGATCTCCAAGATTCCGCGAGCCGAAGTAATGGCCACCAGGAACACGACTTTGAATGTTAAAAACTGGAGGGTGGATTCCCTGAGAGGCTCAAAGGGGTGTTTAGTAAGGGACATGAGGACCTTATTGAGGTCCTAGGTAGGATATCGGTGAACGGTTGGGGGGCACAAGTTAGTGGCTCCTCTGAGGAATGCCCTAATACGAGGGTGGTGGGAAAGGGAACCCAGGTTGTCACAAGCGATGACAGTTGGGAGGGCTACGACCTGACGCCTCAAGGTGTCAGGGGAAAGTCCGTTCCTCAGACCTTCTTGGAGGTATTCCAAGACTTGAGCGATGGAGGGTGACCTGGAACTTATGGCACCACTTGCAGAAACTATTTCAAGTGGCATTGTATATTCGAGTAGTTGAGAGCTGCCTGGTGGCTAAAATGGTATCAATAACCTGGTCAGAGAGCTTCTCCCTTCTTAGACATTCCCACTTAACCTCCAAACAGCTAACTGGAGCCATTGGGAATCTGGATGTTGGAGAAAGGGAGATCCTGTTCGGGGGGATTTTCCAGGGAGGGGCCACCAATAGGTTGCAGAGGTCCACAAACCATGGGCGTCTGGGCCAGTAGGGGGCCACCAGAAGCAGTTCTTCCTTCTCGTGAATCAGTTTCTGGATGACTCTGGGGACTAGGGCTAATGGGGGGGAATGCGTATAGAAGCCCTGGGGGCCAGGGGCAACGGGGCTAATGGGGGGAAATGCGTATGGAAGCCCTGGGGGCCAGGGGCAATGGAGGGCACTGTAATTCTCAGCCCTGTGGGAAGGGTAACTTGAGAAAAACCTTGGGAGTTGTGTGTTGAGGGGGGATGCGAAGAGGTCCACTGTCGGGAGGCCGAAGATCATGGTCGCCTCCTTGAAAAGAGACGGGTGGATGCACCACTCGGACTGGTCCACCGTGGCCCTGCTCAGCCAGTCTGCTTGGGTGTTTGAAACCCCTGAGGTGTGCTCTGCTTTGAGAGGAGATTGCGCTCCGCCCAATGGCAGAAGCGCTCAGCCTCTCTCATCAACCGTATGGACTGGGTACCCCCCTGCCTGTTGACGTGAGCCTTGGCGATGACATTGTCCGTGAGTATAAGGACATGCCGCCCGCGTACCTGAGGGAGGAAGCTATGCAGGGCCAGGTGGATGGCGCGGAGTTCCAACCAGTTTATACTGCATGCCCGTTCTGCCTGCGACCATCTTCCCTGTGTCGTGAGCGAGTGGATGTGAGCGCCCCATCCGGACAGGCTGGCGTCTGTGTTGAGGATGAGGCGTTCGGGCTCCTTGAAGTAATGACCCTTGTTGATGGCGGGATTGGTCCACCAGAGGAGAGACGTGAGGACCCTTGGAGGTACCTTGACCGTGGCCTTTGAATTGCTTCTGCTGGATCTTTGGAACGGGAGCAGGAACCATTGTGGGGATCTGGTGTGTAAACAGGCCCAGGAAACAATGGAAATGCATGAGACCATTTTTCCTAATAATTTAGACAATTCTATGAGTGTTACCTTTTTTGATCGTCGGATATGTTTGATGGATTCCTGGATGCTAAGGAATCTTTCCGAGGAAAGGAAGACCTTACCTTTAACTGTGTCAATGACGGACCCCAAGTGGGTTATCCGGGTAGATGATAACAATTGGCTCTTTTGCCAATTTACTAGGAACCCATGGTCTTGGAGGGCAGAGGGAGTAGCTCTGATGTCCCTCTCTGCTTGGCGTCTGGAGTGGGACAGGATGAGGATGTCATCCAGGTAGCAGTGGAGACGCACAGGAAGGTTCCTGAGGTGAGCCGCTAGAGCCGCGAGGATCTTAGCGAAGGTTCTCGGGGCTGAAGTCAACCCAAAAGGGAGGGCCACATATTGGAAATGGCGGTGATTGTAACAGAACCTGAGGAATTTGGAACGGGTGGGCTGGATTGCTATGTGTAGATACGCTTTTGAAAGATCTATAGAAGAGAGCCAGTCCCCCTGCCTTGTGCCCAGTAGAATGTACTGTAAGGTGTGCATCTTAAACCTGCGGTGGATCAGGTAACGGTTAAGGCGTTTTAGGTCTAGAATTGCTCTCCATCCACCTGAGGATTTAGGGACCACGAAAAGTTGGGAGTAAAAACCCTGCCCTCGTTGGGAGGGTGGGACGGGTTGGATAGCCTGTATGTTGAGGAGATGATGAATAGCGGAATCCATCAAACTGCATTTGATGGGATCCCTCGAGGGGGGGATGCCATGAAAAAGTCAGGGGAGCATGCTGAAATTCCAGGGTGAGACCGAATCTGATGATGGCCCAGACCCAGGCATCGGAAGTAGAGGAGTCCCATCAGTCGGCGAAATGCCCGAGACATCCGCTGATGGGAAGGGAGGGACGGGATCTATCTGGGGCGCCGGAAGGGCTTCCCCCCATAACCCCTGAAGGGACGCTTGTAGCCGCCGCCCCTCTTGTTCCTATCGCCCGGATCAGCTCGATCCTAGGGTTGGAATGGCCGGAAGGAGGGGGGTCTCAGGTATCTGGGTGGGAAGGGAGACTGGTAGAAAGGTCGGGAGGACCCTCTCCGAAATGGCTCAAGGGCTCTTGGCTCTGATCTCCGAAAAAAAGAAGGAAGAAATTTTTTCTTGCTTCGGGTCTCAGCTAGCAGGGGCTCCAGAGCCATGCCAAATAGTTTGTCCCCTTTGATGGGGGCGGTGGCCAACTTAACTTTGTTTTTTACATCTGCCTGCCAGTGTTTGAGCCAGAGCAGGCGGTGGGCTGTAAAGTGAGAGGTTATTGCTTGGGAGAACTTAACCGCCTGGTAGGTGGCGTCGGCCGAGAATTCTGCCGCGGCCATCAGTTTGGCGATGTCCTGATGCGCCCTTGCGCCCTAGAGGGCAGGACATGCTGTTTTAGTTGGCAGAGCCACTGGATTGAGGACCTGGTGAAGAAGGAGGCAGCCGTGGCCAATCTAATGGCCCAAGCGTCGGCTTGGTGAGCCCGACGTCAGTCTAGTTCGGACCTCTTCTCTTTGGGTTTCAGAGCCTCCAGAGGATCACTAGGGGGGGAGGAGGATGCTAAGCCAACGATGGGCTCATCCACCTTGAGAGTATTAAGCAGGTTGCAGAAGCTTGAGTCGAGGTTGAAGAACTTCTTGTCCTGGCTAGATGGGGCAGGAGCCGCCCCTGTGGAGTCCAACTGATTTGAGACTAGGTCGTGAAAGATGGGTGGTGCTGGAATAACCTCCGCTTCCACAACGGGCTGCCTGAAAATGGCATCCTCTGGGCCCTCCGCCAGGGAAGAGTGGGCAGAGGGAGACTGTGTGGTCAGGCCAGAGATGTTTTTGGCCTTAAAGAGGAGCCATTTAAACATGTGTGGCTTGACAAACCCACAAAGGTGGGTTGGTCAGGGGGGAGACCCTCATCCTCGGACATCTCCCCTTCCATAGGGTCTATCTCCAATAGGACCTTACCGTGGTAAGTTCCAGGCCTTCTATCTCCTCCTCCAGTTCCCCTTCTGGAGAGGGCTGCCCCTCTGTAAAGGTACCTGACCGTGGGGAGGGTCCGATCTAGGCGAGGACCTGACTGATAGCGACTTGTGTTCGGGAGCCATCAGGAGGAGGCCGGGCCTGGACATCTGTTGGAGACCTTTTGTAATCCCCTGGCGGATAGCCAGTTCCATCCATGCCCTCATTTGTTCAGGGATCTCGACTGTGTTGGGGTCCTCCTGGCGCAGACCAGCAGCCGTGGGCGTAAATGTAGCTTCGGGCGTCTGTCTGGTCGTTGGTCCGGGAACCTGATGCCCCTGGGATGAGCTGTGCCTGGAGAGGGAAGAGCAATCTGGAGGAGGGGGGGTGTCTAGAGGTAGAAGGAATGGAGGGTGGGAGGGCTGGAGGCACCGGTTGTGACTCCCTGGATCACCTGTCGAATTCTTTCTCCAATGCCTTATGGCATCTTAAGGCATCTCTTTGAGAGGCCTTGGAAGTTTCCTTAGAAGTTTCCTTAGCCTTTCTGCGCAAGTGGTAGGACTTAGATCTGGCCTTCAAAGAAGGGCCTTTAGTGGAATTGTAAGTAAGGATTGTATATATAGATACTATAGGCGGTTGGCTCGCCAAGGGTTCGACCTACAGCAAAGGTCGGGTGTCCTTTCAGCTGGCCCGCGCACCCTTTTGGAATTTAGATGTATATAATCTATATTATTATTATTATTGTTATTATTAATATATATACGTATCTGTTTTGTTGTTTATACGTATATGTACATATATAAATGTACAAATTTATATATATATATATAAATGTATATATATATATATATATATATATATATATATATATATATATATATATATATATATATATATTATATGTTTTCTTAAGTTTTCGTGGGTACTTACATGTCTGGCATTCAGCTTTGTTCAGGTATTTTCCCACGTCATAATAGTGGTGCTTTTAAAGTTGTAGCAACGTTTCAGCAGAATCTCATCTGCCATCATCACTATAGAGAAGCCTGATGATGGCAGATGAGATTCTGCTGAAACGTTGCTACAACTTTAAAAGCACCACTACTATGACGTGGAAAAATACCCGAACAAAGCTGAATGCCAGATAGATAGATAGATAGATAGATAGATAGATAGATAGATAGATAGATTATTTATTTATTTAATAACAAAATATCTAATTAATTAACTAGGTTCGGAGCTCTCAGGAGGGTAGTAACCCAGGAGATTATTATCCAATTGGTCGAATGAATGCCTGAGGCTGGAGATAAGGCCTCTAGCAGCCTGAACTCCCAGACAACAACCGGGAGGGGGTGACTGCTATTCTTCACCCTGAGAGCTGCTGCGGAAAGCCAACAATTCTGAGATTTTTAGCAAAAACCAACAGTACAGAATAATAACAGCTCTAACGGGCTGGGAGGCCTGTGGAAGCGAGCTAGCACCCTCGCAGCCGAAACTGACCCCAGAAAATGGCGCCCGAGCACGAGGAGGCGCCCAAAATGGCGGTCGCCTATGGGTCTCCTTGTCGGGACCGCTCAGGGCGGAACTAGGCCCCTCCGGCAAGCTTAGAATGCTGAGAGGGGCAGCAAACAGAAATTCGCCCCTTCCTGGGGCGATCAGCGTTCGTGGTGGGGGGAAAACCAGCTGCACTTACAGCGCAATCAATTCAAGCCGCTAACGAGGGCAGAGTAGAGAAGCGGCACGAAAGCAAGCCAAATCGAGGGTAGGGGGGGTTAGCGCAGGAACGCTGCTAAACCGCCCGCTCTTTTTCCCCCTTGGGGGCGAGGAACGCGCTCCCCTTGCTCTAGAGACACCCTAGATGCGCAGAGGCTAAAGGAAGGAAAATAGTAAGGCAAACCTTAGAATTTATAGAAGAGTCCTGAATCGGCCAAGGAGTGAAACAAACACAGCCTAACTCTCACGAAGGCTGAGCATAAACTGGGGAATGCTGCAAGGGAGCCACATGATGGAAGTAAGTAGTAATTAAGTAATTAAGCTCAGCCTACAATGACACAGACTGAAGCACTTCCCACTCTCTGGATGATCCGAGCAGCTCTAAGGAGAAGGGAAAGGATTTGGCTTTTTTTCCCTTCCCTTCCTTATACTGACAGCTAACAGATTTAAGTAAGAAATTGACAAAAATCCACTTTGACATCAATAGGCATTTAAGCTGAAAATAAAATGTCAAAGGGATAAGAAAGACTTTTGGATACTCAAAAACCTTTAAAAACAGGAAAGGAGAGAAAAGGAAAGAATAAAAGGACGGGATCTGGAAAAATGGAGGAGACTGCCTGGAACTAAAAGGAACTTACAGTGAAACCTTAACAAGATTCCTAAAAGATACATTCTAACTGAAACTTGGTACAAAATAATAGAACCCCAGGAAGAGAAACTGGAAAAAAGAAGCAAGAAGAAACAGCTTTGGATTTTTGGATTACTTGGTGATTTTTGGATTTGGGGCTATTGGATTTAAATGACTAAAATCAATCAGGTGATTGTTTAAAAGTGTTCAAAATGGCATCACTTTTAGAAGAACTGAAAATGGAACTTAAAAAAACAGAAAGAAGATGCACAAGAAGGAAGAGGTTCTTTTGGCTTCGTATTTCAATTTTTAGAAATGGAGATCTGGAACTTTGAACAACAAGAAACACTTGTAGAACAAGAAGGTTGGGACAAAGAAGAAGCCATCTTTAATGATCAAGTAATTTTATGTGGGGGGGAAAAGGAAAAAGGGGAAAGAGTGGGAAAATTTTAAGATTTGAAAAAACAACAAAATAGTTTGAAAAATAGTTACAATATTAGGAAGCAACAGAAGAGAGGATCACAGAAGAGAGAATTAGAAGTAGAGAGAAGGGGGCAAAAAGGGGAGGGAGAAGAAGAGCAGGAAGAAGGAAAGGAAAAGAAGTTATAAAAGAAACAAGATATAGAGAAACAGGAAAAATGTATAAGAATTGAAAGTATAAGCCTGTTTAGAGATAACGGGTGAAAATTTAATTGAAAAAGGGATTCTGCAAAGGTACATAAGATAGTATTGTTATATAGAAATAGAAATAATTTTAGAAAATATGAAACAATGTATGATAAAATGATGGATAAAATACTTATTGTAATGCAGTGGATGGGAACATTTTAATTATTATTAATGATTTATAAAAATATAAGTGAAGAGAAATATGAAAAAAAATTATGGAAAGTTGATAACTGTTCAAAAGAAAGTATGATATTCAATTGAAAAGAAATGTGAAAGAAGATTCTAACTAATATTAATGATAGAATTGAATTGGAATGAATGTTTTATTTACTATTGTTATATATATATATATATACATATCTGGCATTCAGCTTTGTTCGGGTATTTTCCCACGTCATAATAATGCTGCTTTTAAAGTTGTTTAACAACTTTAAAAGCACCACTATTATGACGTGGGAAAATACCCGAACAAAGCTGAATGCCAGACATGTAAGTACCCGCGAAAACTTAAGAAAACATATATACATATATATATATATATATACATATACACACACACACACATATATATATATATAGAAAACAAACATATATATATATATATATACACACACACATATATATACATATACATGCACACACACACATAGAACATAGTGTGTATTTTAAGAATGTACCAAGCAGATTCAATTGGAAGTTATGTACTATATTCAATGTTATAATTTTAAAGGCATAAATTGAAGTTTAAATAAGAGTTGAATGGATAAAATTAAAAGATATAAAGGTGTCATACTCCAATTAGTAACTACAGGGGAAAATTTGTTTAATGAGAAAAGATAGTATGAAATTGAAACAGGACAGACAAAAGTATAAATATGATTGGAAAGATATTGAAACTTAGAAAAAGATATATAATTGAATTTAGATATGAGATAATTCAAAATAAAGTTGAGAAAATCAAGGGAGGGGAAAAATTATGGAGAAAATGTTAAAATAGTAATAAGATATGGAGTAGAACACAAAGATGAATATGAAATTGAGTTTGTGTCTGTATGAAGAAGTGATAACCCAGGATCATGCTATTCTCAAAAAAAGATGTCATTTGTATTATGTTTTTGTGAAAACCCAAATAAAATTCATATTAAAAAAAAAATTCTGCTACTGGTTCTCCAGAACTGGTCAGAACCTGCTCAATACCACCTCTGAGGTGAGGTAATTAAAAAGCTACTATATAAAAGTTTGCCTGCCTTTCTCCAACTGCATCCTACTTGCCCATAGCCATTTTGTAAACAACAAAGGGAGTTATTTTGTAAGACATCCAGAGTTCCTGTCAAAATTTTAAAAAAGACTGCAATCTTCTACTTTAAGAATTCCTGTCTATTTCATTTTCTTCAGTGGAACATTAAAATTTATGTAGGGAAAATATCTAATTAGGACCTCATAAAGTACAGCTAAAAACCTGCCTTTTCTCTACTCCTCTTTTCTCTATGCATGTGCTGATTGCTGAACTGTGGTCACTTTTTATGCAGGGCTAGATAGAATGTTGTATAAAACAGTTCATGCTATCTGCTATTACAGAATGCTAGCAACTTAACATTAAATTTCTTGCTGTCTTTTTGTTGTGTGCCTCTTAGAGAAGGCATTGTCCCACTAAGGCAATCTAAAAAGCCTTTAAAATAAGTTAATTTAGTAGCACCCTAATGTGCCAAATTCCAGTAAGGAAAGCTCCTTTTCCCCATACCAGGAAAAGTAGTGCCAGCTACTTTTCTAGAATTCTATTAGATGCAGCAAAGCAAGATCCCACAGTAGCCAGTTCTTATTCTGCAATTTCATATCGTAATGTATCTTCCCATTTTATTATGAATTTGTTTAAACTATTTATATTAGCAGTAGTGGGGATGCCAAGTATTTCTACTTGAAACTTCCTGCATCTGCTCTTATTTAGAAATGTGAAAGAAATCTGACATAGATTTGTTAGAGAACTGGTCTTATAACGGACTGCACAGTAACAGTAAAAAACAGTCTGATGTTTTCGTTCTCATCAAAAAAATCTGCAAAGACAATGACTCCTTGCAGAAAAAGGGCGTTGGTACATATCTGACATGCCCGTTCTCTTTGAGCTGCAAAGAGCATCCAGTAGTGGGAGGTGCTTCAGTCTCTGCTTGTCTAGGCTGGGCTTAATTTGCGGAACGTTCCTCCTCCTCCACAGGACTCCTCCCCAGCGTTCCCCAGTTTTGGCAAAGTCGATAGAAACAAATACCCTTGCCCTTAATATGCTAAAATTCGTTGGCCAAAACAGGATCCCATCAGATGGAAAGAGGGTGGGTCTGGATGCTCTTCGCAGCTCAAAGAGAATGGGCGTGTCAGGTAAGTACCAACGCCCTTTCTCCCACGAGCTGCTCAGAGCATCCAGTAGTGGAGCATACCAAAGCTTGGCCTGTCCTACAGGAGGGACCCCGTCTGTCTTGGGATCCCCTCCTGGTCCCTGTGGACCCATTGCAGAACCCTTCTGCCAAAGGAGGCCTCAGCTGATGCAAACACATCTATTTTATAATGCCTAATGAAAGACAATGGAGAGGCCCAGTTTGCGGCTCGACAGATGTCAGTGATTGGTGCCTGCGTGGCCCATGCTGCCGATGTTGCGGCGCTCCTTGTTGAACGAGCTGTTATGCCCCTGGGCACCTGTAGTGATTGAGTCTGATATGCTTTTGTTATTGAGGCTCGTAACCAACGGCCTATTGTGGAGGATGAGACCTTGCATCCCTGAGTATTGGGCTGAAAGGACACAAATAAAGCTTCCATTTTTCTGAAAGACGCTGTGCGATGAATATATATTCACAATGCTCGCCTCACATCCAGCCGATGCCATTGTCGTTCCAATCCTTGGGATGGCTTGGGACAAAAATTAGGAAATATCAGTTCTTGTGCCCTGCGAAAGGCTGAATTAACTTTGGGTATGAACATAGGATCAGGATGAAGGACAATTACCCAGTCGGAATGGAAGACGCAAAGATCTTGCCTGATTGACAAGGCTGCCAATTCCAAAATACGACAAGCGGAAGTAATTGCTACGAGAAAAACTACTTTATACATCAGAAATTGGAGACTTGATGATTGCAAAGGTTCAAAAGGGCACTTAGTGAGTGCAAGAAGGACCTTATCAAGATCCCAAGTGGGATATTGGTGAACCATTGGAGGGCGTAAGTTTGTGGCTCCTTGAAGGAAAGGTTGTATGTGTGGATGATGGGAAAGAGATAGGAGACCTTCATAAGTGACGACTGATGCCAAGGCCACCATTTGTCTTTTCAACATATTAGGTGATAATCCTGTCAAACCCCTCTTATAAGAACTCTAGGAATTGAACCACAGATGGAGAAATGGGATTAATTTGTGACTTGGTACACCATTTGTAGAAACATGGCATTTTAGATCCAAGTTGTTGAGGGGTGTCTGGCAGCTTTGATGGTGGCGATAACTCTGTTGGAAAACTTTTCATTCTTCAGACGATTCCACTCAACCTCCAGACGATCAGATGCAACCATTGAGGGTCTGGATGTTGAAGGGGTCCCTGGGTTAACAAGACCCTGTCTGGTGGAATTCTCCATGGTTGTGATACAGCTAGACTGCAGAGGTTTGCAAACCACGACCGTCTGGGCCAGTAGGGAGCTACCAGAAGCAGCTCTGCCCTCTTGTCGAGCAGCTTCTGGATGACCTTGGGGATCAGTGGAAGTGGCAGGAATGTATATAGAAGCCCCAGGGGCCAACGGCAACGGAGCACATTGAAATTCTCTGCTCCTTGTGAGGGGTATCTGGAAAGAAATCTCGGAAGCTGAGCATTGAGGGGGGAAGCGTACAGGTCTACCACTGCTGCCCAAATGTCCTGACTGCCTCTTGAAAGAGGGTTGGATGGAGGCGCCACTCCAATTGATCTATCGTGGCCCTGCTTAGCCAATCTGCCTGTGTATTCGGCAGTCCTGAAATGTGTTCTGCTCTGATGGAAATCGGGTTGCTCTCTACCCAACGACACAAACGCTCCACTTCTTGCATGAGGTGTTTCAACTGAGTTCCCCCATTTGTTTATGTGAGCTTTCACGGTTACATTGTCAGTCAATATTAATGTGTTGATTGCATACCTGTGGAAAGAAGCTGCCAAGAGCCAAGAGTACTGCTCGAAGCTCCAGCCAGTTTATGCTGCACGTCTGTTCTATGGAGGACCAGCGGCCTTGGGCTGTGAGCGATTGAAAGAGAGCTCCCCATCCAAACAGGCTGGCATCGGTGGTGATGGTAAGTCTGTGGGGCTCTTTGAATAGACAACCTTTATTTATGGCTGGTCTGGTCCACCAGAGGAGAGATATGAGGACCTGTGATGGAACCTTGACCTTGTATTTGGAGTTGCTTCGCCCGTATTGCTGGTACAGAAGCAGGAACCACTAGAGGGATCTAGTGTGGAGCCAGGCCCAAGGAACAATAGATATACATGAGATCATCTTGTCTAACAATTTTGATAGATCAGCTAGGGACACCCTCTTATGAACCCTGATCTCCTTAACTAATTGATGAATGCTGTTTTGTCTATCTGGTGACAGGAAAACTTTGCCTTCCGCTGTATCTATGACTGCCCCCAGATGGATTAATCGAGTCGAAGGTGTTAAATGACTCTTCTCCCAATTGATTGAGAACCCATGCAGTTGTAGGGATTGTAATGTAGTCTGAGTATTTATGACTGCTTGATGAACAGAAGATGACAAAATTAAGATATCATCGAGGTAACACTACAGTCATATGGGGACACCCTGGAGATGAGCAGCGAGGGCTGCGATAACCTTTGTGAAGGTCCTGGAGGCAGATGCTAGTCTGAAAGGAAGAGCCCATATTCGAAATGAAGATTATTATAAAAGAATTGTAAAAATTTATTGTGGGAAGGCCGAATGGGAGTACGCCTCTGTCAGATCTATGGATGTAAGAACGTCATACCTTTTCTGATACCAAGTAAGATAGATTGTAGAGTGTGCATTTTAAGTTTGCGATATACTAAAAATTGATTAAGGCATTTCAAATCCAAGATTGCTCTCCACCCCCCTGAACTTTTGGGAACAACAAAAAGATGTGAATAGAAACCTCGCCCTCATTGGTCGGTAGCTACTGGTTGGATGGATCGTATGTCCAGGAGGTGCTGAATAGCTGTTTCCATAAGATTTCATTTAACCGGATCTCTGGAAAGATGGCACGACATAAAGAAGTCTGGGGGGGGTGGTGGATTGAAACTCCAGCACGAGGCTGAATCTGATTGTGTCTTTGACCCAGGAATCAGACACTGAGGAGTCCCGTTGGTCAGCGAATAATTTAAGGCGGCCGCCAATGGGAGCCAGGTCCATGGGGTTATCTTGGATGCCGGAAAAATCTATTTGCCGCTCCTCGGAAGGATCCCTTGGATTGGCCACCCCTTCGGTTCCTATCCCCCAAGTCTGACCTCTCTGGCTGTTGCCCTGGTTGGAAAGGTGGGGGTCTCTGGTATCTGGTTGAGAATGGACCCTGATAAAAGGGCCGAAAGGATCCCCTCCGAAAGGACTGAGGGTTTCTAGGGTCTGACTTCCAAATAAGGGAAGGTAAAATTTTCTTTTTGTTTCAAGTCTCAGAAAGCAGCGGATCGAGGGAAGGGTCAAACAGTCTGTCTCCCGCAAGAAGAAATGAAGCAAGCTTGCATTTATGCTTAATATCCGCTTGCCAATTCTTTAACCATAGCAAGCGTCGCACTGTGACATGTGAAGTAATGGTTCTGGCTGAAAACTTAACTGCATGAAAGGTTGCGTCAGCTGAGAATTCAGCGGCTGCTGTAAGCTTTGCAATGTCTTGGTGTGCTCTATGTTAGATTTGGGGACATGCTCCCATAATAGCCGAAGCCATTTAAGGGAAGAACGGGTAAAGAAGGAAACAGCTGTGGCCACTCTGATGGCCCATGCAGACTGATGGGCCCTGCGTAGGGCTAGCTCAGCCCATTTGTCCTCTGGCTTTAATGCCTCCAGTGCCTCACTGGGAATGGAGGACGAGGACACTAATCCCACAATGGGTTTGTCTACCTCGGGAGTATTAAACAATTTTAAGAAATCTGGGGCCAAATTAAAGAATTTCCTGTTGTAACCTGTGGGGGCCGGGTACACTGCTGCAGAATCCCACTGTTTCTGTACCAGGTCTGCAAACATATGAGGGACTGGAATCACGTCTGCCTTGACTACAGGTTGGTTGAAGATGAAATCCTCTGGTCCCTCGTCTGATGGAGCTGGAATGGTAGAAGAGGCCGGCTTGTCCAGGAGCACAGTGATTTTGGCCTTAAACAAGAGAGATTTGAAAAGCTGTGGCCAGAATAAGCCTGTAAATACAGGTTGGTCAGGAACGAGGCCCTCATCCTCAGTCATCCCCCTTTCTAAGGGGTCTGTTTCTGACATGGCTGGGTCAGTATCATGTATTGATTCTGATTCACTCTGTTCCATCTGCTCAATGTGTCCCACCTCTTCCGCCGCCTCCTCCTGCTCCTCCTCTTGCGGCCCCTGGAGGAGCATACCCCCTTGAAACTGTCCCTGGGTGTAGTGTTGCTCTGACCTGGCCAATGATCGAAATGATTGCGAATCATACTCAGCGGGTGCAGGATGATTCCTGGTCAGAACCGCATGTTGCAGGCCTGCTGCGATTCTCTGACAGATGGCCATCTCTACCCAGGTCTTCATTCCCTCTGGCACTTCATCTGGAAGAGATTGTTCCTGTCGAAGACTAGCAGCCGTTGGTGTGTAAACGTTGCTTCAGGTATCCTTCACATGTTTGGTGATTGAATTGATTGGGCCTGTTGACTCTGGGAAGCCACTCTGCACCTGGATGAGAGGGAGAGATCTGGGGGGGAGGGGGGGAAGAGGAGGATGGCTCTGGACTGTGGGATGAGGAAGCTTGAGAGGTCCTGTGTGCCTCCTGTGTGCACTTATCTATTTGTTTTTCCAGTGCCTTGTGATGCCTGTTGGCATCTTTTTCTGATGCCTTAGAAATCCCTTTTTTTTGCTTAAAATTGTGCTGAGATTTAGACTTGCCCCTTGAAGTTGAGGTGTGTGAACCACTACCCCCTGCAATTTTGATTATAGAACGAACAGTATGCTCATTATTTAATGCTATATTGTGTAGGCGGTTGGCTATTGAACCTGGCCAATAATGGAAAGAGTGCCCTGAAATTGAATCCCCCTCCCTTTTTAAGATAAATATGAATATCTGTTTCGAAATTGAATCTTATCTCAACAATAATAATTTATTATTGTTATGATATTGCTAGTATTATTATATTGGTATGATTACTATGATTATATTAGTATTATTATAGTTATTATTAATATCAGAGCGTATAGGTATGCAAATATATATCAAATTTGGATTCACAATCAGCCAAATTGAGAACGCCTAGCAGGCCAAATTATCACTCACAGGCTTTCAACAGCTTCCCTGCACAGGTAGACGCTGGCCTAGGTACTCGCTGTTGTGCCTCTGGATAAGGAAAACTGTGAGGGTTAAGCCAACAATTTGAATTAACAAAGGCCTTGAATAAAGTTAGAAACGAGGTTGTGATTATTCCTTGGGGTATTTTGTGTAAAAAAAAAAAACCCTTAATCTGGAATAAGGATTACCTCATACAGTCTACTGAATTCATACTCAGCACGGCCATGTGGTCCCCTTACAGCAAAAATGGCTCCCGGACGTTATTTGTGGCGCACGCGCCAGCAGCAATCTCCTGCCTCGAAAAGGGATAAGCTCCAATAGCTTTCCTTTGAAGCTAAACCGGCTGGGAGGGGTGAAAATAATCAGGCGATTACACCTCCACCCCTAAACGTTCTGGGGCAAGAAAACTTCGATACAACTCAGGAGAGAGCGAGAGAGAAAAGCCACACCGTTTGTATGTTAAAACAGTGCGGCTATTGCAATGGCAAGGGTAGGGCTAGTGGGGGTGGGGCAGAATGAAATCGAAGCCTCCCTGCACTTAGGAGTGCAAGAAGTGCTTCCTGATAATGCGATCCCCGACGTCCAGTTGGCAAAGGCAGCGTTGGTGGGTTGAAGAGCAATTTGTTAGAAGAAGATGAAACTGACTGTCTGCAAACCTTAATGAGAATTCTCCTGTTTCAGCCAAGGAGTAACGAAAAGCACTGCCTATCTCTCACGAGGCTGAGCCAAAACTGGGGAACTCTGGGGAGGAGTCCCTTGGAGGAGGAGGAGTATTCTGCAAATTAAGCCCAGCCTAGGCAAACAGAGACTGAAGCACCTCCCACTACTGGATGCTCTGAGCAGCTTGTTGGAGAAGAAGCATGCATCATAAAAAATTTGTACAAGAATAATTTATGTATATTAGAGAAATTAGCATATTGAAAACTCCAGTAGGGAAATTTGGGAATGACAAACTCCTGTGAAGTCTACAGCTGACTTTTAACTGAAGAAAGATCAATACAATGAACAAGTTCAATAGTAACACCAGATTTCTAGAAATAACCATATTTATTAGATTTGTATTTTGCCTTTCATTCAGAGCTCGAGACAAAATGTACACTACACAATGATCAGGGATGGCAGAGAGTAGTTGAACTGAATACTAATTCAACACTTTAGCTAGTATGCTACTATCTTATGCTTACTAAATTAGTCATCTCCTCACTTTCTGCATCCCTTCTCCTGCCTCTAAGTATCTGCTTGACATTCATAACAGTACACAATAATTTCTACTGTCATGCAGTAGAGCCATGCAACAGCTTCTCCAATCAGTTTCAAAAGTTAAGTGTGGCAAAGGCCACAAATATTACATCTGTTTCTTTGTATTTTGCTTTTATTATTTTTATAAACAACTCAAGGCAGCAAACATATCCAACAACACCTTCTTCCTCCTATTTTCTCCACAAAGAGCAACCTTGTGAAATGGGTTGGGCTCAGAGAGACTGCCCAAAGCTGACTTTCATGGCTAAGGCAGGATTTGAACATGCTTTCTAGCCTAGTGCTGCACCACTAGATCAAATTGGCTCTTAATCCTGCCCTTCCTTTGGAAAGTCAAGACAGCATCTCCCCTTATTTTACATACTATATGAACTAGCCTGTGGGTTAGGCTAAGCTGTGAGAAGTTGAAGTGTTCAAAACCACCAGCTGGTTTCAAGTGGGGATTTGAATTTTGAGCTCCCCAGTCCCAATTCAATAGATTAACTATTATACTATGCAGGCTCATTGTGAGGCAATTCTTACCAAGAATGGTTAATATCAAACTACTTCTCTCCAGTCTTACTATCTTATTTTTTTCTTTTATGCCTCGGACTTTCTATTGCTTTTGGTGAGATGAATCGGCTTTTTCCTAAGTCATTCAGACCTTTTCAACAGTTTTTGGAAGCTAATTTTTCTCTTTTTTCTCATCTTTTTAAAAGCAGTTTCTATCCCTATGCCTCTTCAGACTCTTTTTTTACTTCCCTCATGCGCAAGCTGCATATACCTGTTCAATTACATATTTATCCTGCATACTAAATATACTATTACTTTGTCCCAATGGCAATATTCAGCTTGAAAGTTTCAGAGGGCTGAAAGTGATTTTGTTGAATCTTGGGAAATAGAAAATTTACAAAATGTACTGGTAAGTTATACCTCCTGAGTCAACAACTATCATACTAATTCCATATACAACAACACTTAGAATTTCTCAATTGTCTTGCTCCTATAGAGAGAGAACCAATTTGGTCTAGACTCTAGAGGTTAAGGCACCAGGCTAGAAACCAGATGACTGTGAGTTCTAGCCCTGTTTTGGCATGAAAGGTGGCTGAGTGACCTTGGATCAGTCACCGTTTCTCAGCCCATGATGTCAGGATCAAGCAACAAGCCAGTCATCAATCAATGCTTGCTGATCTGAAAAAAAGCAGACCCTGCACTTGTGGAAAAATGCTAGGAAGGAAAAAAATGTTCCTGGATATTCTGAGAAAATATCTTGTGCTTCAATGCTATAGTCTATTAATAAGGAATTTTGAATGGAAAAGTGACAAGAATCATAGTCAAATACATCTGGAAGTCAACAGATTGATGAAGAAGTAAATGGCCAAAATGTTTTATCTTCCAATCCTCAAAACAATAAAAAAGAAAGCCTTTTCTTCTTGTCTTTTTAACTTACAAATTAGGGGCAAGGATTCTCTCTCAAATTTTACTGAAAACAACACTTTAGAGAACAATGTTAATGCAAAACACTGGGCAATTTTATATCTAAGACTTAAGATAATTGTCAGTTATTTTGCGACTCTAATTTTCTCCAGTCATCCTACAAGGAACCACAGGTGAAACTCGAAAAATTAGAATATCGTGCAAAAGTTCATTTATTTCAGTAATGCAACTTAAAAGGTGAAACTAATATACGAGATAGACTCGTTACATGCAAAGCAAGATAGTTCAAGCCATGATGTGTCATAATTGTGATGATAATGGCTTACAGCTCATGAAAACCCCAAATCCACAATCTCAGAAAATTAAAATATTACATGCAATCAATAAAACAAGGATTGTACATAGAACAATATCCGACCTCTGAAAAATATAAGCATGCACTCAGTACTTGGTTTGGGCCCCTTTTGCAGCAATTACTGCCTCAATGTGGCGTGGCATGGAAGCTATCAGCCTGTGGCATTGCTGAGGTGTTATGGAAGACCAGGATGCTTCAATAGCGGCCTTCAGCTCTTCTGCATTGTTCGGTCTCATGTCTCTCATCTTTCTCTTGGCAATGCCCCATAGATTCTCTGTGGAGTTCAGGTCAGGCGAGTTTGCTGGCCAATCAAGCACAGTAATCCCATGGTCATTGAACCAGGTTTTGGTGCTTTTGGCAGTGTGGGCAGGTGAGGTGCCAAGTCCTGCTGGAAAATGAAGTCAGCATCCCCATAAAGCTCATCTGCAGAAGGAAGCATGAAGTGCTCCAAAATCTCCTGCGTTGACCCTGGACTTAATGAAGCACAGTGGACCAACACCAGCAGATGACATGGCTCCCCAAATCAACACAGACTGTGGAAACTTCACAACGGACTTCAAGCATTTTGCAATGTGTGCCTCTTCATTCTTCCTCCAGACTCAGGGTCCTTGGTTTCCAAATGAGATGCAAAAGTTGCTCTCATCAGAAAAGACGACTTTGGACCACTGAGCAACAGACCAGTTCTGTTTTTCTTTAGCCCAGGTAAAGCGCTCTGACATTGTTTGTTGTTTGGGAGCAGCTTGATAAGAGGAGTACGACATTTGAAGCCTATGTCCAGGATCCATCTGTGTGTGGTGGCTCTTGATGCACTGACTTCAGCCTCAGTCCACTCCTTGTGAAAATCCCCAACACTTTTGAATGGCCTTTTCCTGACAATCCTCTCCAGGCTGCGGTCATCCCTGCTGCTTGTGCACCTTTTTCGTCCACATCTTCCACATAACTTTCTATTAATATGCTTTGATACAGCACTTTGGGAACATCCAACTTCTTTTGCAATTACCTTTTGAGGCTTTCCCTCCTTATGGAGGGTGTCAAGGATGGTTTTCTGCACAACTGTCAGGTCAGCAGTCTTTCCTATGATTCTGATTCCTATTGAACCAGACGGAGAGACCATTTAAAGGCTCAGGAACCCTTTGCAGGTGTTATGTCTTAATTAGCTGATTAGAGTGGGAAACTTTGAGCCTAGAATATTGAACCTTTTCACAATATTTTAATTTTCTGAGATTGTGAATTTGGGGTTTTCATAAGCTGTAAGCCATAATCATCTCAAATATGGCACATCATGGCTTGAACTATCTTGCTTTGCATGTAATGAGTTATCTCACATATTAGTTTCACCTTTTAAGTTGCATTACTGAAATAAATGAACTTTTGCATAATATTCTAATTTTTCGAGTTTCATCTGTATTTGGCAAGTTAGAAGTTGAAAAGCTATTTGGAGATGACATTCTTCTGTTTATTCCTAATGCTCACATTACTATTCCTGTGTCGATGAAAATGTTAGATGCCTTTAATAAAATAGCAGGATTTCCTTTATTAACTAGTCCAGATTGGAGTTAATGGCAATAGGTGAAAATTTGGTTAACCTTCCATTTAAGGAATATTAATTTCCAATTTGTACCAAATCCATTCAATATTTAGACATCTGTACTGAAAGATATACTGTAACTCAGTAACATGTAATATAAATAAAATATATAAAGGTTTCTTCAGATTTGGATAGATTGTAGAAGGATGAATGTTCTCAAAATGAATATTATTTCTACATTAATTTCTACATTAATTTATATATTCTGAGATAAATTCTTGTTTAAATATCTGGAAAATATGTTTCAAAAATTAACTCTTTGTTTAGAAAATGGGCGTTGGTTCTTATCTGACATGCCATTTCTCTTCGAGCTGCGAGGATCATCCAGAAAGTGGGAGGTGCTTCAGTCTCTCTCTGTTGTAGGCTGAGCTTAATTACTGAGGAATGCGCCTCCTTTCATTACGTGGCTCCCTTACAGCGTCACCCAGTTTATGCGAAGGCGAGAGGAAACAGAAATTCGTACTCTCATCTTACTAGACTTAAGGTTTCATTGGCCGAAACAAGACCCCACCAGACGGTCAAAGATAAGGGTGGGACTGGATGATCCTCGCAGCTCGAAGAGAAATGGTGTGTCAGGTAAGACCAACACCCATTCTCCTTAGAGCTGCTCGGATCATCCAGAGAGTGGGACATACTAAAGCTTGGCTGTCCTACAGGAGGGACTCTGTCTGGTTCGGGAGCCTCTCCAGGTCCTTGAGGACCCGCTGTAGGACTCGTCTGCCAAACGAGGCCTCCACTGAGGCAAATATGTCGATCTTGTAATGCCTAATGAAGGGAGATGGGGAAGCCCAGGTGGCAGCCTGGCAAATATCAGTGATTGGGGCCTGGGTGGCCCAAGCTGCTGAGGTAGCCGTACTTCTGGTGGAATGTGCTGTTATTCTGCTGGGTACTGGCAGAACCTGTGACAAATAAGATCTAGAAATAGTACCTCTGATCCAGCGGCCGATGGTTGAAGGGGATACTTTGTGGCCCAATGTCTTGGGTTGGAAGGAAAGGAATAGGGATTCGGACCTCCTAAACGGCTGGCTGCACTTAATGTAGATGCAAAGGGTACCACTCACGTCCAGGGTATGCCAAAGTGTCTCCCTATCCTTTGGGGTTTGGGGCAAAATTTTGGGAGAATGAGTTCCTGTGCCCTGTGGAAGGTTGAGTTGACCTTGGGCAAGAAAGTAGGGTTGGGCTGGAGAACCATCGGGTCAGTGTGAAAGATACAGAGATCCTTTCTCACTGACAAGGCTGCAATTTCTGAGATTCGAGGGGCCGATGTAATGGCCACCAGGAACACAACTTTGAATGTTAAAAACTGGAGGGTGGATTCCCTGAGAGGCTCAAAGGGGTGTTTAGTGAGGGACACAAGGACCCTATTAAGATCCCAGGTAGGGTATCTGTGAACGGTTGGAGGGCACAAATTAGTGGCTCCTCTGAGGAATGCCCTGATGCGAGGGTGGTGAGAAAGGGAACCGATGTTGTAGCAAGAGATAACGGTTGTGAGGGCTGCGACCTGTCGTCTCAAGGTGTTAGGGGAAAGCCCTTTCCTCAGACCGTCTTGGACGAAATCCAAAATCCGAGCGATGGAAGGCGAGAGTGGGTTGACCTGGGCTTTATGACACCACTTGCAGAAACTATTCCAAGTGGCATCGTAGATTTGGGTAGTTGAGGGCCGCCTGGCGGCTAAGATGGTATCAATAACCTGGTCAGAGAACTTCTCGTTCCTTAGGTGGTTCCGCTCAACCTCCAGACGGCTAACTGGAGCCATTGGGGATCCGGATGCAGGAAGGGCCCCTGAGAAAGGGAGATCCTGTTCGGGGGGGATTTTCCGGGGGGGGCTACTGACAGGTTGCGGAAGTCCACAAACCATGGGCGCCTGGGCCAGTAGAGGGCCACCAGAAGCAGTTCTGCCTTCTCATGGATCAGTTTTTGGATGACTCTGCGAACCAGAGCTAGTGGGGGGAATGCGTATAAGAGCCCTGGGGACTAGGGGCAACGTAGGGCGTTGAAATTCTCGGCCCCAAGGGAGGGGTACTTCAAAAAAAATCTTGGGAGTTGTGTGTTGAAGGAGGATGCAATGAGGTCCACTATCGGTTGGCCGAAGATTGAGGCCGCCTCCTTGAACAGAGATGGGTGGAGGCACCATTCTGACTGGTCCACCATGGCCCTGCTCAACCAGTCTGCTTGGGTGTTTGAAACCCCTGAGATGTGCTCTGCTTTGAGGGACAGGAGATTGCGCTCCGCCCTGCGGCAGAGGCGCTCGGCTTCTCTCGTCAACCGTATGGACTGTGTGCCCCCATCTGTTGACGTGAGCCTTAGCGGTGACGTTGACCGTGAGGATAAGGACATGACGTCTGTGTACCTGAGGGAGGATGCTGCCTAGGGCCAGGTGTATGGCGTGAAGTTCCAACCAGTTTATACTGAATGCCCATTCTGTCTCCGAACATCTGCCCTGGGCCGTGAGTGAGTGGATGTGAGCACCCCATCCGGACAGGCTGGCGTCTGTGGTGAGGGTTGTTAGGGATACACCACCCTAGCAGAATGTGCAACAGCAGTCTAGCAGGGGGGCAAATTATGTGAGATAAACGTTGTAGTTTACACTCAGTAAGACAGATACACTGTGCCAGTTAAATAGATTTTTATTCCAGCAAGAGTTATAGCATAGTCAAATAGTCCATATGTCATAAACTAGTTCAGTCCATCCAGGGATTAATCAGTTGCAAAGTCCAGTGTCAAAAATAGAGGTCAGTAAACTTACAAATAATCAGTCCAGCAATCTATCTCTTTTGCAGTCAGAGATATGAAGAAAATCAAACCCCTTTTCTCCGTTACAGCAACAGCAGGAAAAACACGCAGTTATCACCACCAATCCAACATTGTCAGCTATCCAGTAAAAGCCAGCAAACAGTGAGCTCTCTTGCTCCCTCTTATGGTGATTTTACAACCGCACCCAAAATACATGTTTTAACAGTTAAAGTGATACACAAACTTAAACTCACTAACATAGTTTATATATTATTTTTACCCAAACTAAGTTAGGTAACCAATGTTATCCCTAACATTCTCCCCTTTTAAGCTGAATGCCAGACATGTAAGTACCCGCGAAAACTTAAGAAAACAAATATCAAACCTCTACGGGGAGGGAATAAACAGCCAGATCAAAACCTACGAGAAACTGGAAATTAAAAGAGCAGGAATACTAAACACTATACAGAAGCCTGATGATGGCAGATGAGATTCTGCTGAAACGTTGCTACAACTTTAAAAGCACCACTACTACGACGTGGGAAAATACCCGAACAAAGCTGAATGCCAGACATGTAAGTACCCGCAAAAACTTAAGAAAACAAATTATATAATATATATATATATATATATATATATATATATATATATATATATATATATATATATATATATATATATATATAGATCTTTGGTTATTCGGGTTTTCTCCCGCGTAAGATTGGAAGTATCTAGGCAACGTTTCGATGAAGTCTCATTCATCATCTTCAGGCTTGGTCTTCAGCTCTGTGCTTCTCAGAGTGATGTGAGCTTGCAGCTGCTTCTTCCTTTTAACTGCTAGTGGGGGTGTGACTTGATTGGGTGGGGGCTTGGATGTGTTCTGATTGGGTGGGGGTGTGTTCTCATTGGTTGGTGGTTTGGCTGTGTTCTGATTGGTTGGGGGGTTGGCTGTGTTCTGTTTGGCTAGAGGCGTGTTCTGTTCAGGTGGGGGCTTGATTGTGCTCAGGTTAGTCTTAGTTGCTGGAGGGTTTGAGCTGGTGAGCTGTGATCTTGCTGGAACTCGAAGCCAAACAGCAGTTTTGGCAATTGGTAAATTTTATCTTCTTGTGATATCTTATATCCACTACTGGTTTTGTTTATTGTCAATCCTAGATATTGTCTTATTTCTTCTAATTGCTTTAATTTTATCCTCTTACTTAATAATGATATTATCTCAGTAGCTTCATTATTAGTCTTGGTAATTAAAGCAATGTCATCTGTAAGCAACAATAATAATAACACCATTCCATTTGTCTCTCTATTAAACAAACTTGGATCAGTTAAACCTTCTTTAAATCCTATATTGTTTAACACTTTTACAATATATTGGTTCCATTCATAACCTGATTCATTCAATCCATAGAGACTTTTATTCAGTTTCCAACAGTCATTATTATTTTTATCATCCTTTATACCTACTGGTTTTCTTAAATATATAGTATGCTGCAATGGTGCATGCAGATAGGCAGTTTCTACATCTAAATGATTTATGATATAGTTTTTCTTAGATGCCCACACTAAAGCTGCTCTCAAGGTTGTTGCCTTTAAATTTGGTGCAAATACTTCATCATAATCACCTGTAGTTTGATTAAATCCTTGAGCTATCAACCTAGCCTTATGGGTAACAGTCCCATTTTACCAGTTTTTAACTTAAATATCCATTTGCAGCCAATGGATTTTTCACTTGGAGGTAATTTGGCATTTTCAAAAACTTTCATTTCTTTTAATGAATTTAATTCTTTCTCCATTGCTCTATGCCAATTTTCTTGTTCCTTTGCAGGATACATCCTTAGTTCTTCAACAGTAGTTGGAACTTTACTAACTTGGCAAACTATACTTGCTTGATACTATCAGGTGGTCTGGTTACACGTGTAGTACGTCTAGGTATTACAGAACTTAAAGGTGAACTTTCATGTTCTATCTGTTCCTGATTATCTATTTCCTCCTGTTGTGGTATTTCTTCCTGTTCTGGTCCTATATGCTCTTCCTGTACTTCCTCTTTAATTGTACTCTTCCTATTACTGATTTTTTCTTTTGGTCTTTTGTAGGGTTCTATAATTACTTCCTTACTTGAATCTTGTTGCAGTTTTTCCCATCCTACATGTTCTAGGAATTTGGCACTAGCACTACAGTAAACTCTTTTTCCCAGAATCTGTATGATTTGTGATTAGATTCATAACCTACAAAGAATAACTTTTTAGCCCTATGTTGCCCCTTATTTCTCAGTTGTGTAGGAATATGCACCCATGCTGGTGCTCCAAATGTGTGCATGTAGCTTAGGTCAGAGGTTTTCTGCCATGCCACCGTGTGAATGGTAATTCACCTGTTGTTGAGTTAACAACATTATTCAATATATGGTTACCACACATTATTGCTTCTCCCCACAAAGTTTCAGGTAATCCTGAATCTGACAGCATAGTACGAGCCATTGCTTGAATTGTTTGGCCTCGTCTTTCTATAAAGGCATTATGTTGTGGCCTATATGGTGCAGACTTTTTATGTTCAACACCTGCCATCTTGGAATTTATTGTTTATAAATTCAGTACCATTATCAGTGACAAGAGTTACTAACTTCCTTTTAGTTTTCCTTTCTGCGAATTTAAGCCAATTAAAGAAATTTTGATTTGTTTCCGTTTTGCTTTTCATTAGATAACAGAAAGCATATCTGGAATAATGGTCCATTATACTTAGTATATAATGAGCACCTCCCACACTTGGGTTTTTAGGACCTATAATAGCAGCAAATACAACCTCTAGAGGCTCCTTTGTTTTAAATCCATTAACTCTATTTGCTGGCATTTCCTTGCTTTTTTCTTGACTGCAAGAATTGCAGTGCAAATACTTACTGCAAGGCTTCAGTTTTATACCCTTAGATAGTTCTACCGTTTGTTTAAGCATTTTAAAATTTATATGCCCCAAATGTCTGTGTAACAAATCTATGCACTAATCATGAGGTTTAACATTATTATAAACTGTGTTAGCTATCTCTGAATTATTATTTAACACATACAATTCACCTCTTAAAGTTGCAGTCACTTTTTTACCTTCTTTTTCAATTATGCAATTGTCTCCCCTAAAGGTAATTACATCACCTAGTTTAACCAAAACTCTAACTGAAAGCAAATTAAACTTAAGTTGTGGTACATATAACATTTTTACATTTTCTCTTATGCAAGAACAATATGATATTCCTTCACCTTTAGCTTTCAGCTTCCATCCATTAGCTAACGATATCTACTGTGAACTCGTGGACATCTTAATAAATCTTTTCTTATCTTTCATTATGCAGTGCGATGCTCCACTATCTACAACCCATAAATTACTATTCACATTTTCGTTGCTATACATGGCTAACTCTAAGCATTTTTCATCCTTTTTATGCCTTTTACCTTTCTGGCTGGCATTTTGGCTTTTTGCTTTCTTGCAGAATCTAGCCAAATGTCCTTTTCCTCCACAATTAAAACATTTTTTAATTGTATAGGCTGACGAAGATATTTTCTCGTCTTCATATTGTGGTTGTTCCCTTCTGAACAAGTCTTCTCCTGGCTTCTTCAATTAATCTGCCAGTAATGTCAGTTAATGTGAGGTTATCTTTTGGCAGAACCTCAAGTGAAGTTACATAGTCATCATAGCTATTATCTAAAGAAGACAAAATTATATAAACTTGGTGTAGTTCTGTGAAGATAAGTTCTTTTTCATGCAGTTCCTGAAAAATTCTCTTCATTGTGTTTATATGACTCAGCATATCTCCATTCTTTTGAAGATGTGTTCTGAACAGTTTCCGTGTAAGATTTATATGTGCTCCTACACTGTCTCGAACATAAATCTTCTTTAAATTCTCCCAACATTTCGCAGCTGTTTCTTCTCCACGTATATGTACAAGCTGCTCATCACAGAGTGTCAGTCCTATTATACAGAGAGCTTGCTCATTCTTCAGTTGATATTCTTGTATTTTCTGGGCATCATCTTCATCCTCCGGATCCCATGCATCTACTTCTGGTGGGTTTTGAATTATACTCCACAAACCTTCTCTGCGTAGAAGTAGGCTACATTTCATAGACCATGAAACATAGTTTGTTCCATCCAGTTTGGATATTAGAGACAAACTTAGTAAATTGACTTGCGCCATCTTTATCTGGATATTAAAATATAATTAATTAAACACAGCTGTCTGTTTACAGTATTGTGTAACTATACAAACTCTCACTTTAATCTAAGCCTGTTATATCCTGGTTAGTCTGACTGTGCACCTGGGCCCATAACCAGCTTTGGGGATACACACCCTAGCAGAACGCTGAACGGCAGTCTAGCAGGCAGGCAAATTATGTGAGATAAACGTTGTTGTAGTTTACACTCAGTAAGACAGACACACTGTGCCAGTTAAATAGTTTTTTATTCCAGCAAGAGTTATATCATAGTCAAACAGTCCATATGTCATAAACTAGTTCAGTCCATCCAGGGATTAATCAGTTGCAAAGTCCAGTGTCAAAAATAGAGGTCAGTAAACTTACAAATAATCAGTCCAGCAATCTATCTCTTTTGCAGTCAGAGATATGAAGAAAATCAAACCCCTTTTTTCCGTTACAGCAACAGCAGGGAAAACACGCAGTTAACACCACCAATCCAACATTGTCAGCTATCCAGTAAAAGCCAGCAAGCAGTGAGCTCTCTTGCTCCCTCTTATGGTGATTTTACAACCACACCCAAAGTACATGTTTTAACACTTAAAGTGATACACACACTTAAACTCACTAACATAGTTTATATATTATTTTTACCCAAACTAAGTTAGGTAACCAATGTTATCCCGAACAAGGGTGAGCCGCTGGGGCTCCTTGAAGTAATGATCCTTGTTGATGGTGGGGTTGGTCCACCAGAGAGACATGAGGACCTTTGGAGGTACCTTGACCGTGGATTTTGAATTGCTTCTGCCGGATCTTTGAAATGGGAGCAGGAACCACTGTAGTGATCTGGTGTGTAAACAGGCCCAGGGCACAATGGAAATGCATGAGACCATCTTACCCAATAACTTAGACAAATCTAATAGAGGTTACCTTCTTTGTTCATTGGATCCATTTGATAGACTCCTGGATGCTAAGGAGTGTTTCCGAGGAAAGAAAGACCTTTCCTTTGACCGTATCAATTACGGACCCCAAGTGGGTTATTCAGGTAAATGGCAACAGTTGGCTCTTTTGCCAGTTTACGAGGAACCCATGGTCTTGGAGGGCAGAGAGAGTAACTCTGGTATCCCTCTCTGCTTGACATCTGGAGGGGGGCAGAATGAGGATGTCATCCAGGTAGCAGTGGAGACACACCGGGAGGTTCCTAAGGTGAACCGTTAGTGCCGCGAGGACCTTAGTAAAGGTTCTAGGGGCCGATGCCAACTCAAAGGTGAGGGCCACATATTGGAAGTAGTGGTGATTGTAACAGAACCTGAGGAATTTGAAATGAGAGGGCCAGATTGGGATGTGTAGATACGCTTCTGAAAGATCTATAGAAGAGAGCCAGTCCCCTTGCCTGGTGCCCAGGAGAATGGACTGTAAGGTGTGCATCTTAAACCTGCGATGGATCAGGTAACTGTTCAGTCGTTTTAGGTCTAGAATTGCTCTCCATCCCCCTGAGTGTTTGGGGACCACAAAGAGGTGAGAGTAAAAACCCTGCCCTCGTTGAGAATAGCTGAATAGCATAATCCAACAAGTTGCGTTTGGAGGGATCCCTCAAGGAGAGGGATGCCATGAAAAAGTCGGGGGGGGGGCGCTGGAATTCCAGGGTGAGTCCGAACCTGATGGTTTCCCTGACCCAAGCATCAGAAGTAGAGGAATCCCATTGGTCGGCAAAATGTCTGAGAGGTCTGCCAATGGGGGAGGAGGAACTGGATCTATCTTGGGCACTGGAAAGGCTTCCCACCTGATCCCCTGAAGGGTCTCTTGTAGCTGCCGCCCCTTCTGTTCCTGTCGCCCGAATTGGCTCAATCCTGGGGTTGGGATGGCCGAAAGGAGGGGGGTCTTGGGTACCTTGGCGGGAAGGGAGACTAGTAGAAGGGTCGGAAGGACCCTCTCCCAAATGGCTGAGGGGCTCTGAGCTCCAACCTCTAAAAAGAGGGGGAAGAAATTTTTTTCTTGCTTCGGCTCTCGACTAGCAGGGGTTCCAGAATAATTCTCCCTTGATGGAGGCAGTGGCCAATTTGACTTTGTTCTTGACATCTGCCTGCCAGTGTTTGAGCCAGAGCAGGCGGCGGGCTGTAACATGTGAGGTTATAGCTTTAGTGGAAAACTTAACTGAGTGGTAGGTGGCATCGGCCGAGAATTCTGCCACAGCTGTAAGTTTAGAGATGTCCTGGTGCGCCCTTGTATTAGAGGAGGGGACATGCTGTTTTAGTTGGCGGAGCCACCGGATCGAAGACCTGGTGAAAAAGGAAGCGGCCGTGACCAATCTAATGGCCCAAGCGTTAGCTTGGTGAGCCCAGCGTAAGGCTAGTTCAGCCTGCTTGTCTTCAGGTTTCAGAGCCTCCAGAGCATCACTTGGGGTGGAGAGGATGCTGAGCCAACAATGGGCTCATGAACCTCGAGAGTATTAATTAGGTTGGAGAAATCTGAGAAATCTTGTCCTGGCTAGATGGGGCGGGGGGGTTGTGGAAGCCAGCTGTTTGGAGACTAGATCGTAAAAGATGGGTGGAGCCGGAATGACCTCAGCTTCCACAACGGGCTGCTTGAAAATGGCATCCTCTGGGCCCTCCGCCGAGGAAGGGTGGGCAGAGGGAGACTGTGTGTGCAGGCCAGAGATGTTTTTGGCCTTAAAGAGAAGTGATTTATACAGGTGTGGTTTGAACAAGCCCACCAAGGTGGGTTGGTCGGGGGTGAGGCCCTCATCATCGGACATCTCCCCCTCCATAGGCTCTGTCTCCGATAAGGGTTCACTATAATGTGTTGACCCTAATTCGAATTCTTCCTCCTCCCTGAATTGATCCAGGCCTCCTTCCTCCTCTCCTCCTGTTCCCTTTCTGGAAGAGGGCTGTCCCTCTGTAAAGGTACCTGATCATGGGGAGGGTCCGATCTAGGCAGGGACCTGACTGATAGAGACTCGTGTTCGGGAGCCATTGGAAAGAAGCCGGGTCTGGACATCTGTTGGAGACTTTCCGCAATCCCCTGGCGGATAGCCAGCTCCATCCATGACCTCATTTGTTCTGGAATCTCAACTATGGCAGGCTCCTCTTGGTGCAGACCAGTGGCCGTAGGAGTAAATGTTGCTTCGGGTGTCCGTCTGGTCGTTGGTCCAGGGACCTGATGCCCCTGGGGTGAGCTGTGCCTGGAGAGGGAAGAATAATCTGGAGGAGGGGGGGTGAGTAGAGGTAGGAGTGGAGGGTGGGAGGGTTGGAGGCACCGAGTGTGACTCCCTGGATCGCCTGTTGAATTCCTTCTCCAATGCCTTAAGGCGCCTTAAGAGGCCTCTTTGAGAGGCCTTGGAAGTTTCCTTAGCCTGTCTGCACAAATGGTGAGACTTAGATTTGGCCTTCAATGAAGGGCCTTTAGAAGAATTGTCACCTGCCATTTTAAGAAGTAATGAGCGTATGTAAGGATACTAAAGACGGTTGGCTCGCCTAGGGTTCGGCCTGCAGCAAAGGCCCGGTATCCTTTCAACTGGTCCACGCCCCCTTTTGGAATTTTGGTATACTATGAAATAATATATAATTTATTATTATTATTATTATTATTATTATTATTATTATTATTATTATTATTATTATTATTATTTATATATATATATATATTATTTATTCTATTTTTCTTTTCATATATATATATATATATATATATATATATATATATATATATATATATATTCTTTTTTACTTTTTATTATTTATTATTATTATTTTTTAATATATAAAAATATGTAATTTGATCAAAATTAAATTGGATCTTGGTCCAATAGGAGTAACAACCTAGGAGATGTGATTAGTTATCCAATTGGTCGAATGAACATCTAAGGCCAATGGCACAGAGTTGGAGAGATAAGGCCTCCAGCAGCTTTTACTCCCAGACGACAACCGAGAGGGGGGGTTCTGCTATACTTCGCCCTGAGCACAGCTGCGGAATAGCCAACAATACCAGGTATCCAAGTATAATGAAAGGCTCTGAACAGGCTGGTAAGGCCTGTTTTGGCGAACTAGAAACACTCGAAGCAGAGAAGTGAGGCCAGTGGAAACAAAATGGCGCCCGACCATGAGGCGGCACCCAAAATGGCGGCCGCCTACTGATCTGATGTCGGGGCCGCTCAGGAAATTGGAACATATGCAAATTTTTCAGGTGGGAGAAAGTCCATATTTTCTGAAACCTCAGTTACAAAAAGCCAAATACAAACCAACCAATCTTCCTGAAAGATTAGACGAAAACAACAATCATGCGTTTTCCTTACCATATTTTCTTTTTTAAAAAAAAAAATCATAAATATTTTGAATACAGTGTATTCTCAGGGCATATCATTTACAAAAAAGCAAAAGAAGAACAAAAAGAAATAGTAACATATATGCTAATAACAATAGTAATAGTGTAACATTTTAACTAAATTTCTCTTTATATTAACTTTTTGTAATTCTGTTGGTTATATTGGCATATTTATAATTATAAACCATCTTTATATTTAGTTCATACATAGCAATAATCTTTCTTCATCTAATTTCTACCTCTTATCTCTAACCATTCATAAAATCTATTCTGTGTTGAGTAACATTATATATCTTCTTTGTCCTTTATTTTTAATGTCAATCTACCCTGTTTCTCCAACTACACGGCCTCCCCCAATAGGAAGTCCCAGCATGTTCTATAGGCATGAAATGAAATTAAGCCCTTCTCCCCAAATTAAGGCCTATATTAAAACATGCAAAATGAGGGGGGAATGGTGGGGGGGCTTGCCATTAGGAAGTACTTTTGTGGCACACCCAGATATGGTGCTGCCTACGTTGACCCCGATATGAAGTGCCACACCAATGCCGAGGTCAACATCCAAGTCATCACTGCCTACCCGCCCAAAGATGCAAGGGGGGCGGAATTAAGTCATCCTCGAAAAGACGGCCTAGCCATTTTTTCGGGGCTCAAAAAAAATAAGACCCGGCCTTATTATATGAGAAACACGGTATCCATCTCTGCACAGTCCAATATTTTCCAAATTACATCCTCATCTAATGGAATGTTCTCATTTTTCCAGTATTGTACAAATACAATCCTCGCTGCTGTCAATACAGGCAAAATTAGATATACAGTCCATTTATCATAGCCCTCCAGCATTATACCCAACAAAAATATTTCTGGTTTCAGATCTATATGTTTTTTGATCATCTTTTCAAACCATGTATATATTTTCATCCAATATTTTCTTTGTTTCACACAAGTCCATCACATATGATAATAAGTACCTGGGGTCTGATTATACTTCAACACTTGGCGGACATATTGCTAAACATTTTTGCTAGTCTTTCCGGTACCATATTTTCCACAAAGCTAAAGTAGACAAGACAACCTGGGACCTATTGGGTCATCATTTCAAAAATATTTCCTTGTGGGAAGCTGGCAGGGAGCATTAGAAATAACAATTGTGTGACTATGGCTGACTGTAGTAGCATGACAGCACTGAAAAAGTCACAACTTTGCCAAATTTCAATTCCATGTGAATTAAGGTTCCCAGATTCTGAATGTATTGTGCAAATTAGTCCATTTGAGGTATAGTCATTCCACAATTGTTGCCCTATGATGCATCATTTTGGCCAATTGAAGGGTATAAACAAACAGAGGAGATTTTTAGTAGTATATAGATAATTTAAGGAAACAACTAGTAATCCTTTCAGGTAAAAATAGAAAAGTGTAATCAAACAAAACAGTCTTTCATGTGCTATTTCCAAGTTAAGAACTGAATGATGTGACTTGTAGTTTGACCATGTGGAGGGCACCAAACTGGAGAAGAATGAGGCCAGCAAATCTGAAGCATAAATCTCTGTTAGGGTTAAGCAGAGCAAGCTCTCCTTCTGAAATTGCATTAATTTCCTGTCTCTACTCAGACTGGAGATAACCAAAAGCAGCTGGTCCTGAGGTAATCCATTCTACTAGGAGGATCCAAGAAATCAGACTGGAGCATATTCTTGGGAGCAATAGAAGAAGAAAAAAACCCAGCAGATGTTACTTTTTTACAGTACTAGCAAAATGTCTGGTTCTGTGGCCATGGCCTGCCTTCCTCCTTCCCAAGAATCCCAGACAAGATATATTTAGGATGGAAATTGATGAACTAAATTCCAAGTCTTCATAGGGACTTGAAGCAAATTAAGCAATAGGGAAAGCACATCTTTGCAGATTAGCAAGGAAAATCATAAAACTGCACAATATATGGTGAAGAGACATTCTGAGGCAGCCAATTCTCTCTTGCCTATCCAGTGCTCCGTTTTCCTGGTTTCATTCAGGACAATGGCACTGAATCAGTCCTACACTCACAAACAGCAGGGCTGAGACAACATTAATTCCATTGTCTACTAACAGAAAACATGGCATATAAACTAGAAGGTAAAATAAGGAGTGCTGAGCTAGACCTAAATTCTACATATTCCATAGACACATAGGTCAAACTCTTTGTTTCAAAATCATTTTTTTTTCTAACACAGACAAGGATTCAGGGAACAATGATACAATGATAGCAAAATACATACTTCTTCAATTTCAAAATACAATACTTGTGTTTAAAAGCATCGTGGGACTCCTAATTCTGGCTGGTAAACTCAATATGTCCAGCCCCAAACCATTCTTTTTTGTTTCTTAAAAAAAAACCTCTACACAGAATTAGGACTTTATGATAGCAATTTCAAATTGATCCCATCGGTTTTTATGGCCACATGAGAGATTAGGTATTTGGTGTTGCCATGCTTGCTGCTATAGCTGCTGCACGTGACCTTTAAGCTTAGATACGAAGAAGTAATGTTGCCATCTGAGCCAAAATAATATCAACCTAGTCAAATGAAGTTCCACAAGTTTGGAACATCCCTGGGCATCCACCAGCTTTGTCTCAAAATCTTCAATCCTAATATTGAATTAACCCTGAAGCACTGTTGGTGGGTAATTAGAATAGGTTTTCAAAAACAGGGTTTGCTTGATCTTTTGATATACTTTGCAAGATTGTCTCTTCTCATCATCTTCTTCTCATCACTCCTTATCACTCATCCCTTCTCACTTGTGACTGTATGGCTGTAACTTTGTCGCTTGTATCCTTATAATTTATATTGACTGTTTCCAAGTATGATTCGATTGCTTATTGCACCCTATGACTATCATTAAGTGTTGTACCTTATGATTCTTGACTCTTGACGAATGCATCTTTTCTTTTATGTATACTGAGAGTATTTGCACCGAGACAAATTCCTTGTGTGTTCAATCACACTTGGCCAATAAGGAATTCTATTCTATTCTCTGGAGGAAATTCAAATTCAACATCACAAGTTTGGGTTGATAGGGCAAATCAAAGCTCCTTGAAAGATCTCAATTACTTTCAACATAGCATGATTCACATGATCTTGCAAGATTCTTAACCAGGAACTTAAAGGCTAGGTCACATTTACAGAGGCTATAAGCACAGACTTAAAAGTGGATCTAATAAATAAACAATGGTTGGAAACTAATCAAGGAGAGAAACAACCTGGAATTAAGGAGAAACTTCCCAACAGTGAGAACAATTAACCAGTGGAACAGCTTGCCTTCAGAAATCATGGGCGCTCCATCACTGGAGGTTTGTAAGAAGAGACTGGACAGCCACTTGTCTAAAATTGTACAGGGCCTCCTGTTTGAACAAGGGGCTGGACTAGAAAACTTTCAAAGTCCCTTCCTGCTCTATTCTATTCTAAAACTTAATATTATGCCTGTTTCTAAACAACATTTGGGAAATATCTGCACTATATGGAAGTATTGGTAGATTGTACTTTTTTCATCAGATAAAATGAAGGAAGCACAATAATGAGGGGATAAATCCTTGGATATTTATTAAGAAAAATCCCATTCCTTGACATATTTGTGTAAATAGCTTTCATTTATATGGTCAGCCATTTGCCAAACAACCCTGGATGATACTAGATTTAAAATATTAAGAAAAATGCATCAACCATAAAAAGAACCACAGGCAAACACATATAGGTTTTTATTCACATAAAATACTGGAATTGATAACTCCTATAATACATACTAACATGTACCAATGGTACATCTGGTCCAATATTCAAGAAAACAGCCAGGTCTTCAGCACCTTATGAGAGGAAGGCAGAGTTGGCACCATCCAAATCTTGGCGATGATGGTATACCATAAGGTAGGTGAGTGAACAGACAAGGCATGCATATTCTTGGTCCTTAAAAATGGCACTGTTTAATATATGGGACCTAGAGCATGCAAACTCTATCTAATTTTATTGAAAATACATGATTCTTCAAATATCTTGGTCCTGTGACAGGAAGTGCTTTATAGAGGACAATTAGCAACTCTAATTTTTCCCAGAAGCTCACTGGTAACCAGTGTAACAGTACCATAATGTACCCATAATTGCCCTATGCTCTAACTTTTAAATAGTCTGCAAGAGCAACTCTATGAAGAGCATGTTGCAGTAATCCAGACAATATATCACCAAGGCATAAACAATTATGAGAAGACCCTCCTAATCTAGAAACATGTGCAAAAAAAGGGAGAATGGATTTATGCAAGGACCTCCTAGCCACAACTATAAACTGCTCCCAACAGTGCACCAGTTCTCACTGAGATAGTGTGGCTCCATCCAGAACCTTGGAAGTTACTTGATCATAGCCTGCTCTTCACCATCCAACCTCCAGATATTGAAGCTATCTGGAGAGCCTTGACAGCATTACTTGGATGACCAGAAATTCAGCCTACTGTTGATGCACATTGGCCGAGGGCCTCCACCAGCACCCTCATGTAGATGATAAAAATCCTGTGGCATTTCATAAATTAAAGTCTAGGACTACAATCTATACAATCAACCCCCCAATACTGACTGAAAGTGGGCGTTGGTTCTTACCTGATACGCCTCTTCTTGTGGAACTGCGAAGAGCATCCAGAGAGTGGGAGGTGCTCCAGTCTTCACTTCTCACAGGCTAAGCTGAAATTGAGGAATGCCCTCCTCCTCCACGTGACTCCTCCATGCGTTCCCCCCAGTTTTATCGAAGACGAGAGGACAAAAACAACCCTCTACTCTTAAGTATTAAACAACATGAACTACAACATTAGAAATCATTGGCCGAAACAGGTTTTGCCCCCTTTACAGACGGACCAACAGGGTGGGGCTGGATGCTCTACGCAGTTCCACGAGAAGAGGCGTATCAGGTAAGAACCAACGCCCATTCTCCGTAGAACTGCTGCGAGCATCCAGAGAGTGGGACATACCAAAGCCAGTGTGTCCTATGGGTGGGAGTCCGTCTGGATTGGAACTTCCCCAGGATCCCGAACCACTTACTGCAAAACTCGCCTGCCAAAAGATGCTTCAGCTGAGGCGTAAACATCAATCTTATAATGTCTTATAAAAAGAGATGGGGAAGTCCAGGTGGCCGCCCGGCAAATATCAAGAATAGGCGCCTGAGTAGCCCAGGCTGCCGAGGTAGCTGCACTTCTGGTGGAGTGAGCGGTAACCCCACTGGGAACTGGAATAGCTTGAACTAAATAGGCCTTGGATATGGTAGCCCTAATCCATCTGCCTACCGTGGACGGAGAAACTTTACAGCCTAGTGTCTTTGGCTGAAAGGACAAAAATAGAGACTCTGTCTTCCTGATGGACTGCGTACGAGAAATGTAAATACGCAAAGCCCTTTGAACATCAAGGGTATGCCACTGCCTCTCTTGCTCGCGCAGAGGCTTCGGACAAAAATTAGGCAGGACCAACTCCTGTGCCCTGTGGAACGGTGAATTAATCTTCGGCATAAATGCTGGGTCTGGTCTCAGAACCACCCGATCTGAATGAAAAATGCACAGATCTTTTCTCATGGATAGAGCTGCAATTTCAGATATCCTTCAAGCCGAAGTAATAGCCAACAGAAATACTGTTTTAAATGTATGAAATTGAAGTGACGCCTCCCTGAGAGGTTCAAAAGGAGATCTAGTCAAGGCCAGGAGAACTTTATCAAGGTTCCATGTCGGGTACCTGTGCACTACTGACGGGCGCAAATTTGAAGCCCCTTTAAGAAAAGCCTTGATTTGAGGATGGTGGGAAAGGGGACCGAAAGGACCGCCAGCAACCACCGTTGAGAGCACCGCTACCTGCCTCCTTAAGGTGTTAGGTGATAAACCTCCATCTAGGCCATCTTGTAAAAAGGCCAGGATCTGTGCAACTGAAGGAGAGCGTGGGTTGATGAATGATTTGTGGCACCAGTTACAGAAACTTTTCCAGGTAGCCTCATAAATGCGAGTAGTAGAAGGCCTTCTAACCGCCAAAATGGTATTAATGACCTGGGCTGATAAGCCTTCCTCAATCATCCTTTCCTGCTCAACCTCCAAACAGCCAACTGTAGCCACTGTGGCTCTGGATGGAGCAGCGGGCCTTGCGACAGCGAAATCTGATCCCACGGAATCCTCCATGGCGGAGATACTGACAGATTGCGGAGGTCCGCAAACCACGACCTCCTGGGCTAATAAGGTGCCACAATGAGGATCTCTGCTTTCTCTGCTATCAATTTTTGAATTACCCTGAGGATCAATGGAAACGGAGGGAAGGCGCGCAGTAGCCCGGGAGGCCACGGGCAACGCAAGGCATCGTGATTCTCTGCTCCGCTGGAGGGATAATGGGAGAAGAACCTCGGTGTTTGCGCGCTGAGCGGAGATGCAAAAAGGTCTACTAGGGACTGACCGAACTTGGCTGTTGCTTCTCCGAACAGATATGGGTGCAGGCACCACTCTGCCTGATCCAGTGTTGCCCTGCTGAGCCAGTCCACCTGGACGTTGGAGGCCCCGGAGATGTGCTCCGCTCTGATGGATAAGAGGTGCGCTTCTGCCCATTGACACAGTCACTCGGCCTCTCTCATGAGAAGGAGGGAATGGGTGCCCCCTTGCCGATTGATGTGGGCCTTGGTTGTAGTATTGTCCGTTAGGACCAGGACATGGCGCCCCCTTACCCGATGAAGGAATGTTTGCAGAGCCAGGTACACTGCATGAAGCTCCAACCAGTTGATGCTCCGACTTCGCTCCGCATGAGTCCAAACTCCCTGTGCTGAGAGAGATTGCAGATGGGCCCCCCATCCGGAAAGACCTGTGTCTGTCGTGAAAACAACCCTTCGAGGTTCCTGGAATAACTGACCTCTGTTGACAGATGGTCGCATCCACCACAGGAGGGAGGCGAGAACTCTCGGCGGGACCCCCACCATAAACCTTGACGTGCTCCTTCCTGAACGCTGATACAACAGGAGGAACCATTGCAAAGATCTGGAATGCAAGCGAGCCCATGGAATAATGGAAATACAGAAAACTAGCTTCCCTAGCAGTTTGGATAAATTGAGCAACGATGCTTTCCCGGTCCGCCGGATATCCTTGATAGTGGTGCGGATACTAATAAGTCTCTCCTGAGAGAGAAAGACCCTTCCTTCAACAGAGTCAATCACAGCCCCTAGATGGGATATACTAGTGGAGGGGGTAAGCTGACTCTTGTCCCAGATCACTAAGAATCCGTGGGACTGAAGTACCGAGAGGGTAGCGCTAGTATCGCTCTCGACTTGATGTCGGGAAGGGGATACAACCAGGATATCGTCAAGGTAACAGTGGATCCAGATGGGAATTTGTCTGAGGTGAGCTGCAATAGCCGCCAACACCCTAGTGAAAGATCTCGGAGCTGAGGCTAGACCAAAGGGGAGGGCTACATACTGGAAATGCTGATTATTATAACAAAATCTGAGATATTTAGAATACGAGGAATGAATGGGAATATGGAGATAAGCCTCGGAAAGGTCAATTGATGTAAGCCAGTCTCCTTCTCTGATGCCCTGTAAAATCGACTGCGGAGTCTGCATTTTGAATTTATGGGTCTCCATCCCCCGGAATGTTTAGGCACCAAGAATAAAAGTGAATAGAAACCCCTCCCCTATTGGGATGGGGGTACAAGTTGAATAGCCCTAATATCAGAGAGATGTTTGATGGCAGAAGCCATAAGAGCCCGTTGAGTAGGATTCCTAAAAATGGGTAAAACCCTGAAATGTTCGGGGGGAGGAGAGAGAAACATCAGGGTCAAGCCAAAGCGCACTGAATTTGTAACCCAGGTATCAGAGGTGGATTCCTCCCACTTGTCGGCAAAATGCCTGAGGCGGCCGCCTGTGGTAAGAAAAAACCTGCAATGCTACCTGGGCCGGCGGGCCGTTCTACTCCTGGAACCCCTGAAGGGCCTTCTGTAGCTGCCCCCTCTCTTGCCTCTGTCTCCTGAGTCGCCCCGGTCCTGGTAGGACGGCCGGAATGAGGGGGAGCCCTGAAATCTAGGAGAGAATGATGACTGGAAGGAGGGACGAAAGGAGCCCCTCCAAAAAGACCGGGAATTCTTGGCTTCCTGCCTACGAAAAAGTGAAGGCAGAAACTCTTTCTTATTTCGGGTTTCCAGGAGCAATGGCTCCAGAGCGGGCCCAAATAATTTCCCTTTTACTATGGGGGCTGAAGCCAACTTAGACTTATTTTTAATATCAGCCTGCCAGTGTTGAAGCCAAAGCAATCGTCTGGCAGAAACATGGGAAGAAATAGCTTGGGATGAGAACTTAACCGAATAAAAGGTAGCGTCGGCTGCAAATTCCGCCGCTGCCGTGATCTTTGCAATATCTTGATGGGCTCTGGTATCAGCTGGGGAAATGTGTTGCTTCAGCTGTCTGAGCCACCTGATGGAGGATCGGGTGAAAAAGGAAGCGGCCATGGCCGACTGGATAGCCCAGGCATCAGCGGTGTGAGCCCGCCGGAGTGCCATCTTCGCTCGCTTTGTCTAACATAGCTGAGAAATCCGAATCCAGGGTAAACAACCTCTTGTCCTGACTAGAAGGGGCCGGAGAAGGACCCACCGAGGCGAACTGCCTTGCAACCAGATCTGAGAAGATTGGGGGGGGGGGCGGAAGAATGTCTGCTGTCACTGTCGGCTGTCTGAACATAAGGTCATCAGGACCTTCTGGACTCGATGGAGGGGGTTCAGAAGGAGGCTGAGAGGCTAGACCTGAAATGTTCTTTGCCTTAAATAGCAAGGACTTAAATAAATGGGGGTTAAAAAGACCCACAAGAGCAGGTTGTTCAGGAGAAAGACCCTCATCTTCTGACATTTCTCCCTCCATTAGGTCCCCCTCCAGAAAGGGTTCCGAATACTGTAAGGAACCTCTATCAGAACCTTCGTACTTTCCGAACAGTTCAAGGCCCACTCCCTCTTCTTCTTGGGTATCCTCCCCCTCTGGGAATGGAACATCCACGTGAGGAGGTACCTGACCATGCTGTGACGCTGGTGCAGAAGGAGATCTCCCGGATAAAGACTCAGCCTCGGGAGTCCTCCCTCGGGGATCTGGTCTAGCGAGCTGCTGCATTCCTTCAGCTATGCCTTGACGGATGGCAGACTGCATCCATTACCTGATGTTCTCAGGTACAATGATTGGAGCTGGATCCTCAGAGCGTAGGTCTGCAGCGGTAGGCGTAAAGGCCGCCTCTGGTACACGAGAGGGCTGGAGGCCTCGGGTGGAAGTACCGCCCCTAGAGGAAGAGGATTGGCTCGGCGGGGGGGGGGGGGTAGAAGGAAAAGGCAGGTGTTATAGAGTGTGACTCTTTAGCCCGCTTGCTAAACTCCCTTTCTAGGGCCTTATGACGTCGTAAGGCATCTCTTTGAGAAGCACTGGAAGAATCCTTGTCCCTTTGCGAAGGTAGTGCGTCTTAGACTTGGCCTTCAGAGAAGAGCCAGTAGGATTAGCCTCTGCCATGGTATTGGAAGAAAAATGGCGGTTGGCACGCCAAGGAGTTCGGCCTACAAACGTAAACCAGTTTTCCTAAAATTGGGTCACGTCCCCCTTTTTGAAGAAATTTTATTCTAGAGCTAGCTATTATCTATTCAAAAAAAAATCTCCTTTCTCTCTTTTTTTTTTTTTTTGAACCCCTATGCAATAAAAAACAGAAAAAAATCTAGTAAGCTAAATTAAAAAACCTGAATATATACACTGGCATTTAACTACAAAAAAAGGGGTCAGGTTCAAGTAAGGAAAATCAAATAGACCCAAGAAGGTACAGCAAAAACAATAATTTAATTCCAAATAGACTAAATGAACGCTGAGGCCAAGCAATTTGCAAAAAGCAAGACAAGAAAAAAGGGGCCTCTGTAGGCAGCCCCCCAACAACATGGAGAGTACGTGCCTGCGCTTCTGAACTAGCTGCGGGCCAAGGAAAAAGCCAACAATATTAAATCTAAGAGAGACAACAGGGCACGGGGTCACAGTGCTCTCTCAGAAATCAAAGGCTCCACGCGGCCTGACGGTCCCGCTAAAGGGCCTACAAAGGCCTCCCAGCTCACACTTAAATCCCAAAAGATAAGGCCTTACTTGATCAGAAAACAAAATGGCGCCATGGCCGCCCGGCTCAGAGCGCACAGCTCAGAAGCGTACCAGCCCACCGCAACTTCAAGCAGGAGAAGAAAGGAGCTGGGAGAGGAAGCGCTGCCTCCTCTGAGGCGTTCTAGGAGGGAAGACGCAATTGCGCTTTTTAAAAGTACAGCGCAGAGCCAAGCGGCTGAGCCCAGCGCGCTTGGAATGGCAGAGGATAGAAGAGGGGGGGTGAAAGACTCCAAACCCCTCACTTCCCTCCTGGGAGCGCAATCACTCCAAAAACTAAATTTGGGACCGCACTACTCTTGCAGGGAGAGGAAAGAAAAAATCAAACCTGAATCATTATTAACGACACCTGAAACTGCCAAGTAACAAAGAAAGCTGCCTGCTTCTCGAAGGCTGAGCTAAAACTGGGGGGAACGCATGGAGGAGTCACGTGGAGGAGGAAGGCGTTCCTCAATTTCAGCTCAGCCTGTGAGAAGTGAAGACTGGAGTACCTCCCACTCTCTGGATGCTCGCAGCAGTTCTACGGAGAATGGCCCTGAAAGAAGAACCACCGCAACACACTGCCTACTACTACTCCTAATACCTTCAGCAGTCCGGAAGGATATAATGATCAACGAAATGGAAAGCTGCTAAGAAAGAAGAAGACATACCACTCCCATCCCTAATTTGATAAATGCTGTTTTAATGTTTTACCCAATCCAAAATCTGATTGAAATGGGTACAGATAACTGTACCTTCCTTAAACAAGAACTGAAATTAAGCATATCATAACCAAACTTTAAACCAAACTGCCTGTGGTAATACTTCAATTTTTCTTAGAGTACTTGATGAAATAGCAGTTCTAGAAACTGTAAGAGAAACAAATTATTTGTAATATATATTCTAATCATTCTTATTTGGGGTTAGGTTTGTGTGCTGAATAATAATGTTTCTCCATTATATTTTCAATGTATCATCATTCCCCTCTCCTTCCAATGTAAATTTGTAAAGCATGAACATATAATCAAGTACATACTAATTTGTGAGTGTTAATACCCATCATAACTAGACGTGCTGAATGTCTTCTGACTTTCAGCTATATTTAAACGGCCGTGAATTTCTTATATTATCAAACAGATATTCACCTCATCAGTAACATGGAACACAAGGTGAGATTAACCCAAAGAAAAGGAAAAAGCATAGAGACACATGGACAGATACAATCCTACTGAATTATGGTATGTACAAAAATCATCCAAACTGCGAGATTCTAACACAATATGGCTAGTCAGAAGACAGATGATAACAAGAGCACCAGCCATGATCAGTGAAATTGGCAGGGGTATGTTGATATATACCAGTTTTGCTACTTTTCCCATTCAACATATTTAATGGGAAATAAGAAATTCAAAGCATAGAGACCCTACATCTGTTATTCTAAGAATCCCCCATAACATCTTCATCATCACTATGATAATTCACAAGCTCATGCATGGCAGCAGGAAGAAAAGACAAATCATTGAGAGGGATCACTTTTTCATATTGAAATAATTAAGTGTCTCTGTGTTGGTAGGGTGAGGGGAGTTTAAAACCCTCACATTCACTTCTGCAAATGCTAGCCATTAGCACAAAACACAAATCCAACCAAAACACCCACTACAAAGAGCATAGCAAGAAAAACAATTGCTTCAATGGCTCCCTCTTCATTGTTGGATCTGGCCCTGAGTTGTGCTAAGGGTTCAAGCTTGCCTGGGTAGGGAATGGGAACAGCTGCAGCCTGGCAGCTGAATGAGGTCAGGCTGAAGACACAGTGGCTATTGTAATGTGGCTGCAGCTTCTGCTGAAAGGACTTCCACTTACAGCTGACCATGTGGCAAACCTAGAGTAGGACAGGGAAAGCATGTGCATGCATGCATGCTTAAAGAACTAACACAACCCAATGATTTCTCAAAAAGCAAAAGCCTTTTTACTCATTCTTGAACTGTTGCCTCAAAGGAGGCAATTATCTAGTGTGAGATTTTTCTAAAGCCAAACTAACACATATAACTGCCCACATATTCAACAGTTTTTGCTTCTAGATACTGATCTTTCTTTTGCATGAATGTGATGTAATTTGTGCAAGCACATACCAGTTTTCCCCATTAGCACATATTATCACCCTTTCTTGGCTTTGAGTGCTCCAGATATGTTGGACTACAACTCCCATTTGCTAATGAAAAACAAATAAAAACCAATTCCCAGGTGTGTGAACATCATCCAAACAACTTCTTGTTCTAAAAGAATGGTCTTTAGCCTCTCTTCTTAAACAAATATGCAGTTTTTCTTCATGGGCAATACATCTGCTATGCTCAGCTTGATTACGTTCTAAAGTCAAAACTAGTGAGGTTTTTTTTAATGGTTGCCTTTATTGTCATCTCTGTACTTCTAACACACTAAAAGACATATACATCAGAAGTAGCTTCTTCTATTGCAATCCTCTTCCTTTCCAAAAAATGTGAAATGCAGTCCCAGCCTCAAAAAATATATCATCCCTGTTTGCCTGCAACTCTCTTCATCTTTGATTATTTATTTATTTTTATTTATTTTATTTTGTCAAGCAATTATAAGATAAGAGGTATAAGTTCATCACTTACATGACCTCAAAAAATCAGATAATAGATTTCAGCTGAATCTGAAGGACAGATGTTTAACAAATATTTTAATCTTATATTTATGCTCTCAAGAACTCCACAAAGAACAAAGGACTGTTTTTGTCCATGAATATATGCGTGTAAAATATATCTGTATTTATTTTCTACGTACTTCTCAAGCTGCCTGCCATTTGATATTCTACAGCTGGAAATAATATTTCAAACTCTGTATTATAGAAACATTAATATTTATTTATGAAAATTGTGTACTCCAGTTCTTCCAAATCAAGGAATACTCTGACTATTTGAAATACATGGCTTATTTTATACTTCTTTTCAACATTACATTAAGAACACATCAAAAAGTTTCAATAACATGCAAATTTCCAGAGCACAAATACACAAATTAAAACAATTGGCAACAAAAAGACCTACATTCCCTAGACCAATTGTGTCAGGGAATGTAGTTCATAAACTGGGAGGCACCAGAGCAAGTCCTACTCTCTATGGTTAATGGCTGGCTAATTTCTGAACAAGCACATCTGGAAAAGGATGTGAAGTGTTTGAAGTGATTTGAAGTGTTTTTAAGATACCCTAATCCAAATCCAACTGTTTCTCCTCCCTCGATTTTACATTTCCTTTCTATCAGGAAGGCTAAAGAAGAGTAACTACAATAATTATTAACAATAAACAAAATGATAAAATACCAAAAAATGTATTCAGTACAGCAAAAGATTGATAACGAAGGCCAGTCTGCTGAGAATCTTTAAATGTTTGTTTGGACTATTTTGGCTGCTCATCAAAACTTCATGTTAGCTTCCTTTTGCATAAACTTTCCTTTCTTTTGGCTCCTTGGTACCTATCAGGCATTTGGCAGTTATCTGAACCTAAAGTATTTTTCCACAAAACATAGATTTGCAGAGTTGTCTTTAGAAAGGTTTATTAAGATAAAAGAACAAAAAATATTGCACAAATGAATTGTTTTATTTACAATGTATCTCAGTGTATGTTAGAGTGGATGTTTTCTGAATCTTTTTCTCAAAGTCTCATATATGCAGCCTTCAGCCTACGTCCACAATTGGGTATGCTTCGTGACCATATCCCTCAGTGATAGCAATCCTAGCAGTCCCAGTTGCCATCTTAACTCCAGAGTCAAGCAGGATGTGGCGGGAGAAAGAATGATCAAGGCCAATTACATCATCAGATATTGCAGACAAGAGTGCAAAGGGACAAAAGTGAATAGATGAGGGGAGGGGGAGGCAGGTGGTGGGGAGTTGAAGTGCCCCTGTAGTCATAAGTGCACTTGAATTTCGATGTCAGGATGATAGGACTACTGCAATGGCTATGAATCACGAGTGTCAAACCTGCAGCGTCATGATGCCATTCCATGCTGTTTGCAATGTTTTCCCTTTAGGGAGCTGGGATGGGAGTGGCTTGCACATGACACATCCATCCTGTGGACTGTCTGTTTGACACCCCTGCTGTAAATGGTTCTAAGTCCCTTCAGTGCTCCTGTAACTGAATGGTTGCTGAACAAATGGTCCTAAGTTGAGGACTATCTGGAAGTATAACAGAGGGAAAGCAGCTAGCTCTCTTCCCTGGTGGGGACATCTGCAGCTGACTGATTACATAAGTCAACTGAATCTCTATCAGTCTTAACAACTCTTATCTATATAAAACTCAAGTGATCTAAAACTTCAATTATGAAATGAAATAATATGTCTGCTGTGAAGATTTATTTGCAAACGTCTAAAGCTTACACAATTGTTTAGTGGGAGTCCTGATTTCTACATATAGTACACAACTCCATATGGTCATAGCTCTGGTAGAAGAGTACCATAGAAGAAGGTTGTTCATTCATGCCATGCAAGTTGGATAAGAAGTGGGACATCTACTTGAACTGCTCTTAGCAGAGCTCAGCTGATGATCTATCCATTTGAGAACTGGTGTTAGAAAGACTTTAGAAGTACATTGAAAGGCAAGGAATAAATACTGGGCCCAGCAAAATTAATGCCAGAGAGCCCAGACAAAAAAACGTAAGAGCAATGTTGTTAAAGGGATTGGGAAAGGGTTGACAATATGATTCCTTGCAAAGGTCAAGATTGACTCCTGTTTGAGGAACAGCCATGGACCAGGATGACATGTGCCAAACTTCATGTTGTCTGCAGTTCCCAAACTAGGAGATTTTAATCTTTGTCACCATGCCTTGCTCACCTCCCAGATGGACTATTGAAAGTTAATAGAAGAAAAATGTGGGAAAGAAAAAAAAAAAAAGAAAGAGCTTTGTTATCATGGTGGTGACTGAAAACAAGTTGAAGTGATTTAGTGCTAGTCATGTAATGTTTGCTATGCTTAGACTTGGCTGAAGTTGCCCCATATAACATGGTGCAGCTAGATAAGAACCTCTTATTTCAAACAAGAACTGCAGCCACATTGAACACTTGATTGTTTTTTTGTCAGCACAGGAATGCGCTCCTTCCTGTTTTTCAATACAGATAATTCTCGATCTTATAACCACAACTGAAAGTGGAATTTTCATTGTAAATCAGTGTGGTCCTAGAGTAAGATGTCCACATGACCGCACCAACTTATGAAATAAATCCTGACGCTTCCTCTTGTAGCCATTAACCAAGAATTGCAGGTCATTAAACAAGTACCACCCCAATCCAAGTCATTCCAGGCTTGGTCCCTCCCAGCCCCAAGCCTCAATAAAGTAAGGAACTGCCTCTCCCCACCTGCCTTTCTATCTGCTCCATATTTCTGCCCTTTGCGTTGCTCTGCACTGTTTAAAGGGTTCAAGGGAAGCCTCAGCTACCAACCTGTCTCAACAAACATTCTTTTGCTCCTCAGTCCATCCAAGTAAGCAAGCCAACAGCCATTTGTTTCCTCCACACCCCTCCCTAGAAGTTCCAGCAAGCATTCTTGAAACTGGGTGAATGGCCAAACAACTGCAAATGTAATTCAACTTAGGTATAAAACTATGCATATAAGGCCACATAAGGTCTTCCCACAAGTGTTTATATACATTAATTGGGTCTGTATTTAATCAGGAATAAGATCCAGAAGTCATAGTGCACAGCTTGGTAAAGATACCCTTTCAGTGTGAGGCAGCTATGAAAAAGGATGCTAACAGGGATCACTGAGAAGGAGACTAAGAATAAAAATGACAGCATTATAAAGATCTTATACAAATAGATAATACATCCTTATCTGGAATTCTGTATATAGCACTTGAAAAAAAAGATACAACAGAGCTGGAAATCTTGCAGAAGGCAACCAAAATAAACAGAAGACTTGAACATCTTCCCTATAATTGTTCATATACAGATAGTCCTCAACTTATGACCAGTTGCTTAGCAATTACTGAAAGTTCCTACAGACCTACCTGGGAGCTCCTTATGACCCGGACTTGAAGTTCTTACAGTCAGATCCCCCGTCCTGCAAGGTCACATGACCACACTGTGCAGCCTCCAGGCTGCATTTACAGCTGTTTGTAGCATCTGATGGTCACATGACTGCATTTTTTGACAGCGTTGTTGAAAACCAGCATTTATGTCCTATTTTCAGCAAAACTATGCCCAAAGCAAATCAATGGTTCAGATAATGACTGTGGTATTCACTTAACAACCACGATGATCATTTTATGACCGAAAAGTATTTTACAAGAAAAGGTTATAAAAACTTTATGATTATCATAAATTACAATTATCATGGTCAGACTCCATTATGGCCATAACTTGAGGGTTACCTGTACTTTAATCTACAGCTATATTAATGCATTAGAGAGTTACTCATCCATATTTATTATGAATGATTGGACTTATTTGTATATGCAAACAAGTCTGATTTTGCATCATTGCCCAGGCATATTTCCAATACTCAATTAGGACAGCATGTCAAGTGTTATTTAATATCATAGAAGCTTCCAACTAAAGAAAGGAATAATAAAGAAGATGTGAGGGTGGCCATGTTGAAGACTTTCTGAGCCGGAGGTAGCCATTTTGAAGGGGCTTTGCTCCTCCACAATAACACCTGTGCCTGGGCTAGCACTACGCCATTGCCCTCTCGTCGCTGCTAGGCCACAAGACCTAGGCACTGTTTAAATTACTTAATTCCAGTGGGGGGCTGTGGTGGTCTCCCATGGAAAGAATGAGACACAAGCGTGTGTACTCGGGATGGGAGCCCAGAATAAATTCCAATGCTTCCTTTTATTGAGATTTTAGTACACAGTAAGCAAAATTACATTGTGGATTACAAGTTATATTGTGGATTACAATAATTAGAAATAGTACAGACTTGTTTGCAGTTGTCTGAGCTGCTTAATTTGCTTTTAATTTCCTTGCATTATCTCAGTAACCTTTAAGCAGATATGTATGTATAAAGCATTTAGATTAATCGGAGAAGGCGGAGCTTCGTTCCGGCGATACAGCTGCGATCTCGGGGCTCTGAGATCGCAGCCGATATTTTCGCCCCTGGTCGGTCCTAACGGACCTAAACCGTCCCGTAGAGACGGTGATCGTGAAGGGCATTGTTCCAGGATCCCAGAGATATCGCAAAATCTCTGGTTTGATCCGGAAGAAGCCCTTTTGCTGGCGGCGGAGAGGCAGCCTCCATAGCTGCTGAAGTCGGGACAGCTCCGGAAAGAAAGTGATTGGAGTGAAGTGTGTCAGCTGGGTGAGAAAAACTCTTTTGTGCTGTAAATTTGCTAAGGTTGGAAAGTTCATCCGATATAAAGAAGAAAGCTGTGAGATTTTTTTTTGACTGAAATTGTTTTGAGCGGCGTTTTTTAAAGTGATGTCAAATTGAGGCTTGGCTTTTTTTTTTTTTTCTTTATACTTTTTGAGAAAGATTTTACTGTGACTTTGTAGGTAACCGGATTGAATTTTCTCTTATATATATTTTTATGCTTCCTTTGATTTTATGCTTCTTTTGATCTTTTAACTTTCTTTAGGATAGAGGCTCCCTTTGGCTATTTTTTCTTTTTTTTCTGTATATATTATTCCTTTTTTCTGGCGGGCGGGGAGAAAGAGCATTAAGAAACTTTGTAACACTGCCAACTAGAGGCTTGAAAGTATCTTTATGTGAATTGGAGAGAACTGCAAAAAGACCTCATCTCAAGGACTTTTTAATGTGATAAGATAGAGGGAGAGCACAGTAAAATATTATTGCAGGTGCTTTCCTGGACTGTTATCAACAATACTTGAGGTTTGGCTTTGAAGCTGCTGGAGAAGAGAGTCATAACAAGAGCCTTGGATAAATAACAAAGTGCAGTGTGTCTTCTTATATATACCCCATTCGCTAGCCTTCTTCTAAATTTTAATTTTAGTAATATTTTTATTTTTGCCTTTTATTTTAAAGGGAAAGCCTCAGAGTTTTTTCTTCTTTATTTTTCTTTTCTTTTTTATTGGGACCTTTTTGCTTTTCATATTTATGTTTTTGGACTACTTTGTTGTTGAGGTTGTTTTTTTTTTGTTTTTTTTTGGATTATTGAGACTTTTTAATTGGATTAAGGTGTGAAGAATCTGAAGGAACTTTTTGTTTTTTTTTTTTTGTTTTTTCTCTTTTTGCTTTTTCTTTTTTCCTTTTTCTTTTGCTCTTAATCAATATTATTATTTTTGGATTTGTTTGTTTTCTCCTTTCTACTTTTTCCTTTTTTATGGTGGACTATCTCATAATTGGATTAGGGTCTAGAAGAACCTGAAGATCTTTCTTCTTCTTTTTTTCCTGTTTCTTCTGTGGTTTCGTGTTTTTTACTATTGGAGTTCTTCATTTTGGATTATAATTGGCTGCTCTACCAGTTGGATTAAAAGTCAAGAAGAATTTGAAGTTTTGGAAACATTGAAATGAGCAGGAAACCAATACCATCTGGCATTTCTGCTTCTACCTCTGCTTCCCCACCAGTTGGAGGACAACGTTTAATTCAGACAATGTTGAAGCAAGATAAGGAACAAGAAAAAATAACTTTACAGATGATTATGCAAGGAATCCAAGATCTCAAGACAAAATCAGATATCATTGAACAAAGAACAGGAAATATTGAACAAAGAACAGAAAATATTGAACAAAGAATAGAAAAGATTGAACAAAGAATAGAAAATATTGAACAAAGAGCAGGAAATATTGAACAAAGAGCAGAAAATATTGAACAAAGAATAGAGAAGACTGATGAAAAAGTGGAAAATATTAAACAAATGATGGTTAAGTATGAGGAGAGATTCCAAAAAATTGAGGAAGAAGGAAAACAAAGAGAGAAGAAGATTGGAAATATTGACAGCAGACTAACAGCGGTTGAACAAGAAAAAGGTGGGATGTTGAGGTGGGAGATGGAAAGGTCAGAATTTTACCTCAGATTTCAAAATATAGAAGAGGAAAAAGGAGAAAATTTGGCAGCGGTAATGATAGAAATTTTGGCAGATGTTTTGGAAATTACAGAGGAAAAGATGATGGATGGAATAGATGAGATATATCGAGTCTATACAAGATATGCGATGAGAAATAAATTACCCAGGGAAGTCCATATTAGATTTACCAAAAAATCCATTAAAACGCAAATATTACAAGTAGTAAGAGAGAAAACACTGAAATACAAGGGTAAAGAGGTTGTGGTTTTAAAACAAATACCCAGAAGAGTGAGAGAGATGAGAAGAGAATATCGATTTCTGACCAAAATACTATTGGAAAATGAAGTGAATTATAGATGGCTGATTCCAGAAGGACTAGTGTTTGGGTGGCAAGAGCAAAGATATAGAATTGATTCAATTGAGAAAGCAGAACTTTTTCATGCAGAATTCTTTGGAGGAAGAAGAGAGGGAATAGAGAAAGAGGCTTTATCAATTGAGTTTCAAGATGAACAACTGGAGACTGAAAAAGAGAAAGGAGCAGCAGGGGGACAGATGGATAATAAAGAACAGCGTGAAGTGAGATCCACGAGAGCTGTTAGACCTAAATATAAAGCATAATTATGGAGGAAAAAAAACTGATTACAATGAATATAAATGGACTTAATTCAGCTGTTAAAAGAAGGAAAACTTTTCATAAATTAGAGAAATTAAAATTTGATATAATTTGTTTACAAGAAGTTCACATTAAAAAACAACATGAACAATTGTTATTACAGCCAAAATTAGGGAAAATATTTACCTCTTTGACTCAATGTAAGAAAAGAGGTGTGGTTTTATACATTAAAGAGGCTATTCCAGCAAAATTGATTTACACGGATGAAGATGGAAGAGTATTAATGGTAGAAATAATGGACAATAATATAAAAATACTCCTGATTGCAATTTATGCTCCGAATGATAAACAAGAAGAGTTTTATAAAAAGCTACATATGAAAATAATTGGACTGGACTATGTTAATATAATTATGATGGGAGATTTTAATGGAATTGTGGACAATAAACTGGACTATATAGCAACAACAACAAAGCAAAATAGAAAGGCTCTCCCAAGGTCCTTCTTTAAAATGACAGATGAATTAACTTTAAAAGATATTTGGAGAGAAAGAAATGTTAAAGCTAAACAATATACTTTTTATTCAAATAGACATTTATCATGGTCCAGATTAGATATGATTTGGATCTCAACAGAACTAATATCTAATATTAAAGAAACAAATATTGAAACAAGTACCTGGGCAGATCATAGCCCAATGACAATTAAATGGAAGGGACAAAAAAAAAGATCGAGATGGACATTAAATAATACTATTTTAAAGGAGAAAGATTTTACACAATGGATGGAGAAGGAATTGGCTTTTTTCTTCAGAGAAAATAAAAAAGAAGATACTTCAACCCAAAATGTGTGGGACACAATGAAGGCATACGCTAGAGGTTTGATAATAGATTATACAAGAAAAAAGAATATTAGGAAAAGGCAAGCTTCTAAGGCCTTGGAAGATGAGTATAAAATTCTTGAAAAAGAATTACAGAAAATGCCACAGAAAAAGGATATTAAATTGAAGCTGGATGTAATCAAACATAAAATGGAATTAATAGAGAAAGAAGAACTGGCACAGAAAATTAGAAACTCCAAACAGAATTATTTTGAAGATGCAAATAAACCAGGTAGATGGCTAGCATATAAATTGAGAAAAGAGAAGGAATCAAGAAAAATATTGAAGTTAATAGATGAACAAGGCCAAGTTTGTTATGGGAATAAGGAGAAAAAAGAAATTATTCGAGATTTTTATGGACAATTATATAAACAGGAAAATATTGATGAAGAAAAAGTCAAACAGTATTTACAGGAAGCTAATTTACCAAAGATACCTAAAGAGACTGAAGAAATGCTAGAAAGCAATATAACAATGATGGAACTAAATGAAGCATTTAAGAGACAAAATAATGGGAAAGCTCCGGGTCCAGATGGGCTTCCAGTAGAATTTTATAAAACATTTCAAGAATTATTGAGCATCCCATTGTTAGAAGTTATGAATGAAGTTATGATAAAAAAGATGATACCCAAAACATGGTCAGAGGCTTATATTACACTTATACCAAAGGAAGAGACTGACCCATGGCAAATTAAGAATTATAGACCTATTTCTTTATTGAATGCAGACTATAAAATCTTTGCTTCAATCTTAGCAGAAAGACTTAAAAAATATTTAAATAATTTTATTCACTCAGATCAAAATGGATTTCTGCCAAAGAGACAAATTAGAGACAATATGAGAGTAATCTTGGACACTTTGGAATACTATGAGGCTCATCCTGAAAAGCAAATGGCTTTGATATTCCTAGATGCTCAAAAAGCATTTGATAACGTGAACTGGAGATTTATGTTATTATTATTGGAGCAGATGGGTTTCGCTAAAAAATTTATTCAAGCAATAGAAGCTATATATAATAAACAGACAGCAAGGGTAATGATGGAGGGAGAACTTACAGATTTTATTAATATAAGGAAAGGCACAAGACAAGGATGCCCCCTATCTCCTTTGCTATTTGTGTTGACCTTGGAAGTGTTGAATAGAAATATTAGGGATGATAAAAGCATAAAAGGAATGAAAATTAAGAAGGAAGAATTTAAGCTACAAGCTTTTGCTGATGACTTAGCTTTTATTTTGGAAGATCCGCTAGAAACAGCTCCAAAGTTACTGGAAAGGATAGAGGCATATGGAGAGGTGGCTGGTTTGAAAATAAATAAAGACAAAACAAAGATTTTGACAAAGAATATGCTATTGAGACAGAGAGAAGAATTGGCAGATCTTTTGAAAATTCAAGTTACAAATAAGGTTAAGTATCTGGGGATATATTTGACAACAAGATGTAGCACATTAAAGGAGAATAATTATATTAAACTTAAACAACAGATAACTACAGATTTGAAGAAGTGGGAAAACTTGCAATTGTCATTAATAGGGAGAATTTCAACAATTAAGATGAATATCTTACCTAGAATTTTATTTTTGTTTCAAACAATACCAATTAGGCTTGGAAAAGACTATTTTGAAGATTTAAATAAAATTATGTTGAAGTTTATATGGCAAGGTAAAAAAGCGAGAATAAAGCTAAAGCTTTTGCAAGATGCTAGAATTAGAGGAGGTTTTGGTCTGCCTAATTGGGAATTGTATTATCAAGCTGCAAGTTTGATGTGGGTCAAAGAATGGATAACATTAAGGAAACATAGGTTGTTGACATTAGAAGGGCATGACTTGCTGTTGGGTTGGCATGCTTTTTTATGGTATAAGGGAACTAAAACACAGGGTTATTTTAGAAGACATTATGTACGGGAGTCTTTGTGGTTAAATTGGGAGAAGATAAAAAGACAATGTTATTTGAAAATTCCAGTTTGGTTATCGACCATTGAAGCATTTTCCTATCCTATAATCTACAAGAAGGAACAAACAGTTAGATATGGGGAACTTTTGGATGAAAAGGGTGAACTTAAATCGATCCAAAACTTAGAGGAACAAGGTATAAGGATGAATTGGTTTTCATATGCACAAATACACTCAAGGTATGATGAAGATTCTAAAACGGAGGGATTTTATGATAAACAGACTGATTTAGATAAGATCTTGATGGGTACTGATGAGAAGGTGATTAAAAAACTATATGGTTATTTACTGGGAATGAAATTAGAGGAAGAACAAGTCAAAGAAACTATGATTGTTTGGGGGAAGAATTTTGGATATGGGATTGATTTAGAGAAATGGCAGAAATTGTGGTCTCAAAATTATAAAATGACAATGTCAACAGCATATAAAGAAAACTTGTATAAGATGTTTTACAGGTGGCATTTTCCTCCGACAAGAATAGCAAGAATGTTTAAGAACAAATCTGAAAAATGCTGGAAATGTCATCAGATACCCGGCTCGTATTACCATATGTGGTGGACTTGTGAGGATGCTAGAAAATATTGGACTATAATTCGCATGTGGTTGGAAAAAATGACAAAGAAACATATAGATTTGAAACCAGAGATCTTCTTATTGGGAATTTTACCTGATATATATAGTAAAGATTTGAAATACCTGATTGTAAATGTATTAACAGCGGCCAGGATTGTATTTGCTAAAAATTGGAAGAATGAGAAAATACCATTACAGGAAGAAATTATTAAGAAAATATTGGAATGTGCTGAGATGAGTAGATTGACATTTGAAATTAGAGAGCAAGAGGATAAACAATTTTACGAAATTTGGGATCTTTTTTATAAATGGCTAGATGATAAAATATGATAATAGAATATTTAGAATGCTAGATAGTAAGGAATATCTTTATTTTGCTATTATTTTGCTATTTGCTATTATATTTATAAAGGATTTTTTAGGATTGATTTGATATGACTAGATGATTTGTTATAGAGTAAACTGGTTTAAAGTATTGTTAGCTCATTAAGCATGAATGATTAAAAATATAGTCAAAAACTTCTTTTTTTAGTGATATTAGGATATATAAGTTTGGATTGACAATATGAGTTGTTATGTAATGTAATTGTAATTTGAGACTACAGAATGAATGCACAAAAATGATGAACCAACTGACACAATGGATGTACATATAAGAGTTGATGTTTTTATGTTTTGTTTGTCTTGTTTGTTTGTAGAAAATTAATAAAAACTTTTTTCAAAAAAAAAAAAAAAAGCATTTAGATTAATCATTACTTGAGCCCAATGCCAAAGTTTATTATTCCCACATCTCCCCTGTTTTAGTTTTTTGATGATCGCGGATGCCTCGGTAGCTTTTCGCCATCTGCAACAGCAATTCTCCTTCCGTAGGCTTCACCCGACACATTCCTAAAAGTCCAGGGAGACATTGGATAATACAGCATGCACAAAGAGAAAGTATAAAAAGCAATTTCACTCCAACAATTAGGTGATGAATCCATGAACCATTTGGCAACCAGGACCAAAGTGCAGACCACACGTCCAGTCCCTCACCCTCCGATTGTAATGGATTCTCATTCAGGGTTTCTTCCATATGCTGTATAGTAGCTGTAATGTTTGGAGAATAATCAGAGATATACATGCAACAATGCGTATGAATCACAGCACAAACTCCCCCTTGTGCAGCCAGAATAGTATCCACCGCATATCTGGTTTGAAAGACAAAGTTACTAATTTTGCCTTGCTCTTCTTCAAGCAGCCTTAGCGTTTTAATGGTGTCTTTAAACATCGTAACTGTCCAATTGTTTAAACGATGCAAATCTCTATAGTTCATCATGACTCCTAAAGGAGGAATAACTTCCCTTGATATCTGTGTCCAGTAGTCATGAGTCAAAACAGAGCTTACTTCCGTTGTGGAACGCGCATTGCGGATATGAGCAGTCCCCAAAGATTTTTGAATGAAATGAGATGGGATTACTTTCCCAAAGGTGCAGACTCCTTTCCATCGTGCTGGCAAGCGATCATAGGCCATCCGTCCACACAGAAACCATAGATTTGCTCCCAGGAGATGACCAACCTTATTTGGTTTAGCATAGATTAATTGTGCAAAGGATTCCATTAACATAGCCAAATAAGTGGACGATGGTGCGTATTTCCCATTCACACATTTGGGAAACCAGTTGCTGTCCTCCGTGGTGGGACAACATGTGGCAGGAATATATGGACACCCATTTTCATTGATCAAAGATGTGATATCAAATCTAGAAATGTTATGTGCAAAGTAAGTGAGATTTTTTGTTTTCATGTCATCCAGATAAACCCGACTTCCATTGCTAATAACAATTGTTTTGTTGAAAAATGGATATGTTCCCAAGTAAGTCATATTCTCTACCGTCTCATTGTGGGTCCAGAAGATACCCGCCACCTCTTGGATCCGGCTTCCAAGGTGTAAGGTATTTATGTTACTTGTAGTCCAACTGCTAGACCACGTTCTCGAACAACCATAGCATTGTCCCTTATACCAATCACCTTCGGACAGAGGTACTACAACCATTGGAAGCTCTGATGTTTTGTGAGTTGGCATGTGCATACATACCCAACAATCAGTTTTATTATGAAGGTTTGCTAGCTTCCCCATGTCCTGGATCAACGTATTTTTTTTCCATTCCCCCAAATCCATCCCCTTGCCCCTTTTGCTGATGATAAGGACGCACACAGCAAGCAGGAACCCAAACAACTGTCCCCTCATCTTCAACTGCAGCATATCCTCGGCCCCAAGTTATCAGCGGGACAGGTCCTCTCCACGTTGGATCTGGCAGTCTCCTATACCAAACTTTTGGTCTTGGTGTACAGGCAGAAGGGGAGGAAGCAAAATGCCTACTGGCTGCCTTAGCAGTAGGAGATCCTGTCATGTTTAAAAAATTTAAAGTATATAATGTAATATTAAGAATGTTTTGTATGTAAGTCAAGCCATATCCATCCATTTCCCCCGTTTTTGTTTTTATGTGAAGGAGCGCTTTTCCTGTGGAAGTGGCCATTGGTCAATCCAAACTGGCTGAGAGGTAAACAACTGTAATTTTTCCATTATCCAATAACAATTTTTGTGCAAAATTGTGACAGCAAATCTCTACCCCACAAGTTTATGTGCAGGGGCAACACAAGAGGTTGAATCCTTGCAATCTCGCCAGTTTCTCTATGCAATGCCGTCAACCAATGTACACTACTTCTTGCAAACTGCATACCACCACTCCACGAACAGCCGGAGAGTCCTCAAGTGCCCATTCATTTGGCCATTCCTTTTGACGTATCACAGAGACATCTGCTCCGGAATCTATAAGGCCAGAAAATGATTTTTCTTGAATTTCAATTGTCATTTTAGGTTGGTCTGTTGTCAAATTTTTTGTCAGCGCTAGCAATTCTGCAGCAACTGGAAAACTGGCCATTTCAGTGGACCCAAAACCGCCAGTTCATGGAATCCCAATTAAAGGATTCATAGGAATGTATGGAAGCAATAATAACTGGGCAATAGAGTCACCGGCCATTAATGATGCAGGAGTATCAATGTACAATTGTACCTTAATAACCCCTTTATAATCTTGATCAATAACCTCTGGAATAACAAAAAAAACCCCTTTTCTGATGCAGAAGATCTGGGAAGTACCAATCCCACTGTTTTTTCTGGCAGCGGCCCATGCAAATGAGTATCCTCAATGTACACTTGATTAGGAAAAGTCACATCAATTGAGTTCAACATTTTTAAACCGAAACCTGTACTCCTAGTAATTGCAGGCAATGCTTTTGTGACAGCCTTGGGAGTGGGGCTAGCTGCACGCCCCAAATTTAGTTTCCCAAATTTTGGTTCTGATTAGAGCAACATTGATTTGCCCAATGAAATCCTTTTTTGCATTTCGGACAGACCGACTTCGGGCAGATGTCCTTATTTTTGCTTTTGTTAAACGCCATTCCCCCCCCCAGGGGCATGGCACTGGGCTTTAAAATGGCCAGGCTTCCCACAATTAAAACAATTCCCTGTAGGTTTCATCCCTTTTTGTAATGCCATAGCCAAAGTCTCCATGTTGTAAGCCTGAGAACCCACCACTGCACATGCCTTTAACAGATCAGCCAGAGTAACCTCACCTCTAGCCACCAAAGGCTATAAGATACGCTTGCAGTCAGCGTTTGCATTTTCAACTGCCAATTTCAGCAAAAGTTCCTTTGCTGCTTCTTCATTAGAGATTTGCCGGGTAATAGCCAATTGTAGCCTTTCCACAAAATCGTTATAAGACTCAGATGCTGTTTGCTTAATTTGAGAAAAAGACCGTGCCGGGGTTCCCACATCCTGGATGCGGGATAACGCCCCAAGGACAGCCGCCATAACCACGGGAAATACGTGATCAGACAAATTAGCAGCTTGATCAGCAGTAGATTCAAACAAACCTGCCCCGTAGATTTGGTCTGGTGTATACAGCCCCCCCGAATTCCTTCCCCTAGTGATAGCTTCCCTTTGATATTCTGAATCAAAAACCACATACTGAGTAGAACTCAATATCATTCTCATTAAATCTTTCCAGTCACTAGGAATCATGCGTGAGGTAGCCAAACTTGTCAGGAGACCCTTTGTAAAGGGACTTTGAATACCATAATCTTTAACTGCTTTCTTAATTTCCTAAGTACTGCCAAAGGAATCGGAACCCATTCAGTCTGCAGATTGCCTTGAGCATCCACTTGCCTATTAACTGGAAACAAATTCATCTGGGGAATCTCATCAGACTCTAATTTCCCCTCATTGAAAGCCTGATGCATCATTGCTTGAACTTTTCCCATTTGTGGCTGGGGTTTCTCCTCCACAGGCATAGGTGCTGTTGGAGGTGAGAAAGCATATTCCAGTTTTGGGGTTGGAGGGTGCAACACAACTCCTTTATAAGGAGGAGATTCTGCTAAAGGTTTTAAAAGAAGTTGTTGCTGGGTCTCTAAAGCAGCCATAACAACCTTCCAACATGTCAAAATTTCAGCTGTTGCCCATGGCTCTTCATGAAGGATAGTTCCAATTGTCCTCCACGTGTCTAGCTTTAAAGAGCCTCTCTCTGAGTACCGGGGCATTGCTGCCAGATCTCTTGCAGCAGCTTTTTCACATTACTTTTTGAAAGAACTATTTGCTCCTCCCCAGAGGGTTTAAAGATTAAGAAATTTGTCCTGACTAACTTCAGCAGCTCATTAACATGACGTTCTTGTGGCTGAGAAAGTTTTCCCCCCATGTTCCCTGAAAAATCCTATTGTCCAGCAATAGTTAAGTATGTACTTTACCTATTCCAGGCAAGGAAACACAGAGGTCCGGACACGTACCACCTGCAGTGGATCACCTCGGGGTCACCACTTGTAGTGGTCTCCCATGGAAAGAATGAGACACAAGCGTGTGTACTCGGGATGGGAGCCCAGAATAAATTCCAGTGCTTCCTTTTATTGAGATTTTAGTACATAGTAAGCAAAATTACATTGTGGATTACAAGTTACATTGTGGATTACAATAATTAGAAATAGTACAGATTTGTTTGCAGTTGTCTGAGCTGCTTAATTGTTTCTGGTGTTTGCTTTTAATTTCCTTGCATTATCTCAGTGACCTTTAGGCAGACATGTATGTATAAAGTATTTAGATTAATCATTGCTTGAGCCCAATGCCAAAGTTTATTATTCCCACAGGGACAGGTCCATATTTCAAAGTAGACAAGGGCCTTCATGCTTCAAGCCAGGCCTGGTCTATATTTAATAGCCCTATTAGGCCTCAAAGAGTGTGAGTCCCAGGAGGAAATGTTAAAACATCCTGTTGAAGATTGCATAGGGCTGAAGAAGAGTGGTTGTTGGATGCAGAGGATTAGAAAGAAGATATCCCCTGAAATTGTTGAAAAATCCCTTCATTTGCTCTTCTCCTTGCATAGGACTACAAGTCCAGAAAAGGCCTTTCTGTTTTCAAGATGGCGGACGCCGCTAAAGACAACAGAGTCTCCAGAGCAGCCAGATCACACAGGGCAGCTCTCGCTGCTTCAAGTAAGGGAAAGCAGCCAGCAAAGAAGTCTCTAAAGTGGAGGAGAGGGATGCTTCCAGGCGCCATCCAATCTTAGAGAAGATTATTGCCAAGGTACAACAGGCCTCTATAATCAGATCTCCAGAAAGAGTATCTTCTCTTGCATCGCAACACAGTGAGGTGGACCTTCAGGATCAAAAGCTTGAACCTTCCTCTAGGCCTATTGTCCAGACTTGGTCCCCTGATGCAGCCAGAAGGGAGGCTTCCCTCTGCTGAGGGAAGTGATGGTGATCCTCAAGATTCAGGGCTGCACCTTGGCAGGAGCATGGGTGCAGTACGCCTGGGGTGGAGGCCTCTTTTATTCCTACTGCAGCTGGCCTTAGACCTACGGAACCTTCTGACTCAGATGTCCCAATCAACCTGCAACTCTTAATTGATAGGGCTATCAGGAAAGGTATCACTGAAGGTATTCAGAGGTTTGCCCGTCATTCTTCAGTGGCTTCTGAAGCTTTGGAGAGACAGTCCCGGGATTGAGAGGGTCTACCTTCAGAAAGGAATTCCTTAATTCAGGAATACATTTCTCCGTCTGCTTCAGCCTACGCTCCTGTGGGTGCCACTGAGCGTTCCTTGGTTGGCAAACCAGACAAGAGAGAGTTTTACATGTCAGAAGATGAAGAAGTTACGACATTCTTATGTTCATGGGTTGTTTTAAGCATGCTTTATTCACTCCTTTGTTGTTCAAAGCTAGAAATACTGCCAATCTGAGTGGTGCAGTGATGAGGAAGCAGCTTCTCAGCCTCCAATGGAGTTGGATGTAGTTTTTGACAAACCAGTGGTAAGAAAGAAGGTGGTGCCATCTCCCAGGCTCTTTCTGAAAGTCATTCAGAATGGACGTTGCTTCTTACCTGATACGCCCCATCTCGGTGAACTGCAAGGAGCATCCAGAGAGTGGGGTGTGCTTCTGAGTCCTCTTCTTGCAGGCTGAGATTTAGCTGAGGAAACGCTCCGCCCCCTCACATGACTCCCTGTAGCATTCCCCCAGTTTTTTGCGATAACGAGAAGAAAGGTTATGAAATCCTTCTAATCAACTATTGGCTCCTTGGCTGAAACCAGAGTATCCACCAGACGGAGGAGTTAGGGTGGGGCTGAATGCTCCTCGCGGCTCGCCAAGAAGGGGCGTATCAGGTAAGAACTAACGCCCATTCTCCCTCGAGCCGCTCGGACCATCCAGAGAGTGGGACATACCAAAGCTTGGTTGTCCTACGGGTGGGACTCCGTCTGGGCCGGAAGCCCCTCCGGGTCACTGATGACCCTCTGTAGGACTCGTCAGCCAAAAGAGGCCTCTGCTGAGGCGTATGTCTATTTTGTAATGTCTGATGAATGGAGACGGAGAGGCCCAAGTGGCTGCCCGACAATGTCAGCGATTGGGGCTTGCGTGGCCCAAGCCGCTGAAGTAGCTGCACTCCTGGTGGAATGAGCGGTTATTCCCCCAGGAGCGGGTAGAGATTGTGATAAGTAGCACCTGGCGAAAGTCGCCCTGATCCAGCGACTGATGGTTGAGGGAGAGACTTTGAGCCCCAATGTCCTGGGCTGAAAGGAGAGGAAGAGGGATTCTGATCTTCTCAGGAGTTGTGTGCGCTTAATGTATATGTGCAAGGCCCTTCTAGCATCCAGGGTGTGCCAAAGGGTTTCCCTGTCCCTCGAGGGTCTGGGGCAAAAGTTTGGGAGGACCAGTTCCTGAGACCTGTGGAAAGGTGAGTTAACCTTGGGTAAGAAGGTGGGGTCAGGGCGAAGGACCACCTGATCAGCGTGGAACACACATAAATCATTTCTGATTGACAATGCTGCTTTTTCCGAGACTCTACGAGCAGAAGTAATGGCCACTAGAAAAACTACCTTAAACATTAGAAATTGAAGGGAGGATTCCCTCAGAGGTTCAAACAGGTGCCTTGTAAGCGAAACGAGGACCTTGTTGAGGTCCCATGTGGGGAACCTGTGAACAGTCGGAGGGCACAAGTTAGTGGCGCCCCTGAGGAAAGCTCTAACCGGGGGTGATGAGAGAGAGAACTGAAGTTATCACAAGAAACAACGGTTGAGAGGGCAGCGACCTGCTGTCTCAGGGTGTTGGGGGCAAGCCCTTTACCTAGGCCTTCTTGAAGGAATTCCAAGACCTGCGCAATAGAGGGAAAGAGGGGGTCAACTTGGAACCCGCTACACCACTTGCAAAAGCCCTTCCAAGTGGCATCATAAATTCGTGTGGTGGAGGGTCGCCTAGCAGCCAAAATAGTGTCGATTACTTGACTGGAGAATTTTTCTCTTGTCAAACGGATCCGTTCAACCTCCAGATGGCTAAATGGAGCCATTGGGGCTCCGGATGCAGAAGGGACCCTGAGAGAGGGAGATCCTCTGCGGGGGGATCCTCCATGGGGGTGCTACCGAAAGATTGCGGAGGTCCGCGAACCACGGTCTCCTGGGCCAATAAGGAGTCACCAGGAGCAGGTCTGCCTTCTCATGAGTTTCTTTATGACTCTGGGAACTAGCGGCAGCGGAGGGAAGGCATATAAGAGCCCTGGGGGCCATGGGCAGCGTAGTGCATTGTGGTTCTCCGACCCATGAGACGGGTACCTGGAGAAAAACCGTGGAAGCTGTGCGTTGGACGGGGAGGCGAAGAGATCCACCCTCAGGAGGCCGAATATTCTGGACGCCTCCTTGAATAGGGATGGATGGAGGCACCATTCTGCTTGGTCCACCGTGGCCCTGCTCAGCCAATCCGCCTGGATGTTGGAGATTCCGGAGATGTGCTTGGCTTTTAGTGAGAGGAGGTTGGATTCTGCCCAACAGCAGAGGCGCTCGGCCTCCCTCATCAACTGAATAGACTGGGTGCCTCCTTGCCTGTTGATATGGGCTTTGGCCATGACATTGTCCGTGAGAATAAGGACGTGACGCCCACGTATCAAGGGGAGGAATCTGCGCAGGGCTAGGTGGACGGTGTGAAGCTCCAGCCAGTTGATGCTGCATCTTTGCTCAATCGGCGACCACTTGCCCTGTGCCAAGAGCGAGTTGACGTGAGCGCCCCAACCGGATAGGCTGGCGTCCGTGGTGAGGGTTAGCCGCTGAGGTTCTGAGAAGAGGTGGCCCCTGTTGATGGCGGGGTTGGTCCACCAGAGGAGAGACGTGAGGACCCTCGGAGGCATCTTGACTCTGGACTTCGAATTGCTTCTTCCGGATCTTTGGAATGGGAGCAGGAACCACTGGAGGGATCTGCTGTGTAAACGGGCCCAGGGAATAATTGAGATGCATGAAACCATCTTACCCAATAATTTAGAAAGGTCAAGTAACGCCACCCTCTTTGATCGCCTAATCTGTTTGACCAGAGCTTGAATGCTGAGGAACCTCTCCGAAGAGAGGAAGACCCTTTCTGTAACCGAATCAATTATGGCTCCCAAGTGGGTGATTCGGGTGGATGGGGTCAGTTGACTCTTTTGCCAATTGATGAGGAACCTGTGTGCCAGGAGAGCGGAGAGGGTGGCTTTGGTGTCCCTGACTGCCTGGGTCTTGGACGGGGAGAGAATAAGGATATCGTCCAAATAGCAGTGAAGGCGGATGGGAACGCTCCTGAGATGAGCCGCCAGGGCCGCGAGGACCTTGGTGAAGGTCCTGGGGGCCGAGGCCAGACCAAAGGGGAGGGCCACGTATTGATAGTGAAGGTTATTATAACAGAACCTAAGGAATTTGTGGTGAGAGGGCCGGATTGGAATGTGTAGGTATGCCTCCAAGAGATCTATGGAGGATAACCAGTCACCCTGCCTGGTACCCAAGAGAATCGATTGCAAGGTATGCATTTTGAATTTGTGGTGGATAAGGTGGCGGTTCAGCCGTTTTAAATCTAATATAGCTCTGCATCCCCCAGAATGCTTGGGCACCACAAAGAGGTGGGAGTAGAATCCTCGTCCCCTCTGGGCCAGTGGAATGGGTTGAATGGCCTGAATGTCAAGCAGGTGTTGGATGGCTGCATCCATTAGTGCACGTTTGGCGGGATCTCGAGGTGGGGGATGTCATAAAGAAATCAGCAGGGGCGGACCGGAACTCAAGGGCGAGACCAAACCTGACGGTGTCCCTAACCCATGCATCGGATGTGGATTTGTCCCATTGAGCGGCGAAGTGTCTAAGGTGGCCGCCGATGGGGAGGGAGGAAGAAAATCTATCTGGGTCGGCGGTAGGGCCTCCCTCCTGATCCCCTAAAGGGCCTCTTATAGTTGCCGCCCCGTCTGTTTCTGTCGCCTGAGTCCGAGCGGTCCTGAGACCAGAAGGAAGGGGGTCTCAGGTATCTGGGCGGGAAGGGGAGTTGGTAGGAGGGGCGGGGGAAGCCCCTCCGAAAGGGCTGAGGGCCTCTTGTCTCTGGCCTCCGAAAAAGGGAGGGCAGGTACTTCCTCTTGCTGCGGCCCTCAACCAACAGGGGTTCCAAGGCCGGGCCGAATAGTTTGTCTCCCTTGACGGGAGCAGTGGCCAGCTTGACCTTATTTTTAACATCCGCCTGCCAGTGCTTGAGCCACAGTAGGCGGCGAGCTGTGACATGGGATGTTATTGCTCTGGAAGAGAACTTTACTGATTGGTAAGTGGCGTCAGCTGAAAACTTGGCTGCGGCTACCAGTTTCACTATGTCTTGGTGCGCCCTCACATTGGACGTGGGGACGTGTTCTCTCAGCTGCCGGAGCCAGCGGATAGAGGACCTTGTAAAGAATGAAGTGGCCGTAGCCGATTTAATGGCCCAAGCGTCAAATAGATGGGCCCGGCGCAACGCCAGTTCCGTCCGCTTGTCCTCAGGTTTCAAGGCCTCTAAGGCCTCACTGGGGGTAGAGGAGGAAGCAAGGCCCACAATGGGATCGTCGACCTCCGGGATGTTTAGAAGAGTAGACATTGCCGAATCGAGATTAAAGAATCTCTTGTCTTGGTTAGAGGGTGTAGGGGGGGCTCCCATGGAAGCAAGTTGCTTCGTCACCAGGTCTACAAAGATGGGCAGGGTTGGGATGACCTCAGCTTCCACCACTGGTTGTGTGAAAATGGAGTCCTCTGGTCTCTCTGAGGCGGGGGGGCAGTCAGAGGAAGACTGGGGAAGAAGACCAGAGACGTTCTTGGCTTTAAAGAGGAGGGATTTAAACAAGTGTGGCTTGAACAGCCCCCCGAATACAGGTTGGTCGGGAGAAGCCCCCTCGTCCTCCAAACATCTCCCCCTCCATGAGGTCCGCCTTTAAGAGGGGCTCACTATAATGGGAGGATCCCATCCGGGAGTCCTCTTCCTCTTCTTTGAAGTCACTAAAGTCCCCTTCCTCCTCCTCCTCCTCCTGGGCCCCTATGGGAGGAGGGCCGTCCCTCTGAGAGAGTACCTGACCAACCGGGGGATCCGGCTGTGGAAGGGATCTGATGGATAAAGAGTCGTGGTCGGGAACCCGTGGAGAGAAGCCTGATCTGGACATGTGCTGCAGGCCTTCCGCAATGCCCTGGCAGATAGCCGATTCCATCCAAGCCTTGATGTGGGCTGGAACCTGAGATGTAGAGGGTTCTTCCTGACGCAGACCAGCGGCCGTAGGTGTAAAGATAGCTTCAGGGGTCAGTCTGGTCAGTGGTACCGGGGTCAAGTGACCCTGAAGTGGGCTGCGCCTAGATAGGGAGGATGGGTCTGGAAGGGGAAGAGGTTGAGTAGAGGAAGAGGGGGTGGGAGAAGGAAGGGCTGGAGGCCCAGAGCGGGACTCCCTTGATCGCCTATCAAATTCCTTTTCCAACGCCTTATGGCGCCTTCAGGCGTCTCCTTGGGAGGCCTTGGAAGGTTCCTTGTCCTGCCTGCACAAGTAGTGGGACTTTGCCTTAGCCTTCAAGGAAGGTCGTTTAGAGAGATTGCCATCTGCCATTTTGATAATTATAATAACAGTAATTATAATAGTAATAATAGCAAAGGGCGGTTGGCTCGCCTGGAATTGGCCTGAGTGGGGCTGAGTGAGGTTTGAGCTGGCCCGCTCCCCCTTTTGGAATTTAATATGTACAGTGGTAACAGGAAGTAAGGTATGAATATATATATATATATATATATACACATACAGAAGCCTGATGACGGCAGATGAGATTCTGCTGAAACATTGCTACAACTTTAAAAGCACCACTATTATGACATGGGAAAATACCCGAACAAAGCTGAATGTCAGACATATATATATATATACATGTAATATGTACAGATATATAATCCTCTGATTTTTATTTTTATTTTTTTATTTTTTATGCTATCTGCATGTAAAGGTTATCTATGTATATACGTATAAAAACGTATAATTTCGTCTGTAAATTTTTCTTTCTTTCTTTTCTTTTTTTTATATAAACAATAGCAGGAAAGGAACCAAAGAGGTACCACAGTACAGGCCGGATTTACCAAATAAACACCTGAGGCCTAGAAGGAGAGAGGCCTCTGGCAGCAGGCCTCCAGACAACAAGCCAGGGGTGGGGTGCTGCAACTTCGCCCCGATAGAGGCTGTGGGAGGCCAACAGAAACAATGAAAGCGAGCCCGGAGGAATGCTAAAAGCAACTAACTCTTGACCCAAGGGTTCTTGGACTTTACTTCCACCGCAGCAAGAATCAGAAATAAAAATGGTGCCCGACCACGATGCGGCACCAAGATGGCGGCCGCGAGCTGAGCTATGTCAGGCGCCTTCGGGACAGCAAGGAGGGCTTGTCCGGTTAGCTCAGCACGCCTGGTGCTCTTAAGGAGCGACTAACCCTTCCCGGTCGACATTTAGGGTGGGGGGGAATCCAGCGAAAGTTGCGTGCCACAAGGCAGCGCGGAAGCAGCGACGTGATCTAATAATGGGGGGGTCACGCGAAGCACTGTGAACCCACCCACTTGGCCCCTAGGGGCGAGGGGAGATTTCCCCTAAGTCCCAACCTTTTGCGCAGGAGGAAGGAAAGGAAATATCAGACCTGAAAATGAGGAAAATAGCCAGAATAATATGCGTAGTATGAATCAGCCAAGGAGCTCTTTCCAACAGCCTGACTCTTCGAGGCTGAGCAAAAGACTGGCGGAACGCTACGTGGAGTCACGTGAGGAGGCAGAGCGTTTCCTCAGCTAAAGCTCAGCCTGCAAGAAGAGGACTTGGAAGTACATCCCACTCACCGCCACAGGGCCCTTGTCTTCGGACCACAGGTTTTTCAATGTCGGTCCTGAGCTCACCAAGACCCTTCAGGTGCCCATGGTTCATGCTCCTGTTGCAGCATTAGCCTCCACCTCTTCAACTCCTTCCGATCTGGAAGATGTCCTCAAGGCGGAGGAAAAGCAGATCGAACTATCTCTGCAGAGGTCACACCAGGATGCTGCCTAGGCAGTCAAGGCATCTACAGCAGCTTCGTTCTTCACCAGGACATCTCTTTAGTGGTTGAAGCAGCTCCAGGAGAGAATTCCTGTGACAGATATCCAGGCACATCAGGACCTCAATAAGATCGTGGCTGTGACAGAATTCACGGCAGATGCCACTCTTCCTGGGGCCAGGTTTGCCACCAAAGCTATCGCTGCTTCTGTGGCAGCCAGATGGATGTGCTAGTTGTGTAATTGGCCAGTTGATGGAAGAAGGAAGTGGAAACTTGCTTCTACTCCTGTTCAAGGCGATAAACTATTTGGGGAAGCCTTGGAACCATTTCTGGCTGAAACCAAAGACAAGAGGAAAGTGCTTCCATCTCAGTTCAATATAACAGAGAACCAGCCTGCTCCATATTTCCCATTGTTCATTGTCCAGGGTTTTGCAGTCCCTTACTAAGGCTCCATTTGAGGCTCTAAAGCAGGCTAGTCTGCACCTTCTTACCCTGAAATAGCCTTCTTACTGGCAATCACTTCAGCCAGAAGAGTATTGGAGTTGGTCACCCTCTCAGTTCACCCTGATCTCTGTATTTCACCCTCACCGAGTGGTTTTGAGGTTTGACTCAACATTTATCCCCAAGGTCAACACCGTGTTCCACAGGTCTCAAGAGCTGGTGTTTCCCGATTTTTGTCCCCATCCGGTCCATGACTTGGAGAAAGCTTGGCACACTTTAGATGTGAAAGTCTGAAAGTCTATATTAAATGGACATCTGAATTCTGCAAGACGGAATCTCTTTTTTGTTCTTTCCAACCTTCCATGTTGGGGGAAAAAGTGATTCCATCCACAACAGGTGGATTAAGGCATGTATATCCAAGGTGTACTCGAGTCAGTCTCTCCCGGTACCCAGAGGCATTACAGCTCATTCCACTCGCAGTGTTGAGACGACTGCAGCCTGGGCTACACTAGCTTCAGTTGAAGAAGTCTGCAAAACAGCCACCTGGTCATCCCCATCTCCTTTCATTTGCCACTACTGTCTGGATGCCTTTGCTTCAACAGATGCGGTGTTTGATAGAAGGGTCCTGCAAAGAGTTGTTGCGGAGCATGAAGGACAGGTCCAGTCTTAATCCCTCCCAAGGACAATCCAGCTTTGGTATGTCTCATTCCTGACCTGTTTCAGCCTTACAAGGGAGAATGGGTGTTGTTTTACCTAAACACCTCCTTGTAGGCTAGGCAGGTCAGCCCCACCCTAATGGAACTGGTCCTTCCAGTGGGCCAATGGGAAGGGGGAACCTTGTGATTTTTGTTTTTTCTCAGTGGCAGTCCTGTCTGTCGTGATGACTTCGCAGAAAGCTGAGAGGAGCCATACAGAGTGGGTGGAACTAGACTAATAAGCCTTTTAGACAGACTTAGTCCAAGCAGCTAGGACAAGAGCAACTCCCATTCCTGACCTATCTAGGCTACAAGGAGAACAGGTGTTCAAGTAAGACAACACCCAATCACGGTGAAGCAATTTTTTTTAAAAAAAGGAAGAATAAACTTATGTGCTGTTTTGGTAATAACAATGCCAAAAAGCATTTCCTCCCAGAAAAGGAGAAACAAGTCTGAAAATTCCAGCTCTCCTGCCAGTGACACCCTCACGACGCCTTTTGTGACTTTCAGAAGATAAATTTTTTAAAAGATGCCCCCGCCCTAAGAGATTAGTCAGCTCTGATCTATTGCCCTAAAGTTAAACTGTCTGATTCCATGTATCAGCCAAGATTACTCATATTTTAGATCCTGTATTTATTTCATAATTCCCTGCCAAATATTGCAAATATTGCACTGGATTTTTACAAGGATCTCAATACCAACCAAAGCTAGTGATAAAAGTATGGCATTAGGGGAAAGTAAGGAACAGACATAGAATTAAGTAAAAGGAGGCCTTCAGTTTCATTGTTAGTTCAGGAAATAGTTTTAAGGCCAGTTCTTCTACACCCAAAAACCTCTTTGTTTCATTGCCTTTCCTAGCCAGTTTTTTTTCTCTGTCACATTAATCAAACTTAGGATCCATATCACATACGCCCCTCCCCAATCACTGGGCATTTATTTTAATCTGAATGATCTATTGCAAAGAACCCAAAGTTCTGATAGGAAATCACAATTTACCTTTTTCGAGCTCTGATTAATTGCATGAACATAGAGATTAAGGAAAGATTTTAGAAATTCTTCAACAATTTCTTCCTTTATGAAGCAACAGTTAAAAGAAAGAACTGGATAATAATTCTGTTGTCATAACAATGGGGATACTGCGCTCTTGCCCCAATCCAATCATAAATAGTTAACTAGTTGGGACAGGATGGAAAATCATCCTTCTGCATTGGGTCCAAGATCTACATTCCACCATATACAAAGCCACACCTCCATTCCACTCTGCTGCAATTAACCACACCCTGGTTAATTGTGCATGACTAGCACGGATGAGAGCAAACTTCCCATTAGCTAATTATAGCCCAGTTGTTGCAGTGGAGATGCATTTGGCAGGGGTCCAAAATATTTAATCTTCATCATAAGGGACACTAAAATAGGATCACCTCAGGCTGATCATAAGGCGACTGGTTAAGCATAATATTGCATAAAGTAAAAATAATTTATTATTATACTGTATTAATTCATATCAATCCCAAAGGCCCCTTCACTGAAGATTATGAACTGCGTTCATAATAATGATGCAGATTGATAAAAGAATTTTTGACTTCACAGTCAGGATTGAGAAACTATGACAGGCCCAAAGTTACACAGCTGGTTGTCATGCTTAAGGGATGATTAGAACCTACTTCAGCTCCTTAACCATTATACCACATTAGCTCTCATTCATATTCATTCACACACATCTTTGAAGCAACAGCAGGACCACCTGAGAGGGACAATAGCTGGAAAGCATTATGAAAGTTTCTGAAACGTAAAATACTTTAAAAACATTTAAAGAACTTCGATAATGTTAGTATAACATTTATTCTTACAAGAATTAACTGCAAGAACTCTCCCTGTCATATCCTTTAAATTACAAAAAACAGAACAGCAGTTAGAAGGGACCTTGGAGGTCTCCTCATTCAATATAATTTCAGACAAATGGTTGTCCACTCACAATTTCGGAAAGTAAGCCATTTCACTGATCAATTGTTTTCATTGTCAATAAATTTCTCCAAAATTCTAGATTAGATTTCTGTTTGGTAAGTTTCCATTTGTTACTTCTTGTTTTACCCTCAGGTACTTTAGAGAATAGACTGTCCCCCTCTTTGTGAAAGGCTCTCAAATATTGGAACACTGCTAACATGTCCCCTGTAATCCTTCTTTTCTTTAAAATGGCATACACAGTTCCTGCAAGTGTTCATCATGTTTCAGCCTCCAGTCTCCTAATCATCTTTGTTGCTCTTCGCTGCACTCTTTCCAAAGCCTCAACAACTTTTTTGTAGTGTGGTGATTGAACTGGTCACAGCATTCCAAAAATGGTCTTACCAAGGCAGTATATGGTAGTATTAATACTTCATTTGATCTTGACACCATTCATCGGTTGATGCAGCCTAGGACTGCATTGGCTTTTTAGGCAACTGCAGCACAGTGCTGGCTCATGTTTAAGTGTAGGGGTGAGATTCAAATTTTTTAACAACCGGTTCTGTGGATGTGGCTAGGTGGGTGTGGCTAAGTGGGCATGTCCATGTGACTGGGTGAGTGTAGCTTCTTTTTTTTCAGCCCCCCCCCCGGTTTTTTTTTGCTTCCTGGGCCTGGGAAACCTACAGGGGGCATTTTTGCTCCCAGAAGGCTTCCATGGGGCCCAGGAAGGCAAAAAACAAAGCACAGTGGGGCACGCAGTCTCCTGGGCCTCAGAGAAGCCTCCTAGGCAAAGCAGTGAGACAGCAAGGGAGATCCTGGCACAGCTGATCATCAGAACAGCTGATCGTCAGGATGGAGAAAAAAAAGAAATACCTTAAGGAGTGACTAGGCAGGGGAGAACGCAGTCAGCGATGTCAGGCATGTGCACTATGTAGCACACTGCATGATAAGGACTGACTAGGCAGGAAGGGAAGGGGTGGGGCCAGCCAGGGGCACAATTTACCAGTTCTCTGAACTGTGCAGAATCCAAACAATTGGTTCTATAGTACCAGTCCGAACAGGTAGAATCCCACCCTGTTTAATTATTTTGTTTATTAGGATTCCTAGATCCCTGTCAATTATTACTGTTGAGCCAGATAGAAAATTGGAGACAAATAACTTTGTGAGGGCCACATTTTTGGACTATCCACAGAAAATCCTGAGCACTGATTAAGAAGATTGGGATTCACAACACTTGCAATTTTAAAAATTCTAGTAGGCATTGGATTGCCTAATGCTATCCTAGTCACAATTAAAAATAAAAGAATTACATAGATTCAATCAACATGAGCCTAATAATTACAAGCAAAAATACTAACAATACTTCTCTTTGTGCAGTAACTGCATAACCACAGCACCATCCATGATGGATTTTTTTTTCTTATTGCTGGGTGGGAGTGGGTATTCATATGTAATCTCTCCTTTAAGTGAAGAGCAACATGGAAGAATAATTTCAATCCATTTCTCCAGCAAGGCAACATGCACAAGAGCCCCCCCAAAATTAATTTCCTGAGTGGTCTTTGAACATGTTCTAGAATTACTTTGAGAAAGAAAGATTGAGAGTGTCAGATAGTTATCTTCCCAGAACAATTTTGGGCCACAGAGTACTGGAACTTGAACATTATGTGCTACCAGAACAATTATTCTGAGCCTGGACTTAAAAATTCTGCTTTCAATATTACTAATAATGTCTGTGAATATTAACAATAAAGGAACATAGAAATAAAAGAAAGGGTGATATGCAGTAAAAAAAAAAAAACAATATGAAAACTTTTAAGTTTTCATTAACAGCAGTTCCTTGGAGAGAATGGCAATTTTGCCATGGACTGCACTAAGAAATAACACCCTGGATATCTGGATAATATTGACTCTTCTCTGTAAGATATGTCAGTTTCTAAAGAGTTTATTACAGTATTGCAAAAGATTGCACACTTAGCAAAATATAAGTAAGACTCTTGCAGAGACTTCAGCTTTTGTGAGAGAAGATTGAACTTGATGCTAATCAGTCACTCATGCTGCCAAATGCTTGAGGAAATCCCCCCCATCCTACACATAATGCCTGCCAAAACTTTTACCTCTAAAGATAATGAGTCCATTCATTAAATATATACCCCTCCAAACCTAACATCTGAGGACTTCTAAAGAAGTAATATAGCCTATAAAATAGTAAATCAGAATCAGTTTTCCAACACAAAATAAGCTAAACAAATGCCACAAACAAACACTATGTTTCTGATATTTTTCTACTTTAAGAGATCAGATCACTTGATCTTATAGACCTCTTTTGGAAACAAGTTCATTTTCATTAGAAAGTTGGTAGCCAAAAGAAATATTGCACTTAGATTGAGTTGGCAGGACCAAAGTATATTTTTAACAACATTCCAACATATAGTACATGAGTTGCTATATATAATGTCTGTATTCGCAACAAGCTGCAGTTCTATATCAAGCATGGGTCAATATTAAATAAAACCATGTTTAAAGCTTGAACATTTAGAAACCCTCAAATTAAAGAAATGCCAATGGAATCTGAACTATACTTAGCTTTGGAGGTCAGTGCAGTGCTTGAGAAGGGATCTTGTTCTGTCTCCTAATTTTTCTAACCATTTCAGTATTAGATACCAATTAAAATATAGCTCTTATGTCTACCTTCCCCAATACAGATCTGTACAATGTCATAGTGCTGTTTTCTGCCTGCACCAACTTGGAATCCTGGTAATTGTATTTCTAATCTAATACATCTGGAATACATCTAATACCCCTTGAGAAAGGCAGGTATAGGAAAAAGATGTCTGGATATATTGTTGTTGTCTATATTTCATTTTTCAGAAGCAAAGAATATTTTTCCCATTCTGGTGTCTCTTAGGTGAGTTGAGAAGCATTCATTCTTTTACACCATAAAGCAAACTAGAGTCATTTTTGAAACCATCAAGATACTCTACTGTCTAGTTGTATTCCTTGTAGTTTTAAGAAGCAAATAACATTCTGCTAGGCCCTTGAGCACTCTGAATCTATCCCAAGCTTCTGCAGATACTGACATATAAGCAGCCAGAAGAATGGCTGTATTGTTTACATGACTTAACAAGAAACACAGTGTGTAGCAGCCTGAATGAATTATAGAGCAAGCAGGAGACTGTTCACACCCCAGAAGTACTAAGGGCACCACTTTAGCACCCCCACGGGTGCTGAAGTATGGACAACAAGGACCAACAATGTGACCTTTTATTTTGGATATCAGCCAAACAATGGGCCAACTGTAATAATTTCATACCAGGCTATGAAGCACAGATGAATGAAAATTCTGGGAAAGGTTCCATGAGCTGGTCAATTCCAATTAAAACAAATTAAACAACAATCCTAGTGGATTTAGCCTCAGGTTTACAACTACGTAACACTGCTATAACTTAAGGCAGAGGTTTCTCAAACTCAGCAATCACATGAAAGTCATCAAATACATTTAGGTGGAAGAAACGTGTTTTATAGGCTTTCATATGTAAAGCAGGATGCTGTCAGTTCTCACTCACTTTCTACCTGAACAAGCACTTGCGTAGACAAAGAAGTAGTGTGGTCTGGCTAGGTGTGATCTTCTCTGCACCTGCTCAGTTGCTTGCTCCAGCACTTTGTTCACAGCCCTTTCCTTCACCAATAGTAGAAATAAAGTCAAATGCTGTTTTGACAGCTGAAAAGGTGGAGAAATTCATTTCCTCTTCCCAGGAAGGACTCCTCTCTGTTCCGGGTTTGGTTGGTTGAACATAAATTTGAGCCATAAAAGGATAAGGTGAAGTAGCAAGAAAGGGGAGAGAGCAGTGAGAACAAAAAAAATACTCAATTTATCTCATGCCCACCCCACCACATGTGGCTGGAGATCCCCTTTTTAACAAATTGACAATATACTCCCTCCCACATGATCTCAGCTAAATTCTGGTTTATAAACAAAGAAGAATCAGATGTAAACTTAACCAACTGTATGACTTAATTGCAAATGGAAATATTTTCTAGTATTTCTTCTCATAAACACATACAGGAGTAGCAGAGATTAGGCAGAGCAGACCATAGGTTCTTCTCTCTCTAACTGTCCATCACATTCAGAAATTTGTCACGAAATTCAGGTTACATTCAGAAATTTGTCACGTAAAAGATTATCAATCAGTTTACCAGTAGCATATCCTAATTGCTCCCAAAAATGCTGTTGGATAACACTGCAACTTCCATAAAATCTAACTTTGGACCTCTCCCTCAAATAACAGAAAAGTCTATTGTTTGGCAAATCAGGCCAGGCAATTTATACAAATTGATGTAATTGGGCGTTGGTCCTTACCTGACATGCCATTTCTCTTCAAGCTGCGAGGATCATCCAGAGAGTGGGAGGTGCTTCACTCTGCGTCGTTGTAGGATGAGCTTAATTACTGAGGAACGCTCCGCCCTTCATCACGTGGCTCCCTTGCGTTCCCCAGTTTATGCGAAGTCGAGAGTGAAGAGAAAGTCGTACTCTCATCTTACTAGACTTAAGGGTTCATTGGCCAAAACAAGACCCCACCAGATGGTGAAATAATAAGGGTGGGGCTGGATGATCCTTGCAGCTCGAAGAGAAATGGCGTGTCAGGTAAGACCAACACCCATTCTCCTTAGAGCTGCTCGGATCATCCAGAGAGTGGGACATACCAAAGCTTGGCTGTCCTACGGGAGGGACTCCGTCTGGGCTGGAAGCCTCTGCGGGTCCTTGAGGACTCGCTGAAGGACTCATCTGCCAAACAAAGCCTCCACCGAGGCAAATATGTCGATCTTATAATGCCTAATGAAGGGAGATGAAGAGGCCCAGGTGGCCGCCCAGCAAAATATCAGTGATTGGAGCTTGGGTGGCCCAAGCTGCCGAGGTATCTGCACTTCTGGTGGAATGTGCTGTTATTCCGCTGGGTACTGGCAGAGCCTGAGACAAATAGGCTTTGGAAATAGTAGCTCTGATCCAGCGGCCGATGGTTGAAGGGGACACTTTGTGGCCCAATGTTTTGGGCTGAAAGAAAAGGAATAGGGATTCGGACCTCCTAAAGGGCTGGGTACGCTTAATGTAAATGCGGAGGGCGCATCTCACGTCCAGGGTGTGCCAAAGCTTCTTCCTCTCCTGCACAGGATTGGGGCAGAAGTTTGGAAGCGTGAGTTCCTGTGCCCTGTGGAAGGCTGAGTTGACCTTGGGCAAGAAGGTAGGGTCCGGCCAGAGGACCACCCAGTCGGCATGGAAGATGCAAAGGTCCTTCCTCACTGACAAGGCTGCGATCTCCGATATTCGGCGAGCCGAAGTAATGGCCACCAGAAACACAACTTTGAATGTTAAAAACTGGAGGGTGGATTCCCTGAGAGGCTCAAAGGGGTGTTTAGTAAGGGACATGAGGACCTTATTGAGGTCCCAGGTAGGATATCGGTGAATGGTTGGGGGGCACAAGTTAGTGGTTCCTCTGAGGAATACCCTAATACGAGGGTGGTGGGAAAGGGAACCCAGGTTGTCACAAGCGATGACAGTTGAGAGGGCTGCGACCTGACACCTCAAGATGTTAGGCGAAAGTCCGTTCCTCAGACCTTCTTGGAGGTAGTCCAACACTTGAGCAATGGAGGGCGACAGCGGGTTGACCTGGAAATTATGGTACCACTTGCAGAAACTATTCCAAGTGGCCTTGTATATTCGAGTAGTATAGCCTGGCGGCTAAAATGGTATCAATAACCTGGTCAGAGAGCTTCTCCCTTCTTAGACATTCCCGCTCAACCTCCAAACGGCTAACTGGAGCCATTGAGGATCCGGATGCTGGAGGGGCCCCTGAGAAAGGGAGATCCTGTGCGGGGGGATTTTCCAGGGAGGGGCCACCGATAGGTTGCGGAGGTTCACAAACCATGGGCGTCTGGGCCAGTAGGGGGCCACCAGAAGCAGTTCTGCTTTCTCGTAAATCAGCTTCTGGATAACTCTGGGGACTAGGGCTAATGGAGGGAATGCGTATAGAAGCCCTGGGGGCGAGGAGCAATGGAGGACATTGTAATTCTCGGCCCCGTGGGAAGGGTACTTCGAGAAAAACCTTGGGAGTTGTGTGTTGAGGGGGGAGGCAAAGAGGTCCACTGTCGGGAGACCGAACATCATTGTCGCCTCCTTGAACAGGGACGGGTGGATGCGCCACTCGGACTGGTCCACCGTGGCCCTGCTCAGCCAGTCTGCTTGGGTGTTTGAAGCCCCTGAGATTTGCTCGGCTTTGAGGGAGAGGAGATTGCGCTCCACCCAATGGCAGAGGCGCTTGGCCTCTCTCATCAACCATATGGACTGGGTACCCCCTTGCCGGTTGACATGAGCCTTGGCGGTGACGTTGTCTGTGAGTATAAGGACATGCCGCCCGCGTACCTGAGGGAGGAAGTTGCGCAGGGCCAGATGGATGGCGTGGAGTTCCAACCAGCTTATACTGCATACCCGTTCTGCCTGTGATCATCTGCCCTGTGTCGTGAGCAAGTGGATGTGAGCGCCCCATCCGGACAGGCTGGCGTCTGTGGTGAGGGTGAGGCATTGGGGCTCCTTGAAGCAATAGCCCTTGTTGATGGCAGGATTGTTCCACCAGAGGAGAGACATGAGAACTCTAGGAGGTACCTTGACCGTGGCCTTTGAATTGCTTCTGCCGGATCTTTGAAACAGGAACAGGAACCACTGTAGGGATCTGGTGTTTAAACGGGCCCAGGGAACAATGGAAATGCATGAGACTATTTTACCTAGTAATTTAGACAATTCTAAGAGTGCTACCCTTTTTGATCATCTGATATGCTTGACGGTTTCCTGGTTGCTAAGGAATCTTTCCGACGAAAGGAAGACCTTTCCTTGAACTAAGTCAATGACGGAACCAAGTGAGTTATCCAGGTAGATGGTAACAATTGGCTCTTTTGCCAGTTTACTAGGAACCCATGGAGGGCAAAGAGAGTAGCTCTGGTGTCCTTTTCTGCTTGGTGTCTGGAGTGGGACAGGATGAGGATGTCATCCAGGTAGCAGTGGAGACGCACTGGGAGGTTCCTGAGGTGAGCCGCTAGAGCCGCAAGGACCTTAGTGAAGGTTCTCGGGGCAGAGGCCAACCCAAAGGGAAGGGCCACATATTGGAAGTGGCGGTGGTTGTGACAGAACCTGAGGAATTTGGAATGGGAGGGCCGGATTGGTATGTGTAGATACGCTTCTGAAAGGTCTATAGAAGAGAGCCAGTCCCCCTGCCTGATGCCCAGTGGAATGGACTGTAAAGTGTGCATCTTAAACCTGCGATGGATCACATAACGGTTAAGGCGTTTCAGGTCTAGAATTGCCCTCCATCCACCTGAGGATTTGGGAACCACAAAAAGGTGGGAGTAAAAACCCTGCCCTCGTTGGGAGGGTGGGACGGGTTGGATAGCCTGTATGTTGAGGAGATGATGAATAGCAGAATCCATCAAGCTGCATTTGGTGGGATCCCTCGAGGGGGGAGATGCCATGAAAAAGTCGGGGGGGGCACTGAAATTCCAGAGCGAGACCGAATCTGATGGTGTTCCAGACCCAGGCATCGGAAGTAGAAGAATCCCATCGGTCGGCGAAATGCCTGAGACGTCCGCCGATGGGAAGGGAGGGACGGGATCTATCTGGGGCGCCGGAAGGGCTTCCCCCTTGAAGGGACGCTTGTAGCTGCCGCCTCTCCTGTTCCTGTCGCCTGGGTCGGCTCGATCCTGGGGTTGGAATGGCCAGAAGGAGGGGGGTCTCGGGTACCTGGGCAGGAAGGGAGACTGGTAGAAAGGTCAGGAGGAACCTCTCCGAAATGGCTGAAGGGCTCTTGGCTCTGACCTCCAAAAAAGAGAAGGAAGAAATTTTTTCTTGCTTCGGGTCTCGGCTAGCAGGGTCTCCAGAGCCATGCTAAATAGTTTGTCCCCTTTGATGGGGACGGTGGCCAACTCAACTTTGTTATTTACATCTGCCTGCCAGTGTTTGAGCCAGAGCAGGTGGTGGGCTGTCACATGAGAGGTTATTGCTAGGGTGGAGAACTTTACCACGTGGTAGGTGGCGTCGGCCGAGAATTCTGCCGCAGCTGTCAGTTTGGCGATGTCCTGATGCGCCCTTGTATTAGAGGGGGGGACATGCTGTTTTAGTTGGCGGAGCCACCGAATCGAAGACCTGGTGAAGAAGGAGGTGGCCGTGGCTGATTTAATGGCCCAAGCGTCGGCTTGGTGAGCCCGACGTAAGACTAGTTCGGACCTCTTATCCTCAGGTTTCAGAGCCTCCAGATGATCACTAGGGGGGGAGGAGGATGCTAAGCCAATGATGGGCTCATCGACCTCGAGAGTATTAAGCAGGTTGCAGAAGCTTGAGTCGAGGTTAAAGAACCTCTTGTCCTGGTTGGATGGGGCAGGAAGGGCCCCTGTGGAGTCCAACTGGTTTGAGACTAGGTCGTGAAAGATGGATGGAGTCGGAATAACCTCTGCTTCCACAACGGGATGCCTGAAAATGGCGTCCTCTTGTCCCTCCGCCGGGGAAGGGAGAACAGAGGGAGACTGTATGGACAGGCCAGAGATGTTTTTGGCCTTAAAGAGGAGCGATTTAAACATGTGTGGCTTGAACAAACCCACAAAGGTGGGTGGATGGGGTGAGACCCTCATCCTCGGACATCTCCCCTTCCATAGGGTCTATCTCCAATAGGGACTCACTGTTATGTGTAGACCCCCATTCAAATTCTTCCTCCTCCCTGAACTGGTCCAGACCCTCTATCGCCTCTTCCTGTTCCCCTTCTGGGAGAGGGCTGTCCCTCTGTAAAGGTACCTGACTGTGGGGAGGGTCCGATCTAGGCGAGGACCTGACTGATAGCGACTCATGTTCGGGTGCCATCGGGAGGGGACCGGGCCTGGACATCTGTTGGAGACCTTCTGCAATCTTCTGGCAGATAGCCCGTTCCATCCATGCCCTCATTTGTTCAGGGATCTCGACTGTGTTGGGCTCCTCCTGGCACAGATCAGCGGCCGTGGGCGTGAACGTAGCTTCGGGTGTCTGTCTGGTCGTTGGTCCGGGGACCTGATGCCCCTGGGATGAGCTGTTCCTGGAGATGGAAGAGCAATCTGGAGGAGGGGGGGTGTCTAGAGGTAGAAGGAATGGAGGGTGGGAGGGCTGGAGACACCGGTTGTGACTCCCTGGATCGCCTGTTGAATTCTTTCTCCAATGCCTTATGGCATCTTAAGGCATCTTTTTGAGAGGCCTTGGAAGTTTCCTTAGAAGTTTCTTTAGCCTGTCTGTGCAAGTGTAGGACAGATCTGGCCTTCAAAGAAGGGTCTTTAGCGGAATTGTCATCTGCCATTTTAGAAGTAAGGATTTTATATAAGATTCTAAAGGCGGTTGGCTCGCCAAGAGTTTGACCTACAACAAAGGCCAGGTGTCCTTTCAGCTGGCCCATGCCCCCTTTTGGAATTTAGATGTATATAATCTATAATATTATTATTGTTATTATTATTAATATATATACGTATCTACATATAAATAAACGTATAATCCTATTACTGTTGTTAATGTTACTATTGTTTTATATATACGAATGTACGTATGTATGTATGTATGTATGTATGTATGTATGTATGGCATTCAGCTTTGTTCGGGTATTTTCCCACGTCATAGTAGTTGTGCTTTTAAAGTTGTAGCAACGTTTCAGCAGAATCTCATCTGCCATCATCAGGCATCTGTATCGTGTTCATCTGTGAGTCAGACTTTTATGGTAGTTTCAGATTCAAATTTGGGGCAGCCTATTGCTGTGCCAGAATGGTTTTTTCTTCCTCCTGATTGGTTGGGAGTCTTGGTCTGTGTTTATTGGTTTGCTGTGTTCTGCTTGATTGGTGTTTCTGATATCTTCTGTCTGTCTTTTGGCTCTTTTTGTATCTTGATTGGCTGGCAGCATTGTATTACTTTATTGGAGGCCTTTAGTGCAGCTTGGCTTCGGGTAAATGGACGGCTATCATTTAGGAAGCTGGGTTTCATCTGGGTGCCTGGTTGGGGTGTGTTTGAGCTAGAGGTATCAGGGGGGATCTGTTTGTGCCCAGGTGTTTGCCTGGCTTGTGGTGTGGAGATTTTTTTGTTTGTGAATGCAGGCTTACAAATTGAAGGAGCCCCTATGGGATCACCACTGTCACCCGTCATTGCAAACCTGTTCATGGAAGAATTCGAATCCAGAGCCCTGGCCAATGCCATCCACAAACCCAAACTATGGTTAAGATACATCGATGACACATTTGTGATTTGGCCCCATGGAAAAGAAAACCTAAACAATTTCCTAACACACCTAAATAGCACATACCCCAAAATCAAGTTCACCATGGAAACGGAAACAAACAAACAACTACCATTCCTTGATGTACTAATCTACAAAAAAACAGATGGCAGACTAGGACACACCATATACCAGAAGAAAAAACATGCTAACCGCTACCTCAACGCCCAATCCCACCACCACCCAGCACAGATAAACTCCGTGGCTAAAACACTAATTACTAGAACCAAACCCCTGGCAGACAAGACACACATTAAGACTGAACTATGCACCCTGACTAAAGTACTGACAGCCAACGGCTTCCACAGAAGCAAAAAATCACCAGCTTGATCCACAAAAACACACTGAAACATAATAGAGACCCAGAAGATGAACAGACCTATGGAATAGCTGTCCTGCCCTACATAAGAGGTACTACAGACAAAATTAGTAAGGTACTATACAGACATCACATCAAGACTGCCTTCAAAACAGACAGAAAAATAGCAGCCATCCTTAGAAACACCAAAGATAAAACTGACCTGGAAAACTAAGGCATATACGAAGTCCCCTGTGCATCATGCCCGGCCACATTTAACCTTGTTTTTCACGTCCGCCTGACAGTGTTTAAGCCAGGGCAAGCAGCGAGCTGTAACGTGAGAGGTTATTGCACGGGTGGAGAAATTAACCATGTGGTAGGTGGCGTCGGCCGAAAATTCTGCCGCGGCCGTCAATTTTGCGATGTCCTGATGTGCCCTTGCGTTAGAGGGGGGAACATGTTGTTTCAGTTGGTGGAGCCACCGAATTAAAGACCTGGTGAAGAATGAAGTGGCCGTGGCCGATCTAATGGCCCAGGTGTCTGCTTGATGGACCCTACGTTAAGCCAGTTCGGACCTCTTGTCCTCGGGTTCAGAGCCTCCAGGGGATCACTGGGGGAGGACGAGGGTGCTAAGCCCAATATGGGCTCATCTGCCTTGGGAGTGTTAAGCAGGTTGTAGAAGCTCGACTCGAGGTTAAAGAACCTCTTGTCCTGGTTGGATGGGACCGGAGGGGCCCTTGTAGAGTCCAAATGGTTTGAAACTAGGTCGTGAAATATGGATGGGGCCGGAATAACCTTCGCCTCCACCACGGGCTGACTGAAAATGGCGTCCTCTTGTCCCTCCGCCAGGGAAAGGAGAACCGAGGAGGACTGAACAGACAGGCCAGAAATGTTCTTGGCCTAAAATCAGAGCGATTTAAACATGTGTGGCTTGAACAGACCCACAACGGTGCGTTGATCGGGAGTGAGACCCTCGTCCTCGGACATGTCTCCTTCCATCGGGTCTATCTCCAATAGGGCTTCCCCTTGGTGTGTAGAACCCCATTCAAATTCCTCCTCCTCCCCGAACCGATCTAGGTCCTCTATGGCCTCCTCCAGTTCCCCTTCTGGGAGAGGACTGTCCCCTTGCAAAGGTACCTGACCATGAGTAGGGTCCAATCTGGACAAGGACCTGGCTGATGGCGAGTCTGGACATCTGTTGAAGGCCATCTGCTATCCCCTGGCGGATAGCCCGTTCCATCCATGCCTGCATGTATGCAGGGATCTCAACTGTGGCAGCCTCCTCCTGGCACAGACCAGCGGCTGTGGGCGTGAATGTAGCTTCGGGCAGCCATCTGGTGCCTGGTCCGGGGATCTGGTGTCCCTGGGATGAGCTGTGCTGGAGAGGGAAGAGCAATTGGAGGGGGGGGTGTCTGGAGGTAGAAGGAACAGAGGATGGTAGGACTGGAAGCATGGGTTGTGCCTCTCTAGATCGACTCAAATTCTTTCTCCAGTGCCCTATGACGTCTTAGGGCATCTCTCTGAGAAGCCTTGGAAGAATCCTTAGAGGCTTCCTTAGCCTGTTTGCGCAGGTGGTAGGATTTAGATCTGGCCTTCAAATAGGGGCCTTTTGTGGAAATGTCATCTGCCATTATAGAAGAAAGGACTGAAATACCAATTTAAGGCGGTTGGCTCGCCAAGGGTTCGACCTACAACGAAGGCCGGGTGTCCTTTCAGCTGGCCCGCACCCCCTTTTGGAATTTAGACGTATACAGCCTATAAAATTAATATTGCTATAATTATTAATATATATAAAACAATTAGTATTGAAACTGTAATAATAGTTCCTTAGCGAGAAAGTTTATATATCTATATATGCCTATATCATATATATATATAATATTTCTTAATATTATTATTTTTATTTAATAATATTCAATTGGGGATCTGGCTCGATGCTCCTAGGAAGGAATGGCCCCAGAGGTTGCTGTAAGTTATCACCAATCTGCCAAATGAACGCCTGAGGCTGGAATGAGGCCTCTGGCAGCTGGAGCTCCCAGGCAAAAACCAGGAGGGATAGGCTGCAAGCTTCTGCCCTGAGCGTGCTGCGGAAGCCAACTAGTGTATGCCAATTATGATTTAAATCTAGTAGCTCTCACAGGCTGGATGGCCTATGACTAGAGCTAGTCTCTTCGCAGCCCAATGAAGCCTTTAAACATAGCGCCCGACACGCGGCGGCACCCAATATGGCAGCCGGCCATGATCTCTTATCCACGGGCCGCTCAGAGCAATTAAAAAGCCTCTCCGGCATGTCTAGAGGCCGGAAAGGCAGCCAGGTAAACTATTCGCCCTTTCCTGGGACGATTGGCGTTCGCGGTGGGGGGGGAACACCAGCTGCGCTTATCAGCGCGATCGAATGGAGCCACTGTGATTGCGGCATGGAGAAGCGGCAGGGAAAGGAGCCGAATTTGGGGGGGGAGGATTGGCGCCGGAGCACGAAAGCCGCCCGCTCGTTATCCCCCCTGGGGGCGAAAAAACGCGCTCCCCTGCTACAACTACCTGAAGTGCGCAGAGGCTAAGGAAGAGCCAAGAATAAAAGGCAAACCTGAAAGAGTAAAGGACTTTTCAGCAATTAGCTTGAATCGGCCAAGGAGTGGAAATACACAGCCTACTCTCACGAAGGCTGAGCATAAACTGGGGAATGCAAGGAGCCATGTGATGGAGGGCGGAGCATTCCTCAGTAATTAAGCTCAGCCTTCAACGATGCAGACTGAAGCACCTCCCACTCTCTGGATGATCCGACCGGCTCTCAGGAGAACTAGCCCCTTTGCAGCCGCAATGAGGCCGGGAAAATGGCGCCCAAGCATGCGGCGGCACCCAAAATGGTGGCCACCTACGAGTTTTCTTATCAGGCTGCTCAGAGCAGAACTAGGCCCCTCCGGCGAGTTTAGAGGCCGAGAGAGGCAGCCAGAAGAAATTCGCCCCTTCCTGGGGCAATTGGCGTTCGCGGTGGGGGGAAAACCAGCTGCACTTTAACAGCGTGATCAGTTCAAGCCGCAACGAGGGCGGCGTAGAGAAGCGGCAGGAAGAAAACCAAATCGAGGGTAGGGGGGTTAGCGCAGGAGCGCTGTTAAAACCGCCCACTCTTTTCCCCCCTTGGGGGCGAGGAACGCGCTCCCCTTGCTCCAGAGACACCCCAAATGCGCAGAGGCTAAGGAACGAATTAATAATAATAAGGCAAACCTGATAAATAAGGAAAGTCTTGAATTGGCCAAGGTGTAGGAAATAACACAGCCTAATCTCACGAAGGCTGAGCATAAACTGGGGAATGCCACAAGGGAGCCACGTGATGAAGGGCGGAGCGTTCCTCAGTAATTAAGCTCAGCCTACAACGACGCAGACTGAAACACCTCCCACTCTCTGGATGATCCGAGCAGCTCTAAGGAGAATTTAGTAAATTTTACATAAATTATATAATACATAAATACATAAAATTGCATAATTTACATACATTGTAAATGTATGTATTAAATTTGAATTTAATGAACATTTGGATTTAACAGGCAGCCCTTTCCCTCAATTATTATTCCCCAATTATTTCCCCTATTAAAATTCTGTTTACATATGCAAAAACTAACTAATGAGAGAAAAAGACTTGGATTGCTAGAAAAGGAACAAATAAATCTTAACTTGTCTGAAATTATCCATCCATTTAAACCTAAGATTCTTCAGGCCCTTTGAAAATGATGCAGATCCAACCCCTCACACAAGCTCCTGAATGAAATTATTTATTCACAGTGCTATCCCCTGCTCAAACCTTATGGCCTTGCATCTCAGGAGGCAGAATCCAACAGGGCAGATTAAGAAACAAACCAATATCTGTAGTCTGTAAAAGTGACAGTCCATTGAATGATCTCATTATAGATTTGGGAACAAAACCATACATGAACTGGAGGTGAGAAGATGTATACGATTGAATTCAGCTAGTGAGACTTGTTCATCAGAAGGAAAGCACTGAAAGTTCAGCAGGTCTGTCTGCTTTGGCATTCAATGTAATCATTTTGCTTATTGTGAAAAGTCCAGCTTTTCAAGAGCAAACCTCCTACCATGCCTACAAGAAGATCCAGCTGATTTATGTTTGTTGGGGGGGGGTTGAGCAGGGGTTTGAGCTATCCATTCAAGGGCCATCAAGTATTTCCTTTTGGTTCTTCTTCATCTACTTGCTTTAGAGAGCAACACCAACAACCATAAACTCTTAAAGAGCCAGTTTAAGTGCTCAGTGGGGCCTCTGATGAATTTCTGGAATTTGTTCCCAGAAATCATTCCAAGAAAATCCAGGATTCTAATAGCTTCATTTTTGACAGATGAAACTTTTCTAAATTATGTGTGATGAGTTACAGTATCTAACTCCAATCTTCTATGCATCTATAATGGCTGCAGCTGGTTCGCCCTGCTCTCTTTCTGACTGCTGGCACCTTGAACAACCAAAACACTTTGCCTACCGCACACAGGCACCCCATCTGCCTTGTGCCTGACAGTACTTCTGAATGGGCACCATGAAAGGAAGAGGCTGCACCCTTGCCAAAGGCCAGACATGACCCTGTTCTTTCTGGGACACAATCACAAAGCCCTTGTTAAAATGCATATGGCTGGCAGCAGGTCCATGGTGTAATTAGGACATTGTCCAACTATCGAAGGGCTGCAAAGGAGACCATTCAATACACTGTAGATGTACTTGGTGCATTGAAACACAAGCCAAGCCATTTCAGCCCAATTATTAAAAAAAGAAAGAAAAAGTAATGAAAAGATGGGAAGGCAGCCAAATGCAAAGAAACACATATATTGACGCAAATACCCCTCTGCAAAATACAAGCAGCCTAGCATGACAAGCAGAAGGGACAGCTGCTTTTTCCAACTCATTACAATAGGACAATGGCCTCAGCTGATGACACTTAAAGAGGTATAGAATATGAAATGTTCTAAAAAAAGAAAAGATTGAAATAAAGAATAGAGTCAGTGGCAGAATAGCACAGGAATCTGCCTTACCCCACATAAAACCACGAAGTTCTATTTGTTTAAACCATGATTTGTTGAACAACCCATATAGGATGGATTCACGGATCATTTTTTAAAATCCAGCCACTGACTTCAGGAGACAGAGAGGTCATCCATTTGCTATATTAACCATTTACCTTGCAATGTTAAGACTTTACAGAAATAAAAGGATTGGGTAGAAATAAAGCTTTTACTCCAGTGTTATGTTCTTGTTTTTGAAGAAGAAATTGGGCGTTAGTTCTTACCTGATACGCCTCTTCTCGTGGAACTGCGTAGAGCATCCAGAGAGCGAGAGGTGCTCCAGTCTTCACTTCTCACAGGCTGAAATTGAGGAACGCTCTCCTCCTCCACGTGACTCCTCCATGCATTCCCCCAGTTTTAACGAAGACAAGAGGACAAGAATAACCCTCTAATCTTAAGTATTATACAACTTGAACTACAACACTAGAAATCATTGGCCGAAACAGGTTTCCCCCCTTACAGATGGACCAATTAGGGTGGGGCTGGATGCTCTATGCAATTCCACGAGAAGAGGCGTATCAGGTAAGAACCAACGCCCATTCTCTGTAGAACTGCTGTGAGCATCCAGAGAGTGGGACATACCAAAGCAAGTCTGTCCTACGGGTGGGAGTCTGTCTGGATTGGAACTTCCCCAGGATCTCTCACCACTTGCTGCAAAACTCGCCTGCCAAAAGATGCTTCAGCTGAGGCGTAAACATCAATCTTATAATGTCTTATAAAAGGAGATGGGGAAGCCCAAGTGGCTGCCCGGCAAATATCAAGAATAGACACCTGAGTAGCCCAGGCTGCCGAAGTAGCTGCACTTCTGGTGGAGTGAGCGGTAACCCCACTGGGAACTGCAATAGCTTGAATTAAATAGGCCTTGGATATGGTAGCCCTAATCCATCTGCCTACCGTGGGCGGAGAAACCTTACAGCCTAGCGTCTTTGGCTGAAAGGACAAAAATAGAGACTCTGTCTTTCTGATGGACTGCGTACGATAAATGTAAATACACAAAGCCCTTCGAACATCAAGGGTGTGCCACTGCCTCTCTTGCTCGCGCAGAGGCTTCGGACAGAAATTAGGCAGGACCAACGCCTGTGCCCTGTGGAACGGTGAATTGAACTTTGGCATAAATGCTGGGTTTGGTCTCAGAACCACCCGATCAGAATTAAAAATACACAGGTCTTTTCTCACGGATAGAGCTGCAATTTCAGATATCCTTCTAGCCGAAGTAATAGCCACCAGAAATACTGTTTTAAATGTAAGAAATTGAAGTGACACCTCTCTGAGAGGCTCAAAGGGAGATCTAGTCAATGCTAGGAGAACTTTATTAAAGTCCCATGTCGGGTACCTGTGCACTACTGACAGGCGCAAATTAGAAGTCCCTTTAAGAAAAGCCTTGATTCGAGGATGGTGGGAAAGGGGACCGAAAGGACCGCCAGCAACCACCGTTGAGAGCGCCGCTACCTGCCTCCTTAAGGTGTTAGGTGATAAACCTCCATCTAGGCCATCTTGTAAAAAGGCCAGGATCTGTGCAACTGAAGGAGAGCGTGGATCAATGAATGATTTGTGGCACCAGTTACAGAAACTTTTCCAGGTCGCATCATAAATGTGAGTGGTAGAAGGCCTTCTAGCCGCCAAAATGGTGTTAATGACCTGGGCTGATAAGCCTTCCTCAATCATCCTTTCCCGCTCAACCTCCAAACGGCCAACTGTAGCCACTGTGGTTCTGGATGAAGCAGTGGGCCTTGCGACAGCGAAATCTGATCCAATGGAATCCTCCACGGCGGAGATACCGACAGATTGCGGAGGTCCGCAAACCACGGCCTCCTGGGCCAATATAGTGCCACCATGAGGATTTCTGCTTTCTCGGCTATCAATTTTCGAATCACCCTGGGGATCAATGGAAGCGGAGGGAAGGCGTACAGTAGCCCGGGAGGCCACGGGCAACGCAAGGCATCGTGATTCTCTGCTCCGCTGGAGGGATAACGGGAGAAGAACCTTGGTGTTTCCGCGTTGAGCGGAGATGCAAAAAGGTCTACTAGGGGCTGACCGAACCTGGCTGCTGCTTCTCTGAACAGGTGTGGGTGCAGACGCCACTCTGCCTGATCCAGTGTTGCCCTGCTGAGCCAGTCCACTTGGACGTTGGAGGCTCCGGAGATGTGCTCCACTCTGATGGACGAAAGATGCGCCTCTGCCCATCGACACAGTCGCTCGGCCTCTCTCATGAGAAGGATGGAATGGGTGCCCCCTTGCCGATTGATGTGGGCCTTGGTTGTAGTATTGTCCGTTAGGACCAGGACATGGTGCCCCCTCAGTCGATGAAAGAATGTTCGCAGGGCCAGGTACACTGCGCGAAGCTCCAACCAGCTGATGCTCCGACTTCGCTCCGCATGAGTCCAAACTCCCTGTGCCGAGAGAGACTGCAGGTGGGGCCCTCATCCGGAAAGACTTGCGTCTGTCATGTAAACAACCCTTTGAGGCTCTTTGAATAGCTGTCCTCTGTTGACAGATGGTTGCGTCCACCACAGGAGGGAGGCGAGAACTTTCGGTGGGACCTTCACTATAAACCTTGACGTGCTCCTTCCTGAACGCTGATACAACAGGAGGAACCATTGCAAAGATCTGGAATGCAAGTGAGCCCATGGAATAATGGAAAAACAAGAAACTAGCTTCCCGAGCAGCTTGGATAAATCAAGCAACGATGCTTTCCCGGTCCGCCGGATATCCCTGATAGTGGTGTGGATACTAATAAGTCTCTCCTGAGAGAGAAAAACCCTTCCTTCAACAGAGTCAATCACAGCCCCTAGATGGGATATACGAGTGGAGGGGGTAAGCTGACTCTTCTCCCAGTTCACTAAGAACCCATGGGACTGAAGTACCGAGAGGGTAGCGCTAGTATCGCTCTCGGCCTGATGTCGGGAAGAGGATACAACCAGGATATCGTCAAGGTAACAGTGGATCCGGATGGGAATTTGTCTAAGGTGAGCTGCAAGAGCTGCCAACACCTTAGTGAAAGATCTCGGAGCTGAGGCTAGACCAAAGGGGAGGGCTACATACTGGAAATGCTGATTATTATAACAAAATCTGAGGTATTTGGAATACAAGGAATGAATGGGAATATGGAGATAAGCCTCGGAAAGGTCAATTGACGTAAGCCAGTCCCCTTCTCTGATGCCCTGTAAAATAGACTGCAGAGTCTGCATTTTGAACTTATGGTGCACGATAAAATGATTTAACCTCTTAAGATCTAAAATGGGTCTCCAACCCCCCGGAATGTTTAGGCACCAAGAATAAAAGGGAATAGAAACCCCTTCCCTGTTGGGAGGGGGTACAGGTTGAATGGCCCTAATATCAGATAGATGTCTGATGGTGGAGGCCATAAGAGCCCGCTTAGCAGGATTCCTAGAGATGGGTGAAACCCTGAAATGCTCCAGGGGGAGTGAGAAACTGCAGGGTCAAGCCAAAGCGCACTGAATTTCTAACCCAAGTGTCTGAGGTGGATTCCTCCCACTTGTCGGCAAAATGCCTGAGGCGACCGCCTATGGTAGGAGAACCTGCAATGCTACCTGGGCCGGCGGGCCGCCCTACTCCCGGAACCCCTAAAGGGCCTTCTGTAGTTGCCCCCTCTCCTGCTTCTGTCTCCCGAGTCACCCCGGTCCTGGTAAGATGACCGGAATGAGGGGGAGCCCTGAAATCTAAGAGTGAATGATGACTGAAAAAGGGGACGAAAGGAGCCCCTCCGAAAGGACTGGGAACTCTTGGCTTCCTGCCTACGAAAAAGTGAAGGCAGAAACTTTTTCTTATTTCGAGTTTCCAGAAGCAATGGCTCCAGAGCGGGCCCGAATAATTTCTCTTTTGCTATGGGGGCTGAAGCCAACTTAGACTTATTTTTAATATCAGCTTGCCAGTGTCGAAGCCAAAGCAATCGTCTGGCAGATACATGGGAAGATATAGCCCGGGATGAGAACTTAACCGAATGAAAGGTGGCATCGGCTGCAAATTCCGCCGCCGCCGTGATCTTTGCGATATCTTGATGGGTTCTGGTGTCAGCTGGGGGAATGCGTTGCTTCAGCTGCCTGAGCCACCTGATGGAGGACCAGATGAAGAAGAAAGCGGCCGTGGCTGACCGGATAGCCCAAGCATCAGCGGTATGAGCCCGCCGGAGCGCCATCTCCACTCGCCTATCCTCCGGCTTCAGTGCCTCCAGCGCATCAGTAGGATTGGAAGAGAAGGCAAGTCTTACAATCGGATCATCTACTTCCAGGGTGCCTAACATAACAGAGAAATCCGGATCCAGGGTAAACAACCTCTTGTCCTGACTAGAAGGGGCCGGAGAAGGACCCACCGAGGCCAACTGCTTTGCCACCAGATCCAAGAAGATTGGGGGGCGGTGCGGAATAATGTCCGCTGCCACTGCCGGCTGTCTGAACATAAGGCCATCAGGACCTTCTGGACTCGATGGAGGGGGGTCAGAGGGAGGCTGAGAGGCCAGACCTGAAACGTTCTTTGCCTTAAATAACAAGGACTTAAATAAATGGGGTTTAAAAAGACCCACAACAGCAGGTTGTTCGGGGGAAAGACCCTCATCTTCCGACATTTCTCCCTCCATTAGATCCGCCTCCAGAAAAGGTTCAGAATACTGCAAGGAACCTCTATCAGAACCTTCATACTCTCCGAACGGTTCAAGGCCCACTCCCTCTTCTTCTTGGGTATCCTCCCCCTCTGGGAATGGGGTATCCATGTGAGGAGGTACCTGACCATGTTGAGACGCTGGTGCAGAAAGAGATCTTCCGGATAAAGATTCAGCCTCGGGAGTCCTCCCTCGGGAGTCCGGTCTAGACAGCTGCTGCATTCCTTCGGCTATGCCTTGACGGATGGCAGACTGCATCCATTCCCTGATGTCCTCAGGTATAATGTTTGGAGTAGGATCTTCAGAACGTAGGCCTGCAGCAGTCGGCGTAAAGGTCGCCTCTGGTACACGGGAGGGCTGGCAACCTCGGGTGGAAGTACTGCCCCTAGAGGAAGAGGATTGGCTTGGCGGGGGGGTTAGAAGGAAAGGCAGGTATTATAGAGTGTGACTCTTTTGCCCGCTTGCTAAACTCCCTTTCTAGGGCCTTATGACACCGTAAGGCATCCCTTTGAGAAGCACTGGAAGAATCCTTGTCCCTTTTGCGAAGGTAGTGCGTCTTAGATTTGGCCTTCAGAGAAGAGCCAGTAGGATTAGCCTCTGCCATAATATTGAAAAGGAAAATGGCGGTTGGCACACCTAGGAGTTCGGCCTACTTACATAAACTGGTTTTCCTAAAATTGGGTCACGTCCCCCTTTTTGCAAGAAATTTTATTCTAGAACAGAGATTAATTGAACTACGGTAACTATTTATCTATTCAAAGATCTCCTTTCTTTTTTTTTTTTTGAACTCGATGCAATAAAAAACAGAAAAAATTCTATCAAGTTAAAATAAAAGCCTGAATATATACACTAGCAATTATATACAAATGAGGATCGGGTTCAAGTAAGGAAAACCAAAATAGAACCAAGAAGGTACAGCAAAATACCTAAATTCCAAATAGACCAAATGAACGCTGAGGGGCCAAGCAAATATATAAAAAGGCAAGACAAAAAAAGGGGCCTCTGTAGGCAGCCCCCCAACAACAATGGGGAGTACGTGCCTGCGCCTCTGAAGTAGCTGCGGGCCAAGGAAGAAAGCCAACAATATCAAATCTAAGAGAGACAATAGGGCACGGGGCCACAGTGCCCTCTCGGTAAAATCAGAGGCTCCATGCGGCCTGACGGTCCCGCTAAGGGCCTACAAAGGCCTCGCAGCTCACTCTTAATTCCAAAAAAAAATAAAGGCCTTACTTGATCAGAAAACAAAATGGTGCCGGCCACGAGGCACGCCCAAAATGGCCGCCCGGCTCAGAGTGCACCAGCCCACCGCAACTTCAAGCAAGAGAAGAAAGGCGCTGGGAGAGGAAGCGCTGCCTCCTCTGAGGCATTCTAGGGGGGAAGACGCAATTGTGCGTTTGAAAATATAGCGCAGGGCCAAGCGGCTGAGCCCACTGTGCTTGGAACGGCAGAGGATAGATGAGGAGGTGGGGGCGAAAGGCTCCAAACCCCTTACTTCCCTCCTGGGATCGAAATCGCTCTGCAAACTAAATTTGGGACCGCACTACACTTGCAGGGAGAGGAAAAGGGAAATCAAACCTGAATCAATTATCAACAACACCTGAAACGGCCAAGGAACGGAGAAAGCTGCCTGCCTTCTCGAAGGCTGAGCTAAAACTGGGGGAACGCATGGAGGAGTCACGTGGAGGAGGAGGGCGTTCCTCAATTTCAGCTCAGCCTGTGAGAAGTGAAGACTGGAGCACCTCCCGCTCTCTGGGTGCTCGCAGCAGTTCTACGGAGAAGAGAACTGTTCTTAAACCATTATGATATGCAGCCAAAAGCAGGAAAGTTATGCTCTAGTTTCTAATGAATGTAGAGGCAGCATGGAAACTGTTCCAATAACAGATAATTCTGAGAACAGAAAAAGCAGGTACAAGAAGGGATAAGATCAAGCTGAATAAAAATATTCAAAATCCAACGGCATAAAAAGCCAAACACTATTAGCCTACCAAGGTTAAAAATAAAAGACTTTGAAAAATCTAAGTAAGTTCGATAGTCATTTTCTATAACAACTTTCCAAGGTCTATCACGTACATGACTAAATATGAGTATCATTTGATGCAACACCACCTTACTTGCATTTTTTCCAGATCGAGACTGGGCCTCCCAACTTTGTCACCATAGCCCTGTCGGTGTCGTTTACACGGCATCCCTTGCTCAAAGCTGCCTCCGACGCTTGTAAAAATTATAGGCCGTACCAAGGACTGCAGTCTTTTAGGAGGTGAGGCACTGAAGAGCACTGGGCTAGGACTGGCACGCAAACCTTCCACAGCTTCGACCACTGGCCCGAAGGATTTGCCACACAAGGTCTTTACTTCCTCATCGCTGGAGGAAGTATTACAGCTGTCACTGCAGCAGCCAAGCTTGCTGACCTGAGACCACTTCCGTTTCTCAGCAGCAAACTCACGGGTGATACATTCCAACTCCTCTTCAGAACTATGATGGTCCAGCCCAGAAGGAAAATGGCCCCGCACTTTGCAGCACTGATTTTCTTGATTTTGCTGTTGATTGGTTGCCAAGGGAGTCAAGGTGCAATTCCGTCTTCTCTCTGGGAAAATATTTAAAACAGTGATAGAGAAGATCTTAACGCAGCCTTACATAGTGATTAAAAACCACTAGCCCCATTCCCCACTCCTTCTATCAAATAAGTCCTTCATCCCAGACACTGGAAGAAGTTACGATTAGCAGCAGGCAGGAAAGCTCAACACTTCTGGAATAATCAGAAAAGTGAATGCCCTTTTATTTAAGAAGAACTGAGACACTCACATTGTGAAAGACACTCTATTAACCAGGGCCCACCAAGACCTGGTCAGCTACAAACATCTGAAGTCCTTGCAAACAGAACTCTGCACACAGAGGGAACCAAGATTGGTTTGTGAGGAGGAGATGTGGACAGTACACACTGAGGATAAATAGAAAAAAGCTGGTTGTGTGTAAAACCATCATCACAGTATGAGTGAAATTAATGAAAAAAGGCTACACTTCTATGTGCTGGAAGAAAGTATGAAGTGGAGTCTACTTTTGATGAATACTCAAGTAGTAGCTCTGTATAATTCAGAACCCATATTCCACATGTAGGTACCGATTGACAAAGTGCTCCCAATTTCCTGAACAGTCTACATGTAGATGGAAGCCAAAATCCTATATTACTTTAGTATCTTATCAAAAAGGAAAAAAGAAAAAAATAACCATCCAATCCATATTCATTTGGGTAACATGTAGTGCCAATATAAAACATGATTAGCTTGATTTAGACTTAATGATTTGGGTGAAACCAACAAATATAACTTGTAGCGCACAGTTAGAACACAGAATAACAGAGTTGGAAGGGACCTTGTAGGTCATCTAGTCCAACTCCCTTATCAAGCAGGAGACCCTACACCATTTCAGATAAATGGTTATCCAGTCTCTTTTGAAAGCCCCTAGTGTTGAAGCACCCACACATGAACCCAGCCAATTTTAATTTAATCAATATACTATGTTCACACAAACCTTGACTTAGCATGATGTACAAATTCTGTCAATGTTTGTCTCAGGTGACTCTATCACAAATAGAAGGTGCATTAACCTAACAGAGGTTGCTTTTGATAGAATGAAAGAGAGCAATTTTGGCTAATCTCTCCTGCAGCTATCAGTACTACTCTCATATGAAGATGCTCACCAGCAGAAGAACCTCAAAACAAGGCATATAAAAGTGGCCAAATCCTAGCAAAGTGTTGTGGTTCACTGGCAGCCGGTGCAGACAGCAGCGGAATCGGACAATGAGGAAGAAAGGAAACCAGTCAGGGAGTCTGGAGAGGACTTGGACGAGGGTACTGCATCTGATGAAGGGATGGGGCCAGGACCATCTGGGAATGGGGTGCTGCCTTTGGCCTTTGCAGTCTGGCAGCAGCGAAGCAGAGGACCCAGGGAAGCCTGTTCCCAGTGTGTGGGTGCGCAGAGCTGCTAGAAGGCGAGAGCAGCTGAAGCAAAAGAGCGTCTTTTATATAAGGGATAAAAGTCAGACCTCAATCACAAAAACTTTGCAGGAAGAAAAGTAGTTTGATAGACTCCGAGTCCTCCTTGAAGCTCTTTGTACTCTGGTTGGTTTTTTTCTGGTACTTCGTTTGGTTTCTGTTATAATTAATTGTATATTTCTGTTTTTGGCAACATTCTACAGCACTAAAAGGCATGTGCTTATCTTGGGGAACTGTTAAAATTAGTTCTGGCTGGGAATGAAAGTAATTCCCAGCATTGCAATAAAATAGATTTTATTTTTAAAACAAGTTTGACGAAGCCTGGGTCAGAAGAAAAAGATCACAGGACCACAGAGTTTCTCAGATTTGGAGCAAGATCCACAACAGTATTTCCAACCACTCATAAAGTTTACTGACTATTATTACTTCCATCATCATCTATTACCCCAATTTAATTTCATGATTGCAAGAATAAAATTAAGCAGCCTGCCCTTGTACATCACTCTATAGAAGAAGAATGGAGTTGAGTTTTATGTGTTTCTCCAGAATTTGTAGTAGTATCAAAAGTTCCTATGAAATTGTTCTGCAATCTATACACTACTAAAATTCTGATTATTCTAATCTTTAACTGGGAAAAAAGTGTACCATAGGGACAAAACCTTTTGTACCAAGATACTTCAAATGGGCTAACTTACCAAATGTATCCAAAATCCAGAATCCATACGTCCCATAGAATTGAAATTTGGCAAATGTTGTAATATATTTTATGACATAAAATTATCATAAAACAGTTTGTAACATAATACAAATGTCATAACACATTTTATGTATTGATGTTTGACTATACTATACAGTTCAACGTGGGATATTTTCAAGGCAGATACATCTCTGAAGGTATCCTAAGTTTTCCAGTGAAGGCAGAACATTAGAAGCTCTGTCACTGCTAAAGACATTAAGGAATCTGGTCAGGAAATCTCTCTGAAAGAATGACACAAGAGGTCACGGGTTGTTTATTTATCCCATTAATCTTGACCACCATTCATGCTAGCCAGAGTTAATAGGACTCAACAAGATCTGGAAGGCATCAAATTTAAGAAGACTGCTGGACAAGAAATTCTTAGTTTCAGGGAAGATGAAATTAGCCACATGGGATGGGAGTACATAAATTATAATAAAAGTTGACAAAACCTGCACTAGAAAGCAAATACCTGGAAATTACAATGCAAGTTTAACACTAACATTCTTAGGTGGTTTCCTAAATACTGGAATACTTTACCTCTGTCAATCTGAGCAAGTTCCTGGTTCTCTCCCTCAGAATCATCACTGTCTTCCTCATCACTTGGTGTGTAGGAAATCTAGGAGAAAATGCATATTTAAAAATCATTCAACATGAAATGTGCAACGGGCAAATTCCAGTTGCCTGTTTAATTTTTATATGCATTTCTTCATGAATGCATATTCCATCTTATACCCACATTAATCTCAATTTTTATATGAAAAAAACTCTTCACAGACATGCTTGTTTCAGCAAATATTTTCCAACTTCTCATTTTCTGTATAGGATGCATCTCAAAATTATTTGATATCCCAGAGGGAGAGCCCCACGGCCTATTTTGGAAAGATCCAGTGGTCTCCAAATCACATATTAGCTTCAGAGTTCCAGAGCTGATCCATTCTTAGGAGAATCTGCAAATAGTGCGTTCAATTTGGCATCCCTAACATGAAAACCAACACTTGCGTCTCCTGCTGCCTCCACAGATATCAATAAAATCTGTATATCAACAATACAATTCACATTGGGTAAAATTCTTCTGCATTCCTTTTCAGAGAGGTATACAATTTAACAACTGAAGACTCTCTTAGCTGCAGTGACACACCTGTGGACTAACCTCCCTAAAGCAGTTCACCTGTTCATCACCAAGCACAAGTATTCGTATTCACTCAGGAATTCTAATTTACTATAATTTGGTGTTTTTTTTAATAATGAACTGCTTTGACATTTTTGATATTGTATTATAGTATTGCGGAGCTAATTGAATATTACCTGAAATGTTCAACTTGCAAACTATAACTGTTCACTACAAACACACATACAAATCCAACCCCAAAATCTGAGTTAGTTAATTGATGCATCTCAGTGCAGCCTCCCCAACTTTGCAGCTCTCCCACAGCCGTGATGACTGAGGATTAGTCATCACCTCATTTATCAGGAAAACTGCAGCTAGGAACAAGCTGATGGACTGTATCTTTGCTATATTATATGCATATTTCTTTCAGGAACCTCCTAAAGAAATCTACATTGTTCATCTGTTCCTTCTTTTCTTAGCTTTTTTAGTCACAGTGTGCATTGGAAGCTTCCTATCATCTTTGCTATTCCTTGAAATTCAGTTTGGAATGTCAAAAATATAATAACCATTTTAAAATCTCATTAATATTGAAAACAACTGATCTATTCTGTCATTTGAAACATCTTAAGAAATTGTTCCATTTGCCCAAGGTTTGCTGATATCTGTTACAACTTAATGCTCTCTTCCCCTGCCAAAAAACAAATGATTACTATACTATAGCTTTGCTAATAATCTAAATTTATTTTTATTGATTACATTTCTATACCACCCATGTTACTGATACAATGACTCTGGGCAGCTTACAATATAATAAAAAGTTAAATAGTGCTAAAATACCATTTAAATTTGAGAAATTGAATAGAGAAGTTAAAAAACCAAGATGATGGGAGGCCTTGGAGTGAGTGAGTATCAGTCACTCCTAGTTTAATAGGGCCCTGTTAAGGCGCCATAGGCAGCATAGCAGCATAGGCAAGTTCTTAGGCTCTTCCAGAAGGCCAGTTGTATGGGGGTGAACTTCACCTACCCCAGAAGAATATTCCAGAGTGTAGGAGGGGCCACATCAGAAAAGACTCTTCTCCTGAACCTCCCAGCTGAAATTCTTTGGACAATAGGATCCAAACTAGGCCCTTTCTGCTGGAACAGGTAGAGCAAGTTAGTCCCATCAGGGTCAGTTAGTTACTCAGATACCTTGGACCCATGCCATAAAGGGCTTTAAAGGTAATGACCAACACTCTGGATTGGATCTGAAAGCAAACTGGCAATCAGAGCAGTTTGTATAACAGCAGAGTCACATGTGCCACCCAAGGGGCCTACAGAACGGTCCCCTCTGCTGTGTACTGCACCAGTTTTAACTCCAGAGTACTTTAAGTGTATTCAGAGATGACCAGGGTATGAGTGACTGTGACTGTGACCAGAGCCTCACAAGTCAGGAAATAGCATATCTGGTACCCAACATGAAGTTGTGAAAAGGCTCTCCTAGCCATGGCTGCTATTTGCTGTTCGAGCAGAAGTCACAAACCTAGGAGAATCCATAAATTGCCCACTGTCTGGGTAGTGCAACCCCATCCAGATTTATCCAGATAATCCCAGATCCAGAAGACCCTTGAATCCATAGCCACTCTTGTTTATCAGGGTTCAGCTTGTTGTCCCCCATCTCTTACAGCCTCCAGACTCTGCAAGAAGGCAATTACAGCATTATTTGTATCACTGGGGATGGAGATTTAAAGTTGGATATTATCAGCATATTGATATCTCATTCTATGATGTTAGATGATCTCACCCAGCAGTTTTATGTATATGTTAAAAGGGAGCACCAAGCCATGCAACATGCCACAAAGGAATGGCTGTGGGCTTGACCTCTCACTCCCTGATTGGGACCAGACTTGAAGAAAGGAGCTGAATCAGCATAAAATTGTACTGTCCAGCCCCAGTTCTCATAAATGGCCCAAAGAGATACAATAGTCAATGGAATCAAAAGCTGCTAAGAGGTCACGAAAGCAAAGATGGATGCAGTATCCCCATTCTGTTCTCACCATACATCATCTACAAGTGGGACCAATACTCTCTTTCCCATAATCAAGTCTGAAATCCGACTGAAAGGGATCCAGATAATCTGTGTCATCCAGAATACTCTAAAGCTGAGGCACAACCACTTTTTCCACCATCTTCCCTTAAAAGGGGAACTGGGAAACTGGACAGAAATTGTCCAGATAGGTGGGGTCCAATGAAATTTTCTTGAGGGACAGACCAAGGTTTCCATAAACAATCCCAGAAATATCCCCCTCCTGAAAGGATGCATTTATTACTGCCTGGATCCATCTGTGGGTTATCTTCTTGAAGGCCTTTACCAACCAGGTGGACTAAAAATCTAATAAACCTGCAATTGCACTAACAATACCGAGGACCCTGTTCAATTCTTCAGGTCAAATTGCTCCCAGAGCATCTCCAAAGGACCTGTTCCACACTTGGGATTCCAACTGAAAACAAATTTGAGCAATTTTATCTGTCAAATGCTTGACAAATTCCTCCACTCAGCCTCATAAGTGTTAATCTGAGTCCTCCTTAGTGTTCATCTGAATCCTCCTTCCCAAGGAGGGACCAGGTCACTTTACATCGTGCTGCCAGGTGGCAATCTGCGAACATAGTGAGAGCTGAGAAATAGTGGTTTTCACTGTTCTTATCACAAAGTAGGTTTTTATAGCAGTTCTGATCCAAGGTATTTCAGAGATTTGTTGTCTTCTTTCAGCAGCGCTCTAGCTGTCTCTTGATTTTTCATCAAAGTTGGAACTTTCCTAGTCCCCACTACCTATTGACTGCCACTTTTCCATTTTAGGAAACTAATTATAGTAACATGTGTTGTTGCACTAATTTCACTGATTTGTAGTAATTTGTTTTACCTTGATTGTATTTTGATTTTAAATGTTATATGCCCAAATAAATAAATAAAATCTGGAAGCCTGTTAAGAGTGAAATGATTAGATGGTACATAGGACCTCTTTACCTACATAATCACAATTATTCTCAACAAAAGCACTACAAAGTATATTAGCAACAATATTAATATTATCTCCATGTTTCAAGGAATAATTACTATTTCAGGGCTACACAGTTCATCTGTGGCTCACAAATGCTACAAATCTTACGTAAACATTAGCAGCTTTGGAAGCCTGCAGCTTTGGAAGCCTGCAGCTTCCTAGAGATTTATTATATAAAGAGGTAGAAAGAGCTTTTAACTCATTGTGTAACAATCCTAATGGGAGATAGCTAAAAGAACATAAGAATCCCAGATATGTAAAATATTTAATTGAAATTCACATGTTATCAAGATTCCTTTCCATGATGCTCAGAAAATATTTAAATAAATGTTATTGAGCTCAGAAACCAAGAGATTTGTGCTTTCCAGTTCCATATTCTGTTTACATTACAGTTTCTGCTTAGTTTAACAGTTGCTAAAAGGTACATTAATTGTAGAAAACTACAGAAAGCACATGATGTTGTTTACAAGAATGTCAATGTTACAAAACACTGTTCAACATGTTAAATTTAATTATAGAAAGCTAAAGTTGTCTGGATAACAGACAAGGATACCATACTAGTTTTCCTTCTTTCTCCTCACCAGAGATATGGGGCTGCCATCCAGAATCTTCAAAGAATATTTCCTACATTTTCTGGATTGATAAAAATGACACTATCTAGCTTTCTACTTTTAGTTTGGCTTAGTGATGATCAAGTTCCACATTTTGTGGATAATTCATGCACTTATTGCAACTTTGAATCTAACATTTTTTTTTTATAAAAAACCAGATTTTTGTTGCCATGAGGCCATAATTTACATCTTTACCTTCTCCAAAAAGATAATATAATCTTTTATATACTCAAATTCTCCAGCTAACCTGGGTTTTCATACAGATAATTTTTAAAATGTAATAAATTTACAACTTCATTGCTTTGTGTTGTTCTGACTAAAGAAAGTACACTTCATGATATCTCAAAGAGTGTCCAGGGGCTAAGAATCCATTATATCCTCAATTCTATGGAGTTAAAGTAAGGTGGTTTTCTGTTGTCATACTCTTCTCATTGGCACAAAAGATGCAATCTCATTCCAACTTGTTAAATCAAAAATATTTAATGATTGTTATTGACTGACTTTTCTTGGCTTCTATATTATGTATAATTTTGCTACATGGTTTTTATCTTGCTTTTAAATATTTTTAGGTGACCATAATCATGTATTTGAGATGGGCGGCCCTACAAATTGAAATGAATTGAGTTAAAGAATAAGGATAGCTAATTTCAAAATCTATTTCCACAAAGTTCAAGAACTGAAGATGTAGCTCATAGTCAGGTGTCTCTGGGACAGGTGACTGGGAGGCAAATATTAAAGCTTGTATAATAACTTCATTGCATAAATGCCACGATTTATATTGGAGATGACTACACAATGGTGTTATTTTTTAATAATTTTATTAAAAACTTTAATTACAATAGTAAAAACAATACAAACTAAAAATAAAAAAATAAAAGTTGAAAGAAAACAATAAAAAGTGCTATTTGTGCAATTATAACACTGCACACGTTTTTTTAGTGTCACTGAATTTGCTGAGGATGCCACTGATTTATATTCAGATTTTCTGCATATATTCACATATATATTTTCTACAACTCCCCCTTCCCAATGAAACAGCATGATAGAACTAGATTAAATAGCATGGGAGATAAGCTGCTAATTAAACCCACCTGGAGAATGTCATGTTGACAAAGACTAATCTTCAGGAAGATAATCTACTTCTTTAACATTGTTTCAGAAAAAGTAATCTTTCGAATAATATAAGGTAATAATACCCATGAAAATAATACCCATTTCTTCTTCCGTGTTTCCCTGAAAATACAACCTACCCCAAAAGTAAGCCCTAGCTTGATTTTTACACATGCGCCCAATATCAGCCCTACCTGCAAAATTAGCCTAATTAAGACCCTGCCCACTCTGGGGCACACAGGGTGGGGCAAGGCGCACCCTGGAGTATGCGGGGTCTTAATTAAGCTTATTTTATGGGGTAAGGCTTATATTTGCATAAAAATCAAGTTATGGTGGGTATGTTGGGTAGAGCTGCCCTATTTACCAGGCCTCTCACATCCTGACATCTGCCTCGCCTTGCAGACCCACTTCTTCTGCAGCTGCTTGCTGCTGCTTATGTGTGTCATCCCTGGCCTCCATTTTGCCATCAGAGGCCTTCATGAGAGGCCTCTGCAGCTGATAAAAGAACTCCAGATCAATCCAGAGCTCTGTTATCGCCGTAGAGAGCTTTCCAGAAGGCCTCTGATGACCAAAAGGAAGCGAGGGAGCACCGTATCCATCAATCCAGAGGCCATTTCTCAGCTGCAGAGGCCTTTCCTGAAAGCTTCTAATGGCAAACCAAAGGTGGGGGGCAATGCACAGCTGCAGAACAAGTGGGCAAGAAGCTTGGCAGGGCTTTCGGTACCACTGCTGCGAGGTGAGTCAGTAATTAGATATCCCCAAAATTAAAATCTGGTGCCCTTTTTTGGTGGCAAGAAAATGTAAGTCCAGGTCTTATTTTCAGAGGAACCCAGTTTAAAAAAGATAACTATGACATATTTGACATTTGAAATGTGCTGTCCCTGACAAATGCAGTAATATTAAAGAAAGCCAAATTTTTCTTCCAATAGAAGTCAAGAGCAAAAAAACCTTTTCTTTACAGGAATTTCTTTTCTAAATGGGTGAAGAGTAAGGAAAACAGAAAAAAGATATTGCCTCTCAGAGAGATTGAGGAGAGAATCCAAGAGATCAAGTCTTTCATCAATTGAATAAAAAACTTACCTGGAATTCAACAAAAAGATAAAGAAACTCAGGCAAAAAAAAAGCCCCCTTAATGTTCTATTCGTACAATCAGTTTCAATTATCTTTAACTCAGCAAATGAACCAAAATAAAGGCTGCAGAAGTAGTTACTGCAAAGGAAAAATTACTCAATAGACTGGGAATTACTCAATAGACTCAATAGACTGAGAGATGGGGAAACACTGCTATTAATAATGGGAAAGGTCACAGTTTATAGCGAAAGCAGCCCAGGACACTTCGTTGACTGAGCCAGAGCAACCAAGAGCAGAACCTCCCATCGGTATGCACAATACTGGGTGTCAGGTAAGTTATTTTGACTGATATGGCTACTTACAAGTGCCTTCACCAGGAGCCAACACAGAACAATGATGTTAAATAACAATCTATCACTCTTTTCACACACAAAATCAATGACACTGCCTTGTTCTGCTTAATCACAGAATAAAAGGCAAGTCTCCTGAAGTAGGTTTGGAATTATCACCTTCCAGGCTTACATCACATCTAGACTCCTCAGAGATTCTTAGAAACAACTTTTTGAAGACAAGAAATAGCTGTTCAACTAGCAACAGATAATTATTCTGTTGTCACATGGCCAATGCAGGGTTGACTTTAAATTCCTTTCTTGTTTGTTCATTCTTACAATAGTTGATTGGTTGTTACTTGTTGAAATTCACAATATAAACAAATACTGTTCCATGCCCATCAGACTCAAGAGCTGAAGAAACAGGTTGGCCTTCTGCCTCTTTGCCCTGCCAAGTCAGACAGGAGCTCATATATCTTGGCAGGCGTCCACTAGTATTCAGAATATGTTGCCTTGAGGAAATTAAGGGAGTGAGAGTTCCATATGGGGGTCAAGCATGTTCTATAACAAATATTTAATATTTATAGAGCAATTTACAAAAGTTTCCTTCTTCAAGTTAAACTCTATTTCATGGATACTTCCATGTAGTAGTATTGGCAATAACACAGCAATGGTTTGTCACTGCCTTCTTCTGGAATGCTGCAACCTTTCTGCCATTCAAATACTAACCAGGCCCAAATCTGCACAGGTTTTCAACAGTTCAATGGTTGGCTTTTAGAAAATTAGTTACAGTACAACATGTTTCAATGCCACAGGGAGGGTGGGACATACATCCTGGAACACAAAACCAAAATATAACTTTTGCTGTGAATACCCTCCTACCCCAATAATTCTTGGTCTCATTGGAGGCAAAAGAGAAAAAACAAACACAGGACTCTAGCCATTCTATGCATCAGTCGAAATTGGTGACAATTATGCCAAGAAACTAGTACTAGAGATACTCATTCATGCACATGGAACCTTTGAGATCATCATCAGTGCTTCCATTTGACCCATTAAAACAGAAGAATGTTTTCTACACAAAACTTTCACAAGTTCAAGCCATTTATCAATGAATTCAAAATATAGCCACCATTGAAGCAAGAAATTATGCACAGTACTATACAGCAAATATGAGTGTAATTATTACACAGTTGGATATGCAAAAGCATCTGAAAGCAAGGAGCCATATTGCTCATACAAATTGTTAGGGATAACATTGTTTTACCCTAACTGGTTTAGGTAAATAATAATATGTAATCATAGTTTGTATGTTAAAGTGTCTGCAACTTTAACTGTGGGATAGTAATTAAGGGAGTGGTTGTGAAAGCACTTTAAAAGAAGCAAGAGGGCAGCTTGCTCTCTCTCTGGCTTTGATGAAACCTGATTACTGCAAGGACACAAGACTGCATTGCTCGAACGGGAGAAAAAACAAAGGACAGACTTGTAAGTGTATTGACATAGGGTATTCAACACGGACCTTTGCTAACTGAATATCCCTGAATGGACTGACTAAATGATACATGACTATTGGACTGTTATTTTGACTATGCTATGAACTCATAATGGAATAAACTATATATCTGATAGCACAAGCGTATCTGTCATTTTTACTGTATGTTAATAAACATACAAGCTTAGCTCACTCATTTATCTGTGTGCCTATCTGACTAAGCTGCACATTCTGTTTAGCTTGTCTCCCTAACCCTGGTTGGGGAAACCAGGCTTAACACTGGTTATGGGCCCAGAGGCTGCAAAGTCAGTTTAACTAGGATAAAACAGATTTATGTAAAAGTGAGAGTTTGTGTTGTTATACATTACAGTAAACAGACAGCTGTGTTTTATTAATTATAGTTTTATATCCATATAAGAAAACATGGCACAAGTCAATTTACAAAGTTTGTCCCTTATATCCAAGTTGGATGGAACAAACTATGTATCATGGTCTATGAAATGTAGTCTGCTTCTACGAAGAGAAGGTTTGTGGAACATAATTGAAAATCCACCAAACGTAGAAGAATGGGATCCAGAGGATAAGGAAGATAAATTAAAGATAGAAGAATTTATGCATAAAAATCAGCAAGCTATTTGCATTATTGCTTTAACCTTAAATGATATGCAACTTGTTTATATCCATGGAGAAAAGACAGCTGTTGGGTGTTGGCAGAAGCTGAAGAGGATTTATGTTCGAGATAATGTTGGTGCTCACATAAATCTAACACGGAAACTTTTCAGTACACATCTCCATAAGAATGGTGATATGCTGAGTCATTTGAAAACTATGCAAAGCATTTTTCAAGAACTGCACGAGAAAGAGCTTATTTTCTCTGAACTACATCAAGTTTATATAATACTATCTTCCCTCGATGAAACCTATGACAACTACGTAACTTCCCTTGAAATATTGCCAAAGGAAAGCCTAACTTTAACTGATATAACTGGCAGATTGATTGAAGAGGCCAGAAGAAGGCTTGAAAGAGACGAATTAAGGAGGCAGCAACCTCAAAAAGAAGATAATGAAACTCCTACTGCATATGCAATTAAAAAGTGCTTTAATTGTGGAGGAAGAGGACATTTGTCAAGATTTTGTAAAAAAGCAAAACACCACAACGCTGGCCAGAATACAAAAAGTCATCAAAATAAAAATAAAAATTTAGAGTTAGCCATGTATAGTAACGGAGCTGTAAAAAATAATTTATGGGTGGTTGATAGTGGAGCATCACATTGTATAACAAATGATAAGAAACATTTTATTAAAATGTCCAAGAGTACACAGCAGATATCGTTAGCCAATGGCTGGAAACTGAAAGCTAAAGGTCAAGGTATAGCATATTGTTCTTTTATAAAAGAGAATGTAAAAATGTTATATGTACCACAACTTAAGTTTAATTTAATTTCAGTAAGAATTTTGGTTAAACTAGGATATGTAGTTACATTTAGGGGAGATAACTGCATAATTGAAAAAGAAGATAAGAAAATTACTGCATCTTTAAGAGGTGAATTATATGTGTTAAATGATAATGGTTTAAAGGTGGCTAACACAGTTTATGAAAATAAGAAACCTCATGATGAATGTATTCACTTGTTACATCGAAGGTTAGGGCATTTAAATTTTAAAATGCTTAAGAAAACTGTTGAATTATCTAAGGGAATAAGTTTGAAACCTTGTAATAAGTATTTGCAATGTAATATCTGCAATCAAAGTAACAGCAGGGTCACACCGGCTAATAGAGTTGATGGATTTACTACCAAAGAACCTTTAGAGGTAGTATTTGCAGATTTAATAGGTCCTAAAAAACCAAGTGTAGGAGGAGCTCGTTACATATTAAGTATAATGGACCACTATTCTAGATATGGGTTTTGCTATTTAATGAAGAGCAAAACTGAAACATATCAAAATCTCTTTAATTGGATTAAATTTGCAGAAAGGAAAACTAAAAAGAAATTAGTAACTCTTATAACAGATAATGGTACAGAATTTACAAATAATAAATTCCAGAACAGACTAAGAATGTTAGGTATTCAACATAAATGTCTGCACCATATAGGCCACAACATAATGCCTTTATAGAGAGAAGAGGCCAAACATTACAATCAATGGCACGAACTATAATGTCTGATTCAGGATTACCTGACAATTTGTGGGGAGAAGCAATAATGTGTGGTAATCATATATTAAATAATGTTGTTAATTCAACAACAGGTGAATTACCATTCACACTGTGGCATGGTACAAAACCTGATTTAAGTTACATGCACACATTTGGAGCACCAGCATGGGTGCATATCCCTTCACAACTTAGACACAAAGGACAACATAGAGCTAAAAGATTGTATTTTGTAGGATATACATCTAATCATAGATCTTATAGATTCTGGGAACCAGGTACATCTAGAGTTTACACCAGTGCTAGTGCAAAATTCCTAGAACATGTAGGATGGAATAGATTAGAGCAAGATTTAAATAATGAAGTAATTATTGAACCCTACAAAAGGCAGAAAGAACAGAATAGTTATAAGAAGAGTCCAATTAAAGAAGAAGTCCAAGAAGAGCAAATAGGACCAGAACAAGAGGAAACAGTTGATCAGGAAGAGTTAGATAATCAAGAAGAGTTAATAAATGAAAGTCCACATGTAAGTCCTGTAATACCTAGACGTACTACACGTATAAATAGACCACCTGATAGGTATCAAGCAAGTATAGTTTGCCAAGTAACTAAAGTTCCAACTAGTGTAGATGAACTTAGGATGTATCCTGCTAAGGATCAGGAGAATTGGCAAAAGGCAATGGAAAAGGAACTAAATTCATTAAAGGTAATGAAAGTTTATGAAGATGCTAAATTACCTCCAGGAGAAAAATCCATTGGGTGCAAATGGATATTTAAAGTAAAAACAGGAAATGATGGGACTGTTACCCATAAAGCTAGGTTAGTAGCTCAAGGATTTAATCAAACTGCATCTGATTATGATGAAGTTTTTGCACCAAGTCTTAAAGCAACATCTTTAAGAGTAGCATTAGTGTGGGCAGCAAAGAAAAACTATGTCATTAACCATTTAGATGTAGATACTGATTATCTACATGCACCATTGCAGCACACTATATATTTAAGAAAACCAGTAGGTATAAAAGAAAATAAAGTAAATAGTAATGATTGTTGGAAACTCAAAAAGAGTCTTTACGGGTTGAAACAATCTGGGTTTGAGTGGAACCAGAATATTGTGAAAGAGTTAAACAATATAAGTTTTAAATCTGGTTTAGCAGATCCATGTGTGTTTAAAAGAGAAAATAATGGAATGGTGTCATTATTGTTATTATTTACAGATGATATTGCTTTGATAACTAAGACTAATAATGAAGCTAATGAGATTATATCATTATTAGCCAAAAAGATAAAATTAAAGCATTTAGGTGAAATTAAAAAGTATCTAGGATTGACAATTAACAAAACAAAAAATGGTTTTAAGATATCTCAAGAAGATAAAATTTGCCAATTAATTAAAACGTTTAAAATGGAACTTTGTAAACCGGCAAAGACTCCAATGAGTCAGGAAGTTTGCCAAACTGATGATCAAAGTCCCAAATTTGATAAGTCCACATATCAATCTTTGATTGGAAGCTTATCATATATCAGCAATTGGTCTAGGCCAGATATAGCTTATAGTGTAAATCAGCTGGCACGTTTTAATTCAGATCCACATCAATGTCATTGGCAATCATTGAAGAGAATTTTAAGATATCTTAAAGGAACACTGAACCATGCATTGTATATAGAACCAAAGGGTGATTTGATTCTTAGTGCCTATGCAGATGCAAGTTTTGCAACTGATATAAACACAAGAAAATCAACATCTGGGATGGCAATATTATTTGGTAAGACACTAATAGGGTGGAGGTCAATCAGACAACAGCATATTAGCTTGTCAACGATGGAAGCGGAATTTTCATGTCTGTCATTATTATGCACTGACTTGATTTTGTACAAACAGTTATTATTAGACATGGGTATAACTGTAAAAGATTCCATTATTGTGTTCGAGGATAACCAAGCAGCTATAAAATTAGCTACTAGTATTGCTGTAAAAATTAGATCAAAGCATACTGATTTAAGATACTTAAATGTTAGAGAATCTGTAAAGAATGGGCTAATTAAATTGGAATACTGCATGACAGAAGAAAACATTGCAGAACAATTTACAAAAGCTCAAGGAGTAATTAAGTTTAAAGAGAGTTGTAACAAATATGATTTAAAGATGTAAATAGTTATATTATTATTTCCTAAAAGGGGAGAATGTTAGGGATAACATTGTTTTACCCTAACTGGTTTAGGTAAATAATAATATGTAATCATAGTTTGTATGTTAAAGTGTCTGCAACTTTAACTGTGGGATAGTAATTAAGGGAGTGGTTGTGTGAAAGCACTTTAAAAGAAGCAAGAGGGCAGCTTGCTCTCTCTCTGGCTTTGATGAAACCTGATTACTGCAAGGACACAAGACTGCATTGCTCCAACGGGAGAGAAAACAAAGGACAGACTTGTAAGTGTATTGACATAGGGTATTCAACACGGACCTTTGCTAACTGAATATCCCTGAATGGACTGACTAAATGATACATGACTATTGGACTGTTATTTTGACTATGCTATGAACTCATAATGGAATAAACTATATATCTGATAGCACAAGGTATCTGTCATTTTTACTGTATGTTAATAAACATACAAGCTTAGCTCACTCATTTATCTGTGTGCCTATCTGACTAAGCTGCACATTCTGTTTAGCTTGTCTCCCTAACCCTGGTTGGGGAAACCAGGCTTAACACAAATGCACCTCTATAAACATGTATCTGTATCAAGTGGGCACCCTCATTATTTCTGATTGCTCTGGGGTTTTTTTATATTGCAACATTTTGCATATCTAATTTCCAAAAACCCAGTACTGTTAACTGCAAAATACAAACTGGATATATTTCTATAACTTGAGTCACTTGAAATTGAGAATGGGTGGGGGGAAAAGATGCAAAAACCAAGACCTTAAAATATTAGGTGCCTTCCTGGTGCATGAGACTCTCTACTTCTTCAGTAGGTTTTTAATATTAAAAGAATCAATTAGCAAAAAGTTAGTTCTTTGAAGCACAACATACTTACCAAATCTTGTCATATTGCAGATAATCCTTTCTAGATTTATGGTTCAAGGAAACTTCTCAGTAATAGAATCTTAAATAGGAGATCAATTATTTGTGTGTGTATGTGAGAGAGAGAGAGAAATAATAATCATGGTTCTAAGCTCTAATGGTATCAGGAAGAGCTTAGCTAAGCTGTTTGGACATGCATTTGATCCTATTTAACATTTATATTTCATTTCAGGGGTGAAGGAGATAGGAGAAAGGGGATTCAGACTGCAGAGCAGGAAAAAGTACACTCTTTCCTTAAAAGCTATAAAGGATAAAATGCAAGAAGCTGGATTCAGATCCAATTCCCTTTTATATGCAAAAGCAAACATTCAGCAAGAAGAAAAGGGCCTGCAGTCAATCTACAGTGCTGTGCTGATTTCCTGAGTCCAGCCCTTAGGTGAGACTTAGGAGCTGTGCAATTCAACCGTTAGTAGTACATTTAGTCAGAAGCTAGTCTTAGCAATCAGGTGATGCTTCTCAGTACTTGGAACACATTAGTTTTGCAGAACACAGCTCGATTTTCAACAGTATCTAGTACAAGGAGCTTTTCCAATTTCTCCCAGATTGAGGGGGGGGGGGTTTCAAAAGCAACAATTTGAACATATTCCTGGGAAACAGGTATCTTGACTTTTTTTAAAGGGGGGGGGTTACAACCATAAGCATTGATACAAGGCTTTGTATTCCAGGCTGTCGGAAAATAGGCCGGGGACAAGTTGATTTTCAAAGTAACAGGCCTGATTTCTTCGCCTGCAGACCTGCTCTCCTTTCTTTTAAGTCTCCCAGCGAGCGGGGGTGCCAGAGGAAATAGCACCCCGACTGTAAAGGATGCCCACCGGCTTCTTAGCTATCGCTAAGTTCCGCTAAGAGAGAGATGCACTTTCTTGAGAATTTTTTTTTTTTTTAACACGTGTATTTTCTTCTTCTTACCTTCAGCTGGAAAGGTTGAATCTCATTCAAACTTTGATTCCTGAGCTTCTTGGTGAGGATCTTGAGCATGGTACAAATCCAAGGAGCCAGGGGAAGAGTTAAGCCCGCACTCGCATCTAAAGAGTGTACCGTCGGCGCCGAGCAACTGCAGGTACACCCAACTTGTGGCTCGAGTGGCATATGATCTACCGAGAAATACGACCGTGAGCCTTTCTTCTTCTTTTTTCTTTTTTTTTTTTCTGCACCCCTATAACATCCCGGATCTGGTTGCTAATGCACAACTTCCTTCCCCCCCCCCCTCCTGTCTGCTCCGTCGAAAGAACTACTGGGGTTTTGGTTCTGTTTTTGGGGAGGGGGGGGTTTAGAGGGCGAATGTCTTGCTTTTCCGAGCTGCAGCGAAGGACGCCAAGGTAGAAACTCCGACAGCAGCTAGCAGTGTTTCTATTGCAAGAGGCAGAAGGACATTGGATGCCGAAAGAGTTAAACAGGAGATGAGAAAGCTTTCGAAACTAAGGCCCGGAGCTCTGCTCATGCTCTAATGATATGCCTTTTCTCTTCCTTTCCTGCACATTGCCGGTCGCTCCCACGCGCTCTTCTTCCCGTCTCCTTTCCTTTTTCCACGCTCTCCTCTAGCGCGTACGGCCGTCTCTCTTTCTCTCTCTCTCCTCGGGGTTCTTGCTATATGAAACTTGTAACAAACAGGACCCGGAGACCAGGCGCCGCCGATTGGACAGCCAAGGCGGACTATGTCAATTTCAGGGGGCCGGGTTTCCATTTAAAGGGAAACCAAAAGAAGAACCTAGCAGGTACCGCCGTTTCCTCTCTCCTCACGAGTAGGTTGCCGCCGATCCGGAGCGGGAAATCCCAGATTGTCCTGCATCTCCTTGACTTTTGAAAGCGTTTCTCTCCGCCCTCCCCACACACACACATAACACCCCCTTGGAAGTTAAGGTGTTGGCAGCGAAAGAACCAGCCAGCGATGCAGAATAGAAACCTTACAGGGTTTCCTCCTTCCTTCCTTCTGAACGGCCTCGAGTTTTTCGCTTTACGAGTACAAATGTGGTGCATCGTTTAGCATTTTTTAAAATAAAGATTTTAATCATCATTCTCTTTGCTTTGTATCCTGCAATTGAGGATATAAACCCCCTCATTTCTCAGTTGTATTAATTCATAATAACGTATTTAAAATATTTTTATTTTAAAAGGTGAGGATATTATTCCAGAAAGATAGAGACTTTATAGCTATGTACACTTTAAAAGCATCATCATTTTGTTGGACTATAATTCCCAGAAATCCCAGTTGTTATTATGGTTCATCGTATAGTCAGCCAGATGTTTGGGTAAGAGTTGGTGTTTTTATCCACCTAATGAATCCTTCCGAAAGACTTAGAGAGGCAGATCTGGATTTCTGATGGTATTAAACATACATTCACAAGCTGTTCCAAGTAAAGCTGCCTTTTGCAATTGACTGATGATGAATATGTCAAAGCTGGTCAAGTTTAAGTGGTGCTCCCATTATTTTGGGATTGCATTCAAAGCTCCTATTACTTATTGGTATTATCTTTGCTTTCTTTTGCCACAGGAATTCTATTTCTATCTCCAAGTCTTTGCATTTTTATATCTTATCCAGTTCTTTCTCTTTTATTCTGCTCTCTCCAGATACTGCCATATCCGCCAGCCAGACATTTTTGTTTCTTTCTTATCGATATTTGTTATGTCTGGGATGTTATGTGGCAGGTGCCTGTATGTTTGCATTCTAAAGTCCCAGAACACTTCAGCTTCTTCATTTTCAATTACTTTCTGTATTTATGATCCCACCAGTTCTTGTTTGCAGGCAAATGCTATTTCTTGCAGATCTTCCAATGCACCATGGTTGACATTTTGTTGTGACATTGTTTGTAACTATGTAGTACACGATGTTCTTGAGCAGCTAACTGGGTGGTCCACTCTTTTTTCAGTTTCTTTGCAGAGCTGGCACCTGCTGTTTGTTGCTGTCTTCGCAATTATGGCATTGTACGCATTTGTTCTTGGTGGCTTGTGTTGTGCAGCAGAATTAGTCTCTTTATCAACTTTCCTACTCTCAGCCATTGCCAGGTTCATTATTATCTGTTTTGTCTGCTATTTATATGTTCTGCCCATGCAATACTTTGTCTTCCCATGCCTTTTTATCAGTTTTTTATGTGGTCTTTCATGTAGGGTCAGTTTGATCTCTCTGGTGCTCAGTAAACCTTCCTGGTATACTAGCTCCAGTGCTTGTTCTTCACTGTCCTTCAGATATATTTCCAGTACCCTTTTTTCTTCTTTAACCATCTGATGTACTTGCAACATTCCACACATGCTTATTTTCATTGGTAAGTAGAATCTGCCAATGTTGCTACGAAGATGAAGGGCATGATTCATTGTCATTAATTTCCTGGTCTTCCTATCCAGGCCTTTTAGTTCTGCTGAAGTCCAGTCCACTATTCCAGCTTGTATCTAATTACTGAAATTCCCCAGATATTTATTGCCTTGATGGCATTTCCTCCACTGGGTTTGGCCTTTAAGATCTTCATTTCTATTTTCACTTTTAGCCTTTTTATTGACTTCAGTGTGCTTCATGTTGTCAGCCAGAAGGATGCCCAGATATATGTAGTAGTCTTCTTCATCCAGACTCGTGATGTTATTTCCACAGGGCATTTTGATTCATTGCATTTTCACTATTTTTCCCTGTTTGATGTTGAGCGTGGCCCATTTGTCCAGTCCAAACTCCATTGCAATATCTTGGCTTTATCTAGACAGCATTGAGCAGCAATTGTATTTCAGATAATAATATTTTTACACACAGTTGTTTTCAACTAGAAGTTGTTGGACTGCATCAGCTACCACACTTTTGCTTTTAAAAAGAAAAGCAATATGGAGTAAAGGAGGGTTTTATTCTTTTCCTATATAAAATACCTTGATTAGTTAATTGTGTGCCATCAAATTGGTATTGATTCCTAGTCACCATATACGTTTTTCTTCCATGATCCTTAACTTTATCCTTCCAACTGTGCATCCATTGCCACTGTACTTCAAACCATTCACATTACTGCTGGTTATCCTAATCTTTTCTTTCCAGTTGCCTTTTCCAATATTAGAGCTTTCCCCAAAGAGTCTTTGCATAATGTGGTCCAAAGTAGAATGATTTGAGCCTGATATTTGTGCCTCCAGGGAGACCTCTGGATTGATTTATTCAATGATCCAGTGTTTGTTTTCTCAAATGCTCTGCTACTCTAAGGCGTCTTCTCCAATACTGATGTTCGAAAATGTCTATACTCTTTCCATCCTGATTCTTCAAAGTCTAACTTTCATTTCCATAGAGTGTCAGAAGGAATACCATAGACCACTATCCTGATCTTTATAAATATAGCATCTGATTATTTTTTTCCAATATCTTAATGTCTGCCCTGCCAAGTGTTAGTCTGCAGCATATTTCTTAATTACTTGTTCCTTTACTATTGATAGTTGAGCCTAAAAGGCACAAACTATCCAATACTTCAGTACATTCATTGTCAATTATAAGGCTTGTGCTTGTATTTGTTGTCATTCATGTGACTATATTTAATTTTAGTCCCATTTTTTCACTGTTTCCTTTTATTACTAGTGCTTGCAGATCCTGTGATATGTGATATCAGGACAGTGTCATTAACACAGCTCATGCTATTGGTATTTATTTCTCCAATTTTAAAACCACACTCATCTTCTTCCAAACAAGCTTCCATTAATATATATTCAGCATATAGATTGGATAAATAAGGGGAGAGTATACAGCCTTGTCTCATCCTTTTTACCATAATTGTTTCTACATTCCTACCCTACTCACAATGAAGGGATTGGTACAGGGGTGGGATCCGACAGGGTTAACTACCAGTTCAGTCATTTATGAGGTTCAGTGATTTACGATGTGCTTCCCTGCATGCTGCTGGCATGCCTGTAAATCATCATCAGCATGCTGCGTGCCTTTCAAAAAGCCCTTTTTTCCTGCTTTTTTAACAGCAGCTGTGTCTCGCACGCAGCTGAAGTTGAAAAAAATCAGGAAATAAAGGTCAGGTAAGAGCCCAGGTGGGCAAAAACATCAGCAGACATAGAACCGGTTCTATATCTGCTGCTCTTCAGAGCTACCGATTCTACAGAGGTGGACAGAACCGGTAGAAACCCACCCCTGGATTGGTAGAATGCTTCTCCCAATTATCCAGATGATGCATACATATGTTGCTGCAGTTGCAAATGTCCAACCTGAATAACTGGGTTATTCAGAAACCCAATATTGCTTAGTCATTCAGTAACCACCATCATTAGGTAGGCCTGTCATGATCTAGTAGCAGCTATGTAGCCAGGAAAGAATATATAGTGCACTCACTCATTCATTCAACCTCTCACCCTCTTGGTCACAGCCAAACAGAGCAATAGGGGAGAGTCTTCCTTTACTAAAGAGAAACTCCAATCACACTTTTACATCTGAATAAAACCAAAGCAGTGGTATAGAGTAAATTCACCATCTTGGTGGACATATAAAGGAGAAAGAGGGAGGGGGGGGAGAAAAAGAAAGAAAGAAAGAAAGAAAAAGAAAAAGAAAGAAAGAAAGAAAGAAAGAAAGAAAGAAAGAAAGAAAGAAAAAGAAATCCACATATATACATTAATTCAGAAGATTTTAAAGACTAATACACAACTAAAGCTAGAACATAATAAAATTATGTTGTAATCATAGAGTAAGAGTTTATTTTAAATTGCCAGAAAAAGCCACTTGAGTTACATAATTCTAAACTTTTGATTTAATGGTCTTAATCTGGAGCGGGTAAGTTAATAATACGTACAATAATTCCTTTATTTCAACATATAGCAAATCTTTCCCACAGAGACTAGAAGCTCTTCAATCGTGTCCTAATATCACCACCACTATCCTCTTCAGAATGTTTATGGAAAATGTTAATTTTCCATTCCTTTCTGTCTGGAAATGGTTAACCATTTTATGATATGGTTAATTGCAAGGGACTTTTTCACATACGTTGCCATATAACTTTTTGATAAGAATATAAACATTTTTAGTAGCTCTTCACTTTACTGTTGATGTAAACCATCATCTGAAGTGAACATAATCATGTGAGACAAGTACAGGCAAAGAAACATCTAAATAGTCACCCCAGGATATCTTTCTGAAAATAAAGCTTTTTTGTGTGCAATAAATTAAAAAATCTAAATCTAAAAATGTTTTTGTCCTCAGTCACCCTCCTGTCACATGACCTGTAAGTCACAAACTGTGGATCACAAACTCTGGGGGGGAGAAATCTAAAGAGGTTTATCCTTTTGCAATAAGATTGCAAGCTAATTAGGAGGAAATCTGCCTGTTTCTATAGGTCTCCAATTGCAATGATTCCCATTTTAATCCCATTACCGCATCCTATAAAACCATACTGGGATCTACAGTCCAGTACCCAGGTAATATTTAAATAACAAATGCCTGTTATTAAAAATAATGCATGATAAAGGAACTCTTGTTTTTTACAGATGATATAAATCATTCAAAATAATTGGGTGGGGGCTGTGGGGGGGTTGGCTCTCAGTTTTACTTTTCACCTATCCAGAAGGACATCTAGCTGGATTACATTTACTTCTAAGGAAATGCACCAGAGGTGGTAGTCAGCAGGTGCTGACCAATTTTGGAGAACTAGTAGCAGACATTTTGAGTAGTTCGGAGAACCAGCAAATACCACCTCTGACTGGAGATTTTACAGTATCCTTCCCCTGCCACGCCTACCAAGTCATGCCCAAAGAACCGGTAGTAAAAAAATCGAATCCCACCACTGAAATGCACAAAAGGCTTTCCCCATTTTTGGTACATACAGGTAGTCCTTGACTTACAACAGTTCATTTAGTAACTGTTCAAAGTTACCACGGCATTGAAAAAAAGTGACTTATGACTATTTTTCACATTTGTGACTGATGCAGCACTTCCCTGGTCATACGATCAAAATTCAGACACTTAGCAACTGACTCATACTTATGATAGTGGCAGTGTCCTGGGGGGTCATGTGATCACTCTTTTAGGACCTTCTGACATGCAAAGTCAATGGGAAAGCTAGATTCACTTAACAACCATGTTACTAATTTAACAACTGCAACGATTCACTTAATCGTGGCAAGAAAGGTTGTAAAATGAAGCAAAATTCACTTAACAAATGTCTCGCTTGGCAACTGAAATCTTGGGCTCAATTGAGGTAGTACAGTAAGTCGAAAACTATATAATAAATAGTAGGCAGGAGCAGATTTTTTTTTAAAAAAAGAAGCAGCTTGATTTAATTCAATTAGTATTTAAAATTCATGACAACAAAATTAAGTTCATTAGATACTGCTAATATTTTCTTACCATGTCATCAATAATTTATAATTTGGTGGCAGTGTTTAAAGAGGTTCTGTAAACAGATGGACAACTTCAAATTCCGAATGATTAGATGAACTTCTCTGTTACTACAGCTTTATCAGGTACTAACCATGATGCAGGATCAGTGTCTGCCTGCTAGTAGCATAAAACTAATAGGCTGGTCAGGCTTGTCTAGTTTAGAGCAACCACTGACCTGGTCATGGAAAACTGGATCAGGAGCAGGATCAAAGGAGAGTTATCAGATGATAAGATTGCTGGACATTAAGCCCTAGGAAAAATAAATAACCTAGACATAGTTTATTTGCAAAAAAAAAAAAAAGATAATGACTAAAGGGAGATATGATTAAGGTGATTGTGCATATATAAAGCTGTCATGTGCAGGACTGAGTATACCTGTTTTCTAATTAAACCAAAAGCACTTTTTAAAAAGGAGATTCAGCTTGGATTCTAAGAGGAATTTCTTACAGGAATAGTTGTGTGTGGGATGGAAGACTTGTTTCCTGGAGAATTTCAAACAGGCTGTTTATGGTTTAGAGATTCCCAAATGAGCAAGTAATTGGATCAGATAACCTAGGAGCTCCAGTTCATGTGACAAGATTTGAATTATTGTTTTTTTTTTTTAAATCAGATTTTAAAAAGCCTACTCATTTCCTTTTCCTAATTTTTAAATATTCCTCACAATCTGTCATGGGTCCCATCTTGTTTGTTTATAGGCCATTTGTTTTATATAATAACATATCTATATTTATCTATCTACACACACAAAATAATAATAATAATAATAATAATAATAATAATAATAATAATAATAACAAAGAAACAAAAGTAATAGAAGAATAGCATCAGAAAAGTTTAACCATGCTATCAAGACCTCAGACTCTATGACAAAACCAGGTTTTTTTTTTACTGGCTAGCAAAAGACTGCAGGATCAGGGCAAGCTGAATTTCTGGGGGATGAAGTCTCAGAGGCGTCTCTTCTTGGAGCTCAATATATACTTTCACAGAACCTGAAGCATGCTTCTCTAACCAGATGTACCAAGAGACACCACCACAGAGGCAGTCCCATAATTAATCTTTGAATCATTCAAGGAATTATGAAGTTGCCTAGATCCATTGGTAAGATTCAAAAAAAATTACTACCAATTATGTGGGCATGGCTTGGTGGGCGTGGCAAGGGAAGGATACTGCAAAATCCCCATTCCCTCCCCACTCCTGCGGGAAGGTTACTGCAAAATTTCATTCCCTCCCCACCCCACTAACTTGCTTTCTAGCTCCCTTCTCTTGTCCAGGGCAACAAAGAAGACCCAACTGATCAACTGGGACTCGGGAGGCAGAGAATAGATCAGGGCGGGGCCAGTCAGAGGTGGTATTTGCCAGTTCTCTGAACTACTCAAAATTTCTGCTACCGGTTCTCCAGAACTGGTCAGAGCCTGCTGAATACCACCTCTGCCTAGATCCAATTACAAGCAGAATATGAGCTGTATTACTTTTCAATAAATAAATACATACATACATGCCCTTATGAATGGAGAAGCGTAGAGATATGTAGGTGAATAAATAAATGAAATTCAGCAGCCAAATATACATGTATGTGAATGAGCTCTAATGATTTTGGTCTACTTTCTTTTTTAAAAAAAATGGCAATTCCTTTATCTTTAAAATTAGCCTAAATTTATTAAGACTTCCTTCTCAACCAAGTACCCTGCAGATGAGTTGGAGTACAACTCCCTTCAATTTCCCATGGACACCAAACAAAGGAGAAACATTCAAGCAACATCTAATGGCAGTATTTGTTGCAAACTAAGATCTGAGTTGTACAGAATATTAAACCATAATGCAATTGAATTTTCAGTTGTGAACTCCTCTTTATGCAAAATTATGGAGAGGGGCAGTTATGGCAAGGTGTCCTATCTTGCTGTTGCTACCTTTTTCCTGATTTGATCAACTACAATCAATACCATTCTCCGTAGAAATCAGATTCAGGTTTCTCCTCCCACTTCCTTTCTTCACATATAGGTTTTACACAGAGGGAGAATGATGGTTTGATAGAGCTAATACTGGTATATCCGTATAAGTATATGATTGGAGAACATACAGGACAGCAATATATGTGAAAGGAATCTCCGTGTGTTATGGATCAAAAGCTGAACATGTGTCAACAATGGGACACAGGTTTTTTTTTTAAAGGAACAAATAGAATTTGAATGTCAAGTTTAGTGTCAAGATTAAGAGAAATAATTATATAATGATTTCCACAGAACTCTTTTATGCACTGTTAATTTTATAAACTTTATCACTCAAACTGGTTCAACTGTGCTGTGCTGCCATGAATCTCAGTTTCTTTTCCTATTTGTGTTCCGGGTAAAAATAAAACCAAGAGCGGTGGAAATACTCTTATCTGCAGTCACTCATGCCTTCTGTCATTATGGCAAGAGGCCAGAAATGGCAGCTTATAATAAATTAACATAGAGTCTGGTTTTGAACACCCCATTAAACCATGATTCAGGCAAATTAACCTAAACACTGGTGTTATTTAACCACAATTTAATTTATTGTTCAAATTTAATCACATTAGGTAAAACTACAAAATAATTTAGCATTGTGGTAAGATATAAGACATAGTTTATAGATCACAACCATTGCGGTCACCCAGGACACTAAATCAAAATCAAACAAAGGGCATTGTGATTTAGTGCAGTATGTATGTATAAAGCCAACAAAAACTAAAACGAAGCGGGGAACGGTTGACTTAATACAGACTGCTTAAAACCAGGCTGTTTTCCAAGGCCCTAAAAAACTCCATGGAGTCAGGCAGCCTTGAAAAATTGAAATAAATAAATAAAAGAATGTCACATCTCTCCTTAAAGCTATCCTTTATTTAAAGAGCAGTAAACTAAACACTTTGATCTGGTGACTGGCCATGTATTTTTAATTGCAACAATAGAGGAATTTATTTTATTTTTATTTATTTTAATTTGTCAATCGCTTACAAGATAATAGGTATAAGTATATACATAGTTATGAATACATGAAATGGGTACATATAAGAAAAATAAAAGAAACAATAGGACAGGGACGGTAGGCACTTTGGTGTGCTTATGCACGCCTCCTACAGGCCCCTTAGGAAGGGGGTGAGGTCAATAGTAGACAGTCTAAGGTTAAATTTTTTGGTTTTGGGGAAGAATGCCTTGTCATTAACTTATTTGGGGATGTTTTTCAACTTTCCAGTCTATCCTATGGCTTTAGTTTTCCTTGCAACCTCCCATCCAAGTAATAACTACCATGTTTCTCACAAAATAAGGTCGGGCCTTTTTTTTTTTTGATCCCTCCAAAAAACGGCTAGGCCGTTTTTTGCGGGGTGACTTAATTCCCCCCCTTTGCATCCCCAGGCGGGCGGGTGGTGACAGCTTGGATGTTGACCTCAGCGTTGGTGGGGCATTTTGTATCAGGAGACCTTCCGCTACTGTTGCTTTCCTTTCTCCCCGTGCCACCATGGTGTTTGGAGCATCGCTGTGGTGTTTGGTGCAGCCACATGGTGTTTGGCGCAGCCACGCGGGGCTGGCCAGGGCTCCTCCCTGCAACCAGAGCCCAGCTGACACACTTGGCTTCAGGCACTCCTGTCTCTGCCTTCCCAGGCATTGTTCGAAGGCAAAGCCCATTCTTTTAAAAATGACGCCCTACTACAACAAAGCCTCCCCTGCCTGAGAGGGCAGCCCAACCCCATGTGGGGAGGCAAATCTCCCAGGGCCACAGCACAGGATTGGCCCACCCGAGGAGAAGTGCCCAGCTGCCATCCCTGCCTGGCGCCAAGCAGAATGCGAAGAGCTTCGACTGGGGCCCCCAGTGCAGCTGACAGGCAGGCCCTCCTGCCCGGTGGTGGAGCTCTGGCCAAGGCAGCGAGCACCTCCCCGCTGGCCCCTCCACTCATCAGAGGGCTGCACCAGAGCTGGGTGGGCTGGGCAGAGCTGGGAAAGCAAGCCATGGGGTGCCTGCCTGCCAAGCAAAAGAGCCAGGCCGACCTGAGCTTGGCTTCCCAAGTCCCTCCAGCCCAACCGCAAAAGGGCCACCAGGAGAGGCTGCTCGAGGCAGTGATAGCACCCACCCATCCGCAGACAGGGAGGCAAGGCGACGGCCCGCGCTGTGTTCTCCTCCAAGCTGAGCCCCGCCGAGTGAGCGCCTCTGCCCGATGTGTGTGATGCTGCAGTGTTTGGAGCTGCCGCAGCGTTTGGAGATGCGTGGGGATGGGGACGAGCTTGGCGAGGGGTGGAAAGGATGGGCGGCTTCGGGCTCTCTCCGCTGGACCCTCCGGCCAGGGAAGCAGCACTGCCGTCGCCTCACCTCCCTGTCCATGGATGGTTGGGCACTATCACTGCCTCGGGCGGCCTCTCCCAGTGGCCCCTTTGGTGTTGGGCTGGAGGGACTTGGGAAGCCAAGCTCAGGTCGGCTCGCCTCTTTCGCTTGGCAGGCAGGCGTGCACCCATGGCTCGCTTTCCTGGCTCTGCCCAACCTGCCTGGCTCCGGCGCGGCCCTGGAAGGATGAGTGGAGGGCCTGGTGGGGAAGCGCTCACTGCCTTGGCCAGAGCTCCGCTTCTGGGCAGAAGAGCCCACCAGTTGCGCTAGGCGCCCTCTTCGTGCTCTGCCCGGCGCCAGAAAGGGATGGCGGCTGGGAGCTTCTTCCAGTGTGGGCTGATCCTGCGCTGCGACCCTGGAAGATTCGCCTCCCCACGTGGGGTTAGGCTGCCCTCTCAGGCAGGGGAGGCTTTGTCGTAGTAGGGTATTATTTTTAAAAGAATGGGCTTTGCTTTCGAACGATGCCCGGGACAGTGGCAACAGGAGTGTCTGAAGCTGAGTGTCTCCGCCAGGGTCCGGTTGCAGGGAGGAGCCCTGGCCAGCCTTACATGGCTGCGCCAAAATGCTGTGTGGCTGCACCAAACACCGCGGCATTGCTCTAAATGCCGCAGCAGCACAGGGAGAAGGGAAAGCAACAGAGGCAGAAAGTCTCCTGATACGAAGTGCTCCACCAACGTCGAGGTCAACACAGGCAGCACCATATCCAGGTGTGCAGCAAAAGTACTTGGTGACAGTAGGGAGGTTGGTGGCAAGGCATAGCTGCCCGTGGGGCGCTCCTAACAGCAAGCCCCCCGCCATTTCCCCCCATTTCGCATGTTTAATATAGGCCTTAATTTGGGGGGAGGGGCTTAATTTCATTTTATGCCTAGAAAACATGCTGGGACTTCCTATTGCGGGAGTCCGTATTGTTGGAGAAACACAGTAGGTCTCTCCCTTCTTTGCTTTTTCCATGAACAGAAGGCTTTGCATTGAAAATGGTCTTTGGAAGGAGCATAAGAAACAGTAGGAAATCAAAGTGAAAAGATGCCCAGCTGACACAATCCCTGGAACTGATGGCTAATGTCTTCCTGGCATTTTTGGTCCTTCTGCTTCTCTTTCTCCTTCTCTATCATATCTGGTGACAACAGGAGTCATAGACCAGCAGGGTTGGGGAGTATCAGACAGAAAAAGGACAAATTAATGCCTTGCTCAAGTGAGGAATCTGATGGGTTCTGCTCATCTTAGCAACATCACTTGCCTGGGAACCTTCAGATCCCTGGAATGTCATTTATGGGCTTGAGTTGAATTCAGACTCCAGATGCCCTGAAATTCAAACAATGGTGTTGGCTTGAATTTACAGAATCGATACTCTTTCTGGCTTAACAGAAAGTACTTAACACCTCTTCACCAACTACAAAGTGAGACAAGGTTTGATTGACTAATCCTTTGGGTAAATCTTGCACATCCTGACTAGCAATAGGCTGACTGGGCACAAGAATGAGTGAGACAAATTTTCTCCAGTCTGGTATCCTTCAAATTGATTGGATTGCTATCCTTACTTAGTTTGCCAAAGGTCATGATCAAAGCTCTGCCATCTGCCCAATTCGTTCCAAGGATGCTCATTGACCCTACAGGCTGCCTGCCCCCATCTGTGCCTTCTCCAGTCCCCTCCTGCTTCCTACCTACTCAAGCAAATAAACCAGGCAGCCAGCAGGCTGTTGGTTTCTACTTTCTACCATCTGCTTTATAAAGCCTATGTCACCACCTTTCCATCTCCTCCAGTCCCTGGCAGTGATCAACATGACATGTGGCAACAGTTTCTTATAGTCTGCACATGGAAAAAAAAAGGGGGGGTTCCCACAAGGGTCAAAGCCAGCATGCAATGAAAAATATAAATTAAATTGGTGGGGAGATCATAAGAGCAAACCAGCTCTCATCTTTTCCATCTGGGAGCAGTTGCCAAGGGAGGGGTGTGGAAAAAGAAAATATTTGAACTGGTTTGTTTTTCCTGACTAGTTCACATCACGGCATGCTGTTCTTTGTGGTAGCAATTGGCTTTAGCTATGATAAGACTCGTTTTAAGAAGTCCCTAATTATTACATTCCTTCCTCAACCAACACATTCAGGAACAGGCTGTAACATTTAGTCTTTGGCAAAAACATTTGAAGGCACCCTGAAAGCCCTACTCTAAGATTTGGCGGGGGCTGAATAAGGCCCTGAGGATCTTGGGTTGTGCATTTTGAAAGGATTCAGCCATACTGATCATCTGCTCAAACTGTTCAGATGCTGATTCTTCAGATCAGCACTGGAACATCTCTTCTACAAACAGAACTTAAGAGCTAGCTGGAAGAAGAAAACTCTAATTCCTTTGATGTTGGAACCCTCTCCTGCCAAGTAATTCTATAGATTAAGCGCCCACATTTTTAAAAGATGAGCAAAGACTATCTGAATATTAGGGCTGAATATTATTTTCTGCTTTCTGTAATGAGTAATGCTGAACAGCAGAAGGCAGCACAATACCCTGAAAGTCACCAATACCCTGAAAGTACAAAAGCCAAAGGAAGTGTCACAAGAGGGCAGCAATGGTACATTAATGCTGTTAGTAGCTAGATTAGCTTGGGATGAAAATAAAATACGGTACTACCCGTACCTGGGATATATCAAATCTATTTATTATGATATATGGATCATCACTATCCCAGAGCTAGAAGCTTCTCTAGATAATTTACTGAAGTGCCTCAGTTGGGTCAAACCTCAATCAGTGTTAAATATTGCACAACAGTGCATGGCAGTTAAGCTTGTTACAAACAAAGAATGTGGGGAGTGAGAAATACCCCAAAGTGCAGCTGCCTATGTTTTCCTCATGAAGTTTGCAAAAGGGAGAAGAGTTGCCTATATTATACACACATACACACACACAATCACACTTACTTTAATATAGCCATCTTTGAACAATTATATGTTGCTGAACTTAATCATAGCTGGAATTAGTCCTGTTCTCTGGGTTCGCTCATATAAACAGAGTTGGTAAGGGCCAGTACATGGAGACTGAATCCCAACAGGACAAGACCTTGAGGGTGAGTTAGTGAGATGCTTTTGATTATGAGAATTGGGGGGACTCTGTCCTTTCTGAAAACAGGTAGTCCTTGACTTATGACCACAATTGAGCCCAACATTTTTGTCGTTAAGTGAGACATTTGTTAAGTGAGTTTTGCCCCATTTCACAACTTTTCTTGTCAGTTGTTAAGTGAATCACTGCAGTTGACAAGTTAGTAACCTTGTTGTTAAGTGAATCTGGCTTCCCCATTGACTTTGCTCGTCAGAAGATCTCAAAAGGGGGAATCACATGACATTGGGACACAACAAAGGTCATAAATACGAACCCAGTTGCCAAGCATCTGAATTTTGATCACATGGTCATGGAGATGCTGCAAGGGTCATAACTATGAAAAGTGGTCATAAGTCGCTTTTTTCAGTGCTGTTGTAACTTTGAACGGTCACTAAATGACCTACTGTAAATCGAGGACTACCTGTGCAACTGCATGCCTTCAGAAAGAACAGAATTTGAAAGTGTCCCTGGGGTCATCTTTGCTGTATAAAGCTCAAATAACTTCTGTGGCTAGGGGTGTCTAGCACCAGCTTTTGTGATCTATCAACTGCAATTTTCCTGAACAAGGCTGTCATGGCTGTCATAACTATGATCAGTGGTGGGATTCAATTTTTTTTACTACCAGTTCTGTGGGCGTGACTTGGTGGGCGTGGCAGGGGAAGGATACTGTAAAATCTCCAGTCAGAGATGGGATTTGCCGGTTCTCTGAACTACTCAAAATTTCTGCTACCGTTCTCCAGAACTGCTCAGAACCTGCTGTATACCACCTCTGGCTATGATGGTGAAAGCATTGCTATTACAGGCAGGTCTTGATTTAAACCAAACATTTAGCAACCATTCAGAGTTACAGTGGCACTGAAAAAAGTGATCTATAATCAGAACTTGTATTTAAAATCGTAGCAGCAGCCCCTGACTCACACGAGCAAAATCTTGGCAACTGACATGATGGTTGCAGGGATCATGTGATTGCCATTTGCAACCTTCCCAACAGACTTCCAACAAAGCCAATGGGATAAACTGGATTCACTGAATGGCCACATGATTCATTTAACAACTGCAGTGATTTGCTTAATAATCACGACCAAAAAAGTCATAAAACTGGGCACGATTTGCTTAACAACTGCCATGCTTAGTAATGGAAATTATAGTTCCAATTGTGGTCATAAGTCAAGAACTACTTGTATAATGTCCTCCTTTTGTGTTTGGTGCAGACGGTAGTATTGCTAAAAAAAAACAAACTAAAAAAAAAGCTGTGCTGACTGCCAATCAGCAAGCCAGCCAGATTAAAGGCTTTGTTAGAGAAATATGTATTGCCTTAAGGAACTTGGGACCAGTGTTAATCATCAATGCAGTTTCTCCTGCCTATGCCAAGAGCCACAGAATATGCAAGTCACCACAGTATCTTTCCCCTTGAGTGGGGTGAGAATGGAGATTTTGCAGTATTCTTCCACTGCCACGCCCACCAAGCCATGCCCACAAAACCAGTAGTAACAAATTTTGAATCCCACCACTGGTCAAAAGGGGCTTGAAAGGTTTTATCCTGAATGAAATTGAAGAGGGAGGACATGCTCTTCCCATTGACTTTGCAAGGAGCCCTTCTTAACGCTTTTCAAGCCCCCTTTGACCAGTGGTGGGATTCAAATTCTGTTACTACAGATTTTGTGGGTGTGACTTGGTGGGCATGATGTGACTTAGTGGGCATGGTTTGGTAGGCGTGACAGGGGAAGGATACTGCAAAATCTCCATTCTCTCCCCACCCCTGATTTCCAGCTCCATTCTCCTGTGCAGAGCAACAAAAGAAGACCCAGCCGATCAGCTGGGACTCGGGTGGCAGAAAATAGTTGGGGTGGGGCCAGTCAGAGGTTGTATTCCACACTACTCAAAATTTCCACTACTGGTTCTCCAGAACTGGTCAGAACCTGCTGAATACCACCTCTGCTTTTGACATAACTCATCACCCACTTCTTGTCTGCATGTTTATAGCATGAATGTGTACATCTATGTATATATCTGTATTCTTTCTTGTTTTTCACTTTTAAAACTGAAACTTTTGTTTGCATTTGGAATTCTACTGTTGACTGTAAACCATTTTAATATTTCTGACAGAGGGAAGAAATAGACAAATATAATACATTAATACATTAATATAAATAAGGAACTGCCTGGATTGACTTGTACAACATAAGCCTGAGATGTGATTGTCTGGTCTTTGGCTCAATGTCCTGTGATGGAAGCCATGGGCTTCTGCATAGGGCTGGTGACATTACACATGTCATAATGTCACATATATCATAACATTATTGCCTAAATTATATAAATCATTTTTATATGGAACGCATGACATTGTGATTGTCATTGTGCCTTGTGCCAGAAAACAATGAATACAGTTCTAACTGGCAAAAGCTATCCCTGGTCCCAATAAAAGTGGTTTGCCAAGCCTGGCAATTGGGGATTAATTCTTACAATAAATGTCTGGTCTACTCTTAACCAACTTCACATATCACATTAAATTAAGCAGAACTGGCTGTGTTAACACAACATATTAGGTTATAAACCATGGCTGGTTAACTGGCTCTTTCTGAAATGATTTCTCGTTGTTTTATATTTATATCTCTCACAGGATTATACAAAGGGAAAGATAAGCTGACAAATATTCACATTTCATTTAATCATAACATGGTTTGGTTGGGTCTTGCTTACCCTACTGTCTATACAGGCATCCATTGTGGGCTCTACGGCATGATTTATGACCAAGCATTATGTGTATAAAATATCCAGCTTATATTGGCATAGGCAATATACCAGTTATATACAAGTTTTGGTTTGGTGTGAGCTGGTAAACTCAGTATTATATCCATAAAGCCATATAATTAGTCCATAGCAGATATGGGACTTAAATTGATCTTTTATTGTTTCTCATCTTCCTGTTAAGGAATGGAAACTGGAGAAACAGGGAATAATATTTTAGAGCTGTATTCACATGTGAGCTTTTTTGGGAGTCAGCGGTGCAAATAGATAATTTTAGATTCTGGACTTAATGATGTTTTTCTGTCTCTCTCACACACACGCATCTTCATTTTATGTAATAGTTTTGTTTATTTTTATTTTAATTATAATTTTTATGCATATTTCTCAAAGTTAAAAAAAATCCAAAGGTTAAAAAATAAAAAGCTGCTTCAAGGTTTTTGTGGGTTTTTGCCCAATAGAATGTTACTAGGTTCTTTGTAATCACATCCTTTCAGCTCTCCTTGTTTCTATTTTGTTCTTTAAACCTTGTTTAAGAACCTCCTGCTTGTTCCCTCTGCTGAACAGTGCCCTGGAGTTCTACCCACTCCTTCTGCCCAAACAGCACCACTTTCAGATTAAAGCAAGATTCAGATTGTACTTCTGAGTCAGGCTGAGTTGATTTTTGTTTAACAAAACCCAGACCTCTAGCACAACTGTCTTTGATAGCACTGATCTCGGAAAATTGATAGATCTTTAATGTAAAAAGAAACAGCCAGGTCTGATCCTGTGGACCAAAGGGACAGATCAGCTTTCAGATAACATGTTTTACCCTGAACTGAGAGAAAGGAAAGATGCAACTTTGACACACCTGTTTTTGCTAAAAGGGGAGTGAGATGAGATGAGAAAACTTTGTTAGCAGGAGCATGATCTGACAATGTGGATCTCCAAATCAGCCAACCTGAAGATGCCCTGCTATGCTCTTCTGCTTGTAAAGGCTGCTAATATGGGAAACCGTCAATTCAATTTGCTGTCAAAGGTTACCTCATTTCAAGAGTGAGCCCTGCAAGCACAAGAGAAACCTTTGAAGTACAGAGAGATTGATCATGAAAAAGAAATTGTAACACGGCAGCTCCGGCCCTGTTGTCTACTGTACAGGGCAGCTTCAAGCTTTGCTAGTCTAGAGAATGGGATTGTACTACATCTCCCTTCTGTGTAAAAACCTGTTTTTGGAGGGGTGGGGGGAGGAGAGGGAAATATGAATCACCATTTCATCTCTTCCTGTGGGTGGTATGGATAGCATTTGATCAAATCAGGGAAAAGGATGAAAGAGCCACTTCAAGGCAGGAACCATTGCCGTATTTCCCTCATTGTACAGAGTGAGGAGTGAAATGAATAAAATACACATTATAATGATGAAATTCTTCTACTGAAGCAAGACAAGGGGATATACTTGGCTATGGAGAGGGTATCCATAAGGAAGTTGTGACTACATCATGGAAACCCCACCCATTTTACATGCATCACGTATGCAACAAACATAAAAAGGAATGGCAATTGTGTGGTCATGGCCACCATTTTGACTTTTTTGACCTGTCCCTGCCCTCCGGTGAATATCCCTGTGTGTTCCTACCAGAGGCCAAAACAAAACAGAGTCCCCCAAAACCTCAAACATGTTTTTTTTTTTAGTTTATTCAGAATTCAGAATATTAAATTCAACGGATAAGATTTCTCTGTTTACTTTCCACTGAGGCGCTCAAAATTGGCTAAGTTATATTTGCTAAATACACAAATGATTGAATGTAATAATTTCCAATACATAAAGTATTGTTACTACTTTCTTTAGTAGAGTTGTAGAGATTGAATCCAAGATTTCAGAGAATCTCATTTCTGGTATTTCAGAGGCAAAGAAACTGGACTTTCCCAGTCTAGTGCTATCCAACTGACAGTTTTTCTTCACAAAGTGAAAGCTAGTTACTTGCAACTTATATCTCTTATTTTTAGTCCTGGTTTCTGTGACCATGGAAAATAGTTCACGATCATCTTCCCTTTATGCATCTGACCGCAGTTATAATGGCTCACCTCAGTTTTTTCTTCAGAGTAAACATCTCAAGTTCATCAGCCTAAACTCACAATGCATGCCCACTCGTGTTTCATTTTTTATTTTTTTGCGCTCTTTATTCTTTCCAGGAATGGGGCACTCAGAATCATACTAGAGATAAATAAGTAGAGATAAATAAGAACTTCATGTATCTTGGCATTGTGCTTCTTCTAATGGTCTCCAGAACTTTGTTACCGTATCTTTTCTGTTACCTCCCTTCTTTTCTGCTTCCGATGTTGCATTGGAGAGAAGCTTTTGGCAAAGCTCCTGTGACATGGATACAGTACCATGGCTGCCAACTCTCACGCAATCAGCGTGAGACTCACGCAATTCAACCAATTTTGACTGTCTCACTCTGATAAACGAAATCTCACGCTAAACCCCCAAAATGGAATGTACAAAAATAAATATATCTCTAGTACATTCTCTGATATTCCGAATATTCCCCTTAGGAGAAGGATGAGCTCCCAGCGCCGCCCCGCCCTGCCCAGCCACCCCACCGCGCCTCTTTTCCCGCCTTAATCCTCGTTCTGCCTCGGCGTCCTGTAACTGTGCATGATGCCGATTAGCAAATTCGCTCGAAGAGCAAGAGGCTTCTTCCCGCCCGGGGCGCTCGCAGCCACTTTGCCCCGCGCTCTCCCTCTCTGCAATGTCCTCCGGGACAAGCCAGCTGCCCTTTTCAAAGAAGGACACGAGGGGGCTGGCAAAGCCTCTTTTGCAGGCAACAGCCTCGGAATAACCCTGGTAAGCAAAGCTGAGAATTGTCCGCTGCCAGAGATGTAACTAGAAGCTGGGGCGTCTCTCTCTCTCTGAAAGACATTTGTTCCAGAGGATCACATCCTGTCAGTCCTCCAATTTTCTATTTTGCACAAAGCTGCCCAGCCCCTTTATAGATCAGCCTGGCGCGCTTCTCGCCTTGCTGGTTTGGGAAGACTCTTTTGGATCAGCTAAAAGAGAGCATAAGGCGTGTAAAGGGGTGGTGGTGGTGGTGGAAGTTTGCTCATACACCCACATGCTAAAAGCATTAGGACAATGTTCTGTTAGGACAATGGGATCAACCAGGATGAAAGGTTATGTATTTCCAAGCGATCGCATGACACTCCAGCATTGAGAGTGCAGTTGGGTTCCTTTAATAACTTGGATTTGGTTTAGTAACCTTCCCCCTCTCCCCCTCCGGTTTACTCTGGGCCTTGGTAGCAGGTGAGTTTTCAAGACGGCATTTTTGAAAATACTTTAAAAACAAGGTTAGGGTTTCCCTTTTTCTAATATTGGAAGCAGTCTGCTCCAAATGGTAATTAATTAAACATCTGCTTAATTCTTCAGCCAAATAAAGTTGCTATAATGGCTCTTTAAAAAAAGTAATTTTACGAGCACCACCCTGGGGTTTACACTGTGTAAGATACAAGCACTTGCTGTATTTTTTAGTCTCTACCAGGGCTTTGTTTTGGTTCTATAGCTTCTATGATGAAAGCTAGGGCCAAGCTTCAGAATACAGTAGATGAGTTTTACAGTTAACAATATGTATATTTATATGAAGCACTCATTATTCGATTAAATGTTTAGTTTATACATGTCTGAAATTATGAACCCCTATTTCAGTCAACAAGTTAGTATATAATTAAAGACTGAGACTATAGCATTTGATATTGGCATGTAGTATGGTATTTGATACAGAAAGAAGAATACCCATTGATGTATTTGCATTATCTCTGTAGTTGTTTCGGGTTTTTTGTCTTTTTGTTGCACATTGAATTCATCCTATAGTGGTCTATAGTACATCACTAAGCTAATAAAGTCAGTTGAGGTAGAATACTGCAGTTACAAGTCAGGAACTTTAATTATTCATGGTCAGTGAACTGCATTATTAATATCTTACAAATCCGGTTCAAGTACATTGGTGCTGCTTGCATGTATGTATGTATGTATATGTCCAAATCATGACTAAAGTATGCATCAGATTGCACCATTTAAAATGTAAAATTGTCAAAGCTCCCTACCGTGGAAGGGGGGACACCCCCCTTCCACACCATCCCCCCCTCAGTCGCTCCTCTCCCTCGCAGTGTCTCACTCCGAACTATCACTCAATGTTGGCAGCCCTGCAGTACATTTTTTTAAGGAAAGAGTTTCATTGTATGTGCAAGTGAATTGGGAAATAGAGTTTGCTAAATTGCTGAAATGCATTGCCAAAAACAGATTAATCTCTTTTGGAAATAAACAAAAACTTGCAGTTTGGACCCATCTTGGCTGGCCCTCGGTTATTTAAAATGAAGCTTCTTCTTTAGCAAATGTGAAACCCATATAGAGGCTGAAGAGGCTGATCAAAAAGATGAGAATGAGAAAACTCAACTAAGAAAAAAAAAACCATCTGAACATATCTACACTCAAATCACTGAGTACGCTACACTATAATATTTAAGCAAGTAACCAATTTACTAATGGGCCTCCAAGTTGCACTGAAACCAAAAAACAAATGAACAATGATCCATTTTCAGTGGAGGTAAGTGCAGGGTCCGCGTGGAGGCTCTGGGTGGTGCAAAAACCGGCTTTCTGGAAGTCCAGAAACAGGCCTGTTTCCGGCTTCCGGTGGGCCTCTAGGGCCAGGAAAGGCTTTTTTCACCCTCCCAGATGCCTGGGGGAGGCCTCTGGACCCTTGGGAGGGCAAAAATGGCCTCTCTGGCCTCTGAAGACCCACCGGAAGCTGGAAACAAGAAGTTCTGGTAGGCCCCGCCCACCATGGCCCTGCCCACCCAGCAACCGGGCAGTGAACCAGTTGCTGGGATTTTTGAATCCCAGCCCTGATTGTGATCTTGGCTTTTTTATACATTGTATGAAATATTTGCTATTGAAACACCACAATGTGCAAGTCTGGCCCTTGAGGTTTGAAATAGTACTGTATGGCTTAACATCATGCGTGATTTATTCAACAAACATTTTTGCTTTTAGCATGGTATAGAAACTCACTCTATTTTTTTCCTCTAGATAGAGACTATAATATAAACATATAGTAACTTGTCTTGTCCAGTTTACTTACTAGATACTGTGGATGGACAACTTCAAGAGCGTACTACTCTACCTCACACCCAACCCAAACCATTTGAGCAGAAATTGTTTTTCTTCTATCACGAAGTGTGATCAGTATTGTTCTGTACGTTCATTTACATTCTTGAAACCCCGCGTTTTGATTGGCCAAAGCATGGGGTAATCCGATTGGTCTAGCGAGCCGCACTGATTGGCCCGCTGAGAATCTCCCGCGATTGGTGGAAACGAATCGCGGGAGATTCAAAGCGGTGCCATTGGCCGCCGCGGCTTGAGAATAAAAAGCCGCTGTTTTTCCTTCGGAGCCAGACCGGTTCCGGGGACCAATAAAAGAGCTGAACTAAGTCACTGACTCCGGGTCTCCTTGCCGCGACGGACACGACAAGTATCAATTATATTCCTGCAGAACAATGTTTTCTAACCCTGTCAATATACACTGCTCAAAAAATAAAAGGAATATTTAAACTACACGATGTAACTCCAAGTCAATCACACTTCTGTGAAATCAAACTGTCCACTTAGGTAGCAACACTGATTGACAATCAATTTCACATGCTGTTGTGCAAATGGAATAGACAACAGGTGGAAAGCATAGGCAGTTAGCAAGACATCCCCAAAAAAGGAGTGGTTCTGCAGGTGGTGACCACAGACCACTTCTCAGTTCCTATGCTTTCTGGCTGATGGTTTGGTCACTGTCAGCCTCAAGATACCTTCCCCTCCTACCTTTCTGCTATTGTTTCATTATTTCTCTCGGCTGTCATGGCAACGGTGGGAGGGGGGATTTTATATGGGAAGAAAGCTGGAGGTGTTTGCATTCCTTGCTGGGCTAGCAAGGGGAGGGGGGATTCTTGTCTTTAACTTTCCGTTTCTTGACTATCTTCTTCCTCTTTTGCGCAACTGCGAACTTTTATCAAAATATGTCAAGGTCATTTGACAAGACGCCTCATCACCATCTGGAGATGACCACATGAGCTGTTTCAAAAGTTTTAATTGGAAGAATCATTTGAACTTTGGGGGGTGGGAGCAAACCTATTTCTTTGTATGTGCATTCTACCCGCCAATTTCTCAGTTTCGGAATTGCTTTGTAGCTACCACTTTATTTCCCAGTAAAAGGATAACTTTGCTCTACACCATGGAGTCTGAGTATTTCTTTCTTGGGATCTAGAAGGAGCGCAGCCTGACAGTCACTTTTGAATGCTGGCGGTGCTTTCACTCTAGTGGTAGCATGAGACGGAGTCTACAACCCACACAAGTGGCTCAGGTAGCGCAGCTCATCCAGGATGGCACATCAATGCGAGCTGTGGCAAGAAGGTTTGCTGTGTCTGTCAGCATAGTGTCCAGAGCATGGCAACAACCCAGCATCAGGACCTCCACCTTTGTGCAAGGCGGGACAGGAGGAGCACTGCCAGAGCCCTGCAAAATGACCTCCAGCAGGCCACAAATGTGCATGTGTATGCTCAAATGGTCAGAAACAGACTCCATGAGGGTGGTATGAGAGCCCGTCATCCACAGGTAGGGGTTGTGCTTACAGCCCAACACCGTGCAGGATGTTTGCCAGAGAATACCAAGATTGGCAAATTCGCTACTGGCGCCCTGTGATCTTCACAGATGAATGCAGGTTCACACTGAGCACATGTGACAGACGTGACAGGGTCTGGAGACACCATGGAGAACGTTCTGCTGCCTGCAACATCCTCCAGCATGACCGGTTTGGTGTGGGTCAGTAATGGTATGGGATGGCATTTCTTTAGGGAGCCGCACAGCCTTCCATGTGCTCACCAGAGGTAGCCTGACTGCCATTAGGTACCGAGATGAGATCCTCAGACCCCTTGTGAGACCATATGCTGGTGCGGTTGGCCCTGGGTTCCTCCTAATGCACGACAATGCTAGACCTCATGTGGCTGGAGTGTGTCAGCAGTTCCTGCAAAACATTGATGCATTCAGTTCCTGAAGGCATTGATGCTATGGACTGGCCCGCCCGTTCCCCAGACCTGAATCCAATTGAGCACATCTGGGACGTCATATCTCGCTCCATCCACCAATGCCACGTTGCACCACAGATTGTCCAGAAGTTGGGGGGTGCTTTAGTCCAGGTGTGGGAGGAGACCCCTCAGGAGACCATCCGGCACCTCATCAGGAACATGCCCAGGCATTGTAGGGAGGTCATACAGGCATGTGGAGGCCACACACACTACTGAGCCTCATTTTGACTTGTTTTAAGGACATTACATCAAAGTTGGATCAGCATGTAGTATTTTTTTCCACTTTAATTTTGATTGTAACTCCAAATCCATGGGTTGCTAAGTTTGATTTCCATTGATAATTTTTGTGAGATTTTGTTGTCAGCACATTCAACTATGTAATGAACAAAGTATTTAGTAAGAATGTTTCATTCATTCAGATCTAGGGTGTCTTATTTTTGTGTTCCCTTTATTTTTTTGAACAGTATATAATATGAAACGCTATTGTAGAAGAACAGGGGAAATTCAACTTTAAATGAATGTGGTTTAAAGATACTGCTTTAAAATAATGCCATGTTTACCCTGGCAAGGGAATATCTGAGGCTGAATTCCTTGGTTTTCCTCAAATTTAGGAACCTGCCAGTTCCATCTCACCCAGTTCAAATACTCACATGCTTACTTTTAAAATTCCTTTCAAGAAACTCTGCAATTTCCAACATTTACCAAAGCAATAAAAAGGCAGCTACCAACACAGTTTAGTAAAACTCCTGTACAGTCTTGAGAGAGACCAGTTTTCATATGTATAACTTTCACCCAGGAAAGGGGTTACTCGTGCTTCCAGATATTATGAACTCCTAGAATTATATGTAATTATCCATATTGATGGTAGGAGATGGAGTTGAAAACTAGGCTTTATATCCCTTGCTTCAGAAATACAGTTTTCCCTGCCTCAATCACATGATTTATATAAAATCTGGCTGCTTCAAGAATAGCACTCTCTGGAAATACCCAGGCTAGTTTTAAGGACAAATAATGCCAAGGCTAAAAGATAGTGTTTGCCATAAAAATTCTTCCCATAGGTTATTTGAAAGTCACTGGAATCTTCCAACAAAGGGACTTGATATAAATGCCTTCTTTCTCTAAACAGTCCTTCTCTGCAAAAACATTCTGTTGACACTATTATTCGTTGGTTTGTAACATTTATTGGCTGCCCATCTTACCTCAAGCTCTGGGTGGCTTACAATCATAAAAGATAAAAACTGTATAAACTAAAAGACAGGAAAGTTTTTTGCAAAAGATTCAACATAATTTCTTTGCCACCAATTCTGAAAATGTATGTACATGATTCAGCATCCTAAATATCATAAGAGTTGAGCATAAAGAAGAAACCTAACATTTAAGGACAAAAAGATATCCAAGTTCAAATATTTGATGGATTTGGAAGAAACCTAAAAAGACTCTGAATATCTAGTAGATAGATAAACAAAGTCAGGTTGGTAGAGGTTGAATTACATTTTGCTGCACTTCAAAAGTTGCTTGGAAGCCTATCCCAGCTTCTTCTCCTTCTCAAACATGTTCTATGCATTCAGCAGAGACTTGCTCCCTAGTAAGTGTACACATAGGACTATAACCTAAGCATTTAATGATAACCATCCCAGACTGGGGCTTTGTAAAAAAGCAAAACAAAAACAGGAAAATATGCTCTCAGTTATTCCTCTGGTTGTTCTCCACCCTTCCAAACAAGTCATTTTGTTTTATTTATTTTCTAGTCTCCCCTCTCCCTCCTGTATTTTATCTCTGACCAAATTCAGGGCAGCAGAGATGAAATACCACAAAGTTGCTCAGTCCTTGGAAAACATCAGGACTTGGGTGTTTGTGCAAGAAGAAATAAAATGGTGACAAAATATTTCACAGGCAACCAGCCAAATATATACAGCATGTCCTTTGTTTTCACTGAATCATTCCAGTTATTGACCCCAATCTAGAAGTGTTCTTCCCTGGTGGCACTTTTCCAATGTGGCCAAACTGCCTTTCACATTCCAAAATTGTCTTTTGCAGACACCAAAAATCAGCCTTATTAAAAGTTGATCTTTCCACTTCTGCATTCAGGCAATTATGTTGACTGCCACAATTCACTTTTACAACTAGCAATCATTAATGACTGGCAGCTTTGAATGACTGGCTGCTATGACCTCTTAATACTATCTGCAGGGATGTCATTGCAAACCCTGACAAGTAAAAACCGAAAAGGGGCTTTTACAAATATTGGTAAAAATGAGGGGTGGAAAAATTGTCCCACCAATTAGGGAGGAAGAATTTATATAAGATCTGCCGTTCTCGGTTCTCCAAGTTTCTAAAGAATCTTTTCTGGTTCTTGGGTAGCCAAATCTTTCTTACACTGATTACGTTACCTTGTTTGGGGAATGAAATATCTGCAAGAAAACAACCAAACTGTTCAAAGAGCACCAAGTACACCCTCCCAACTCAAATCTTTTTTTCCATTTCCCCTTTCTTCTGCTTTGTTTGTAAGTTCTTAGCAATGCAAGGGACTTTCTTGAGAGGCTTCCGCAATAAACAAACAGCTCCAGTTTGGATTCATTGTACAAACATGCATAATGCTGGAAATAGAAGTATTGTTTGTCTGTTGATTATTTCACCATATCATCAATATTTTATTTTTGAAAGATATATCCCAACTGCCCTGGGAAACTTTAAGACCACCAGTCATAGTCCAATGCTGACTTTATGTTTGATCATTGATTATCTTCCACCAACTGAGGCTGGTAGGATTTGACATCCCAAAAAAACAGGTGAGGTCCAACATTTATGGCTCTCAAAATTCTTTTCACTTTGGACAAGAAAAAAGTTAAATTGTTTTCATTTGAGTCTGGCTCTTTGAAATTTTATGGAGGCATCCAGGCCATTTTCTTAGCATGACACAAAAAATGGTTTAGCCCTGCCTTCTTAATCTAATGCAGGGGTGTCAAACTCATGTCATGGCGGCATTCAATCTCCCATGATAGCTCACTGGATGATTTTGGGCCAATTCTTCATTCAGGGATGTTGTAGAATTGTCCTATTTCACAGGAATGTTGTGGGGACAATGGGAGGAGTGAGAACTATGTGCACCACCTTGAACAAAAGTTAAGACATGCATCTAATAATTATAATGAATAACAGCCTTGTCTCTTCATTTGAAAAAACAGAAGGGACTAGTAAAATATACAGATCCCTGCAGGTTTTTCAAACTATTTGCAATTTAAAAAGAAAAACAACAACCAAGCACAGATTTTTGTGAGAAGCCCTGGCCTGGGGAAAGAACCTGTCAGATGCTTCCCTCTGAGACAGACAACAGTTTTTCCAGTAAAAAGGCAGAAAAATGGGTAACAGGGGAAGTGGGGGAGAGCAAAAGAGAGAAAACAAAGGAGGTGGGAAAGGAGGGCCATGTGTCACTGCTTACCTCAGAGCCCAAATTAGAAGCTGGGTAAAAATATAAAATCACAGCAGGAAATAATGTGTTTCTTAATATAGCAACCTCAAATGGGAGCAAGAATGAGAAGAGGGCGGCCTCCAAGGGTTGCTACTCGGTTCCACCCCTCCCTGGCAGGCTGATTAATATATCTGCACTATGGGTGTTTATGTAACAAAGAGCCCCAAAGGCCAAGCCTGCATCTGAAGGATCCCTGCAGGGGTCTGCAAGTTTTGCCTTTCACCCCCTAGGGTATTAAGTGGGAGGACATACATTCACAACTTCCTCTCTAGGAAGACAAGTCCTGTTGCAGCAAGATGCACCAAATTGTTTCTCCTTGAAAACTTGCCTTTTCTATTCTCCATTTTGGCCTCAAACTGCTGCCCTCCTATTTTGTCACATCTACGAAGAGCCTTCAGCTCTTAGAGCAATGTTGTGCTATGCAGCCCATCTTTTGAGTCAAAGAGGCCATATGCAAAGGCAAATTATACTTTTATCATCATGAAAGTAGCTTGATCTTTTTTCAGTTTTATTAAGTTCTGAAAGGGTTAGGATTGCATATGCTGCCATATGAGAATTCCTTTTTGTTTCACATCATGTTCTTTAAACAAAGCCTAGAATGATATGTAACCTGGAATGGAGGCTGCCATGTTATATCTTGATTCACACAGCTTCCTCAAAAATCAGTGTGAATCAGCAAGTATTCCTTTATATGCAGAAAGATTTTACAAATTTCACAAATACTTGGTTCAAGTGAATTTCCTTACTTTCTCCTGTAAACCCTGCTTTGACAAAAGTATGAACTTTCATCTTTTTTTTTTTTTTTTGCAAGTTACTTTATTGCATCTCCCAAAAAGATGGAATATGTTCTACGTAACCTTGAATCTGGGGGGAAATTCTGCCTTTAAGATTTTTGAACCATCTTACCACGTTAATATTCTTGTAAAATTCACCAATAATTTATATTATGTTTCTATCCAAATACAACCCAATGTGGAAGAATTTCCTACCTAAGCTTTATATGGTTCAGCCAATTAAACATGCAAGAAGTAAAACAAAAAACAAAAATGAAAACATTAAATATCTGGATCTGTTTAGGGGCCTATGTAGTTTACAACTGTTTCTGTAGACACATGTCATTTGTTTATGAAAGTACATTCATAGGATTTCAAATATTTTTCAAAAATGGAGAAGAAGGGAGAAGATGTGGAAGGAGCATCTCATTCCAGCTGTAATTTTCTGACTTGCATATCTGGAGAAAACAAGCATGCTTTTTTGGCAATAACAGAGAGCATATATCCTCTTTGCCATCTGGAAGATGAGATTTTATTTCTCTACTCTTGTCACTGCCAGCACCATCATTAGATCTTTACAGGAAGAGAGACAGATGGAAAACGAAGAGATGGGGCTTAAGTACACAGCACTGCCAGATAGATCTCTTCAATTCTATTCAGAGAACTCTGTGTCAGATAGTTCACAGGCAGCCTGATCCTTGACAGATTACTCAGTGCTGCTTTCTTCCTCCCGCCCTCTTGTTGCTCTAACTAACTGGCATTCAGAGATGGGGGTGAGATCAGCTATCCTGACAAGAAGAACAGAGTGACTTTGAACTTCCTGAGTATTTATTGCTGCATGTGATACAATCATAAAAACACTCTGTGAATGAGTTTTCCTTTCCCTTTCCTGTACCCTTTCCTTCTGCGTCAAGACTTTTTAAATTGTAAGTAGGAGCGGTAAGAGCTTTCAGGCTGGAATGCTTTATATACATAAATCACCAAGGGAACAGGCAAGAAGCAGGAGCCACTGATTTCTATAGTACTTACAATATTACTGCATCATTCAAATAATGTTTTATAAGACAGATAACTGCTTATTATAAATCACAGTTAATTCCAAATCTTTTTATCTAGTATCTTGCAAAATCACTATATCTGTGCTGTTCTTAAATCTATTCACTTATTAGCTTTAAAGCACTTTAAACTATTAACACACTTTGGTGGGTCAGAAGTGTCATTGTAGGAGATGGTATGGCATATTCTGCTAGTTTCAAATTAAATATTTGCTTCTTACTTGCTTTGCTGTCCCTCTTATTCATATTTGTAACAAAAAGGTCTCAAGCTATTCAATACCTGTTATCTAGAGGAAGACAAACTAATGCTTTTGCTAGGAGAGTGTATGGGCTGAGTCTTTCATGGTATTCCTTCTTTTAGCCTGGCAGTTCAAAAGCCTAGGATAATCACTATAAAGAGGCAATTGTACAGCACAGATGATTGTGTTAGTTGTACAGTTTGGTCTGTATAGCCTCCTGAAATAGCCTATGGCTACATGCCTAAAATAGCCTCAACCTGAAACAATTTACCCTGGTCACAGTGTTCCTTTGAGGACAAACTCATTTAGAAAATAAACTCTCCTGGAGATGGAAGAATTTATTAAAAAGAGGGGCCTTTATTAAAAAAAAAAAAAAGACTAGCAGAAGGGGAAAAAATGAATTACTGAGTACTGCATGCCAGATATGTTCACTACTGTAGGTTGTCTTTTGCCTAGAGAAGATTTAAATCACCACCATGTCTTGATAGGACTCTACCAATCTACAGGAAGAGAGAAAGGAAAGGGGATGTGGATCCATCCCAATGGGTTTGTCCTGCTCATAGACTTCAGCTGAGAATGAATAGCATCTTTTCTGCATTTTGTATCACAGCTGAAGCAGTTGCGTCTTGCTTCACGGCAATGACTCAGCCTTTGTGAGTCATGGGCTATATCTCTGCCACAGAGGATTGTTCCCAATCTGGAAATGAGAATGCAGCAATTACAGTTTGTCCCAGGAATTACAGATGCTAAAAGTCCTAAACTAAAGAGAAGCAAGGGAACTGGAACTCTGCTGCCTGTTACTCTTTTCCAGGAATTTACGAGCAGAAATGCGAGGCCACATGTTTATTTAAGTAGGCTAAAATTAACTCCTACTTTTTTTTAAGATGGCATGATGAAAATTTCTCAGGAAAGAGGGATAGGATCTGGCCTGGTTCCATCTTTTATGGATAGGAATGGAAATTTGATTGTGATGCCAAGAAAGCTTTTCTTCCTCCTTTCCATAATAGCACTAACAGAAATACATCTATTCAAAATAGCAAGAAAGAAGCTTTTTGTAAGTGAATTCGTTGCGATTTACTTCCAAGTAATGCACATAGGTTTACCTCCTCTTGAAGGATTTTTGAAATAAATAAGTGTTGAGATACTTATGCACTGCTGATCATTGAGATACTGTAAATTTGAGTAAGTCAATTTGTTAAGTACTTGGACATGGGTTGGAGTAAATGGAGACAGTCTTTGAATGTGAACTTTCAGCTCTTTATTGCATAGTGACTTCTCAAAACAACAACAGTGAACACTGCCTTATATAGGCAACCCTTGTGAGAATTGTCCAATAGCGAGCTATGAACGCTAGCACTTTAAACCAATGATAATCCTCTGTTAAGGGCCAATCGGATTCCTAAGAACTAACCAATCCGATCTGGCCGCCTAACAGCCAATCAGAAGTGCAGGGCCAGAACCCTGCACTTTACCTCAAGCTTATACTTTATTAACTATGGTACATACACAACACCCCTTCCCCCTGGCTTCTTAATTACGGTGTAGTTATATAGTCCTTTAAATAGGACGGTTGTCTTTTAAGTCTTTTGGATTTTCGTTGGACTGGTTGATTGCAATCCTGTTGAGGTAGATTGTTGTTTGGCAGTGGCTCTGCTTCTTGCTCAGGTGCAATTTCTTGTGGTGCAAACAATTCTCCTTCCTGCTCCATTTCCTGAGTCTCACTTGATTCGTTGCTCCCTTTGAGCAGGTTCCCTGGAACGTCATCTTCTTCTGTACCTCCCCCCCCCCTCGGTTTGGTCATGGGGAAGTTGTTGACTGGCTGTTGTGAGTCATGACTGTAATTGGTCGATATGCCGTTTCCACAGTCTATTGTCACAGCATTTCACTACATAGGATTTGGGGCCGGTCACTCGCACTACCGTTGCCTCTATCCATAACGGATCGCCCGATAAGTTTCGTGTGTAAACGTGGTCTCCTACCTGGAAAGTGCAATAGCGGCCACTGGATCCTATTGGCTTTTCTGGTTCGCAAGCAGGGTGCAACCGGTCGAGGTGGGAACGGAGTCTTCGTCCCATCAGTAGTTCCGCGGGAGTTCTGCCGGTGACGCTATGTGGAGTTATGTGTTGCAAAAAGAGGATCTGGTTGACTTTGTCATCGATATTGTCATAGTCCATTTTTTTGCAAAGTCTTTTTAATAAATTGGACCATGCGTTCTGCTCGGCCATTGGTCGCAGGGTGCGCAGGCGAGGTGAGCGCATGGCGGATGCCGCAGTCAGCAAGGTACTGCTTGAACATTAGTGCCATAAACTGTGGCCCGTTATCGGACACCAGGATGTCAGGCAATCCGTGGGTTACAAAGAATCTATTTAGGATCTTAATCACTGCCTCAGAAGTTGTGGCCATCATACGATGAATTTCTAACCAATTGGAGTAGGCGTCGACTGTCAGCAGGAAGGTATATCCTTTGGTTGGCCCCGCGAATTCCAGGTGGATTCTGGACCAGGGTCCATGTGGCGTTTCCCATTCAGTAGGCATGGCTTTTGGTGGGGCGTTGCTGGCTTGTTGGCAATTGGTACACGCTTTGACCCACTGCTCGATTTGCCGGTCCATGCCCGGCCACCATGCGTAGCTTCGTGCAAGTGCTTTCATCCACACAATGCCTGGGTGGCCCTCGTGCAGAATTTGTAGCAGCGTCTTCCGGAGTCGTTCTGTGACAACGACTCTATCGCCCCAGATGACACAGCCTTTTTGGGAAAAAAGTTCAGTCTGTCTTGCTTTAAACGGTGCGAAGTCATCTGGGACTTGGTCCAATGGCCATCCGCGTTCTACCCAGCCTAGGACTCGAGCTAGGGTGTGGTCTCGTTTGGTTTCTCTCGCGATGTCTCGGGCGGTCATAGGCAGCGAGTTGAGTGTTTCGATCTGCAACGTGGTTGCCGTTGGTGCCAGATCGTCGAGAGTCTCTGGAAGCGGTGCTCAGCTTAATGCGTCGGCATGGGGAATGGTTTTCCCCGGGCGATATTGCAGGCGATAATTATAAGCAGCTAGAAATTCTGACCATCGGGTCATTCTAGGGGATAATATGTAGGGGGTTGGCTTGTCCCCGGCTATTATCCCTAGCAACGGTTTGTGGTCAGTTATAATGGTAAATGTCCTTCCATACACATATTCATGAAATTTCTTTACAGCTGAAACGATTGCGAGAGCTTCTTTATCAATTTGTCCACAGTTCCGCTCTGCTTGTGAAAGAGTCTTCGAAAAGTATGCAACAGGGGCTTCGTTCCCATTAGGCAGTACATGACTCAAAATGGTGCCCACCCTGAAGGGCGAGGCATCGCAGGTTATAACTAATGGTAAAGTCTCGTTATACTGCATAAGTACAGAGTCAGATGTGAGCAATTTTTTAACATTCTGGAACGCTTGTTCTTCCCGGTAACCCCATACCCACAATGCTTTATTATCTAATAACCGATGTAACGGTTCAGCAACAGTCGCCTTATGCGGTAAAAATACATTATAGAAATTAATGAGGCCTAAGAATGCCTGGAGATCGGCCTTGTTATGTGGCCTGGGAGCATTTTTTATCGCCTTTAATTTACTTTCGGTAGGGTGAATGCCCTGGCTATCAATCTGATACCCTAGAAACTCAACACTGTCAGTATATAAGTGACATTTATTTTTTTTCACCTTAAGTCCTGCCTCTTGGAATTTTTTAAGAACACATTTCAAACGATCCTGCAAGATTTTTTTGGTAGGGGCTGCAATTAATACGTCATCAAAATACGGAACCACGCCCTTGATTCCCTGTAACAACCTTTCCATGAGGCTTTGGAATATCCCTGGGGCTACACTAACCCCAAATTGCAATCGAGTACATTTAAAAGCACCTCCGTGCGTTACAATTGTTTGGGCTTGGGCAGTCTTTTCATCCACTGGTAGTTGTTGATAAGCTTGAGCTAAATCTAATTTAGCGAAAACCTTTCTGCCCCCCAAGGAATGGAGGAGGTGCTGCACCACCGGAACTGGATACGCATTCTGCTGTAGGGCGTGGTTTAAAGTGGCCTGGTAGTCCCCACAAATTCGGATTGACCCGTCTGGCTTAATGGGTGTTACAATAGGGGTTTCCCATGGAGAGTGATCGATGGGCTTCAACACCCCTTGAGCAATTAGCTTGTCGAGTTGTTCGTCGATCTTAGCTTTAAGAGCGAATGGAACTCGACGGGGCTTCAAGCGAATTGGGGCTACCTTTGGATCTAGACTAAATGAAATTGGGGTCCCTTTATACTCGCCTAAACGGTCCGTGAAGACGTCGCTGAACTCAGAAACAAGGTCTTCCTCCCACTCACAACCACCGACCCAGTTCACGCCGGCCACTTCGATGCCAAGTGGCGCGAACCACTGGAGGCCTAACAGACTAGGCCTATCTCTATCGATGATCGTTAGAGGTAAGTACGCTGTATGCTTTTTGAAGGAGACTCGGACTCGGCAGGACCCGACCACGGGGATTCGATTTCCTTGGTAGTCCTTGAGGATGAGGCGTTGAAATTGGAGGTCTTGGCATTGGATTGTGGGGATAAGTTGCTTGAGTGTCTTCCAAGACACCATCGAGAGGGACGATCCCGAGTCGACCTCCATGTGGCAAAGCTGGTTCTCGATGGCTACCATGACTCGAATTTTCTTAGTGTCCAAAACTGAGGCGTGACCTATAGTGATAGTATGGTGAGCCTCTTCTTTTTGCAAAGCTCGATTTCTGTAGGAGTGGTTTACTAGTTCTCGCCTTACAGGACGGTTTCCTGTCGATTGGCAATAGTTGGCCCTTTTTGAGGCCTGGCTGGGTCCTGGTAAGCTGCGGCAGACCCGGCTGATGTGGCCTCATTTCCCGCACTCATGGCAGAGTGCGTCGCGGAATTTGCATTCGGCTCTGGCATGGTTTGCTCCACAGCCAGCGCAAGGGTGTAAGGGCTTAGGGCGAGGGTCCCGGTCGGACCGCAGTCAATGGACCCATTCTTCGTCGCTGTCTGACGACGAAGAGAGGTCCTCGTGGGTGTGTTGTTGCAAGTGGTCCTTCTGAGTTGGGTGAGATTTCGCCAGTCGGTTGTGTTGCCGGAGTGCGGCTTCGCCGTAATTGTGCAGCCAACTTTTTGGTCGCCTCCGCAGCCGTGGCTTCGGCGATGGCGTCAGCAAGGCTGATGTCGCCTTTCGCCATCAGCTTGCTTTGCACGCCTAGTGCGTCTAATCCCAGAATTACTCGATCTCTTAGTGCTTCTTCTAAATCGGCGAACCCGCAGAGGCCCCCTAAATTCCAGAGGTCCGCCACAAAATCGGCCACGTTCTCTCCTTTTCGCTGGTTTCTCTGATAAAACTCGTGGCGTCTCACGAGTGTAGGCACGGTTGGCGCGTAATGGTCTCTCAGGATGGGTTCGAGGTCGTCCCAGCTCATGGCTTTCACTTCTCGAGGTTTGGCGAGTGCTTTAGCCATTTTAAATACAGCTGGGCCGCAATGCATCAGGAACAGTGCCCGCTTCTTTGCTGGTGTGGCGTCCTTCAAATTATTCGTCTCAAGAAACATTTGGAAGCGATCCATGTAGGATTCCCAATCCTCTTGGTTTGGATCGAATGGAGCGGGTGGTACGATGCCGCCGGACATAGTTCCGTTGTTGGCGTCGTCTTATCACGTGCTCGGTATTGCTTCCTGGCTTCTTAGGTTCAGACGTCTCCAAATCCCACCTTCATCGCCAGTGTTAAGTACTTGGACATGGGTTGGAGTAAATGGAGACAGTCTTTGAATGTGAACTTTCAGCTCTTTATTGCATAGTGACTTCTCAAAACAACAACAGTGAACTCTGCCTTATATAGGCAACCCTTGTGAGAATTGTCCAATAGCGAGCTATGAACGCTAGCTCTTTAAACCAATGATAATCCTCTGTTAAGGGCCAATCGGATTCCTAAGAACTAACCAATCCGATCTGGCCGCCTAACAGCCAATCAGAAGTGCAGGGCCAGAACCCTGCACTTTACCTCAAGCTCATACTTTATTAACTGTGGTACATACACAACACAATTGATCTGAAATCAGCAGCATTGATTTCAAGGCAAAAGGAAAATGCCTTTATTTAGATGATTTAGATTTAATTAAATCTCATTGGGCTGGCACTTTGCATAAAGCAGTAACTTAGCTACCATAATTTGTTGAATTAAACTACAACTGAAAGAGACAGAAATTTTGTGTATGGAGACCTTACTGGTTTCATACATGCAATCTCTGCCCTGGGCCTGAGACAACTCACCAGGGCCATCTCACCACAGAACAAGAGTTACACTTATATTGAAGAAATAATGGAATAGAATAATTAAAGAATGGATGCCAAAGGAGGGGAAAAATGAAATGAGAATGACAAAAATTGAAATATTTTAAAAATTATTTTAAATATTTAAATTGAATTGTCCCATGGAGAGTTGTCCTGCAGTGAGTTGTCCCATTCTGCTCTGCCCTGTTGACTTCCTTTCCCATGTTTGGCACATAGAAATCTGTTGTCAGATTGTCTTTATCTTTGTCTTCCTAGGGAATGACAGAGTTTCATCCATGAAGGCAGAGGATGAATTTGGTACAATGACAAAAAAAGCAATTCAAAATATGACTACTAAGAAATCCAATTGTTTGTGACAGCTTTGACAATGGTATGAAAGATATATTTTTGTTCTAAGCAGCCATTAGATGTCCAGATCTGCAGAGGCTTCCAAATGAGGTCAAAAACGTTTGTAATTTCTAAGTAAGATGACCAACCTCTTAGATATGGATTACGGGAATTGTAGTCCAACAGAAGTGGAGGAACACATTGGTACACCTCCTACCCACACCTGCCTTTAATCAAACAGGCTATTCACATTTTTCAAGATCAAACACTCTGCAGCACTTAATTTTAAAAGAGTGTGCCTGTGAGAACTTAAGCACTCTGTGAAAATTATTATTGGTTTCCGCTCCAGCTGGTCAGAAGGAAGCTTCCACTTATCTAGAGCCAACTTGAAACCTATAGCACAGTGAGCTGAGAAATGCAAAAAAAAAAATTGTTTTCAAGCATGTGATCTTCAAAATTGCCTTCTGTGTAATATTTCTGTTGCAAGCATGGTATGCCCCATATTAAACATGTCTTTTTTTCCTATTTTGCAAACTTCCCCTCTCACATAGATTTGGCTTATCCACCTGCTCATAACAACGTTTTCTCATGTTTGTTTTGCATGTTTTCCCACAAGTAACATCACCTAGGTCCATGGAAGCCTATGCCTGTAATGTGGCCCATTCTAGGAAAATTCCTGAACACAAAATGAAAGAATGGATGCAATCCTGCCAGCAAAAGGTTTCCATTCTTGTAATAGAATTTCCTCCAGGTGTCCTTATCAGTACTACCACAAGTATGTATGTTTGTTAACATCCTTTTTTTCTTCCTTACTGAAAATCAGCTGTTCAAACTAATTCTGACAATCAGATGTGAAACTGATATATCAGTCAACATGCCTGCCTGTGCATTCCCTTGGCTGACCCTAGCACAAGAACAGGGGTTTAGTTCTATGAAGAAGTATTAATTTTATAGAGATAACCCTGAGAAATACACAGGACTTGTACTTCAGTAATAAAGGTGGATAGGCAGCAAATTCTACAAATAATGTATTCAAGAAATAAATATTAAACATATTGACGCATTCAGTTTCTTATCAGTCATCTGCATACACCAGCCTTTTCCTATTTAAAGCTATCCATATTAATTCCCTTCCCCTTTAGCTGTTAGTTTTTTTAATCCCTCACCTGACTCTACTACTAAAATTAACTAGACTATATTAAAATATAACTTTCTGATATGAATATAACTTGGGTTATCTAGGTAAGCCCATCAGCTTTGATACATTAGCAGAAGAGAAGTAAATGGAAGCTCAAGGGCACAATGTTAATTCTTACCTTACTAAACCATATACTTCATCTGTACATTTCATATTTGCACAGCTAGCATTCATAGTCAATCATCACATCTCAGCCATACATACAGACTTCAAATCTTGGCATTTGATGCTTGGTACAGGAATTTTTGGTTATAGTTCTGTACACAAAGCTGAACATACGTCAACAGAAGTACCCTACAGGTTTAACAAGAAGATATTTGCAGACCAAGAGTGGGTTCATATATCACATTAAGCCATAATTTTGATTTGCTTTAGGGTGTTGTATGAATCCAGCTGTTGTGATTTGTAAAACATGGGTTAAATGGGAGGTGTAAAAGCTTAAATAGAGTCTTCCTGGATATGAAGGCTCTAAAGATGCTGTTCAAATTGGAATGAGAGCTCTCTTGTCTCACCTGCTGGGATGAGGAACAGGCAACCAAGGATGGGAAGATAAGATAAAAACTCTTGTTTTTCAACATGTAGCATGGATCATGTTTTATGGATTAAAAGATGGAATATTAAACCACCTGTTTGATTTCAGCACAAGAGTTCACCAGATTGTCCCATAACTGTTGTATCATATCTGCTAATTTGCCAGAGAATATTAATGAACAAAGGCACTGGAACCATATAGGTTCCCCTCACCAAAAAAACAAACCCATTTCCTCTTTTTCAGCTGCAGTTTCAACATACCCAAAGTTTCCTGTTTTCCATTTTGTTCCCAGGAGTTCCTGGAACCGGCTATTAGAGATTAATGAAATCCCATAATAACCCAAGGGCTTGCAAATTCTCCCTCCCACACCCATTTCTTCACTTCCATCATGTGAGCAAACAAAAGATTGCCTTCTTCCTTGATGTGAGTCACTGGTGTGACATCAGTCCCAGTTTGTTCAATAATCAACCAAACTGGAAATGTTTCTGTTTTCCTCTATGGTCTTATTTACCTAGGTATGCCTTTGTTCCTCTAACTTGTTGTTAAGAGGTCAGTATTTATCTTAAGGTGTATTTTTAAAAATCTGCTTGCTTTGAAGGATGGTTTTACTTGCTGAAAAGTGTCTTTCCCTCCCTACTTCTTGTGTCCCTCCTGGACACTCTGCAACACATCCTAATCACAACCCTGCTGTGAAACGGCCTGCCTTGCTTGATGACAGCAACGGCAGCATGCCCTTAATCTGTTCCCATCTGTTACACACTGACATTTCAGCACCAACATCAAGAGCAGCCAACATTTTGTTGCCTCAGCTAAAAATAGCAGCCCTCTCCTTCCAACAACTCACCACAAATGATTAATTACTTATTAATAAGATGGAAATACCTAATCTGGGGCAGTAACTAGGCGGGAGAGGACCTGAAGCATTAGAAAATACCTAGAACTATTCTGCTAAGCTTTAAGAATCCCTCAGTTCTTACTCAACTCGATGAAAGATTTGATTTAAACATTACTTCAGAGTGGAAAAGAATTTCAGAGTTCTCACTGGTGAAGTGGGAGTTCTGGTATTTATTATCAGGTGGAGAAGAAATGTTTGGACTGACTTTTCTTTTGCTGTACAACCAGGTTTTCAGACTCCCTGGCTTCTCACACTTTAATTCACCCCAACATCTTTTTCCACTCAGCCTTCTCAGAAGCTCTATTTCCCGTTAAGGGGCAGCCCTGCTCTTGGAAAATATTAGAGTTTGTTTTTCCTTTCCCTGGAAGTGGGAATTATTCAATTTCACTGCCTAAAAACCAGATGGAAATTCTCAGAAGGCCAGTGGTTCCCAGCTCAAATCATACTTCAACGTTACCAAGTATCAAGAAATATGGGTTGTGTTGTGAATTAATAAAAGTGCTTGAATAAAGTTTGTTGAAACCTTAAAGCAAAATGCAGGGTTCTGGCCCTGCACTTCTGATTGGCCGATAATAGCAATATCGGATTGGTCCATTCAGGAGAATCTGATTGGCTATTAATGAGCCCTTCTCATTGGTTAAAAAGAGCTAACGTTCCTGTGTTTTCATTGGCTAAATACCCAAGAGCTTGCCTATATAAAGGGCGCTGTTGAGACCATTCTGGGAGCTGTTGCACCATGTTAAATAAAGAGTTGAAGTTCACTGTTCGTCGACTCGTCTCCGTTTCTTGCGCCACACATCGAACATAGCACTGGTGACGAGGATGGGATGCGGAGATGTCAGAGCTGACTGAACACTACAAAAAGCAATAACAGAGCACGTGGCTGAAACGCACCAACAGCAGAATCATGTCCGGCAGCGTCATACCACCCGCTCCATTCGACCCAGCACAAGACTGGGACTCATATATGGATCGCTTCCAGATATTTCTGGAGACCAACAATTTGAAGGATGCCACTACCGGAAAGAAACAGGCGATATTCCTTACTCATTGCGGGCCAATCGTGTTAAGCCTGTGTTCCCCAACCAGGGTTAAGGAGACAAGCTAAACAGAATGTGCAGCGTTGGTCAGATAGGCACACAGATAAATGAGTGAGATAAGTTTGTATGTTTATTAACATACAGTAAAAATAACAGATACGCTTGTGCTATCAAAAATATAGTTTATTCCATTTATAGCATAGTCAAAATAACAGTCCATTAGTCATGTATCATTTAGTCAGTCCATTCAAGGATATTCAGTTAGCAAAGTCCGTGTAGAATATCCTATGTCAGTTCACTTACAAATCAGTCCTTTGTCTCTCTCCCGTTCGAGTAACGCAGTCTTGAGTCCATGCAGTAATTAGGGATCATCAAAGCCAGAGAGAGAGCAAGCTGTCGTCTTGCTTCTTTTAAAGTGCTTTCACAACCACTCCCCTAATTACATTCCCACAGTTAAAGTTGCAGACACTTTAACTAATAAACTATGATAACATATTTATTATTTTACCTAAACCAGTTAGGGTAAACGATGTTATCCCTAACAAACCGTATTCAAGATGGCCAAAGCACTAGCGAAACCGGAAGAAGTGAAGTCCATGGACTGGGACGTCCTCGAACCCCTGCTAAGGGCCCACTATGCACCAACTGTACCAAAGCTCGTGAGAAGGCATGAATTTTACCAGAGAGATCAGCGGAAGGGCGAAAGTGTTGCAGATTTCATAGCGGATCTCCGGAATCTAGGAGGCCTATGTGGGTTTGCCGACCTTGAAGAAGCCCTGAGAGACAGAATAGTTCTGGGATTAGATTCACCAGGCGTGCAGAGTAAGCTGATGGCGAAAGGCGACATCAGCCTTACAGATTCCATCGCTGACGCTACTGCAGCAGAAGCAACCAGGAAGTCGTCTGCTCGAATGTGCCGCACCCATGCTCCACTTCGCCAACTCGCTAGCGAAGTTTCACCTCACTCAGAAGAACTGGCAACGACAGCCCATCACGAGGACCTCGAATTGTCATCAGAAAGCGATGAAGAAGAGGTCAACCGGCTCTGGTCTGAACAAGACCAATGCCAGAAATCGCAGTACCAATGTGCTGGTTGTGGGGCAAACCACCCCTGATCAGACTGCAAATTCCTCGGCGCACTCTGCCATGTGTGCGGGAAAAGAGGCCACATCGGACGGGTCTGTAGAAGCAAGCAAGGACCCAGCCAAACCCCGAGGGGGGCTAACTACCGCCAATCTACAGGTAGCCGTCCTGCAAAACAAGAACCCTTGAACCACCATTGGAACAACCACTCCTACAGAAACAAACCCCTAAACCACTCAGCGAAGCGAGAAGAGGCACACCAAACTATTATGATTGGTCACGCCTCATCACTGGATGCCAAGAAGATCCGGGTGAAGGTGGCCATCAAAAACCAACCTTGTATGATGGAAGTCGATTCAGGATCGTCCCTCTCGATGGTTTCCTGGAAGACCCTCAAGCAACTCATCCCTACCGTCCAGCGACAAGACCTCTGATCCCAAAGAATCATACTCAAAGATTATCAAGGAAATCGAATTCCAGTCGTTGGATCCAGCCAAGTCCGTGTCTCCTTTAAAAATCGTACTGCATCTCTACCCTTGACTGTAGTCGACAGGGATCGGCCTAGCTTGTTAGGCCTCCACTGGTTCGCTCCACTTGGAATTGAAGTAGCCGACATTCACCGAACCACTTGGAATTGAAGTAGCCGACATTCACCGAACCAGCAGCAACGACTGGGAAGAGGCTGTCGTCCAAGAATTCCAGGACGTCTTTGCAGACAAACTAGGCGAGTACAAGGGGACCCCGATATCATTTAACCTCAACCCCGAAATAGCTCCCATCCGCCTTAAGCCTCGTCAAGTCCCATTCGCCCTTAAATCAAAGATTGACGAGCAGCTTGATAAATTAATAGCCCGGGGGGTGTTAGAACCAACCGACCATTCTCCCTGGGAAACCCCAATCATGACACCCATCAAGCCGGATGGATTGTTAAGAATTTGTGGGGACTACCGAGCCACCCTGAATCACGCCCTGCAGCAAAACGCTTACCCGGTACCGGTGGTGCAACACCTTCTCCATTTCCTGGGGGGTGGAAAAGTCTTCGCTAAACTAGATCTAGCCCAGGCATACCAACAACTGCCTGTAGACAGAAAAAAGGCAGAGGCTCAAACGATCATTACGCACCGAGGTGCGTTTAAATGTAACCAACTCCAATTCGGAGTAAGCGTGGCCCCGGGAATCTTTCAAAGTTTGATGGAAAGACTATTACAAGGGATAAAAGGCGTTGTCCCCTATTTTGATAACGTTTTAATTGCTGCTCCAACTCAAGAAATACTAAGGGAGTGCCTGGGGTAGGTTCTTCAGAGATTTAAAGACTCGGGTCTCAAAGTTAAGAAAAACAAGTGTCAACTATGTACTAATCGAGTAGAAATTTTAGGATATTTAATAGATAAACAGGGCATTCACTCCACCGATAGCAAACTTAGGGCAATCAAAAATGCCCCAAGACCCCGAAATAAGGCGGATCTCCAAGCCTTCCTAGGCCTTATCAATTTTTATAATGTCTTCCTGCCTCACAAGGCAACCGTAGCTGAACCCCTACATCGTTTATTAGACAAAAAACCAACCTGGGTTTGGGGGCACCGAGAGGAACAGGCGTTTCGACAAGTAAAAAAGTTATTGACCTCCGACACTGTTTTGATGCAGTATAATGAGACTTTGCCTTTAACTGTTACTTGTGATGCATCACCCTTCGGAGTGGGCGCCATTTTGAGCCATGTTTTACCAAACGGAAGTGAAGCCCCTGTTGCCTATTTTTCAAAAACGCTGTCAAAAGCAGAATGCAATTACAGTCAAATCGATAAGGAAGCTCTTGCTATTGTATCTTCTGTTAAACAATTTCATGAATATATCTATGGGCGGGCTTTCACGATAATAACTGACCACAAACCCTTGCTGGGAATAATAGCGGGAGATAAACCAACCCCTTATATATTATCTCCCAGAATGACCCGCTGATCAGAATTCTTGGCTGCCTATAATTATAAATTGCAACACCACCCGGGGAAAGCCATTCTCCACGCTGACGCATTAAGCCGTGCACCACTTCCAGAAACCGTTGACGACCCTGCTCCGACCGTCACAACACTGCAGATCGAGACACTCCAAAAACCGCCGCTGACAGCTCGCGATATCGTGATTGAAACTAAACGCGATTCTGTTTTAGCACGTGTCCTCAGCTGGGTAGAACGTGGATGGCCATTGGACCAAATCCCTGACAATTACGCTCCCTTCAAAAGTCGACAGACAGAACTGTTTTCCTAGAAGGGCTGCATCATTTGGGGCGATAGAGTTGTTGTCCCAGAGCAGTTACAGCGAGCGGTACTGAGAACCTTGCACGATGGCCACCCCGGCATCGTGCACATGAAAGCACTTGCACGAAGCTATGTGTGGTGGCCGGGCATAGACAAGCAGATCGAAGCCTGGGTAAAGACTTGTTCCAAATGCCAGGAAGTCAGCAATGCCCCACCGAAAACAACCCCAACAGAATGGGAAACACCCAGGGGACCATGGTCCCGTATTCATCTGGACTTTGTGGGACCTACGAATGGACACACATTTTTATTAACAGTGGATGCCTACTCGAACTGGCTCGAAATCCATGAGATGAAAAATACAACAACCGAATCGGTCATCAGGAAATTGGACAGATTATTTGCAACACACGGATTACCGGACGTTCTGGTATCTGACAATGGGCCCCAGTTTACCGCACTTTCTTTTGAACAGTACCTGGTGGACCGCGGTATTTGCCATGCACTAATTTCACCGGCACATCCTGTGGCTAATGGAAGGGCCGAGCGCATGGTACAATTCATCAAAAGAACTCTACATAAAATGGACTATGGCGATATCGAAGACAAGATTAACCGGATTCTCCTTTTGCAGCACATCACTCCACACAGCGTCACCAACAAAACTCCCGCTGAGTTATTGATGGGACGGAAACTCCGCTCCCACCTGGACCAACTACACCCATCGTACGAACCTGAAAAACCACACGGATCCAGTGGGAAATGCTGAAATTTCCAGGTAGGCAATTTGGTTTTTGCGAGAAACTTTTATGATGACCCATTGTGGGTCGAGGCAACTGTAATCCAAGTAACCGGACCCAGATCATACCGAGTGAAATGTCGCGATGATAGAATATGGAAGCGCCATATTGATCAGCTGCGTTCAAGGCTGCAGTCTGGGGTCTGCGATTCCAGTAATTTCCAAACTGAGGGGGGAGGAGATGCTGAGGAGGCTGAGTTTGGAACGGCGGAAGGCACAAGCAGAACAAACAACCGCTCAGACTCAACATGTGAAGAAGGATCGGGGAGAGGGGTTAACTCACCTCAAAGAGATATCGAGGACATTAATGGTAACGGAAGTTTAGACACAGAATCAGAGGCACCCTGTTCACCAGATAACGTCCTACTCCAACAAGACTCTAGACAAATACCGGGAGGACAGCGTAAATCAAATAGACAATCAAAACAACCTGCCTACCTCAAAGACTACGTTACCGCACCCCTTAAACGGAACCCGGGGGGAAGGGATGTTGTGAATTAATAAAAGTGCTTGAATAAAGTTTGTTGAAACCTTAAAGCAAAGTGCAGGGTTCTGGCCCTGCACTTCTGATTGGCCGATAATAGCGATATCGGATTGGTCCATTCAGGAGAATCTGATTGGCTATTAACGAGCCCTTCTCATTGGTTAAAAAGAGCTAACGTTCCTGTGTTTTCATTGGCTAAATACCCAAGAGCTTGCCTATATAAAGGGAGCTGTTGAGGCCGTTCTGGGAGCTGTTGCACCATGTTAAATAAAGAGTTGAAGTTCGCTGTTCGTCGACTCGTCTCCGTTTCTTGCACCACGCACCGAACATAACAGGTTGTATTAGCAAATATGATAACCCATAGTTCACTTAATGGTTAATTTGCTTTAGGACAACAATGTAAATTATTCATTGATTTCCTTTTTCACATGTCATACTAAGACATAAATTAATGGTCTGGGATTTTTTAAAAAAGAAAAACTCTAGGCTTAAATATGGCTGCTGTATCACACAAACTCATTTATTGATTTCTCTCTCTCTCTTGGTGCCTTTGAGTCAGTATTAACTCCTGGTGACTGCCTGAAGTTTTCCTGGCAAGCTTTTTCAGAAGTGGTTTGCCCTTGTCTATATCTTATGGCTGAAAGGAAGTGACTAGCCCAAGGCCTCCCAGCTGGCTTTGTGCTTATGGCAGGACTAGAATTCACATTCACCTAGTTTCTAGTCTTAAGCACTGCAACCAACTGACTCTTTTTCTTAAGTTTAGTAATGGTGAATAACCAAATATACCAGGCTGATTCTGGGAATGAGTTCACACAATACACTAGACTATGGCTTGTTTAAGGATTTTATTAAATTACAGTTGGATAGATTCACACAATATCTAGGCCAGGGGTGTCAAACTTGTGTCATCACAGTGATGTGACATTTTCCCCCCTTCGCTAAACCAGGCATGGGTGTGGCCAGTGCTTGATACATCTGGCCCACGGGCTGTGAATTTGACAGCCCTGCCCCAGGCCATAAACATTAGTGAGTTCATGCAGCAGGTTAAACCAAAATTACCAAACATATTGCACAAACCCATTCCTGTCCAACCAATTCCACTTCTTACAAACGACTTAAAAAGAAAGAATTCAGTGAAGTTTGCAATTCAAGCTAAGTCACAAATTGTTATTAGGAATTATTTTTGTGGGAACAGATAGGCTAAATGTGTTGTCTGAATCCAATGTAAGTATAATTTGTAAACTATGGTTTATGCCAGCTTAGTGCGAGGTGAGGTTACAGACAACTGTAACTTATTCAAAAACATGATTTAATGCAAAGGATGACTCAGGGAGTTGCATGAACCCAGGTTTGTGCAGTGTGTGTTATACAAACTAAAAAGATATACAAGTTAAAAATCAAGCAAATAGCATTGCAACTTAGCTTAATATTTGAACCAGATCAATGTATCAGAAAGTTCAGAGACCTCTGGCAGATTTAACACCTGCAACTCCATTGTAAGTCTGACCACTGGCACAACTAGAAGGTCATTGGGATTACTTGAATCCCAATGAATTGGATCGTTTGGATCAGATACACGATCACGTGTGGTGAAAGATTCGAATAGAAGAAATGGGACACTCCTGCAAACAAGCAAGAGAAAGAAAGAAAGAAAGAAAGAAAGAAAGAAAGAAAGAAAGAAAGAAAGAAAGAAAGAAAGAAAGAAAGAAAGAAAGAAAGAAAGAAAGATAACATGGAGTTCAGCTCCTCTCCTATGTTCTGAATGAAAAATGGGGGAGGGGGAAAATTAAATTTTAATATTTTTATAGTTTTAATATTAAACAATGGTTATTAGCAGCAAGAGGAAAAAATCAATCGGTCTCACAACAATGGAACTTTGATCTTCCCTTGACCCCATTTCTATTGTGGTTCTGAAGGCTAGCAGAGTTCATTGTTTATGAGATGGGATCATGAGCATCTGGAGGCAAACATCCTTTTTCCTAGTTTTCAGGAATTCTGCCCAGATTACTATGAAAGGAATTCCCTCTGCCAATCTGTTTCCCTTGCCCCATTTTCCTCCCTTAAGTAGCCCTTCTTTACATAGTTATTTTATTCTCAATGGGATTGAAAGACTATGCAATGCAAAGAGGTAAGAATTCCTTACTTTTGGCATTGAAATCATAAGCATTTCATATATTCATCCAACCACTTTATGTTCAAAACCAGTATGTCAGAATTAGAGAACCGGAGCAAACATTCAGACTTCTCCTTTCAAACAACAGTCACTGAGATCTTCAAAAGCAACAGAGGTGAATTTTCCCTTTATTTGGCAATTCTTACTCCCAGAAAGCCATTAGGTCTGGAATGAAAATACTACATTGCTCCAATGGCAAATAGCCAAGTTCACCCAGCATGCAAAGCCACAATTTTCTTAGGTATGGTTTTGTTTAAAAAAACCCATAATTGAATGTGTTACTACATTATATCAAACTATAAATAACCAATGGTTTAGCTTTTCAAATTTAGCGTAGTGCTTTTCAAGTTTGGCAACTTTTCAGATGTGTAGTTTTCAACTCCCAGTATTCCCCAGCCAGCATCATGAACCTAGTCTACTGGTAAGAAATAACACAATTACTATTAATTAAATAATAAATACATAATTGTATATGCTGCCACACTCCCAACTATTCAACTTGCTATATATTTGAAAAACAGAAAGTATATTTATTAACTGAATTTCACATGAGCAAGAAGACATGTCATGAAATGTACTCTACACAAAATATACTATCAGAAAAAAGAAAAGAAAAAAGAAAGCTGATTAACAACCAGCAGCTTTAAATTTTATTTATGTATTTATTTGATTGTTTGTTTTTAGAACATTTATTTGCTGCCCATCTCATATCCAACTACTCTATTCTCTAAGGCAAGGGTCTTCAAACTTGGCAAGTTTAAGACTTGTGGACTTCAACTCCCAGAATTCCAGAGCTAACATGCCTGGAGGAGGGATTCTGGGAGTTGAAGTCCACAAGTCTTAAAGCTGTCAAGTTTGAAGACCCCTGCTCTAAGGGTGCCATATCTAGTGTCCATCCAGATTTTTCAGTTCAGATGTGGAATCTCAAGTTAAAAGGCATTGAAGCAATAGAGAGTAAAACACATGATGGGCCTTTTTCACATATTCTGAGGTTTTCTTTCAGTTACAACTCTATCCAAGATCTTCAAGACACTTCTCACCTGTTTTTTCTAAAATACATCCAAGGGAAGAATAGTATCTTTTAATTATTTTTCTGTTAATTATTTTTCTGTTAATTATTTTTCTGTTAATTATTTTTCTAATTATTGTGCAGTCCCATCATATAGACACTTAGAAAGGAAGTTGTTCCTTTGGTGCACTTAAAGTGAAGGAAAGAGCTTTTGTCTCCTTAATTTCAGGAAGACATCCTGCTTTTAAAGGATTAAGAACAGGTCCAACTATAAAACATGGCAATCCTGTACCTTAAGTTGATTTGCAACTGCTGATGTAAGGGGATGATCAATGGCAATGAATCATTAACTTTATGGAGAATGTGGTGCTTGGTACTCAGACTATTTGTACTATTTCCAATAAGAGGGTTCAAGCCAGAATTATTTTGGCCTGAAGCTAGCACAGAGCAGACCCAAGCTGGAAAGGGTTGGACTGAAATCCACACCACATTTTAAATTTAGTGGCTGACTTTAAGCCAATCTATCTCAAATTCACCCAATTATTGGAAAGATAAATAAAGTACTTCAGTGCTTTTAGAAGAAAGGGTGCTATTATATATAAAGCTGTCATAAACTTAGAGAATTCCCACAAAAGAGTTATACAGAAAGGGCAGGGAGACGCTTTCAGAACAGTTCATCATATTCTAAATCAGCCTTTCTCAACTAGTACCCTCCAGCCCACATGTGTTTCAAATATTTGGGGAAGATGCCAGGTTGGCAAAACCTATCTCAAATCAACAAACTCTTGATCTAAATTTTGTTGTTCCTTGCTGAGTTTTCTCACTACACAGAACTTCAAAGCCACAAGCCACATGCTCGATTAGAGTGCTGTGCAAACCAAATTCATATGGTTAGTTCCACGGTTCATGCAAAGCCAGAAAATTCTTATTGAGAGAAAGCATGGGCAAACCTGTCAGGCAAATACAGCTGCTTAATTTTCTGGAATTTGCAAAAATGCATAGTTAAGAAGATACGCAGATAAATGGATCAGCAGATTTATAGATGTGTGCATGAAATACATCTTCCATGGCACCCAAAATACTGGCACCAAATAATCCAAATTAAAAGGCATTGCAATTTAGAACCAAATGTAAGATTGGCCCGATAACTCAAAGACATCACAACTGCTGGCTTGAGCTATAACTCAAACCCTCAAAAGTATTTGGCAGAGGGGGACAACAAGAGAGAGAGATAAATCAAAGAGAGGAGGAACTCTATGACCCACGTTTGGAAGGATTGCATTGGGAAAAAGCAAAGGCTTCTCCTACATTGTGTCAGCTTTGCCATGACGATTGTTGGATTTTCCTGCCTCCTTCCCCCAGAGAGATTTCATAAGAGACCACCACTTCTCCCGGGGAAACAGAGCAGTGGGGGTGTGGAGAATAAAGCTATTGCTCTTTTTGGGAAAGGCCAGAAGGACCACACCCGTTCCCACTTGCAGGCCTGATTGAATTCAGTTCAGCAAAGCTTTATTGGCATCGTGTGCTGGAAAAGGGGGGAGAGGGGAAAGAAGTTTTGAGCTTGTTATCAGAGTTTCTTGGTTCTCTCTCCTATAGCTTTCTGGGTCTGTGGGAGAACAAAGCCATCCTGACACCAGGCATGTTTTCTTTCTAGAATTTCTTGTGATGAAAGAGGGGAAGCAGCAAAGGATGGCATTTCTGGCTGAGAAATTCATGCTGCCTGGGGAACTCTGGGAATTGAAGTCCACAAGTCTTAAAGTTGCCCACTTTGGAGACCCCTATGCTAAATCAATGCAGGGTATCAATGAGGCATAGATCTGCATCGGGTGATACAGCTCAGCACCCCCAATGCAATAGGGCCTAGTCAGTAGCACAAGGTGCCATTCCAGCCACAAGCCTATCAATAGGCCAATATTCTAATCTAGTGCAACTGAACCAGAATTGGCTTTGAGTACCCAGCAAGGAAAAATTATAATCTCCCAAAGCTGGAATTAAGGGGCTGGAATGCCATTAAAAATGGCAGATTTTCATGATAACAGACTGGCAGAGCTGGAAGCGATCTTGGAGGTTTTCTAGTCCAACCCCCTGCTCAAGCAAAACAAAAACAACCCTGTACCACAGGGGTCTCCAACCTTGGCTCCTGGAAGCCTGGCGGACTTCAACTCCCAGAATTCCACAGCCAGCTTTGCTGGCTGTGGAACTCTGGGAGTTGAAGTCCGCCAGGCTTCCAGGAGCCAAGGTTGGAGACCCTTGCTGTACCATTTCAGACTAATGGTGGTCCAATCTCTTCTTAAAGAGATTAATTTTCCCGGAATACTTTTCCTGGAACTATCCCCAAAATGATACTAGAGTTACACCAATATGTTCCAGAGTAGGCTTGAGGGTACCTCAAGTTGCTTTCCTTCAATATTGTTCCACTAGACTTTAGCTTGGCTGAGTGGCCACTTAAAGAGGAACCGGGATATGGTTGAGTGCATGTCCAAAATCAGAAATCTGGATCCAGAGCAAGAACAAAAAGAACACAGGATTTGTTTCTTGCTTGGAATCTAAAAGAAGAAATGGTAAACCATGCATGGTTTCAGGTGGTGTCTATATGGTCTGACTGTCCCATTCACTTAAAGGGAAATTAATGATGCAGAGTGCAATCCTGGCTATGTCAGCAAAGCCAGGATTGTACTCTGCCTCATTAAGAATGATTGATGATTGATAAAAGCATTCAGGTGACAACCTGTGCATCAAATAAAGCTTGTCTTTGAGCTAAATTTGGTTCTTGGACACTGTGACAAACCCATGAGTTTTCCTGGCAGTTGTGTGAATGTGATTGGGTACTGCTTTCTTCAGAGATACTTTTTCAACTCACTGGATTACCATCTTGATTACCATCTTGGATTTCCAGGTGGTCTCCTATCCAGTCCAATTCTGTTCATTTGCCTTTAGGGTCAACTAGATATTGTCCAAGTAGTCAACCCACATTACCTAGAAGGACACTGTGCATACCCAGTCTATATCAGGGTGCCAACATAGTGAGACAATTCATAGTTGACCAGTTCTTATGGTGTTAACACTTACATGTGAACACAGGCTAAAGGAGTCTGACAGACTGACTTATCAGTTTATCTAATAAACAAGGGTGCTTGGTTTATTCATAAGTTTTCAGAGACTTATAGAAACTAAATAATGCCAATCGCAGAACTACAGAGATCTCTCAAACTGGCCGTTGCATCTGATTTTCTTCATCTTCTGCAAGATGTAAATCTTCTGTTCTGAATTGAGATAAATAGACTTTGGTTTGGGAGTGGTCTGCGAAATTGACTTTTTCTCGGGGGCACGAGTAGTCCGTTTCGCTCTTGAACTAGTGCAATCAGCCGGAGACGCTGGAAAACTGGGACTATCCGAACTGGCCCCTGGACGCTCGCCTCTGAGCAAATACAAAGTGCACTCCCTGTCTTCCCGCCAAGAAAGGCGATTCTTTTGCAGCCCAGTTAGCCCCTAGACAAAGCAAAGACATCCTGCCCTTGCTTCCTGAGTTTTCCCTCCCCAGCAGATTCCCATTCCATAAAAGGGGGCCGCGCAGTTATATTAATTCCAAACTTGCGAGGGAGGACTGTCTCTTCGGTACCTTGAAAAAAAATTAACTGATTCAGCCAGCCAAAGTGTCGCACGCGAGCCGTAGGGGGTGAAAAGCCTTGCTTCTGCAAAGCTGCTCTTCTAAAGCACGCCCACGGTAGCAGCAGGCCAATCCGCGTCAGCAATATTTGCATATCCCCATGCACGAAAGAAATATATACATGTATATCTAATGCACATTAATATTAAAAGAGACTCGAGTACAATGATGCATCATAAAATTAAAACGAAATTACAGAATATTTTCTAAGGTTTAACACCCTCTACTTTAGGTCGACATATCTCACTATATCCTGAAAAGTTTACAGTTTAAGAGCTTTATATAGTATCAACAGTGTGCTATTCTTCTGCCCGGATGATCCTCAGTGGTCTGGGGTGCAGGCTTCAAACCTGTAGCTGTCTAGCGACAGAGTGGTTCAATTCCACCTTTCGGGCGATAGAAAGAAAACTTTGATTGAATTTCAGTGGTTTGGGAGTAAACGAAATAACGATGTTATCCCCGCTTCCCAGTTTTTTTTTTTTTTTTAAAGAGCACAATAAACTCTGGCAAGGATAGTCCAAAACCTTATATGCTTGATATTGGTCCTTAAAATATTCTGCCAACTGGCCTGGCAGTTGGTCTGGTTGCAGGTTCAACTGTCAGTATTACCTCTGCGCTCATAGACAACCGCTTCCTCCGTGAATCATGACTAGAAACAGAAAACATTTCCTGCTTGTCCACCCCTCTTCTTTGGGATTGCAATGGCGCCCCTAATAAAAGAACAGTCCAATTGAAGATCCCATAACACTGCATTTTGAAAGCACAAATAATACAGGATAAAACAATGTTAGGGAAGGGAAGGGAAGGGAAGTCAGTCAGTCAATCAGTCAGTTTGCAGGGTGTTGGTAGAAATATCCTTCTGGGTTCAGTTCCAAGTAGGGGAAAAAGACATTGGAAACATGGAGGCTGTTTGGGAAGATGGTTTAATGGTAGACAGGACCACATGGCTTGAAGCTCCAAAGTGAAAAGGATGATCACATGCCTCAAGATGAAGGAAAAGATCAAGAAGGCCTGATATGCTAAGAGTGCCTGGGTTTTTTGTTGGGATTTGAATTGGAGCTTGTATTCTGATTGGTTGTCAGACTCCCATGAGGCCATGCAGGGGCAACTCTGTAAGGCTGTCCTGAGTTCCAGACTTGGTTGAGCCTTGCTGGATGATGATGCACTGAAAAGGGCTTTTGGCAATTGCTATAGCTTTATCTGGAGATCTTTGTTATGTAAAATATTCTGGCTCATGCCTTAATAGCCCACCCATTAACAAAGGTGGGGGTGAGCTTCTATTTTTGATGTGAGTTTCTGCTTCTGAGTTTCTACTCTTTTTAGGGGAAATTATTCTGCCTTTTTAATATTTCCTAGGATATTTCAATTTTCTAGGAGAAGGGTTTGGGCTAAATTCTTACAAGGGGAAGCAAAGTTAACATTGAGGCCTCAATTGTACTACGGTGGCCAACATCTTGACTTATTTAATGCCCCATTATAAACACCAGTAAGGAAGGACAGCTATCCCAACTGCTGATCCTGGTATTTGCTCCTGCCTCCCAGGGCCCAGGTCGAAATTCCAATAGAAACCAGTGGAAACCAGTATCTTAGGAGAAAACTAAATCTGAGATAACTCTGGACTTTATGCTTGGACTTTATATCACTGAGCTAGCAGGCAGCTTCCACATTTGAATCAGTGATACAGATTATGTGACTATCTGGCAGTCTCAGCTAATCAATGGCTGGCCAAGGCTTGGGCTAGCTGTGAATTGACAAAAATTGAAGGTGAAATCTGAGTTCTTCGTGCTGTCAGTTGGTGTGTTAGAGCTATACAATAACTGGTGTGCCTGATCCAATGTGCACCTTTCTCTAAGTTAGCTATGCATCACTCCGTCTCATCTCATTTTTTTCATTATCACCTGAAGCCAGACTTGGTTTTGGTTTAGTGCATTGTGCAAGCTCAGTTATTGGCAGTTTATGCATAAACTATGTTAGCAAACCATGAACCTTAATGATACCACATTTACAGATGCCATGAAGAACCAATGAATAAATCTCCACTTAGCGTGTGTCTGTTCACTGGATTTTGGAGCCAACATTCAAAATAAATGAACCTCGTATGCAATAAATATTGATTATTGTGATCATCATCATCATCACAGAAGGTGTCTCCGGTTTCCATACAAAACTGCCTAAAACTGCCTTGTTTAGAATGTTGCATTTAAAACTAAGCCAAGTCTTTCCATGTCACTTAATTTGCCAAACCCCTCATGCCCTCCTATCACACAGAAGCTTTTTTTATTCTTGTTTGACATTTATTTGAATTGTCCTTCAATAGATTTGTGAATACCAGATGGCCATTTATAATTTTTGCAATTCCATCTGTTTTTGCTAATCAGCATGTCTGCGGTTGTAGCCCATAATGAACTTTAAGAGTCCAAAGCACTGTGGCAGCCCTTCTTCAGCCCTTCTGAACAATGTGAGGTTTGGCGATGGGGATCCATTGTCTTCAGAGGTAGCTCGGGAGAGAAGGCCTTTGTTCAGCAACTGTTGGCAACTGGGAACAGCTAATCTTGATGTCAGTTTCATAAATGAGCATAATAAGTCCCTTTGAATGTGCGGTTAGAAAATGAGCGTGCTGTTTCTGTCTGGTGTTTTTATTCCAGAAACAATTTGGGATTAAATCTAAGCAATCAAACTCTTAAACCCGGTTCAGCTCCTCCCACTCTGTAAACAACAGAAAAAGAGTGCTGTGTGCTTTGCAACAAGCTAAGATTAGAATGGGGCAGCAGGCCAGCCCATCCGCCTGTTCCCTGTCTGTTCTCTGCACTACCTTTCTGTTTTTGTAGATAAAGCCTCACGTAAAAAGTTAAAACTTGCATGACTTGGGTGCAAATCCAGATGACAATATCAACGTATTTAGATCAGCCATGTCTGTTGCCTTCTTCCCAGATGTCTGACCTATAACTCTGTGCATTATTTTGGTCATTGTCCATACAAATGCTGGTCACAGTAAACCATATCATCAGCTAGATTTGGCCATTGCCCTAAGCTTTGGGGGAAAAGAAATGACCAATGTGTATTAGGAGAGCATTGAACTTATTCATAATAATGATTGCTTATAGAGATTTCTAACAATCAAACCCTTCTATATCTTTAGGCATTGACAGAGGGATAGCTCAAGTATGTCTTAAAATCTTCTCTGAAAAAAAAAAATTGTGATATACAGAAAGTGATCTCAAAGTCTGTGTATAAAATCCTCGGAGAAAGAATTGTATACTTTTATGGTTTTCTATGATGAATTTTTAATGTTGTAAGTTGCCCAGAGTCACCTCTGTGTGACTTATAAATTTGTTTAATAAATGTATCGCTTTTGTAGAAATTCCTCCTTAAGCCTTAAGTCAGGGGTTTTTGGTTATATGAACTTAGCTTCACGTAATAAATAATAGTTTCTGGTTTTCCTGCCAAGTAAGAATCCAGCTAATTGCACGTTATTTAGCAAACCATTATTTAAAATAATGATTTGGCACTAAACGTGAATGCTGTTACAATGGCAAATGTTAGTTCATTTGTTTCCTTTTTCTTTGCAAGATCCTGACTTCTAAAATGCTGAAAATTTGACCAACAATCTCAAAATTTTAAACTCTTTGCTTCATTTAGGCCCATAATTGATCTATTTCTGGTTGTGGGATTCATCACACAGCATGTAGTAATGTGGATCTGACCTAATCTACAACTGTCAGGATCAGCTAAGGCTACTGCATATGAAACACCTTTGGTGCAGGTGGCTCTGAAATGAGGCTGATAGATTGTTTTTTTGCCTGTGCTTCAAAAGATCCTTCACAATCCAGACCAGGTAGTAACCTTCTGAACAGGAAAGGCTAGAAAATATTCCCAGCAAAATTAGGCCTCCTCTGAGCAATCAGAGTTTTTTTCAGTTAATACATGACAGAGCACTTCCTTAGCTTTTACTCCATTAGGGCATTGGCCCTGTACTGCCCTAAGTCACGGTTTACTTAACTATGGTTCATTGACCAACCCCATTTGGCTCAGTTCACTTGATACTGGCTTACAAAGCTGAACAAACTTTGTTGGCGGTTGCAATGGTTTTTATTTTGTCTGCCAATTTGTATACATTGTGATATTATTTTACTATTCATCATTTTTATTTAATGCTTTTAACCATTGTTTGCCACCTGGAGTCCTGAGACTGAGATGGGTAAGCATATAAATTGAAATAAATAACCAAAGAAATAAATTTAGATACATTTATGAATAAACTTAGTTTTTGTGTGACTTCAGCCATTATAACAAAGCAATTCTATGGATATTACTTGACAAGATGAAATGGCATAGATTTGCTGATTTTTTTTCCATTACAATGATTTGATGTATACGGAAAAATCAATAGTGTTGTTCTTATCAGGAGATATGAAAAATTAGAATAAAGTGTCTTCTTATATTTCTAAAATGGTTTGTCTATATAGATGCCCTTTAAAAAAATAGCTACTCCAAACCCTGCTAATCCCAAAATTGGAGAGAAACCAATTTTTGTTTGTTTGTTCCTAAGAACTCCAAAGCACCATTACTAATGCTCATAAAATATTTTTTGTGAAGGAAAAATGAAAAATTATCATCGAGTAAAGATTTTCTGAATCTGGTGATAAATCTTGTCTTCCATCATTGCCAATCAGCCAGTTGACTACACTAAGTATGAATTCTGGAAGTTGAAATTTATAGCATTGGAGGGTATCTAATTTAGGAGGACTAGTTTAATGTGAATATGTTAAATTCTCACTAAATTTTCACACTACGTCACAGATAAATAATGCTATGACTAAGGCAATAGGCAAACTCAATCAATGTGTTCCTGAATATGGTTAACTTTTTTAATTTTGGAACAATTACCACAAAGATCTTCTTGTGTTGCTGAGAGCAAATAATTGTAGCTGTCCAAATGTAAATTCATAATAAAGGAATTAATCAGGAGAGGATGTTGGTGCAAGAAATCAGGTCCTGAATGCCATTAGTGACCTTGGGGAGGGTTCAAGATTTTTTATTTTACTTGGTTTTTTTTTCCATTCAATGATTAGTTACATTTGTCTGACTTCAGCTAGATGGCAATACCAGCTGATCAATAGCAAACCATCAAGAAATAATACCAGTTTTAAAAATGCTGCTGTGAGCATTAACAATGCAACTAAATTTTAGATTAAAATACACTGCTCAAAAAAAATAAAGGGAACACAAAAATAAGACATCCTGGATCTGAATGAATGAAATATACTTTGTTCATTACATAGCTGAATGTGCTGACAACAAAATCACACAAAAATTATCAATGGAAATCGAATTTAGCAACCCATGGAGGTCTGGATTTGGAGTAACACTTAAAATTAAAGTGGAAAAAAAACACTACAGGCTGATCCAACTTTGATGTAATGTCCTTAAAACATGTCAAAATGAGGCTCAATAGTGGGTGTGGCCTCCATGTGCCTGTATGACCTCCCTACAATGCCTGGGCATGCTCCTGATGAGGTGGTGGATGGTCTCCTGAGGGATCTCCTCCCACACTTGGACTAAAGCATCCCCCAACTCCTGGACAGTCTGTGGTGCAACTTGGCATTGGTGGATGGAGCGAGACATGATGTCCCAGATGTGTTCAATTGGATTCAAGTCTGGGGAATGGGCGGGTCAGTCCATAGCATCAATGCCTTCATCTTGCAGGAACTGCTGACACACTCCAGCCACATGAGGTCTAGCATTGTCGTGCATTAGGAGGAACCCAGGGCCAACCGCACCAGCATATGGTCTCACAAGGGGTCTGAGGATCTCATCTCGGTACCTAATGGCCGTCAGGCTACCTCTGGCGAGCACATGGAGGGCTGTGCGCCACCCTAAAGAAATGCCACCCCACACCATTACTGACCCACACCAAACCGGTCATGCTGGAGGATGTTGCAGGCAGCAGAACATTCTCCACAGCATCTCCAGACCCTGTCACGTCTGTCACATGTGCTCAGTGTGAACCTGCTTTCATCTGTGAAGAGCACAGGGCGCCAGTGGCGAATTTGCCAATCTTGGTGTTCTCTGGCAAATGCCAAACGTCCTGCACGGTGTTGGGCTGTAAGCACAACCCCTACCTGTGGACGTCGGGCCCTCATACCACCTTCATGGAGTCTGTTTCTGACAGTTTGAGCAGCCACATACACATTTGTGGCCCGCTGGAGGTCATTTTGCGGGGCTCTGTCAGTGCTCCTCCTGTCCCTCCTTGCACACAGGGGGAGGTAGCGGTCCTGATGCTGGGTTGTTGCCCTCCTACAGCCTCCTCCACATCTCCTGATGTACTGTCTCCTGGTCGCACCTCCATGCTCTGGACACTACGATGACAGACACAGCAAACCTTCTTGCCACAGTTCACATTGATGTGCCATCCTAGATGAGCTGCACTACCTGAGCCACTTGTGTGGGTTGTAGACTCCGTCTCATGCTACCACTAGAGTGAAAACACCGCCAGCATTCAAAAGTGACCAAACCATCAGCCAGAAAGCATAGGAACTGAGAAGTGATCTGTGGTCACCACCTGCAGCACCATTCCTTTATTGGGGATGTCTTGCTAACTGCCTATGCTTTGCACCTGTTGTCTATTCCATTTGCACGACAGCATGTGAAATTGATTGTCAATCAGTGTTGCTGCCTAAGTGGACAGTTTGATTTCACAGAAGTGTGATTGACTTGGAGTTCCATTGTGTTGTTTAAGTATTCCCTTTATTTTTTTGAGGAGTGTATTTTCTATACAAATCATGAACATGGCTTTTGAACTAACTATATCTTTATTTTAACTTGAAGTCTACACAAACTGGAGCTTAATAACATTGAAAGTAATTTCTTAAATAAAATGAGTCAATAAAACTCATAACACAATTTTAAAATTTGTTTAAATGCAATTAATAGACAATTTAAATTTCCAGCAAAATGAATGGCTATTTTTGATTGAAACGAACAAAAATAGAAACAAAGGAGATCCTATTGTTGTCTAAATGAAGGAACGATGTGGTTTGGATAGTGTGTGTGCTTAAAGTTGTTGTATGGATGATTTCATTTTCTGTATTGAGTTGGGGATGAGTATATTCTGAATCAGGGAACATGAGTTTATTGGGGAGTATAACAGTGTCATTGAACTGACCACACGATGTGTATTTTGTATAAGCTATAGACAACAGCTTTGATGGTGCCATCTGCAAGGCCTGAAGGGCAAAGATCACAGTATTTATTCAGATTGGGAAAACATGTCCATGTGCCCAGGCTGAAGGGATAGTAGAGACTCTAAGTGAAATCTTTTCTCTCTGCTGAGCTCATCTTATGTGTTACAGCAAGGACTGGTATGTGTATGGAACAGAGAGACAAAGAGGCTTTTTGTCATCCTTTGATCTTATGGTAGCCTTTATTAACCCACTGCGAAACACTTCAGATTGGTCATCGCAGTATACCAGCTCTGGCAGAAATGAGTGAGCTACTCGTGATTTATTCAGTTCTATTGGAGTGCAGTTTTGCCACATGTTCTTCATTGGAGTAAATAAGTACATTGAACAAACTAAACTAAAAGCCAGCTAGGGCCTTTGGGAAATACTCGTTTAGAATTGTGATTCTCCATCTAAGTTTGATTGGCCTTGACAATGAGCCACCATCTCTTTGTTAGGGCCAAAAGCTTAAAATGAGGGGGGGGGGGATGGATTACTCTTTAAAATGGTAGAATGGTCAAATGATAGCCACTTGAGGGGCTGTCACAGAGAGGAGGGGAGTCAACCTATTTACCAAAGCACCGGAAGGCCAGACAAAGAATAATGGATGGAAACTGATCAAGAAACTTTCTGACAGTGAGAACAATCAAACAATGGAACCGCTTTCCTTCGGAAGTTGTGGGAGCTTCATCATGGAAACTTTCAAGAAGAGACTGGGCTGCCATCTGCCAGAAATGGTGTGGGGTCTCCTGCTTGTGTGGGGGGTTGGACTAGATGACCTTCCAACTTATTCTTTTTCTGTTTTTCTGGTATTGTTGCTTGAACTGAAACTGACCGATATGATAATTCCTATTAATAAGGTTATGGCCATCTTTGTAGGCCCATACAAAGTCTTATATGAGGACAAGGATTTTTATTTTATTTTATTATAACATTGTTCTCTCCTTATGGTAGCATATCAGGAGCTATGAAACACAAATTTATACATAAATTTATACAGTCTTGTCTTCAGATTATAAATAAATAGAAGAAAATAAATTCACAGTAAACTTTTAAAAGGTTTTCTTTCCTTCTTCATCAGTCTCGTGGCACTCCAATTATGTGACAATGGATTTATTCCAAGTATTTATGTCACTTTTTATAACAAGCCCTTCCCAAAGCAACATAGAAGATAAATGAAGATAAGATATATTGGGCAAGCCAAGCAGATGAACAGTAAAACATCAATTCAGTGTATGATAAACATGTTGGTACACCACACAGCCATTAATTTCACAGCTAAATGTAACAAAGATAAGATTTAAATCTGAGGTGTACACTGAAGACTCTAAGGAAATTCGGGTGGTTTTTTTTTAAAGCCTAACTATTTTTATGGTCAGCAAGAAAACAGGATTTCCTAAGCAGATCTTAGATTAGGGGACAGATACAAAATGGATATCTGAGGCCAACCATGGATCCTGCCATGGTTCACACAGTACCCACAATATCTCTCCCAGTTTTTTTTGCGTGGATATTGCAGAACTGGGAGGAAAAGTTTCTCATATTTATTTAAAACCTGGGGGTGGGGGAGAGAAAGAAACATGGACTTATAGATGAACATATGTATGTGACTAGAGGCACTTCATGATTGACGGCCATATTGATAAACAAACACATATATTAGAATCTCAACTATACATCTGTATTCATATGTGCGTCCATATTGCTTAAAACCTCATCAATCTCAAACTCTTATTTGAGAGAGCCATGGTGAAATACTGTACTGTATCTACTTTAAGGGTGAGGAAAATCTGCCATTTGACTTCCAGTAGAGGGCTCCAACGCCCCAACAAAGGGGGTGAAGCTGGCAATCTTTGGTGGGGGAAAATGTGGCTATTTTCCAAAGCTGCTAATTAACTGAGTGCATGTGTAGCTATGGAAAGTCACCCTAATCCCACTCAAAACCATTAACTTGATCTCATTCTGGTGGTGAGCTTTTTTTTTTTTTTTAAGTAGGGTATATGATGGCTGTCCTTAGTGCGCATCACAGGAGAAGGTCCACAGGAGGCTGAGTTTCATTCAACTGCCGTTTCTGAATGTTGTTTTTCTTCCCTTCTCATTTTTAAGAAGCTCTTAGCCAGATGGTCTGTTTTTCTTTTTCTTTCTTTTCTTTTAGTTTTTTTTTTTTTTTAAATGCATTGTGCGTTGGTTGGATATGTGTTTGGAGGAGCTGCCAATTTCATTAAAAAGGAAGAAAGAGCAAGAGAAAGCACCATTTGGTATCTATCCTTGGTTTCTGGCCAGAGAGCTAAGACACTGTTCTAAGAAAGGAAGAATCTTAGAAGTAAAATAATTCAATTCTGGATAAACTTTTGAAAGAATATGCAAACTGTTGGATTCATGGAGACTTCCCTATATGTGGGATCAGATATAGTGGCATAAATGCAAAGGTGGTATGCAGGTTCTGACCAGTTCTGGAGAACTGGTAGGAGAAATTTTGAGGAGTTCGGAAAACTGGCAAATACCATCTCTGACTGCCCCCTTCCCCATCTAGTATCTGCCTCCCGAGTCCCAGCTGATCAGCTGGGTCTTCTTTTGTTGCCCTGCACAGGAAAATGGAGCTGGAAAAGCAGGTTAATGAGATGGGGACAAAATGGAGATTTTGCAGTATTCTTCCCCTGCCATGTTCACCAAGCCATGCCCACAGAACCGATAGTAAAAAAAATTGAATCCCACCACTGCATGAATAAATAAATTTTTTACTGACCAAGTGTGATTGGACCCACAAGGAATTTGTCTTGGTGCATATGCTCTCAGTGTACATAAAAATAAAAGATACATTTGTCAAGAATCATAAAGCACAACACTTAACGATAGTTATAGGGTACAAATAAGCAATCAAATCATACTAGGAAACAGTCAATATAAATCGTAAGATTACAAGCAACAAAGTTATAGTCATACAGTCACAAGTGGGAGGGGATGAGTGATAGGAACTATAAGAAGATTAATAGTAATAGTAACATGGATGTTACTTAGGGCTGCATGTAGTATAATATACAATAGTTCATTGCTCTGCTTCTTTCCGCAAGACCCAAGAATGCTGAATGCCACCATAAAGCAAGAGATACTCCATTACATTAATATTTGGAACAAGTCAATGCAGTTGAGAAGGTAACTTTTTTTTTTTTTGCTTCTGCATCTGGGCTGCAAAAATATAGACAACCACTAGATGATGACAATGAGTGACAGATTTCTGAACTTCTTTACAGCCACCCAGTAATCTCCTAGATTTATGCACTCAAATATGGTAGCCCAAAGACCACACTTAGAATAAGCCCTTGGTTTATTGGATCTTGGATGCTGTGGACAAAATCTCATTTATAAATGAGATGAACGTATAAAATCTTATTCAGATTTATAGGACATTCAGATCTAATACATTACCTTTTCCCATTCATTAATTAAACTGAGGGTTTATACTCTTTTTCCATTATGAAGCCCACTATGACATGCTAAGAAATCCCAGCAAATGTTTCTCCAAAGGTATATGTTGGTATTCCCCTTTTCTGCTGGTTTTATCCTCCTGTGCTACCTACAAAATACGAGAAACTGAAATACATTCAGTTTACATTCAGCACATAGGAACAATCTTTTTTTAAACTGTAAAACACTTTTTCGGATAAGCTGTGATTTAAAGACGTAAGTGTTTTTTTTAAATTTAAACATTTCAGTTCCATTTCAGTTCTTAAGCCTTAGGAATAAAGTTTTTTTTCCTAGACAAGGCATTTGGATTGGAGCACAATCCGTTTTTGAAAGCAAAGTATTGTTCTAAAGAACATGAGCATTTGAGCAGTTTTTTAAAAAAATATTATTATTTTGGATAAGGAGAGAGTTTAATTTCAACTCTGAAGGGATTCTTAGAGTCAAATGCTGTTTTGGATCAGCAAACCAGCCCTGTACTTCACTCCTCTAAGCTCTTCTGGAAATAAAAGTAAATAATCTTGTTGTCCCTAGCAACCGTGAGGCCCACCCAAAGCTTCTTCTGCTCATCCTGTCCCTAGACCACATTGTACCTTCTGCCAAATCTTGTCCAGCAGCTTCTGAGATACAGCATAGTATTTTCCATCCTTTGAAAACTCTGCCTCTGAAACTACGCGGTCGTCACCCATGTGTCCACTTGGAAAGCTGTACAGCATGTGCAGCCTTTATAGTATTGCAATTTCCAGTAGATGCATTTCAAGGTCCTATGCCAAATTGTTACTTGGGAACTACAGGCTCTGAGACGCTTTCTCTGCTTTATCCCTTCTCCAGGAGTTCATATATATACATGTCTTACCTCAAGATATATATTTTATACATCTTACCTCAGGAAATTCTTTAATATATATCATTTTAAAGAATTTCCTGAGGTGAGAAGTCCCCTTTCAGACTGGTGAATTCAAACCCAAGATTCAAACTCTAAAATTCACTATGTGAATTTCTTGTCATATTGGTTGAGTCCCAGCTATGTTCACACAATATACCAAGTCACAAACTTGGTTCTGCTTCGTCTCTTGTTAACTTTCTCTTTTATCACTTCCTATGATGAGTTGTTATCTACCAAAAAACCCAACATTCTTCACAAGATTTGCCATATTTGCTCCTTTTGATTTTTTTGAAAGCTATTCAAACAGAGTATAGATCATCTTTAGATAATGCTCTTTTAATTTTTTTTAAAAATCTGGTCAGCTTTTATTCTGTGATTGTTTCTGGGCCCTAGTTAAGTAATTTCTTTATTACTTAAACTTTGCATACTACAATGAACAGATCCATACCATAGCTTCAATCTGAGAGTTTACTTACTTAATTATTTTTATATAATAATACAGGAAAAAGTACATATTTGAGGGACTGCAACTTCCTATTTCCATCAATACTTTCATTGATTCAAACAGTAACAGCTGAAAGACAACAAGTATAAGTGGAGAGGATTAAGAACATATAGACAATACATATAGACAATGCCTATTTCAATTCTGTAGTCCACGTATGTATTGTTGGAAGTTAAAACCCACCCCTCTCCTAGGAAAATGCAATATTTTAGATATACTAAAAAAAATATTCCCCCTAAAAGACAACTAGAAACTCAGAGAGGCAGAAACTCACACACCCCTCCAACTTTGTTTATGGCCCATTAAGGCCTGGGCCAGTCTTTTCTACATAACAAAGATCTACCTCCTTCAGGCAGAACCATAATAGGAATTGCCCAAAGCCCTTTCATTACATCATCACCCAGCAAGAGTCAACCAAGTCTGAGACTCAAAAGACAACCTACAAAGTTATCCCTGCATGGCCCCATGGGAGTCTGACAACCATTCAGAACACAAGCTCAAATTCAAAGCCCAACAGAGGGCATAAAACCCAGGCACTATCAGCATCTCTTCTCTTTTTCACCAAGCCATTTGGTCCTGTCCACCATTAAACCATCTCTCCAAACAGCCTCCATGTTTCCAGTGCCTTTTTCCCCACTTGGAACTGAACCCAGAAAGATATTTCTTCCAACGGTATAAATGCAATGCAGTACTGTATGATTAAGATCAACCCATGTGTATTGATGTTTCCAACACACAAAGAAAAATATTTGATATAAAAATCTCTTTTTGAGGCTATTAACTCCAGCAAATCACAACTTTCACAATCTTCCCTTTCTTCTAAGCTTTTGTAATGTGATCCTCGTTCATTCATTCTGTAAAACCAAGTCATATCACTATTTTTGTGCTGCTTATTTAGTTTTATATATAAACCACATTCATAATCATTCATTCATTCTTGACCATGTTCCTGCTCCCATGTTCACTTTTTTTCCAAAATCCATGCTTCACCCACCATAGCCAACAACAGCAAGGTCATATTGCAAGACCTTTAATCATCCTTGTGTGTTATATTTCTAGAATGATTTACAATGTTATGCTCATACACATCTTTTTTCACTTCATCTTTCCACTGTGTCTCTTTTTCATACTTTTTGTGAGGCTCCACACATTTCTTTGGTGCACTGTAACATCATTTTTGTTTTACTTTTTTAATGTAGCTTCCACATTTTGTTTAAACCATATATTCAAAACAGAAATTCTTCTAAGTAGTTACTATTACACATTTTTCATTCCTATTCATTCTTCTTGCATCTTCAAATTGTCCAATCACTTTTCCTTATTTTCATTTTGTTCCTTATATTTTCACCTGTATGAATGATTTATTAACCTTCATTTAAAATTTTAATTTATCTATTAGATAAATGTTATCTATTTTTTTTATTTTGATCCTACTCTTTTCTCTTAATTTCATAGAAACACCACCAAGCTATTTTCTTTCTTTCTTTTTTTTGCCTTTCATTTGTTAACATATGCTCTTTACCATTAACTCCTCCTACATTCTATATCTGCGTATCATATGGCTATCCCCTGATGACCAATAGATATTAATTCCACCCACTTATCATGGCTTTGATCAATTAGGAAAAGATAAAGTGTGGATTAGATTACCAGCTTTAGTTCTACTTTCCCACCTGCAGCATTCCCTGCTAACAAGAAAGGTAGAACTAATCAATTAGGCTTGTCTTGGCCAACATCCCACAAAGGTAACCAAAGTCCAATTTTATTCCAAGCATGGTTGTCCTAAAGCACCAGAAGGCAAGACAAGAAACAATGGATGGAAACTAAACAAGGAGAGAAGCAACCTAGAACTAATGAGAAAATTCAGTGAGAACAGGAAGAATAATTAGCCAGTGGAACAGCTGGCCTTCAGAAGTTGTGGGTGCTTCATCACTGGAAGCTTTTAAGAAGAGACTGGACAGCCACTTGTCTGAAATGGTAAGGGGTCTCCTGCTTGGGGGGTGGGGTGGACTAGATGACCTCCAAGGTCCCTTCCAAGTCTGTTATTCTGTTCTTTTAGGCAAGCTATGAAGTTTAATCTAAAGTGCACCACATACCCTTAACATACTGTTTCTTGCCCAGAGTCACAAATAGCAGGTATTTGAAAAAGCTATCTTAAAGCCCATCACAAGCTAGTGCTGGTAATTGTCAAAGAGGGAGAGGTTAGAAGGTCATGTTGCCATTTTCAGGAGAAGTGTACATCCATTAATTCATTTATTTAAACTATTTATATATCCCTCTGTATTAAAATAAAACACAACAAAATAATGAAGCACCAACAAAGAAAAAAATGCACTGTATAAAAGTAGAACTTATATGCTTTTGCCACAATTCTCTGTTCCATACAATAAATCAAGAATCCTTTCTCTTTTGTTCATTCTATGGGCTTCTCATAAAAAATTTAAAAGGAAAGAAAAATAACCAAAATGGTTATATGGTTATATTAGTCTCCACAAGAGAAAAGGGCAGTTTGTTTTCTCCATTAAGAAAACAAATCTCTTGTTCTTAGCGAAGAACTGAATGCATTGAGCAATGGAACAATTGACATCTGAAATAATATTAGATTTTTATGTGAGTTCAGACCTGGAAAATATTTAAATGGCATTTGAAATATGAATTTCAGGGAGGTGTGTTGGTCTGTTTGGAAGACTCGGCTCATGACGAACTTTAAGATAATTGCAATAAAGCTTTCCAGAGGCTACTTCTCTGTCAGTTTTCTCCTTTGCCATAAATAGATGTTTGAATGATTAATGAAGAAAGTGACTGAGGTTTATGTCAGTGTTTCAAGGCATTTGTGTCAGACAACAGCCATCCTTGGGCTTTACCCCCTTAGGAGCTGCAGCTATATATAGATCTGGTTCATTTTGAACAATTTGCCCCCTGGTTAGAAATCTCTTCAGCAATAATGACCCACACTACACAAAGAGCTTAAAAATATTTCCTCCCCTGCAAGACCATATTACATCCATTGGCCTGAAGTTTTCAAAGACCAGAAGGGGGAAAAATTAGCATTCCAAGTACAATCTGACTATACTCATTTAGTATACTTACATATAATATATAATACATTATATAATATATATATATTGTGAGGCACAAATGACGTCCACAATCTCGATAAGTCAACCTTTATTAACTAATGACTATTAACTGTAACTGTTAAATGTAATATTAACTGTAGCCATGGTAACCACAATAGCTGCTATATTTGCAAGTCGGCTGACGAGAACAAGCAACAGCTGACGTGGTCTGACAGCTCGCTTTTATACCGCTCGCTGTCAGACAGCTCAGCCAATGAGAATGGACTTTGATTCCCGCTCAGCTCAGCTGAACATAACACCCCTTCCCACCAGTCAGGCACATGCCTAGTCATTCAGATAGGCGGGGCATTGTCTAGTCCGGCTGGACCTACGCAATTCGGCTTTCCTGGTCATCGGAGAACGATCGCTTGCAGGGCCAGCAGACGATGATGAAGACATCACTGGACCCTTCTCCTCAGCTGACTCGAACTCAGATGGAGGAACTTCTTAAAGTAGGTCGTCCTCCCGTGGCAGCTCGTTGTCAGTTGATTCGTGCCTTGGCATGTCGGCCACTCTAAGTTTGTGTTGCTATGTGCCGGCCGGCTCGCTGTCAGATGGGTCCTCTGTGAACTCAGCCCAGTGCCCCCATACATGGTCTACATGTCAGCGCCAAACTCAGCCATCCGACAGACTTATTTTATATGATTTCAGGCTGGTAACTGCCTCTATTTTCCCCAGCAGCCACAACGGATTACCCACAAAATTCCAGGCGTAAACCAAATCCCCAACTTGGAAAACTCTAATACCACTAAAAGAATTTAAGGGAACATTTGGGACATAACTGGGGTGGAGTCTGTCCATATGGTTCCTCAACTTTCGACCCATTAATAACTCCGCTGGGGAATGATTGGTAGCTGTGCTGGGGGTAACATGTTGCATTAGCAGGTACTTGTCCAACTTAGAATGCCAGTACTCACCCTCAATCGCTCCAGCACTTCCTTGGCGGCTCTCACAGCTCTCTCTGCTTGATCATCAGATGCCAGGTGGTAAGGGGCGACAAGGGCGTGCCTTATGCCCCAGCGTGCCAAGAATAACTCAAAGTTAACTGTGGTAAACTGTGGACTGTTATCCAACACTAGGATGTCGGGGAAGCCATGGGTTGCAAAAAGGCGATCTGATGTCTTGATAATCATCTCTGAGGTGGTAGACAGCATGAAGACCAACTCGACCCACTTCGAATATGAGTCCACAATGATAAGGAAAGTGCAAGCCTGAAATGGCCCAGCCAGGTCAATATGGATGTCACAACTCCAATGAAGAATGGACTGGAGCCAAGACAGCCAAGATGCAATACGACCATAATCTTTTAATTACCTTACATTGACTGTGTTACCACATTGGCGTTATGATGAAAATTCCTCAAATGAGTGACATCGACTTCCTGACAAGGAGTGGTGCAATAATGATGATTCATGGCTGGATTTCAAGAGGGGTGGTGGTGTAATAATGGTGTGGGGCAAATGGGAGATAGGGTGAATTGTCACTGGGGTGCATGGAATCATCGAGCAGGGGAAAGGTGCAATTACCATGTTTCTTTAATTTAAGGATGTCGGATGTTAAGCAGCGAAGGTGGCCGGAAGGTGGTTATAGTAATTACGTTATTCTCCAAGGTATAACATGTATAAATACAGCTCTGGGTTGCAACGAAAACCAGAGCTGACTTTAAACATAATTTCATCCCTGTTACCTGTTGTTGTGGTGTGGGAGACAAATAAAAACTTCACTGAAACTACATGAGTGAGTTGGTATCTTATTGTTCACCTCCTCAATATCGGATGAACAGCTGACAATGGACCCTGACCCATGGCGACTTAACAGACTCCCATTCCCCAGAAGTAGCGGCTGCAGGTGCTGCTCTAGACGTTTGGCATGTATGACACGCCCTAACCCTTGTGGTGATATCAGAGTCTATGCCAGGCCACCAAATATAGCTCCGAGCAAAAGCCTTCATGCGGGCTATTCCTGAATGGCCCTCGTACAAGCTGTTTAAAATCTTAGGTCTCAGTAGGTTGGGAACTACTACTCTACTTTCCCACAGTAGGCAGCCCTGTTAGGTGGATAATTCATGCTGCGTAGCTCTGAATGGCATAAATGGGGCATCTACAGCCCCTTCTGGCCACCCCTCCTCACCCAGTCTAATACCTGTTAGAGAATAAGATCATTAGAGGAGGCTTTCATGACATCTGTGGCTGTAACAGGTAATTGGTAATCGTCAATTAGTAGTATAGATGAGGAAGGTGCAGGGTCTATAATTTTGTCTGGCAAGGGGCAACGGTTCAATGCGTCCGCACATCCAAGGTGCTTGCCCGCCCTGTATTGCAAGGTATAGAAGTATGCAGCCAAGAATAATGCCCAATGGGTTATCCTAGGGGACAAAATAGGGGGACTTTGTCAATCACCGGCCAGGATACCTGTGATGACCCGTAGTCTCTCAAAATAACCCAAAACCCAAAACATACATTAAAGTCCGGTAATGCCTTCAACTTAACTTCACTGTTTTATTAGGCACAGTTTAAAGTCACAAAAGTAAATAATGAGGCAAAAAGAAAACCAAAACAAACCACATTGACAAGAGTTCCGAAGCAAGCCAAGATAATCAATCATAGATTCCAGGAAGATAAGGGAGGAGAGTCCATGGGAAGAATGCCAGCAAAGATAAACCTCTTTCAAAGAAAACATTAAACTTTGACTCCAAAAAATTCTGACTAAGTAGTTACAAACTTATATACGTAGCTCCCAGCTGCAAGCCATGAAGAGGATCATGGTAATCTCCTCATGAGTAGACCTCGCTTTTCCCTGATCCTCTCTTCCCTGCGTGACCTAAAATGGATAGGGGATGGGCCTGGATCCTCCTCTGATTGCTCAGCCAGCCTCTGCCCTTTCCCAGCCTCCTCCACCACCTTAACCCTCTGTGGATGTTCCCACGCCTGCAACAATTATATTTGTGAGTCGGCTGATGAGAACGAGCAACAGCTGATGCGGTCTGACAGCTTACTTTTATACCGCTCAATGTCAGATGGCTCAGCCAATGAGAATGGACTTCGGTTCCCGCTCAGCTCAGCTGAAGGTAACAATACACACACACACACACACACTATAATATACTATAATATATTATATAATATATAGTATATTATTATCCATTTCATGTATTCATAATCATAATTGATGGCTTATGTGCATTCTTCTTTAAAAAGCTCTCCACTACCATAGCAGAACCCCTAAGCATTCAGAACCAGCTCCTTTCCAAACCTATGGTCTTTAGCAACGGTCATCCCTATCTTCAAAAAAGGTGACCCCTGCTTGGTTGAAAACTACAGACCAATCTCATTGTGTTGTGTCACGTGCAAAATTATGGAATCAATTATTAATGCATTACCTTCCACCTAGAATCAAACAATTTACTCTCCAATAAACAATTTGGTTTCAGAAAAAAAAAATGTCCTGCAATGTACAACTTCTACACTACAAAAACATATGGACTACACTACTTGACCAGGGTAAAGCAATAGATGTAATTTACATTGACTTTTGCAAAGCCTTTGGCTCAGTGGTACATGACAAACTACTATTAAAATTAAATTCTTACAGCATTTCTGGATCCCTTCACAAGTGAATTACTGCCTTTCTGTCAAACTGGCAACAAATAGTAAAAACAGGAAACTCCCTATCAAACTCTGCACCAGTTAACAACGGTGTCCCCCAAGGGAGTGTTTTAAGACCCACACTCTTTACACTCTATATAAATGACCTTTGTGATCATCTTATAAGCAACTGCATCCTCTTCGCTGATGATGTAAAACTATTCAACACCATCGTCAATGCCACTATCCTTCAAAATACCTTGATTATGTGTCAGAATGGTCTAATAGTTGGCAACTCCAAATCTCGATCAACAAATACTCTGTCCTATACATTGGTAAAAAAAAAAAAAATCTATATACCAAATACAAGCTAGGCGGCTATGACCTTTTTGATGACCCCCACTCTGTCAAGGACCTTGGAGTTCTCATATTGAAAGACCTAGGCACCAAAGCTCACTGCAACAGTATTGCCCAAAAGACTTTCAGAGTTGTAAATTTTACAAAGCTTCTCTTCTGCTAATACTGATTTGCAAACTAGAACATTCAAAACCTTTGCTAGAGCAATACTTGAATACAGCTCTGCAGTCTGGAATCTGCACTGTATATCAGACATAAATACAATTGAGCGAGTCCAGAAGTATTTTACCAGAAGAGTACTACATTCCTCTGTTTGCAACAAAATACTCTACACCACCAGACTTGAGATTCTAGGCTTAGACAACCTTAAACTACGCCGGCTAAGATTGGACATAGTATATAAAATCATATGTTACAACGTCTTACCAGTTTATGAATATTTCAGCTTTAATCACAACAACACAAGAGCACACAACAGATATAAACTAAATGTAAACCACTCCAAGCTTGATTGCAGGAAGTATGATTTCTGCAACAGAGTGATCAATGTCTGGAACTCACTACCTGATTCTGTTGTCACCTGCTCAAACCCCCACTCCTTTATCCTCAAACTAACCTGTATTGACCTCACCCCATTCCTAAGAGGTCTGTAAGGGGTGTGCATAAGTGCACAATCCTGCCTGCCGTCCCTGTCCTACTGTCCCCAGTTATTAGTTCCTATTTCTTATATTTAAACTTATGTTTATTTTTATTTTATTGTGTTGTAAGCTTTTGACAAAATAAATAAATAAAATGTTTATACTTATACATGTTTTCTAATACATGCGTGACAAAATAAATAAATAAATAAATACTTCATTTTGAATGAAGTACACTAGGCTCTCCCGATTTTTCTGAGATAATTTTGGAGAGCCAGGAAATCAGCAATATACAGGTAGTCCTTGACTTACAACAGTTCATTTACTGACCGCTCAAAGTTACGCCACTGAAAAATGTGACATATGACCGCTTTTCATAGTTATGACCTTTGCCGCATCCCCATGATCGTGCAATCAAAATTCAGTTCATGTTTATGACTGTTGCTATGTCCCAAGATCATGTGATCCCCTTTTGCAACCTTCTGATGAGCCAACTCAATGGGGAAGCCAGATTCACATAACAACCAGGTTACTAAATTATCAACTGCAGTGATTCACTTAACAACCATGGTAAGAAAAGTCATAAAATGGGGCAAAATTCTCTTAACAAATGCCTCAGTTAACAACAGAAAATTTGGGCTCAATTGTTGTCATAAATCAAGGACTACCTGTAGCAATAACTATGTGCATGAATTTGATTATGCACTACAGATTGGTTGAGTCACACTCACTCTTTTTGGTTGATGTGTATGTGGGGGGGTGTATGCCTTGCCTCAAATTATTCTTGAGTCAATTTATAAGTAGCAGGTAATTATGGAACATGCAGCCAGGGACCTACATTCCTTTGTCTGATCAATGACGTCAGATTATTTGTTTTTCTTCTTCTGCAGTCCTACGGCAAGATATTCTTTTTAATTTAAAAAAAACCATCTTCGGTTTGTATGGCCTTTCTTTTGTTTTCTGTAAGGTGACTAATTCTCAGGGTTAGCCCTAACATACCAAAAGAACAACATAATGGGAAATGCAGATCTAGATAAAGCACTTTCTAAAGTTGCCAAAGGATTATTTCCTATTGTCTAACACTTTGCACAGCTTGTTTCTTTCTGCTTTTGATTGTGGCAGATAAGTCAGGATTATCCATAATGAACATATCTGGAGTGTTGTAAACCTCTTGGTTATGGAGAAGACTATTGGCAATAATCTTTTTTTTTCAAAGTTCTGTAACTCTACGCAAAGAAGCTTATGAAATAAGATTTTCCTTTCACTTGATAATATTGTGGTTACCTGACAATTTTAAACAGCATTTGTAGTAATAAACCTTTGGTAAATTCCTTACAATTCCTTAAGCTTCTCACTGACCCTCACACACGTGTCCTCTGGAAAGAGTGGTTTGTCCAACTCTTCAGGTTGGGAATGCACGGTGCAATGGACTACAATAACACAGCAGGTTCCTGGGAAGGAGAGGGTCATATTCCAAGAAGGGGGGCAACCAACGGTGGGATTCAGCCAGTTTGCACTACTTGGGGAGAATTGGTTGTTAACTTTCTGAGCAGTTTGGTGAACTGGTTGTTGAAAGAAATCATTAGGGTAGAGAACATGTTGTTAAATTATTTGAATCCCATCATTGGGGGCAACGCAAGATAACAACACAGTCCAGAGCTGGATCATGAAAAGAGTATATGTATGTATGTATGTATGTATGTGTATGTGTGTATGTATATGTATATGCCCTCCCTAGAATCTCCCAAGGTATATCCAAAAGATCAGTCTAGTACAGGTAGTCCTTGACTTATGACCATGATTGAGCCCCAAATGTCTATGGCTAAATGAGACATTTGTTAAGTTTGTTTTGGCCCATTGTATGACCTTTCTTGCCGCAGTTGTTAAGTGAATCGGGCTTCCCTATTGCCTTTGCTTGGCGGAAGGTTGCAAAAGCTGATCACAGGACCCCCAGACAAACATTGCAACAGTCATGAATATGAGTCAGTTGCCAAGTGTCTGAATTTTGATCCTATGGCCATGGGGCTGCTACAATGGTCATAAGTGTGAAAAACAGCCATAAGTCACTTTTCTCAGTGCTGTTGTAACTTCAAACAGACAGTTGTACGTTGAGGACTGCCTCTATAGGTTTAATCTGGCAAGATTCTATATGGTGTGAGTAAATAAAGTACTGAACTTTGGATTGGATTGTTACATCATTCTTGGGCTAGGCCTGATTTCTGTACTGTATGTTCTGTATCTGTTAAGGTTAATTTTTAATTCCAGCAGATTAAATGGGAATGTTTAGCCCATGCAGAGAGATTCATGGCCAAATCAGGATCTAATCCTAGCTTTCATTATTTCTATACCATGACTCCAACTATTACATTATGCTGGCATTGTCTTCTTGTACTGTTATCACATTAAGGCATAAAGGATAAAGGTTAAGATGCTGGACTAGAAATCATGAGTCAGATTGTCCCAAAAGTGCTTTTTCAAGAGGAAACTGGACTTTCAGATTTTTCTTGGAAGGCGTTTCGTTTCTCATCCAAAAAGCTTCTTCAGTTTTGACTAGATGGTGGGGAATGGGAGGGTTAATACTCCTAGCAGGCAGCTGGTCATTTGCATTCTTTTAGAGATTCATTAAGATCATCTGGAAGTTTATCTGTGACCTTAAGGAGTCACTAAAAGAATGCAAATGACCAGCTGTCTTCAAGAACTATAAATCTTTCCATTCCCCACCATTCAGTCAGTGGTGAAGAAGCTTCATAGATGAAAAACGAAATGTCTTCCAAAAAAAATCAGAAAATCCAGTTGTCTTATGAATTTCCATAGACATGAGGTAGATTAAAGGGAAAATGGCTCAGAGATGATGTTGATATACATACAGCAGATTTAAGTATAATAAACTAATGAATTATATGATATGGAAATCATATAAGATTTTGACTTTTTGACCAAGTGGGTAACCACTTGGCATTCTTCCAGCTCTGGAATTTTTAACAACATCTTGGGAAATTGAAAATGAGATTAATTCTAGGGAGAAAGACAATGACAAACACATGATGAAAATAGGATATTTCTATGCCAATAAATATTGGGATAGTTAAATGCAATTGTTTTCTTTGAATTAAGGATTTGTATAGAAAATAAATAAATAAGCAGAACCAATCAATTATTCCCGGGTAAAATAAAGACCAAGTGTTCCTCTGGGGCAATGATTAGATAGCAGAAATTAACATAATTTGGGCATCTGATATAGATGGATATTGTTCTAGGAAAATAACTATACTTGGCAAGGCTGAAAGAATTAGAAGAATGGGAAGGCAATGGACAAGGTGAGTGAACAGGATCAGAAATATCATTGCAGTGTTCCTGGAACTATGGATTGTAAAATAAAGGGCATATGTTTACACATATATCAGCCAGAGTGGATGATACCCAACTGTGTACATTTCTGTATACTAATTCTTAGAATCATAGAACTGGAAAGAGTAGTTTAGACCATAAGTTGCAATACCCTACTCAGAGCAAAGTCTAAATTAAAGCACATTGTCAACAGGTTGTTGAATCTCTGCTTGTAACTATCTGCCAATCGAAACTCTAAATCTCTTTAGATTTGCCATTCTCCAAATATTCTTACTATTTTGAAATTTTCCTAACAACCAGCAAAAATTGCTCCCCTAGAACTTGAGACACTTGTTCCATATTTTGCATTCTGTGATGATAGAGAACATTTCTGTTTTTGGTGTGACAACTGTCAGATACTAAAAAATAAAATAAAATTAAAATATAAGAAGAACCATTTCAATCATTCCTGGATGGAAAGATGAAGTTTTCCCTTGAGGCAATGATTAGATGGCAGAAACTAACATAGATATTTTACTCCATTCTTTTTTTTAAAGATTAAACATACCTACTTATTTCAACTTCTGTTGATAGTCTTCATTTCCAATCTCCTGATGACTTTTGCTGGACCTATTTCAACTGAATCATTTTAATATTTATTTATTTATTTATTTGATTTATCAATTGTTTACAAGATAATAAGTATATGTGTATACATAGTTATTGTTAAGTTCTGTGCATGGGTGCAAGGAACGGAGACGAGGCAGTAAACAGTGAACTTCAACTCTTTATTAATCATCCTGAACAGAGCAAAAATCCTAGGGCAGCAGCAGCCCTTTTATAGGGCAGGCTGCTGACCTATTAGCCAATGAGAAACATGGAAGTGTTAAACCCTTGAACCAATGAGAGTGGCTCGTTAACAGCCAATCAGATTCCCCAGAACGGACTAATCTGATATCGCTATTATCGGCCAATCAGAAGTGCAGGATTAGAACCCTGCTTTTTCTTAAGGTTTGTTAAAACTTTATTTGAGCGCTTTTATTAGTTCATAACACCCCTTCCCCCTGGGTTCCATTTGAGAGGTGCGGTGACATAATCCGTAAGATATGTAGGTTATTTTAACTGTCTATTGGATTTGCGCTGTCCCACCGGTTCCTGTCTGTCATCCAGTTTCGGCGGGACGTTTTTGGACATATCTGGTACAGGCGGTTCTGCATCCTCACTGGACGACTCGTTGCCGCAAATGCTGTCATTGTTGTCCTCCGATCTTTATGGGCTCGCCTCCGTTGAGGTATTCCTCTGTAGCAAGGAGAGTCCCCTCCCTGATTCTTCTTCATTTATCGTGCCCGATTGCTGACTTCCTTCGCTTCTGCTTTCCACCATCTTGAATTCGGTTTTTTTGACATCCCCTCCCCCCTCAGTTTGGGAGTCACAGGAGTCGCGGGAACTGAGTTGTAGCCTAGAGCGAAGCTGATCTATATGGCGTTTCCATATTTTTCCGTTGCAGGTTTGCACACGGTACGATCTGGGCCCAGTGGTTTGAATTATGGTTGTTTCGACCCATAATGGTTCGCCGGAGAGGTTTTTTGCGAAAACTAAGTCGCCTACCTTGAACTTGCGGCATTTTCCGGTAGATCCACAGGATTTCTCTGGCTCGTAGGACGGGTGAAGCTGGTCGAGGTGGGAACGGAGCTTGCGTCCCATCAACAGTTCAGCTGGGGTCTTGTTGGTGATGCTGTGCAGAGTGATGTGTTGGAGTAGGAGTATTCTGTTTATTTTGTCGTCAATGTCCCCGTAGTCCATTTTGTGGAGAGTTTTTTTAACAAATTGTACCATGCGCTCGGCCCTGCCGTTAGCCGCAGGGTGCACTGGCGAAGTTAGCGCATGACAGATACCCTGGTCTGCTAAGTATTGTTCAAATGGCAGGGCGGTGAACTGGGGTCCGTTGTTGGAGTCCAGAACGTCTGGCAGCCTGTGCGTTGCGAATAGCCTATTCAATTTTCGGATGACGGACTCGGTTGTAGTATTCTTCATTTCGTGGATCTCAAGCCAGTTGGAATAGGCATCCACTGTTAGGAGGAACGTATGTCCTTTAGTAGGTCCCACAAAATCAACCTGGATGCGGGACCATGGCCCCCGGGGAGTTTCCCATTCTGTTGGAGTTGCTCTAGGTGGGGCACTGCTGACTTCTTGGCACTTTAAGCAAGTCTTTACCCAGGCTTCGATCTGTTTGTCAATGCCTGGCCACCACGCGTAGTTTCGTGTGAGCGCTTTCATACGCACAATGCCGGGGTGACCGTCATGCAATGTTTTCAATACTGCTCGTTGTAACCGCTCTGGGACGACGACTCTATCTCCCCATAGGATGCAGCCTTTTTGTGAAAAAAGTTCTGTTTTCCGGTTTCTGAAAGGGGTGAAGTCGTCAGGGGTTTGTTCTATTGGCCATCCTCGTTCGACCCAGCTAAGAACTCGCGCCAAGACAGGATCTTGTTTTGTTTCGATTGCAATGTCTCTGGCTGTTAGCGGTGGTGAATGTAGCGTTTCAACCTGGAGTGTCGTAAGGGTTGGAGCTGGGTCGTCAACGGTTTCCGGAAGTGGGGCATGGTTCAATGCATCAGCGTGGGGAATGGCTTTCCCTGGGCGGTGTTGTAATTTATAGTTATATGCAGCTAAAAACTCCGACTAGTGAGTCATTCTAGGTGACAGTATATAGGGGGTTGGCTTGTCTCCCGCTATAATCCCTAGCAAAGGTTTGTGGTTGGTAACAATAGTAAAAACTCGTCCATACACATATTCATGAAACCGTTTCACAGCAGATACAACAGCAAGAGCCTCTTTGTCGATCTGGCTATCGTTACATTCAGCCTTTGATAGGGTCCTTGAAAAATAGGCAATAGGGCCCTCACTACCATTTGGTAACACATGACTCAAAATGGCTCCTACTCCAAACGGTGATGCGTCACATGTAATTGTTAAAGGCAGAGTCTCGTTATACTGCATTAAAACAGCATCGGAGGTTAGTAAGTTTTTCACTTGTCAGAATGCGTGTTCCTCTCGGTGTCCCAGACCCAGGTTGCTTTTTTGTTGAGAAGTCTATGTAGGGGCTCAGCTACGGTCGCTTTCTGGAGCAAGAAGATATTGTAAAAGTTAATGAGCCCCAGGAAAGCTTGGAGATCAGTCCTATTTCTGGGTTTTGGGGCATTTTTGATTGCCCTTAGTTTGCTATTAGTGAGGTGAATGCCTTGTTTATCGATTAGGTACCCCGGAACTCTACTTTATCTGTATACAGTTGACATTTATTTTTTTAACCTTAAGGCCAGAGTCTTTAAATTTCTGAAGAACCATTTTAAGATGCTTTTCTAGTATTTCTCTATTTGGGGCAGCAATTAAAATGTCATCAAAGTATGGCACGACCCCCTTGATCCCTTGCAAGAGTCTCTCCATCAGACTTTGAAAAATCCTTGGGGCTACGCTCACTCCGATTTGGAGTCGGTTGCACTTAAAGGCACCTCGGTGCGTGACAATCGTCTGTGCCTCTTCAGGTTTTTTTTATCTACAGGCAGTTGTTGGTATGCCTGTGCTAAATCCAATTTAGCGAAGACTTTTCTGCCCCCCAGGGAATGGAGAAGTTGTTGTACCACCGGCACCAGGTAAGCGTTCTGTTGAAGGGCGTGATTAAGGGTGGCCTGGTAGTCCCCACAAATCCTTAATGATCCATCTGGTTTGATGGGTGTTACAATTGGGGTTTCCCAACGAGCGTGGTCAGTTGGTTCTAAAACACCCTGTGCTGTTAATTTATCGAGCTGCTTGTCAATTTTTGGTTTAAGGGCAAAAGGTACCCGACGAGGCTTAAGGCAGATGTGGGCTACTTCAGGGCTAAGGTTAATTGATATCGGGGTCCCCTTGTACTCACCTAGTTTGTCTGCAAAGACGTCCTGGAATTCCTGGATGATGGCCTCCTCCCAGTCGTTGCTTCTGGTTTGGTGAATGCCGGCTACCTCGATCCCGAGTGGGGTGAACCATTGAAGGCCTAACAAGCTAGGCTGGTCACGGTCGACGACGGTCAGTGGTAATGACGCAGTACGATTTTTGAATGATACTTGGACTTGGCTGGATCCAATGTCCAGAATTCGGTTCCCCTGATAATCTTTGAGTATGATTCTTTTGGGCTCTGAGGTCTTGACACCGGACGGCAGGGATTAATTGTTTAAGAATCTTCCAGGAAACCATCGAGAGAGACAATCCTGAATCGACTTCCATCTTGCAAGGCTGGTTTTCGATGGCGACCTTTACTCGGATCTTCTTTGCATCTGGCGATGAGACGTGACCGATTGTAATGGTTTGGTGTGCCTCTTCTCGTCTCATTGAAATGGCCAGTATTTTATTTCTGTAGGAGTGGTTGTTCCATTGGTGGTTCAAATGTTCCTGACTCACAGGGCGATTCCCTGTGGTCTTGCAGTAGTTGTTTCCCCTCTGAAATGGGCTGGATCCTTGCTTGCTTCTACAGACCTTCCCGATGTGGCCTCTTTTCCCACAGAAATGGCATGTCGAGGAATTTGCAGTCTGATCGCGGGTGGTTTGCCTCACAACCCGCGCATTGGTGCGGTAGTCTTTGATTTCGCTGGTGGCGTTGGTCACATTCAGACCGGAGCCGGTTGACCTCCTCCTCATCACTTTCTAATGGCGATTCGAGGTCCTCGAATGGTGGGTCATGGTGGGTCGCTGTTGTGTGCCTCTCTAGGCAAGGTGAGGTATTGCTGGCAAGTTGACAGAGCAGTGCGTTGGTGCGGCGCATTCGGGCGGCCGACTTCCTGGTTGCTTCTGCTGCAGTAGCGTCCTTGATGACAGGCCCGCAATGGGTCAGGAACACTGCTTGCTTTTTCCCCGTAGTGGCATGCTTCAAGTTGTTGGTCTCCAGAAACATCTGGAACCGGTCTATGTACGAGTCCCAGTCTTCTTGTGCTGGGTCAAATGGAGCGGGTGGTATGGCGCCGCCGGACATGGTTTTCGTTGTTGATGCGCCTTCAGCCACGTGCTCTGTTTGGTGCTCTGTAGTGTTCAGTCAGTTCTGATGTCTCCGCATCCCATCCTTGTCGCCAGTGTTAAGTTCTGCACATGGGTGCAAGGAACGGAGACGAGGCAATGAACAGTGAACTTCAACTCTTTATTAATCATCCTGAATAGAGCAAAAATCCTAGGGCAGCAGCAGCCCTTTTATAGGACAGGCTGCTGACCTATTAGCCAATGAGAAACATGGAAGTGTTAAACCCTTGAACCAATGAGAGTGGCTCGTTAACAGCCAATCAGATTCCCCAGAATGGACCAATCTGATATCGCTATTATCGGCCAATCAGAAGTGCAGGATTAGAATCCTGCTTTTTCTTAAGGTTTGTTAAAACTTTATTTGAGCGCTTTTATTAGTTCATAACAGTTATGAATACATGAAATGGGTACATATAAGAAAAATAAAAGAAACAATAGGACAGGGACGGTAGGCACGTTGGTGTGCTTATGCATGCCCCTTAGAGACCTCTTAGGAAAGGGGTGAGGTACTAGGCTAGTACTGGACCATTCTGACAAGCAGAGAATAGCACAAAACACATTTCATATGATATTGAAAAAGAGATGTTAAATGTTGCAGAGTAAAATTGTTTTTGTATTGTTTTGCGGTTTGCTTATTTACTTGGGAAATTGAAATGAGTTCTTGTTGGAGATTGTAGAAAAAGTTCATGCACAAACCTCTTGCGTTTAGTTTTTATTGAGCAGTCTTTGGTCATGGACAATTAATGGCACAAAGAAAATACAAGCACCAGGCCAATGTTTACATTGTTCTGGATATATTTATCATCTTCTCTCTCTTTTTTTAATATCTCACCTTAACAATATGGTTGCAGGTGGAGATTTTTTTTTCCTTGCCAACATTACAGGTGACACCCTCGGTTTCTTATTTGCTGCCAGGAACATAACCACACCTGTTTGGCAGTGAATAGGGAGCCTGTTACACCCTGAAGGCACAAAGGGGATCATGTGCATAATGAGCATTTAAGTCAATAAAATTTTAAAAGGAACATCTCAAACACAACGTGACAGGCTTTATGTTTTCTGTACTCAGGAAAAAGGCTTGATGTGATCCCAAATAACTCCCTCACTTCCCTGCCCCCTTACCCTTCCAGCAGTATTTTCTCTGTTGGAAAAGGTCATATCATGTTCTGAAAAACTATCGATTATTTAATACTCTGTTCTAAATATGATTGGTTTATACTGGTAATATGACTTTCATATGGTCTAATTTATGATCTAACTTCTTCCCTTTTATTCTTTTTTTCTTTCCTAATTTTATTCAGAATTATAAAGAAGCTGAATTTTCACAGCATGATAAGCAAATTTTTAACCATCCTTTAGGTGAGATAACAGATAACAAATAATCAGAGTTGGAAGGGACCTTATACGTCATCTAGTCCAACCCCCCACCCAAGCAAGAGACCCTACACCATTTCTGACAAGTGTCAGTCCAATCTCTTCTTGAAAGTCTCAACTGATGGTGCTCCCACAACTTCTGAGGGCAAAGTGTTCCATTGGTTGATTGTTCTTGCTGTCAGAAAGTTTCTCCTTATTTCCAGGTTGAATCTCTCCTTGTTCAGTTTCCATCCATTATTCCTTGTCTGGCCTACAGGCACCTTAGAAAATAGCTTGACCCCTTCCTCTTTGTGGCAGCCCCTCAAATATTGGAAGACTGCTATCATGTCTCCCTGGTCCTTCTCTTTATTAGACTAGCCAAGTCCAGTTCCTGCAACCGTTCATTGTATGTTTTAGCCTCCAGTCCCCTAATCATTCTGGTTGCTTTTCTCTGCACTTTTTCTAGAGTTTCAACATCTTTTTTATAATGTGGTGAACAAAACGAGATGTGGTCTTACTAAGGCTTTATAGAGTGGTATTAGTACTTCCCTTGATCTTGATTGTATCTCTCTGTTAATACAATTTAGGATTGCAACCGCATTTTTCTCTGCTGCTGCACACTGCTGGCTCATATTTAGCTGGTTGTCCACTAAGACTCCAAGATCCCTCTCACAGTTACTGCTATTGAGTCTGGTTTCACCCAGTCTATATGTGTACTTTTGGTTTTTCTTGCCTAAGTGTAGGACTTTACTTTTCTCTTTTGGTTTTTCTTGCCTAAGTGTAGGACTTTACTTTTCTCTTTATTGAACACACAACTGGAAGGATTTAATACAATACATTAAGCCTTAGAAATCATGATGACTGTATTTAGTAAGCCATAAACCGAACAAACTACATTGTGGTTTAATGTGTCGTATGAATCAGGCCAGATTAAGAGTAAGAAATGGAGAAACAGTTTAAAGTGTACTACATACTTACCCATGATTAAATGAACATACAGCTCAGTTTTCCAGGTTTCCCATGAGAAACCATCCATTTAGTTAATGGAGCCTAAGCAGTGTGTAAGAACATAGTAAAATATTAAACGTGAAATCTGTTATGAAGATTAGCTAGGCTAAGCAAATCCAGCCAACTACAATTTGACTTAAATATTTGTATGACTCCATTCCAGTGGGGCACAAAAAGGGGACACTGAAACCAGAGTTAATGTAAACTGTTGAGGGGATTCCAACATTTACAAAGATTGCTAACCGTACACTAGAACAAAGGGTTTAATATAGGAGGTTTCACAGTATTAACTAATTCAGTGGAATGCTGTATCTCACTGGAACTGCAGAGAAACCTATAATCTCAAAGGATTCTTGGCAGAGACCATAAATAACTGTCTGTTCCTCACTCCAGGCCGACAAGAAAAACAAGTCTCCAGAGCTTTAGGAAGAAGAAAGATTACAATCTGAATCCATTTTTTGGCTACTGAAATGAAGTCACACTTATTAGCTAGCCCTTTGTCATGTATTAAGAAGTATTACCTGCTAGCATAAACAATGTGACAGAAAGTATAGGATAAAGATTTACTGGAAGAAAGGAATCCTTCTGGGCAACCTAGAATCCGTTAGAGTTCAAAGAAGAAAATAGAATCCTATCTAATGTACAAAGGGTGGGGGGGTTCCATCTCAGCATTTCTTAACATGCTTTAGTTTTGTTTCTATAAACAAAGTGTTTTTTAATGTTGACATCTGGACTTGTAACACATACACAAGCCTAAAAGGAGAATGGCCATCTAAAGTTTTTACCATCCAGGGTGGTACTTGAGACTGCGGTGGGAATGGAGCTTGGTAGTAGTATCAGGCAGGGGTGGGATTCAAACTTTTTAACAACCGGTTCTATGGGCATTGCGAAGTTGGTGGGTGTGGCTTGGTGGTCATGTTATTGGCTGGGCGTGGCCAACTCAGTATCACTCACATCGAGGCACGCATCTCCTCGCCTGGCCTCTCATGACTGTGGGGATGCTGCAATAGTCGTAAGTGTGAAAAATGGTCATAAATCACATTTTTCAGTGCCATTGTAACTTTGAATGGTCACTCCACACAAGCAAAGGAGGGGAAAAAACTCCAGAGAAGTTCCTGAGACAGGAAGTCTAATCCTTCCAAGAATGTAATAAGGGTTAACAGAGAGGCAGTTTCTGTAAGCAACATCAGAATGTTTCCTTCCTGCCTTCCTTACAGGATTAGGCCAATAATTTCTTCTAACAACCAATTTTCCGAACTGCTTAGAATGTTAACAACTGGTTCTAGCAAATAGGTGCAAACTGGTAGAATCCCATCCCTGGTATCCGGCATGTACTGATGCCAAGTTTGATGCAAAACATGTCTATTCTCTTGAAGGGTACAGCTTTAAATAAAAGATAACCAAAATGGGGAAAAATATTTCTTCTTGTTTTTCTGGCAACTAGCCTGAAACAAGAATAAAATAAAAGCTCTTCTAAGGTCAGTTTTGTTTTCCCCTCTGGTCACTTGGTAGTCTAAGCTGGAGGAATACCAAGATCCAGCTAGAGGAATTAAACCCACATTTTCTCACTATAGTAATGCCCTTAAAATCTAGCTTTATTCGGGGATATATGGAAGACTTTCCCCCCCTTTTCGTAATCCAGTATAGTTGGAACAGGATTCAAATAAAAATAAAAACACTGCAGGTTATTTCATTGTATACCTTCCTGTATGACTTAATGTTACTTGGCTATTCTTAAAACTGCCAATGCACATTTAATGCCTGTCTATAAAATGGTTATATTCAGTGGTGGGATTCAAATAATTTAAGAACTGGTTCTTTCCCAAAATGATTTCTTCAAGCAACCAGTTCACCAAACTGCTCAGAAAGTTAACAACCGGTTCTCATGAACTGGTGCAAACTGGCTGAATCCCACCACTAGTTATATTCTTCATACTATAATGTCTAATCAAAAAACCAGAGATGAAAGTAAAAAGGCTGGTTTTTTTAAATCTTAAAAAGTATTAGTTTATTAATAATTCTGTCCTATGCCACGATCATTTGGGAGCACATTATTGAGAGTTCTATCTGTGTTACATCTCCAGCTATTCTTCAAACTTCTGGTAGATCCAGACTGCCTGATCTTCTCAATGCTGCACAACACAGATTTTGTGTACGTGTGTGTGTTTGCAATTACATTGTTTACAACGGTATGGATATTTGATTACCATTAGTGAACATCTGCACACACCAGTGTGCTTCCCCTCCTCCCAACAGTTACTCATACAGAGAATGGAACTGTCGTGTCAAAATTTTCACATTCAAAGTCCCCCTTTTTTCTGTTCATTTTATATAGTAGCAATGGCCTGCTACTATATGGAACATATAGACAGAATTCTATATGGAACAGAACTGTATCTTTAAATTAATTGAACAAAAATAGAAGCAAACTTAAGAAAATTGTAAATATACTTGGTCACTCTAATCAATTAAGATATATTTCCTATATTGTAGAATATTTTCCTATTGTAATGTTTTTTTAAAAGGAAAGAGAAAAAAAAGTAAACCCAGCTGCCTGTAAAATGTACTCAGTTTAAAAAATATTTCCAGAGATTTGCTTTGCATCATTTTGGTATTTTATTCGGACTTTTTGGCAGAAAGGAAGTGAGTCAATTTCTTCCTTAGTCTGCCCTACTTTATTTGACATTGTAACTAAGCTGGTGTTTACTTTTGAATCACTGCACTTCTATACACCCTCATGTGTATAGAACTGACCACAATGAAATACAAATGATGGCATGCTATTGGTGACATCATGACATAGTTCTGTCCTTACTTACTTGAATCCCAACATCTGATGCAAGTTCTAAGTTGGCTCTCTGCATCATGACACATGTTTTGTTGCTTGCCAACTTTCCTTGCTGCAAATTTCATTGCTCGCTAAGTATTTCATCTTATTTCCTAAGCTCACTCGTCACCACTCCCTCCCTGACCCCCAAAATTAAACTTTGATAGAAGTCTCTATTGATGGTTTTTTGAGATGTAAAATAGTTTAATTCATAATTCCACTGAAATATTTACTTTATATTCCTATCAGTTAAAATGTAATCCTAATATTCAAATTCTATTTCAGCCTGTGCTTTAAAGGAAGTAAAGAATCTGTAATGGTTAGATTGCCTCATTATCCTTAATGATCTCTCTTCTCTTCTGATATTCCTGGAAGGCTACTTTTTATACAATAGAGCTAGATTTGAAAAGGACTGTTCTGAATGGTGATACAAGATATATAACAAATGGAAACAAGGCACAACATGTAAGATCAAACCAGAGAGGCCTCCAAGAAACCTCTCAAATTGTCTTTGAGTCATGTTACTCCAGAACTCAGAATGTCATGTTACTCCAGAACTCAGTTTTACTGTCATCTATTTGTTTTCATGCCACGTAACACCATATTAACTAGCTCTTATTATGCATTTGTTCTTGGCCTCATTAACATGCATTCGGCATGTCAAGATGACATATTTGTTGCACCGATAACTGCAGAACGTTCAAGGACCTGGAACATTATTATTCTTATATTAAATTTTTGTGTGGGGAGGAAATAATTACTATATATCCCAGTCTATTTACTGTGCAACAGCCTCCAGCTGTAGCATTTATTACTTGATGAACAAGCAGAATGAAAAATACCCAGACTTTACCTCTTTTAGTTATTTAGCTTGGCTCCCACAAAGACATAGATCTTGAATATGTTATAGTTATATAACATCACATCACATCACATCACAACACAACACAACACAACACAACACAACACAACACAACACAACACAACACAACATAACATAACATAACATAACATAACATAACATAACATAACACAACACAACATAACACACAATAATTTAGTTATAGATTTATATTTGATCAGTCAGATAGTAACCTTAACTTGCACATTTGTTATGTGTTCATTACAAGGGCTTGCAGTGCAGAACAAGGTTTTGCTTTCCTTAAAAGGTGATTAGAGGCTTATAATATTTATCTAATATAGCTTTTATGTGCATGTGCCTATAGGTTGAGCATAAGATGGGAATTCACAGCACTACTGTTCCATTATATTTCTCTCAGATTTCTACAGGAAATCTTAATTGACACAGAATTTCTTTCCCAAAGCTAACACAGATATTTGTACATTCTAATATAGGTCCTGCTGCCCACAGGATGAATAAATCCTTTTCTACAGATTAATCAGCCAGGAATGACGATGGTGATAAGATAAAGCATCTATTCTATTATTGAACCATCCTAGCTCCTACTGAAATATTTTATCTAAACATTGCCATCAGTCAAGTGGCAGTTGTCAGCTTTTACATATTACATAATGGAATACACACCAACAGATCTACTGAAAGGCTGAATTTGCATGATTGCTTTAAATTCAAGTATAAACTTCATTTAACATGCACAGCAACAACCTCACTAATGTCTGATAGTAACATCTACCTATAGGTAGTCCTTGCCTTATGACCATGATTGGGACTGAAATAGTAAGTCTTTGCAGTCATAAGTTGAGGTACTCGTGACCTGATTTTTCAATCATTTATAATGGTTGTTAACAAATCACACAGGCATAAGTTTGAATGATGAGGCCATTAAGTGAATCTATTCTCCCAAATGGGCTGCAGTCATAAGTATGAGCTAGTTGCCAAATGCCTCTGAAATGCAGCCATGTGGCCTCAGGCTGTCAGCACAATGTTTTACAATAGCCAGAAGTACTTTATGAACCATAAATCATCCTTTCTAAGGCCAGCATAATTTTAAACACTCATTAATTGACCCATTGTAAGTCAAGGACTGTATGTATTGCTTTAGTAATGAATTTCTATTGTGCACAGTCTTCATATTACCCCAACAATGATTAGATAAACTTCCAGTGTGTATAACTGGTGGTCTTGGTATGCAATATGATGATCCAAGATGGTCAATATTTACATTTGAACAACAAAGGCTGAAATCTCAGTTAAAGTCTTACTATGTTCAGTAGGATTCATATTCTAATAATGGTAGAATTGCCACTTTAGGGAAGTTTTTGCTGTGACATATACATTACACTACTAGCAGCTGTTGAAGCATGATGAGAATACAGTATTGCCATCTAACTCTGTCCACAGCCAGAAGTTTGAACCTCACAGGCTCAAGGTTGACTCAGCCTTCCAACCCTTCCGAGGTCAATAAAATGAAAACAATAAAATTGTTGAGGGGAATATCCTGAAGCTGTAAACTGCTTAGAGACTGCTGTAAAGCACTATGAAGTGGTATATAAGTCTAAGTGCTATTACTCTTACAGGCAGTCCTCGCATTATGACCACAATTGAGCCTCAAATTTACATTGCTAAGTGATACATTTGGTGAGTTTGCCCCATTTTACAACTTTTCTTGCCACCGTTTTAAGCAAATTGTTGCATTTGTCAAGTTAATAACATGGCTATTAAGTGAATCTGGATTTCATATTGATTTTGCTTGTCAGAAGGTCACAAAAGCTGATAACATGACCCTAGGACACTGCAACCATCATAAATATGAACCAGTTGCCAAGCATCTGAATTTTGATCAAGTGACCATGGGGATGCTGCAATATTGAAAAATATTCATCTCACTTTTTTCAATGTTATTGTAACTTTGAATGGTCACTAAATGAACTGCTGTAAGTTGAGAACTACCTGTACTCAATCAGCTACTTACTGATTAGGGATGGTATGTCTCCAAATATCCAGATGTTGGGGAATAATGGTGGGAAAGAAATGTATTCTACTTGGAAGCATGTCAGCAGGAAGGAATCTGTCATCTGTCATAGTTATAAAGGAAACAGTGTATTCAATTATCTTTGGGTTTAATCTGGTATGACTGTTCTTGCAGCCTCATATTAAAATGTAGATATGCTCTTGAACTATTGATTTTCACCCCCTTGTTCAACTTCATTTTTTATCCAGGTAATTAAGTTATTTAATAGTGTAAAGGTTCCGGTGTGTGTTTCTGAAGTTCTTGTTGTCAGCTTTACAGACCAACTAGAGAACAAGTAAAAGACTTAAAATTTTACAAAACAGTTAAAGCCACAGAAGAATATTTGTTATAATACGTGTTTTTCCACTATCAAAATATAGATATAAGGCTTTTCTTATTTGATCAACTTTGGAGTCCTTAGTGTCCTCTGAGCTTAGTGATTTCCTTGCAGACATTTCATTATCAAACTAGGTAACCTCATCATATTTACACAACTATTTTCCCAGCTTTCAATTCTGTTGATACATTATGAATTGTTATTCAGATGTAGCTTTCTATATCTCAACTACATGCTTCCCTATCTCCCATTCATGCCTGAGAAGTTTGCTAGGTTGCAGCTCTAAAGGGTGCAACAGACTAATTAATATTATTTATTTCTTCTATAGAAATATCTAGGGTCCATTTCAACAAATCAGGTACTGTTTATAAAAATGTAAAGGACAAAGCAGACTACAGCAATAGTGAGATAGAAAGGACCTGTGCAATGCATAGTATTGCCCCTAATGAACCACAAAGAACAATTCAGTAATGGCTAATTCCTCTTATAATAGTTAGAAGTCAATATAAATAAAATGTCTATGGAGATTCTCAGTCATTCAGGTCATGGTTGTCCTAAAGGTGCTTTTCTAAAAGGCAAGTGGACTTTCTTTGTTTTTGTTTTTTTAAAGTTTTGCTTCTCATCCAAGAAACTTCTTCAGTTCAGTTCAGCACCTTTGGGACATTATAAATAGAACTGAATGGTAAGATTTGCCTAATATATTGAGCCTTAAGACTAGCCGATAGTATTTTAGATTTTCATGAAATCACTGCGGTCACTATGTGGCAGAAAACTGGATAATCCCTAATCTGGATAAAAATACATATTTATTACATATACATGGATGGATAAGTGTGAAACGTGGTCCGATGGGAACAATTTGAAAAAGAATGTGCATTCCTTCAGGTCCTCCAACTCTAGGCAAGTAACATATTTTCGATCTGGAGCATTCTGCCTAGTGTTTTATTTTTTCAGCAGCCTGGTATTAGCATCTAAGCAACGAAGACGGAGCACAGGAACCCCGGTGGCTAAATTCACTCCGCCGAAAGAACGGCGAGACCAGCGGTCGTCAGAGCAACCAGAGGGGGAGGAGCCGGCAAATTCAGGAAGAAAGAGGAGGAATTCTACAATAAATGCCCAATTTTTCAGTTTGCAAGGGGCGGGGCTTTAGCGAGGCGGAAGTAGAACCAACAACAAGCGCGCGCGCTCCGGAAGTATTTAGAAAAGTTTACGGCTCCAGGCTTGCTTGGATTTGAGTGACTTTAGTTGCTGGCGTCGTCGTTGTTGCCATGTTTCTGACGGTGGTCAATTGTGAGTTGATTGTGAGTTCCCTCTTTGGGGAAGTTTCGTGTGGTGCGGGCGCAGCACCACCAATCCTCCCTTGGTACGAAGCCTTTGCCCGGTTGCCCGGGAACAGGGGCTCAAAAACCCGAAATTATTCCCTTGGATTAAGCCTTAAGATTAAGCCTTTAAAGATGCTTCTTGAGGCGAAACGAGCAGCGGCAGTCGGTCCACGCTTCCCTTAGCGCTGACGGGAGTGGCTGCAGGGCGAAGGTCCGGTGTCTAATACTACCTTCCCGCCTGCCTTATTTCCGAAGGGCCGGCCGCCTAGCGATTCGCGGTCCGAACGTGGTTACGCCAACCCTATCCATCATTTGGGAATCGAGTAGAGATTTTATATACAGGTAGTTCTCGAACTTACAACCATTCCTTTAGTGACCGCTCAAAGTTACAACCGCACGGCAAAAAGTGACTTAGGACCGTTTTTCACACTCAAACACCGTTGCAGCATCCCTGTAATCATGTGATCAAAATTCAGATGCTTGTGTGGCAACTGGTTCATATTTATGACCCTTGCTGTGTCCCAAGGTTACCTGATCATTGCGACCTTCTGAGGAGCAAGTCGATGGGGAACCTGGATTTGCTTAACAATCAGGTTACTAATGTATCCGCTGTAGTGATTCACTTAACAAAGATTGTGGCAAGAATTCACTTAACAAATGTCTCGCTTAACAATAGAAATGTTGGGCTCCATTGCGGTTGTAAGTTGAGGGCTACCTGTACGGTAAATAGTCCTTTCTGCACAGAATGTAGGGTAAAGGAGGTTGCTTTCTCTTGCCTTCCTGAGATAAATTTGTCAGGGTTTATAGCTGAAGTAGGGATAAGACTGAAAAAGTGGAGAAAAACTAATGAACAATATGGATTTGTGGAGGGAAAGGGTGCTTTTAGAAAATGTGGGCAGCTCATACAAGAATCTGCTTGCATCTGTTTAACGCAGCTACCTCTTTTCCTAGAATCAAAGGGCTGCCCTAATGCAACTGCAGCAGTCTTGGAAAAAGGAGTTGTGATAACTGCAACATGCCAGTCCATGCAAATTTCCTCAATTCCAGCTTTAATGAATAGCACAGAGGTGCTGTATTTTCCCAACATTAAGAGCAATGCCCCTGAATCTCTTTTACAATCTGGAAATTGTTAATGATTGTAACTAGTAAACAATTAAATTGTCTTTAAAAGATGAGATATTGGTTATAGAGCAAGGTTAGATAGGAAGGGAGAAGTTGTAGCTGTTTTGATGTCACTGAACTACCACTCCCAGCAGTTTTCAGTAAGAATAGATGATCTTGGATTGTTAAGAACTGTAGCTTAATTCTGGGAAGCATACCAAAAAAAGTTCCAAAAATAAAATATGTAATAGTAATGATAATAGAAAACATATAACTATTAATCAGAGACTCGGGTTTATTACAAGTCACTAGAATGGAATCCTACTCATTTTAATTCAAATGTCGAAGGAAAAGCCAGGTCTTCACTGTCTTTAGGGCAGGGCTTGCAAAGTTTGAACCAGTTTAAATTGGAGGAGATTGTTCCAGAAGGCAAGTGCCACCCCCCAAAAGTATGCCTCCTGGGTCTCATAAAATGATCTTGTTTCAGAGGAGGGACCTAGGGCCGTGATGACGAACCTATGGCATGCAGAGCCATTTCTGCTGGCACACGAGAGGTCGCCCGGAAGAGCCCCACTGCGCATGCGCACACCAGCTGATTGTCGGGTATCTGCCGTGCATGCGTGAGGGGAGACTCGTGTGGGAGATGCGCACGCATACGCAGGGAGCAGGGCACACGGGGGTCACATGCATGCGCAGAGGGCAAGGGGGTTGCGTGCTCATTGCATCATGGGTGCAGACATGTGAATGCCTGCACTTTCAGCACGACGTGGAAAAGATTAGCCATCACTGACCTAAGGTGTTGCCTTTCTGTTGAAGGGTATGGGACAGGCAGAAGACTTGAAATATTCTGTTGTAGAATCTGTTTTAAGAATTATTGATAGCAGCCAGGAGTCAAAATACTTTACTTGAAGGCACAAAGTGTATGTATATAGTGACTTCGTTAGACATCAAGAACCATTGGGAATAGATGGCGTACAAGCTAAGTAAATAAACTCTATCTAGTCTAGAATCCTTAAATTTGCATTAGAAAAGAATGTTAAAAATATGGTGAGTCATGAGTTTTCTTTGAATATTATTTAAATAGCTTTAAATGCTCCTTTTACTTCCACAGTTGGATTTGCAATGTGTTATATGTGGGACTGCCTTTGAAAACAGCCTGGAAACTTTAGTTAATTCAAAATAGACTGCTCATTAGGCTAGATTGTTCACTGAGATAGTTGGTAAAAACATGTCAGTTCTTCACCATCCAGACTGTCTGCCAGTTCATTTTCAGACCCAATTAAAAATATTGGTTTTTATCTTTAAAGTCGCAAACAACTTAGTACTAGGTTACCTGAATGTAAGTGCTTCCTATATGTACTTAGCTGGACTTTAAGATCATTTATTGAGACCCTCCTATCACCAGGTCTTGTCACCAAAGGAGATGATGTAGGTATCTACGCGGAAGAGCCTTTTCTGTGGTGGTATCCTTTTATGAAATCCCCTTTCTAGAGAGGCTTGACTGACACCCTTGTTGGTTGCATTTTAGTGCCAGGTAGAGATATTTCTTTTCCCCCCAGCCTTTTAACTGATTTAGTTTCAAGTATCCGTTTTTGTCTGACTATGTTGCTAGTGTTTTTTAAAAAAAATTATATGTTTTTTGACTTTTTATCATATATGTCTTGTCATATTTTAGTTTGGTTTATTGTAAATTTCTGATAGGTTATTAGTTGGTTAAAACAAAACAAAATAAATTATATGGCAGGAATAATTTGGTGTATTGGTAAATAAATTAAAACTTTTAAATATTTTTTCTTTTTTGTTCTGCAATGCCAGTGGCCAAGAAAACCAAATCAAAGTAAGTAAATTTGAATTGCATTTTCTACTCTAAAACTGTACGGTTCAGATAACTGCTGCTATTAATGGCAGTTAGGTTCTTTCTGTAATGGATTGCCTTTTGCATCAAAAATAATTGTTAAGAAATCACAGTCTGAGATTATCTGAAAAAGAGCTTTTCATTTAAGTAAATATCAAGTGAACACAGCTTTTCCTTTAATCTCTCAGGTTGATATAGTGCCAGAAGTTGCAGAATTTAGGAGATGAAACCAGCATGTTTAGTTATGTCTGTTATATGTTTAATTTTTCTATGTTAAGAGCTAAAATTCATTATTATATATAATATGGTCAGTTAGGTTCTCTTTAGAGAATTGCTTTCTTGATTTCAATATGGGTGGTTATAATAATTTATTAAATATATATGCCACACAACTCTTTATAGCACACAATGATGGATAATGGAAATACCTGTACCTGTCACACCCTTTCCTTAGAAGATCTTTATGGGTATTGGTGGGACATGTGGTGCTATAAGAGAAAAAGAAATAGTTAATAAAGCTTTGCTTTTTGGGCTTCTCATTGCAAGTACTTGTCTTATTAAACAAAACCTCTTAATTTAAAAATAATAAGGAAAATTGGGAAAATGTAAGTTAAATATGTTAATAGACATTCATGCATGCACCACAAAGTAAAAAATGAATTACAAAAAATAATCATAGCTAGCCAAATAAAAAGGTTTTCTTGATGTTATTATTCTAGGTATATACTTGTGAGAATGCTCAGTGAAGCAGGAACGGGCTGTTCTTTTAATGTAAAAAGACTCCGGCTTCAAGACAAGCTGGTAATGCTAAGCTATGATCGCTTTGGTAAGAAATTGAAGAGTGTTTTGTACGGGTATATAAATGGGAAGAACATTTTTGTATTTGTATCCTTGAATACAAAGAAAACATGTTGAAACCTCTGGTGTAACATAGCAATACTTATAGTAATTCAAATGGTGTGAGCAGGAATATTCAAGGTACTGAAATCTTAAAGATCTCTCAAACATTATGAAAAGATATCAGACTTTGATACATACTACAGTAATGGATAAAGCTGAGGCCTGTTAATGTAATAATACATTTGTTGTTAAATAGAAGCACTGGTCAAGATTGAATAAAAAGGTAAAAGGCTGAAAAAAGTATTATGGTGATGTGCTGGCAGTAATCTTACAAAATACAAATAAATTTGCAAAGATATTGAGACACAGAAAGGTTTGGGGGTTTTCTCAAATGGAAAGAAAATTAGTGTTCTGTCATAAATACTTGAAACTGTTGTGTCAGAGTTCTTTTGATTGTACAATGTAATTGCAGCAGCGTGATGGCCTGCATTACCTTTGTAACCATATGTATTCTGTACATATGAGAGGTTCCCCTAATAATGCCTATAGTACACAACATAAGAGCTGGCTCTCTAAGTAGTATCCCCTCCATAAGATGTGCAGTGTTCAACAAATCCAATACAAATGCCTACAGAAACAGTCTTGGACCTTATATTGGTATGCTGTTTCAGCCCTTCAAGCTAGACTGGGAAACCAACTTCATGAATTCTGATACTATTTTATTATAAGAATCTTGCAAGTCTGAATGTGCTTCTCCTCCCTCTTTATCTACAAGAGAACTAGGAGGGGTCAAGCCTGAGATGCTTTCTCAAATTATAATTCTGCCTTAGACTCAAATTTATTTAGCTTGTCCAATATCTTGGTTGCAACCCTTCCTTCTGTTCTTCAAGGTTACTCTTACAGTCCATTACAGCTGTTCGAATTCCTGCTTGGCAAGGTTCTTTCTCTACAAATATTTGTACTGTGTGCCTACATTTCTGAGGGAAGCTTATATCCCATTTTTAATTTAAGGATCATATTTTCTCAGCAGGGATTTATTTCCAAACATTGCGATTATACATCAGTAAAACTGAAATCAAAATTTAGATCCATTTAAAATGAGCAGCCAATGATACTGATCAAATGATCCAAACAAGAAACGATATCTTGATGTAAACTAGAAGTTACTCCATATACTTTGCTTTAGATGGATTATTTTAAAAGTTATGTCACTGATATAGATTAGATTGGAATTGTAAGAAAAATAGGAAGAAAAATTATTCAGGGAAAATGTACAATTACTGATCTCAATATTTTTAAAATTTGGTGTTAAATCATTGAAACCTAGAGAGAATTTCATACATGTTGATATTCTATTTGTTTCTTACCGTTTAGGTTTCAAACTCCTTAAGTAAAAGTTTTCTTTACTTATTTTGCAATAAATGATATAGATTCTAGATGACCTACTGCATATTTGCTGTACATTACATTCATATTCATCCTCATGTGATAAAAGGCATGCAGTTGAGCCAATAATTGATTTACGGTAAGTGTATTTATGTAAAATGCAAGTTGGCATAATTTTAGGGATTTTCTTTTTACTTGTCTTTTCATAGTCAAACAGAAAGTCCTCTTCAAAGAGCAAAAAAAGATCTGTTCTGTGTAACTCATGCTTGGCTAAGAAGATTTGCAAAGATGCATACAAGGAAATACGAAGTTACTGTAGCAATGCTGAAAAGAGAAAATGAACTGAGATGGTCAAAGTCAATTGTAAATAATATAATTGAAGGATATTTAGAAGATGGATTATCATCAATAACTTTGTTTTCACAATTGTGAATTAAAACTCTGAATCCACTCTGTGTATGTTTTATTTCAATCAGAAGAGGTGAAACTGCATACAAGAGGTTTCCTCAGTTTTTTGCACTTAAACTCTATAGATTGCAGCAAATGGTGGAAACAATAGTTCAGATACATCTGGGAGAAACAGGTTTATGGAAGTTTATTCTCTCCTAAGAAACATTCTACATAGCTACAAAAAATTGAACAATGGAATAATCTACCTAGCTTGATTGGCTGTCTCAGGCATACAGGCAGGCAACGGAGCTTACATTTTTTTAAGGAGTTTTATATAGCAGTTACTGTTGACTGGTGTTATGGGTTTTATTTATTAGATTTTATTAGATTTCTATACCATGCAAAAATACTTTGTTGTACCTCCTCCTCCCCACCCCCCAAACCATACCCCAAAAACATCCATAGCACAAACTCAAAAAGTTTTTAAAAATTCATACCATGATTTCATCTCAAATATAAAAAGGGCTTCAGGAGAGGTCTGTCAAATCCCCCATTCCTTGCATGAGCAGGGGGTTGGACTTGAAGACCACCAAGATCCCTTCCAACTGTTATTTGGTTATTCTGCATTTCAAGATGCTGGTCATTGCTTTAAAATATTACAATGCTTAATAGAACCCAGGTATCTTAACAGAATATTTGGATTCTGTTCTTCATTTAGAATCTACTCACCCAAAATATGCCTGCAGAATTTTCTCAGGAACTGCTTTCCTGTGAAATGTATTTAACCAGAATTAACATGTGCCCCTTGCTCTTAATAATGAAATTAGGAAGCTTGTAAAACTTGGCTTTTCCAAAGAGTACTTGGAAATGAGTATGTGGTAGTTTTACATTTGATTGTGGGACCTTGGATTAAGATTAGTCCTATTGTGATGGCTGGCTCCATCATATAATAGTTTGAGTGTTGTTATATTTATAGTGTATTATTGCATATATGCTGTGAACTGCTTGGAGTGAGTAAGTGAAACAGCATAGAAGTCTTCTGGCATATGTCTTATATTCAGGAAAAAAGTTGTTCCAATAATATAGAGGCCATGTCAGAGAAATTTCAAATTTTTAAAAGTTACAACTTCTACAACTGTGTCTGGAAGTTGAGTCATGGCAACTGGATTACCACAAAAGTGAGCCTTGCCTTTTTGTGTATGCTGTGCCTGTACATTAAATAGTTCTTTCTGCTTTGATCATCCTGTTTCATTCAGTGCAAACAAAGAATTTTCAAATGGCACAAAAAAATTATTCTTGGGGTAGGATCACAATTTTAAAACACAGTAATAAAAGGGTCCTTGCTTAGGTGACTAAGACATGGAAATAATCTCACTGTAAAGCTGAAATGCTATATCCTAAACTGGAATTGCAGTGTATGACACCATGTGCGTCTCATTCAGGATAAGGCTAAGAAACAATATGCAATTTGTACCACCTTCATTCTGGCATCCGTGTAGTTGGCATTTGTTTGAAAAGTTTGAGCAGAGAAAAATCAAATGTGTTACGCAGCTTAAAATAGGTTTTGTGGCAGATCCTTTCTGTCAGGGTAGGAAGTCTGTGTCCCGGTTGTTTGAGTGCTTATGGATGCTATGAAGTTACTTCTCCTCAGCATTTCATGCAGAGGCAGATTGGGGTAGTGAGCCAGGTAGAACGCTAGTGCTCCAACAAAACTGTCACCAGCTCCCTAGAAGAAAGTAAAAGGGGAAAAATGAAATACTACAAATGGTAAATAGAAAATCCTGTAAACCATGTACTTTAAAGATTACCACCCTGAGTTTTCATGAAAATGTCTTCAATGCATAGATGAATGTGGATGAAATGGACATATCTGATAGCTTTGTTGTTTAAAGGTGACTCATTTTTTGCTATCTGTGGTTCCCAATGGATGCAACCATACAAGGGCAGAGGATGTTTTCCCACTCCTAATTTAGAATGGCTTTGGTTCTATATTTTGGGAATTACTTCCTGAAAAAGGATTAAATTAGCAAGAGAATACCTAGAAAATAAAAGGGATAGTGGGTCAGAATTCAGGGATTTATTAGGTTGTTCATGGCTTGAAAATGATTTGGAAGAAGTGTTTTAGATCTTATTCAAGTGAAACCCATTTCTGCCTCATTTGGAAAAAAAAAAAAGGGCAGCTTAAGAAATAGCAATGCGCTACCTGAAATTAAAAACAATTGTTCCAAACACTGCTTCAAGTAGAAATAGCATTGATCTATAGCCATCTGCTGGGGAGGGTTTGTAATAAAAATTAAAAGTGAGGCAGAATAAGGACAAAACCCCTTTACCTTTTATACAGGCATTGAGAATTGAATACTTTGTGTGCAGAAGCTATTTGTCTCTCAAGAGTTGGAAAAGAAAGCAGCACACAGGAAATATTAAATGTAATGAACTTATTGTAGCCTGTTTTTAGAAGGTAGTTTACTTATCCAAATAAGACTCTATGATATTCCTTTGCATTCTGTAAAGCTGAGCCACAGACTTCTATAGTTAATAGAAGCTACATCCATCTGTGGCTAGCAGAATTAAAATTTCTGCAAAATATCAGCAATACCCAGAATGTTTCCTTTTCAGATAATTAATTCTTCCATTTTCCTGAAAAGTTTAGTTCTGACTCATGGTATTCTATATCCTTCATATAGCTAAAATCATAAAACCAGAAGTATGGCTAGTATTAGATTGTCAAGCTTTATTCAAGTTAGTGCCCTCCAGTTATGTGGTGCTATAATTTCCAGCGAACTTAGCTGCATTTTGCTTCCTATATTTATGCTTTCTGTCCTATTCAACTATCAGCCTTTTTTTAAACCTCTGGTTGGTAATGCTATATAAGCAGTCCTTGATTTACGACCACAATTGAACCCAAAATTTCCATGGCTAAGCAAGACAGTTAAGTGAGTTTTGCCCCATTTTATGACTTTTCTTGCAACAGAGTTAAGTGAATTCCTGCAATTGTTAATTTAGGAACACAGCTGTTTAGTGAATCTGGCTTCCCCATTGACTTTGCTTGTCAGAAGGTTCAAGAAAATAAAAATAACATTACAATGATAAATGTGTTTATATATTTATTTATTTTTGGTCCATTCAATTGTGTCCAATTCTCAGAGTATCTGGATAAGTCCCTTGGCAAGGTTTTTCAGAAGTGGCGTATGCATTAGAAGTGGTTTATATATTAATCCTTAACTTAGAAGGAAGAGTTCATAATAGGATACTAAATTTTATAATATTTTAAGAGCTACCGTATGAATGCCTGAGAAGTTATATTAAAATATTCAAATAAATAAACAGAAAATCCTCCATGATAATTAAAATTTTCCAACTATATAATGGCAACCGCCTCCAGATATGACATGCATTTAAACAGGAGAATTCTGCACAGGATTTATAGTTAAGATAATTTTGCATGTGAAGCACTATTATGGCAATGTCCAAAAAAAGCTATGTAGTAGGGAAATGACAAAGCAAAATGAGCACAAGACACAGGCCTCATCACAGCTGATGGCAAAGCAAGCAGAGAAATCTGGTTTTTGAGATAGTGTAATGCAAACAAGATACAATGCCTATAAATCTAGGCCTGCTTTGAAAACCCCAGCTGACTTGGCAGGCCAAAATACATAAGGTAGTGTCACATTTATATTATCTTGAATCTGATTGCAAAAGTTCTGTAATAAGCCTTCCCCCACCCCCCAAATTACCATGTTCTCAAATGTTGGTCTGCAACATCTGTAATGCCGAATCAATATGGTCAATTGTCAGAAATGCTGGAAAGAGAAGTACCACAAATTCTGTGGACAATAATTGGGAAAGATGGCTAAATGATACAGCAAAGAAAGGTTTATGCAGGCCTATCAAGCAGATAGTTCCAAACTGGGAAGAAAAAAATAGCATTGCTATACAAATGGTCCATTGAAGGAGGCTTCAGTTATGGGATTAGAGAATTAAAACATTCTTCTAATTTTGAAAAAAAAAAATCACAAACAATTCCCAAGAAGCTGGGGAAAAAACTACTATTTTACATTCCTACCTGGCTGGATGTTGTAAAGAAAGTTCTTGGGTTGAAAGGTCGCTGTTTTGAATCTTGTTAAAAATTTCATAGCTAAGCTATGAAAGCCTTAGTGTCTTCAGTAAGGATTATTTAATTCAAAAATAACAACTGCTGTGTTAGAAAAGTATACCCATGCAATACTTTGCATCAGTGCTCAGGAATCTATATCCATTTCCTGGCTGGTTTCCTGATAGGTCATTTGCTCATGATTAAATAGTGCTTAGTGTTAGCCTCATACATTCTTGAAAGATGAAGTCAGATAAAGTGTCTGCTGTATCAATGATTTTTTTTCCTATTTGGAAATATCTTATTGCACAAAACTATTCAAGATCAAAAAGCTAAGATACTTTGGAAAGTTATCTAGTTTGTGGTTTACTTTATTAAAAAAAACCATCAGTATAAATCTCCCCTCTTTGGACATACAACTCAAAAAGTTCGGCAACTTGTTAGTTCTTGTCTATAATAATTTATATTTTCAAAGTCCATGGAGTCAGTCACCAGTCAGATAGGCAATAGGCTGACTTCTGGACAGACTTGAAAATAGGTACAGCAATAGAATAAGTTTGTCATGTTAACTGCTAGTTGTCAACATCCAGAATAACATGCTCTAGTGATTTTTAAAGAGTTACCACAACATTTCTCTTTCAACACATTTTAAGGGTCGCTTATCAAAGCATTGCCTTCTGTTTTCACTTACAGTGTAGAATGGTCATTACTGATTCCTTGGGATGCAATTCTCCAGTTCCTACCTCTGGCATAATTATTTTGTTCTCCATAATGTTTTGTATGTAGCATCAAATTGAATGTGGAATGTTTTGTTAAGAAAAAATAAATGTATGGGGCTTTGAAAGGTAGCATAGAAAAAGAATTAGATTAAATAGATCAGTTATCATCTGCTATAGAAAATAATTCTGCTAACACAGAGAGAGAAAGAGAGGAATTCTACTATTATTCATAAAATACCATCTGTGGGCCTGATGTTGTGCAAACTGTTGTACGTCATTTCCCAACTATCAGAACTGATTGGAACTAAGCAATTGTATTTCAATTATGTAAGTATTTTGCTATTTCCAGTTGGACAACGCTTAACAAGAATTTCTAAACAATGGGCTGATTTTCATGAATTCTGCTTGATGCATTTTTGGAGAAAACCATGCAGCTTTTTAAATTTAAATGTAATTTTACAGGCGAAGGTCCTTACTTTTAACTGTCTGAAACCTTAATGATTGTAAGTTTAATTTTCACGTCAAGAAAACAATGATATTTATCTCATAACCAATGTATTCTTGAATGTCATTCAAATTCTGCTGCTTTAAAAGACATTACACTTAATCTAGGAGGCAGGTTCTGATGCCTATTGTGGTTAAGCTGTTGATATTTGCTTAAATGGGTATCGATATCTAATCAAACCAATGGCAAACCAAAACATCTTGTGGTACCACATTTTCTAATAAATTAAGGATTTCATTTAGTATTATATATTACAGAGGAGACTACAAGTGTACCAATTTTTTTCTTTATAACATTCATTCATTTACTTCTATAACAATCTTCATTCTAAATTATGATATGCCAGGAAGGAAGTGCTTTAACTTCCTGATCCTTTTCTGCAATGTTTTAAATACACCACAGATTTACTCAGAACATTCATGTAGCTCTCTTTAAATTTTCAGTAAATTTTCAATTTGAAACTACTAAATAAAGGTGTATTTAAAGTGAGGAAAATAAATAATGCAAACATTAGTCTTCAGATGTAAGGTTTGGAAGCAACCAGATCACATTAAAAAAATATGCTATTCTGCTTAGCACATTGGCAGATTGGAAGGAAATCATATTGGAAACTATAATAGAAGTTTGCAAAAATTTTGTAAATCACTTGGTAGTGCCATTCAGTTTGTAACTGCCAGTCTAAAACCTGAAATATTTTAGACAGCCAGAGGGCAGCAGATTGCCAATTATTTATTATTGTATTTTGATTGCACAGGTGAGGTAAATTTTCCATCTCAGGCATCTAAAATTTTATAAACATTTAAAATTACAGAGAGGCAACTTTTGAATTCTAGGTCTTTGGGATTTTTCCATTTCTAGCTATTGCTTATTTCGATATTTAATTTGAAAATAAGAAATTCATAAGATTATAGCTGATGTTAAGTAAATTATCAAGCATTACGGGTGGCAAGACTTTGCTATTACTTGTTTGCCTGCAAGTATTCAAATCCTGGACCTCTGCCTTAACATATCATTATCTTCAGCACCCCAAACTTTGGTCCATAACTCAAATACTCTTCTCTAAGGATTAAATGAACATCATTAGTCATTAAATAGCAAATATGGCAAAGAAAGTAGTCAGACAGAGCTCCTACACACCTAATTATCAAATATTTCTTTACAATCTTTTTACTACACAATGAAACAGCAGATGTCTATTAGGACTTAGATTGTCATAGTTACATTAAGCAGAATATGTACATTTAAAAGTCCAACTGAAGTGCCTGCTGTTCTGAGAAGTTACACCCACAGCCTAATAGCCCTTTTCCTATTTCACAATGTAGCAACAAGCTCTACTGATTCATTAATGAGCAGAGGGCACTCTCTATATTCATATGAAGATTTTTTTTTAATGATAGCATTCACCCCCTGCTCCCCCACCCAGGATTTCTGATTCTGAAAACCATGTTTTGTGTTGAGCCTAGTCAAATTAGAATCCAGAGCTACCTTATGAACTATAAGGCTCCTTTTAAACTCAGAGGGAGAAAATGACTAGACGCTGATTTTCATCAACGTCTTGATTTATGAAGCTGCTCGCAATTCACATGTCTCCGACGGCTGGATCATCATTAAATTATGCATTCCCATCTGGAAGTAAAGCGGGAAAGCGGCAGGCTCTCCCCCCAACACAAGGAACAGAAAGGGATTTAATTAGGTAACTGGATGCTTTGGAAGTAAGATCAGACCTTGACCTGGGTGGTCCTCTGCTTCTCCTGCTGCCTTATGTTAAGACCACAAGCTGTACATGTACAGAACTGTTTACATTTGCTCAATTTGCTTAAATTACATTTCCATTCATTATCAAACAGCTATTCTAACCGAGAGGGAAAAGATCTTTATTTTTTAAAAAAATCATATGGTTATGTCTAGAACTAGTCAGGACAAGACCATGGGATCCCGCATTATGAGGTTACATATCTGGCTGTGCACTGATGAATCAAAGACGAACCTTCCCTTCATTATGTGGAAATGATATTTCATGGGGGGGAAAAAAATTCCTGTATACCGCTCAATGCCTCATTTTTCCTTTCTGCAAATGGGAGAGAATGTTTTTTATCTCAGTAACTAGCCAGATGCTTCAAAGCTTCTAAAATGCTTTCAGTCACCAAATGCATAGAACAAGGCAGTCAGCAAATGGAAGCAGGTGAAGTATTTTTCCACTCATTATTAAACAATCTGTTACTTCTGGTAATAGAAATCCTACAGTATGCTGCAAATACATTTAAGTGTACCACTCATTTGCCTTCCAGGCTATTCTTACATGAAAGTAGCAGAAGCTCATATCAGTTCCAGCATGTTTGATACTATTCTATCTATCCGTGCTAAGCTTTCTTAACGATTTCAACAATATTTTAAGGGTGTTTTATTATTAATATTATTATTATTGTATCAACTCAGTCTGTTAACAATAACGTGATATCCTGTCCCTGTGACTAAACACGAAGAAGCCACAGCCAGAATGGTAGTCATTTGGTGATCTGAATAGGATAAATACTGAGTAAGCATTTTTTTCATGCCAGAGCAATTCAAACTTGGCAAAGTATGTTATAGACAAGCAAAGATTCTCAAAACTGTCTTAAAAGGTTGAAAAGGAACAATGGCAGAACTTCAAAAATCTGATGGTATCCAGTTGTGTCTGGAGTTGCAGGGCAACTTTCCCTAAAAATAAAAATACTGGAAACAAGCAGAGTTGGCAGGGAAATCTGAATCCACCCATGTTTATTTTCTGAGCAGCCCTTCTATGTTGTTTTCCCTTTCTATACTTGTACATCGATTCTGAGGAATGTTTAATCACAAATAATTGATTAGGATAATAAGATTCTTAGGAAAATTCATTTTCAAAAAAATTATTTCCCAAGGACAAATATTCAAAGCACTTCTTGGAGGGAAAGAAAGCCCTCTAAAATTATTTCAACAAATGAACAAATCCTTGTCTGTTTCACAGGAGCAACAATGCTACCAGGAAAGGTCCCAACGGTCTGTATCAGGATCAGAAGTTAGGGTGACCTATTCTCTGTCTGGAATAAAAGCAAGACAAGTCAGAGGGAATGATTTCAGCTCCCACTACATTCACAGCCAAGCTGAACTTTAGCAAATAATAAATGCAGTGTTAAACAAAAAAACCAGTTGCTGATTAGAGCAGCTGGTGGTTTATTCTATTCTGTATGGCTCTTTGTATTTCCAAAATTCATCAGATTGCATATTTGAGGCAAGAAAGCAGAAGGCTAAGTCACAGGGTTATTTTGACTACCTGATAAATAGAGGCAGCTATTATATTATCACTATCTGGGGCATAATTTTCTACAATAACACCCTCCATCTCACCATGCTTCTCTGCTATTAGCCACAATTAAAGCCCAACTGTTCTCCCAATTAAGGTTTCCACTATCAACAAGCTTCCTACATGGTGGTCAATACCACATTTTGCTGTAATACTACCAGCCAAATGCAGGAAAAGCTGAACCTTTAGTCTGTCCTCACTTTTGGTGAACTGAAGAAGTTGCCCTCAGCACTCTCCTTGCCAACAGCTTCATTTCCTAGCAGTTGCTCTTTTCACTGTCAAAAGGTTAACTAAAACCAAAGAGATACTGCAAGAAAGAGAGAAAACACCAAGGGATATTATTGAATAGCTCAGGCATTTGATAGTATTTGAGTTAACCACAGGTTCCACTTCTGCTGATGCACAGAGTTTTCAAGTAATTAGTCACTGGATTGAGCTCATTATTTATAGTTTTTTAAAGTCATTGCCGTTAGGCCACAAAGCCAGGAAACAAAGAATGGATGCTTTTTTAAAAAGGACTGGCTTTTTGGTATATTGATAAGATTCCATTTTGTTCCAGTCACAAGTGAGCTTTCCTGGTGTAGGACTAGGCTAGAATTTGGAAATGTTTTCAAGAGATATAATCAATGACCATAGAAGAGGCTGAACAAGAATGTGTGCTGTCAAGGTACATGCCTAAATCAGAAATGGATCTAGTAAGAAAAAAAATGTCTGTTCAAAGCAAACAAATATTATTGTATGAATTTTGTTCCAAGGAACAGTTTATCAGTGGAATGGGAGACAGAACATTGAGCAACAAGGATTGGGCAACAAGAAAAAAACACAGTAAGAAGCACAAAAGGATATTAGAATTAAGCTGAAACAGACAGTAGTCAACCTAATAACTCAAAGTCCAGATTTGTCAAATTGCAATTTGTCTATTGGACATCTAAGTGCAAGCCATGAAAATTTTCATGAAGTCCATATGAATGTACATATTTTGCTAAACCATTTTATATATGAACTCAGCCATTGTGGTTTATAAACCATGGTTTATGACTCAGTATATTAGGTGAACCCAGAAATAAATGAATCAATTTATTAATCTCACCAACTTACAGGAATCAATTTTTACAGGAACAAACACTGTTCTTTTTATTAGACATTTACATTCAATTTTCTATGATAAGATTAAAGGTAACTGTTAAATAAAAGGATAAGTTGCAAAACTGAAAAAAAAAAGAACTAGAAGGAAATTATGACAAATTAACACAAGACTCATTCAGATATTCCATATTGAAAGCCCTTTTTCACAGCAATACTGTAAATGCAACTGATGGAGAATGATGGAAAATAATCATTGAGAATGCTTCTGCTTCCCTGCATTTACTGTTGCTACACTGCTTTCTTTACTTTTTTCAATATAATAAAGACAGAAAGCTAAACATCAAACATCAGACCTGCATAGCTATGATGATGAGGAAGCATTGGTCACTTAATTTTGGGACAACAATCAATCAACCTCTGGCACCTTGCTATAAAAAAGGAAACATGGGGAATTATGCAGAAAATTCAATATTCTAGCTGAATTACACATAGCCTATTATAGCTAACTTTCAACACTTCAGACAAGATAATTAGACAGAAGGCATTTTGGACTTGTTGCAACACTCAAGTTGGCATAACAGTAGCTGAAGAGCTGGTGTTTTCATCTTTAAAAAGCCATTATCTTCTAAACCAACTTAAATATATACCTGTGTATTATCTGTTACTTTAAAGCAGAGGGGAATATTGTTTAAGGGAAAAAAGTCAAGGGAAGACATAGTAGTCGAGTTCCCAGGGAACTTTTTAATTCTGTGAATTAATTTTAATTTTACATAGTAATTACTAAAAGTGCAACGCAAGCTTCTACATGCTTTCTCAAGAGAAATTCCTACTGTTTCAAAAAGATGACCTTCTTTGTAAGTTTAAGTGTGATTAGCTGAAGGAAACTCTATGAATTCAATAAGAAGTGGATAGAAGATTGCAGCTTCATGTCCTAAATATACTGAACTGCTTATATTTTTTAAAAAAATTATATGGTTTGACAGTGCTGCCAACTCTCACGCAATCAGAGTGAGACTCACGCAATTCAACCAATTTTGACTGTCTCACTCTGATAAACGAAATCTCACGCTAAACCCCCAAAATGGAATGTACAAAAATAAATATATCTCTACATTCTCTGATATTCCGAATATTCCCCTTAGGAGAAGGATGAGCTCCCAGCGCCGCCCCACCCTGCCCTGCCCAGCCACCCCACCGCACCTCTTTTCCCGCCTTAATCCTCATTCTGCCTCGGCGTCCCATAACTGTGCATGATGCCGATTAGCAAATTCGCTTCAGGAAAGCGAAGAGCAAGAGGCTTCTTCCCGCCCGGGGCGCTCGCAGCCACTTTGCCCCGCGCTCTCCCTCTCTGCAATGTCCTCCGGGACAAGCCAGCTGCCCTTTTCAAAGAAGGACACGAGGGGGCTGGCAAAGCCTCTTTTGCAGGCAACAACCTCGGCCAGTAATAACCCTGGTAAGCAAAGCTGAGAATTGTCCGCTGCCAGAGATGTAACTAGAAGCTGGGGCGTCTCTCTCTCTCTCTGAAAGACATTTGTTCCAGAGGATCACATCCTGTCAGTCCTCCAACTTTCTATTTTGCACAAAGCTGCCCAGCCCCTTTATAGATCAGCCTGGCGCGCTTCTCGCCTTGCTGGTTTGGGAAGACTCTTTTGGATCAGCTAAAAGAGAGCATAAGGCGTGTAAAGGGGTGGTGGTGGTGGTGGAAGTTTGCTCATACACCCACATGCTAAAAGCATTAGGACAATGTTCTGTTAGGACAATGGGATCAACCAGGATGAAAGGTTATGTATTTCCAAGCGATCGCATGACACTCCAGCATTGAGAGTGCAGTTGGGTTCCTTTAATAACTTGGATTTGGTTTAGTAACCTTCCCCCTCTCCCCCTCCGGTTTACTCTGGGCCTTGGTAGCAGGTGAGTTTTCAAGACGGCATTTTTGAAAATACTTTAAAAACAAGGCTAGGGTTTCCCTTTTTCTAATATTGGAAGCAGTCTCCTCCAAATGGTAATTAATTAAACATCTGCTTAATTCTTCAGCCAAATAAAGTTGCTATAATGGCTCTTTAAAAAAAGTAATTTTACGAGCACCACCCTGGGGTTTACACTGTGTAAGATACAAGGTATCTTACACAGTGTAAGATACAAGGTATCTTACACAGTGTAAGATACAGCACTGTGTAAGATACAGCACTTGCTGTATTTTTTAGTCTCTACCAGGGCTTTGTTTTGGTTCTATAGCTTCTATGATGAAAGCTAGGGCCAAGCTTCAGAATACAGTAGATGAGTTTTACAGTTAACAATATGTATATTTATATGAAGCACTCATTATTCGATTAAATGTTTAGTTTATACATGTCTGAAATTATGAACCCCTATTTCAGTCAACAAGTTAGTATATAATTAAAGACTGAGACTATAGCATTTGATATTGGCATGTAGTATGGTATTTGATACAGAAAGAAGAATACCCATTGATGTATTTGCATTATCTCTGTAGTTGTTTTGGGTTTTTTGTCTTTTTGTTGCACATTGAATTCATCCTATAGTGGTCTATAGTACATCACTAAGCTAATAAAGTCAGTTGAGGTAGAATACTGCAGTTACAAGTCAGGAACTTCAATTATTCATGGTCAGTGAACTGCATTATTAATATCTTACAAATCCGGTTCAAGTACATTGGTGCTGCTTGCATGTATGTATGTATGTATATGTCCAAATCATGACTAAAGTATGCATCAGATTGCACCATTTAAAATGTAAAATTGTCAAAGCTCCCTACCGTGGAAGGGGGAACACCCCCCTTCCACACCATCCCCCCCTCGGTCGCTTCGCTCCCTCGGGATTGGTCGCTCCACTCCCTCGCAGTGTCTCACTCCGAACTATCACTCAAGGTTGGCAGCCCTGGGTTTGATCATATTTCATATATGGTCATCCATCCATCCAAACATCCATCATTTAGTTTGTGATGATGAACCAGAAAAGGATAGGCGATTCTGAATGATTGAAACTTGTTATTGTAGCTTGTTTTAATGAATGAATTGTTGATTTATGAGGTCTGTAGAATTGTCTTGTAAAACAGCCGTCATAACAATATTATAAAAAACAAAATGCTTGCAGAAAAGTAATTCTGTAGGTTTTAAAAATAGCAGCCCTATGTTTTATACCAATGTTAGGTCAAACCTAATAAGTTATACACCCAGCCACAAAAAAACCCCAAACCACTATATAGTATGGATTTTTTTCTGAACATCAAGGAAATGTACATTTTATTCTAATCCAAAAGGACTCCTGTTTTGGAAGTAGTACAGTCAGTGGTTAGATAACGATTTTGATATTATATCTAAACAGAAAAAGCAAACATCTCTAGCTTTATGTTCGTGCATATTACTGCTTGCTATATCGGCAGAGAACCACAAATATATTTTACATCTTGGTTTTATATTTGTAATTTAATCTCTATCTCTCTATCTTACTGTGGAGCTTAGAATGTGAAGTTGAAAAACATTTTTAAGTCCCCATTCAACTAAAGTGACTAACGGGTAGACTTTCTACTAAGGCTGCTCATTCTGAATAAAAACAATGCTTCTCAATCTAAGTGTTAAAAAGTCTGTGTAGTTTACTCCTCTGAAACCTCCACTGGATTACTTCCAGAAAGTTTCCCTCACATAATCTAAATTTTAAATGTACTGTCAATTATTTAGTCCCTCGATACTCAGAGGGCAGCCTGTTAGTTTATGCTGTATTATAATTTATTTTGAGAAGACCGCTTTATTTGAGATTCCTTCTGTTCATGTTAGAGAGTTGTGAGTTTAGAGCAGCATTTAAATTCTGTAAGTAAGTAAATAAATCAATAAAAAAATAATAGGATTAGGATGGACTAACTAGCGCACTGAACTAATACTGGGCAAGTGTGAAACAAAAACTATGTTTTATTTCTGGCATGAAATACATTGTGATTCAGAAATTAAATGGAACCATTCTAGGTAAGTCAAGATTCAGCCAAAATAAAACCTGAGTTATCTTAATTGTCCCGTATTTTAGATGAAACAAAATCCAAGAGGATCTTCTGGGGCAAGGTTATTTGCCTTCAGCTCATTTCTTCTTTTTTTATGGCCTGTTTAAATTCATGTTGTTCTAATCCAAATCATCTATGGCTCCTCTCATCAGTTTCCCACACTGTTCCTATTTTCCCTTAGCAGATACACATTGTTGATGTTCTTGCCTTTTTTCTACTGTTCTCCACTTTGGAAAATTTCTGCCCAGTATGTTTATTTTTTTTCCCCAATTTATAAGCTGCCAATAATCCTTGACAAAACATGTGCTTTGATCCAGAATATGTCACCTGAAAACTAGATGTTCTATGCATGGAATGATCCATGTAGGCAATGTTTTGCACAACCTTAACTACTATCTCCAATGATCTAGATGCAATGGTTCTTATAAATCTAACCATGTACAGTAGTTTTCCTAGGTGACAACATAGCTGTGGCTTGCTACTGCCCTCTGGCACCTTTCTAAATCCTCAGCCTAGCCTACAGTCATTGCATTTCCTGTTACCAACTAGATCCACCCCTGATTAGCATTCTGGGATTAGCTAAGGTCATCTATTGTAGGTGCTGCAATTTTCTGTCAGACATTTTCATATTCATGTATACAATCAAATGTAAACTAATGAATTCCATTAAAACCTATGCTTTTAACAGGTTTGTTGATCTGCTTTTCATGTCAACATTAGTATTGCATGGTGACAAAGACATCATTGCAGTTGACAATAGCAGCACCTGCTAAAGATCACAACCCTGCATGGACTCTCTGGAATTAGTCTTGCTACTCTCCCTTCCTTGCTACCAATACAGTGAGTCTTTCTGAGTTAACCAGTAATATCTGAAACATAATTTTGCTGCTTCTTCCAAATTCAGAGTGAGTACAGTAGGAAAGTATTTACATAATCACAAAGCGGGGAGATAGTAGTAATTGCATAACTCAGGGGTCTTCAAATTTGACAGCTTTAAGACTTGTGGACTTCAACTCCCAGAATTCCTCCTCCAGTCATGTTAGCTCAGGAATTCTGGGAGTTGAAGTCCACAAGTCTTAAACTTGCCAAGTTCGAAGACCCTTGGCATAACTCTAGGACATTTTGTCCAAAGACTTCAATTAATATTGAAAGTATGTCTAAAATTCAGATGCTGAAAACAAAGAAAATGGGTGGATTAGTGCCCTTCCATTTGTGAGTTTTCCCCAAGAAAGCTGGTTGCTCATTGTTAAACAGTATTTTTTTCTATCAGAGAGACACTTTATCAGATAACCTTTTCTTTACACAGATATAGGCTAAAACAATCTCAGACTATGGTTAGCCGCAGATCAAATCTGAAGACAACCCCAATCTAAGTTGAGGTTTGCAGTAGTTTTTTAGCTTCAAAACTATTCTGAGGTAAGTATACATTGAATAATTTGATGTGATATCTATGAAATAATTTAATTAGCTTTACTTGTAAACAAAAGGGGGCACTAAGTAGTTAATATTGAATATTATCAGTGGGAAGTAGCATTTACATTTTTCTTGACCATCTGCCACTAAAGCAAGGTATTCATGTACTGCTGTTGGATGACTAACCTGCAAAATTGTTTCATTACAGCCATGAAAACTCCTAGCTTAACCAGAGAGAATTCTCATGGATTAAAAAATGTGAAAGAATATCACTTTACTGAAAAGAGAAAAGAACAAAAAGGAAAAGAAAACTGCCTGTTAAAACAGCAATGATAAAAAGGTGTATTGCTTAACCACACAATAGGAACATTCATTCGCAACCCCAAACAGAAGCACTTTCTATTTACCCGAGTTCAGTCTGAAATCAGACTCTGGATCTGATTTTCAATGCTGGGACAATCCTGGTACATGTGAAAAAGAAAATGTTTCCTAGCATATTAAAATACATAATCCTCATTCGTTGGGGTAAGCAGGTCACATCCAAGATTTTAAAATATGGTTTCCAGAGAGCAATTTCCAGGGATTTTGATTCTCCACTCAGTGTAGCAAGTATCATGACATTTCAAAGGACAACACCTCTGCATGTCTTTGAGTAAGAAGATGATAAACCATCATATAAATAAGGCCACAATCAAATTTGTAAGTTAATTTCCATGCTGACCATAAGGAGTAAAAAACGTGCCAAAACACAGGAAGACACCATCTTGGAATAACAACAACAACAACAACAATAATAATAATGAATCAGCTATAATGATAGAGGAGAGGCAAGGTTAAAGGAAGTCTCCTCCAAACCCATATACGAAGCAATTGCTCTAAGGAAAAACAAAATGTTACATGTAAAGAATCTGCAAACAGAACTTACTCAATCCTGGTTTATGCCAGCATGGAACACACTAGCAATTATTTCAAACTTGGGAGTTTTCTGACCGAAAATGCTCAGAAAAGTCTATATATAGAGCTGCATAGGTTCTCTGTCTTTAGGTTCTGCAGACCCTGCTTTCCTGAGAAAAACATCATTTCAGACTCTACTGGCCAGTCTCTTTATATTTTACCTACTTTTGCACAAATTGATTTACAGTTAAACAATATCAACACAGATTTCTTTACTTCTGATCAAATCAGCTGTCTTTTGAATTAAACCAGTTATATTTGTTTAGGTAAAAAACAGCACTGCGCTTAGCCTCCAACAAAAAGTTACAACTGCTGGAGGAAAACACATGCTACAATTCATGACATCAGGTACCTAAAATGTATAGCTGGTACATGAAGTGCTCTCAGCAACATCATCAGAAATGTTCTGCATTTATATCAGGAAAAAAAAAAACAGTACAAGATGTCCCAGCGTAGTAAATGTGGGTGAGATAAACCTGCTATCAGGAGCTTAACTACTGTCCTTTAGGGCTGTTACTAATAACTATAACATTCCACCCTTCAGTCAGCACTTGATTATAAACAGAAAAAGCACTGGAAAGACAGAGAACCCCAAGTTCTCCAGTATAATAATGTTCAAGTTAATGGCCATATAAATCACAACAAAATTAATTTGGCATGGCACACTACTTCTGACTTTTAACTATGCCTTGTGAAAGTTGAGTACCAGATAAGCTCTACAAAGTCATAGGTTCTGCCAGCACATAAAACTCAGGCATGTGAGAACACAACCAGTTATTTGGGGGAGTCAGAAAACTACTGGGCGTCTCCTTTCTTTTTCCAGACAGGAGAGTAGGTGGCTGAAGTGAAGGTGCTGAGGGATTATGTCGCCATCTTGTACAAGTAGTAAGAACATTACTGTTGCAATACAGAAAAGACAGAAAGATGAAGGAAGCCTAAAATAACATCATCAGTACATGCTGCTCTCTGCCCAATCAAAAGAACACCAGACTAAAAACCTTGGGTGAACTCACATTCATTGTATAATAGGCTAGATGGCAACAGTCTGATGATTTTTTTACATTTATTTTAAAAGAGTTGTAAGGGCACCCATTTAAAACACAACTCTGGATGCTCAGAATAATAAAACTCAAAACAATAAAAACCATAACCCCAAGTCCCAGCACCTCAAACATTCTATACCTGCCCCCCACAACCAACTCCAGATGTACTCATTCTAGCCCAGAACCTGGGTTAAAAAGCCAGGTCCTGATGGCCTTCCAAAAGATTAAAAGGTGGGGTTTTCTGGGTCACCCAAAGATTTTATTTATTATTGAGCATTTTCAGTGCTCAAGTGAGTAGTCAAAGTGAGACTTAAAATATAATACATACCGTAGTATCCACAGCAGAGATTTTCTTGACAGGAATATGATTTGGTGTTGGTTCCTCTTTGGAGACTACCACACAACCTTCTGGTCCCAAAGTTATGATGACAGTCCTACAGCCTCTCTCTAACAATTTAAGTCCAACTTGTCCAGCATCTCCAGCATTACCAACTGCAATTCCTGTTAGAATTTCTGCCTTGAAGGGAACATTAAAGCCAAATATTTAAGCAAGCAAGCAAAATGTTGCTGAATAGCAACAGCATCTAAAAAAAAACATACTAAAATGATAAAGCTGATCAACAATCAGCTCTACAAAGTAAATATATAAATATTTTTAATATCAGGCAGAGATATTAAAGATACTAGAGAGCAGGCATGCCTAATTGCAATGGAAAAATAAAAATATCAGAATTTTGTTTCCTCTGGATTAAGGACTACTGGACTTGGTAGCTGGTATCTTTAGAAATGGACATGGATTGCCTAATTGGTTCCATAGGGCAAATTCCCAAATAATTCCTTGGGCTCTCCTTGGGGTATTGATGAAATGCATCATTATTACTTTCATGACACTGAAGACTCAGGTTCATGATAACAATCCATTTAGGTAAGTTTCGTAATGTTAATAGGAACATGTACATTTGGCAAAGTTTTGACAGAGTGAAGCTTTCCATTTAGTGAATGAAAGCACATTTGTGGCATGCTAACAGGTTATATTTTTAGATGTAGATAATACAATGGCATTATTATGAAGCTGTTAAACATCTATAATAGGGATTCTCAAAGAGTTGTATTACAAGGCTCTCAATCAAGAGAGGTAAGAGTTTTACCCCTGCTTTGCCAAATGGGCTGCTTTGAACAGCAACTTCTGGGAAACCATTCTTGGGGTTTTCTCTTCTCTCATGTATCCCAAGTGGAGGTAAATTTTTCCCAACCCTTCCTGCCAATTTTCTTGGAGGCAGTTCTACAAAGCAATACTCTAAAATTATGGAAAACAGTATGTTGCTTCTGACTTAAAGGGGAATAGCATGACCTACTTGATTCTATACAGACAGTCCTCACTTAATGACTATTCATTTAGTTCAAAATCACAGCAGTGCTAAAAAAGGAAACTCGCAACTAGTCCTCGAAATTCCACTCGTTATGCCACCCTTGCAGTCATGCAAACATTGAAAGCTGACTCACACGATAGTTGCAGCATCCCATAGTCATGTGATCATCATTTGGAAGCTTCCCTTCCCGCTTCCCCTAAGTAAAATCAATGAGGAAGCCAGCAGAGAATGTCACAAACTGTTTTAGTAAATTGCTTGCACTCTCTCCCACCTGGCATGCCATGCTCTGGCCCTGCCATGCTCACCCAGGCTGTTTGCACAACCTCCTTTGCCTGGCAACCGCAACTCCCAGTCCCGCCATACTCCGTGTTTTACCTGTCTACCAGGCTGCTTTACAAAGGCTTCTGGGACTTACTTAATAACACAGAATCCATGTTTAAAAAAGCAGTGGGGAATGTTAGGATTGCTTTCACTAAGCAAGGCAGTTATGTGACATTGTACTTTATGACTGCATAGCTTAGCGATGGAAATTCTGGTCCCAATTACCATTGGATTACCTGAATCAGGGGATGGGTGAGAATGTGTGTTTAAAAGGGAAGTTTTGAGTGTGTTAGAGGTAGCAAGAAATGTTTACAAAGGGATGTTGTTTTGAAGGGGGTCTAAACAATTTTTGGGGAATTTTATTTGTTGAGCCACTTGTGCTTTCAATGTCTGTTTTTAAATACAATGCAAGTCCAGTACAGGTAATCCTTGACTCATAATAGTTTATTTAGTGACCAAAGTTACAAAGGCACCGAAAAAGTGATTTATGACTGCTTTTCATATTTACGACTGTTGCAGCATCCCCATGATCTTATGATCAAAATTCGAATGCTTGGCAATCGACTCATATTTATAATGGTTACAGTATCCTGGGATCACGTGATCAATCACCTTTTGCAACTTTCTGACAAGCAAAATCAACGGGAAAGCCAGATTCACTTACTAACCGTGCTAGTGCTAGTAACTTAACAACTGTAGCAAGAAAGGTCGTAAAATTATATATATATATATATATATATATATATATATATATACACATATATACATATACATATACATGTGGAGCAAGGAGATCTGCTTGTAAGTTTTGATGTGGTTTCACTATTCACTCAAGTCCCGATAAAAGAGACCCTCGAAATCATCAAAAATAAATACCAACCAGCTAAACACCTCATGGAACTAACAGAACACTGCTTAACCAACACATATTTCATATACAAAGGACAAAGATACAAACAAATTGAAGGAGCCCCCATGGGATCACCACTGTCACCTGTCATTGCAAACCTGTTCATGGAAGAATTCGAATCCAGAGCCCTGGCTAATGCCATACTCAAACCCAAACTATGGTTAAGATATATTGATGACACATTCGTGATTTGGCCCCATGGATAAGAAAACCTAAACAACTTCCTAACACACCTAAACAGCGCACACCCCAAAATCAAGTTCACCATGGAAACAGAAACAAACAAACAACTACCATTCCTAGATGTACTAATCTGCAAGAAAACAGATGGCACACTAGGACACACCATATACCAGAAGAAAACACACACCAACCGCTACCTCAATGCCCAATCCCACCACCACCCAGCACAGATAAACTCCGTGGCTAAAACACTAATTACTAGAACCAAACGCCTGGCAGACAAGACACACATTAAGACTGAACTATGCACCCTGACTAAAATATTGACAGCCAACGGCTTCCACAAAAGCAAAATCACCAACTTGATCCACAAAAACACACTGAGACATAATAGAGACCCAGAAGATGAACAGACCTATGGAATAGCTGTCCTGCCCTACATAAGAGGCACTACAGACAAAATTATAGACACCACATCAAGACTGCCTTCAAAACAGATAGAAAAATAGCAGCCATCCTCAGGAACCCCAAAGACAAAATTGACCTGGAAAACCAAGGCATATATGAAGTCCCCTGTGCATCATGCCCGGCCACATACATTGGACAGACCAATAGAAGAATAAGCACCCGCCTGGATGAACACAAAAATGCAGTCAAAAAGCTGGAACACACTTCCTCACTCGTCCAACACATGGAAGCCACAGGTCATAACATCAACTTCAATGGCACCAAAACCCTAGCCACCATAGAAAATCCCAGCCACAGAATCATCAGAGAAGCCATAGAGATTGAAAAAAGACCAGAAAGCATGAACAGAAGAGATGATTCCACCAGGCTGTCAATCATTTGGAAGCCTGCACTCACAAACAAAAAATTCTCCACACCACAAGCCAGGCAAACACCTGGGCACAAACAGATCCCCCCTGATACCTCCAGCTCAAACACACTCCAACCAGGCACCCAGATGAAACCCAGCTTCCTAACTAATGATAGCCGTCCATTTACCCGAAGCCAAGCTGCACTAAAGGCCTCCAATAAAGTAACACAATGTTGCCAGCCAATCAAGATACAAAAAGAGCCCCCCCCCAAAAAAAAACAGACAGAAGATATTAGTAGCAGAACACAGCAAACTCCAAGACCAATAAACACAGACCAAGACTCTCAACCAATCAGGAGGAAGAAAAAACCATTCTGACACAGCAATAGGCTGCCCCAAATTTAAATCTGAAACCACTGTAAAAGTCTGACTCACAGACAAACAGCATACAGAAGCCTGATGATGGCAGATGAGATTCTGCTGAAACGTTGCTACAACTTTAAAAGCACCACTATTATGACGTGGGAAAATACCCGAACAAAGCTGAATGCCAGACATATATACATATATACATATATATATATTAGATTTTATATGTATGTATGTATGTATATAAAATCTAAAAAAACCAAATTCATACATACATACATACACACACACACACACACACACACACACATATATATATATATGTATATGTATATGTATATGTATATGTATATGTATATGTGTATATATATATATATATATATATATATATATATATATATATATATATATATATATATGTTTTCTTAAGTTTTCGCGGGTACTTACATGTCTGGCATTCAGCTTTGTTCGGGTATTTTCCCACGTCATTGTAGTTGTGCTTTTAAAGTTGTAGCAACGTTTCAGCAGAATCTCATCTGCCATCATCAGGCTTCTGTATAGTGTTTATCTGTGAGTCAGACTTTTACAGTGGTTTCAGATTTAAATTTGGGGCAGCCTATTGCTGTGCCAGAATGTTTTTTTCTTCATCCTGATTGGTTGGGAGTCTTGGTCTGTGTTTATTGGTCTTGAAGTTTGCTGTGTTCTGTTTGATTGGTGTTTCTAATATCTTCTGTCTGTTTTTTGGCTCTTTTTGTATCTTGATTGGCTGGCAACATTGTGTTACTTTATTGGAGGCCTTTAGTGCAGCTTGGCTTCGGGTAAATGGACGGCTATCATTAGTTAGGAAGCTAGGTTTCATCTGGGTGCCTGGTTGGGGTGTGTTTGAGCTGGAGGTATCAGGGGGGATCTGTTTGTGCCCAGGTCATTGTGCCTGGGCACAAACAGATCCCCCCTGATACCTCCAGCTCAAATACACCCCAACCAGGCACCAATAAACACAGACCAAGATTCCCAACCAATCAGGATGAAGAAAAAACCATTCTGGCACAGCAATAGGCTGCCCCAAATTTAAATCTGAAACCCACTGTAAAAGTCTGACTCACAAATGAACACTATACCGAAGCCTGATGATGGCAGATGAGATTCTGCTGAAACATTGAACACTATACCGAAGCCTGATGATGGCAGATGAGATTCTGCTGAAACATTGCTACAACTTTAAAAACACAACTACAATGATGTGGGAAAATACCCGAACAAAGCTGAATGACATACATACATACATACATACATACATACGTGAAACTCAAAAATTTTTGAGGTGAAACTCAAAAAATTAGAATATTGTGCAAAGGTTTATTTATTTCTGTAATTCAACTTAAAAGGTGAAACTAATATATGAGATAGACTCATTACATGCAAAGCAAGATAGTTCAAGCCGTGATTTGTCATGATTGAGATGATTATGGCTTATAGCTCATGAAAACCCCAAATCCATAATCTCAGAAAATTAGAATATTACATGCAATCAATAAAACAAGGATTGTACACAGAACAATATCGGACCTCTGAAAAGTATATGCGTGCATATGTACTCAGGACTTGGTTTGGGCCCCTTTTGCAGCAATTACTGCCTCAATGTGGTGTGGCATGGAAGCAATCAGCCTGTGGCACTGATGAGGTGTTATGGAAGACCAGGATGCTTCAATAGTGGCTTTCAGCTCTTCTGCATTGTTCGGTCTCATGTCTCTCATCTTTCTCTTGGCAATGCCCCATAGATTCTCCATGGAGTTCAGGTCAGGCGAGTTTGCTGGCCAATCAAGCACAGTAATCCCACGGTCATTGAACCAGGTTTTGGTGCTTTTGGCAATGTGGGCAGGTGCCAAGTCCTGCTAGAAAATGAAGTGAGAATCCCCATAAAGCTTGTCTGCAGAAGGAAGCATGAAGTGCTCCAAAATATGGTAGGTGGCTGCGTTGACCCTGGACTTAATGAAGCACAGTGGACCAACACCAGCAGATGACATGGCTCCCCAAATCAACATAGACTGTGGAACCTTCACACTGGACTTCAAGCATCTTGCAGTGTGTGCCTCTCCATTCTTCTTCCAGACTCTGGGTCTTTGGGATCCAAATGAGATGCAAAAGTTGCTCTCATCAGAAAAGAGGACTTTGGACCACTGAGCAACAGACCAGTTCTGTTTTTCTTTAGCCCAGGTAAGACGCTTCTGATGTTGTTTGTTGTTCAGGAGCGGCTTGATAAGACACATACGACATCTGAAGTCTATTCCAGGATCCATCTGTGTGTGGTGGCTCTTGATGCACTGACTCCAGCCTCGGTCCACTCCTTGTGAAAGTCCCCAACACTTTTGAATGGCCTTTTCCTGACAATCCTCTCCAGGCTGCGATCATCCCTGCTGCTTGTGCACCCTTTTCCCTTCCACATAACTTTATGTTAATGTGCTTTGATATAGCACTTTGGGAACATCCAACTTCTTTTGCAATTACCTTTTGAGGCTTTCCCTCCTTATGGAAGGTGTCAATGATGATTTTCTGCACAACTGTCAGGTCAGCAGTTTTTCCCATGATTGTGATTCCTACTGAACCAGACTGAGAGACCATTTAAAGGCTCAGGAACCCTTTGCAGATGTTATGGCTTAATTAGCTGATTAGAGTGGGAGACTTTGAGCCTAGAATATTGAACCTGTTCACAATATTCTAATTTTCTGAGATTGTGGATTTGGGGTTTTCATGAGCTGTAAGCCATAATCATCTCAATGATAACACATCAAGGCTTGAATTATCTTGCTTTGCATGTAATGAGTCTGTTTCATATATTAGTTTTAAATTGCATTTCTGAAATATATGAACCTTTGCACGATATTCTAATTTTTTAAGTTACACACACAAAACCAAGCAGAACACATATAATTAATACCACAATGAACACAAGGAAGAAAGGTAACATACATAGCAGATACAATTACTACCCACCTGCCTTCAATCGAGGAGCTGTTTACTTCATGAGTCAAAAAGAGGGCTGTGAAAATATTCACAGACCCCTCACATTCCGGACATAAACTGTTTCAATTCCTTCCCTCAAAACGACACTATAGAGCATTGCACACCAGAATAACTAGACACAAGAACAGTTTTTTTCCTGAAAGCCATCACTCTGTTAAACAAATAATTCCCTTAACTGTCCAACTATTTACAAAGTTTGCACTACTATTAATCTTCTCATCACTCCTTATCACCCATCTCCTCCCACTTGTGACTGTATGACTGTAATTTTGTCGCTTGTATCCTTACAATTTATATTGACTGTTTCCTAGTATGATTTGATTGCTGATTGTACCCTATGACTATCATTAAGTGTTGTACATTATGATTCTTGATTCTTAACGAAAGTATCTTTTCTTTTATGTAAACTGAGAGTATTTACCCCAAGACAAATTCCTTGTGTGTCCAATCACACTTGGCCAATAAAGTATTCTATTCTATTCTATTCTATTCTATTCTATTCTATTCTATTCTATTCTATTCTATTCTATTCTATTCTGTACCAAAGTTATGCATGCTTCAAAAATGATAAGGAATAAATGCCTTGGAACTCATGCAAATGCAACTCTTCTCTTCTACTAATTAAAGCAAGCTAAATTAAACTAATTCTTCAGGATCCCGAAAAGATTGACTAGTGAATCAATTAATTAAAGCAGCTGGGTCTCTTTTTTTCTGTCTCCTGTAGAAACCTGAATTTTTTTTTGGGGGGGGGGGGGCGCTGCTTTAACAAGTAAGATACAGAACTTGTATTGCACAAAATTCTGAACCATCTTCTAAAACATTTGTAAAATATGCACTGCCCTCTGTTGATGTTTCTTTAAGCACAGAGTGTACCCAAAGTTCTTGATCAATGTTTGTTTGTCTCTCCTTACATGTTGTCACATATATCTGTGGTTGTGGAGTTATCAAAATATCACTTGTCTCAGGAATTTCTGCTGTGTCTGCATTCTGTAGAGAATTGCCTCCAACTACATGCAGCAACTGAAAAAAAGGGAGTAAATCAGGACAGCATGAAACAATTTGAGAGGCACTTTCCTGCAAGGGTAGCAGATACCAGATAGTTGAAGCATGCCAAAAGTTAAAATGTATGACTAGGTCTCTATTGTGAAACTCAATGTTAAACTTCTGGTTGCATTGGAAAGTTCCTCCCTCTAATTTTTAATTAACAAAAATGTACAATTGAAGGAAACAACTAACGGCTGCTTTTAAAAAGAGAAATAAAACACAATAGCAGGAGGCCTAGCAGAATTTTTTTTAATAGTTTAATTCCCCATAAAATATTTAAAGGGAAATGAATAAATAAAGAAATACGTTTAAAGAAATATGTTTAAATGTAAAATTCCAAATAACACTTCTGGCAATGCAATGTTGTCATTGCAAACCAAGCACTTAAACTGAAAATGCAGACATTGGCTTAAACCTGGAACCAGCTCCATTGAAATTAATTCTTTGTTTACTCATATTTCCATGTAAAAATTTGATTGCTAAATCTTCAAAATAATAATTAAGCATGTATCTTCTTTAAAGAGGACATTGCCATGACAAGTAAAGATTAGGCGAAACCTGGCTCAAAAACAGTAACTGTGACAGGGTCCTTAAAGTGTTAGTGGACAATTGCTTAAACATGAGCCAATAGCCAAAAAAATTAATACAATCCTTGGTTCTATAAACAGAGGCACAGAATCAAAATCACATGAAGTATTAGTACTGCTTTATAATGCCTTAATGAGGCCACACCTAGAATACAGCATCCAGTTTTGGTCACCATACTACAAAAAAGATGTCGAGACTTTGGAAAAAGTGCAAAGAATTCCAGTATTTGAGAGGTTGCCACAAACATCAATTATTTTCCAAAGTACTAGAGGGCAGGACAAGAAACAATGGATGGAAGCTAGTCAAGAAGAGAAGCAACCTTAAGATGAAACTTTTTAACACCTAGGACAATTAATCACTGGCACAGCTTGCCTTCAGAAGTTGTGGGTACTTCATCACCTGAGATTTTTAAGAAGAGACTGGACAGTCATTTGTTTGAAATGGTATAGGATTTCCTGCTTATGCAGGTGACTGGACTAGAAGACCTCAAAGGTCCCTTCCAGCTCTACTCTGATTGAGTTGAAGATGCAGTATGAAGTTAATGAAGATAATGCATACTATACCTTCGTGTCAGCTAAATACTATCAATAGCATTTAGATTTATATACCGCTTCACAGTGTTTTACAGCCCTCTCTAAAAATCAGCATATTGCCACCAACGGTCTGGGTCCTCACTTTACCAACCTCGGAAGGATGGAAGGCTGAGTCAATCTTGAGCTAGTGAGAATTGAACCGTCAAACTGCAGTCAGGCGGCAGTCAGCAGAATTAGTACACTGCATTCTGCAGTAATGCATTCTAACCGCTGTACCACCATGGCTCATGGAATTGTTCTACCTAAGCAAGTCTCAAGGCCTGAGAGCCTGTTTTAGAAAGTGTGCTCTCTCCTTCTCCTCAGCATAATTCCACAATGTGGTGAACTATATTAAATTATTCTTTACATCTGAACCAAGTGTCTATGGTTTATTCAGTATTAAGAAACTGTGTTGGTTTCTTGTATATACTGGATCATGATTAAATAGTTTCATACTCCTGATTTAACAGGAATGTCCAAAATTGATTTATGTAATATTTCAATTTTTTCAAGCAGCTCAACTAGATGACTTTGAATCAGTCACTCTCAGTCTAGTCTAGCCAACCTCACAGGATTGTGGCTGTAGGAAACAAAGGAAGGAGAGCAATGAATGCTATCCTGAGCTCTTAAATGAAAGGCAAGGTATAAATCTAACAAATATTTGTTCTCTCGCATTTCTGCATTAGTATGCACATACTTCCTCACAAAAATATGCATACTTATTCAAGCACAATTTATGGGCTTCTAATTTTGCAACAGTTTTTTCTTAACATAGGCATTTTGCCAATTCCCCCCCTCCACTCCCAATGTATGCATTTCTGGAGACAGTTTTTAATGTATGGCTTTTGTACATTCTGGATAAGTGTGATATGACATTTGGAAGGGTGTATGTCCTCAAGAATAACCAAGTCTTGGTAAATATTAAAATATGAATCAAATGAATCAAATGAATTAGTCCCTCTTTAAGAAGTAGTATTTATGTTCACATTTTATATGAATAAGAGAAATGTGTTTTATTGTCTGTTCAACACAGACATGCATCCACCCTCCATGTTGCTTTTTAATTTTGAGATTGAATGCCTTTGGAGCATACATACTTGTGTTTTTTTTTACCGCACTCTAGGTAGTCTTTGACTTACAACCAGAACTGAGCCCAGAATTTATGTTGCTAAGTGAGAAATTTGTTAAGTGAGTTTTGTCCAATTTTATGACTTTTCTTGCCACAGTGAATCGTCACAATTGTTAAATTAGTAACATGGTTGTTAAGTGAATCTAGCTTGCCCATTGACTTTGCCTGTCAGAAGTTTGCAAAAGAAGTTTACGTTGGGATACTGCAACCGTCATAAATACAAATAAGATGCCAAACATCTGAATGTATATCATGTGACCATGGAAATGCTGCAACGGTTGTAAGTGTGAAAAACACTTTTTTCAGTGCCATTGTAACTTCAAATGGTCAATAAACAAACTGTTATAAGGACTAACTATTGTGAACAATACAGAAACTGATGATGTAACTATTTTCCTTGCAGTTTAAAATTATTTAGTAACACACAGCCTGAAGTTTGGCTTTCACACAGGTCCTAAATTTGATTTACTTATTTTGCATTTCTTTCATTAAAAGTATTAAGGAGAAAGAGAACCAGTACATTCCTGGGCAAACCTCAGCGATTAAGTTATGCTACATCTGGTGCACAGTGAATTAACAAGCTAGTTTCAACAGGCTTGATCATTTCTGGGAAAAAGAGAAGGGGAAAAAACAAATGGCAAACTAAGCAAAAATAATCAGGACCTGATAAACATGCAATATACATTTCTATGAACTGTGTATGTAGAGTTAAAACCGCACAAATAAAAGATATTGTTAAAGCAATAAATTAAACATATCTAAAAGGCACAGCTTGTGAAATATTCCTTGTGGGCAGATAGGCCATTGATATTCAACCTCTAGTGTTCCTTCATCCTAGCACAAACATGTATAAAGAACAAAATGTGTTAGAATACAGAGTATCTGTAGTTTTCAAAGCACTGACAATACTCAGCAGACCAACAGTATGAAACATGTATTTTATCTAATATTGATGCGATACTCCTCACATGAAAGTATTTTCAACATTTGATGCTTTCAAGGATTCAAAATGTCACAAACTGATTATATGGAGTGGTGTGGATAAGATAAATAATAGTCATGTCATTAGATGGGAATTTCTCTTATCCAGCCAATCAAAGATGGACATTTTCTTGTATATTACACTAGTTTAGTAGGACACCTGTCAGAAACTTTACACTTTGCACTGGTAATGGGACATACATTTCTATTTCCTTTAAACTTGAAAACTAGTTTTGACATACTCTGAATGATATTTTCACAAATATCTTAAAAGGAAGACTGGCAAGGCAGTTCTTTTCCCCATCCCACCCTTATTTTATACAAATAAAATATATTTATTTCAATATAAATATATTTTGCCTTCAGTACATTTTAGATATGTGAGGCCTGGCTGTGTGGCAAACTATTCCTCTTTCAACAGAAACAGCAATATATTGAAGACTCTTATGGTAAATTCCTGCTTGAAATTACCACTGAATCTGAACCACAAAGCTGTGTAAATAAAGTTTTTAAAAGTTCAAAAGCTTTCCAATTGGGTTTTTGTGACGACTAGTCATAAAAGCTCAGAAAGTTCTGTTTATTTACATTTAAAAATGTAATTTGTTGTTGTATAATCAACAGAGCATACCCAAAGTATTTCTCCACTCACAGAAGCTACAGGAGCTAAGGAACTAGACTTGGATATGGATTTCTTGTCTGGACTTGAGAACACAGTATGCAGGCAAGACAACACAAACTAGATTTCTAACACATGGCAGGTCACTACAAATAGCCTTTGCTTAATAGCCATTCATTCAACAACTGTTTATGTTATGATAGCACTAAATCAAAGTACCAACGAACACATGAAAAAAAAATCAGGCCTGCCCACATTTAAGCTACTCTCCCTGCTACCATTCCTCCCCCACCCCATCTGATTTGTTGTCTTCATTTGCCTTGCCTCCACTGGGCTCCTTATCCTGGCCACTTATGGGGGAAGTATTGTGGATATTTCTGCAAGCGGACAGGTGATGGGCAAGTGCTCTACCATGCATCCCTATTGGCTGAGTCCTTCTTTTGCATGACAGCCAGGGTCTCCTTTCAGAAAAGAGAGACCTGCCTAGTGCACGAAACAGCTAGTGCAGAAAAGGAAATCGTGGTCAGCGCACAAAAGAAGGACCAAGCTGGCATGTGAAAGAAGGTTGGTGCACCGTGGCTGCAAAAGAAGTGGCATGAAATGGTCCTCATATAAAGAATGTGTGAAATTTGCGCAACGACAATAAACCAGCTTTGCCAGAACTGCTATTGCTAAGCACAGCGGTCAGGTGATGTTTCGTTTAACAGCTGCATTGCTCAGTGACAGAATAGCTGGCCCCATTTAGGGTGGTTAAGTGAGGACGACTTGTATAAATATTACTTTCAATGAAATAGCTTATAAAATATACAGGAAGATTAGAGTGATAGCACAAAATGAATTTGTTCCTGTTCTGAAAAGCCACTCTGGGCAATGTGCACTTAACAGAGATCTTTTAGGAACGTCTCTGTTTTTTGGTCTAGCCATGCAATGGAAATTAAAATCAAAATGTTCAGAGTCTGAATCCATAACTTGTACTGTAATACTCCCAATGTTTTATTTCTTCAGAGTCACCCTAATGATATTTACCTCGCTTTCATTGCAGCAGATGATGTCAGAATAAGTGTAAAATTGTGAGTCTAGGTCAGCAATTGCTGGAGCAGGATTAAATAAAGTCTTCACTACAAGAGAATGGAAAATTTTGTGAAAGTCTTATCACATAATGCTGAAATATAAATGCCTACAATTCAAAAAACACTATTTGTTATAATGCCTAAGGCATTTTCAGCTCTACATCTCCCCTAGATACACAAATTACTTGCTAACATAAACAATCTCAGCAAAACACCCTGTTTTCAGCTCTTATAAAACACTGGTAGTACAATGATATTGAATTAGTTAAGGATTTCATGAGAATATTATAATCATGCTTCTGCCATGAAAGGAAAAGAAAAAAAAGAAAAGAAACTGAAGGCTTGGCTGAATTTGAAAAAAATAAAAACTACTACTTATTAGCATTTCTTGAAATTTGTATTTCTCAGAATCATAAGGTAGATTGATTTAAATAAGGTTGTTGTTGATTTAAATTGAGATATGCATATACTAGGTTAACTGAATTTCAAGAACAAACAAAGAACAAAACAACAAAATTATTCCCAGATGTATTAGGACTGTGTTTTGCTTTTGTCTGTTGAGAAATCTGGAACTTCATTCTCATCAGTTAAAAGGTCTCAGATTGGAAGGAAGCTGATACGAACCACAGACATACAGACATTCCTAGATTAAAAAACCCAGAGGACAATTTTTATTCCAATTACCTCACCTTTAAGTTCCAGGAATCTGCAAAGTTGTAAAAGGGGAGGAAACTTCTTTTCCAACAATGGACTACTGACCCAGGGAATAAGTCAGTGGGAGTTTAAGTATGGTAGGCAAAACCAGAATCCAAAATCCAAATTGCTGCAGGATTAGACAGTATGCATACCCACAGTCATTGTATCTCTCATCTCTGTATCATTCCAATACTATATATTAAAAAGGGTTCCATCAGAATTTGGATCAGGAAAAGCCTTTCCCTTTATTTAGAATTAAAATAATACCATCAGATATGGAAGCGTTTTCCTCCCCTCCCTTCCCTTCCAACAAATGGACCTAATATTCTCATGATTGAAAGGTTGCTTTGAAACCAAACAGAGCCTAAGCCAGAGGTCTCCAAACTTGGCAACTTTAAGACTTGTGGACTTCAACTTCAAGTTGAAGTCCACAAGTCTCAAAGTTGTCAAGTTTGGAGATCCCTGGCCTAAGCAGTTATTCAAACACAGTCTACAATTATTGACTTGAAAGTGTTTCTAATGTGCTTTGTAATTAGCTTGGTTCTACCAGAATCTGTTAAGAAGCCCAGATCTATCATGTGCAACTTTGGCATCAGGACAATCAAAACAAAGGCAAGAAGTGACAGAAAAGCTGCTACAGAGATCTTTAATGACTAATTAGTGGGACAGTGATACAGGTAGTCCTGAACAATTGAGTCGAAAATTTCCATTGTTAAGTGAGACATGGTTAAATGAGTTTTGCCCAATTTTACGACCTTCCTTGCCAGAATTGTTAAATGAGGTCTTAAGTTAGTAAGATGGTTTTAAGTGAATCTGGCTTCCTTATTGATTTTGCTTGGGTAAGAAGATTACAAATGTGATCCTGGTACACCGCAATCATCATCAATATGAATCAGGTGCTAAACATCTGAATTTTGATTATGCGACCATGTGCATGCTGCAACAGCCAAAACTGTCAAAAAAATGGTCATAAGTCACTTTTTTCAGTGGTGTTGTAACTTCAAATGCTCACTAAATGAACTGTTGTAAGTCGAGGACAATCTGTCCTTCAGCAAGCATAAAACTATTGATCTGTAGTTTAAAAAAACAACCCAAGTGTATGGGAACCAGAGGGCTTATAGGCACAAGCTTCTGTTTCCCCACTTCCCTTTTTCTTCTGAGTCTTGCATCTGGATGCGCATCTGTTAAACACACATAGTCTAGTGTGCTTCCGAACATAAACTGCTGCATTAAACATAAAAATCAGCAGACTAAAAGAAAGGAAGTGCCAGTAACACTCTCCAGCTGTGAGGATTTTAAAGATTGTTTCTGTATTAGTAAAGGGTTTACAGTGATTTCATTATACCATAAAGCTGTTCAACGTGTTTCAAAGATGGACAGAGGTTTCCTGTCTGGGACAGGCTTCTATATGGCTTCTATTGAAGAGGTAACCTCCTGTGCATTAAATGCAAATACATTTTATGTTCACGCAATGGAATTTGAAGTTATTGTTATTTACACATATTCCTGAAGAATGGGAGAATTAAGCATCTTTTCTTCTATCAGTCAATCACCCAGAACAAACTGTTCTCTAGCATTTTACAGATTAACATTCAGTTTATGGTGTTCACTTTTAATGAAGTGAGCCACTTTGTGAGTACCCAAGTTCTAGGTATACTTGTTTGATGTTCTGCACCATTGAAATAAATGAGCCATTGAAATAAATGTTCTAGAGATTATGCTTATAAAACCCCCCCACAATTTCTGACTTAAAGAATTTAGATTTATAAATAAATTGGAACAATTATATCAGAATACGGTAACAGAAGAAATAACGTTTATTTCTGTCTAACTGGATTTTTGAAAAAAAATCCTCTTAAATTCAGAAATGTTCTCCTTTCAGGGAAAGATGGTGCTTGGTTATCAACTGACAGCAGACAAAGGAGTAGTGTGCCCAAGGCATTTTGCATTACCAGAGATACAGAATGAGGATCTATAAACCAGGGTTCATTTCACTGAATGATCTTAAGTCGTCTTCTGCTGCTAAGGAAGTTATTTGCGACTCTGGCTTGACCAAAAATTGCACTCAATAGGTTAAGAAAAAGAAACGAGCAAGGTGCACACATGGTACCAGGTTCATGGCAATTCAAGTGAAATTCCAACTGTTCTTCACAGGCCCAATTGTTTTATTAAATTATATCGCTAGTGCTTGGATTTAGGTCACCATGTTTAAAATGACTCTGAAACACAGCTACAATAAAAGAACATTAATGAAACCACTTGTGGAATGAAGCAAACAATTAATTCTTATTATTAGATTACCTCCATTGGTATGAGCCATTTTTAATGCTTCTAAAGAAATTGTTGGGGTTATTTCGAGTTGGCAGACCATCACTTTGGCTTCAGCGATGACATGAGCAACCCTTTTTAAATCACTGGAATTCAAAAGTAAATTCGCTCCTGCAACGATTACAATAAAGTTTTCTCCTAAAAACAAATGTGAAATTTTAGAATGATTAAAACTGAACATAAAATGTATTTTCTTGACATCATGGCATATATGATTCTTAATGGCTGTTTCAGCACTAAAAAATTAATAGCATGTAGGTTTTCAAGGGGTGTCTATATGTTAGAAATCCTAGCTTGCACAGAAAGGGTGAAAACGCCAGAGTAAAACTAAAGTTTCATTGCACTTGTGGCATCTCAAAATTGAGGTGGGTTTGCCAAAAATAAAATAAAATACCATGTTTGTTGAGAATTTGACTGATGCAATAAGGAATATAGATCTGAAAACCAATATCAAAGAACAAGGCAGTTTATATTGAATGTTTGCAAGTTATCCTTGACAAAAAAGATAGTATACCATAAGTTCTACCACTACCATAAGTTTGGATTTTAATTTTTTTTTAATGAAGCCATGCTGGACACAAAGTACAGGTAGTCCTTGGCTAACAACCACAACTGAGCTCCAAATTCGTATTGCTAAGCAAAGCTGTAGTTAAGTGAATTTTATCCCTTTTTACGACCTTGAGATGCACACAGTATTGTTAAATTATGGCAGGAAATGAGAAAGAGCTTCAGAAAAGGCTGATTTTGATAAAGCATTACATATAGTATAGATGGTTCTAAAGAAATGTTAGCCCCTATTGATTAGTAAAAGTCCAAAAAACAATCCCAAAGTTTTTTGGGGAGAGGGGGAATGATTGGATGCAAAGGATGGCTGTGTTCCTGTCAGGCGCAAACAACCAGACCCATGTGTACAAACTAATGTTCTGCTATAATACAGGAATCTCTTCAGCCTACTCTTGGGAGCAATTAGATAAGACTCCAAGGAACTTGGGGTGGGGTTTGTGTGTCAGTTCTAGGCCTTTTGCGGTTGCACAATGACTCCAAGCTAATTCCTCCCTGCCAGGCTGAGAGCTTCACAACAACTCCAGCTTCTCTATAGCAGTAATGCTCCAAATTGCAATATTAAGTTAGATAAAACCATCTAATAGTAATTGTTATGATTAAAATCTCCATAATATCAGGGAAGAGGGTTTCCATGCCATATCAGCCAACAGCTCTGCTATTCAGTATCAGCCCACTTATCTCTCTAGGAAATACCACTATGGCTTTAATCCTACTAAAATGGACTTTAAAGTACAGGTAGCACTCTGTTTACATCCATTTGTTCAGTGACCATTTATAATTACGTAGCACTGGAAAAAAACTGGATATACCAGCAGACCTGAATATTCCAACCATTGCAGCACCTCACAGTCATTCAGGCACTTGTGTGCCCAGCTCAAGATTATGACATTGGAAGGAGCTTCGGTCACATGATTGCCATTTGCAACCTTTCCTGCTGGTTTCCCATAAGCAACTCAATGGGGAAGCTGGCAGAGAAGATCCAAAGTTGCTCTAGTAAGTTGTTTCCACTTTTTCTCCTATCTGCAACACACTCTGCCCATGTGCAGTCTGCATCACTGTTCTTCACAGGTCTCACCACTTATGTGTTGCCTGCACTGGCCTTCCCTCATCCTACTTGACATCCTTGTATTCTTCCTGCTTTTTCCTGCCTAATGAGGGGCATGTTTTTGGTTTACAATTGGAACTGGACTGCCTCAGAGTGCTATCATTAAGTGATATGATCATGTGACATCATGCTTTATGACCGTGTTGTTTAGCAATGGCAATCACAATCTCAATTGCCACCATAATCCAAGGACTACCTATATGAGAATATAACTTGCACAAGATGATTCATTTGTTTTCCTCAAAGGACTCGTTGAGATTAAAGCTGTTAAGACAATTGCTGATGGCAATGTCTTCCTAAGCTTTGGCATTTGAACCATGTATATCCCAAGGGAATCTTCTAGTAACAAGAAATAAAACCCCAGTATATTGGCATTTGTGGCATTATATCTGTTATAAAATGAATTTGTTTATTCCTACTTGTGCAGATTGTGCAGCAAATGCATTTGCCAACAATGTAGTTTTTGACAATTATTCATCAGTAAACTGCTCAACATTCTAAGTTATTTTTTCATCTACTTGCTGTCAAATTTTAAAGCGGGCCTTTCAAATCATAAGTTAGTCATGTGATTGTGGATTGTAAAGTTCTACTTTGCAAACATTCCTTCAGAATTAAACTTTAGAGTGTTTTAGGTTCAAAATGTGCCTCCTCCAAATACAATGGTGGGAATAATGGTATAATGATCATTCTCACAAAGGAATTTAATTTTCCAAATAATGTTGGCTAAAGCCTAGATTTTTCTCTCCCCAGATATTCAATGAAAGATTGCCTAACATAAAAATGCCAACCTGAAGTCTCAGGATGGACAGCATACTTTCTGAAAACTTACAGTTACATTTAGCAGCATTTTGAAAGACTTCTATTAATGGTGCATTACCAAAGGAATAGTACAAGAAATAAAGTAGATGAAATTTGTCACCTTAAGACCATAGAATTTCTTTTTGAAGATCAGATCTAAATGTTATCATGAATGGGGAAATGATACAACATGGAACAAATATGTGGTTTATGTGTATTTGATTGAAGTTTTTCATTTCCCCCCTAATTTTCTGAAGTAATTTTTTTACAGATTTCACTTAAATGTTGTTAGGTAGTCAGTGTTAGGGATAACATTGTTTTACCCTAACTGGTTTAGGTAAATAATAATATGTTATCATGGTTTATATGTTAAAGTGTCTGCAACTTTAACTATGGGAAAGTAATTAAGGGAGTGGTTGTGAAAGCACTTTAAAAGAAGCAAGATGACAGCTTGCTCTCTCTCTGGCTTTGATGATCCCTGATTACTGCTTGGAATCAAGACTGCATTGCTCGAACGGGAGAGAAACAAAGGACTGATTTGTAAGTGAACTGACACAGGATATTCTGCACGGACTTTGCTAACTGAATATCCCTGAATGGACTGACTAAATGATACATGACTATTGGACTGTTATTTTGACTATGCTATGAACTCATAATGGAATAAACTATATTTTTGATAGCACAAGCGTATCTGTTATTTTTACTGTATGTTAATAAACATACAAGCTTAGCTCACTCATTTATCTGTGTGCCTATCTGACTAACGCTGCACATTCTGTTTAGCTTGTCTCCCTAACCCTGGTTGGGGAACCCAGGCTTAACAGTCAGGAATAGTGATGGGTGTGAAGGTGGAGAGAAAGCATGCAATTTTTTGCCATTGCTTATAATGTTCTTTAAATATTTTTCTTTAATAGTTATTATCCAGATATCACATGGAGATAACTAACCCCCGATGTTTATGCCAAGGGTCTTTCAATTGGAGGCATATTTTTTTCACCCACTAGATTTCATTTTTTACTTATTATGGTCATTGATAAAGTTGTCATTTATTTATACAGACTTTCATGAAGATTCAGAACTAGAGGCTATCAACAATCTCTCCTGACAGAACATTGGACAAACTATATGCATATTTTCTTTTGGTCAGCTTGGAACTCTCATCAGTTTTTCACCCTATTCATTATTGTCAGACCATTCACAATTCTATAAACGTATTAGATAGTTGTGAAATTTATTTTTATTTGACATCTTTGTCAAAATCAGTTTTTTACTTATTCGTTCAGATACATAGGAAAACTGAAACAATAGTAGGTATGCTTAAATAATTGTTGAGACACCTAGGATTCTAGAAATTAACCCAGAATCTTAGAGCACTGATCTTCAATTAATGGGTTATAACCCTCTAACTTAAACTATGGGATTACCTCTATAATATTATCTCTTATTTTTAAAGATAAGGGTAGACAGGCTAGTGTAAAATATGAAAAAAAAATCACAGGAAAGAGAATTAGAAAAAACAAATCCAAATGAAATACTTGCCCCCACATTACTATTCCATACTGGCTGAAGGATTCTGGGAACTGAATTCAAAACATTTCTAGGGAGCATCAGACTAGAAAAAGCTCAAAGATAATTATTTACAATTGTCACAGTATGAAGTACTTTCCAAACCATTTTTTCCTGTGGCAAAAATGAGCAAATTAACAAACAGCAGTGCAACACCCAAAGCTACGTTCTGGAAATAGCTGTGTGAGAAAACTCTTCTATGTTTACCAGATGCCAAGAAGGAAAAAGCCACTTCTAATCTGCAATCTGTATCAGCCACCAAGTTTGTTAAGCTAATATTACATCCAGAGAATTTTCTTCACTTCCATTCTTTAATCTCACTCGTCACTCTTTTACAGCCACTGAAACTCCCTGTTTGAACTTAAGACTTTTGCATACAAGACTGACTTCTTGGAACTGCAATTAGTAATTAATAGCTGAAACAAACTTGCCCTGATTTCCAAGCTGAAGGGGCTCTCAACATATAGAAAGGTGTCAAGAAGTTAAATGATAGTTTTCTATGAGCAATAACTGGTTCTTCAGTGTCCCGTAATGTCCAAGAACCATGCTATGACACTATTTTAACAAACTGATATTACGAGAAGCTCTAAAACTCAGCCACTGAAGATATCGTCTCTCCAGTGTAGTAATATAATATTACATTATATAGTATTATATAATGTAAATTACATTATAATGCTATTCGCATTGAGAACATCTTTCTTTTTTTTCTGTGGCTATATTTGCCCAATATCTAGAGGGGATGGTAATTGATCATCAGTCCTGATCAAAATTCACACAATACTTTCCGGTTTCGCGTGGCTTCGGGGCAGCAGGAATTCGCGACAGCTCGCGATTCCTGCTGTGCTAGCCGCCGAGGTACCCCCGATCCAGATGGGTCAGGGGGATATGGCTGCCCTGTAGGGACAGCTGAAGAGAGAGGGGAGTCGGACAGGGGGTTGGGGGTGTCGCAGACCCCCTCCTTCTCCGGAAAAACTCCTTTTTCCCAAGGCGGTGGAGCGGCGGTCAGCAATGGCCGCCACGAAGAAGCCAGCAACCGGGTAAGATTGCGCTGGAGGAAGTAAGAAGAGTGAAAGTGCTGTCTGAGCCGGGTCAAGTAACATCTTTCAAATTGGTTGGAACTGAGCTGTTTGAATTGCTGGAGGATACACTGTATCCCTAAGAAGATCGAAAGCGGCGGAGAAGCTGTTAAAGGGAACTTTTTTTTTCTTTACTCTCCCACCCCATGGAAACAGCAGAAATGTTTGGACATATTGGACATTGAAAGTGAATTGTTTTGAGAGTTGAAGCTAAGGGACAAAAGGATTTTTGGACATTGAAAAACTTAAGAAATTGGAAAACCCTTGTTGGAGGTATGGATTTCTGATTATTTAAAATTAATATTGCAAGTGGGAAGGGAGAGGAAAAAAAATTGGAGCAGAAGCTGAAAAAGGAGGAGATTGCCTAGAATCCCAAAGAAAGGTATATGGTAATTGGACCTCTTTGATTAAACATTAACCCCAGAAAGAGAAAGAGAAGAAGGAAGAAAAGTATTAATTTTTGGAACTTTTTTTTGAATTATTTTTGATTAAAAATACTTGTGGTTGTTTTGGGAAAAGTTTCTCTTTTCATAATGGCATCGCTTGTGGATGAACTAAAGACTGAATATCAAAAATATAAAAAGGAAGATACTTTGGGCACTTTGTTTCAATTCTTAGAAATGGTGTTATGTACTTATGAAAAGTTGACTACGCAGCAGAAGGACTGGGACAAAGAAGAAGAGGAAGAAGAAGCCATCTTTGATGAACAATGGGTTCTTTCCGGGGAGGAGGAGAAAAAGGATAAGAAAAAGGGGATTTTAAGAATTATAAAAACAACCAAAGAAGAGAAAAATGAGCGGAAAGGTGGAGGCAAGGTTAGAAAGCAAAGGAAAGGGAGTAAGAAAAGGGAGGAGGAAAGACAAAGGGGTAAAAAGGGCAAGGAGAAGAATAAGCAAGAGAGAAAGGGGGGGAGGAGAAGCCTCAATGGGGGGAAGCAAGATCTAAAGAAAAAAAGTTTATTCAGAGACAATGGGTGAATTTAATTTAGGATAAAAGAGGGATTCTGGAGGGTACATAAGATTGTGTTTTTTATATGTGTATTTAGAGTATAAAATTCATTGTGTAATTTTAGAATCTTTCAAACAGAATCCCAAGAAAAATTGTTATATGAAGTACTTTTAAGTTAGGGTAATGAGTTATAGATGTTACTCCAATTGGTGTATAGGAGAAGTATAATAAAAGAAAAAAGATGAATGGATAGTTGGAAATAGAACAGACAAAGAATATTATTGAAAATGGTAATAAGATATGAAAGGATATATTAAGGTTCTGTTATGCTTTTTTTTTTTTTTGGATGTTGTATATTGAAAAAAGGCAAAAAAAAATTTTTTTAATTAATAAGAAATAATTTGGATGAAAAGGAGAAGTTGGGATAAGATATGAAGTTAAATAGACAAAGTATTGATACTATAATTTGGGATTGTTATGTTCTATTGGTTTTCTTCTTTTATTATTTTTTCTTAGAAAAGAACTTATAAGCTGTTATGCCTTGTGCATTGTTTATATAAAATTGATAAAAATGGTTTATATATATAATATAAAAAAGAAAATGATAATAAGATATGGAAGGATATATAAAGTGAATATGATGTTTGAATTTGTGTCTGTGCGAAGAGTTTCAACCCGGGATCAGACAACCTTCAGAAAAGATCTTTTAGTTTTGTTTGTGTTCTGTAAAATCAATAAAATTTGTTTTTTTTTTTTAAAAAAAATTCACACAATACCAGGTGTAATCATTTTCAGCAAAATGAAAGAAAACAAAAACCCAGTGCTACTGAATTTGATCATGGGATATATGAGGCACAGGACTATCACTAATCCTTCTTTAGTTAAGAGATGAATGGGTTTGCAGGATTTTGTAAATGCTTAATCTACAGTTTACATTTCTTCTTTTGAGTCATTCTATGTAAAGCATATGAAATATTTGAGACAAGAGAAAAAACAAAAAGTTATCAGCTGTATCCTGTAATCCTGTTACCAGGCCTGTTCAATCCCCAACACATGTCATCCAAAGTTTAATGATATAGAACAGGGGTCCCCAACCACCGGGCCGCGGACCGGTACCAGTCCGTGGGTCACTTTGTAGCGGGCCGCAAAGAAAATAAAAATAAAAAATAAAATAAAAATGGCGGCTTTCTTCGCCTTCGGTGAATGCTGCTGGGATCAGGGATCAAGGACACAAATGAAAGAAGGGGAGGGAGGAAGCAACCAAAGCCTGTCCTACTCTCTGGCTCAGTGGCTTCGGTTTCCTCCCGCCTCGTTCCTCTCTCAATCGGTCTCTCGCTCCTCCACCAGCCCAGGAAGAAACTGCTTCAAAGAAGCCGGCAGGGTGGCTTTTCCTGTCGGCGCAGCTCCTCCGAAGCGCCCGTTCACCCCCACCCCGCCGCCCGTGGTTTAATCCAGTGCTCCGTTCTGCCTGCCTGCCTTCGTTTCTGGTTGTTTCGGAGCAGCTTCGGATGAGAATAATAACTATTCGCCTCTTTTACTCAGCCGAAGCTGCTCCGAAACAACCAGAAACGAAGGCAGGCAGGCAGAACAGAGCACTGGATTGAATCGCGGGCGGCGGGGTGGGGGTGAACGGACACTTCAGAGGAGCTGCGGCGACAGGAAAAGCCACCCTGTCGGCTTCTTTGAAGCAGTTTCTTCCTGGGCTGATGGAGGAGTGAGAGAGTGACTGAGAGAGGAACGAGGCAGACACCTGAGGGAGGGAGGGAGACACCTGAGAGATGGGGCTGAGGGAGGCAGGGCCAAGAGGTGGGGCTTCTCAGCCGTCCTGCAGGGACTAGTCCTGAGCTGCGGAGACAGCCGTGGGCCGCCACCGCCCAGCGCTGAGTTTTGAAGGTGCTCCTCAGCCCAGCGCAGTTCCTGAATCTGCAGCTGAAACCCTCCGTTTTAAATGTCCCAATAGAAGAGAATATCTGTTGCTCAGGGTTGCAATGAGGAGGCATTGGTGCTCCCTGAACTTGGTGGTTTGCTGGCAGACATTTTATTACCCGACTAGGTAACAACATCAGATGTTACCTAGTCAGGTAATGAAACGTCTACAAGCAAACCACCAAACTCAGACTCTCCCCCCCACCCCGGTCCTTGAAAAAGTGTTTCTGCGTGAAACTGGTCCCTGGTACAAAAAAGGTTGGGGACCACTGATATAGAACACAGCTTATGTGTATTTGCTTCTGGGCTCAATGGTATAGATATGCAACAGGAAAACTTCCTTGGTTATATCTATAAAAAAATAAAACTTAACATTAATATACTCATCACACATAATTCAAAACTAAGAAAATTCAGCTTATTCCTTGATATGTACCTTTACTATTGACCATGATTGAAGCAGCTCCTGTTGCGGCATCTTCTGTCTGATTTACAAATTCTAAGGTAAGAAAGAAAAAAGTTGTAGAGATCTTTCAGCAAATGTACAAATTAGTGAGTTACATCAGCAAACATTACAGCTGAACAGCTGGCGTTTAAAATGTTAATAATGAATACCAATGCCAGCAGCGAGAAACATAAATGCTAAATTACACCCACATGATAGCAAACACAAGCTCAAGATTAATTAATTGTGGCTAATTCTGTATTTCAGGAAAAAAACTGATCTAAATTTAGTACAGACATTACTGGCAGCTGTAGTACACTTGTTATTCACATAGACATGCAAGTCAAAGTTACGGTTTAAACAGTATGAATTTGCTCTGCTTATTGGGAAAAATATTACCCATGAAGTGACTCCTTCAGCACAGGAAACAGAGTAACTCTTGTAAAGTCTTGGCTGCATTAGAGTAAAATAGTACATTCCTATCCATGTTTATCTGGAAGTATGTTTACTCTGCACAAGTGTGTTCAAAATAGTTTAAAACTGGATTTTGACCTAAATTTAACAATGTCTAGCCAAATTCTTCCTGGAAGCCACATGTTAGTGGCTATAGCCAGTTTCACCTTTCTATAAATTACATTTTGAGGAATATTTCATCTGTAAGACAGATTCCATTTATATACTTTTGTAATAGCTACAGACCATAGATGGGGAAGCTTTGCCTTCCATTGCTTGCCATTTCCCATTAATATCCGTCAATGTACCAGGTAAACAAGAAAAATGAGAACTGCCCTCTATCAATAAATAGCGGGATATAGATTCTCTCAGTTTTGTATAGAGAAAATATACTTAATGAATCTGTAAAATTTATTCTAAAACCATCTAACCAAAGGCTGTCGTGTTCCCCCAACCAGAATTTGGCAGTAAATCACACATTTCCAGATACTTCATTACTTAGCTTGATACCTTGGCTAGACTTGGCAGAAGATTCACAGTTCAGCTAGATGAAGCCTTAAACTCAACAGTTGATTGCTGATTGCCAATGATAACATATCAATTACTATTATAGTCTTGATATTTAAACTTAAGATATGATGGAATGACTAACAGAACCTAGGAAGGCAGAGTAGGAAACAGAGCTACTGTATTTGCAAAAAAGACAAGGGGAGAAAGACATCAAGCAATTAGGTGTAAATTGAATGGGAAAATTGCTTTGATAAGTTTTTAGCATTGTTACATTTCCCAACTAGCTTACAAAGGTCTATTCAGAAACCCAAATGGTTCTTGTTTCCTGAGATTACCATCTTTAGAAGGCTTGACACATGACTTCTTAGATCATCATTAGCATTGATGATATTACCTAGTTTGGATAATGAAATGTCTGCAAGAAAACAACCAAGCTCAGAGAACATCAAGGACCACTTACAAGGCTTTTTTCCTGGTTTTTTTTTTTTTTTTCTGAATCAACTTTACATGACACATAGTGGCCCTGAAGCTGAATGGCTGTTCTACATAACAGCCATTTTTGACATGGGAATTGCTGGTTTTCATCACAGCCCTCATACAGGGTATTTTATATGCTAAGCCACAATACAGGTGTTAAATCTATTTACCTGAGAGTTTAATAAACTGTGAGATAACCAAGTGGTTGAATCAAGTCTAAACATTATGTAGGAATATTTTTTTTTATCTGTGATATGCTGGCGGTTACTTTTACTGAGTTCTAGTCATTATGAAGGAGCCAGGAGCTAGGAAACTGTGAGATCTAGTCCTGCCTTGGGTACAAATCCAGCTTAGATGATCTTGACCCAGTTATTTTCTCATAATGCTGGGAAAGAGGCAATGGCAAACTACTTCAAACATGAAAAAAAAATCAAATATGAAAGCTGACTAGATGACTTTGGTCAGCCAGCCTTTCTCAGGCTAATTCACTTTGCAGGATTGTTGGTGTTGAGGAAAATAGGAGGAAGATGGAATATTAGGTGTATTCGCTGTCTTGAGTTATTTACAAAAATAATAATGGTGGCACAAAAAAAATCTTAAAGAAAAAAATAACTTCTGAAAAACCTTGCCCAGAAAACTGCAGGGACTTGTCCAAACAGTCTTTGAGAATTGGACACAATATAGAACAGAAGAAAAAAAATATTATGAAGAATGGTAGATGTTTGTTTACTACACTGTTCATTTTCTCATTGAGGAAAACTTTGCAAATCATATATTCAGAATATAGTGATAATTGATATAATTTGATTCTGAATTAAAATAAGAAAGATACCTGTTGGAATCCCATTTTTTTTAAAGTTTTCAATGTAGTCATTACCAAAAGAATCCTTCCCAACCTATAGAGCAAAAATAAACAACATTATATATTTCAGATTACCCAGCTCATCTTGGACAACATTCTCAAGGATGGACAAGATGGGAATTTCCATGTTATTGGGCTTCCATTAGCCCTGGAGACAACCCCTAAAATATCTGTTTTGCAGTGATAAAAATATTTCAAAATGCAAATATTCGAATATGCAAGAATGAAAATGTACTGGTTGTTCTTAAAACCAATAAAATTTTATTCTATATTTTTCCACTGTCATAATATTTTAGAAAGAGGAGTTTTATATTCCTCAATGTTACTACAACTCATCCTTAAATCATAAGGTATCACTTACTTTATAACAAGGGTCTTCAAACTTGGCAAGTTTAGGACTTGTAGACTTAAACTCCCAGAATTCCAGGGCTAACATGACTGGAGGAGGAATTCTGGGAGTTGAAGTCCACAAGTCTTAAAGCTGACAAGTTTGAAGACCCCTGCTTTATAACATGATTAAAACCCCTTTTTAACATCTTCCTCAGAAACATGAAGTACTGAATCCAGTGGGGAGTCCTCCCCTCTGTATGAATATAGCACTGAAGTCTGGGAGAGCAATACCATTTCTCTCTAGAACAGGTGCATTTAAAGTTGGGCAACCAGGTAATTTAAATAAAAATAAATTTTAATCAATAAAATGTTACAGAATATTTAAAAATATTAATGAGGTCTATATTTTCCAACTATGCATTTAATATTTTTGATGAGGAAATCATAAAACTTAAGATTTGTTGAAAATACAGTTACAGTTATTGAACCAAAGAAAAATAAACAACATAACATGCTCTATGACCTGTGAAATAATTGATATGGGAAAATATTTCTTAAAGAATGAACCCATGGGAGAATCCTATTTATGCACAGTTTAGTAATGGCAGAGAATGCCTAGCAGTCGACAAATGCTGAATGTCAGAGAAAACAAAATAAAACAAAACACTGTAATATAAGGTCAAGTAACAAGGATATGAAATGGAAGCCCTGAAGTCCTGGGTAGTGTATCTCACACGGCAACATTTTATTAAGGCTTCCATTTAATAAATTCCTCAGTTGAAATCATTGGTAAATGATTGTTGTAACTTATTAGATACACTACGAGAAGCTGGTGGGCAAAACTGAAATAGCTTTCGGTTAATTATAGTTAGAATTCCTTTATATCTACTTTTGACAAAGCACAGAATTACTTTTCTACATTCTATATAAACTTTGGGCAACTTTGGATATCCTTGAAAATAACAAAAAAGCTCTTTGGGAATTAGACTGCAAAGCTGATCCCTTAAGACAGAGGTCCCCAACCTTTTAGGCTGTGCGGACCATGTTTGCTTCTTGCGCAAATGAAGCTTTGTACGCTCATCTGCTGCCTTGCACAGCTTGGTTTCCAACTGGCCACGGACCGGTACAATCCATGAACTGTGTATTGGGGACCCTTGTCCAACCGACCATGAATTAAGTTTTCATTATCAAAAGATGTTCTAAGTCTGGTCCATGTGCTCAGTGGATTCATACACTGAATTAAGCTATGGTTTGCTTAATAAACCACAACAATCTGAGCTCAGGCATCATGCTAAATCATAAATCAGAGCTACAAATCAAAATGGCTGAGTTTAGTATAATCCACTACAACGAAATAAATGAAGTACATTATGACAATCTCGTACATGAATTAATACTATTTCTCAAGTATTATCTATACATTGCTTTGCACATAGTTCCAACTGGTGGACCTTGAGGTTCTAGTAGAAAAGAAAAAGCAGAAAAAGGAGTGGATAGACACTAGAATAAAATGATTTTGTTCCTATGGGGAAAATATTTGCAAACATTTCATGTTCTCCATACTTAAGCACAATTAACCTTTTTACAAAATATGAATCTTTCTCTTTCAAAAATACAAAACTGATACATTGTATTGTGTATTTGGAAAGATGCAGAATAGGTTGATATATTCATTTAGCAAGTCATAACCCTGTTTTTGAACTATATTAGTATTACCTATATATTAACGCTACCAGTTACTCTAAAATTTTAGAAGCTTGATCATGGATTCTATGGCAGTCCTAGATGGCACAGAGTGCATCCCTATACAGGTAGTCCTTGACTTATGACCACAATTGTGCCCAAAATTTTTGTTGTAAGTGAAACATTTGTTAAGTGAGATTTTGCCCCATTTTATGGTTTTTCTTGCCACAGTTGTTAAATGAATCACTGCAGTTTATAAATTAATAACCCAGTTGCTAAGTGAATCTGGCTTCGCCACTGACTTTGCTTGTCAGAAGGTTGTAAAAGGTGATCACATGACCTCAGGACACTGCATCCATCATAAATACGAACCAGCTGCCAAACATCTGAATTTTGATCACATGATCATGGGAATGTTGCAAAGGCCATAACTGGGAAAAATGGTCATAAGTCACCTTTTCCAGTGCCATTGTAACTTTCACTGCCATTGTAACTTTAAACGGTCATAAGCCTTGGTGGCACAGTGGTTAGGGCACTGTACTGCAGACCATTTCTGATGACTATCGGCTGCCTGCAATTTGACAGTTCAAATCCCACCAGTCTCAAGGTTGACTCAACCTTCCGTCCTTCCAAGGTGGGAAAAATGAGAACCCAGATTGTTGGGGGCAATATGCTGACTCTGTAAACCACTTAGAGAGGGTTGAAAAGCACTATAAAGTGGTAAATAAGTCTAAGTGCTCTTGCTATTAAATGAACTGTTGAGGTCTACCTGTATTTATTAACCTTCATCAAGAAAGGAATACACACATTTATTCTGCTTAGGGCTTCTTTTTTGTCTTGGATAAGGCAGCTGTTAGTTGCTAAAATGAACCTGTAAATTTTGTATGTATTAATATTTAGGCAATTTATTAACAACAGAATATACTGACAATAACATATATAAACCAGTGCTTACCTTGCAAATCATTGAAGTTTTAGCTCCAAGCCGAGCTGCCTGAACACACTGGTTGGCACCTTTCCCCCCAAATCCAGTGAAAAATTTATACCCATGTATGGTTTCTCCAACTTTTGGTAGACGTTTAGTAAGGCTGTTGAAATAAAGAGGGAAAGATACTCTTTATTACATATTAACATAATTCTTATAGAGTTTTTAAATATTTGTAATAATATTTAATATTGTTAAGGGCAAGTACTGTAGAGACTTAAGTAGTAATCCAAAATCTGTAAAAGCAACTTCTTTCATACTCCTACAAGAACCAAAAGTAAAACAGACCTCACAATTATTTCACTTGTTCAGTAAAGGCAGTGAAGCAAGACCAAAAGGTCTAAATTGTGTTCCAAATTTTCTTGGCCTTGGAGAAGATGGAGGGGGGTTAAAACAATAGGTAACTAATCACAATATATGCAGCACTGCAAAAAGAAAGGTGTACGTAACCCACAGTTGCTTACATAATACCAAAAAGGGGGTCATTCCAGTAAACATGTCCACCTATACATTATGCATACACTTTTTGAGAGAAAAAAACAAAATAGTTCTTTTGGGATTTCACAACATTTAAAACCTGTCTTTATAATGAAAATAAATAAATTATGAAAATACAAGCACTGATTACCCAGGCGTTACAATGGCATAGATCAAAGTCAACTCAGAGTGGTTTATTGAAGAAAATACTTCACAGCCTAAGGACAGCCTTGAGTTAATTTTTAATATAATACAATAGATACACTATGTACGAACTTTACAAACCTATTTGGGAAGTTATAAATGCCTTTTCTTTTTGTAGGTTTGTGTCAGTTTGTACACTTTTTAAAAATAAAATATTAATAAAAATTTGTAAAAAATAAAATATAACCTGTAATATTGTATCTTATAATAGCCAAGGTAGCTGCTTTAAAAATCATCTTAATAACAAATTCATGATCATTAAAAAAAAAGCTACTGAACATGGTTAAGGGAACTTCACCGTCATCATGCTGCACTATCCTATGTACTATAAGGCAGGCATTGAAATACAAGACTTCCTCTTGAGAGGACCATGCTTTCTAGCTTCTGCTGCAGCTTGGTATAATGGCTGCTTCAATGTCACTGTTGAGAGGAAGTGATGGAACTGGTCTCTCAGTAGCCGCAAGAGTTAAAAGCCCATTGGAAAAGACAGGAGCCACCCAAAGAGATTAAAGAAACACTGGAGAACTTAGGCAGGAATAGGTGGTGTAGGAAATCAAAAGCTCTTAATCAAGGGGCCCTCATAAACATATGAATATTATTGATGTAGCAAGCTGGAAAATGGGCATTGGTTCTTACCTGACACGCCATTTCTCTTTGAGCTGCGAGGAGCATCCAGAGAGTGGGTGGTGCTTCAGTCTTCTGCTCTTGTAGGCTGAGTTAATTCTTGAGGAACGCTCCTCCATCCGTCACGTGCTTCCATTGGAGCGGAACCCAGTTTATGTGAAGACGAGAGGAAACAGGAATCCGTGCTCTCATCTGACTAGACTTAAAGGTTCATTGGCCGAAACAAGACCCCACCAGACAGTGAAAGAAAAAGGGAGGGGCTGGATGTTCCTCGCAGCTCAAAGAGAAATGGCGTGTCAGGTAAGAACCAACGCCCATTCTCCTTAGAGCTGCTCGGAGCATCCAGAGAGAGGGACATACCAAAGCTGGGCCTGTCCTACGGAAGGGGCGCCGTCTGGTCTGCAGTCCCTTCGGGTTCCCTGAGAACCCTCTGAAGAACCCTCCTGCCGAAGGAAGTCTCAGCTGAGGCGTATCTGTCAATTCTGTAATGCCTAATAAAGGGTGACGGGGAGGCCCACGTCGCTGCATGGCAAATGTCGATTATTGGAGCCTGGGTAGCCCAGGCAGCTGATGTAGCCGTGCTCCTAGTGGAGTGAGCCATGATACCCCTGGGCACCTGGAGAGCCTGAGCCTGATATGCCTTGGCGATGGCCGCCCTTATCCAACGACCTATGGTGCTTGGAGGAACCTTGAGCCCCTGTGACTGTGGTTGGAATGATACAAACAGGGCCTCAGACTTGCGGAAGGTCTCAGTACGTTTAATATAAATCCACAAGGCACGTCTGATGTCCAGAGTGTGCCAGAGTCTCTCCCTTTCATGAGTTGGCCTGGGGCAAAAGTTGGGGAGTATAAGTTCTTGAGCCCTATCGAAGACCGAATTAATCTTGGGCAAGAAGGAAGGGTCAAGCTGGAGGACCACCCAGTCAGGGTGGAAGATGTAAAGGTCTTTCCTAACAGACAGAACCAACACCCATTCTCCTTAGAGCTGCTCAGAGCATCCAGAGAGTGGGACATACCAAAGCTGGGCCTGTCCTACAGGAGGGGCGCCATCTGGTCTGCAGTCCCTTTGGGTTCCCTGAGAACCCTCTGAAGAACCCTCCTGCCGAAGGAAGCCTCAGCTAAGGCGTATCTGTCAATTCTGTAATGCCTAATAAAGGGTGATGGGGAGGCCCATGTCGCTGCCCGGCAAATGTCGATTATTGAATATCCTACGGGCTGACATGATCACTACCAGGAAAACTACTTTATAGGATAGAAACTGAAGTGAAACCTCTCTTAAGGGTCTGAAAGGTGGCTTTGTGAGGGAGGTAAGGACCCTGTTGAGGTCCCAGGTCGGGTACCGGTGAAGGGCCGGGGGACGCAAATTTGTGGTCCCCTTCAGAAAGGCTTGAATACAGGGATGGTGCGAGAGGGAACTACCTTCCCCAACTGAGATGACTGTAGACAAGGCAGCTACCTGCCATCTTAGTGTGTTGGGTGACAGCCCCTTACTGAGACCCTCCTGAAGGAAATCAAGCACTTGGACAATGGAGGGGTTAGTTGGGTCAATAAGAAGCTTGACACACCATTTATGAAAGATGGTCCAGGTGGCGTCGTAAATCCTTGTAGTGGAGGGTCGCCTGGCTGCTAAAATGGTATCGATGACTTTGTTTGAGAGGTTTTCCCCCTTCAAACGTTCCCGCTCAACCTCCAGACGGTTAGTTGAAGCCATTGGGGGTTCGGGTGGAGGAGGGGACCTTGGGACAGGGAGATTCTGTCTGCTGGGATCCTCCGGGGGGGGGACTACTGATAGGCTGTGGAGGTCCGTGAACCAAGGACGACAGGGCCAATAAGGTGCTACCAGAATCAGTTCCGCGCTCTCCTGTAGGACCTTCTGAAGAACTAAGGGCACCAGCGTCAGAGGAGGGAAGGCATAAATGAGGCCCGGGGGCCATGGACACCGAAGAGCGTTTTGGTCCTCCGCCCCTGGGGATGGGAATCTTGAAATGAACCTTGGAAGGTGGGTATTGAGGGGGGAGGCAAACAGGTCTACCACTGGTGGCCCGAAGATGGTTGTCGCCTCCCTGAATAGAGCTGGGTAGAGGCGCCACTCTGACTGGTCTATGGTGGCCCTGCTCAACCAGTCTGCTCAAGTGTTGGAGGTGCCCGAGATGTGGTCCGCCCTGAAAGAAAGTAGGTGAGACTCTGCCCACTGACAGAGGCGCTCGGCCTCCCTCATTAGGCGGAATGATTGAGTGCCCTCCTGCTTGTTGATGTGGGCTTTGGCCGTGATGTTGTCGGTGAGGATGAGAATGTGGCGGCCGCCTACCTGGGGGAGGAAACTGCGCAGGGCCAGATGGACGGCGCGAAGCTACAACCAATTTATGTTGCATAGTTTCTCCGCCGCTGACCATCTGCCCTGTGCTGTAAGCGACTGGAGGTGAGCTCCCCACCAGACAGACTGGTGTTTGTGGTGACGGTGACTCTTGGGGACTCCCTGAGGGGGCAGCCCTTGTTGATAGACGCCATGCTCCACCAAAGGAGGGAGGTGAGCACCCTTGGTGAAACCCGGACCTTGCGCTTTGAGTTGCTTGATCCGGATCTTTGGAACGGGAGCAAGAACCACTGGAGGCATCTGGAGTGGAAACGGGCCCAGGGAATAATGGAAAAACAAGATATTTTTCCCAGTAACAGGGATAGTTCCAGAAGGGAGACCCTCTTAAGGCATCTGATACTTGTTACAGATTTTTGGATACTGACGATTCTCTCCTCAGATAGAAACACCTTTCCCCTCACAGTGTCAATCACCGTCCCCAGGTGAGTTGTCCTGGTGGAGTGGGATAATTGACTTTTCTTCCAATTGATGAGGAACCCGTGATCCTGGAGAGAGGATAGGGTAGTCTGGGTATCCCTCACTGCCTGTTCCCTGGAAGTGGAAAGGATGAGAATATCGTCTAAGTAGCAGTGGAGGTGCACCGGGAAGGTTCTGAGGTTTGCAGCTAAAGCGGCCAGAACCTTGGTGAAAGTTCTGGGTGCTGAGGCCAACCCGAAAGGGAGAGCCACATATTGGAAGTGAAGGTTATTGTAGCAGAACCGGAGAAATTTGTAATGGGTCAGATTGGGATGTGTAGATGTGCCTTGGAGAGATCAATGGATGACAACTAGTTTCCCTGCCTCACCCCCAGTAGGATGGATTGCAGCATGTTCATTTTGAACTTGCGGTATATGAGATGGCGGTTAAGCCGCTTTAAATCCAAAATCGCTCTCCATCCCCCCAAGTGTTTGGGTACCACAAATAAGTGGGAGTAAAAACCCTGTCCTCTTTGAGACAGAGAAATGGGTTGAATGGCCTGTATATCAAGTAGGTGCTGAATTGCTGAGGCTGCGCTTGGTGCAGTCCTTGGATAGGGGGCATGGCATGAAAAAATCAGGGGGAGGAGACTGAAATTCGAGGGCAAGGCCAAACCTGATAGTGTCCCTGACCTAGGCGTCGGAGGTTGAGGAGTGCCACTGGTTGGCGAAGTTCTTGAGACGCCCACCAATGGGAATCAATTCAGGTGGCTTATCTGGAGTGCCTGAACGGCCTGTTGCCTGCGTCCCGAAGGGCCTTTGGAAGCCCCTGCCCCTCCTATGCCTGTCAGAAGAGTCGGTCCTGTCCTGAGGCTGACCCGAGCCAAAGGAAGGGGTTCTCTGGTACCTGGGAGGAAAGGGGGCTTGGAAATAGGGGCGAAAGGGCGCTCTCTGAAAGGGCTGCAGGGATATTGGCTCTGACTTGCGGGTGAGGGATGAAAGGAATTATTTATTGTTCTTTCCTTCTACTAAAAGGGGATCCAGAGATGATCCAAACAATTTGGTTCCCACGAGGGGAGCAGAAGCCAATTTAACTTTGTTCTTGAGGTCTGCCTGCCAGTGCTTTAGCCAGAGCAGACAGCGGGTGGAGACATAGGAGAAAATGGCACGGGTGGAGAATTGACCGAGTGGTAAGTAGCGTCGGCCGAGAACTCGTCCGCGGCCGTAATCTTGGCTATGTCCTGATGGGCTCGGACATTGGAGGCTGGAACATGTTGCTTAAGCTGAAGCCAGCGAATGGATGACCTGATGAAGAATGAGGTGGCCGTGCCCGATCTGATTGCCCAAGCATCTGACTGGTGGGCACGGCGTAAAGCCAGCTCCGATCGTTTCTCTTCCGGTCTCAGGGCCTCTAGGGGGTCGCTGAGGGAGGAGGAAGAGGCCAAGCCCACTATGGGCTCATCCACCTCCGGAGTGTCCAATAGGGTGGAAAGCTCTGGGTCTGAATTGAAGAACCTTTTATCATGAGCTGAGGAGGCGGGTGGGGCCGCCGAGGAGGCAAGTTGCTTGGACACCAGGTCAAGGAAGACAGGGGGGTTGGTATGACCTCGGCTTCCATGACAGGCTGCTGAAAAATGGAATCCTCTGGACTTTCCGGAGAGGGAAGAGGGGTGTCAGAGGGGATCGGAGTCTTTTGGCCCAAAATATTTCTGGCCTTGAACAGGAGGGATTTGAATAGTTGGGGCTTAAAAAGCTCCACAAAAGCAGGTTGGTCGGGAGCAAAGCCCTCGTCCTCTGACATCTCTGCCTCTGATGGTTCTATGTCGTAAGGGGGTTCGTTATATTGAAGGGATCCCAAATCAAAGTCTTCCTCCTCCTCCTCCCTGTAAGGATCTAGTTCCCCTACTGCCTCTTCTTCCTCCTCCCTGACTGAGGGGGAACCCTCCCCCTGATGGGGTACCTGATCCTGTGGCAGTTCCGATCCAAGTGGGAGTGATCTTACTGAATGAGACTCGGATTCGATGGCTAGCGGTGGTAGACCAGACCTGCCCATCTATTGGAGCCCTTCTGCAATCCCTTGGCAGACAGCCTGCTCCATCCAGGATCTCAGTTGCTCGGAGCCACCTGGATGAGAGGTTCTTCCTGGTGTATGCCAGTGGTTGTGGGCGTGAAGGTAGCCTCTGGAGTTCGTCTGGCCGGTGTTGCAGGAGCCTGGTGGCCCTGAGAGGGCGAACTGCGCCTGGATAGGGATGAATGAACTACAGGAGGAGGGGGTTGAGAAGAGGAAGGAGGAAGTAGTGTGGGAGGCACTGAGCCTGCCTGCCTGGTGCATTTATTTATCTCTTTTTCCAGCACCTTATGGCATCTTAAGGCGTCCCTCTGGGAAGCTTTAGAGGGCTCCTTAGTCTGCCTGCGCAGATAGTGGGTCTTTGATTTGGCCTTCAAGGAAGAGCCAGTGGAGGGATTGCCTTCTGCCATTTTTTTTTTTTTTTGATAATTGAGTAAGAAACAAGGACCAATAAGTGGCGGTTGGTGTGCCTAGGGGTCGACCTACAACAAGGCTGAGTGCCCTTGGAAAGTTTATACGCCCCCCCACTTATTTAAATATTTATTTGTTTAATTATATATGCATCTAATAATGTATATATATATATATAATTCTGGTGCTTAGTATTATTATTATTATTATTTTTATTATATATATATATATCTATGAGAGCTTCTTCTGTCTTTTAAGTTCCTCTCGTCTTATATATGTTATAAATGATTCTTTAGAAAAAACTCTCCATCCGAAGGTGTTAGAGGAAGAGGAAGCTGGTCCAGACAACAAGGAATGCCACGGGCCCTAAGGCAAAGGCAGGGCCTACCTTCCCAGGCAACACTGGGCGGGAGTGGTGGGAATCAAACCGCGCCAGCTAAGGCTGGCCGCGGAAGAAGCCAACAAGGGAGGCAGAGAACTGGCCTCCAACAAAAGAATAACAGGCAATAGCTGAGTTAAACGGAATCTGAGCAGGCCAGCCGGTCCTGCTGCTTGATTCCGAGCACGCTGCAGCGATCGGAAAGATAAGATAAATTCAAAATGGCGCCCGGCCACGAGGCGGCGCTTAAAATGGCATCCGCCTGCTATGTGGGCTTACGGGCTCCAGCAGCGGCGAGAAAATAGCTCTCCAGGACAAGGCAAAGGTCCCCAGGGGGAAGGCAAGCAAGGAGAGCCAGCAACCTTCGGACAGAGAAGGAAAACGGCGTTCGGGTGGGGGGGGAACAGAGCGGAATGATGCAGGCAATAAAAATCAACAGAGAAAAACCGGCAGAAGGCAATGGAGAAAGGATGGAGGAGGTAGCCTGGAAAACTGGCTAGCCTTCTCCCTGGCTCTCCCTGGGGCTAAAGGCTCCCAGGGGAATTTAGGATCCCAAACAACTACTGCGCAGGGCTAAGGAATTAACATAAATTAAATACAACCTGAGAGGAGAAAAACAATCCAAATACTGCAGTCTTGAAACGGCCAAGAGAGGAGAAAAAACACTTCCTACTCTGCTACAGGCTGAGCATAAACTGGGGGAACGTTCCAATGGAGGCACGTGATGGAGGGAGAAGCGTTCCTCAAGAATTAACTCAGCCTACAAGAGCAGAAGACTGAAGCACCACCCACTCTCTGGATGCTCCGAGCAGCTCTAAGGAGAAACTCCAATACTTTTTTTAACAAGATATGTTTTGCTGAACATAGGGAAGAGCAGAGTAGAAAAATACATCTGAGAGGGGGAAATTCATACGTGGCCAAGATAACAGCAAGTCAAAAGTCGGCCAGCTACGTGATAGCATGCAAGGGAGACACCCCTTCTGTTTTAATCTTAGTTTCCTCTCATGTCTGAGGAGTGCAGGATAGGGCTTAAACAAGTGGGTTTCTTTGGCTGATCTATTCTCCCAGCCTCAGAAATGAGATTAGACTGGAATAATAGATTGGAAGGGACCTTGGCAATCTTCTAGTCCAACCTCCTACTATATCTATCTATCTATCTATCTATCTATCTATCTATCTATCTATCTATCTATCTATCTATCTATCTATCTATCATATAGCAAGGCGATAGAGGGAAGGAGTGGGAAAAAAAGAATGGTTAAAATAAAAAAGTGAAAGCTAAAATAAAGAAATTGTGTCAAACATCTGGAGAACCAATCACATAAACTTTGCTTAAAATATCCAGGTTAACTTGAAAGGTTACATCAAAAATACATATGTGCATTTCTTCCTTAAACACACTTCCATCTTGCACGTTAAACTTCCTGCCAAACACACCTTAAATTCATTTTTAGAGATATAGCTTTTAAGAAAAGAAAGCCGTGCTATAATGTAATACTGTTATCTTGTCACTGAATTTTGTAATGAGAAGCAATTACTAGATTTTGATTTCATTAGGCTAACTTTAAAAGCATTTCAGCCTTCTGTTTTGAAATGGCAATTATGAGTAATTTCTACGATTAAGGAACCATCTGTAAAACTGTGCATTCTCCATTCACATGCATTTTCCAGAGGACTTGAGCATATATATATATACAGACTTAGCTATGTTTTGAATGGAAACAGCTGCTTCTATAACAGAACAAAACAACCTAAACAAGCTTTCAAGTCCAAAGTCAGCAGCTTTTATTTTTAATACAAGTATGTCCGCATACATATTACAAAAAGTAAAACAGCGTGGCTATTTCCCCAACTCCACAATACATGATCCTAACATGAAAGAAAGACAAAGATAGTAGAAATTAATATTTATCATTTAAAGCATGGGTGGGGGACAATGGTCCTTTTATGACTTGTGGACTTCGACTCCCAGAATTCCTGAGCCAGCCAGAGGTTTCCTACCTTTGATTTAAATAAGCAGGGGTGTCAAACTGGTGGCCCTTGGGCTGGATTCACCATGCTCAGGCCATACCTATCCCAGCTCTGTGAAAAAAACGCTGTGATACATCATGTGATGGCGACATGACACTGCACATTTGACAGCCATGATTTAAAGAGTAGAAGGCAATACAATGAAAATTGCAAGACCAAGACCTGAAAAGCAGGTGAAAATGATGGCATATGAGATGGAAATCAAGCACCTGAAGACAGGACAAGAAGCAATGGATGGAAATTAATAAAGGAGAGAAGCAACCAAGAAATAAGGAGAAATTTCCTGACAGAACAATTAATCAGTGGAATGGCTTGCCTCCTGAAGTTGTGGATGCTCCAACATTGGAGGCTTTAAAAAAGAGATTGGACAACCATTTGCCTGAAATGATATAGTTTCCTGCCTCAATAGGGGGTTGAACTAGAAAACCTCCAAGGTCCCTTCCAATGCTGTTATTCTGTTCTGCTATTAAGGAGGAAGTAATAGTGTAGAAGAGAGAGTGCTGACTCTCCCATCTGGACTTACATACTTAGGAAGATAATCATCTCAGACGATTTCCTGGTCTCATTGTCTTTAGTTATACTCAAGCATAAAAAGAAAGTGTCAAAGTCTTCAGAAAAGTTCCATTGCTATGTTGTCGAGAGGCCAACGGGATGATACAGTTAAGTTGGTACTTGTGGTAAAAGTGGAGAGACCTAAAAGAGGCTTTGCAATCATTAAGGTCCCAGAAATTGAAACAATTTTAATGTTTTATTAGAACTTAACTTGGAAATCCTCAAACTGAGACTTCTTCTTAAGCACTGATTATGCCACAGAAAATAACAAAGGAAGTCAAGACTTGATTAAAGGAGGAAAACAAAACACTATAACTGCTTTCAGGTGCTTTTGGAAACAGCAAAAGATTCTGATGAATGGAGCTCCTAATCAGAGGAAAGATAGCTAATCCAGTAATTATGACCTCCTGGCCAGAGGTTATGGTTATATCATTTTTGAAGCTGCAGAAGGAACTCTTGCCAGAAGCTTCTCCTCTCCAGTCTCACATAATTCTTAAGAGGGCAAAATGAAGTTCCTTTTAGTATTTCACCTAGCTCATGTATGCAGGCCAAATGTGAAACAAACCATCCTGTAGACTATGATGGCCTTCAGAAGCCTTCTGTTAACTCTAGATAGTTGGATACTTTCTATTGGGCAGGTGTCCTATAGATATTACTATCTATAGTATAGTGGAGCTCTCCAAAGTCTTATTTCTTGGAGCTCTCCAAAGTCTTATTTCTCATTGCCTTCACAGGGGGCTTCTGCCTCTTCTTGCCTGCATTTGACCCACCGGAACTGGATTTTCTTGCCTAGATCTGAATACTACCTTCCCTTGGGGGAGCGAAACAACCAATGAATGGGATAGGGTAAATTAAGAAAGCAGCTCCAATATATATTTAAAGTGTTTTGTTTGACAGCAATACTGCATACTCTTCTTTGACAGACCACCATTACAGGAATTTAATAACTGGGGATGCAGGTAAGATACATGAATGGAATAGCTCTAGTGGTAAGAAAATACTACAAGTCATTTCTTAACCCAGAGGAACACTGGGTTAATATTAAATCTGGATTAAAGCCTTCTGATATTGGATGGTCAGGTAAAAATAATGAATTGACATCTAAATACAACCAGTTTTAGAACTAAAAGGACACGGAAATCAATAATTTTGGAGAATGGCCTCAGAAAGGGGCAATTTTAAAAAAAAGTAGATTCTGGAAAAATAAAGAAAACCTAGAGACTGAAATCAATCAAACGAGTAACATATATCCATATACAAAAGCTATAAGTGCTGAGGAGGTTGTCTGTTAATCATTTTTATAACTAAGTAACTTGGTCTGAATCTAAAAATGTTTAATAAGAGTCTTATTAGAATAGCAGTGCATAAAATCTATTACATATCAACTCTGAACTCTGAAATAAATGAAGATTATACTTTTGCAGAAAATACTTAATAACCAAGGAAACAGGCAGAAACACTGGCAAGCAGGCCTATTAAATGCCAAATGGCAGAAGATGTTTACACAGGACTTTGTTCCTGGCAAGAAAAATGTTATAAGGGTGTTGACAACACAGCATAATGTTCAGTTTGTGAATATCTTGAAATATGGTGAGATAGAACAAAAGCCTGCAGGAAATCCAAAGCATGCCACTCTGCCTTCCAAGTCCAAGTAAATGTAATATCAAATGAAGAAGCAAAAGGAACATTTATTTGAGAAACCAACTTTGTGGATTTTATTGCTATCAAGTAATTCTTCCAAATTCTGGTGTCAAGTTTTATTATGCTAAGGTCTATCGGGATACTGACAACAGATATCCACATTTCCAGCCCCAAATGGTGCTTATAATCTTATAATTATAAAAATTTATAATTATAAAAATTTATAAAAATTATAAAAATGTATTTTATAATTGTACTGTACTGATGTCTGAATGATAAGGATGAAAGTTTCATAATGAAAGATCAAGATGTGCATGAGCTATATTTCCCATTTTCCCCGAAAGAATAAATGCAAAATGAGCAGTTGAGAATTCAAAGAGTTCAACATTTTAAATAATAGGAGGAAGAGGCACAATTGAAGCATGCAGTTGATAGAAACATGATTGGGAAATACCTACTTTGAACATATTTAAATATTGAAGGTATAAATTGATTAGCTCATTGATCATAACAAAATGATTAATCCATAAGCATACTGAAAACACTATATCAATTACCATAAATCAGCATGGACTTATCAAGAATTAGTTTCACAAACTAACCTTAATTTTTGATTGAGTAACTTCCATAAAAGACTGTGAGAATGCTATAGACATACTATAACCTGACTTAAGCAATACATTTCATAAAGTATCACATGGCATGCTGTTTACCAAGCTAATTAAATGTGAGCCGAATACCGTGACAATTATATATACATCTGGAATGAAAATTGTGGTGGTCTCTCATGAAAAGAAGACACAACGCAAAGTTGTCTCGGCATGAGAACCCAGAGCGAACTCCAAAACCCTCTTTTATTAGAAGCAATCTTTGTTAACGTAGCAATTTTTGTTAACGTCCTATCACAAACGCATTACATCACACAAAATGCACTGATCATTCGCATAAGCATGCAAAGCTGCAAAGTTTAAGTTTGCTACAGTTCTGGGTAAGAAATGGCAACAATTTGTCCTTGCTCCTTGCTTCGTGTTCCAGCCAACCACCAGAAGGCTCCGTTGTCCTAGCACGTACACAAAGAACAAAGAATCATAGTTCCCCCAGAAAATCATATTCAGAGTACTTCTAAATGTAAAATAACTGCATAATGAAATTTAATAGAAGCAAGCACAAATGTACTTTCCTTGGAAAACAAAAATGCACAGATATATGTGGGGGAAATCTGGATTGGTGGTAATGCATACAAAAAAGATCTTGGAATAAAAATTTACTGCATATTGAACATGGCCAGTAATAGTAGTGCTGCAGAAAAGACTAATGCAATTTCAGACTGCCTTAAAAGCAATTATCTCTGTATTATGGGAAATAGTTCTTTTTTTTATTTTCCACGTTTTCCATTTTTGTATCTTATGATTTATTATCTATGATTTACCACTTTGTGGTTTGTACACTAAGAGCTTATCCATTGGAGACAAGTTCCTTGTGTGTCCAATCACACGAGGCCAATAAAGAATATTCCTATTCCTAATAGTTCAATTTATTCTACTTTGCTCAGATCTTACCAGTACCTGGTTCTGGGTATTATAGTTTAAGCAGGATTCAGAGAAATTGTAACAGGTTCAGCTAATGTTTATGAAAAAGATTAGGAGTCAGGAAACTACAGTAACCTAACATGGTTTCATAGAAAATTATGAAGAGAGAGATTGAAGAAGCTGCTCATGCTGGCATTTGACAAAAGGATACCAGTCGTCAAGTAGCTGAAAGGAAGTTGTTTAAAAGTTCATGAAGACACATTGGTCTTGTTCTATACTAAAAGACATAGAATAACATATCTAAATTAAATGGTCTCCTCCAGCTTTATAAATGTAATTTTATATTTTATACTATGGAGAGATAATGACAGCATATCACAGCATAAAAACAACAGGTAAGACAAGACAATAATTTCTGCTATAGTATCTCTTGCATAAGACAATTTTGATCAGTTTCTCCATTTCCTAATTTTTATTAAAAGCTGTGATAAATTTAGTCACCTATTCAGGATCTAGAAACATCCATCATAATTCTAGCAACCGAAAGAGGAGAGTCACTTAACCATGTAACATTTCCAATATTTCCAATGCTGTTAAAACTCAGTGTCAATCACATTCTTGCTCAGTACTTGAAGCCTGGCAGTACTTTAGCTGTTGGCGCCAATGGTGTCTCTGACCATTTTAATTTATTTGTATTTATTAAAACATAACATTTTAACCACAGTTTATAACTCTACTCATAGAATCCCATATGTGATATGTCCCATCAAAAGTTTAGTCTAACTAATTAAAAAAAAAAGGTGGTAGCATCCAAAAATAGTACAGATTATATTACCTAAGCCTACAAATATTAAAATAAAGCAGTGCCTAACAAATTAACAGCTAGGGAGAATACTGCTGAGCTTCCTTTTATGCATATTTTCTACATAAAAGGTATAAAAATCTTTAAAAATACGATGCTTGTATCATAGTCTTAAGTTATCCCTTTGCATAACTTGACAAATTTTAATAAAACATTAGATTTCAGAATCTGCAGGCCACAGGAATGAGTGTGACAGAATGTGCAGCTGGAGAAGTAGAAGGGGGAAATGTCAGTAACAGCCCTGCTGCTTCCTAGGGAAAGGGTAGCACATTCCAGAGAGGGGTCCAAGACAAGAAATTGCACAATCCTGAACTGGATGGTGAGGGGAGAGGAGGCACATAAAATATCTCAGGTTATAATTCTATGGACTGACATTGGGCTACAGCTATGCTGACTAACCATTTTGAGCTCCTGTGCCAAAAATTATGTGCGTGCTCGCGCATGCTCACATGCCAGCACCCAGAAGGCAATGTGCACGCCACCCCATGCCACTTGCACATGCACACAAAATCCCCCTATGCTGCCCCCTCACCTGCACTGCGCCTTCCAGCTGATTTTTGGCGCGTTTGAGGCTTTTCCCAGAGGCTTGAGGACAGCTTCTGTAGCCTTTGCAGGCTGAAAAATAGGCCCGTTTCTTCACTATTTTTCAGCCTGCAAAGGCTGCAGAAACTGTCCTCAAGCCTCTGGGGGGCCAAAAAAGACCTCAAATGGGCCAAAAATCAGCTGGGAGGCAGATGCATGTGCAGTGAGGTAAGTTTGCCTGCGGCTCACATGCCGGAACAAATGGCTTTGCATGCCACCTGTGGCACACATGCCATAGGTTCACCATCATGGGGCTACAGCATGCCCGAAACCAGCCCGTAAAACAAGCAAAGTCCCATCTGCGGGATGTAGGCAGCACGCAAAACAAAACCCCTTCGGTCCACAGAAACATCTCTCTCCATGGATCTGGTCCCTGGTGCCCAAAAGCTTGGGGACCACTGTGTTAGGTTACAAGTTTATAGCTTTAGTCTGGCAAGAGCCTGTCTATTAGGTATAAAGAGCTGGACCCGAGTGGATCTCATTGTATATTGTATAATATTATGGGAATATGTTTGGTGCGGAAGTTGTTAATTGCAGCTTTCAAATATTGAAAACTTCTGCAACACAGATAGAATTATAGCAAGAAATAGAAATGCAGGACTTCGCTTCTTTTCCAGTGTTAGAATTAGAGTATTTATTTAGAATTTTAAACTGTGGGCAGTCTTGTAAAATGAATGCTGGAAGGATTTCACTTTGGCAATCATTTTGTTAATGGTTATAAAGCCAGTTTCAAAACTTCAATTTATCACAATATATTTTTCATATTCTTTGGAATGGAATGTTCCCTATTGCCCTAGCTGTAAATTTAAAGGACGTACAAGTATTGAGTCCAAAATTTATGTTGCTAAATGAAACATTTGTTAAGTGAGTTTTGCCCCATTTTAAGAAACTTTCTTGCTAAATGAAAATTAAGTGAATCATTGCAGCTTTTAAATTATAACATGCTTGTTATAACTTTGCTTGTCATAAGGTTGCAAAAGATGATCACATGACCCTGGGATATTGCAACCATGATAAATATGAATTAGATGTCAAGTATATGAACTTTGATCACACATTCATGAGCATGCTGCAACAGTTGTAAGTGGGAAAAACTGTCAGAAGTCACACTTTCAATGCCACTGTAATTTTGAATGATACTAAATGAAATGTACATCGAAGACTACTTGTATTTCCAAATAAAGGGGGTCTTGGAAATATATATTGGAAGCATTATTTTCTTTTGAAACATGCCAACTTTCCATTTTTTAATTTTACTTTTTAGTTGAGGCAAGGAAGAAAATCTGGTAGGCACCAAGACCAGAGGGTGTCACATTGGAGAGCCCAGATTTGGAACTCTGAAAAAGTGCTTAAACTTGAGGACATTCCTCTTCCTCCACGAGACTCCTCCTTAGCGTCCCCAGTTTTGCGAAGCCAAGGTATTGACACCCTATATGCTTAAGCCTATGTAATAACCCTGGCTGGAACAGATCCCCTACCAGACGGAATAAAAGGGAGGGGCTGGATGCTCTTCATAGCTCACAGAGAATGGGTGTATCAGGTAAGTACCAATGCCTTTTCTCCCATGAGCTATTCAGAGCATCCAGTGATGGGACATACCAAAGCTTGGCACTGTCCTAAGGGTGGGACTTCATCTGGGTTGCAGACCTAACTATCTCTGAAATAACTTGCTGCAAAATTCTCCTGTCAAATGAAGCCTCAGCAGAAGCAAAGACATCAATTTTGTAATTTCTAATAAATGGAGATGGAGAGCCCAGGTTGCAGCTCAGCAAATCTCTATTGTAGCTTGGGTTGCCCATGCTGCTGTGGTGGCTGCACTCCTGGTGGAGTGAGCGGTAATGCCTTGGGTCACTGGAATCAAGTGAGAGTCATACGACTTAACAATGATGGCTCTTAGCCATCTACTTATGGGAAAGGGTGAAACCTTACGCCCCAGGGTGTTAGGCTGAAAGGACACGAAGAGGGCTTATGTCTTTCTGGAGGGCGCTGTGCTCTCTATGTAGATGCATAAGGCTCTTCTTATGTCCAAGCGGTATCCAAGCGGTGCCATTGGTGTTCGAGCCTGTGTGATGAATGTGAGCAAAAATTTGGGAGCAAAAAATTTGGCAGCTCTTGAGCTCTATGGAATGCCAAAGTAACTTTTGGAATGAAGGAGGTATCTGGTCTGAGAACTACTCTATCCAAATGGAAAATGCAGAGATCTTTGTGCACTGATAATGCAGCTAGTTCGGAGATTCTTCGGGCAGATGTAATTGCTATCAGGAAAACTACTTTGTAGGTTAGAAATCGAAGCGTTGTGGTCTTTAGTGGCTCGAAAGGACCTGTAGTAAGGGCCAATAGTACCTTATTTAAGTCCCAAGTTGGGTATCGATGCACTATGGGGGGCCTCAAGTTCTTGGCACCACGCAGAAAACTGCGAATGCGAGGGTGATGAGATATGGAGGTAAAATCATCCCAAGATGTGACCGAAGCCAGGGCCGCCACCTGTCTCCACAGAGTATTGGGTGATAACCCTTTGTTTAGGCCCTCCTGCAAAAATTCTAATAACTGCGCTATTGATGGGGAAGTGGGGTCGATCTGAACCTTCTGGCACCAACGGCAGAAGCCAGACCAGGTGGCCATTCGGTTCATCGAAGGACGTTGAGCCAACTCAATAGTGTGAATAACTTGAGTAGAAAGGTGTTCATCTCTCAGACGTCGCTGTTCAACTTCCATATGGCTAAGTTTAGACATTGGGAGTCCGGGTGTAGCACTGAGCCTTGAGACAGCGATATGACCGATGATGGAATTCTCCACGGTGGTACCATTGAGGGGTCCTTCAGGTCCGCGAACCATGCTCGCCTCGGCCAATAAGGAGCCACTAATAGCAGATCCACTTTTTCTTCCAGCAACTTCTGAATCAATTTGGGAATCAAGGGGAGGGGAGGAAAGGCGTATAGCAGTCTGGTGGGCCAGTGACATCTGAGTGCGTTCACGTCCTCCACCCCCTGCGATGGGTAACAAGAAATGAATTGGGGAAGCTGTGCATTGAGTGGGGAGGCAAACAGGTCGACTACCGGTTGGCCAACCTCTGAAGAGCCTCCAGAAATATCTTGGGGTCCAGACACCACTCTGATTGGTCCAACATGGCTCTGCTGAGCCAATCTGCTTGTACATTCACTACTCCAGATATGTGCTCTGCCTTTAGAGAGAGAAGATGGATTTCGGCCCACAGGAATAGTCTTTCTGCTTTCCTCATTAGTAGATTGGAATGAATGCCCCCTTGTTCATTGATATGGGCCTTTGTAGTTACGTTTCTGTTAAGACGAGCACGTTTGCAATGGAGATGCGGGAAGAATTGTCAAAGTGCGAAGTATACCGCTCTCAGTTCTAGCCAGTTGATACTGTATGCCTTCTCTGAATCCGTCCAAAGGCCTTGCGCTGTATGTGATTGGAAGTGGGGGGCCCATCCCACTAGACTGGCATCTGTTGTAACAATCGACCTGTGTGGATCCTTGAAAAGGCATCCCTTGTTGATTTCGGGCCGTGTCCACCATCATAGAGACCTGGGAACGGTTGATGAAACTTTTATGCAAGTCCTGCTGTCGTCTCTCCCAGCACATTGGTATGGCAATAGGAACCAGTGCAGGGTTCTTGCATGGAACCGGGCCCAAGGGATAATAGAAATACAAGAAATCATCTTTCCAAGCAATTTAGAAAGGAGACATAGTTCTACTTTCCTAAGAGTTCTGATCTGTTGAGCCAAATCTCTAATGCTTTCTCGTCTGTCAGGGGAGGGGAAAACTTTGCCTTCCAGGGTGTCAATGATGGCACCAAGCTGAATGAGTCTAGTAGAAGGTGTTAAATGACTTTTTGACCAATTGATTGAGAACCCATGTTGTTGTAGGGTTACAAGTGTAGTTTGAGTGTTTGAATTTGCTTGATTGATGGAAGATGCCAGAATGTCATCCAAGTAGCATTGAAGTCGGATGGACCTATCTCTGAGTGATGCTGCCAAGGCAGCCAAGATCTTTGTAAAAGTTCTGGGAGCTGAAGTTAGGCCAAATGGGAGAGCAATATATTCGTAATGCATGTTGTTGTAACAGAAACGAAGGAATTTGAAATGTGAGGGCCTAACTGGGATATGTAAGTAAGCTTCCGTGAGGTCTATGGAAGTAAGGACATCGTCTTTTCTGATGCTGAGTAAGATGGATTGGAGAGTGATCATTTTAAATTTTCGGTAAACTAAATATTGGTTTAGACGTTTTAAGTCCAGGATTGCCCTCCATCCCCCTGAACTTTTAGGGACCACGAAGGTGCGAATAAAAACCAAGACCTTTTTGATTAGAAGGGATGGGTTGTATGGCCTGGATCTCTAATAGATGTGCTATGGCTGTGTCCATGAGAAACCTTTTTTCTGCGTCCCTGGAAATTGGGGACTTCATAAAAAAATCTGGAGGGGTGGAGCTGAACTCCAGTGCCAGACTAAATCGTACTGTGTTCCTGACCCATGTGTCAGTGGTAGAGGAGTCCCACTGGTCAGCAAAACTTTTTAGGTGACCGCCAATGGGAATCTCATTGTGGTCGTTACTTGGACCTGTGGAAGGGCCTAGATCCTGTACCTCGAAATTGTCTCCTAGGATGGAGTCCCCTTCTATATCTGTCCCCAGGTTCAATTCTATCTGTCTGTTGTCTGAATCCAGGCTGTCTTTGAAATCTTGGATAGTAGGGTTGGTAGGAGGGGCGAAAGGAACCCCTATGAAAGGGCTGTGGTGATCTGGACTCTGATCGACGAAAAAGAGAGGGAAGAATTTTCTTTTTGGTGCTGGTTTCAATTAGGAGGGGTTCAAGCGCACTGCCAAATAGTTTGTTCTCCAAGATGGGAGCTGAGGCAAGCTGCCACTTGTGCTTGACATCTGCCTGCCAATGTCTGAACCAAAGTAACCTTCTAGCCACAATTTGGGAAGCAATGGCCCTAGAGGAAAATTTAACAACACTGAAAGTAGCATCTGCAGCAGTGATTAATTTAGCCACATCTTGATGTGCTCTAATGTTTGAGGCTGGAATGGTATCCCTCAGATGGCTCCGCCATCTGAGGGATGATCTGGTGAAAAAGGAGGCAGCTGTGGCCGCTCTGATGGCCCATCCATCCAAAACGTGTGCCCTGCGGAGGGCTAGTTCCACCCTCTTTTGCTCAGGCTTGAGAGCCTCTTCAGCTTCACTTGGGATGGTTGAGGAAGATGCAAGCACAATGATAGGCTCATCCACTTCTGGAATGTTTAGAAATTTAGAGAACTTGGGTGCCAAATTATAGTATTTTTTATCATGTCCTGTGGGAGCGGAATAGGAGGCTGCTACAGCCCATTGTTTTTGTACTAAATTGGAAAACGTGTGGCACAGGGATAACCTCCTCCTCAGTGACAGATTAAGAGAATATGAGATCCTCTGCTTCCTCTGGAGTATTTGGTGGGGGAGGGGTACCCGTATTATCCAGTCGTGCTGTGTTCTTGGCCTTAAACAGTAGGGATTTAAATAATTGTGGGCGGAATAATCCTGTAAATACGGGGAGGTCAGGTGAGAGGCCTTCATCGTCAGACATCCCCCTTTCTAGCGGATCCACCTCTGACAATACCTGGTCAACGGTGTGTACCGACCTCTCCTCCATTTGATCTATTGGATCCCCTTGATCTCCCATATCCTGTGTGTACTGAGGGTTTCTGACAATGGGCAATGATAGTTTTGCAAGGGGGTACCTGATGAAGATGTGGATCCATGATGCCCAGAGATCGTTCAGAAAGAGATCTGCAACCCGAAGCTGAGGGTGTTCATCCTGCCTGAATAGCCTGTTGGACGCCTGCTGCTATGCCCTTCTGGATAGCTAGCTCCATCCATACCCTCATGTTGGCAGGGATTTCCTCCAAAAGTTCCTCCTCTTGTCTGAAGCCTGCAGAAGTTGGTGTGAATGTTGCCTCTGGAGCCCTCCTTGAGGAAAGAATGTTAGAAAGAGCCTCCTGGGGAGGTTGTATCGATATGCTGCTCCTTCTGGATAAAGCCAGAGGGGTGGTTGGAGGATTCTGGGCCTGTGAGGTAGAGGGTATGATGAGTGGTAAAGAGGTGGGCTGTGCAGCTGTTCGTGTACGTTTTTCCACCTGCCTTTCTAATGCCTGATGGCGTCTGTGTGCAACTTTCTCTGCTGCCTTAGAGGTCTTTTTGGGCTCCGTGGACTTATCTCTATTTTTAGCAGTTAGTCTAGATCTGGAGATGTAGCCGCTGGCCATGGTAATGCCTTTGATAGCAATGGAAAGAGGCTATGAAATTACCTGGCTGGAACACCTAGGGCCCTGCTCCCTTAAGGGGCAGGGGATCCTGGAATAAATAGTTCCCCAATGCCTTTAGCAAATGTTATCTCCTTGTTCTGTTTTGCTTTATCTATTTATCTATATTTTAATAACTTAAAGATTTGTAGAATTTAAGTCAATCAAGTTGATTTTTGAATAAAGTACTTGTAATATTAAATGTGGAGACCAGAACACACACCCCTCCAGACCTGGCACCTATATGAGGGCACAGAGGTCTGTAACTGACAATTAGATCAGCTTAGCTGCACTCATTGCCTGTGGAATCCAGCAGTTCAAGTCCTCTATCATCCAGTGGACTGAAGGCAGGGACTCCTCCTTCCCAGGTCCTCAAGAAAAGAAACCTTGTTGGGAAGCTTTCCTCGCAGACAGTAACAAATACTCAGCAAATTTAACCACCCAGCCTTTAAAATGCTGGCTGCCTCATGGCAGAATGAAAACAAAGCGGCTATCACCGCCCGCCCTGCTGAAAGCAAAACCACTCAGTGCGAAGGCGCAGGAGCTAATTCCCTGCCCTGAGGTGTTCTGCGGGGAAAGCCTCGTAATAAAAAGGAAAAAAGGCTGCACTTTTAAATTGAAGCTTCAAGCCTCGAAGGGACAGAGCGTTTACTCAGCTGGCTAGGAGATCGGAGAGATAAGCCTCTTTGTTTAGAAGTTTAAGGCAGCATGTCTCTGAAAGGAGAGGCTTTTAGCCTCAGGGCAGATTGGAAAGATAAGCCTCCCTGTTTATGAGGCTTTAGCCTTGGGAGGCTGGAACATAAAAACAAAACAAAACAAAAAACCGAGCGAAATGACTTTTGGAGGTTCCCAGGGGGGTGGTTGCTGACAGAAAATATGTTATTACCTGACCTGAGAAATAAATCAGCTAAATCGCCAGTGTTCTGTTCTGACCAGGGAAACAATCACACAACCTGTCTGAAGAAAGGCTGAGCTAAAACTGGGGACGCTAAGGAGGAGTCTCGTGGAGGAGGAGTGTCCTCAAGTTTAAGCCCAGCCTTCCTAGAAGGGACTGAAGCACCTCCCCATCACTGGATGTTCTGAACAGCTCATGGGAGAAACAAAGAAAATGGGCGTTGGTTCTTACCTGACATGCCATTTCTCTTTGAGCTGCGAGGAGCATCCAGAGAGTGGGTGGTGCTTCAGTCTTCTGCTGTGGCAGGCTGAGCTAATTCTTGAGGAATGCTCCTCCTTCCGTCACGTGACTCCATTGAAGCGTTCCCCCAGTTTATGCGAAGACAAGAGGAAACAGGAAATCTTGTTCTTATCTGACTAGACTTAAGGTTCATTGACCGAATCAAGGCCCCACCAGATGGTGAAAGAAAAGGGAGGGGCTGGATGCTCCTCACAGCTCAAAGAGAAATGGCGTGTCAGGTAAGAACCAACGCCCATTCTCCTTAGAGCTGCTCGGAGCATCCAGAGAGTGGGACATACCAAAGCTGGGCCTGTCCTATAGGAGGGGCGCCGTCTGGTCTGCAGTCCCCTCGTGTTCTGGGAGAAATCTCTGAAGAACCCTCCTACTGAAGGAAGCCTCAGCTGAGGTATATCTGTCAATTCTGTAATGCCTAATAAAAGGTGACGGGGAAGCCCACGTCGCTGCACAGCAAATGTCAATTATTGGAGCCTGGGTAGCCCAGGCAGCTGATGTAGCCGCGCTCCTAGTGGAGTGAGTCGTGATACCCCCGGGCACCTGAAGAGCATGAGCCTGATATGCTTTGGCGATAGCCGCCCTTATCCAACGACCTATGGTGGTTGGAGGAACCTTGAGCCCCTGTGACTTTGGTTGGAAAGATACAAACAGAGCCTCAGACTTGTGGAAGGTCTCAGTACGTTTAATATAAATCCGCAAGGCACGTCTGATGTCCAGAGTGTGTCAGAGTCTGTCCCTTTCATGCATTGGCCTGGGGCAAAAGTTGGGGAGGATAAGTTCTTGAGCCCTATGGAAGACCGAATTAATCTTGGGCAGGAAGGAAGGGTCAAGCCGGAGGATCACCCGGTCGGGGTGGAAGACGCAAAGGTCTTTCCTGACATACAGTGCAGCGATCTCTGATATCCTATGGGCTGAAGTGATCGCTACCAGGAAAACCACTTTATAGGAAAGGAACTGAAGCGAAACCTTTCTCAAGGGTTCGAAGGATGGCTTTGTGAGGGAGGTAAGGACCCTGTTGAGGTCCCAGGTTGGATACCGGTGAAGGACCAGTGGACGCAAATTTGTGACCCCCTTCAGAAAGGCTCAAATACGGGGATGGTGAGAGAGGAAACTGCTTTCTCCACCTGAGATGACTGTAGACAAGGCAGCTACCTGCCGTCTTAGCGTGTTGGGTGAAAGACCCTTACTGAGACCCTCCTGAAGGAAGTCGAGCACTTGGGCAATGGAGGGGTTAGTTAGTCAATAAGAAGGTTGACACACCATTTGCGAAAAATGGTCCAGGTGGCATCATAAATCTGTGTAGTTGAGGGTAGCCTGGCTGCTAAAATCGTATCAATGACTTTGTTAGAGAGGTTTTCCCTCTTCAAACGTTCCCGCTCAACCTCCAGACGGCTAGTTGAAGCCATTGGGGGTTTGGGTGGAGGAGGGGACCTTGGGACAAAGAGATTCTGTCTGCCGGGATCCTTCGGGGGGGGCTACTGATAGGCTGCGGAGGTCCGCGAACCAAGGACGACGGGGCCAATAAGGTGCTACCAGAATCAGTTCCGCCCTCTCTTGAAGGACCTTTTGAAGGATTAAGGGCACCAGTGCCAGGGGAGGGAAGGCATAAAGGAGGCCCGTGAGCCAAGGACACCAAAGAGCGTTGTTGTCCTCCACCCCTGGGGATGGGAATCTTGAAATGAACCCTGGGAGGTGGGTATTGAGGGGGGAGGCAAACAGGTCCACCGCAGGAGGACCAAAAATGGATGTCACCTCCTTGAATAGAGCTGGGTGGAGGCGCCACTCCAACTGGTCTATGGTGGCCCTGCTCAACCAGTCTGCTCGGGTATTGGAAGTCCCCGAGATGTGGTCCAGCCTGAGGGAAAGAAGGTGAGACTCTGCCCACCGACAGAGGCGCTCGGCCTCCCTCATCAGGCGAAATGATTGAGTGCCCTCCTGCTTGCTGATGTGGGCTTTGGCCGTGATGTTGTCAGTGAGGATGAGAACGTGGCGGCCGCATACCTGGGGGAGGAAGGAGCGGAGGGCCAGGTGAACGGCATGAAGCTCCAACCAGTTGATGTTGCATAGCTTCTCCGTGGCTAACCATCTGCCCTGAGCTGTAAGGGACTGGAGGTGAGCTCCCCACCTGGACAGACTGGCGTCTGTGGTGACGGTGACTCGTGGGGGCTCCTTGAAGGGGCAGCCCTTGTTGATAGACGCCCTGCTCCACCAAAGGAGGGAGGTGAGCACCTTTGGTGAAACCCTGACTTTGCACTTTGAGCTGCTTGATCCGGATCTTTGGAACGGGAGCAGGAACCACTGGAGGCATCTGGAGTGTCAGAGGAGTCGGTCCTGTCCTGAGGCTGACCTGAGTCAAAGGGAGGGGGTCTTTGGTACCTGGGAAGGGGGGTCTGGAAAAAAGGACGAAAGGGGGCTCGCCGAAAGGGCTGCAGGGATCTTGGCTCCGACTTGCGGCTATGAGATGGAAGGAATTTTTTCTTGTTCCTTCCTTCTACTAAGAGGGGATCCAGGGATGGTCCAAACAATTTGGCTCCCACGAGGGGAGCGGAAGCCAATTTAACCTTGTTCTTGAGGTCTGCCTGCCAGTGTTTTAACCAGAGCAGACGGCGGGCAGAGACATGGGAGGAAATGGCCCAGGTGGACAATTTGACCAAGTGGTAAGTAGCATCTGCCGAGAACTCGGCCGCGGCCGTGATCTTGGCTATGTCCTGATGGGCCCGGACATTGGAGGCTGGGACATGTTGCTTAAGCTGGCAAAGCCAGCGAATGGATGACCTGATGAAGGAGGCGGCCGTGGCCGATCTGATTGCCCAAGCATCTGACTGGTGGGCACGGCGTAAGGCCAGTTCCGATAGTTTCTCCTCCGGTTTCAGGGCCTCCAGGGGGTCGCTGAGGGTGGAAAAAGAGGCCAGGCCCACGATGGGCTCATCAACCTCCGGAGTACCCAACAGGTTGGAAAGCTCTGGGTTTAGGTTAAAGAATTTTTTATCATGAGCCAAGGGGGTGGGAGGGGCCACCGAAGAGGCCAGTTGTTTGGGCAGCAGGTCAAGGAAGATGGGGGGGTTGGTATGACCTCAACTTCCATGATGGGCTGTTGAAAAATGGAATCCTCTGGGCCTTCTGGCGTGAGAGGAGGGGGGTCAAAGGGGGTCTGAGTCTTTAGACTGGAAATGTTTCTGGCCTTGAACAAGAGGGATTTGAATTGTTGGGGCTTAAAGAGCCCCACAAAGGCAGGTTGGTCGGGAGCCAGGCCCTCATCCTCTGACATCTCTGTCTCTGATGGATCTATATCATAAGGGGGTTCATTGTATTGTAGGGACCCCAAATCAAAGTCCTCCTCCTTGAAGGGATCTAGTTCCCCTATCGCTGCCTCCTCCTCCTCCCTTACTGAGGGGGAATCCTCCCCCTGATGGGGTACCTGATCCTGTGGCGGTTCCGATCCGAGTGGGAGTGATCTTACTGAATGGGACTCGGATTCAGTGGGCAGCGGTGGTAGACCTGCCCTGCCCATCTGTTGGAGCCCATCCGCAATCCCTTGGCGGATAGCTTGCTCCATCCAGGATCTCAGTTGCTTCGGAGTCACTTGAATGAGAGGTTCTTCCTGGCGTAGGCCGGCGGCCGTGGGCATGAAGGTAGCCTCTGGAGTTCGTCTGGCCGGAGTTCCAGGGGCCTGGTGACCCTGAGAGGGAGAGCTGCGCCTGGATAGGGAGGAATGAACTACAGGAGGAGGGGGTTGAGAAGAGGAAGAAGGAGGTAGTGTGGGAGGCACTGAGCCTGCCTGCCTGGTGCATTTATTTATCTCTTTTTCCAGCGCCTTACGGCATCTTAAGGCGTCCCTCTGGAAAGCTTTAGAGGGCTCCTTAGTCTGCCTGCGCAGATAGTGGGTCTTTGATTTGGCCTTCAAGGAAGAGCCAGTGGAGGGATTGCCTTCTGCCATTTCTTTGATAATTGAGAAAGAAAAAAGGGACCAATACGTGGCGGTTGGCGCACCTAGGGGTCGACCTACAACAAGGCCGGGAGCCCTTGGAAATCTTTTGCGCCCCCCCCTTTCTTATTAATATATATTTATTTCTTTAAATATGTATTTAAAATATATACATACATATATATGTGTGTGTGTTTTCTGAGGTTCTCGCGGGTATTTGTATGTGGATCTTTGGTTATTGGGGTTTTCTCTCACGTAAGATTGGAAGTATCTAGGCAACATTTCGATGAAGTCTCATTCATCATCTTCAAGGCTTGGTCTTCAGCTCTGTGCTTCTCAGAGTGATGTGAGCTTGCAGCTGCTTCTTCCTTTTAACTGCTAGTGGGGGTGTGACATGATTGGGTGGGGGCTTGGCTGTGTTCTGATTGTGTGTGTGTGTGTGTGTGTATATATATATATATATATATATGGGCATGTTTTCTTAACAGTCTTGATGTGGTGTCTGTATAGTATCTTACTAATTTTGTCTGTAGTACCTCTTATGTAGGGCAGGACAGCTGTTCCATGGGTCTCTTCATCTTCTGGGTCTCTATTATGTCTCAGTGTGTTTTTGTGGATCAAGTTGGTAATTTTGCTTTTGTGGAAGCCGTTGGCTGTCAATATTTTAGTCAGGGTGCATCGTTCAGTCTTAATGTGTGTCTTGTCTGCCAGGCGTTTGGTTCTAGTAATTAGTGTTTTAGCCACGGAGTTTATCTGTGCTGGGTGGTGGTGGGATTGGGCGTTGAGGTTGCGGTTTTGACAAAATTAGTAAGGTACTACACAGACATCACATCAAGACTGCCTTCAAAACAGACAGAAAAATAGCAGCCATCCTTAGAAACCCCACAGATAAAATTGACCTGGAAAACCAAGGCATATACGAAGTCCCCTGTGCATCATGCCCAGCCATATACATTGGACAGACCAATAGAAGAATAAGTACCCACCTGGATGAACACAAAAATGCAGTCAAAAAGCTGGAACACACTTCCTCACTAGTCCAACACATGGAAGCCACAGGTCATAGCATCAACTTCAATGGCATCAAAACCCTAGCCACTATAGAAAACCCTAACCACAGAATCATCAGAGAAGCCATAGAGATTGAAAAAAGACCAGAAAGCATGAACAGAAGAGATGATTCCACCAGGCTGTCAATCATTTGGACTCACAAACAAAAAAATCTCCACACCACAAGCCAGGCAAACAGCTGGGCACAAACAGATCCCCCCTGATACCTCCAGCTCAAACACACCCCAACCAGGCACCCAGATGAAACCCAGCTTCCTAACTAATGATAGCCGTCCATTTACCCGAAGCCAAGCTGCACTAAAGGCCTCCAATAAAGTAACACAATGCTGCCAGCCAATCAAGATACAAAAAGAGACAAAAAACAGACAGAAGGTATCAGAAACACCAATCAAACAGAACACAGCAAACTCCAAGACCAATAAACACAGACGAAGACTCCCAACCAATCAGGAGGAAGAAAAAACCATTCTGGCACAGCAATGGGCTGCCCCAAATTTAAATCTGAAACCACCATAAAAGTCTGACTCACAGATGAACACTATACAGAAGCCTGATGATGGCAGATGAGATTCTGCTGAAACGTTGCTACAACTTTAAAAGCACAACTATTATGACATGGGAAAATACCCGAACTAAGCTGAATGCCATACATGTAAGTACCCGCGAAAACTTAAGAAAACATATATATATATATATTTATCTATTAGATCTTCCTCTGCCTCTTAAATTCCTCTAGTTTATCATTGTTGCAAATGATTTCTTAGGAAACTCTCTGTCCGAAGGTGCTAGAGGAAGCAGAAGAAGCTGGTGCAGAAGACCAAGGAACGCCACAGGCCCTGAGGCAAAGGCTGGGCCTAACCAGGCTACCTTACCTGGCAGAATGGGGCGGGAGTGATAGGAGTCAGACTGCGCCAGCAAAGGCAGGCCGCGGAAGAAGCCAACAAGGGAGGCAGAGAAACTGGCCTCCAACAAAAGAACCAGGCAATATCTCACTTAATCGGAATCTGAGCAGGCCAGCCGGTCCTGCTGCCTGATTCCGGGCGCGCTGCAGCGATTGGAAAGATAAGCGAAAGAAAAACAAAATGGCGCCTGGCCATGAGGTGGCGCCTAAAATGGTGTCTGCTGTTACGTGGGCTTACAGGGCTCCAGCAGCAGCCAGAAACAGCTCTCCAAGGATGCAAGGTCCCCAGGGGGAAGGCAAGCAAAGGAGAGGAAGCACCTTCGACAGAGAAGCACAAAAAAACAGCGTTCGGGTGAGGGGGGAACAGAACGAAACGAAGCGGTTAAAATCAACAGAGAAAAAACCGGCAGAAGGCAATGAGACAAGGGAAGGGGGGGTAGCCTGTAAATCTGGCTCGTTTTCCCCCTGGTCCCCCCTGGGGCTAAAGGCTCCCAGGGCAATTTGGAATCCCAACAACCTACTGCGCAGGGCTAAGGAAACACAATAAAATGAATACAACCTGAGAAAACGATTCAAATACTGTGTCTTGAGACGGCCAAGAGAGAAGAAAAAAACACTGCCTACTCTGCTAGAGGCTGAGCATAAACTGGGGTTCCGCTCCAATGGAGTCACGTGACGGAAGGAGGAGTGTTCCTCAAGAATTAGCTCAGCCTACCACAGCAGAAGACTGAAGCACCACCCACTCTCTGTATGCTCCGAGCAGCTCTAAGGAGAAACTCAACTCTTTCCAAACTCTATGCTCCATTTGTAGAATAATGGCTCTTGCATTGGAAAGAAGCTGTTGAGAAATTTTTCTGTTAAGCCCCTTAGGGTATAAATGGCCCCTGGACTTACAAAATGGCTGCTCACCTCATGGTGGAAGGCTTCAATCCAAGATGGCCACTGACTAAAGGAAACAGGCTCCAAGATCGAAAAATCACTCCTTAGGCTATACAGAGCCCCGAGTGAAGTCAGCAAGGGAAAAACACAGCAACCAGCCACACGATCAGCTGGCTTGTGCTCTTATCAGTTTGCCGATCGTTTTTACGATAGCTCAAAACCACAGGCATGGGGGAGGTCTACAGACGCTGCCCAGCTTGCCTGTACAGAGCTTTGGTAACACTGCTCCCAAAGTTGCAGGAGAGAAAGCCCTGCTCTCCTGGATGAGCAGCTGCCCAGATCCCTGGGAGCTGCTTGAAGTGAGGAAAAAGTACTGAAGATTGCTGGTGACTGCTATCTAACAGAACGCTTTCAGACTCAGCTACTGAGTGAAAGGAGCTGAGTCAAAAGCTGGGGTCTCTCCTGGGTGCTGGCTTTTATATCTTAGTGCAAACTCAACTAAATGACATCATAGGAAGGAGTCAACCCATCCTGGGCTCTCGATGTAACATGGAGGAGAAAGAAATAGAAACTCTTGTTCTCTTAAGCAGTTATTTTAACATATTGTTTCATGGGTGACATCTGTAGCAATATAATTCAAAGCCACATTATTTAAAGAAAATTACCTTCTCCGTGATTGGCTGGAGGTTTCTGCTGCTCATGAGCTGGTTAATCCAGCATTATTTTGAATAGAACAAGGCTTTTTGATCTTATTGCCAAAAGGTTATCAATAATTAAGAAGACTTCTAAAAATTTACAAAAGAAGACTAAAATCACAAGCCTCTGCAAACATTTTTGAAAGAAAACCTCACTAAAAGTTATTTTTGATTTTAGATTCTTTTATATGTGTGGGAAAAATCAGCGCTATCTGATAGGTAAATTGCAGTGCTCTAAATACAGCAATAGAAAAACTCAAGGAAATCCAGTGCTTAACAATAGTTATTATTCTGAAACTTATATTTTGTTCTTTCCATTACAATACAGAAAGCCATTTCAAGCGGCTCATTTTGTTTTCTTCTAAATGTAATCATTTTCTTGTTGGGGTTAAACAACACATACACATTTATTCCCTTACACATACTGAGTCCCTAAAGAATTAAACAATAGCTTCTGAGCTTCATTCAGGCTATAATGCTGAGGAGTTTGGCAAAATGTAAGCCTTATCTCCTGATTTTTAATTGCCCATGTCCAATGGAACATTTTAGTCTTTCACTGATGGCATCACGGTCTACTGCCATGGAAATAGCTAATACTACAAACAACCACCTCACCTCTCTGGAAAATAGAGAGTGTAGCATGGAAACTGGGATAAATCAATCTTCAGGTATAATAAACATTTAAAGCAGCTTACCTAAACACATATACACTACATGCAGACATACACACATCAGTAATTCATACCAATCTGGGGGTCATTGTGGGACAAGAAAGGCTCCTTTAAATGTCAATTTGTCTTTTCCAACTCTCATTTTAGTTGCAACTTTTATTTAAACTCAAAATTTCCTCAGCTTTTTAAAATGGGCCAACAACTGTTGCTACTCCAAGCGTCATCAGTCTACATCTTAACTGACTTTCATCATTATTCTTTATTTGACTAATGTTGTACGTTCATAATTCTTTCATAACGCAAATATATATTGTGTCTTTCCACACAACTAGCGGGAGAGGGAGTCAAGAAACTCAAAACAGTGGGTGAAACTGGATGATCATAATCCTGCCCTTTCCTACTGTGAATCACACAGATGTAAAAAGGGGAAGGCTTAATCACGCTCACTGTTTTGACATTGTCAACCCTCTGTGGATGGCTTTTGAACTCAATATGCTGAGCTAAATAATCATAGAACCAATATGGAATAAGTGCTTAATATCAGATTAAAACTGGAAGATTTAGTTTTAAATTGTTACTTATCCATGAAGCTCTCAATATGATCTTAGAGCTAGGATTAGGCTAACTGGAGAGAGAATGGAGAAACATGCACATATCTTTTTGCTCCTTCAAGAAAATTGTGATAGCTATGAAATTTAAACAACAAATAATGCAAAATTAAAGCAAAATTAAGTGAAAGCTTATATGTATCCACACATATTTAATATGATCTAATACAAGCTTAAAAATGCCTATTAACTTTTAATGGAGCAAATGCTGAATTTCAAAATATTGCACAGGTGGACTATTCCTTTTTGATGTTGTTTTATTAACAATCTCCTAATCCTAGTTGTTCTGTTTATAAATATATTTCTAGATTTTTGTAAAAATTCTAAGGAGTATAAAAATTAATATTATATGGCGATTAAATGTATTTTATAGCTATGTATTCTACAGTTGATAAAATAAAAGTTTGAGGTACTGAAAAAGTTCAGGGATAGCACTTAACTGCGTTTTGGAACTGAACAACTTAGTGGCTTTTCCATTGTACAAACAAAAATTCTATTTTAACACCTTTCACTGATCAGGTGTCCTTTTCTGCATTTGGATGCAAAATTAAATCCAGGGTAGACATACATTAGCACAGATGCCTGCAAGGCAGAAGCATTGTGCATCAAATATGACAGGAAATTTCTTCCAAATTTTTCACTGTAATCAAATTCAAGAGGAAAAGAAAAAAATAAACTGACCTTCAAAATTTAGAAACAGATCTCAGTATCTTGCATAATAATTTCAACAATACAGGATGCTCAACATTTTCATAACTGAGAAAAATACACTAAATATGCCAAGTTACTACATCGAACAATTTCTAATTATAAGTTTTTAAAAACTAAAATCAACTATATTTTGAAGTATTGTTCACATACATTGTGTGTTCAAGAAAAAAGCCTGCACAGAATTCTGTACAACGTATTTCTTGTATAACTGGTAAAAACACTTAACTATGAGTTAATTAATAATCAAGAGAACAGTAAGTCAATGTTTTATGGAACATTTACTAATGTGTTTAAAGTCTGAATGATGATCAGGTGCTGGAAGGTGGCTTTAGGCATGTGAAACAACATGAAATATGGCACTCCATTCTGAGACAAAGGGAAGGAAAAGTCTGCACTGATCATTGGGTGTGGAGGAATATAAGCAGAAATAAAATCTATGCAGTTAAAAAGGTTCTTTTCTCCTTATCAATCTTAAAGTCCTTTTCTAATTTTAGGAGATACAAACCTAGAAATTAGATTTCTTTGACATCTATGAGAGGAGCTGAAACAGAGACAAGGCTTGTGGAGTTCAATTCCCAGAATTAAAATTGCCAAGTTTGAGGACCCCTGTCATAGAGGGAAACAAATCAGCAACCAAGTCTCTGCTTGTTGAAATCAAATTTGACAAGAAATTGGAAGAGACAGGGAGGACCTACAGAGGGGACCTATTGAATATTCTGCTGGGTTCAGATGACCTGAACCCAGCAGAATATTTTATTTTTATTTTTTTAGGAAGGCTGAATGATTGATGAAAGTTAATAAATAGTAATGTATCTAGGTCTATCTACTAATTTACAACAGTGAGCTCAAGAGATTTACATAACTGTCAGCTAAATTAGATCTAATGCTCATTATGTGGTTTGACTATGTGTGACTCTTTTCACTTTGAACAAATAGCAGAAGGAAGGAGGGCAGAACCAAATCCAAATTGCAGCATGGAGGGGACCTTAAAGCCTTCAATTTCTCTAATTCTTTAGTCCTAATCTAGTTTATACCCTGGCCTTCCACTATTTGATTTAGAAAATGGGCGTTGGTACTTACCTGACACGCCTCTTCTCGTGGAACTGCGTAGAGCATCCAGAGAGTGGGATGTGCTCTAGTCTTCACTCTTACAGGCTGAGCTATAATTGAGGAATGCTCCTCCTCCTCCACGTGACTCCTCCAGGCGTTCCCCAGTTTTACGAAGACGAGAGAACAGCAACAATCCTCTAAACTGAACTATTGTACAAATCTCAACTATAAACAATAAATATCATTGGCCGAAACAGGATTCCCCACCAGACGGACGAATTAGGGTGGGGCTGGATGCTCTACGCAGTTCCACGAGAAGTGTCAGGTAAGTGTCAGGCGTGTCAGGTAAGTACCAACGCCCATTCTCCGTAGAACTGCTGCGAGCATTCAGAGAGTGGGACATACCAAAGCATGGCTGTCCTACGGGCGGGACTCCGTCTGGGTCAGAATCTCCTTTGGTTCTCTCGCCACTTGCTGCAGGACTCTCCTGCCAAAGGATGCCTCAGCTGAAGCGTAAGCATCAATTCTATAGTGACGTATAAAGGGAGACGGGGAAGCCCAGGTAGCCGCCCGGCAGATGTCATGAATAGAAGCCTGAGTAGCCCAGGCTACTGAGGTAGGTGCACTCCTGGTGGAGTGAGCGGTTATCCCACTGGGGACCAGAAGAACTTGAACTAAATAGGCCTTGGATATGGCGGCTCTAATCCATCGGCCCACCATAGACAGGGATACCTTACAGCCTAGCGTCTTTGGCTGAAAGGACAGGAACAGAGACTCTGATTTCCTGATGGACTGTGTGCGATAGATGTATATACGTGGAGCTCTTTGAACATCGAGGGTGTGCCACTGTCGTTCTCTTTCGTGCAAAGGCTTTGGACAGAAATTAGGTAGGACCAATTCCTGTGCCCTGTGGAATCCTGAGTTGATTTTTGGCATAAAGGCGGGGTCTGGTCTCAGAACCATCCGATCAGTGTGAAAAATACACAGATCCTTTCTCACGGATAGAGCTGCTATTTTAGATATCCTTCTAGCAGAGGTTATTGCCACGAGAAACACCATTTTAAAGGTGAGAAACTGAAGAGGCACCTCCCTGAGAGGCTCAGAGAGAGGTTTGGTCAATGCCATAAGAACCCTATTAAGGTCCCATGTCAGGTACCTGTGAACCACTAGGGGGCGCAAATTGGAAGCCCCTCTAAGAAAGGCCTTGATTCGAGGGTGGTGGGAAAGAGAGTTGGAAGAGCTGCCAGCAATCACCGTTGACAGGGCCGCGACCTGTCTTCTCAAAGTGTTGGATGAGAGGCCTCCATTTAGGCCATCTTGTAGAAAGGCCAGGATTTGTGCAATTGAAGGAGAACGTGGATTGATGAAGGATTTATGGCACCACTTACAGAAACTGCTCCAGGTTGTGTCATAAATGCGAGTAGTAGAAGGCCGCCTAGCAGCCAGGATGGTATTAATGACCTGGGCCGACAACCCCTCCTCTCTCAGCCTTTCCCGCTCAACCTCCAGACGGCTAACTGAAGCCACTGTGGGTCTGGGTGAAGCAGAGGGCCCTGTGACAGAGAGATTTGGTCTAGTGGGATCCTCCACAGCAGAGCTACCGACAGACTACGAAGATCTGCAAACCACGGTCTCCTGGGCCAATATGGTGCCACCATGAGAATCTCCGCCCTTTCAAATATCAGTTTCTGAATCACCCTGGGGATCAACGGAAGGGGGGAAAGGCGTACAGAAGCCCGGGGGGCCAGGGGCAACGCAGGGCATCGTGGTTCTCTGCTCCGTTGGTGAGGTAACGAGAGAAGAATCTTGGGGTCTGTGCATTGAGCGTAGATGCAAACAGATCTACTAGAGGCTGACCGAACATGGCTGCTGCCTCCCTGAACAGGGGTGGGTGCAGGCGCCACTCTGCTTGGTCCAGCGTGGCCCTGCTCAGCCAGTCTGCTTGAACATTGGAGACCCCTGAGATGTGCTCCGCTCTGGGGGATAAAAGGTGCACCTCTGCCCACTGACACAGCCGCTTGGCCTCCCTCATGAGGAGCATGGAATGGGTGCCCCCTTGACGGTTGATGTGGGCCTTGGTTGTAGTGTTGTCTGTTAGGACCAGTATGTGGCACCCTCTCACCTGAGGGAGGGAAGCTCGCAGGGCCAGGTACACTGCGTGAAGCTCCAGCCAGTTGATGCTGCGGCTCCGCTCCATAGGCAACCAAACTCCCTGGGCTGAGAGGGACTGCAGGTGGGCCTCCCATCCGGAAAGGCTTGTATCTGTTGTGAGAGTGACCCTTTGGGGCTCCTTGAATAGATGACCTCTGTTGGTAGAGGGCCGTGTCCACCATAGGAGGGAAGCAAGGACCCTTGGAGGCACTTTCACCACGAAGCCTAAGGTGCTCCTTCCGGAACGCTGGTACGGCAGGAGGAACCACTGCAAAGATCTGGAATGCAAACGTGCCCATGGGATAATTGATATGCAAGAAACCAGCTTTCCAAGTGATTTGGATAAGTTGAGCAAAGATGCTTTTCCAGTCCGTCTGATAGCCCTGATAGCTGTGCGGATACTACTCTCGTGTGAGAGGAAAACCCTTCCTTAAACACAGTGCTTCTCAAATAGTGGGGCGCGTCCCCCTGGGGGGGCGCGAGGCTCCGTCAAGGGGGGCGCGTTTGACCTCGGAGAACATGCTTTTTTATTTTGATTTTTTTACTGTCCTAGAATAAAGTGCAATTGCACTTCCACTACATTAGGGGGCAGTGGCGCTCTCATTGGCAGAGTGTGCGCAGGGAGCATTTGCTCGGTGGTGTAGGAGTTTTGTTTGCATTGAGCATGTTATGCAGAGGTGTACTTATAACAATTTTATAGACAAATGATACTGTTTATAGTCACGCGGGGGCGCGAGATGTTTTATTCTTACTAGGGGGGGCATGACAGAAAATAATTGAGAAGCACTGCTTTAACAGAATCAATCACAGCCCCTAAGTGGGCTATACAGGTGGAAGGGTTAAACTGACTCTTCTCCAAGTTCACTAAGAAGCTGTGAGCCTAAAGCACCGAGAGGGTAGTGTTAGTATCACTCTCGGCTTGATGTTGGGAAGGGGCTACAATAAGAATATCGTCAAGGTAGCAGTGGACACGGATAGGGAATTGCCTAAGGTGGGCTGCCAGAGCTGCCAACACCTTAGTGAAGGTCCTTGGGGCTGAGATGAGGCCAAAGGGAAGGGCTACATACTGGAAGTGCTGATTGTTATAGCAGAACCTCAAATACTTGGAATACGAAGGACAGATGGGGATATGGAGGTAAGCCTCAGAGAGGTCAACAGATGTAAGCCAGTTCCCTTCCCTGACACCCTGTAAAATCGATTGGAGAGTATGCACTTTGAACCTATGGTGGATGATATATCGATTGAGCCTCTTTAGATCTAAAATGGGCCTCCAACCCCCGGAGTGCTTGGGCACCAAGAATAGGAGGGAATAGAACCCCCTTCCCCACTGTGAGGGTGGTACAGGTTGGATGGCCCTAATATCAGCCAGATGTTGGATAGCGGATGCCATAAGGGTCCGCTTAGTCAGGTCTCTAGAGATGGGAGAGACCATGAAGTGTTTGGGGGGGAGAGTGTGGAACTGAAGGGAGAGGCCAAACCAAACAATGTTCCTGAAGTGCATCTGAAGTGGATTCCTCCTACTGGGCGGAAAAATGCCTGAGGCGACTGCCTATGGGGTAAGAAGGTGTAAATCTATCTGGGTCGGTGGGCATCCCTGAAAGGCCTTCTATAGTTGCCTCCTCTCTTGTTTCTGTCTCCCGAATCACCCCCGTCTTGATAGGATGACTGGAATGATGGGGAGCCCTGATATTTAGGGGTGAAGGGTGGCTGGAAGGAGGAGCGAAAGGAGCCCCTCCGAAAGGGCTGGGACCCTCTGGTCTCTTGCCTACGAAAAAGCGAAGGGAGGAACTTCTTCTTGTTCCTAGTTTCCATTAGCAATGGTTCAAGAGCAGGCCCGAACAGTTTGCCCCCCGATAAGGGAGCTGAAGCCAACTTGGACTTATTTTTAATGTTGGCCTGCCAGTGCCGAAGTCAAAGCAATCTTCTGGCAGTTACGTGCGAGGAGATGGCCCGCGATGAAAACTTTACAGAATGAAAAGTGGCGTCAGCTGCAAATTCCGCCGCGGCCGTGATCTTTGCAATGTCCTGATGGGCCCTGGTGTTAGCCGGGGGACATGCTGCTTCAGTTGTCTGAGCCACCTGATGGAGGATCGGGTGAAAAAGGACGCGGCTGTGGCCGACCGGATGGCCCAAGCATCGCTGGAGCGCCATCTCTGCTCACTTGCCTCCAGCGCATCAGTGGGGTTGGAAGAAGAGGCTAGTCTCACGATCGGATCATCTACCTCCGGGGTATCTAGCAAGGCAGAGAAATCCGGGTCAAGGTTAAACAACCTCTTGTCCTGGCTAGAGGGGGCTGGAGAGGGATCCACCAAAGCCAATTGTCTCACGACCAAATTGGAAAAAATTGGGGGGGGGGGTCGGAATAACCTCTGTTTTCACCACCGGTTGTCTGAATATTAGATCCTCTGGACCCCCCGGGTTCGATGGAGGAGGCTCAGAGGGAGATTGTGAGGTCAGATCTGAAACATTTCTTGCCTTAAATAACAAGAATTTAAACAAACGAGGCTTAAAAAGGCCCACCAAAGCTGGTTGCTCAGGGGAAATGCCCTCGTCTTCTGACATTTCCCCCTCCATGGGGTCTACCTCAAAAAAGGGTTCGGAATATTGCACGGACCCTCTATCAGAACCTTCTTCTTCTTCCCCGAAGGGCTCGAAGCCCACTTCCTCCTCTTCCTGGGTCTCCTCCCCCTCTGGGAATGAGGCTTCCATTTGGGCAGGTACCTGACCATGCTGAGATGTTGGCCTGGAGAGAGATCTTCCAGATAGAGACTCGACCTTGGGTGTCATCCCTCGAGAACCCGGTCTGGACATCCGTTGCATTCCCTCAGCTATACCTTGACGGATGGCAAGCTGCATCCATTCTTTCAGACTATCCGGAATGATGGTTGAAGCCGGATCTTCAGGATGTAGGCCTGCAGCGGTTGGAGTGAAAGTCGCTTCAGGCGTACGAGAGGGCTGGTGGCTTCGGGCGGTTGTACTGCACATGGAGGGAGAAGACTGACTTGACAGGGGAGGGGGTTGAGCAGAGGTAGAAGGTGTGGCAGGGATTACAGAATGTGCGTCTTTAGATCATTTGCAAAACTCCTTTTTCAGGGCCTTATGGCGCCTTAAGGCATCTCTTTGAGAGGCACTGGAAGAGTCCTTGTCCCTTTTGCATAAATAGTGTGTCTTTGACTTGGCCTTCAGAGAAGAGCCACTTGGATTGCCCTCTGCCATGATGCCAAGAAATATTAGGCACCAAAAAAATGGTGGTTGGCATGCCTAGGAGTTTGGCCTACCACGTAAACCGGTTTTCCTAAAGTTGGGTCACGTCCTCCTTTTGGAACAAAAAAAAAATTATTTTTTTTTAAAACTATGCCCTAAAGGAAAAAGAAAAAATTGTGTAATCTTATTATTTACAAACAAAAATTATTATTTATTTATTTTTATTTATTTGTGAGAGCTGGGCCCAAAAAAAGGAAAAAGGATCAATTAATCCTAAAGGAAATAGTAATAATAATCTACTATCTAACTAAACCTAATATCCAAAACAAGCCAAAAGAACGCTGAGGCCAGAGAGAAACTATATAAAAACAGAAGGAAAAAGAAAGGCCTCTTTAGGCAGCCTCCCAGCAACAATGGGAAGTATGTGCCTGTGCCTCTGAGCGAGCTGTGGGCAAGGAAAAAAGCCAACGATATCTAGCAAGGAGAGACAACAGGGCACGGAACCACAGTGTTCTCCAACAAGAAAGGGGCTCCACGCGGCCTGTCGGTCCCGCTATGGGCCTATAAAAATCCTCGCAGCCCTTAAAACCAAAAATTAAATCAATTCAAAATGGCGCTGACCATGAGGCGCGACCAAAATGGCCGCCCGGCTCGGCGCGAAGAGCCCAGAGACTCACCAGCCCAATGTAGCTCAAAAAAAGAAGAAAAGGTAGGGCCGGGAGAGGAAAGGCCTTTCCTCTAAAGGCGTTCGCGGGGGGAAGATGCAACTGGGCGCTAAAAACTGGGAAAGGCACACTTGGAACGAGGCAGAGGAAGAAAGGAGGGGGGGGCAAAAGGCTCCGAACCCTGTATCTCCCCCCTGAGGGCGAAATCACTCTCCAAATTAATTTGGGACACCAATAAGCGCAGGGACAAGGAGTTAAGGAGAAAAGCAAACCTGAACCACAAAGCAGAAGAAACCTGAAACGGCCAAGGAACGATCGAATTAGCTGCCTGTCTCTCTCGAAGGCTGAGCTAAAACTGGGGAACGCATGGAGGAGACACGTGGAGGAGGAGGAGCGTTCCTCAATTATAGCTCAGCCTGTAAGAGTGAAGACTAGAGCACATCCCACTCTCTGGATGCTCACAGCAGTTCTACGGAGAAAAACAATGTAAAATATAACATCAGGCCTAGTCTGACTCTAAATCTGGTTTTCTGTTCAACATATTATATGGGCTCATTTGTTATACGCTATTCAGAACAAAGGTGTAAATCTCACATAATTTACAGGCAGCTTTAAGAAAAGTCACTGATTATTAGATATATAGTAGAAGCACCCACATCACTCACAATGCTGTATTTAGTTTTATTAAAAGTTATTCTAAAATCTAACTTAAAGAGAAAGATGAAATTTATATTTATTTTTTCTAAGGTATATTTAGTTTTACTATTGTTGTAATAAGAAGAAACATATTCAATAGAGTGTGCTTCAATAGATGAAGAAAAATCTGTTGTCTCAGCAGGAAATTGTGTGGGTGTGAGAGAGGAGAGAAAGAAAGAGAAAGAAAAAGAGAGAGAGAGAGAAGAAGGAAGGAAGGAAGAAAGAAAGGGGTATTTGTAGTAATTATTGGGCACATTTACTCAAAAATGAATCGGAATGCAAATATCAGGTGATCTTGCATTTATAAATGAGAAAATAAGCCCCAATGGAACCAATGCTTTGATGATAGAGAGGACTGTACTGTTCATCACAATTATGATTCTGACCATAAAGAGATTGGGCGTTGGTCCTTACCTGACACGCCATTTCTCTGGAGCCAGGAGGATCATCCAGAGAGTGGGAGGTGTTTCAGTCTGCGTTGTTGAAGGCTGAGCTTAATTACTGAGGAACGCTCCGCCCTCCATCACGTGGCTCCCTTGCGTTCCCCAGTTTACGCGAAGATGAGAGTGAAGAGAAGATCGTGCTCTCATCTTACTATGCTAAGTGGTTCCCTGGCTGAAACAAGACCCCACCAGACGGTGAACTAAAAGGGTAGGGCTGGATGATCCCGCTGGCTCCAGAGAAATGGCATGTCAGGTACGGACCAACGCCCATTCTCCTGAGAGCCGGTCGGATCATCCAGGGAGTGGGACATACCAAAGCTTGGTTGTCCTACGGGAGGGACTCCGTCTGATTCTGAAGTCCCTGCGGTTCCTTGAGGACTCGCTGGAGAACTCGTCTACCAAACGAAGCCTCTGCTGAAGCAAATATGTCGATCTTATAATGCCTAATGAAGGGAGATGGGGAGGCCCAGGTGGCCGCCCGACAAATATCAGCAATTGGAGCCTGGGTGGCCCAAGCTGCTGAGGTGGCTGCACTTCTGGTGGAGTGTGCTGTTATTCCGCTGGGCACCGGCAGAGCCTGGGACAAGCTTTGGAAATAGTAGCTCTAATCCAGCATCCGATGGTTGCCGGGGACACTTTGTGTCCTAAGGATTTAGGTTGAAAGGAAAGGAATAAGCATTTGGACTTCCTATAGGGCTGGGTACGTTTAATGTAAATGCGGAGGGCCCGTCTTACGTCCAGGGTGTGCCAAAGCTTCTCCCTTTCCCGCGAGGGATTTGGGCAGAAGTTCGGAAGTGTGAGTTCCTGTGCCCTGTGGAAGGCTGAATTGACCTTAGGCAAGAAGGTAGGGTCCGGCCGTAGAACCACCCAGTCAGCATGGAAGATGCAAAGGTCTTTCCTCACCGACAAGGCGGCTATCTCCGATATTCAGCGAGCCGAAGTAATGGCCACCAGGAAGACGACTTTGAAAGTTTGGAACTGGAGTGAGGATTCCCTGAGAGGCTCAAAGGGATGTTTAGTAAGGGACACCAGGACTTGTTGAGGTCCCAGGTAGGGTATCTGTGTACAGTTGGGGGACACAAGTTAGTTGCTCCCCTAAGGAATGCCCTAATGCAAGGGTGGAGGGAGAGGGTACCCAGATTGTCACAATTAATCACAGTTGAGAGGGCTGCTACCTGACGCCTCAGGGTGTTCGGAGAAAGTCCCTTCCTCAGACCCTCTTGGAGGAATTCTAAAACTTGAGCAATTGAGGGTGAAAGAGGGTTGATCTGGAAATTATGGCACCACTTGCAGAAACTATTCCAAGTGGCATTGTATATTCGGGTTGTTGAGGGCTGCCTTGCGGCTAAAATGCTATCAATAACCTGGTCAGAGAACTGCTCCTTCCTTAGACGTTCCCACTCAACCTCCAAATGGCTAACTGGAGCCACTGAGGGTCCGGGTGTTGGAGGGGCCCCTGGGAAAGGGATATCCTGTGTGGGGGAATTTTCCAAGGGGGGGCCACCAATAGATTGCGGAGGTCCGCAAACCATGGGCGCCTGGGCCAGTAGGGTGCCACTAAAATCAGCTCTGCTTTCTCGGAGATGAGCTTCTGGATGACTCTGGGGACAAGGGCCAATAGAGGGAATGCATATAGAAGCCCTGTGGGCCAGGGGCAACGGAGGGCGTTGTGATTCCCGGCCCTGTGGGAGGGGTACCTCGAGAAAAACCTGGGGAGTTGGGTGTTGAGCGGGGATGCAAAGAGGTCTACTGATGGGAGACCGAACATCACGGTCGCTTCCCTGAACAGTGATGGGTGAATGCGCCGCTTGGACTGGTCCACCGTGGTCCTGCTCAGCCAATCTGCTTGGGTGTTTGAGACCCCTGAGATGTGCTCGGCTTTGATGGAGAGGAGATTGCACTCCGCCCAACGGCAGAGGCGCTCGGCCTCTCATCAAATTTATGGACTGGGTGCCCCCTTGTCGGTTGACGTGAGCCTTGGCGGTGACGTTGTCCGTGAGTATCAGGACATGCCGCCCGCGTACGTGGGGAAGGAAGTTGTGCAGGGCCAGGTGGATGGCACGAAGTTCCAACCAGTTTATACTGCGTGTGCGTTCTACCTGTGACCATTTGCCCTGTGTTGAGAGCGAGTGGATGTGAGCGCCCCATCCGGACAAGCTGGCGTCTGTAGTGAGGATGAGGCGTTGGGGTTCCTTGAAGTAGTGTCGCTTGTTGATGGAGGGACTGGTCCACCAGAGGAGAGACGTGAGGACCCTTGAAGGCACTTTGACCGTGGCCTTTGAATTGCTTCTGCCGGTCCTTTGGAACGGGAGCAGGAACCATTGTAGGGATCTAGTGTGTAAACGGGCCCAGGGAACAATGGAAATACATGAGACCATTTTATCTAGTAATTTTGACAATTCTAAAAGTGTTCCCTTTCCTGATCGTCTGATATGTTTGACAGTTTCCTGGATGCTACGGAATCTCTCGGAGGAAAGGAAAACCATTCCCTGAACCGAGTCAATGATGGACCCCAAGTGGGTGATCCGTGTAGATGGTAACAGATGGCTCTTCTGCCAGTTTACTAGGAACCCATGATCTTGGAGGGCAGAAAGAGTAGTTCTGATATCCTTTTCTGCTTGGGGTCTGGAGTGAGACAGGATGAGGATGTCATCCAGGTAGCAGTAGAGATGAACCGGGAGGTCCCTGAGGTGGACTGCTAGGGCCGCAAGGACCTTAGTGAAGGTTCTCGGGTCAGAGGCCAATCCAAAGGGAGGTGCCACATATTGGAAGTGGCGATGGTTGTAGCAGAACCTGAGGAATTTGGAATGGGAGGGCCGGATTGGGATGTGAAGGTACGCCTCCGAAAGGTCTATAGAGGATAGCCAGTCCCCCTGCCTGATGCCTAGTAGAATGGGTTGTAGGGTGTGCATCTTAAACCTGCGGTAGGTCAGGTAATGGGTAAGGCGTTTCAGGTCTAGAATAGCCCTTCATCCCTCTGAGGATTTGGGGACCACGAAGAGGTGAGAGTAAAACCCCTGCCTCCGCTGGGATGGTGGTACAGGTTGTATGGCCTGTATGGTGAGGAGATGGCGGATAGCTGAATCCATTAGGTTGCGTTTGGTGGGATCCTTGGAGGGGGGAAATGCCATAAAAAATTCAGGGGGGGCACACTGGAATTCAAGCGCGAGGCCCAGTCTGATGGTCTCTCGGACCCAGGCATCGGAGGTGGAGGAGTCCCACCAGTCGGCGAAATGCTTGAGGCATCCACCAATGGGGAGGGGTGGACGGGGTCTATCTGTTGCGCCGGAAGGGCTTCCCTCCTGAATTCCTGAAGGGGCGCCTGTAGCTGCCGCCCCTCCTGCTCCTGTCACCCGGATCGCCTTGATCCTGGGGCTGGAAAGGCCAAAAGGAGGGGGGTCTCGGGTACCTGGGCGGGAAAGGAAACTGGTAGAAAGGTCGTGAGGAGCCTCTCCAAAAGGGCTGTGCTCTTGACTCTGGCCTACGGAAAAGGGGGGGGGGAAGAAATTTTTTCTTGCTTCTGGTTTCTGATAGCAATGGCTCCAGGACGGCGCCGAATAGTTTGTCCCCTTTTATGGGGGTGGTGGCCAGCTTAAACTTGTTTTTTACGTCCGCCTGCCAGTGCTTGAGCCAGAGCAGGCGGCGAGCTGTAACATGAGATGATATTGCTCGGGCAGAGAACTTAACGGCATGGTATGTGGCGTCGGCCGAGAATTCTGCCGCAGCCGTCAATTTTGCTATGTCCTGATGAGCCCTTGTGTTAGAGGGGGGGACATGCTGCCTCAGTTGACGGAGCCACCGGATCAAAGACCTGGTGAAGAAGGAAACGGCAGTGGCCTATCTAATGGCCCAGGTGTCCGCTTGGTGAGCCCTACGTAAGGCCAGCTCGGACCTCTTGTCCTCGGGCTTCAGGACCTCCAGGGGATCATTGGGGGAGGATGAGGATGCCAAACCAACGATGGGCTCATCCACCTCGGAAGTATTAAGCAGGTTGCAAAAGCTCGACTCGAGGTTAAAGAACCTCCTGTCCTGGCTGGATGGGGCAGGGGGGGCTCTTGTGGAGTCAAACTGGTTTGAGACTAAGTCATGAAAAATGGGCAGGGCCGGGATCACCTCCGCCTCCACCATGGGCTGCCTAAAAATGGCGTCCTCTTGTCCCTCTGCCAGGGAAGGGAGAGCCGAGGAGGACTGCATAGTCAGGCCAGAAATGTTCCTGGCCTTAAATAGAAGCGATTTAAATATGTGCGGCTTGAACAGACCCACAAAGGTGGGTTGATCCGGGGTGAGGCCCTCGTCCTCAGACATGTCCCCCTCCGTAGGATCTATCTCCGATAGGGGCTCCCCTTGGTGCGTAGACCCCCATTCCAATTCCTCCTCCTCCCCAAACCGATCTAGGTCTTCCATGGCCTCCTCCAGATCCCTTTCTGGGAGAGAACTGCCCTCCTGTAAAGGTACCTGACCAAGAGTGGGGACCAATCTAGGTGAGGACCTGACTGATGGCGAGTCGTGTTCGGGCGCCATCGAGGGAGGACCAGACCTGGACATCTGTTGCAGGCCCTCTGCAATCCCCTGGCAAATAGCCCGTTCTATCCATGCCTGCATGTGCGCAGGGATCTCAACTGTGGCGACCTCCTCATGGCACAGACCAGCGGACGTGGGCGTAAATGTTGCTTCCGGCGTCCGCCTGGTCGTTGGTCCGGGGACCTGGTGTCCCTGGGATGGGCTGCGCCTGGAGAGGGAAGAACAATCTGGAGGAGGGGGATGTGTGGAGGTAGAGGGAGCAGAGGGTGTCTCTCTAGATCGCCTGTCAAATTCTTTCTCCAGTGCTCTATGACGTCTTAGAGCGTCCCTCTGAGAAGCTTTGGAAGTTTCTGTAGGGGCTTCCTTAGCCTGTTTGCGCAGGTGGTAGGATTTAGATTTGGCCTTCAAAGAAGGGCCTATAGCGGAATTGTCATCTGCCATTTTAGAGGAAAGGACTGTAATACAAATGTAAAGGTGGTTGGCTCGCCAAGGGTTCGACCTACAACAAAGGCCGGGTGTCCTTTCGCTGGCCCGCACCCCCTTTTGGAATTGTTAGATGTATATAAACTATAATATAATTATTAATGTCTTTATGCATAAGCATACAATCAAGATATATAATCCAAGCAGTGTTGGCAATGTGAAATAGCCAAATATTGATAAGATGTAAAAATATATTTATGCAAATACATCTATCTATCTATCTATCTATCTATCTATCTATCTATCTATCTATCTATCATTGTATATCTAAATATATTTAGATATCTATTTATTGATAAATATTACTATTACTATTATTATTATTTACAAATATTTAATCCAAGGTCTGGTTGGAACTCCCAGGAAGGAGTGACCCCAGAAATTACTGTTAATATTGCCAATATGCCAAATAAAACACCTGAGGCTGGAGTGAGGCCTCTGGCAGCTGGAGCTCCCAGGCAACAACCGGGCGGGATAGGCTGCTATTTCCTGCCCTGAGCGTGCTGCGGAAAGCCAACAAGATTGCCAATTCCCCTGCTTATCTAATAGCTCTCACAGGCTGGAAGGCCTATAATTAGAGCTAGTCCCTTCGCAGCTCAATGAGGCCTCTAAAAGCGGTGCCCGACACACGGCGGCGCCCAAAATGGCGGCCGCCCACGCTCCCTTACTCACGGTCTGCTCAGGGCCAAAATCAGCCTCTCCGGCATGTCTAGGGCCGAGAGAGGCAGCCAGGTGATTTTCGCCCCTTCCTGGGGCGATCGGCGTTTACGGTGGGGGGGAACACCAGCTGCGCTATTACAGCGCCATCAAATAAAGCCGCTATGAATGTGGCGTAGAAAAGCAGCAGGAAGAGGATAGAATTGAGGGGGAGGGGAATCGGCGCTGGAGCGCGAAAGACGCTCGCTGTACAGCCCCCCCGGAAGCGAAGAAAACGCGCTCCCCTGCTTTGTCACTTCCCAATGTGCTTAGAGGCTAAGGAGAACCAGAAACAATGATCAGCAAACCTTAGAATCAGAGTTCTTGAATCGGCCAAGGAGTGGTGAAATACACAGCCTACTCTCACGAAGGCTGAGTGTAAACTGGGGAACGCAAGGGAGCCACGTGATGGAGGGCGGAGCATTCCTCAGTAATTAAGCTCAGCCTTCAACAACGCAGACTGAAGCACCTCCCACTCTCTGGATGATCCGACCGGCTCTCAGGAGAATTGCTGAGGTGATGCCTTTTCTTTTCTAGGCTCAGGTTAAGTGTTTTTAATATAGAATATACTTCATGGAATTCATATACCTTCCCATGAAACTATATCGATGTTGTTTTTATAGATTTTTCTTCATTCCACTGTGTATTCTGCTCCTAAATGATGGTGAACAATATAAAAAAATTTGGGGTCTCTTTAGGTTCACCACTCTCAAGACTCATAGCAGAAACTGTAATAGAGCATCTGGAAACTTCCACACATGCAACCAAAAGTGTGGATCAGATATGTAGACAACACCTTTGTCATAATAAAAAAGAATTAGAGAAGGTAGGTAAAACATCTTCAAAGGATTAAAATTCACGAGAGGAAAAAACAAGAAGACTCTCTCCGTCCTGAAAAGCAACAATACTCTTCCTGGATATCCTCATCAGCAAAGGAAACAATGGCAAATTAAAAATGCAAACCTATTGAAAAACACTAAGCAAGTGCTCCATTATTAAAGTAACAATCCAACCTCCCATAAAAGAAGCTGTTTAAGATTATTATTCAGACAAGCACAAAGGTACTGTAGCAACCTAAAACACAGAAAAAGGCTATGCGAAGTACTGTGTTTTCCCAATCAGATCTACATGACCCGCTAGGGTGGGGAGACAAGGAATGTTATGAGTACTTTCTCCTAAGATGGCACATATCATTCATTGGCATCATCATTGGCATCCTTCAGTCTCAAGAGACTATGGTATCGTGCTCTAAAAAGAGGTCCTAAAACAGCATCAAGTGTCACTAAAAAGGCCAATTCGAGAGTGGCAATCCCTTCCACATTAAGGACAGATACAGTCTGTCTCCTGTCCAGCCCCTGGATTTCACTGGTTCCAGGACTGCCTCTTTGCCTCAGCCTGCCAAGCCAGTATCTCTTTGAATTGAAGGCCATGCTGCGGCTTTAGCCTCCAAGCTGAACAATCAGAGGTCAAGGTTTCCCAGCTGTTCAATCCCAAGGCCTGTAGATCCCTCTTGCAGATGTGCTTATATTGCAGTTGTCTCCCTCTAGGGCAGGGGTCTCAAACTCAATTTACCTGGGGGCCACTGGAGGCAGAGTCTGGGTGAGGCTGGGCCACATAAAGGATTCCAGTGGCACTGCAGACGTCATTTCCGCTCGGCTTCTACTTATCAACAGCTCCTGGTTTTCCCTTTCCCTTCCCAAGGCAATGCGGGACTGGAGCTGCGCGGAACTGCGCCAGCGGTAGCAACTCCTGACAGCTTTAGCCAGAGTGGAACCTGAGTGGAGCCCGAGCGGAACTGCCTGTTGCTGCTGCGGGGTCTGGCTTCCCAAGTAAAGAACCGCACCAGCTCAGGGCAACTGTGAGGAGCAAGAGGGGAAGCCGGATCATTGGAGAAGTGGAGCAAAGCTGGGGATTAGTAGATGCCTCTTTTGGCGTAGAAAGCTTCCCCCAACCAGCCGGCTGGTCTCCTCCTCCTCCAAACAGGCAGAGAAGGAGGAGAGCAGCTGGCCAGTTTGGGGAGGCTTCTTGTGCTGCGAAAGAGGCGGCTAATGATCTCCGGCTCCGCTCTGCTTCTCTAACATCCGGTGCCACCCTGTTCTATGTGCTGGCTGCTCGAACTTGCCAGGCCTGAATGTCAGCCAGGACGAGGAATGGCGGGTGGGACTTCCTTCAGAGGTCCATTCCCCCTGCGGGACGCACTAATATTATGCTTTCATATCACGGTGGGGGCCACAGGATATCGTCCTACGGGCCGCAATTGGCCTGCGGGCCACGAGTTTGAGACCCCTGCTCTAGGGCGCTTTCCCTGCACTAATTCTCCATATGGGAGGTCTTTTGGAATCCGACCAAAAAGAAGGGTCTTCTCCATGGTGACTTCTTCTCTATAGAACATCATGCCTATAGACATAAGATTGGCCCTTATTTGACACACTTTTGCAAGGCCCTGAAGACATGATTTTGCCAATGGGTCTGGGACCTCAGAGTAATATCGAGCCCATAAAGTGGTTGGACTGATAGTTGTTGGTGGGGGAGTGGGAGTTTATTGGTTTTTGTATTGGATTTTATTTTTGCAAGCCACCTGGAGTCACTGAGTGTGAGTTGGGCAGCCATACACATTTTATTAAAAAATAAATGTAAATAAACCTCCTATAAAACATCTTCCAACAAAAATGGATATTCACACTTTATCAAAAGCTGCCGAACCACTTAACCCACCAGAGCACAACCAAATTAAACTATGAAAATAACATTGCTACAAATCAAAAACATCTCAAAGAATAATACATGCTATTATAACCACACAGCATCATCATAGCACACAAACCAACCAAAGCCCTCCAAATTACCTTAAGTAAACCAAAAGACCCAGAAGCCAAAAAGAGTCATCTGCAACATGCAGTGTAAGTGCCAAAATATCCACTGTGTAGGACAGTCAGGCAGAAGACTAACAGAGCACTTCTACGGACATCAACTAGGTAGGAGTTGAACTAAGACAGGATGAAAACTCTTATTCTCCTTTGAGCCGTTCGGATCATCCAGAGTGTGGGAGGTGCTTCAGTCTGCGTCGTTGAAGTCTGAGCTTAATTACTGAGGAACGCTCCGCCCTGTATCACGTGGCTCCCTTGCGTTCCCCAGTTTATGCTCAGCCTTCGTGAGGATAGGCTGTGTGTATCCCTTCTCCTTGGCCGATTCAAGCATTCACTTTTAATTTCAGGTTTGATTATTCCATTTCTTCCTTCCTTAACTTCTGTGCATTTGGGGTGGATTTGCAGCAAGGGGAGCGCGTTCTTCGCCCCCAGGGGGGATAAGAGCGGATGGCTTCACGCTCCGGTGCCAACCTCCACCCCCCCTATTTGGTTTCTTCCTGCCGCTTCTCCACACCGCCCTGGTAGTGGCCTGATCAGATCGCGCTATAAAAGCACAGCTGGTGTTCCCCCCCAAAGTGAACGCCGATCGCCCCAGGAAGGGGCGAAATCTTGTTCGGCTGCCTCTCTCGGCCTTTAAACTTGCCGGAGAGGCTTAGCCTTTGCTCTGAGCGGCCCGTTTATAAGACAATCATGGGCGGCTGCCATTTTGGGCACCGCCACGTGCTCGGGCGCCATTTAAAACCGGCCTCATTGTAGCTGTGAAGCGGCTAGCTCCATTCACAGGCCTTCCAGCCCAGGAGAGCTGTATTGGGCATTAATAAAAAGATTGGAAAAATTGTTGGTTTTCCGCAGCAGCGCTCAGGGCAAGGAGTTGCAGCCTATCCCTCCCGGTTGTTGCCTGGGAGCTCCAGCTGCCAGAGGCCTTTTTTCCAGCCTCAGGCATTTCATTTGGCGAATTGGAGATAGTTAATAGCAATCTCTGGAGTCACTCCCTCCTGGGAGCACTGAACCATCTCTCGAACTAAGTATTTGTAAATAATAATAATAATAATAATAATAATAATAATAATAATAATAATAATAATAATAATAATAATAATAATAAATATATATATATATAATAATATATATATAATATAATATATATATATATTATGACATGGGAAAATACCCGAACAAAGCTGAATGCCAGACATGTAAGTACCAGCGAAAACTTAAGAAAACACACACACACACACACACACACACACACACACACATATATATATATATATATATATATATATGTTTTCTTAAGTTGTGCAGACAAACACCATACAGAAGCCTGATGATGGCAGATGAGATTCTGCTGAAACGTTGCTACAACTTTAAAAGCACCACTATTATGACGTGGGAAAATACCCAAACAAAGCTGAATGCCAGACATATATAAATATAAATATAAATATAAATATAAATATAAATATAAATATAAATATAAATATAAATATAAATATAAATATAAATATAAATATAAATATTTTTTTCTTAAGTTATGATACAATACAGAAGTTATATATATAAGTTATATATATATATATATTTGTTTTCTTAAGACAGATACAATACAGAAGCCTGATGATGGCAGATGAGATTCTGCTGAAACGTTGCTACAACTTTAAAAGCACCACTACTATGACGTGGGAAAATACCCGAACAAAGCTGAATGCCAGATATATGTATGTATATATATATATGTATATATATAATCGATATATGACTAGAACATATTATTAATAGTAATTGGATATGTTCAATTGTACGTATACGTATATAGATATTAATAATTATAACAATAACAATATTATAGATTGTATATATCTAAATTCCAAAAGGGGGCGCGGGCCAGCTGAAAGGATACCCGGCCTTTGTTGTAGGTCGAACCCTTGGCAAGCCAACCGCCTTAGATTGTTATTACAGTCCTTATTCTAAAAATGGCAGATGACAATTCCGCAAAAGGCCCTTCCTTGAAGGCCAGATCTAAATCCTGCCACCTGCGCAGACAGGCTAAAGAAGCTTCTAAGGAAACCTCCAAGGCCTCTCAAAGAAACCCCTTAAGACGTCATAAGGCACTGGAGAAAGAATTTGACAGGCGATCTAGAGAGTCACAACAGGTGCCTCCCGCCCCCCCACCCTCCATTCCTTCTACCTCCAGACACCCCCCCCCTCCAGATTGCTCTTCCCTCTCCAGGAGCAGCTCATCCCACGGACACCAAGTCCCCGGACCATCGACCAGACGGACACCCGAAGTTACATTCACGCCCATGGCCGCTAGTCTGCGCCAGGAGGAGCCTGCCACAGTCGAGATCCCTGCACAAATGCAGGCATGGATGGAACGGGCTATTCACCAGGGGATTGCAGAGGGGCTCCAACAGATGTCCAGGTCCGGTCCCCCCTTGATGGCGCCCGAACACGAGTCGCTATCAGTCAGGTCCTCGCCTAGATCAGACCTTCCTCATAGTCAGGTACCTTTGCAGAGGGACAGCCCTCTCCCAGAAGGGGAACTGGAGGAGGACATAGAGGACCTGGAGCAGTTCAGGGAGGAGGAGGAATTTGAATGGGGGTCTACGCACCAAGGGGAGCCCCTATTTGAGATAGACCCCATGGAGGGGGATATGTCCGAGGACGAGGGTCTTACTCCCGATCAACCCACCTTTGTGGGCCTGTTCAAGCCACACATGTTTAAATCGCTCCTATTTAAGGCTAGGAACAAATCTGACCTGTCTGTTCAGTCCCCTCGACTCTTCCTTCCCTGGCAGAGGGACAAGAGGACGCCATTTTTAGACAGCCCGTGGGGGAAGCGGAGGTTATTCCGGCTCCACACATATTTCACGACCTGGTTTCACACCAATTGGATTCTACCAGGGCCCCGCCTGCCCCATCCAACCAGGACAAGAGGTTCTTTAACCTCGATTCAAGCTTCTGCAACCTGCTTAACACTCTCGAGGTAGACGAGCCCATCGTTGGCTTAGCATCCTCCTCCTCCCCCAGTGATCCCCTGGAGGCTCTGAAACCCGAGGATAAGAAGTCCGAACTAGCCTTACGTAGGGCTCACCAAGCTGACACCTGGGCCATTAGATCGGCCAGGGCCGCCTCCTTCTTCACCAGGTCCTCGATCCGGTGGCTCCGCCAACTGAAACAGCATGTCCCCCCCCTAACACAAGGGCACATCAGGACATCGCCAAACTGATGGCCGCGGCAGAATTCTCGGCTGACTCCACCTACCACGTGGTTAAGTTCTCTACCCAGGCAATAACCTCTCATGTTACAGCCCGCCGCCTGCTTTGGCTCAAACATTGGCAGGCAGATGTAAAAAACAAGGTTAAGTTGGCCACTTCCCCCATGAAGGGGGACAAACTCTTTGGCACATCCTTGGAACCATTACTAGCTGAAACCCGGAGCAAGAAAAAATTTCTTCCTCCTCTTTTTCGGAGGCCAGAGTCAAGAGCCCTTCAGTCATTTTGGAGAGGTTCCTGCCGACCTTTCTACCAGCCACCTTTCCCTCCCAGGTGTCCGAGGCCCCCCTCCTTCCAGCCATTCCAGCCCCAGGATCGAGCCGACCTGGGCGACAGGTACAGGAGGGGCGGTAGCTACAGGCGCCCCTTCAGGGGTCCAGGAGGGAAGCCCTTCCGGCGCAACAGATAGGTCTCGTCCCTCTCTTCCCATCGGCGGATGCCTCAAGCATTTCGCCGACGGATGGGACTCCTCCACCTCCGATGCCTGGGTCCGGGACACCATCAGATTCGGTCTCACTCTTGAATTCCAACGCGCCCCCCCTGACTTTTTTATGGCATCCCCCCCCTCGAGGGAGCCCATCAAACACAACCTTATGGATTCAGCTATCCATCATCTCCTTAACATACAGGCTACACAACCAGTCCCACCATCCCAGCGGGGCAAGGGTTTTACTCCCACCTCTTTGTGGTCCCCAAATCCTCAGGTGGATGGAGGGCTATTCTAGACCTGAAGTGCCTTAACCGTTACCTGGTCTACCGCAGGTTTAAGATGCACACCTTACAGTCCATTTTACTGGGCATCAGGTAGGGGGACTGGCTATCTTCTATAGAACTTTCAGAAGCATATCTCCACATCCCAATCCGGCCCTCCCATTCCAAATTCCTCAGGTTCTGTTACAACCACCGCCACTTCAAATATGTGGCCCTTCCCTTTGGGTTGGCCTCTGCCCTGAGAACCTTCACTAAGGTCCTCGCGGCTCTGGTGGCCCATCTCAGGAACCTCCCAGTTCGGCTCCACAGTTACCTGGATGACATCCTCATCCTGTCTCACTTCAGACTCCAAGCAGAAAAGTATATCAGAGCTACTCTCTCTGCCCTCCAAGACCATGGGTTCCTAGTAAACTGGCAAAAGAGCCAATTGTTACCATCTACCCGGATCTCCCACTTGGGGTCCGTCATTGACTCGGTTCAAGGAAAGGTTTTCCTTTCCTCGGAAAGGTTCCTTAGCATCCAGGAAACCGTCAAACATATCAGACGATCAAGAAAGGTAACAATTCCAGTTTGGTTATCGACTATTGAAGCATTTTCCTATCCTATAATTTATAAGAAGGAACAAACAGTTAGATATGGGGAACTCTTGGATGAAAAGGGTGAACTTAAAACGATCCAAAACTTAGAGGAACAAGGTATAAGGTTGAATTGGTTTTCATATGCGCAAATACATTCAAAGTATGATGAAGATTCTAAAACGGAGGGATTCTATGATAAGCAGACTGATTTAGATAAGATCTTGATGGGTACTGATGAGAAGGTGATTAAAAAATTATATGGTTATTTACTGGGAATGAAATTAGAGGAAGAACAAGTCAAAGAAACTATGATTGTTTGGGGGAAGAATTTTGGATATGGGATTGATCTAGAGAAATGGCAGAAATTGTGGTCTCAAAATTATAAAATGACAATGTCAACAGCATATAAAGAAAACTTGTATAAGATGTTTTACAGGTGGCACTTTCCCCCGACAAGAATAGCAAGAATGTTTAAGAACAAATCTGAAAAATGCTGGAAATGTCATCAGATACCCGGCTCGTATTACCATATGTGGTGGACTTGTGAGGATGCTAGAAAATATTGGACTATAACTCGCATGTGGTTGGAAAAAATGACAAAGAAACACATAGACTTGAAACCAAAGATCTTCTTATTGGGAATTTTACCTGATATATATAGTAAAGATTTGAAGTACCTGATTGTAAATATATTAACAGCGGCTAGGATTGTATTTGCTAAAAATTGGAAGAATGAGAAAATACCATTACAGGAAGAAATTATTAAGAAAATATTGGAATGTGCTGAGATGAGTAGATTGACATTTGAGATTAGAGAGCAAGAGGATAAACAATTTTATGAAATTTGGGGTCTTTTTTATCAATGGCTAGATGATAAAATACGATAATAGAATATTTAGAATGCTAGACAGTAAGGAATATCTTTATTTTGCTATTATTTTGTTATTTGACATTATATTTATAATGGGTTTTTTAGGATTGATTTGATATGATTATATGATTTGTTACAGAGTAAACTGGTTTAAAGTATTGTTAGCTCATAAAGCATGAATGATTAAAAATATAGTCAAAAACTTCTTTTTTTAGTGATATTAGGATATATAAGTTTGGATTGACAATATGAGTTGTTATGTAACATAATTGTAATTGAGACTACAGAATGAATGCACAAAAATGATGAACCAACCGACACACTGGATGTACACATGAGAGTTGATGTTTTTATGTTTTGTTTGTCTTGTTTGAAGAAAATTAATAAAATCTTTTTCAAAAGAAAGGTAACACTTTTAGAATTGTCAAAATTACTAGATAAAATGGTCTCATGTATTTCCATTGTTCCCTGGGCCCGTTTACATACCAGATCCCTACAGTGGTTCCTGCTCCCGTTCCAAAGGACCAGCAGAAACAATTCAAAGGCCACAGTCAAGGTGCCTTCAAGGGTCCTCACGTCTCTTCTCTGGTGGACCAGTCCCGCTATCAACAAGGGACATTGCTTCAAGGAGCCCCAACGCCTCACCCTCACCACAGACGCCAGCCTGTCCGGATGGGGCGCTCACATCCACTCGCTCTCGACACAGGGTAGATGGCCGCAGGCAGAACGGGCATGCAGTATAAACTGGTTGGAACTCCGCGCCATCCACCTGGCCCTGCATAGCTTCCTCCCTCAGGTACGCGGGCGGCATGTCCTTATACTCATGGACAATGTCACTGCCAAGGCCCATGTCAACCGACAAGGGGGCACCCAGTCCATACGCTTGATGAAAGAAGCCGAGCGCCTCTGCCATTGGGCGGAGCGCAATCTCCTCTCCCTCAAAGCCGAACACATCTCAGGGGACTCAATCACCCAAGCGGTCTGGCTGAGCAGGACCACGGTGGACCAGTCCGAGTGGCACATCCACCCGTCTCTGTTCAGGGATGTGACCATGATGTTCGGTCTCCCGTCAGTAGACCTCTTCACATCCCCACTCAACACACAACTTCCCAGGTTTTTCTCGAGGTACCCCTCCCACAGGGCCGAGAATTTCAACACCCTCCATTGCCCTTGGCCCACAGGGCTTCTATATGCATTCCCTCCATTAGCCCTAGTCCCCACAGTCATTCAGAAGCTAATCTCCGAGAAAGCAGAACTGATTCTAGTGGCGCCCTACTGGCACAGACGCCCATGGTTTGCGGACCTCCGCAACTTATCGGTGGCCCCTCCCTGGAAAATCCCCCCGCACAGGATATCCCTTTCCCAGGAGCCCCTCCAACACCCGGATCCTCAGTGGCTCCAGTTAGCCTTTTGGAGGTTGAGCGGGAGCGTCTAAGAAAGGAGCAGTTTTCTGACCAGGTTATTGATACCATTTTAGCTGCCAGGCAGCCCTCAACAACCCGAACATACAATGCCACTTGGAATAGTTTCTGCAAGTGGTGCCATAGTTTCCAGGTCAACCCGCTTTCACCCTCCATCGCTCAAGTTTTGGAATTCCTCCAAGAAGGTCTGAGGAAAGGACTTTCCCTGAACACCCTGAGGCGTCAGGTTGCAGCCCTCCCAACCGTCATTGCATGTGACAATCTGGGTTCCCTTTCCCTCCACCCTTGCATTAGGGCATTCCTCAGAGGAGCCTCTAACTTGTGTCCCCCAACAGTTCACCGATACCCTACCTGGGACCTCAATAAGGTCCTTGTGTCCCTTACTAAATACCGCTTTGAGCTTCTTAGGGAGTCCACACTCCAGTTTCTAACATTTAAGGTTGTGTTTCTGGTGGCCATTACTTCGGCCCGCCGAATATCGGAGATAGCAGCCTTGTCGGTGAGGAAGGACCTTTGAATCTTCCATGCCGACCGGGTGGTTCTCCGACCAGATCCTACCTTCTTGCCCAAGGTCAACTCAGCCTTCCACAGGGCATAGGAACTCACACTCCTGAACTTCTGCCCCAATCCCTCGTGGGAAAGGGAGAAGCTTTGGCACACCCTGGACGTGAGACAGGCCCTCTGCATTTACATTAAGCGTACCTAGCCCTTCAGGAAGTCCGAATCCCTATTCCTTTCCTTTCAGCCCAAATCATTAGGCCACAAGGTGTCTCCTTCAATCATCGGCCACTGGATTAGAGCTACTATTGCCAAAGCTTATTTGTCTCAGGCTCTGCCGGTCCCCAGCGGAATAACAGCACACTCCACCAGAAGTGCAGCCACCTTGGCAGCTTGGGCCACCCAAGCTCCAATATTTGTTGGGCGGTGACCTGGGCCTCCCCTTCTCCCTTCATTAGACATTATAAGATCGACATATTTGCCTCGGCGGAGGCTTCGTTTGGTAGACGAGTTCTCCAGCGAGTCCTCTAGGAACCGCAGAGATTACCGGACCAGACGGAGTCCCTCCCGTAGGACAGCCAAGCTTTGGTATGTCCCACACTCTGGATGATCCGAACGGCTCAAAGGAGAATGGGCGTTGGTCCTTACCTGACATGCCATTTCTCTTGAGCTGTGAGGATCATCCAGCCCCACCCTTATTATTTCGCCATCTTGTTTCGGCCAATGAACCTTTTAGTATAGTAGGATGAGAGCACGACCTTCTCTCCACTTTCGACTTCGCATAAACTGGGGAACGCAAGGGAGCCACGTGATACAGGGCGGAGCATTCATCAGTAATTAAGCTCAGCCTTCAATGACGCAGACTGAAGCACCTCCCACACTCTGGATGATCCTCACGGCTCAAGAGAAATGGCGTGTCAGGTAAGGACCAACGCCCAATCACAACACATGTACAGATTCAACCACAATTTTAACTGGGAAACTGTGAGCATCTTACATTAAGCTAAATCCAAAAGTCTAGGGAACTCCTGGAAGCTTGCCCTTCAGCCATCAATAGACCTATTGAAATAAATCATTTATACAATGTTCAAAAGGAACAAAACAAGCTAAGAAAGAAACAAAAAGACCACAACATAGCAGCCAATGCATAGATTGAGTGGAGATTAGCATCAGATAAACAAGAGAAGTATACCCTTATAAAGAAACTATAAAGGAGAAACCACATCCCCACCAATACTGACAGGGCAAGTTACTACATAGAAACAGACAGTAAACCCCATACTCCATAGTAAGAGTCCGCAGTGGCTGGAGAATTCTGGGAGTTGCCATAAGTCTTAAAGTCAGGGGTGGGATTCTATTGGTTCAGATTGGTTCTATAGAAGAAATTGTTATGATTCTGTGCAGTTTGGAGAACCGGCAAATCGTGCCCCTGGCTGGCCCCTCTCATCCCCTCCCTGACCAGTGAGACCTTATCGCGCATGTGCAACATTGGGTGCATGCCCGACATCACTGACTGCATTCTTCCCTGCCCAGTCACTCCTTAAAGTATTGTTTTTCCTCTTCCGACAATCAGCTGTTCCTATGATCAGCTATGCCAGGATTCTCACTTACTACTTTGCCCAGGAGACTCCCCTGAAGCCCAGGAAGACAAAAAATGGAGGGGGGTCCATTTTTTTTCCTTCCTGGGAGCATAAATGCCCCCCTGGAGGCTTCCAAGGCCCAGAAGGCACCAAAATGGAGTATGGGTATGTGTGTGCTACGCGCCCCCTCCAGGCTCCATTTTTTTCTTCTTGGGCCCCAGGAGGCCACAAAATGGAGGGTGTGGGGGGGTTCTGTGCGCCCCCCCAGCTTCCATTTTTTTTCTTCCTAAGTCCCAGGGAAGCCTTCTGGGAGCAAAAATGCCCCCCAGGAGTTCCCCAAAACAGGAGGGGAGTGCTGCAAAAAAGCCACGCCCACCCAGTCAAATGAAAATTTCCACCTAGCCATGCCCACAGAACCAGTTGTTACAAAATTTGAATCCCATTCCTGCTTAAAGTTGCCAAGTTTGGAGACTTCAGCTCCATAGCATTGATGTTATCATCTAATCGGGTAATGAAATGTCTACAATCAAACAATTAAGTTCAGAAAGCATCAAAGAATCATGAGAAATTTGAATCAATTTGTCAGTGCTTTAAGACTTGCAGTGCTAGCATTCTTGCTGACTGCACAATTTTGAAATGAAGTCATCCTGGAATCATGGGCTGTATTTACTTACTGAGTTAATTTGTTGCACAATAAGACTGAGTGTTAATCGGATATTCAATAATATATAATAAAAATAAAACATTCCTTAATTTCTTAAAGAAATAAATTCAGATAGGTTTTCCCTGATTCAATGGGATATAAGAGAGGGAAAGTAAAGAACCAAATTTTATATACATTTGCCCCAACGTTTCAATAACTTTAAAGAGCAAGTTGTACTGTATATCTTAAGCATATTTAGAAACAAATCTCCCTAAAATAAATGAATATTATTTTTAACAAAATCATAAACATATTCATTTGATTCTATGCTTTGTGCGGAGATGAAAATTTCTGATCTGAAAATCTAGGACTGAATAAAAAAGTTGATTTGCACAAGAGATGTTTTTGATACAAGTTTCTTCATGGATTGCTTAAACAGTAGTGCGTAATAGTTTGTAATATGTTTACATTGGTATTTTAGTCTTACAAGAAGTTGTTGCATCTCTTTATGTTCACACATGAAGATTTCTCTTTCTTATCCTTACAGATGAGACCATTTTTAACATAAAGGGTATTTTAAATATTTAATGATTACAGTTTGTGAGATCATGGATGGGAACAAAGATATCCAATGAACAGTTCTATTTTCTAGCCAGTATTCTTTTCTAGTTCCACTTTATCATGAAATAATCATAAGAAAAAAACAAACATGCTCACAATCAATAAATCTGACAATTTCTCATTAGCCTACATACAGAAATCTATTTACATCAGGCAAAAAACACCACAAATTGGGTTTGAAAATTAGGAAGCAAATAATACTTAAATGATCAAAATGTTTTATTTATACAGCAAAATCTCCTTTAACTCAAATGTGGCTTGAAACTATCAGGACTGCTTCATATTAGATTCTCATTTGGGTAATAATATTTCAAGTGATTAGGATTAGTATAACCTAGGTTTTTCTCAAAGTGGTCCATAGTGAACCCCAAGAGGTGATTGGACAATCCAACATTATTACATGTTTGGAGGGTGAATAAACGATCTGAAACGTCACGAAGAGGTTGGCGAACTGAAGAGTTTGAGGGGCCTTTTCTTTTCATGTAAATTGAAATCTCTGATTTAGTCGCTCGGACCAGTTTTGCATTGACTTGGGGGGGGGGGGGGAAGCAGGGCCCTCACGTCCAATACTAACCTCACTAGATCAGTCATACAGGATCCCACCACGACGATTTCTGCCACTACCATGCTAAGAACGGAGCAAGGAGCCACTGACAAAAAACCTTTTTTTTCTCCACCACGTGACCTTTAACCTGCCTTTCCTCCAGCCGTTCTCAGCACTATCCGCCTGTTACCCCTTTACCAATCCGCTTTACCTGTGGAGTCTTTCACGTTTCTATAAGGCTACCCCTTTAAAACGCCTGATCACGCTTTTTAACCATGTTTTCACGCTAACTCGCGCCTACGGACGAGACCCGTGGTCGCTACAGAATCTTGCCGCACCACCACCCCACGCCGTTTATAAAATCCGAATTATAAAATTCAGTCAGGCGCGCGCAAGACCACCTATATTCATTACGAAAGGCCCCCTTTCCTCCGGTTTTCGAGGAGGGGCTGGGCAAAAAGGCTGGAGCGTCTCGTGCAGGCGGCTCGCGGCGCGCACGTAACGTCCTCTAGCGTGCCAGGCTTTCGGTGGGCGGATCCGCGCAGGCGCCCGAGGCACGAGGGAGAGACGAGCGGCCGGCGCAGTTTCGGGGTTTGTAAGCGCTTCTTCTGATTGTTCTAAGCCTCGGTTGGTGGTTGAGGGAGGCCGGAGGAAACCGAGGCGGGCTGGGTGGCTGTGTCACCTGCTCTTTCCTGTGTGCCCGTTCTTCTTTGCTGTGGGACTCGGCGTCAAGTGTAGGAGTTCCTGCGGTGGAAATCGGAGCTTTCATTATCACCACCACCTCCACTTTTTTTAACCGAGTGCGTAAAGCATTGATATTTATGCTCTTCCAAACATTGACATTTATGCTCTTGTTCTTTGGCGGAGTAGCGCTCGGAATGATTGCTCCGTTACCATTGGCGAAACTCATCAATCCGAAAGCCTAACATTTTGCAGGTGTTTATTAAGGTTGAGCCCTTGTATCTTTCATATTTGCTATAGGCAAAGGTGTAACTGATCGTCAGTTATTAATGGAAAAATCTGGGAGCCAGGCTGCATCTTGTTTGATATATCATTCATCAGGGAAAATGTAGCCACTAGGAGTCAAAGACAACTTGTTGGCACATAATCATATATTATACTTTTCTATATTAAGATGTTTAAGTTGACAAATGTCACTCCATTCCCTCCCCCCCCCCCTTTTTTTCCCCTCCCAGAACAGTAGCTCTGAGAATTTATTTGGGCTGAAGGATGCTCCTGAACTTCAGGATCATTTAATCCAATCAGAGGTTTTGCCTTTCAAGAAAATTCTTCTAGGAGATTCTGTTCACGATATCCCAGTTAACGGGGAAGGCTCCACATTGTGGAAGAGCCTCAAGAAACTAGGCTCCCCTCCCCTCAGTGATGGCCTTCTAGAAAGTAATGAAAGTAATGAAAACTAACCATTTCCCAAGGATCTTTTAGGAAATATTGTGCATGGCCTGGCTTATTAGCTAATTTATTTATTAGCTATATATCTTTCACTTTATACAGGAACATACATGGTGTTGCCCATAACAGCAGCCCTGTGAAGTAAATTGGTATGAGATGTTATAATGGATCCAAAGTTGGCCCGTGAGCTTCCATGGCTGAAGGGAGATTAGAACCTGCTTTTAGTCCAACACCACAATGGCTCTTCAATTTTTAGTATTAGGTTGCTATTAGGCTTTGGATCAATTTTGCGAACTTACCTTGATCATTTTAACTGTGTTTTTATATTGTCATGCATCTAAACAAATTTCTATTAATTATGGTAAATTAAATTAATCATTTAATTAAAGGAATACCCTCCAGAAAGCTTTTATGGATGTGGATGGATTTGAATCTGGATTTCCATTTTCAGAGGCCTCAATTGTAATCCTCCATCTGTATGCATTCAGTCTTCATTTTTAGAATTAGGTTGCATATTGGCTTTGGAATACTTGAAAAATATTTTTTTGTGCAATCATGTTACTTAAGCATGAAATCTATCTTCTAATGGATAGTGGGAATCTATTTTCTAATAAAGAGACATGGTTGGATATTGGTTCCTCCTCCTAAATAAAATACTCTTTATTCCACTTATAGCTGATAGCTCAGAATTTTGTGGTGCTGTCATCAAAATATTCAGATTAAAATTAGTGTTTCAAGATCAGCCAAGAACAAGTAGATACTTCCTGTCCAATTTCTAAATCTCTCCTGGATTAGTAAAATTATTATGGGGCATTTCTAAGGGTGGCATAGTGACGATGGGATAGAAAAAGCCAGAGCCATGAGCATTCTAGGCAAAAATATACAAAACACAAAGATAATGGATAAATTTGGTATTCAAAGTTCAATAACTTATTATTCTACATCAGTATTAGAAAAGAATCCTTAATAAGGCATGAGTCAACTTTAGCAGTAGTCTTTAACTTAAATCTATCATTCGGCAAATATTTAATGTTACAGTGGACCATCACAGAGCTACCTATGACCCAGTTTCTAAGTTCTGACCACCCCCCTCCCAGTCACATAATCACATTTTGAGCACTTGGCAACCAGTCTACATTTATGGCCATTTGCAGTACACCAGGGTCACATGACTGATTTATGACTTTTTCCCTCCAGAAACCGGAGTTTACTTTCAATTCCTGGCAAAAAACCTCTCATTAGGTACTGTAGGTTCACTTAACAATCACTACAAAAAGGTCATAAAATTAACCACGGTCATATGGGGATCCACTTAAACATCAGCACAACTTAGAACTGTAACATTGGGCTCAATTACGGTCAAGTCGAAGTCTACCTGTCTGTAGATTGACTGAAGTTTTTTTTTTTAAAAAATAAAGGTATGTTCAAGAACATTAGGTCCTGGGAATCACATGAAAATAATATAGCATAGTGGGATGTAAACAGTGGGATGTAAAATGTTTTTCAATAAATGAGAGCCAACAACTATCTACTTAACATGTCTTTTTATTCATGTGCATATAATTAATAAGCTGCCTATAATATTTCATATGGCCCCATATGTAACATTTTTATAAAAGAAAGAACATGATAAATTTGCTGTTTATTATACCCCATTTTTGTAATTTTATTTGAATAATTAGAATGCAACATAACCCATATCAAATATAATATAACTTCTAATATTTAAGCTTTCTCTTTTGCCAGGTTGAAAAATGGGCAAAATCTAGCCATTCTAAATGTGCTGGTGATTGTTGAGTTTACTGTAAGATAAATTTGAAACTGTTTAAAGTTTAGTACTGAAATTGTATTTACTTTATTGAACACATTTTTATAGCTTGAACAATTTGCCATATGCTGAACCATCCATATATTTTGTAACATTTGATCTTGGCAAACAACAAGCCTGCGAAGTTTAATAAGCTAGTAGCAAATTGTGCTCAGATTTGAAGTTCACAAGTTGCATTGTCCATCAGAATTAACTAATGGACAAACTGAGCAAACCATGTGTATAATGTGTATTTGTCAGCCCCCATCCATCTTGAATCAGATTTGGGACTGCCACAAGGCAGGAGGATGGGTAACCATGGGAATGGAAGTAAAATGAGAAGGGAGGATAGCCACAAAAACATTCTTTCACCAGAGCTCAAGGCTGAGTTGCTGGAGTATGGAGGGAAATGACTGGATTTGGCAGGAGTTCAGAATGGAGGTGGATTGGACAGTGTGACTTGAGGGTCATCAGAAAAGGCCTGGGTGTGAGTTTAATATAGCAGGTGAAAACACGGGAATTAAGATTCGGGTTTTCCCAGATGTGCCAATATGACTTCTCTAATAAATTCTTACTTGGATGGACTTTGTCTCTGAGTGCTGAATTGAGATGGAGAGTTTGGTTGGAATGCTGACAGTGTTTTAAAGAGACCATGTAGGGTATATTTAGGTGAATGTTTGTCCAAACATCCTTTTTGTCTTTTTAAATGGCTTTGCTCCTTGTTTAGTGCAGTCTTCCATAAATTTTCTGCTTTCATGTGACTTTTATCCTTTTTTTCTGTGTCTATTTGTGAGGTCTTTTAAATTCTTAAAGTGTGACAATATATAGAAATGGAATTGCTCTGTTTTGCTTTCTCTTATTTTCTTTACAGAGGTGAATATAACTTACAAATAATATGTCTCCTGAAGTTGCCCTAAACAGAATTTCTCCATCACTTTCTCCTTTGATCTCCAATGTGGTCAGAAATGGAAAAGTAGGATTGGATGCAACTAACTGTTTAAGGATTACTGATCTGAAATCTGGGTAAGCTATCTTGTAATAAATTCAAGTTATGACCTTGTGATGTTATTCTGAGGACTGATTTTCAAATATCTTTAAGCACTTTTAACATTTTTCATTTGTTTGGAAAAAAAAAAAAAGAAGCTCTTCCTGATCTATTTTTCATATTTGCAAAGATTTCCTGGTTTGTGCAGAACACTTAAGAGTGAAATTAGTTTTCATCAGTCATTCCAAGTATTTTATTTTTTCACAACCCCAAAATGTTGAATATATTGTCTCGGTATCATGTTCTACTTTCTCACTAGAATAAAATCGGAATTATATTAGGTGACTAGTTGTTTTAATATAGGGTGAATACTTTCTCAAAGCTTGGTCTGGCAGCCCACCTACCTGCCTGCCTACCTCTCTGAGTTCCTGTTGGTGTATACATCAAATGATTCTCCCATTTTTCTGCATAGCAATAACCTTGTGAAGTATGTTGGGCTGAAAGAAAATGAAAAGTTGAAAGTTACCCATTCAGTGAACTTCCATAGCTGAAGGGAAGCTTGAATTTGATTTCTCTAGTGCTGATCCATTGCCTTATTCTATATATCATGTTAAAACTGATTTGTATAGACCTCTGCAGATGCTCTGATTTGGTCATATTCCAAATGTCATATGCTACTTAACTCAAATTGCACTCTCAATTTGTGATTAGCATAGTTTTGCATGTGTTATTTGAGTACTAATTGATAAACTGATTAAAGCCTCATATGCTTGCTTTGGCATATAGCAAGAGCAAAATGGAGACTATCCAACCAAGGTCATACCAGGCACGTAGAATGATGTGACTGAGTCCCAAAACTGAGAGTAAATTCTTAGATACTTACGATCCACTTATTACATAATCTTGATGTTTTAATTAAGTGGGAAGTAAAATTATTCTTTTTGATTCTATAAAGGTTTGTGGAGCATGGTTAATAGCACTTATTAAAAAATTGGAAGAGTTTCTATTGTTAGGTGTTCCTATTTAAAGGTATACCTGTGTTAATGGCTATGCAAGCATCTCCCGAATTTTATAGTTTGTGGAAAGTTTGCAGGCCATTTGCAGTTACATGGTCAAGAATTTGAGAAAATGGTGGAAAAGCACTTGTGATGAGTATTTCTTCGTGAATAAGTACAGTACCTTTCAGCTATGACTTCTGCTGTCTTCCCTTAGTTGGTTTTACAAAGGAGAAGAAACTGAATTGTTGGATGTGATCGATTAAAGGCTTATCTGGTCACTAGAACTGAACATTTCACATTTGTCTTTGTTCATCCAAAATAGAAAAGACAAATGTTGGTGGTATTCTTGATTTGGGTCATGGCGCAGACTTTTTCCAGAAAATTTATAAAGTCCAAATAGTTTGCTTTGACCAAGAAATGATCAAAAGTGAGGTTAGTGCAGGAGTGGGAATCAAAAATCCCAGCAACCGGTTCGCTGCCTAGTTGCTGGGTGGGCGTAGCCATGGTGGGCTTGATCTACTGCAACTTCCAGGAGGGCCATTTTTCACCTTCCCCAGGATACAGAGGCTCCCTAGGGCCTCTGGGATGGTAAAAATGACCTCCCCCAGGGTGCGGACACCGTCCAGAAGCTGGAAACAAGCCCATTTCCGACTTCTGGAATGCCCATTTTCCACCCTCCCAGAGTCTCTGCGCAGACCTTGCACTTACCTGCATCCAAAATGGGTCATGTGGAGACGCCGGGGAGGGGAGAGGTGGGGTGGGCAGGGCCAGCTGGTCGGTTCAACAACCGGTTCGGTGAACCAGATGTAAATTTAACATCCGGTTCGCTCGAACTGGTCCGAACCAGCTGAATCCCACCCCTGAGTGAGTGATATATGAGATGAGTAAAGGCAGGTCTTCTCCTTTGTGATGAATATTTATGTTGTTTTTCCTGCATAGAAGGAGTGCAACATTTTGTCTCTTGATTCTTTCAATAGAATTGGGAAAAAACACAATGTGTAACTATAGAGAGCAGTTTTCAGTCAATCTTCAGAATGAATAGCAATTTCCAATAGTCATTAATATTGTTTTCCATCTGAATAAAATTTGAAACCTAAATGGGGTAGTAGTTGTAACTTGGTTCACATGATTGGTGATTGATGGACTGTCCATAAACTGTACTGTAATACAAGTAGTCCTTGATTTATGGCCAAAATTGAGACCAGAATTGCCATTGTTAAGCAAGGCACATTTAAATGAGTTGTGACCAATTTTATGATCTTTTTTTGTCTTGGTTGTTAAATAAATTAATTAAATTAATCACGAAGTCATTAACTTCTCGGTTGATTTTGCTTATTGAATGAAGATCACAACGCTAATTGAATAACCCTGGAATCGGAGGTGGGATTCTACAGATTCGCACCTATTAGCTAGAACCGGTTATTAACATTCTAAGCAGTTTGGAGAACCGGTTGTTAGAAGAAATTACTGGCCTAATCCTGTAAGGAAGGCAGGAAGGAAACATTCTGGTGTTGCTTACAGAAACTGCCTCTCCAATAATTCTTATTACATTCTTGGCAAGACTAGACTTCCTGTCTCAGGAACTTCTCTGGAGTCTTCTTTTCCTCCTTTGCTGGTACTTTGCTTGTGTGGAGTGACCATTCAAAGTTACAATGGCACTGAAAAAAGTGATTTATGACCGTTTTTCACACTTACGACAGTTACAGCATCCCCACATTCATGAGAGGCCAGGCGTGGAGATGCATGACTCGATGTGAGTGATATTGAGCTGGCCATGCCCAGCCAGTCACATGACCACCAAGCCATGGCCACTAACTAAGCCACGCCCACAGAACCAGTTGTTAAAAAATTTGAATCCCACCCCTGCCTGGAATTCTTTAACCATTATATATAAATGCCAGTTTTCAAGTGCCTGAAGTTAGTTTGTGTGACTGGGGATTCTGTAACAGCCATGAGACAAGTCGTAGGTTATTTTTTTCAGTACCATTATAACTTTGAACAGTCACTAAATGAATGGTTGTAATGGCTTCCGCTGAAAAACTAGAGGTAAAACTAAAAGTAACTGTCACTGCTGTGAAACAATATGAGCAATATGAAACAATTATGCTACAAATAATATTTCTGTCAATACTTCTTGTCTTGTATGATCTAATAACTGTCATTAGACAGTTATTAGACAATAAAAAACAATGTTCTCAAGCACATTTACTATGTTAGCTTTAGTTCATATAGTATAAGAAGGAGTCATGAAACTTACAGTTTGCTTATTGTATCGATTGTGGGCAGCCAAATTGGGTAATTTGGGTAAAAAAGGAGCACAATATAGGGTCAATTTGATACATTCATAGAAAGAACAAAGGTTAAAAGCATTAAATCCAGAAAGTAAACCAATATCCAGGAAAAATAAAGAACTTAATATTAACATATAGGCTTTTAGAATTTCTAAAAATGAGCAAATATGTTTTAACTCTAGGTTCCATTATTGAAAGAGTTATTTTTTTGGATAATGATCCCGAATGCTTTCCAAATATATTGAGCTTTGAACAAGATCTCTTCTAGAAAATCTTTACATATAGAAATCATTCTTTAGGCATCTTTACTGCTTATGACTTTAAAGATAAAGAATCTCTTATTTGAACTGCTTTGTAAATGAACTGGAAACTTGTAAATAATATTGATGAATTACTGTCAAGGAATTTTGTCCTTGCTCTTTTTGTGGTAAATAAAAGCTTGATAATTCTTGAGACAGTTTTTAATGTGCTGTATATAACCAGAAATGTAATAAATAAATACTTTATATATTACATACTTCTTGGCATATGAATGTTAAAATTACCCCATTATTAATATTTTTCCTTATTCTTGGAACTTTTTGTAGCACCTTGCAGGTATTTGGATAATTTTTCAGAGCTGGGTCTTTCATTGTTCAGATAATAGCTATTTTTCAAATCTCCTGTGAAGTTTCCTCAAACTGAAATTATTGGGTGAAATGCAACTGCATATGCTGTCAGCTTTCACTTTACAGAAGTAAAATATTTTAAAAAACAGACTTTTAACAGCCTTGAAAAATACTTGGCATTGCTTTCAAGATTGCTGTTATTAAGTATCTCTTTTATTACAATAACAGATATATCCTTTTCCATTTGATTTTGAGCAGTAGATAAAAAGGAAATATACTTGCAAAATCTGAATTTTTTTTTACATTCAAAAGTCTCCTTGGATTCATGTAGACACCTAGTGTGATGTAATGGTTTAGGTGCTGAGCTAGGATTGGGGAAACAGAAGTTTTAGTCCTTCTTTAGACACATGGACAATCTTGAAGCAATCAGTTCCTCTTAGCCTTAATCACTGTCAGACTCTGAAAAGTTAGCTGAACAACAAAACACCTTGGCACAACATACATTGATGGCTTTTCTGTGTGAAATAGACATTTGGCAGGGCCAAATGTCATAGAAGGACATAGAAATGCTATCAATAATTTGGATTTACCGTATGTCGCATGGTCAAAATTATATGTAAAAAATGAAATATTAATAGGTAATATTTGTTATTGTTAGGAAGGATGTTAGGATTCATCACAATGTAGCCTAAAGCAAGAAAAATTGATGTAAAATCTGATGTCTTCTATAAGCTTGAGCGCACAATAGAAATAATTTTGTTGACTAAAACCTAAAAGTGAAATTTTCTATTGGGTATGCTCAGAGGCTTCTGTTGCAGCACTGCAGCATTAATTTTAGGTCTTTCCTCTTAGTTTATAAAGCAGAATCCTTAGAATGGTCTCATAAAAATGAACTTTCTTTGTTCAATAAGGGAAAAATGTAGGATTGTTGTCTTAGTGACCAATGAAGGAGAGTAGGCTAATGAAGGCTAACTTGGATTATAGAGGCACCTTCTGTATAAAAGTAGAAAAATTGATATGAGTACATTTTAAAGGTTGTTACTAACAGAAGAATTAACTTTAAAGCCTTAGGTTTCATATTCACATTGGGCAATATTCTGTTCTTGGGTTGTTGTTTTTTTAAACTTTGTATACAGTAAATCAACCATTCCACCTCCATGTCACTCCTCAATCTATAGATGGTTCCCAAAAGCCTACGTGGGACAGTCACAGTGTAGGTGCTACAAAAAAAAGAGGCTTTTACATTAACAAATGTATCAAGTGAGCTAGATGATTAACCATTGAAACATTTTATTTTTAAAAAATGTCAAAATGAAAGCTTATCACTAATGTTTTATTAATATTGTATTACTATTTACAAAAAAAAAAAAGTTTAACAAATCTATATTTAGAATCCCAGTAACATTTGCTTGGATATTTTGAGAGTTCAAGCACAAAGACAAAACAAACTTGTCTAACAACTTTACAAAGTAATGAGACTTATTTGAGCTAGTGTATGTTGCTATTGTTGTAAAATCTAAAATAATAGAGTGATGATGATAAATGGACTAATAAATGAAAATATATGCATTGTTGTAGAGCGTGAAATAAATAAAAATATAGTATGTGCAGTAGTTTGCCTGTTTGCAGTTTGTGGGGTTATTGAAAGAGATGCGTTGTGAAATAAATGAACTTCCTCAAGTATTAAAACAGCTGCATCCTCTGGAATGGCCAGCATCACTTCTTTAAATGATCTCTAACTGTATGCATTGTAAGTGTGCTTGCCTTGGCAATCCCGCCAGAAATTTTGACGGTGCATATACTAGAAATGGAGAAACTTTTTTGAAGCGGCTGTAATTGCAGTTACTTGAATACTTTTGAGCATTTGGGCTCATCCTATTATATTTTGCTTTGCACAACTTGCCAACTTGTACCCCTACCTTTTCATCCCCCAAAACATGTAACATATGTAAAGTAGGAAACATTTAAAAACACAGTTAATGTTTTTAATGTATGGTACTTTGTATAGCTAATTTTATGTAACTACAATATGAGTAGCACCTATTGCCTTCATCAACACTCAGATTAGTGTTTTTTTTTTTATTGTAGTTGCACCTCATTAACTCTTGGACCCAGCTGTGATAGATTTAAGTTGCATATTCCATATGCTGGAGAAACTTTAAAATGTAAGTACTTAGTACCTTAAAATAATCTGCAGACCTTTACTGGCTTTTTGATTCTGTAGCTAAACTAATAATTTCTGTTATTTAGGTCTTTTCTGATTTTTCTCATCTTAGAACCCATTCCTTATAGAAAGTTGCCTGATGTCTGCTCTATATTCCATCAAATAAATATCTTTTTACTTAATTTTTTATTGTGTTAGTAATATTTTTAGTTATTTCTGCTGATATTATTCATTTTCTTTTAACATTTGTGTTCAAGTAGTCACCATTCATCACATACAAAGGTCTAACCAGCTTTAATCTAAGGCCAAGTAAGTACTGGGACACCATTGCAGTTTCACCTTCTAATTCCTTATAAAAATGCAAATCTTCACTTTGGCAGGAAATTCTAATTATTAATTAATGTGACTTAGGGGTGCCATGTAACCTAGAGTGGGCAACTCAGTGCAGGAATGCCTTGTGGAAAGAAACCAACTTAGCAGTCAGAGGAAAGAGACTATCTAGAGTTATCAGTGGCCAAGATTTGGATAGAAGCAGATTATTCATGCTGATTAAAACAAACAGATAAAAGTATTGTGAAGAATTTTAAATCATTGTTATAAGCAGGATAAACAGGCAGAAAAACTGCAAATGTGTAACTGCAATCAGATATAGAATGAGAAGGTTCAGTAATTCTGATTTTACATAGGTGCTGGCTAATTAGGAAAAGCTTTTTAGGTTGTGACTCATTGAAAATATATCAAATGGTAGATAAGGCCTATTCACACAACTCATAGTTAGAATGGGAAGCTGCCAATTTACACAACTTTAAAAAGGGGATTAAGGGGAAAACTGTTCATTTTAAACAGCAATTTTGCTGGGACAGGAGATTAAGGAAGGAGCTGCAAGATCAGTTCTTTGCCTCTGTTATTCTATTTGAGAGAAATTAAAACTTATTTCTGCTCTTTCATTCATACTGTCAGTTTATCTTTGCTGTAGCATTAGCAATTGAGACTGAAAAAGATCTTTGAACTTTCTGGCTGGTCACAAAATCATACTAAGTTCTTAGAGTATACTTTGTTTATAATTCATTTTATCTTAGTATGTGATGTGAACACAGAAATTTATTGAGTAAAGCATGTTTGTTCTCTAGTCCCTTGACTTTGTTTTTAAAAAGGGAAATTATCAATATATTTATTTTTAATAAAGCTATCTATGTTTCTTATTTCCATTTCCATTCCAATAGGATACTTTCCAATGGAAAGTATCTTCTTTTATCATTTGATAAAAGTTTATCACTTATATTCATAGACATGCGTCAGCCTGATAATAAAATTAAGAAAATTTAATTAAGGTATTAGGAGAAAACAAATAGGAAAATAGTGAATTACCCATAAACTATAAGCATAACTCATTGAATCAGTGGTGAAGGTATCTAATGTGGCATGGCATCTTTCATGTACTGGTGAAACTTGAAAAATTAGAATATTGTGCAAAAGTTCATTTATTTCAGTAATGCAACTTAAAAGGTGAACCTAATAAACGAGATAGACTCAATACATGCAAAGCAAGATAGTGCAAGCTATAATGTGTTATAATTGAGATGATTATGGCTTACAGCTCATGAAAACCCCAAATCCACAATCTCAGAAAATTAGAATATTGTGAAAAGGTTCAATACTCTAGGCTCAAATTGTCCCACTCTAATCAGCTAATTAAGCCATAACATCTGCAAAGGGTTCCTGAGCCTTTAAATGGTCTCTCAGTCTGGTTCAGTAGGAATCACAATCATGGAAAAGACTGCTGATCTGATAGTTGTGCAGAAAACCATCATTGACACCCTCCATAAGGAGGATAAGCCTCAAAAGGCTATTGCAAAAGAAATTGGATGTTCCCAAAGTGCTGTATCAAAGCACATTAACATAAAGTTATGTGGAAGGGAAAAGGGTGCAGAAGCAGCAGGGATGACCACATCCTGGAGAGGATTGTCAGGAAAAGGCCATTCAAAAGTGTTGGGGACTTTCACAAGGAGTGGACTGAGGCTGGAGTCAGTGCATCAAGAGCCACCACACACAGACGGATCCTGGACATGGGCTTCAAATGTCGTATTCCTCTTGTCAAGCCGCTTCTGAACAACAAATAATGTCAGAAGCTTCTTACCTGGGCTAAAGAAAAACAGAACTGGTCTGTTGCTCAGTGGTCCAAAGTCCTCTTTTCTGATGAGAGCAACTTTTGCATCTCATTTGGATCCCAAAGACCCAGAGTCTGGAGGAAGAATGGAGAGGCACACAGTGCAAGATGCTTGAAGTCCAATGTGAAGGTTCCACAGTCTGTGTTGATTTGGGGAGCCATGTCATCTGCTGGTGTTGGTCCATTGTGCTTCATTAAGTCTAGGGTCAACGCAGCCACCTACCAGATTTTGGAGCACTTCATGTTTCCTTCTGCAGGCGAGCTTTATGGGGATGCTCACTTCATTTTCCAGCAGGACGTGGCACCTGCTCACACTGCCAAAAGCACCAAAACCTGGTTCAATGACCGTGGGTTACTGTGTTTGATTGGCCAGCAAACTCACCTGACCTGAACCCCATAGAGAATCTATAGGGCATTGCCAAGAGAAAGATGAGAGACAGGAGACCGAACAATGCAGAAGAGCTGAAGGCAGCTTTTGAAGCATCCTGATCTTCCATAACACCTCATCAGTGCCACAGGCTGATAGCTTCCATGCCACGCCGCATTGTGGCAGTAATTGCTGCAAAGGGGGCCCAAACCAAGTACTGAGTACATATGCATGCTTATACTTTTCAGAGGTCCAATATTGTTCTATGTACAATCCTTGTTTTATTGATTACATGTAATATTCTAATTTTCTAAGATTGTGGATTTGGGGTTTTCATGAGCTGTAAGCTATAATCATCTCAAATGACAAATCACGACTTGAACTATCTTGCTTTGCATATAATAAGTCTATCTCATATATTAGTTTCACCTTTAAGTTGCATTACTGAAATAAATAACTTTTGCACGATATTGTAACTTTTCGAGTTTTACCTGTATGGTAGAATTTTGTGAGTTACCCCTTTTAGAGTTTGTTTTGTTGCTTATATATAATGCATTATAATTTGTAGATATTTTTGAAGTTCCTTGTGCAAGTTAGATGTTTCATATAGAAAATAAATTGAGAAATCAAAATGGGGGTACACTTGTAGGTAATTACATACACATACATACTGTATGCATATATGTGTGTGTGTATCAGAATAAGATAGATAGACAGATGCTATAGACAGATATAAATAGATGGAACTATGACAGATTTGGGTAACAATTCTTTAAATTAATTTCTTTATGCTGCATTTTTACAATTATTAAATCTGTCCCCAACCTTTCTGACACCAAGGACCGGTTTTGAGGAAGACATTTTTTCCACAGACCAGAGGGGGATGGTTTTGTGTAAAATCTAGATCACATACATGCTCAGATGAATCTTCATTTGCTCAGGGATTGGGTCCCTCCCAGATATAGCATCTACTAAAACAGTTAATCTGATACAAAGATATATTAGAGTGTTTGTCATAAAGCAAGCAGTTTGCATGGAGGATGGCTAGAACTCTCTTGAGACTTCAGTAGCTATACGCAAAACGTTAGAAGATGAGAACCCCTCAAAAATGGAAACCTTGCAAGAGTTCATATCTTACTTTTTTCTGAAAAGGTTCTATTACACAGGAGTTCTATTACACAGGAGTAATAGAAAGGAGTTGATGATAATTTACCATTCTGTTACACAATTGCAATTAAAATCAAGCATCCAAGAATTATATGACTAGTTTAAAATTTTAATCCTAGTATGTCAAGCCACCAAGAGTTATTTGATGATTGAAATAAACACAAGAATTAATAAACTTTTGAGGAGCATGCTTTTGGGCATGGTTCCACTCTTATATTTTTATGTTCTTTGGAGAGCACAGTACATTTAAATGTTTTGAAAAGAATACATAGGCTTCAGAGAAGGCAGATGGAAAGGCAAGTGTACCTCATATTTTCTACCTTATATGGTGAATCACTTATTGAAGTTCTAAACTGCATTTCAATGTAAATTTTTGATAAGATTCCTAAATGTGCTTGAGTTACAAAATGGCACAACAGTTGAGCTGGCAAGCTGCTATTCGAAAGTAGTTGGGTTGGCAAGGCAAAAAAACTTAAACACACACACATACACACACACACAAGATTGTGAAGCCTCAATTTCCATTTGAGATGAATGGATTCTGTAATTCCTGTTTCTCTTTTAAATTAGAGTATATCACTTGCAGTGACGTTATGCAAACAAGGCAAATATTGTCATTTGTTCACTGATACAGACTATGTCATTTGCATAATGACCATGTAAACTTCATTTTTTTGCTTTTGCAAAGTTTTTTGCTTTTATGATATTTTTCCACATTCCTTCACCATAATTTAAAATAATAAATTTTCAAATAATAAGATCAAAAGCAAGAACTTGGTTAATATAGGAGAAATAAAGGAACCATTTTACATGCATATCATTGTTTGGTAGATATGTTGTAAATTGCTGGCAAATCTACATCTTAGAACGAAGTTAAAATGAAAAATTATAATATGGAGGCATAATTTGTGACATTCCTTAGAGCTCTGCCTTTATGAATATGCAAATCTATATTACCTACACCAAAAATACTATGTATGTCAGGTTCTAGGGAGAAACAATATATTTTGAAAACTCTGCACAAGCGGAAAGAAATGGTATAGATCCTAATTAATAGTGAAAAAGATGCTTAGAAGAAAATATTTGTTTATCAGCAGACATTTCATAATGGCCGGAGGTGAAACAGTCATTGAAAGACAGCTTTGCACAGGAACTTCAGACATCCTGTTCCTTAATGTATGGTTGTTATCTTTAAAGAACAAGAGAGTTTAATGAAGGAAGGCCATTAGAAATGTTGCAATAAGAACATGTGCCACTGCCCATGATTCGTTTCTCAGCAGGACAGTATGCTTCCTTTGTGGGTACTACAACATCCTTTTTGTAAGAGAAGAGGTTTTGGGGTTTGTTTGTTTTTTGCAGAATATCAATCAAACAGCTGTCATGCTGCAAATTTAGATAAAGCATTTTGAAGCATGGCCTTTTGAAGCATAACTTCTCCTTTTCTGAAGTCCATCAGACTATTAGAATTTGAATGGTTTGTACAACAGATTGCAACCTTTACTGAAACTGAATATTAATTGGTTGGGATATATATGCCTTTAAAATGATTTGAAAAGGGTTTATTGGAAAGTAGCATATCTTTAAAATAACCATGTATTTTTTTTAGGCTTCCACATGAACCTGAAAATTATGTTACTGCTTGTTTGTGTTAAAGATGCAGTTATTTTAACTCATTAAAGCAGCCATGTAATTCTTCAGAGACATGTAGAAGTCCACAAAAGGCTTTTCTTAGAGGTGCTATGTTTCCATTCCTATCCCTTCTGAAGCATCTCCAAATCTTTTTCAAGCAAGTATAGCATTTACTTTACTTTGAAAGGCAAAGTACCATCATATATTTTGGAAGAGTAAATTAAACATTAACTTTTTTGTGATGAAGATAGTATGATCATGAAGCAAAGGCTTGAAAAATGATTAAAGTGGGTATTCTTCAAAGAGTTTTACAGTGCAAAATTATAGTAGTTGGAGACAAATCAGGAATAGTAGCTGGGTTCTCTGAATGTATTAAACCATATTTTATAATCTTGGATAAGGCATGATTGCCTAGCTCCTGAATAAACCACTGTTTACAACCACTGAGACTAGATTTACATATTCTGGGAAGCAATTTTTTTAAAAAAAGTCTTAGAACAGTGGTCACCAGCCAGTGGGCTGCAAGAAAATTTTGGTGAGAAATGTCACCCCCAATGTACCTCCCAAAGCAATTAATCCAGGCTGCGCGTGAACACAAGGCTGCGCTGCCTACATGGCCCATGGGAACACAAGGCTTGTGTTGCAAACAACATGAGATAGTGAGGGGAAGGGGGAAAGGGCGGAGGGGGGGAACTTGCCCCATGCAGCTCATCTGGCCACCGGGCTGCTTCTTTCCGCTTCTTCTGCTTTTGGCTGCATGCAAGGAAAGCAGCAAAAGTCTTTCTTTCTCTCTCCCAAACTCTGCCAGAAATGAGTCTTTGGGACTCTGCAAGGCATCCTGCTCCAAGAGGCTATGCCGGCAAAGATTCATTTCTGGCGGAGTTTGGGGGAGAGAAAGAAAGACTTCTGCTGCTTCTGCTGCTTTCCTTGCATGAAGCCAAAAGTCAGTCAGTCAGACAGTCTCTCAATTCTCTCTCTCTCTCTCCCTCTCTCTCTCTTTCTCTCCAACATCAGCAAGCCACTGTTAGTCAAAATTCATATTAGTGGTCCATGGGATTTAAAATTATGAGTTTGGTGGTCCCTAAGGTCCAAAAGTTTGGCGATCCCTGTATTAATACAGAATACATTCCGGGCAAACATCTGCTTCCAAAAAGATTTTTGGAACAAACCTATGTATTTAATCTTGTAAATAAATGGGTATTTCATATTAAATTCAAATATACTGTAGTTTCACCAATATAAACTTCATATTTGAGAATCCTTTAATGTAATTTTTGACAATTGAGGAAGATCCTTTTGATGAAGATGGAATGATACTTATCAGCTGCAAACAACCAGACCTACAGGTATAGAGTTCAAACTAGCGATGTACTTTATTGTTCTATGCCTCTAATACAGGAATCTCCCCAAATGTCTAGCTTTTGACTGCAAAAGACTGGATAAGGCTCAAAGGCATTTGGGGGAGGGGGGGGTCAGACCTAACCCTCCTGTATTTATATAGCAAGTCAAGGCTAATTCCCCACTTCGGCCTCCTGCCAGTTGGGATGGTTACTCTCCAACAATGACTGATTTTTAAAGGTGTTAATAAAATGTTACTCTTTTTCAAAGTGATCTGATTTTAGCAATGGAAGAGTAAGCTGCAAGAAGCCTTATTCATACATGCTTCACATCTAAAAGTCTAGCATAGTTATGATCAATTCAGAAGCTTTTGCATGCTCTTTTATATTAATCATTGTTTAATATTTACCCAAATAAATTGTGGTTAATATTTATAACTGCAGTACTGGAGAAGTGGAAAGCACTAATCATGTTAGTGTAATGATCAAAATCAGGGTTTTACTTTCTTCTGTGTCAGTAGTAATTTTTTTTTTTTTTTTTTTGCTGTTTGCTTATTTTAAGGGGATATAATTTTTAATGCTCACTATCCTGAGTTGCCACCTGACTTTATCTTTGGAGAGGATGCTGAATTTTTACCTGATCCTTCTTCCTTACATGTGAGTATATTTTGCTGTCATTTTGTCAGTTCAATTGCTTTACTTTTAAACTGTGGCCCTAAATTTTGGAATAAGCGTTAGATGAACTGCAAAGCTGATCTATTCCATTAGAATAGATCAGCTTTGATTTATTCTAATGGAATAGAATTTGGTTAGATATATTATGTGTTTTAACAGTATTATGCTATTATGCCATTCTACAAGTTGATCTTTAGTTGTTAATCACTCTTGAGATTTTTATTTTACTGGGAAATAAACAAGATTGGATACTCAGAAACAGTTTTGTCTTTCGTGAGTACATGAACATTATTTTACACTTTTTGTTCATTGTTTTAATTAATTTACTAGTTTTATATCTGATCTGAGCAGGTCTGGATGGCTAACACAATATAAATATTCTATACAATGCAGTAACAGAATATAGAAATAAGACATATTTTAAACATGTCAGTTAAGAACAACCCAGTCAATAAGAAATTCATTTAACTCACAGGTTCAAACTCTTCCTAAATTCCAACCCTTCTCTTTCCAGAAAGAAAAACTAGATCTTAAAGGGCTTAGCAAAAGCTCAGAAGGGTTGAAGCTAATCTAATCTCGGGAGAGATGGTGTTTCATAGATCAGGCATTGATACAGAACAGCACACTTCCTGAGTCTGGCCAAATAATATTCTTTAACTGATAGCATGGAATGGAGACAATTGGAGAAGGGTAACCTGGCCTTATGCCAGAAAGGTGTGCTGTAGAGCCAAATTATTTTAATTGCACATGAAAGCTTGTTGGCACCCAATGCAACTTGGAGAGCAAAACTGTTAACTGGGCATATTGTGGTATGTTTATAGCTGCTCTTGGTGCTGCATTCTGGATCAATTGCAGCTTCTGAATGTTCTTCAGTGGATGTTTCAGGTATACCATATTGTGGTATTCTAGTTGGGAGGTGACCAATGCATGGGTCACCATCAGTGGTGGGTTTCAAATTTTTTTCCTACTGGTTCGAAGAGCTCGCTATGTGTGTGTGTGTGCATGCGTGCACACATATAAATTGTGTGTGTATGTATACACATACACACACACATATTTAAAATATATAAATCATAATTTTACTCAGTTGTTGATCATAAATCAAACCTGACCTTGCAATTCTGGTTTCAGAATATTGGTGGGTAATTAATATACCAAATGAATATATTTGAGAGAACATTACTCATTGTCATAAATTTGTATTTAATATATGGAACTGTGCTTCATAGTGTTCTTTAAAATGAATATTAAAACAATTTTAAAAATATATATACGTATGGGTTCATGGTGGAGAGGTACAATATTTCATATTTAAAAATTATTAGATATCTTTAATCAAATTATAATAATGAAAAATAAGAGGCAATCAAAAATCAGCAAAAGCCATAGTTTATAAGTTAACACTGCATTGGATAAATGAAGTATCTTGACTTGATGTAAAAAATATAATATATTAGTCACACATCACAAGAGAAGTAATTCCAGAGCTGAAGCACCATCACAAAAAATATTTTCATTTATTTAATACTATGTATTAGAAGTATTTACTCAAGCAACATCGCCTTTAATTGTTACATATTGTAGAAAGAAACATGGTCAGAATAAATTTACAATTGCACTTTAACATACTGTTTTCTTTCTTGCAAAAATTTCAAGTAACTATCACAACTGCAATTTAATTAGAAGGCAGTGATTCAATAGTCTTCAACCATGCTTTTTATACAAAATAATACTATTCCTATGTATGTTTTGTAGTGGCAAATCTAATACATTTGTGGCATGTCCTGTTTCAAGCTGTTAGAATATACATTTTCAAAGGAGAAAGAAATACTTGTAAATTTGACTGATTAGTCAGTTATTTAAAACTATTCTAATTTTCCATCCTGTTTTAATTCATAATGTCTGTTTGAAACAGAAATTCATTCTTGAACAGCAGTTCTAACTTTATCGTTGCGAATATGAATGTGTGGCAATATAAATCAAATATTACTTTGAATGGCACTTTTGTAATTGGAAAAGAAATAGGGGAATATTAATTACAAGATATGACTTCCTGATCAGTAAATTTTACCTTCACTAGAAGCAACTTTTAGATAAGCGTACTTAGTTCTGAAAAAGTTTGTATCAGGTTATGAAAGTACTGTAGATACTACAATACCAGCATACTAGTGATTCTATATAATTCATCAAGGTAATTTAAATAGCTTATTTTTAATGCCGAAGAATGTACAATATTCAATTTTGTTTTCATATATTAAATAAGGTAACCATTTGACAAGGTAACCATGTCAAAAGTTAGTGTTGATTTCAAGTTATTTATTGATGCAGCTGCTTGCAAATGCAGTATCTGGTAGCTTTCACACTGGAAAATTTTAAGGGCATATTGATCATGATTTGCTGTCCTACAGTTGCTAATTAAATGCTACCATAGTCACAGGCAATATTACTTCACTCTGATTTTCATTTTCTCCAGATTTCCTAATGTTGCCTCTAGCCCTGTTATGAAAACTTCTGGAGCAAGGAGAAAATGGTTCATTTAAAAAAATCATATTTTCTTTCAAAGGGAACCTCTAGTTTGTGGAATTCTGCTTTCTACAAATTTGTGGCCAATCCCTAAGATATTTTAAGTGTATACTTTTAAAATGTGAATAAACTTTGACACTTGTGCACTAGACACAGGTGGAAAAAATGGAGACAATTGAATGTAGCTGAAAATGTTAGTGATGACTAAAGTTAAGTTTGTGGGGTTTTTTTTATGTGTAGTAGTAGTACTTCATAATATTTAAATAAAACTTTTATAGCCTAAGCTCACAAATAATTTTGTATTTTACTGGCATACTGAAATTGTACCCTTTTTTTAATCAGTGAAGATAAGCTCTACTTTAATATTAGTCACTCTGAAGGGCTTGATATCTTGTATTTCTTGACATTTATTTTCCTTGTCAATTACTGCACTTAATTCTTCCTCCTAAAAATATGAAAGTACACTAACTGAAGATCTTGCTGTTTTCTGTAGTGTAGCCAGGAAAAACAGTAGCAAGCTGTCTTCTTCAAAGTCACGTTTCTGGAAGATATTCCAGCAACCTGGATGCTTAAGCACATTCTTAAGAAAAACAAGCTCCATTTAATTAAGAAACTATTTGCTTATTCTCTTATTGACAAGTCTAACTTGCTTCTTATTCTGACTTTTCTTAGTTGTAGAAACTGGTCATACCATATGTGTAGTGTAAGAGTATAGAAATATTATCCTACCGTGTTTTTCACAAAATAAGGCCGGGCCTTATTTTTTTCTGATCCCCGAAGAAACGGCTAGGCCATCTTTTCGGGGGTGACTTAATTCCCCCCCTTGCATCCTCGGGTGGGCAGGCGGCAACAGCTTGGATGTTGACCTCGGCATTGGTGGAGCACTTAGTATAGGGACACCTTGCATCATCGTTGCTTTCCCTTCTCCCTTGCTGCCATGGCATTTAGAGCAACGCTGCGGTGTTTGGCGCAGCTATGTGCGGCCAGCCAGGGCTCCTCCCTGCAACCGGAGCCCGGCGGAGACACTCGGCTTCAGGCACTCCTGTCGCCGCCTTCCCTTTGCCTTCGAAGGTAAAGCCAATTATTTTTAAAATGACGCCCTACTACAACAAAGCCTCCCGTGCCCGAGAGCCCAACCCCATGTGGGGAGGTGAATCTCCCGGGGCTGCAGTGCAGGATCAGCCCACCTCAGGAGAAGCACCCAGCCTCCATCCCTGCCTGGCGCCGGGCAGAGCGCGAAGAGCTTTGCCTGGGGTGCCCAGCGCAGCTGACAGGTGGGCCCTCCTGCCCGGCAGCAGAGCTCTCACCAAGGCAGCGGGCGCCTCCCTGCCGGACCCTCTGCTTATCCTGCCAGGGCCACTTCAGAGCCATGCAGCCTGGGCAGAGCCAGGAAAGCGAGCCGTGGGTGCACACCTGCCTGCCAAGCAAAAGAGCTGGGCTGACCTGAGCTTGGCTTCCTTCCCAAATCCCTCCAGTGCGAACCCGAAGCTGCCACCAGGAGAGGCTGCCCAAGGTAGTGATAGTGCCCACCCATCCGCGGACAGGGAGGCGAGGTGATGGCAGCGCTGCTTCCCTGGCCGTCGGAGAGAGCCCAAAGCCCCCCGTCCTTTCCACCCCCGCACAGCCCGTCCCCATCCCCACGCATCTCCAAATGCGCCAGCAGCTCCAAACGCTGCAGCGGAACAGGCATCAGGAAGAGGCGCTGACTCGGCGGGGCTCAGCTCGGAGGAGGATGCAGTGCAAGCCATCGCCTTGCCTCCCTGTCCACAGATGGGTGGGCGCTATCACTGCCTCGGGCAGTCTCTCCTGGTGGCCCCTTCGGGTTCAGGCTGGAGGGACTTGGGAAGGAAGCCAAGCTTGGGTTGGCCCGGCTCTTTCACTTGGCAGGCAGGCGCGCACCCGCGGCTTGCTTTCCCAGCTCTGCCCAGCCCGCACAGCTCCGGCACTAGAAGAAATGGGGGTGATCTTACATTACAAAATATTTGAATGAAACAATATGTGCAGCATTTAAAATGAAAAAATTACACAAATTAATAAACTGTTCTCTGCACTGTGTGATACTTTTATAATTTTTTGCCCAAGTTGCGAATGCATTATCTTTCTTTAATATTAACTTATAAAATCATGTGTACAGATTACTTCCTGGAAGTATACTTGTTTGAAGGCATGTGGTAAAGACAAGAAAACTGTCTTCCATCATACTGCCTGAAACGAGCCAGGAAATAAGGTAGTCATCTGCATGATGCTTCTGCCAGTTATATTGCCATATCCTTGTGGTGCCACACAATCAGTGATACTGTATTTTTCTATGATTAAGATATGAGAATGATCTCTAATACAAGTGGGTTTACTCATCTAGCTGGAATACTGATATTGGCAGAACTATATCTTAATATTGACTTCTGCTACAGAATTCTAGTATAAGTAATTAAGAATATATATTTTAAGGATTTGTTTAAATAAATAAAATGTGGAAAGTATTTTGTGGCCCACAACATTGACATGTAAGGCTTGCATACAAAGCTTGATAAAAAATGATAAAGGCAGAAAATATTTTGAAAAGTTAGTTTAAGTAATATACCTTCCTGCAGCTCAATAATAGGTGAGTATTTATGGGGAATAAAAATATCTCTGGAGAAAAAGTTTTAAAATTGATTCTATCTATTGCAGGTTTTATGACTGTGTTAACATAGAATGGATATATTAAAATTGCCCTGGATAATTTGCCACTTGTTAAATTTTCGTTGTGACTTTTCTGCTAAGGATTTGGGGAGGGGAAAGAGATTTAAACATCTATAAGTAAATTTAGTTAAAATTGTTCATGTCTAAATTTAATGAATCTGACAAAATTCAGCTTTGATACAACATTTAAAACTTCTTGAGAAGAACAAATAAGTCATTTCAGGTGACTAAATGACTCATGTTTTTCTTTTGTTTATTTACTGTCATGTGAGTAAAGTTCCTCAAGCTCAATAATACTTGGGAAAAATTATTTTATTGTATAGAATAGTTAGTAAAATCTTTACTAACATCTTTAACAAAATATTGGTGACATAATACATAAGATAATTATGGGAGAAAGGTTATTTCCATTTCTTATTGAGTGTGAATGTCAGCAGGCATGAATGTTAAGCTTTCAGCTTTTCAGAACAGATGAAAAGGTATTTACTTAAAACCTGATAAAATAAATGAAAGTATGCATATCTTGATTCTAATTGTGTAATGCAAGGGTTTTTTTTTAAAAAAAAATAACACCGTCTATACTTCAGAAAGGTGGAAAACTTTTCTGTTAAACTATTTTACAAGTCTAATAATAGATGATTGATAATGAGTTTAATCTTAATTCAATATATATCAGATACCAAATCATTTGTACTTTCCTAGCTGTTCAAGGTACAAATATCCAAAGTCCATATGTAAGTTAAATATCTCACAAATGCATGTGTAAAACTGGAATGCACAAGATTTTTCTAGACAAAGATTCTTAACCTCCAAAATGTTGGAGTCCACACTTTGTAAAAGGAATGAATTGAGGTAGAACAAAAACTTTAACTTCGTATAAATCATTTATATTTATAATCATTTATATTACAGGCGAGTGAAATTAAATATAGTTGGGACAACCGCCCCACCCCACCCCACCCCCCGGTGTATTAGAAAATCAAATTTTGTAAGTTTTAGATAGTTGAAAAAGCATTTATAGATAGTTTGAGATCTTTGGGATCTTGGATTGTGTTCCTTGGATTTAAAAAAAAAAGATTGAGAAATAAATGATAGCACAAAACAGCCTATATAATTATGGGTAGAATTTGTTGACAAAGTGAAAAACAGCTGACAGAATTCAGCTAGAGTTAATTGATAGGATGAAAATAGACAACAGAGGACAGAGAATAAGTTTATTTGGTTCAGGAGTTAGTTAAATAAAAGAACATTATAGGGTGTTGATGGTGATAGAAGGGAATCTTTGTTTTAATTGAAACACTTTTGAGGGTATTACAGGAAATACCATGAGGCTGATCTTCATCAAAGCAATTGCTTCACTGGCCTTTAAATAAAGTCACTGGTGATAGCTTTTCCAGTTCAGTAGCTGGCCAAAGCAAGCAAGCCTCTGGAATTTCAGTTGAGAGTGTTGTAAAATCTTATTTTTTTATGTTAAGAGGTTGAGCACTCCAAAGGTAAGGATCAAAATAGTCCATACAGTTGGCCTTGAGTTATGATGGCAAGTGGGACCAAAATTTCTGTAGTGGGGCTCCCCAGGTGAAAAAGGAGAGGAGCAACTTATGGAAATGTCTTGCAACTTTATCTGCTGATTTCCCCATTGACTTTGCTTGTGGAAAGTTTCAAATAGCGATTGTGTGGCCAGCTCACTGTGATATATTGTGAACTGGGCATCTAAGTACCCAGATAGCAATCGCATGACTGTTGGACCACTGCAATGGCCACAATTTCATGGTGTGATCATAAGTCCCCCTTGTTCAGCACTGTTGTAATTTTGAATGATTGTAAATATGAGGCTGTAACTTGAGTTCTCTCTGTGAATCAAACTGACAGCACATTGCATAGGTTTCTACCTTTTTGTGCACCTTCCAAATTTATAAAAATAGTAGTCTTTTATATATTATTAGATTATGGGAGCAAATAATGGGCTAGATGATTTGAATTTACTGGGTTAAATTATGTATATCTGTGACCAGAATAAGAAATCTATAGATATGTCACAATATATAGCCTTGTTTGCCTTGATATTCCCCATATTTTCCCGCTTTAAATTTTTCCCCCTCTACCAAAATTTTGAATAGAGAAATGTAAGAGTGGGTTCTTACACTGATGTAGCTAGTAACAAAGATAAGTGAGGACTGCTTCACTTTCTCAGAGGAGATTGGCATCCATTCCGGTGCACTGACAGCACAGGAGTAAAAAAAGGAAAATCTAATGGTTTTGAATTTCTTATATATAGGATCTGCTAATATTCTAACCTTCAAGGAAGATGCAGTATAAATCCTATCTCAATTTGTTGAGAGAATTTGATGGCCCAAGTTAGGCTGAGCACAAATGTGTGTCAGAGAATTTAAAATACTAGGTGTGTCACTTTTCCCCCCTGTTGTGCTTGTATTTCTTCACCAAAAGAGAAGGAAAATATTGCCAATGCTCAGTGTTTTTTATTTTTATTTTTTTACCTAGTGTACCACAACTGAAAGATCTATCAGTTTCAGTGATAACAATTATATTGATTCTCTGGCAAATAAAAGAGCATTCAAGTTGATCAGTGGTCCAAATCTCACTTTGGACAATGCAAATACAATTACATTTCATGATTCTTGTGTTAACTTGTCTCTTGATTGAACAGAATTTGGCCTGCTGGAATCCTTCAAATCCTGAATGCCTCCTGCTTGTTGTAAAGGAACTTGTACAACAGTATCACCAGTTTCAATGCAGCAGATTACGTGAGAGCTCCCGGCTCATGTTTGAATATCAGACATTACTTGAAGAACCTCAGTATGGAGAGAACATGGAAATTTATGCTGGCAAAAAGAACAACTGGGTAAGAGTACAGTAACAGAAGAGTAGTACTAGAGATTCCTTTCCATAGTAACTATAACCTGATTTGGAGGAGATGTTTGTCCTAGGTGTGTATTTCTTAAAATAGATGTCCTCATTTTACCTTTGTTTCTTTTCTCCCTTCCTGCTGTTTAGCATTTTTATTACATTACCTTGCTTGAACTTGTTGCCTAGGTAAACAACTATGGCTAACAGTTATATGAAATTGAAGATTATGAATGCAGTAAAGCACTGACTCCTCACTGATCTTACCATTTAATAAGTATTTTTATTCTAATTAAATACATTCTGCAAGTTTAAATAAAATGTAAGAGTTCCTAGCTGGAAATGCTTCCTTCTCTTTCTGATAAAAGAGAGAGTTTAAAAAATAGCAACAATACATGCTATTGAGATGCTGCCCTCCAGTTTTCAGGGTAATTCGTAGGAAAATTGTCTGAATGAATTGCAGATTGCATAGTAACGTGTGGCATACCATTGTGAAATAGCATGTAAGAATAAAATAATTGAAAATGATTCTGGGTATTTATTTATTTCTTTGTTTGTTTGTTTATTTATTTATTGTAAGCAGAAATTTAAACAGAACAGAAATCTGTTTATTTATTTATTAAATTTAGAAACTGTCCATCTCACTCACAGAGGGACTCTTTAGTTTCAGTAAGTAGATAAGATCAGAATTCTCAATTTCTGGTTCAGTAACTCCTTAAAATGATGTATCAGATTGTGGACTGCTACAATGGATAAAATGATTTTATTATATTTATATATGATTTATTTTTAATAATTAAATTTTTGCTGCATATTCAATAAAACAATTTTAAATAAAAATAAAATAAAAATTATTAGAAATAAATTATTAAACAGTTAAATTTAAAATAGTATTTTTAACATGGTAAGCTTATGCATATCTGCATAATTTAGGGTTCCACACAAAGTGATGATCCTGTGACAGAGGAAAAAATGTTGACTTCTGCCTAATTCATTAGAATACAGGTAGTCTTCAACTTAGGACCATTTGTTCAGTGATATTATAAAGTTATCATGGCCTCAGAAAAAGTGACTTATGACCTGTACCAAAACTGATGACCATTACACCACCTCCCCAATTTAGTACCTTTATTGTCAATTTCCAGCAAAAAAAAAAAAATCCTTTGGGAAAGCTGGATTTGCTTAATGACTGCATGATTCGCTTACTGATAGCTGTAAAAATTGTCATAAAATGAGTCTGACTTGACTCATGACAACAACAATGATGGAAATTCTGGTCCCAATTGTGTCAAGGACTACCTGTATTAGAAGTATAAAAGGGAATGTTTAGGCTTTCAAGATGGTATTACTATAATCTATATCAGTGGTCTCCAACCTTTCTGGCCCGGCAGACTGCTGGTGGTGGAGTAGGGAGAGAAAGGGGATGGTTTCATGCATGCTGCTTTCACAAATGCAGCTTTGCGCACATACTCGCCCATCACTTCCATGGCCCAGTTCCAAATGGGCTATGGCCCTGCACTGGGCCACAGACTAGGGGTTGGGTTAGGGACCCTGGTCGATATATCAATAAAGTATACTTTGAGTCAGATTTGTGGAGTTTGCTTCCTGACTTGCATAACTTGAGGGGCATACAGTCCAGTCTAAATGATTCTTCCGTTGAATGGCCAAAGTTATGAATTAAATGAATTATAATATGCAGCACCTGGTGTGACTAAATCGGTAATGATTTGGCTAAAAGTGTCTGGTGTCTTTCCAAAATAATATAACAATAGAATTGTCTCGCTGTATGATGGAACTGATCATCCACCCTTGTTTCTTCACAGCGTGTAATAATCTGAGAATGCGGTGATCCTTATATAGTGATTAAAAAAACTGACTCCTCATCAGTTAATCCTTTTATAAAACCTGTATAAAATAGTAGCATATGAGATTCAATTTAATTAGAACAATTAAATAAAAATTGTTGAAATAGTGCAAGGGTTGCAAGGGTATTTTTTTCACAAAGTCTCATAAAATTTAAGGGGGGAATGCAAAATCTCAAAAGTTTTCAGTGTCATAGGAGTCATAGGAGGTTTCAGGAATTAAATCTTGTGACATGATAGCAGTGTTCCAATATCTCAGGGGCTGCCACAAAGAAGGGGGAGTCAAGCTCCCTCCAAAGCACCAAAGGGCAGGACAAGAAGGTGGAAACTAATCAGGAGAGAAGCAACTTAGAACTAAGGAGAAATTTCCTGACAATTAGAACAATTAATCAGTGGAACAACTTGTCTCCAGAAGTTAAGAATGCTCCAACACTGGAAGTTTTTAAAAAGGTGTTGGATAACCATTTGTCTGAAATGACGTAAGGTTTCCTGCCTAGGCAGAGGGTTGGACTAGAAGACCTCCAAAGTCCCTTCCAACTCTGTTATTTTACATTCTAAATTACATCAGTTACTATTTGGTTCTTTAAAAAAAAAAGTGTTTTTGTAGTACTGATACATCTGCTGAAACTGGACACAAAGTCCCCACAAGATCTGAATTCCATTAGTCCTGAGTTTAGGAGTTCATACATAATGATCACTATAATTGGAATGTGGGAATGACATAATTAAGAGATAATCTTGCTATAATTGGAGTCTGCTTTCCTGCAGACACCTTGCCTGTTGTGTGATTAGCTTTTAGTGTGTTACACAACTCTAAAAGTTCAGTCTGTTTCAATTATGTCTTTGGATTATTAGGAATGCAAATGTTCAATTGAATATTAAGGTCCTTTTTTCTATTCTTTCAAATTAATAGACTGGTGAATTTTCAGCTCGGTTCCTTCTGAAATTGCCAGTGGACTTCAGCAATATCCCTACCTACCTTCTCAAGGTAAAATAATTCTTTATTACTTGAGCTACCACTTTCTTCAAAATAAATGAATTCCAATGCCTCCTGTTTTGTTCTGTAATTCCTTTCCACCCCTCCCCTTTCTTCTCTTTTAATCTTTTCTCCCATTCTTTGAAATTTAATAAAACTGGTTCAACACTTCTGCATCTTTCTCTTGTCTGCATTGTTTATTTTCAGATGCCTTATCTTGCAAAAATTGAATTCAGTTTCAGAATAAGTGATAAGCATTACATGTAACTTTCCCTAAAAAAATCCTTAAGTAGTTATTAAACATGATATTTAATATACAAATAGATTTAAATGATTCTGTTTAAGCCTTTGAAACTTTGTCAGTGAGTCAACAAGCTGACTGAGGAGGAGGTACACATAGGAACTTTTCCGGTAGTTAAGAAAGTTGTTGAATTCAAGCCAGAGACGTAGATGCTATGAGGTTGTTAAATTCTTTTTTGGGAAATGAAAAATGAATATATAGTGTTCACATATGGATTAAATTCTGCTATGTCAAATGTGCTGATATGAAGGGAAAGCACGGCTATATCTAAAGGAAAAGATAACATCTCCTGAATGTAACTTCTCAGTGTACCTATCTATACACCCAAACAGTAAGAATGTCTATGAAAATGCTAAGACAGCATAAACTGTCTTTACCAATATAAGTAGAACAGCATGGTATAAATTTAATTATAAATAATAGAATATAAATATACAAGGAATCAGAAATATTTTAGGAACTAAATCCTAAGTAATAGAAGGAGAAAGATGAAGTATTTTATTAAATATTATTTTTTATTATTAACAAGTTGCAGTTTTAAATCCACTTTTCCAGATTAAGTTCTTTTAAACTGATTAATCTGTACCATTCAGTAGGGTTCTGTGTATAGTTGTGTGTGTGTAAGGGGAAGGGAAATTGTGTTGCTAAAATGTATTACAGTAACTCATACCTGTGTATATACTAAGCGTTAGCTATGTCTTACATTTAACTCAATTATCGCTACTATAATTTTCTTGACAAACACTATTCCTTCTACTTTTCATGAATAGAATAGAATAGAATTCTTTATTGGCCAAGTGTGATTGGACACAGAAGGAATTTGTCTTGGTGCAAATGCTCTCAGTGTACATAAAAAGAAAAGATACATTTGTCAAGAGTCAAGAATCATAAGGTACAACACTTAATAACAATCATAGGGTGCAATAAGCAATCAAATCATACTAGGAAACAGTCAATATAAATTGTAAGGATACAAGCACAAAGTTATAGTCCTACTATCACAAGTGGGAGGGGATGGGTGATAAGGAATGATGAGAAGATTAATAGTAGTGCAGACTTTGTAAATAGTTGGACAGTGTTGAGGGAATTATTTGTTTAGCAGAGTGATGGTATTCAGGAAAAAAAAACTGTCTAGTAGTTCTGGTGTGCAGTGCTCTGTAGCGTTGTTTTTAGGGTAGGAGTTGGAACAGTTTGAGAGGAGTCTAAATATTTTCACGGCCCTTTTTTTGACTCGTGCAGTATACAGGTCCTCGATTGAAGGTAGGATGGTAGTAATTGTTTTTTCTGCAGTCCTAATTATCCTCTGAAGTCTGTGTCTGTCCTGTTGGGTTGCAGAACCAAACCAGATAGTTATAGAGGTGCAGATGACAGACTCTATAATTCCTCTATAGAACTGTATCAGCAACTCCTTAGGCAGTTTGAGGTTTCTGAGTTGGCGCAGAAAGAACATTCTTTGTTGTGCTTTTTTGATGAGGTTTTTGATGTTAGGTGACCATTTTAGGTCTTGTGATATGATAGAACCTAGAAATTTGAAGATCTCTACTGTTGATACTGTGTTGTCTGGTATTGTAAGAGGAGGTAGTATGGGAGGGTTTCTTCTAAAGTCTACCACCATTTCTACGGTTTTGAGTGTGTTCAGTTCCAGATTGTTTAGGTTACACCTCAAGGGAAGTTGTACAATCTCCTGTCTGTATGCGGATACATCGTTTTCTCGAATGAGACCAATCACTGTTGTATCATCTGCAAACTTCAGTATTTTAACAGATGGATCGTTTGAGATGCAGTCATTGGTGTATAGGGAGAGGAGAAGTGGAGAAAGCACGCAGTCTTGGGGGAGCCCTGTGCTAATTGTACAGGTATCAGATGTGATTCTAGCTTTACCTTCCGCTTCCTGTCTGTGGCAAATGCTTCCTGTCAAGTGGTAAATACTAGGGAATCTTCAGAACTAGGAAAACTAATAAATAACTCATACCACTCTTAGAGACATTTCAGGAAAACATCCATTCACTTCATTCATTGTTTTCTACTTTTTTAACTATCCCCATTCTTGCCAAACATGATACTTGATATATAGTCCAGCATTTCTTTCATCACTTGCCCAAAGTATTTGAGTTTATTTTTGCTCATGCTCATTTCAAATGAAACGTTACTTCGCCTAGGACTGATTGGTTATTTCTTCCTGTAGTCCAGTACTTGTCCAACCTTTGCATTCTGAAATCAGTAAGTAGGTGCAAGTGCACATTGTTAGAACGTTTGTTGCAAGCTAATGTTGCTACCATTTGCTTATAGATATTAATTTTCTAGGATGTTTATCAGGGGTAAAAATGAACAGACTTAGAAACAGTATTTGATCATCTAACATTTTTGGAAATTAGCTAGAAATATTAAACAGTCAGGTGTGATCCATGTCATTAAGAAAACCATTATGCTGAGGGATCGTCACATATTTGAATCTTGTTTATGAATGGAAATTCTGTAGTATGAGAGAGTGAGTTTAGTATTACATGTTTTACATGGTCTGAATTGAAGAGGATTTGTTACAATTGAAAATTAATATCTACCAGATCTATAACCATCAGGTTTTCTAGTTAGCAGAGATACATGTTTTTATGTGTAACATTTTGTATAAATTTATTTTAGTGGAATCTCAAGATTATTTATGTTTTATATTTTAAGACTATAATCGACTATAATGGAAAAAAATAATATTTTTCATACTATGTTCACAATACAGTCATAGGTATTACAGTAACTTCCCAAATCTCCAGTTGGCACCTATGGAACATTTAATTTAACTAAAATGAAATATAATCCTTGCAAAATTATCATTCTTATATTGTTTTGCATAAATATTCCAAATATCCACCCATAATCTTGCTTCTAATCAATGTGTTAGTTATAGAGACGCTATTTAAAATTTATATTATTCTAATTTTAAAATATTAAGCTGATTGATCACAGAAAAGTTAATATTAAAAAATCTAACCATTATGATATAAAATTGATATAGAAGTATTAGTGATTATTATTGTTAATAAATGTTATCTTTTTAAATATAAAGCTGCGTCTTAACATAATGAAAGGAAAAGGAATAGTGAACCTGTCAGAAAATCATGACTGGCTGATGTGGACTTTTAATACATTGAAGAGGGGGCTTCTTCCCAGATGTCCTTGAAATGTTAAAACTATGATTTTCTATATTAAAAGGTTCCTTTTTAGCTGAGATACAATATCAGTGTTCAGTTTTCTGGAGATTGCAAATAAATAAATGAAGTATGTCAATATGTGTATTGGCCTTCCATTTTTCCGAGGTCAGTAACAGGAGAACCCAGATTGTTGGGGGCAATATGCTGACATGAAACTGCTTAGAGAGGACTGTAAAGCACTGTGAAGCGGTATGTAAGTCTAAGTGCTATTGCTATTGACTGAAAAAATATAACTGTCAGCCCATTTGAAGCATTCACCCATATATAGTTAGCTGGATTTTTTAAGATGATAATATGTATCATGCAAGAAAAAGACTTTTCTTCTGTTGTCACTTGAGTGATGAAATGTGTGGAAAAGTGACCTAGATGAGACATTTGGACTTGATATTCAAAATAGTATAGAAAGCAGCAAATAGAGCCATCTCCATTTTATCCTATCACTTTTATCTCATAAGTTCAGATTTTACTGTCATGATCACCAGTGGTATTTTTAAGCAGGCAAGTGGCAAATACTAGTACATCTTCAGAACTAGGAAAACTATAAATAGGATAGATGTTCAGATAGATGTTTAAAACATTGTTTGCCTGAATTTTTCTTTAGTCTAGCTTCTTTGTTGTTAGTCACGAAGTCGTGTCCAACCCATCGCGACCCCATGGACAACGTTCCTCCAGGCCTTTCTGTCCTCTACCCTCCCCCAGTGTCCATTTAAACTCAAGCCGACTCCATCCAGCCACTCATTCTCTGTCGTCCCATTCTTCTTTTGCCCTCAACCGTTCCCAGCATTAGGCTCTTCTCCAGTGGGTCCTTCCGTCTCATTAGGTGGCCAAGGTATTTGAGTTTCATCTTCAGGATCTGGCCTTCTAAAGAGAAGTCAGGGTTGATCTCCTCTAGGAATGACCTGTTTGATCACCTTGTAGTCCAAGGGACTCTCAGGAGTCTTCTCCAGAACCATAGTTCAAAGGCCTCAATTATTTGGCGCTCAGCCTTCCTTATGGTTCAACATTCACAACCATACATTGCAACTGGGAAAACCATAGCCATGACTATACGCACTTTTGTTGGCAGGGTGATGCCTCTGCTTTTTAGTATGCTATCTTGATTTGCCATAGCTTTCCCCACCAGGAGCAAGTGTCTTTTAATTTCCTGGCTGTAGTCCCCATCAGTGATGATCTTAGAGCCCAGGAAAATAAAATCTATCTCTACCTTCATTCCTTTCCCATCTATTTGCCAGGAATTGAGAAGGCTGGATGCCATGATCTTAATTTTCTTAATATTGATTTTCAAGCCAACTTTTGCACTCTCCTCCTTCACCTGTATCAAGAGGCTTTTTAGTTCCTCTTCACTTTCTGCCATTAGTTTCTTTCCTCATATCTTAATAAAAAGCCCCTTTTGTTTATGTATAATAAAAACTTATAGAAATAAAGCATACATAATTAGTAAAGATAGTAATTTATGGGAAAATGAAGGAATATCAATAGAATTTATGGACAACTTTATTGTTGAAAATAAGTAGGTATTTGAAAAATAAACAGTGCCCTGTCATTTTAACTATTGTCTATCCACTGCAGGATGAAGGCCTCATCCACATGTTTCTCATCAATATGGTCCTGAGCTTGCTTTTACCAATTGGGCCTGCAATACTTGCTGATGTCATCGATCCATCTTGTTTTAGGTCTCCTTTGTGGGATCCATTTTGTGGTTGCCTTGGTCCACCTGCCATCAGTTCTTCTTGCTAAGTGACTAGCCCATTTCCATTTCAATTCTTTTACTCTCTTGATAACATCATATGCTTCCATTTGTTCTCTAATCCATAGGCAGGTTTTTCTATCTTGTCTTATAATAAAATCCAGCACCCTGTATTTTAGCACATATAGAAGAATATTGCTTCCCCAGTCTTTGGGTCAACTTTATCATCATATTGTTGGGAAAAGAATATGGTTAAGAATGTTGCCATATAAGAAACACGAGAATCATCCTGCAGTGGGATGTTTAAAAAAAAAAAAGAAGAAGGCCGAGTACTATAATAAAAGAAAAAAAAAAAGCATTTTCTTACAGTTTGAATAGGAAAAGGACTGATAGGGTGGGGTGGAGGCTTCAATAAAATTCTAATAATTGCTAACTATTTTGTTACAAAGCAGAAATTCAATTTATGGAAAAACAAGTGTTGTTCAAATTAAATTTCTCTCAATCTGTGAACTTTTCTGTTACCAAGTTATCAGCCTTCCAGGGTAGGCCAGGCCAGGAAACTGACACTACAAAGATTACAGGAACTCTTCTTTATTATTGCAGGATTTAATAACAAAATTTCGGAAGTCTGCCAGAGTTTCCCTTTGTCCCCTTATACCAAAGGGTGGGATTATTTTAAATTTCTTTGTTTCCTTTTTCCTTGTCCAGGACTAGTGTTGTTTCTCTTTCTTAATGGATCTGCATTCTGTCATCAAAGTTATCTCCACATTCCTCTATTTCAGTTACGCAAAAATGCTCTTATTACTTGAGCTGGGAAATTTCTTCTGTACTACTGAAAAGTGTTTTCAGTTTGTACAAAATTGTAGATAGATGGGAAAAATCATCTTAGCTGACTGATGCCTATCTGGTGATACATAAATCATCAGTCTGAAGGAACCCTAGGGCTATGAGTTGCTTTATCTCAAATGGAGATTACTGCAGGACAAGATCCAAATCAAGGTTTTTTGTTTTTTTTCAGTTTTAACATTCCCAATGCACTTTACAAGAGAACATTAACTTCAGCTAAAATCATCATTCTCATAATACCTATTTAGACTTGTGTCTACTTTGTGTTTTAATAAACTAGATCATAACGCATTGGACTTGTTAAATCCCATTATGTATCCAGAGCTCTGTAAAGAGGCTTGTGTTGTATTAAATGGAGAGGGAAAATATTGATTCTATTCAGTTTTTTGATTCTGTCCTGATGATTGATTTTTGGCAGTGGCGCAGTGGTTAGAATGCAGTACTGCAGGCTACTTCTGTTGACTGCCAGCTGCTGATAATTTGGCAGTTCAAATCTCACCAGGTTCAAGGTTGACTCAGCCTGCCATCCTTCTGAAGTCAGTAAAATGAGGACCCAGATTGTTGGGGGCAATATGTTGACTCTGTAAACCAGTGGTTGCTAACCGGTGGGCTGCGAGAAAATTTTGGTGGGCTGCACAGAAATCTCACCCCCAGAGCATCCCCCCCCCAAAGCAATTAATCCAGGCTGCGTAGAAACACAAGACTGGTCTGTTAGGGATAACATTGTTTACCCTAACTGGTTTAGGTAAAATAATAAATAAGTTATCATGGTTTGTTGGTTAAAGTGTGTGTAACTTTAACTGCAAGAATGTGATTAAGGGTGTGGTTGTAAAAGCACCATAAAAGGAGCAAGACAACGGCAGCTCGCTCTCTGGCTGAATGATCCCTAATTACTGGATGGATTGATGACTGCGTTTTTTCCCACTGGAACGGGAGAGAGAAAGGAATGTTGATTTCTCAACAGTGAGAAGAGATAATACGGACTGATTTATTGTAAGTGAACTGACATTGAATATTCAACACGGACTTTGCAATTGATTAATCCCCGAATGGACTGACTGAAATGATACATGACTAATGGACTGTTTTTGACTATGCTATGACTCTTAATGGAATAAACTATATTTTGATAGCACAAGCGTATCTGCTTTTTACTGAGTGTTAACTAACATACAAACTTATCTCACACATTTACCTGTCTGCCTAACTGACAAACGCTGCACATTCTGTTTAGCGTGTTTCCTTAACATTGGTTGGGGGACCAGGCTTAACATGGTCCACCCACATGGCCTGCAGGAACCCTCCCGCCTACTCACTCCTTATCCGGTAAACTTGCCTGCTAAATTGCTATTTTTCCTTTTTCCGACCATCATCTGTTTTGCTGTGCCAGGAGATTTAGATTAGCTAGGAAGCAGGAAATGGTTGGATTTCTTGCTTTCTAGCTAGTCTTTAGATCTTCAGCTCTACTTTTAAGCACAGCCGAACCTCCCTTAGGATTGAAGGTTCTATTATTCAGTGCAGACTCCCGGCAAGTAAATTTTATGTGACAGGCTGAGCTAGCCAATGGCAGGTAGATAGATCTCTGAATGAATCTGTGATTCTGTGAGCAACTCAATCTGTCTGCCTGCTTTGCCTGATTTTCTGCAAAAGTTGCTCTTTTTATTAAAAAATTCAATATTTATGTAAATATAATATTTACATACAAGCCATGCCCAGCCAGTCATATGACCATCAAGCCGCACCCACAAATTAGGCCACACCCACAGAACCAGTTAGTGGTCCCTGGGATTTAAAATTATGAGTTTGGTGGTTTCTGAGGTCCAAAAGGTTGGCGACCCCTGCTATAAACCATTTAGAGACAGTTGTAAAGCACCAGGAAGCAGTATATAAATCTAAGTACTATTGCTATTTACCACCAACAGAACAACAATATGGCCTGAACAAACATATTGAAGTACAACTGCAAAGAGCTTCTTGAGGCATAAAAGTTTACAAGGTGAAACACAGTTGAAATCCTGCTAATGCCTTTGGAACGTTATAAATATAGGAAGATATGTGAACAAAGTGATTTATCTACATATATGACTGAGATGATATTCTAAAAAGTTTTCTAATTATCACAGTAATAAACTGGCTCAGCTATTACAACTTTACCTATGGAGGATTGTTTCGTAGACATTATCATCTTTCCTTAACTGGATCCCCATTAGTTAGGAGTTTCAGTCACAGTGTGTAAGAAAGGCATTGAGGAAATCTATACAATATTTTTGTCATTGTGACGATACGGTATTTCAATTTAAATACTGATTCTCAAAATCACTTGTAATTCCTTAGTTCACTTTAATGATGCCAAATCTTCCCAATAATGTGGTTTTCTAATTGCTTCACTTTTTCTTTAAACAAGAAAGGCAATGAATACAGGAGCTATTGTCCATACTGATTAGGGAGTCACATATTTTATGGGGCAAAGTATCATATATATACTGTGTCCTTGAAGTTCAAGTACTGTGTCCTTGAAACTTAAACTTTTAAAACATATGAACTTGCCTTAAGTAACAACAAGTAACATTAATTTCTTGCTTGTAGTGATTGCTGTGCCTGATTAATCAGTGAACAATGCACATTTCTGTCAGAATAACTTCTAATAACAATATTAAGCCTAGGGCATCCAAAACATTTTTTGCAAATATTGTCTGATGAAAAATGAGTAGGAATAATAATCTGGGCATCATTTGTCCAAACCATTAAGGGTTTTGATTGACTTTTTAAAAATCATAAATGGCAAAAATGTTATGTCTTTGTTTTTTGTATGATTGGAATTTTTTTGCTAAATGTTGTTTTATATAATGTAATTAGAATAGAATAGAATAGAATAGAATAGAATAGAATAGAATAGAATAGAATACACACACACACACACATATATTTAGCAACCATTTACATATACAGGTGGTCTCTCAATGTTAATTGGAACCAAAATTTCCATTTCATTGTACACATGTTGTGCATTCACAATAAAGGTTTGAACTTTGAATTTCCATCATGAAGCAATGTAATGGTGAAGCACAAAGTCGTGTGACCACAATGATTAGCAAATGGCAATCCCAAACCTATTGCAATTATTAAATAAGATTTTCAAGTTGTTAAGTTAGGATCCCCCCACAACTTCCTGCTGGTATCCAACAGCAAAGGTCAGTGGAGAAGCTAGCAGGAAGTTCCAAGACCCTGGCAGCTTGTATGCAGGCAGGTAGGTAAATGGCTGCTGCAGGGTGGGGAAAGGGTTAGTGTGTTGTGGTGCAAATGCAGCAAGGCTTAGAGTGACTCCTATAAGGCAAGGGCAGGTTCAAGAGTCCAGTGAATGCAGTGAGGCCTTGAGTGGCTGTTGCTGGGCAGGGGGGTGGGGGAGTTGCATGAGGGTATACAAGTGACCAGTATAGAGTGGCACAAGAACAACAAAGCTTGAAGTGGCTGCTGTTGAGCGGGGGAGGGTGTATGAGAGCCTGGCATGGCATATATGCCACAAGGCTTGGAATAGCTTCTGCCAGGGGCATATGATGAAATGTTATATGGATTCCCAGGAGGGAGAGGCCACATTCCAGATAAGCAAGAGACAGCAAATGTATTACAGCACTGTTAGTTTTTGATAGAAAAGACTATTTTAGTGAAATATCATGAAATAAATGTTCTTAAAAGTGACTAGATTTAGCAGCTGAAAAATAAAATATAAGTTTGAATTTAGGATGTGCATTTAGAATACTTCAATCCCCAAATTTATACATAGTCATGATCCCTCATTTTGATATTAAAAATTAGTAAAAAAAAAAGTGACTCACTATTCAAAGTCTTTAAAATGAATAGGCTAAATAATATCTATCCATCTGTCTGTCTGTCTATCCATCAATTTATCTATCCTATCATCTCGTTAAACAAATCTAAATGCTATACTATAATGTTGTCTATATTCCCTTGCATGTTGCCAGTTCTCATTTTTAGATTTCAACCCTTCTTTTAGATCCTGTTTTTTAACATGTACTTTTAGTTTTCAGTTTATACATCTTTTATATCCTCTGCTTATAATCCTTTTTTACATTTCCATTTTCCCTCTTGAGATATGTTTTTAGATCCATTATGCTTCTTTTTAATGATCACCCTCTTTATGTTGGTACAGATTTTATTAGATACCAAGATTTCAGTATCTGCAGATGAATGTTTTTCTTTTGCTTTATATTTTGAATTGTTTAGGTGTGCTGTTACCACTTTGCAAATTAAAATACTGCAAATGTATCTGTAACTGATAAAAGTTTATGAGCTTTGTTAGATAGCTCAAATGTGCTATGTTGGTTCAGCTAATTACAAATTTGAACATATAACATTAATGTTAATTGATAATTTGAAGAGTTTGTGTGGTGGAAAATACAGAAATTAGACTCCAATTATTTGGAGGATTTATCCTTTTTAAAAATATCCAGTTGGTTACAATAATTCTGAGTATCAGTTTTGTTTTGGCATGTTTTAATAAAATTGTTCTTCAAGAAATAGTATGGATTTTTCTTATGAAGACAATGATTTTCCCACTATGTCACAAATAATCCAGTGTGTTTTAAAATTTGTGCTTGCTTGCTTATGTATTTAGTTATTATGCCACCAATTACTGCAATTTTTCTGTAGTGTACAGTACATCACTCCCTGTCTTAAGGGCTCAAAGAAAAAATGCATTATGTTCATATGATGTAGGAATAATGGAAATAATGGGAAATTCTTTTTCATGATGTATAAACTTCAGTTTTGCTCTTGAGCCACAGCCTGTTTAGAATCTTCTAGATCTAGAGCTTCTATAATTCTTGGCAAGAGTCCTGCGATCCATACATATCACACATGACTAGCATGGTTCATGCTTATCCCCCTTAGGTCAACTTTGATCGCTACAGTGATTGCTTAGAGACAAAGATGCTATTATTTATCTGTATTTCATTTTTATGGTTTTTATTTTTATTTTATTCTTACCCTGACTGAAGACTCAAGGACAATATTGTAAAAACAAATTATTTACCATAGGTAGATATAAGCTTAATCTTTGCTACCTGGGGAGATCTTAAGAGTAGATTTTTGAAAGCACTGATAAATATTTATTACATAGTGTCAGTTGTCATGTAATTCTTGATACAGGGATATAGGTCTTCCTTAGTCCAGAAGCTGTAATTTTCCACCTGACCATGATTGGTTTTTTCCCTGTGGATTCTGTGGAGATTCTCAATCATCCAGGTCATAATTAGGGAAGTCCTAATGATCAGATGACTGTAAAGAAATATAATTCTTCCACTACCACCCCTAATACTGTCAGAACTAATCCTTCCATTGCCCCCCCATCCTGTCAGAATCAATGAAGCTTCTTCTCCTTCCTCAAGGGAAAAACAGTTCAGTTGCCTTTTGAAAAAGCATCCTTGAGATTCCTGGGATTCCTTTGCATCCTTAAGTAGACTCTGCTATTCAGAATGCTCCTTTAAAGTAGATCTTGCACTCAGGCATTCTAGCCCTCTCCAATCCTTAGGCTAAAGGTTACCTGCTAATACTGATAGTTTGGATTTGCATCTGCAGAGGTTCTTGCACCTCAGAACATTGTCCCTGCAGATCAGTTGAATCAAGTTATACATTTATAGTTTTGCCTGATGTTCATGTACCCAACTCCCTTTTTTGAAAGATACTAGACCTATTTGTCAGTTGATACAACCATCTCAGATTGTTGAGGATTCAGTTTACCAGTTACTATAAGTTTCTGTTCCTGATTCTCATTCCTGAGCCAAATATGCTGTTTTGCTTTCAATTTTCTACTGAAGGGTCTCCTGAAGTGTCTCCTGAAGTGTATGCAAAATTTTTGGACAGGTATCTGTCAGATTTTTGGATATTGAATATCATTCTATGATAGTAATACTGACATGTAGCCTTATGCTTAATCATTAAGGAGGTTTTTCTCATGAATATTGAAATCTCCCGACAAAAGTTAAAAAGCCTATAATGCCAAAGCCAAAACCACTTTTATCAGCTCACCTAAGATATAACTCAGGTAACAAAGTTGAGGATTAGGGAAACAAATCTCTTGGATTTTCAATCAGACTAGGAAGATTTATTTCAACTTGTTTTACAAAAGTCATATTTTACTCATACAGATAATAACACCAAATCCTTACCAAATAATTCATTTACTGTACTTTTAAAAATTTCTTAAACCCTGCTTCTGTGCTTGTTCTTCTATATTCTAATTAGTTTAATAATCTATCCTAAAGTTTATTTCTACATCCTAATTTTACCACATTTCCCAAGTTCTTAATATTTTTCTGTTGTATTTTCATTCTATTCTCTGGTAAGAACATCAAATTCACTATTTAGTAAACTTCCCTGTTTATCCTAGAAATAGAATGACTATAGCAAAAGAAAGCAAAGGTGGTGTCAATAGTAATAAGTACCTTAGGTGCAATCCCCAAACAACCTGGAGCACCACTTGAATGTCCTTAGCATTGATAAAATCAGCCTTTTGCAAATGACAGCTTTATTCACAACAACTTACATTTTGGGACGATATCTTTAACAACATCAAACATCTGCCTATCTTAAGTTCTTGGGAAGAACTTGATGTGTATAAAATGCTAATCGATCTGAACATCAGGCTGACTATGCAACAAATCATAATCATTTATTAAACTTGTACGCTGCTCAACTCTGGGTAGCTCACAACAAATTGCAATAATATCAATAAAACCTAAGAAATAAACAGTGGCAAGTATGATGAAGCAAGAGATCTCATTCTCCTTTGATGGAAATCTGGATGAAGAGCTGGATCTTCATGGTTCTCCTTAGAGCCACTCGGATCATCCAGAGAGTGGGAGGTGATTCAGTCTGCGTCGTTGAAGGCTGAGCTTAATTACTGAGGAACGCTCCGCCCTTCATCACGTGACTTCCTCATGGCATTCCCCAGTTTATGCTCAGCCTTCGTGAGAATAGGCTGTGTTTTTCTCCTACTCCTTGGCCGATTCAAGACTTTCCTTAATTTTCAGGTTTATTATTGTATTCTTTCCTTAGCTTCTGCGCATCTAGAGTGTCTCTGCAGCAAGGGAAGCGCGTTCTTCGCCCCCAGGGTGGATAAAGAGTGGGCGGTTTTATCAGCGCTCCTGCGCTAACCCCCCCACCCTCGATTCAGTTTTTTTCCTGCCGCTTCTCTACACCACCCTCGTTGCGGATCGATCTGATCGCACTGTTAAGAGCGCAGCTGGTTTCCCCCACCACGAACGCCGATCGCCCCAGGAAGGGGCAAATTTCTCTTGGCTGCCTCTCTTGGCCTCTAAACTTGCTGGAGAGGCCTAGTTTCACCCTGAGCGGCCTGATAAGAAGATCGTGGGCTGCCGCCATTTTGGGCGCCGCCGCGTGCTCGGGTACCATTTTCCCAGCCTCACTGCGGCTGCGAAGGGGCTAGTTCTATTCACAGGCCTTCCAGCCTGTGAGAGCTGTTACTGTGCTGTACTGTGAATTTAATTAAAATTAGCAAACTTGTTGGCTTTCCGCAGCAGCGCTCAGGGCAAGGATTAGCAGCCTATCCCTCCCGGTTGTTGTCTGGGAGCTCTAGCTGCTAGAGGCCTTATTTCCAGCCTCAGGCGTTCATTTGGCGAATTGGATTCTAATAATAACAATCTCTGGGGTCACTCCCTCCTGGGAGCTCTGAACCCAGTTCACTAATTAGATATTGGTTAATTAAAATAAATAATAAATAAATAAATAAATTACATAAAGTTTAGGGCATCTGGTCTCCCCAAGATACACAAAGAAGGAACCCCACTCAGACCAATAGTCAGCTTCATAGGCTCACCTCTACAAAACCTAGCCAAATTTCTCACCAAACAACTACAGCCCTATGCAGAATCCATCAACTCACACGTAAGAAACTCATTCCAGTTCATCGAGATCATAAAGAAACAAAACTTACAACCCAGTGACCTACTAATGAGCTTCGATGTCATATCCCTCTTCACCCAAGTGCCAATAAAAGAAGCCTTGACAGCCATCCAAAACAAATACAACCCCCCAAAACACATCCTAGATCTGACCAACCACTGCCTATCCAATACATACTTCATTTACAACGGACAAAAATACAAACAAATAGAAGGAGCACCCATGGGATCACCCCTCTCACCTGTCATCGCTAACCTCTACATGGAGCACTTTGAAACACAAGCTCTAGAAAAATATGATCACAAACCCAAACTCTGGCTCAGATACGTAGATGACACCTTCATAATCTGGCCACACGGGACAGAAAAACTGAATAACTTCCTCACACACCTCAACAGCCAACACCCCAAAATACAATTCACCATGGAAACAGAAGCTAACAACCAACTTCCCTTCCTAGATGTCTTGGTATACAAAAAATCCAATGGCTCCCTAGGACACACCATCTACCAGAAGAAAACACATACAAACCGCTATCTACACGCACTCTCACACCACCACCCAGCACAGATCAATTCCGTAGCCGAGACACTCATCTCCAGAACAAAATGCTTAGCCGACGAACAACACCTAGAGACCGAACTACGCACTCTCACTGGCGTGCTGACAGCCAATGGATTCCAAAGAAAGAAGATCACCCACCTAATCCAAAAAGAAACCCCAGCCAAAATCCAAGACAAAGAACAAGAGAATGGCAAAGCCCTCCTCCCATATATAAAAGGCACTACGGACAAAATCAGCAAGATCCTCCAAAAACACAACATTAAGACAGCATTCTGCACAAACAGAAAGACATCCATCATCCTAAGAAACCCTAAGGACAGAATCGAGTTAGAAAATCAAGGAGTATATGAAATCCCTTGCACTGCCTGCCCCACCACATACATTGGACAGACTAACAGAAGAATAGGTGCACGCATTGAAGAACATAAGAACTCAATCAAAAAAGAAGAACTGACCTCTTCCCTGGTCCAACACCTCAAAGCCACAGGACATGAGATTGACTTTAAAAATACCAAAACTATCACCAAAACCGAACACTTCAGCAGCAGAATCATCAGAGAAGCGATAGAGATAGAAAAACTCCCACACAGCATGAATAAACGAGATAATGCCTCCCGCCTACCAGCCATTTGGAAACCCGCCCTCATGAACAGACGCGTACCTAACATGAAGAATGACACCAGACCCACACCCCTGAGAGCCACACAAGATGCCACCACCACACTTCCATGTAGAAAGCAGACTCACACCTACACAGAAGATGAAACACGACCACGGACTAGAAGCCGCACTGCAGCTGCATCACTACCCACTTCAAACCCCTCTGAGCCATACATGAAGCGAACTGACCTCCACCATGAAGATGCAGCACGACCACGAACTCGAAGCCAAACAGCAAGATCACAGCTCACCAGCTCAAACCCTCCAGCAACTAAGACTAACCTGAGCACAATCAAGCCCCCACCTGAACAGAACACGCCTCCAGCCAATCAGAACAAAGCCAACCCCCCAACCAATCAGAACACAGCCAAACCCCCAACCAATGAGAACACACCCCCACCCAATCAGAACACAGCCAAGCCCCCACCCAATCAAGTCACACCCCCACTAGCAGTTAAAAGGAAGAAGCAGCTGCAAGCTCACATCACTCTGAGAAGCACAGAGGTGAAGACCAAGCCTGAAGATGATGAATGAGACTTCATCGAAACGTTGCCTAGATACTTCCAATCTTACGCGGGAGAAAACCCGAATAACCAAAGATCCACATACAAATACCCGCGAGAACCTCAGAAAACAAACACAAACACACACACACACACATGTATGTATGTCTGTATGTATGTATGAATATATATATATCAATAATAACTTTATCATTATTAATAGGATTATACATTTATTTATACGCAGATACATATAATTATTATTAATAATAATAATAACAATAATAACATTATAGATTATATACATCTAAATTCCAAAAGGGGGTGCGGGCCAGCTGAAAGGACACCCAGTCTTTGTTGTTGGTCAAACCCTTGGTGAGCCAACCGCCTTTAGAACCTTATATACAGTCCTTACTTATAAAATGGCAGATGAAGCCCTTCCTTGAAGGCCAGATCTAAGTTCTACCACTTGCGCAGGCAGGCTAAGGAAACTTCCAAGGAAACTTCCAAGGAAACTTCCAAGGCCTCTCAAAGAGACGCCCTTAGACGCCATAAGGCACTGGAGAAAGAATTCAACAGGCGATTGAGGGAGTCACAACCGGTGCCTCCAGCCCTTCTACCCTCCATTCCCTCTACCACGCCCACGGCCGCTGGTCTGCGCCAGGAGGAGCCCACCACAGTTAAGATCCCTGAACAAATGAGGGCATGGATGGAACGGGCTATCCACCAGAAGATTGCAGAAGGTCTCCAACAGATGTCCAGGCCCGGTCCCCTCCCAATGGCGCCCGAACATGAGTCGCTGTCAGTCAGGTCCTCGCCTAAATCAGACTCTCCTCATGGTTAGGTACCTTTATAGAGGGACAGCCCTCTCCCAGAAGGGGAACTGGAGGAGGCCATAGAGGATCTGGAGCAGTTCAGGTAAGGGGAGGAGGAATTTGAATGGGGGTCTACACACCACAACCCCTATCGGAGATAGACCCTATGGAAGGGGACATGTCCAAGGATGAGGGTCTCACCCCTGATCAACCCACCTTTGTGGGTTTGTTCAAGCCATACATGTTTAAATCGCTCCTATTTAAGGCCAAGAACATATCCGGCCTGTCTATACAGTCTCCCTCTGCTCTCCCTTCCCCGGCGGAGGGACAAGAGGACGCCATTTTTAGGCAGCCCATTGTGGAAGCGGAGGTTATTCCGGCTCCACCCATCTTTTACGACCTAGTCTCAAACCAGTTGGACTCTACAAGGGCCCCTCCTGCCCCATCCAGCCAGGACAAGAGGTTCTTTAACCTCGATTCAAGCTTCTGCAACCTGCTTAACACCCTCAAGGTAGATGAGTCCATCTTTCGCTTTGCATCCTCCTCTTCCCCTACTGATCCTCTGGAGGCTCTGAAGCCCGAGGACAAGAGGTCCAAACTAGCCTTACGTCAGGCTCACCAAGCCGATGCTTGGGCCATTAGATCGGCCACGGCTGCCTCCTTCTTCACCAGGTCTTCGATCCGGTGGCTTCGCCAACTAAAACAGCATGCCCCCCCCAACACAAGGGCACATCAGGACATTGCCAAACTGACGGCGGTGACGGAATTCTCGGCCGACACCACCTACCACGCGGTTAAGTTCTCTACCCGAGCAATAACCTCTCACGTTACCGCCTGCTCTGGCTCAAACACTGGCAGGCAGATGTGAAAAACAAAGTTAAGTTGGCCACTGCCCCCATCAAGGGGGACAAACTATTTGGCACGGCCCTGGAGCCCTTGCTAGCCGAAACCCGAAACAAGAAAAAATTTCTTCCTTCTCTTTTTCGGAGGTCAGAGCCAAGAGCCCCTCAGCCATATTGGAGAGGTTCCTCCCAACCTTTCTACCAGTCACCCTTCCCGCCCAGGTACCCGAGACCCCCCTCCTTCTGGCCATTCCAACTCCAGAATCGAGCCAATCCGGGCAACAGGAACAGGAGGGGCGGTAGCTACAAGCGTTCCTTCAGGGGTTCAGGAGGGAAGCCCTTCCGGCGCCCCAGATAGATCCTGTCCCTCCCTTCCCATCGGCGGACGTCTCAAGCATTTCACCGACCGATGGGACTCCTCCACTTCCGATGTCCGGGACACCATCAGATTCGGTCTTGCTGTGGAATTTCAACGTGCCCCCCCTGATTTTTTTATGGCATCCCCCCTCGAGGGATCCCACCAAATGCAGCTTGATGGATTCTGCTATCCATCATCTCCTCAACGTTCAGGCTATTCAACCCATCCCACCCTCCCAACGAGGGCAAGTCTTTTACTCCCACCTTTTCGTGGTTCCCAAATCCTCAGGTGGATGGAGAGCAATTCTAGACCTGAAATGCCTTAACCGTTACCTGGTCCACCGCAGGTTTAAGATGCACACCTTACAGTCCATTTTACTTGGCATCAGGCAGGGGGACTGGCTATCTTCTATAGACCTTTCAGAAGCATATCTTCACATACCAATCCGGCCCTCCCATTCCAAATTCCTCAGGTTCTGTTACAACCATCGCCACTTCCAATATGTGGCCCTTCCCTTTGGGTTGGCTTCTGCCCCGAGAACCTTCACTAAGGTCCTCGCGGCTCTAGCGGCTCACCTCAGGAACCTCCCGGTTCGTCTCCACTGCTACCTGGTTGACATCCTCATCCTGTCTCACTTTAGACACAAGCAGAGAAGAACACCAGGGCTACTCTCTCTGCCCTCCAAGACCATGGATTCCTAGTTAACTGGCAAAAGAGCCAATTGTTACCATCGACCCAAATAACCCACTTGGGGTTGACTCAGTTCAAGGAAAGGTCTTTCTTTCCTCAGAAAGATTGCTTAGCATGTGTCAAACACATCAGACAATCAAAATAGGTAACACTCTTACAATTGTCTAAATTACTAGGTAAAATGGTCTCATGCATTTCCATTGTTCCCTGGGCCCGTTTACACACCAGACCCCTACAGTGGTTCCTGCTCCCCTTCCAAAGGTCCAGCAGAAGCAATTCAAAGGCCACGGTCAAGGTACCTCCAAGGGTCCTCACATCTCTCCTCTGGTGGACCAGTCCCACCATCAACAAGGGCCATTGCTTCAAGGAGCCCCAATGCCTCACCCTCACCACAGACGCCAGCCTGTCCAGATGGGGCGCTCACATCCACTCGCTCACGACACAGGGCAAATGGTCGCAGGCAGAACGGGCATGCAGTATAAACTGGTTGGAACTCCACGCCATCCACCTGGCCCTGCGCAACTTCCTCCCTCAGGTATGCGGGCGGCATGTCCTTATACTCACAGACAATTTCACCACCAAGGCTCACGGCAACCGGCAAGGGGGTACCCAGTCCATACGGTTGATGAGAGAGGCCAAGCACCTCTACCGTTGGGCGGAGTGCAATCTCCTTTCCCTCAAAGCTGAACACATCTCAGGGGCTTCAAACACCCAAGCAGACTGGCTGAGCAGGGCCACAGTGAACCAGTCCGAGTGGTGCATCTACCCGTCTCTGTTCAAGGAGGCGACCATGATGTTCGGTCTCCTGACAGTGGACCTCTTCGCATCTCCCCTCAACACACAATTCCCAAGGTTTTTCTCAAGGTACCCCTCCCATGGGGTTGAGAATTACAACGCCCTCTGTTGCCCTTGGCCCACAGGGCTTCTATATGCATTCCCTCCATCAGCCCTAGTCCCCAGAGTCATCCAGAAGCTCATTTACGAGAAGGCAAAACTGATTCTTGTGGCCCCCTACTGGCCCAGATGCCCATGGTTGGTGGCCCCTCCCTGGAAAATCCCCCCGCACAGGATATCCCTTTCTCAGGGGCCCCTCCAACACCCGGATGCTCAGTGGCTCCAGTTAGCCGTTTGGAGGTTGAGCGGGAACGTCTAAGAAAGGAGAAGCTCTCTGACCAGGTTATTGATACCATTTTAGCCGCCAGGCGGCCCTCAACTGCTCAAATATACAATGCATCTTGGAATAGTTTCTGCAAGTGGTGCCATAAGTTCCAGGTCAACCCGCTTTCACCCTCCATCGCTCAAGTCTTGGAATACCTCCAAGAAGGTCTGAGGAAAGGACTTTCCCCTAACACCTTGAGGCATCAGGTCACAGCCCTCTCAACTGTCATCGCTTGTGACAACCTGGGTTCCTTCCACCCTCGCATTAAGGCATTCTTCAGAGGAGCCACTAACCTGTGCCCCCCAACCGTTCACCGATATCCTACCTGGGATCTCAATAAGGTCCTTGTGTCCCTTACTAAACACCCCTTTGAGCCTCTTAGGGAATCCACCCTCCAGGTTTTAATGTTCAAAGTTGTCTTCCTGGTGGCCATTACTTCCGCTCGCCGAATATCGGAGATCGCAGCCTTGTCGGTGAGGAAGGACCTTTGCATCTTCCACGCCAACCGGGTGGTTCTCTGGCCGGACCCCACTTTCTTGCCCAAGGTCAACTCAGCCTTCCACAGGACACAGGAGCTCACACTTCTGAACTTCTGCCCCAATCTCTCGCGGGAGAGGGAGAAGCTTTGGCACACCCTGGACGTGAGACGTGCCCTCCGCATTTACATTAAGCATACCCAGTCCTTTAGGAGGTCCGAATCCCTATTCCTTTCCTTTCAGCCCAAAACATTGGGCCATAAAGTGTCCCCTTCAACCATCGGCAGCTGGATCAGAGCTACTATTTCCAAAGCTTATTTGTCTCAGGCTCTGCCGGTCCCCAGCGGAATAACAGCACACTCCACCAGAAGTGCAGCTATCTCGGCAGCTTGGGCCACCCAAGCTCCAATCACTGATATTTGTCGAGCGGCCACCTGGGCCTCCCCGTCTTCCTTCATTAGGCATTATAAGATCAACATATTTGCCTTGGCGGAGGCTTCGTTTGGCAGATGAGTCCTTCAGCGAGTCCTCAAGGACCCACAGAGACTCCCAAACCAGACGGAGTCCCTCCCGTAGGATAGCCAAGCTTTGGTATGTCCCACTCTCTGGATGATCCAAGCGGCTCTAAGGAGAATGGGCGTTGGTCCTTCCCTGACACGCCATTTCTCTTCAAGCCGCGAGGATCGTCCAGCCCCACCCTTATTATTTCACCATCTGGTGGGTTCTTGTTTCGGCCAATGAACCCTTAAAGTCTAGTAAGATGAGAGTACAACCTTCTCTTCACTCTCGACTTTGCATAAACTGGGGAATGCCACGAGGGAGTTACGTGATGAAGGGCGGAGCGTTCCTCAGTAATTAAGCTCAGCCTTCAACGACGCAGACTGAAGCACCTCCCACTCTCTGGATGATCCTTGCAGCTTGAAGAGAAATGGCGTGTCACGTAAGGACCAACGCCCATTTTCTAAATAACAGCAGAGTGGGAGCCATCCAGAACTTGGAGAGAAAAGTCAATATTTTTATACGGTTTTATGGAGAGCAGGAGAGAACCTGAAATGAGCATATGCTACCCAAATATATCAAGCAGGAGATATATGAAAACAAGGTACCTAGACTCTAAATCTTGAAAGGTTTTAAATATGATAACCACTCTTTGACTTGCACTAGAAGCCAATACATAAGCTAATCAAACTCTTAAAGTAGAGCTGCTACATGGCATGCTCATCACTACTTAAATCATCATATTATTGATCACTTCAAGCTACAAAATGTATCCCACTGCAAATTCTCTTGAAAAGCATTAGAATTTATTGGAGTAATCCAATTGAGAGATGATGGCTTCACTGACTATGAGTAAAACCTACGGTTCTAGGAAGAGTCATAAGTGGCATATAGGAGCTATATAAAGGCCTTCTTGGCCCCAGCTGCTACTTGCTCACTAAGCAGGAGCTTTGACTGTAGAAGGACTCCCAATTTTGAGCCATTTTTGGGTAGTGGGATTGTCAACATTGTATAGAACTGAAGATTTTCTCTCTCCAGAGTCAAATGGTTTACAAAAGTGCTTAAGTTTATGAATGTAAATACAATTTAGCTACAATAGTATAGTCCTGGACCCGATTAGATTCCCTTTTCCAGTCTGATACTGGTTTTGCTCCTGTCTTTGCATCATAATCCCTCTGGTAAGATATAGTGTTGGCTGAGCAGGGGGCAGATGAAGAATGCTGGCTGTAGCCTAGTTTCGGGTCTCTAATGATTTAAGTCCATAAGCAGATAAATATGTGGTTTGGGCAAAACATTGAACTGGAATATAAAAGAGTCAAGCAGATGTCTATGGAGATTCTCAATCATCCAGGTTATGGTTGTCCCAAAGATGCCTTTTCCAAAAGGCAACTGGATTTTCTTTTCCTTTGCTTCTCATTCAAGAAAACTTTTCCTTTTTTCAAAGGAAAAAAAAAACCCAAGTCCAGTTGACTTTTGGAAAAAGCACTTTGGGGGCAACAGTCATACAGGTTTTTATAGTGGTGGGCAACTTACCAGAACTTATCCTATATGTATGTTCTTTCTTTATACTCAGCCTTTTGGCTTCTGTGTTTTTTTTAAAGACAAAAAAGTCTAATTGTCCAACTTGGTTCTGTTCCAAACATAAAAGGAAACGAATTATAGTAGTAACGGTGTAGAGCAGATGTTTTGGTTGGACGAGCCATTAACACTCTGACTCATAATAAATTATCAGTTCCAGTAAGTTCCCAGTTCTTAGTTACAGTAGGTAGTAGGATGCAAGAGAACAATGTGTTTATGCTTTCTGTTTTAAATGTGTTTGGGAATCAATACTTGCCAGGAATTCTTATTTATAAAAGACACTCTATTGTTCATTTGTTTAGCTAGTCAAAAATGTAAACGGTATTCTGAGGTCTTCAGCCATAGAAAGAATTAAAACTGTGCTCAATATAAATAATGCTAATAAATACAATCGATATTAGTGAATGTTAATGCATAAATTAAAGAGTTCTTTTTAAAAAAAAAATATTATTTATTGTAAAAAATGCGTAGCTCACTTTTCTTCCCTGAATGCTTTGGAGACAGTTTACATGATTTTAAAGCCAAAAATTTATATTATTATGATTTACATTATGATCTATGTTCCAAAAATAGAACCAAAGAAAGGCTAACAAAATGCAAGTCCAATTATAATTTAAATGTTAACATTTATGGAATATAAACTAGTGAAAAATAAATAATAGCATCCATCAGATTAAAAACTGGATCAGTGAAGCCAAATAATAGCAAAAGCTGCTTTCAGTAAACTTTACGTGTGCTAGCAGAAGAATAATAGAGAAATACCTAACTTTCTCTTTGTAAGTGTTTTTTTGTAAAACTTGAAGGTAGCAACTTGGAGATTTTTGGTTCATAGTAAATAACAGGACTGCCCTCAAATCTTAAAACAAGGAAAGATTCATATGAAGTAATACCCAAATTTATTACAATTTGAACTCAAAAAGAATTGAAACTCACGTATATATTAATTAGATATAGCAACAATGTTTTTGATCTGCTAAAGTTTCAAAATATTTTTAAAAGGTAGTCTCAGGTCCAGTGCATTACATTGATATCTCATTTATGTACACAAGGTTTGTGTCCACCTGATCTGGACTGATCCATGGATATACTGTAGGATTCACCTCTTGAGTCTGGAAATGAGAATAATCCTAATTGTAATCTTTAAGACAAATATCCTAAATGGTCGTTCAATAGACAGGATCATCTTTTTGTTTTCTCTATGCATTAAGTTTGGCATCCACCTAGTCATGTGATCACATTTTGCACTCTTGGCAACTTGTTTGTATTTATGACCAGTTGCCAAGTGCCCTGCAATCATATGACCGCCATTTGCAATCTTCTCTGCTAGCTTCCCCCCAAAGTTAGTGGGGAAGCTAGTAGGGAAGGTTGCAAGTAGAGGGGATGTTAGATTTGAGATCCATTTCCCCAGTATGACATTTGCCCTCCCCTCTGGATAGGGAGGAAAAGTACTCCTGCACACTAGAGGAATGGACCTCAAATTTAGTAAACATAGCCTTTCTCATGATTCTTCTCCCCAGCAGGGTGAGGAGAGGGGCTAGGCCCTGCCCCTGCCCCACAATGCATGGACCTTCTCCCAGTGCTCGGTTTAATGACCCACAAAGTTGCCTAACAACTGAAACTGGGAGGGCTAGAATTGTGGTTCCTGATGAAGTGGCCACATAGTGTCTTGCTTAAAGTTTGCTTCATTCAATATCTAAAAATTTGGGCCCAACTGTGGTCATAAGTGGAAGACTACTTGTATAGCTCAGTGATAGAATAGCTGCATTTCTTGAAGATTGTTCCATTTCTTTGTATCTTTAGCTAGGAGGGGAAATATTCAATTTTAAACTAAGGAACATTATTACTCATAAGCATGCATAGTATTAAACTAAATAAGCCAATGATGTGAGCATAGGGCAGTTTCCCTGGTTTCCACCATGAATACTCTAATTTTCTTTTAAAACCATATAAGCATAGAGGTTATTTGACATTATTATACATATCCTAAAATTATCTATTATGTAAAGTCATTTCTAATTAGTAAGTTCCCCTGTCTCATTTAACATTCTAAAGATATTAACAATTTGTTTACAAAGAAAACATACAAGCCCTGGTGGCACAGTGTTAGAGTGCAGTACTGCAGGCTACTTCTGCTAACTGACTGCAGTTCGGCAGTTCAAATCTCAGCAGGCTCAGTTGACTCAGCCTTCCATCCTCTGACATGGGTAAAATGAGGACCCAAATTGTTGGGGACAATATGCTGACCATGTAAACTGCTTAGAGAGAGCTGTAAAGCACTGTAAAGCAGTATATAAGTGCTATTTGAAATTTGTCCCAATTCTGTTCCCAAAAATGTTACTAGCAAATTTAATGTGGATGAAATAGAAACAATTATTATCTTTTTGTGCCTTTTCTTCCCTGGATGCTGTATTTTAAATAGTTAACACTAGGTGTAGGTTGGAAACTTTTCTTTGTGCATCTATGATTAACACGGCAATTGGTTGTAGTGCAATGCTCAACTTTTTCTTGATGACAAGAAAAAAAAGGTCAGGATGATTGCCCCTTTCTTAGAATGCCCTGCCTTTCTCTAAGTGGCCTATGCCCCTCCTGGAGAACCACATTTTGAAAACCACTGATTTAATTAGCTTAGCTACAGATTTCATTTTTCATGAAAATTACTGTGTATAGTGGTATAAACATTTAATTTTGTTTTGAAACATAGGAGCTTTTAATCATAATCCACAAGTTAATTATAATTCTAAAGGATCTTCTGACGATACACGCCAAAAGTGTACAAGCAGAAGTTTATTTTCTCTGAAGCAGAAGAAAAGTGGCTATGGAGAAATACAAATTCATAATATTGGTGTATTGGAAGATGCCTGAGCTGGAACCAATCTTCTGGCAGCATCCTAAGCAATACAAAACTTTAAAAGAGAAAATGATTAAAATATAAAATGCTTGCAAGATAAAAACGATGTATAACATACAAAAAATGCAAAGAGAGAAGAGAACGATGGATCAGTTGATTTCATTTATATCTTGAATTTATGGTCAGTTCATGCCTAATATTAAATCATAATACAGTTTGTTTAATTTTAAATTAATACTAAGACATGCATTAGGTCTTAGATTTCATGCAAACCAGTCTTCTGTGGCTTATTTAGAAATTATTATTTAAAAACAATCATTGGCAACCTCAGTTAACTTTGTCTTATGCTATTTGGATTCTAGGAGGTTCCAGACCAGATTTTGAAAAGCAAATGAAATATAGAACAAACCTTTGAAGTAGTGCACAAATGTTCATAAATCAGACTTTTGCCATTGTTTCCAAACTTTTCAGTTCATGTTGTCCTTAATGTGACAAAGATATGGCATCACTAATGTTCATTGCAAAACCCAGCTTTCCAAATGAACATCACAAAAATGTAAAATATCCTGTCGTGGTCTTGTGAGATTGCTGCAGTACTCCAAGGTATTGTAATACAGAGGCTGGATAATGTGGTTATATTCCATGTATGGTATCACAGACATAATCTGGATTTTTTAAAAAGTTTGCTATCATTAATATTGCTACATCTCTCTATTTAAGTTTTGCAACACTAGTGAATGCAGCTTTCAGAGGACTTATATTAAAAAAACCCATAGCCATTAGTCATTTTGGTAGATAAGATTTAAATGACTGCTGGCATAATAAAAAGGGAAATACACAACATTATTATACAAGCCTGAAATACAAAACGAGTAGTCATAGCTGTGGATCAGGAGGTGGAGGGTGAAATCCAAATACATAATGGTATATATTATGTAACAGGAGGCTAATAATTGTGTTTTTGGGGTTGAAACTTTTTATTTAATGTGGTACATATGATACTACAGTACTACAGATTATGAGTTATCAACAGGTTCATCTTTGGACTGACTTTGAAATTCACAGCTGAAATATCTGGAGTAATTTTGAATACCTTTTCCCTTATTCCATTTTTTCTGGTAATTTTTTGTCTGATAAAATAAGTAAATATCAACCTTACTTTGGTTTTTTAAAGCTGTGAGCACATTGGCTCACATTAAAAATGAAATTTTATTGCCTGCTCTCAAAAGAAAACATGTATGTACTCATACACATACATTGTACACATGCTACACACACACACGTGTGTATGTATATAAATATTCATCACTGTCCATTTTGAATACATAGCAGAAAGAGGAAACTTGAGAGTTCACAAGGTTGATGCTGTGTGGAACAAAACTGTGAATGGGTTTTGTTTGAAGAAGTTGAAACTTTCATACTTATGTATGATACTGGGATTGGTCCTAATAATAAACCAAATTATGGATTTTGAAAATTACTCAAATGTGTGTGTGTGTGTATGTATAAATAAGCAAAAATAAATGCTTTTTTCCCATTCATCTATTTAAATGAAAGAAAAAATATATGGTGGCTGGCAGGCTGACTGACTGATTATATGTCATCAAGTCAATGCTAACTCTTACTAGCTAGCTAGATTTTCTCCATGACAATCATTTCCTAACTTATCTTTCGGGTTACTATTCAATCTGTCAATCAATTATTAAATTATACTAATAAACTATACCATATAATATAACACAATAATCCATATAATATTATATAGTATGGTATAGTAGTATAATATAATAATATTTATTTATTGTGTGTTATCAAAATAGTGTTGATTCTAAGCAACCACATAGATTTTCTCCGTGGCAATCTGCTGGTCCTTCAGATCTTTCAGTAGCACACCCACTGCTGCGATAACTCAGTCCCTCTACTTTGCTGCCTAGTTGTCTTCTTGTTCTCTTTCCTTCTACCTTTCCCAGTACAGTACTGTATTAGAACCTCCTCCATAGAGCTAGCTCTCTACATAACATGTCTCAGCTGGGGCAATTTGAGCTTGGTTATTTGTATCTCAAGTGAGAACTCTGGCTTGATTTGTTTGATGATCCATTCCTTTGTTTTCTTGCTATCCATGCTCTGGATTCCTCTCCAACACCACAATTCACAAGCATCAATATCAGTACCGGTATTATCCTGCTTTTTCAAAGTCCAGATTCTACTTCCATAGCGTATCACTGGGAATACCATTGCTTGCATTGTTCTGATCTTTATAGGTATAGATATATCACAGAATCTGAATATACTTTCTGAGATTGTCATGGTTAATCTGTCAATGTAGTTTAGCAATATAATAATATAATACGGCTTAATCTATTTTATAATTCTTATCATGTAATATTTTGTTCTTAAATTAAAGGAATGGATCAGAGGGATTACATTTAAGCATGGGAAAGTGTGTAATCCAAATCCAAATCAAATAATTGATTCATCAAAGCAACAACTAAAATCTTAGAAAACTTTCCCACTCCCCCTTGCTAGAAATAGCAGAGAAAGGCGCCAAGTTAGTATGTCAACTTACTTTGCAAGGTTTAATAGTTGGATGATGACTAGCAAAATGTACTGCAAATCAATCTTCAGCCACAGAAACTTATTGGATATATTGGAATGCTCATCCTTAGATCAGTCTACCTCATAAGAATATTGGTGTATGGAAACATTTGAGAAGGAAATGCTATTTATTCAGCCATGAAATACAGGAAGAAATATAGAATATAAAACCATATAAATAGGAAGAAAAAAGTACTGCAGGATATGTTCAGTGCCTGGAATTAAAATAATAAAAGCAGAAAACAAACAAACAAATCTAAGCTATATGATTTTTCCAAAAGAATATTTTCTAGGATGTTAATTACATTGGAAAGACATGTGATTCTATAATTGAACATAACTCTGTTTTAGTCTATCATTTTTACAGTACATAATGGTGCTCAAAATTGAAAAACTGTGCCAGATTTTCAGTGATCACTTAGACTAGTATTGGGCAACAATTACTTCCTCCATCATATTGTCACAAACTATCATGGTAAAATGATATAGAAATACAGTTCATGCAGCACTGTAAAATCATTTCTTATTGTCCAGTTAAGCTAAGTGTTTTTTTAACAGCTGATTTGACTTTGGAAAACAGTATTTTCTACATAAGAATATCGTGACATGCCTGCTAGCAGTAATTTGACATCTGCCAAATTCATGGCAATGACATTTAATTTATGTCTACTGTATGCACCTAAAATATATGGTATATTATACTAGCAGTATATTTCTATTAACATTCCTGGTGTCAAGCATTATTTCTAGCCAGTTTTAAAAGGACCAAAGTAACAGATTGTCAACCTTTTCAGCTAGGCCTTATATCTTTCACATGGTCAATCTTATCATTGCTATTACAATTATTTTATTTTTTCTTTCTGTGTATGTTTTTAGGATGCAAATGAAGACCCTGGAGAAGATGTTGCTCTTCTTTCAGTCAGTTTTGAAGATACAGAAGCTACTCAGGTTTTTCCCAAATTGTACCTCTCTCCTCGAATTGAACAGTGAGTGCTGTATCTCATATATAGTAATCTTAGTTTCATAATATTTTATTATATTTCTCATTTTTTATATAAAACCTTTGGATAGTATAAAACCTCTCTGACTTTTAATGGAAAAAGTCAATATGATGATTTTGGTAAGTGACAGTGCTAGTCAAGCCATGCAGTTTCCTTTGCCAGTTCCATTTTAAAGTCTTTTAAAACTGAACCCGCAGCTGTAATCAGCCTGTATTTTCCATAAATGGTATTCATTGAATGTTCCTTTTTGTCCCATGGACTCAAAGAGATTGAGCTCCGTGTTGGGCTTCAAGTGTTCATAGATTAATCTGGTTCCTTCCTAATGGAAAAATACATGTGATACTGATCTATTCTTTTTGTCAGGATAGTCATTGGTCATAATCGAAACAGCCATCCTAATAACTAAATAATATGTAAATGAAATAACAGTGAGCTACTACTGATATATTGTAAGTAGGCCACTCCTCAATATCTATGAATTACAGAAATGACATACATGGTACATCTTATTCCCCCATCCAGACAATGTCTGCATTAGACTTTGGAATTGCTTTCTATATGCAGTAGAAATATGTGTTCTGTTGTTGAAACAAGACTTTCCCTTATGGCTAGTAAGGTATCTTGCTTGGAAATGAAAGAAAATTTGCACAAGTCTTTGGTTATTGACTAATATTTTATGAACGCAACCACTTTTTCTTATTGATATTCTTGGCTGGAGCCCAGTATGAGGATTGGGATTTGTCTCCATTCATGCAGAGTGGTAATAGTAAGCACAATAAACATACTTTATATCAAGGTGAGATAGGCGGCAAATAAATAAATTAAATAAATAAATTAGTCCTGATGAAAATATGCCAAATACTTGGTTATTTCTTCATTTTTTTGTTTTCTGTATTTTTGCCATTACATCAAGTGCTTGCATGGCCAGGTGACAATATCTGCATGTAATACCAATGAACGTGCTGGGGTGGAATAGCTTCAGATATGCTTTAGTGAGTGCAGTGCTGCAAGAATATTATATTCTTTTTACTGGCAGGGTTGTTTGATGCCCTCTGAGGAAGAATGGTTAACTAAGATATAGGTTAGGCCAGAGGAGTCAAATTCTATTTCATTGAGGGCCGCATCAGGGTTGGGTTTGATCTCAGGGTGCCAGGTGGCATGGCCGGAACAGGGTAGGCATGGCCCCATTTTTGACCAGGATGGCCTCCTGCAACCCTCTGCTACTTTTATCGAGTGATGTTTACTGGGTGGACCAGAATTCCCAGTATTCATTCTGAATTTAAAGTTTCACTATGAATTTTAAGTCTGCTAAAACAATATAATACATTTAGTTATTTATAAGTAACAAATGTTTTGTTGGAAAATTATGTCCTCCCTGACATCTCTAAATCCCTAATTTATCATCTGTGTTTTTCTTTTTCTTCTTTATTTTCTTTTTAAGTTGCTTACTGCATCTTCCTGAATGTTTAATGGAAATAAATAATAACTTGCTAATGTAAATGTTCAATAGCATTCTCTTTTAAATTGTTTTATTGGAATAAATGTATGCTTTTTCAGATTTTGTAGTATGAGAACATTTGCTGAATTGAACAAGTCAAGAAACTGCAATTTAGCGAGACTTCCGGTTTGCCAGGCTTCGGCAGCGGCAGGGATTCGCAATTCTGCACGATCCCTGTTGCGCTAGCCGTCTTAGTGCCTCCGACCCGGACGGGTTTGGAAGCTAAGGCTGCCCTGTAGAGGAAGCCAAAGATAGGGGGGAGCCGGAGAGGGGTTTGGGGGTGTTGCAGACCCCCTCCCCAACCGGCAAAACCCCGTTCTCTCAAGGCAGTGGAGCGGCGGTCTGTCATGGCTGCCACAAAGAAGCTGGCAACTGGGTAAGAATGCGCAGGAGGAAGAGGGAGAAAGTTTTGAAGAGAAAGTTTTTTTGGCTGACCCAGGACTTTAAGATACATCTAACATCCTGAAAACCATGACTTTTTGAACGATACTTTGTTTCCAGAGGAGATTTTCTAGTAGCGAATTTGAGGTGCTGAAAGGGCAAGTTTACTCTCCTTCCCTACGGAATCAACAAATGGACATTGAGAAACCTGTCTTTTTATAGAAGGTAAAAATTTGGCTCCTTGTTATAAGTGGGAAGGGAGAGGAAAAAATAAATAAATTAAGATCTTGCTGGAGGAGATGCCTTGAAGATTTTGAGACTAGAAATTAATTGCAACAAGGCTTTAAAATACAGATTGGGCTTTTTTTTTCTTTTTATTGATATTACCCCAGGAAGAGAAAGTGAGAACTTTGTGCTCTGTTTGGACTGATTGATGACTCTGGGACTTTGGGGAACTGTTATAACTTTTGAAACATCTTGGTTGTTTTTAAAAAAAAAGAAGAAGGGGAAAAAAAAGAAAAGGTTTATAATGGCTTTACCTGTTGATGAACTTAGAAAGGAATATGGAAAAATAAAGAAAGAAGGCAAGGACGCTGTGAAAGAAGCCTTTCATTTCTTAGAAATGGCACTTGCTATTTGTCAGCAAACACAACAACAGATGGAAGAAGCAGAAGAAGAAAAAGAAGAAGATGCCATCTTTAATGAATCCAAAAGTTTAATTAAGAAAGAAAGGAGAAAGAGAGGAAGGAAAATGAAGGACTTAAGACTTAAAAAAACACCCAAAAAAGAGAAAAATAAGATGCAAAATCAACACAATGTTAGAAAGCAAAAGAAAAAAGGAATACAACAGAGAGGGGAAGCTAAAAAGGCGGAGGTTAGGAGGGGGGGTAAAAAGGCCAGGTGGGATAAGAAAGGAAGGGAAAAGCGGGGGGAAAGCCACAAAGGTATGAAACAAGATGGGAACAAAGGAATTTCTTTCAGGGATAAAGGGTAATGTATAATTTTTTTAAAAAGAAGATTCTGCAAGGTACATAGGATGGTATTGTAGTATTTGTATTAGAAATAGAAAATTAGAATGTTATAAGCATTAATAAAAGATTAAAATATTGAAATGTTTAGTAATGATAGACTTTAAAATTTAACAAAATAGTAAAGGGAATGTCTAAAATATTGAGTTTAATTAAAGAGTTTAATTATTGTATTGATGTTATAATAAACTTACTATTGTAGCATTTGTTTTTGAAATAGGTAATTGGAATGTTACAAGATTTAACATTTAGATTTATTATCTAATTATGTATTTAATCATTTTGGATTTATTTTTTTTCTTCTTTTTAAAAGTTAGTAAGTAGAATGTACTAAGCCGAATCAGATTGGGTACTAGGCGTTATTTTAAATGTTAATTTAGGGGGACGATAGAAAGGCATCATATTTTGATTAGTGATTCCAGGAGAAATCCTTTTTTTTACTATAGGGAATGAGATAAATGGATAATTTGGAAAGAATGGACAAAAGATACAAGTATAATGATTTAAATTAAAATGAAATAAATAAAATAGAATTAAGAAGAGTGAAAAGCGGGGAGAAGCTATATAGAAGCTATAGAATGGTAAATAAGATAGGTAATGGTATATAAGATGAGCATGAATTTAATTGAAGTCCATATAAAGAGAGGTAATCTGAGGCCAAGCTACTTTCTAAAAGGAAGTTTTATGTTTTTGTGTTTTGTGTGTTTATGTTTGTTTGAGAATTAATAAAACCTTGGAGGAATGTTGGATGAGAATAACGATAAACAAGTCAGAGAGAAATGAAGATGATGACTATAAAATGGATAAATATAGAAAAAATAATAATAATGAAATTGAATAAGAGTAAAGAGAAATAATGAGAAATTTGTTAAAAAATATATGTCCATATGGAAGTGGGGTAAAATAGAATTATGTTGTATAAAATAATGTTTTGTTTGACTTGTAAAAATTTATAATGGAAAGAGGTTTTATGTACTCAATGGTTAATGATGGTTTGTTTGTCTTTAAAATTAATAAAATTTGTTTCAAAAAAAAAAAAGAAACTGCAATTTAGCACATCTATTAATCTTTGTTATAAGACTCCAAGAGTTCTTATTTTGTGCTAATAGGACATTTGTCCAAGTATGTCACAGCATTTATTTTAGTTATGGTACAATTAAAATACAGTTAATAAATTTTGTCTGCTCTTAAAATGGTAGTGCTAGGAGGAAAAATAATTTGACTTCTTTTTTCCATTTTTGGAACTCATCTTTGTTCTCTTTCCAATCTCTCCTTTTCTGCCTCATTCTTGAACTCTCTGCTTTAGAATTCTAGGCTTACATGTACTTTATCTTAGAGATAAACATTAATGGGAAGATTTCCCCAAAAAGAGTTACAAGTTGTGAACTTGAAAAAAACACTTGCAGGTCTCTGAACTTTCTTGTACTGTATCCTTAAATGGGTAAGATATTAAAGTGGGGATTTGCTTGCTCAATTATCTCGTCCAAAAATGCAGAATAATGGAAAACGATAGAACTTGCCTCGGGAATTTGATGATAAACAAATCTAAGTAACTTTCTTTAAATTAAATATTTAATGTGTACATAATAGGCTTCACCCTCTCCTCACCCATAAGAAATTACACTGGGTGATTTGGGCTTAAATCCATCCTTAGCCATGGAAGCTCATTGGTGGCTTCAAATGATCTCGGTTCAGCCTGTCTCACAGGGCAATTATGGGGATAAAAGGAGGGAAGATATCTGTTAATTCTACCCTGAGCTTCTAGAAAAAAAGACAGAATGTAAATCTAATGCACAAGAATTAACAAGATTTAAACTCAGAGGACAATACTTATTGTATCCCTCACTTTTTGGACAAATCTTTTCTTGTTTTTCAGAACATAGCATGCAGAATATAAGATATTGATTAGTGACATAATTTTATTTATTTATTAAATTCAGATAGCCTCTTATCTTACATGTGTGATTCTGGGAGTATACAAAGGTAAAAAAAACAAAACAGAAAAATAATTAAAAACCATTAAGAAAAACATCTGCAGGACAGCACACTCAATTTTTCTAGAAATATAGTCACTTTGCAGGCTCCGTACACCATAGTTCTAAAGCCATATTATTTAGGATAGATATCTATTTCCTATTATCTGAGGTAATTCTATTTGTAGTCTCCAAGGTTGTTGAAGGGTAATTGGAGAATTACCAGTCTAAATAAAGGTGCAAATTGACAAATATCTTTGTCAGGTTTAAATCTTCAAAACAGGTACATTATTTGTTAAATTATTAATTTTGTCCTTTGATAACTTCTTACAATATTCAGCTTTATGATAAATTTATCTTTGTAAAAGAAAAAAACTTTCACAGTTGAATTGATCTCTGTCTGAAATTATCATTTGTGATCATTTCATATTCCAGCAGAAACATCTACTTTTTTGTAATTTTGAAAGAACCATAAAAGTCCTCCAGAAACCTAGAGGATTTATTTAAGTGACCACAGAGCATGGCATGTTTATTAAAAGCTATGGCTTTCAGAGAGGTTTGTGGAACTCAATTATTAACTATTTATTATAGCCATATCTACAAGAAAGAATTGCACTTAATCTGTGCTGGTAAAAAAAAAAGTGCACTACCTAATGGTGGAGGAGAAAATGTAGTTGTTCACAGTAATGTGAATACCTCATTTTCATAATAATGGAAAACTGATAACATTATTTTAAAACATCAACTTTTTTCATTTAGCAAAAGCTTATAAATATATTTGGAATAGTTTCCCTTGCCCATATTCAGTGTTTGCAGATGTATAAGATTGATTGAAATCTACATATGTACCAATAATGTTGACAGTGGAAAAGAGAATAAGGACTGCATTCATATCTGAGTATAAAATTTTGTTAGGTTAGTTTTTAGAAGATGACTAGTGTTTGACAACTACTGATTTTTTTAAAAAAAGGTTGAAAAGAAATGCTATCGAGATTACTTGCAATGTTGCAATTTTTTTGTTCCATCTATTTTACAAGAGAATCAGTTACACATATTTTAAAATTCACTATTACTATTGCTATATTAGTGATATAACCACAACGGTACTATGCAGCATGGATTGAACAGCAAGTCATTCAATAGTAGTGCTGGGAATTGTTAAGCATATAATATTACAGTTACTATCAATAGCAATTGTATATTTGAATGCAGATTTAAAAACTTGTTCTTTGATTTATTCTACTTAAGTGTTTTTAGATTCAGACTACAAATTGAGTACACGATTGGGAGCAAATTAAGTTCTTGACTGAGAAAGGAATTAAGTTACAAAAATATAAATCCATAGGGAACTCTTTTCAGTAAGCTATTTTTTTTTTCCAGGATACTGTATCAGCTTTTAGTATTCTCCAGTAAGTGAAGATATTGTTGAGATTTATTTGGTAGATACATAAAGAAATAGAAGGAACTATAAAGGAAGCAGAAGAGAAGATAAATGTGAAAGAAATATTTAGATAATATTACCTCAAAATTTATCACAATTATGATTCAAATATTTTTGTGCAAGCATTAATTAGAAATGAGGACTTACAGCTATATAAATAATAAATACCGTGTTCTATCTTTGCTAATGTCTTTTCTAATAAGTTGTCATAATCATATTTGATGATACAAGAAGATTTTAGAAAAGGCAATGATGGGGATTTCAGCACTGGACAGCAAGTCTTCTAAAATGTGACAGGCCTGTTGCCTTTATACCTATGTTATTAGTCTCACACAGTGTAGAAAAATATGTAGGGCACTAAATTGTCTTGATATATTGTATTGGACATTTTGATTCAGTAATTGGGAAAACTGCCTTTTGACTGCTTTATGTAGCATTTTATGAATGTATTGTTGAAAATACACCTATCCACCTATTACACTATTCGTTCTGAAATAAGCAATGTTATGAAGAGTATAGATTGAAAAAAACTACTTAAATGAACCAAACAAATGATTTTTTTTGTCTATGCCATATAAGTTCAAGTATGTAATTGCTGGAATATTGCATTTTAATCCTTTTTTTCATGCTAAATGGAGCCTATAAGATAATCAAGATATTATAGATTACTCTAAAAATCTGTTGTATGGAAGGTTTCAGTGAAATTAAATCAATCCTGAATGATAATGAGTTTTTATTGTTTATTATTTACAGTGTTACAACAGAAATCACATTTGGTTGTGGCCACTCATTGGCAGTATTCAGAGCTACATTTACTGACTCCTTAATGCAGCATTAGTAATCCTCACTTAGCACTGAATAAGAAGACTTACAATTGTTCAAAGTTGCAGCCACCACAGCTTTCCCACAGATATGTGATCACGATTTAGGCTCTTGTCAGCTGACACACAATTACAACACTTACAGTGTTCTGTGGTCACATGATCCCCATTTGCTACCTTTACTGCCAGTTTCCAACAATTTCAGTCTGGGAACTCTAAAAAGAGGGTAAATAGTTAAAAAGTATATCTTTGCTGCACATCATCTTTAATAAAATTATATTTTCTTCTTTTGTTTTAAAAACAAAACAATAGCAAAAACAAAAGCCCGTGGTTATTCTGTTTCTATGTTTAGATAAGGAAATATCTCTCAAAGGATGACCAGGCAGATCACAGATTGTCTAGTTATATGACAGTGTCAAGATCTGCCAGGGTAATACTTGATATCTGGGCAGAATTGCAAGAAATAATTGAACACGGAACCAATCAGTAGTTCAAGCTAAATTGGACTATATCAATTAAAACAAAAAGCTTTGATTCCTAAATTTCATCTGATGTCTCTAGTTCCTAAATTTGTCTAGGGGTTGTGATTCATCCTCTCCAACAGATTCATTCACATATGCATTTGCAGTCATTAAAATAGGATATAACACCTCTTTACACACAAATATCTGACATATGGCAATATGCAAGCAAAGAATACATTTTAATATGTTTATTTAATAGTTTTACAGAAACTGTAGTAAATAGATTGATAAGAAACAGGAATAATTAGGTTTAGGAGTTAAAGTTGCATATGTAGGAGCTAGATGACTAATCCATCAAATGATTTATTCCCTAGGCTGGGAAGTAGATGTAGAATCTAAAGTACAGTGAAAATGCAGATGCATATATTAGAGAACTAGATAAGTCCCTCTGTCAAGCAGGTAAATAATAATAATCCTTTATATTATTCAAATTCCTGGTTGTTTAAAAAAAAAGTTCCTGTCTATTCCTGGTTCTAATTTAGATCTTTTAGATCCTTAGTACTTGAGATTGGATCTTTTTAGGATAACCTAGCAACTTTGGTTCAGTATTGTAAGAGCAAATATTGCATCTTCTTAACTCATGACACCTAGTATAAAGCAAAAAATTATAGAAGTCTCTGCCACTCATAGCAGTAAATCACTGCCCCATTAACATACAGACATTTTCTAGTCTTATGTCTTCTTATTTCCAGACATAGTTTCTCTCCAATATTTGTGTTACAGGCCATACATGAAGCTGCAAATATGTGAACAAAATAATAGCAAATTCAAACACAGTGCATTTTTCTCTCAAGTAAAGCAGCTATTTATGCAATAAAATGAACATTTAGCTTTGAATATAATACATTATTAACATTTCAGAATACAGTGTTAATATAAATACAATATTTCAAGTACCTACTGTCCCAAGTGTGCAGCCAATTTCAATTACAACAAGCATGGTAGCAAGAATTCTGAAATTCTATCATAATCAAACAAAACAAAGCAGTAAAAAGTTAGGCTTCTTTCATTTCATCTCATAATTCAGTTAGTAATGGATGAGAGAGTAGACCTAGCCCTGCTATGCAACTTAGGGCCATCTTCAGTTCTTGACTCGTGCTCAAAGAGCAGCTGGCAGCCATGGCAAGGAAGGCCTTTGTACAAATTTCTGTTGTATGCAAGTTGCACCTTTTTCTGAATCAGGATTCCCATATTATAATTCCTACTCCTTGGTCATATCTGTTTTTAACTATTGCAATGTGTTCTATATGGGACTGCCATTTAGAAACTATAGCTGGTCCAAGATGTAGGTGTGTGGGTAGTTATAACCATGTTACACCAATACTTTGCAAACCTCCACCTTTCTCTTACCACGTATAATGTCCTTATTGGAACAGTGCCAAGTTATTTGTGGGGTTATCTATCTCCAATAATTTCTACCCATCCCACAGGATCCAACGGTATAGGTTACTTTTGATCCCTTCTCTCAAACACTGTCATCTGGGGTGGGGAACCCAGGAAGTATCCTCTATTGTAGACTCTGACTGGAGTAGAATGGAATGGAATGTTCCCCCAAGGTTTTAATGTTGGTTTCTGTAAGGCCTTGAAAACCTGGCTTTTTCCCCAAACATTTGACTATGGCAGGGATGTTAAACTCACATTGTCACATCATCATGTGATGTATTGTTACTTTTTTCCCCTTTGCTAAACCCGGCGGGGGCGGGGTCAGCATGTGACACATCCAGCCCACGGGTTGGGAGTTTGACATCCTGGACTGTTTTGTGATGGTTTACGAGAGTTATTCTGGTTGGCCTCACATGTATTATGGTCCTTGCTGATTTCTTTGTTTTGGTTACTATTTGCTTATTTTATCCAGTTACTAGCCATCCAAAATCAGCCTGTGAATTGGGCAATTATATAAATTGATTAAATAAATAAAAATAAAGAAGGTAAAAAGTTCAGGCATATTTTGAACAAGCATCTAAAAGCATGTTTAAGTTTTAGTCATGGGTTAAATCTCATAGTAGTTAAGTAAATCACACAATTTTTGTCTGTGATTACATTTTTGGGTTCTGTTTTTCCTTCCTCTTCTGTCTACTTTTACATTTTGAATTGTCTTTCTCAGATAAATATGGCAGTTACAGTTCTTAGTTTATGTTGGAAAATCTTCTATTTTGTGTCAAGTAGAAAAATTATCCTGTGGTTGTTGTTTTTCTCATAGTAGTTGAAAGGAAAAAAGTACTTCTAGACTTCTAGTGGAATATTTTTCTGTATCTTTTAGTTACAAAGGGGCCAGACAATCTGATGAAATTGAAATATGGTTTCTTGTCTGATAGTCTGTCCAGGAGTCTGCAGCTTCCTTGGCTTTTCATATTTTTAAAGAGAAGAAATCATGAAAGAATAGTTCCTACTGAGCTTTTCAGTAGTGAGGCTCTTTTCAATACAATGAAGTCCTTGAGAAATGGCTAGGAATTTCTCCATTTTATGGAGAAATTTATATAAATCACTTGTGCATTTGCCTTTGCATGCATTTGGCAAACAATTCCAAAAGACAAATGATACCAGTAACACTTTAATGCCACTAATGTATAATGAGTGGTCACTTCTAGAGACTATAACATCTAAAAAAATAGCATAATGCTTAAGGTCCATATTGAACCATGAAAGATCACTGGATGACTTTGAGTCAGTCATTAATTTTCTCAGTCTACTTTATGGTACAGGGATGTCATTGTAGGAGAGAGTGCTCTGTATGCCAACTTTGGCTCTTGCTGGAAAGGAAGGATATTCCACAAATAACTACAAGTCTAGAAAGGAAGTAAATAGTATAGTGTGAGTGGAGATTCTGTGGAGATTCTCAGTCTTCCAGGTCTTGGTTGTCACAAAGAAGCTTCTTGGATGAGAAGCAAAACATCTTCAAAGAAAATCAGAAAGTCCAGTTGCCTCTTGAAAAAGCACCTTTGTAGTATATGTAAGGATTTGAGAATCTTCCATCCTATAGGACTGCAATTCCCATGCATCTAAATAAGACTGATATGAGTTGCTTGGGACTAATAAAATCTTAACATCTGAAGGACAGCTGTATATATTGCTTACTAGGATGCCTAATGTGATACTAAGAAACTAAAAGTATTTAGGAATTGAGTAAGAATACTAGCCAATAGTGCAAAAATGTATCTATAACTATAGATACTTTTTATTTATTAGGAACAGTATACAAAAGTGATTGCATATTTAACCATCATGCTAGAGAATTTGCTTTTGGAGTAAACAACATTACAAGTAAGAGTATGAAATGCACCAAACAAATTAAATACATGATATAAGATGAAGAGTACAAAATGTACAGTGGCTAGATTTAATTTTTACCGATACAATTCATTGTACCTCTTCATACTGTTTTGTCTTTACAAACCAACCTTGCTTCCATCAAATCCTTCAATACACCCCTTTAATTATTGCCTTTTACTCTTTTAAGCATCTCATCAGCCACATCTATCCACAATTTTTGTAGTTTTCTCCATTCACCCATTTGCTTTTCCTTCATATGTAAATTTTGCTTTTCAGTCCTCGTTCATTTTCTGGACCATCTCAATTATATTGGTTGGCTCACTTTCATTTCATTAATTCATTTATTATCCTATTTCATCTTGTTTTGCTCTACATGCTTCTCAAGTACTCCATTCTCATTGCATTCAACTTAGTTTTGTGTTTTTCCTGATAGATGTCACTTCCTTATATTAAGGGGCAAAAACAGACAAATTTCTCAACCAGCATACATAATCTGTCAACCAGCATACATAATCTGTTTATGAAAGTACACATGTCCCCAACTAACACACATATATTCCTTATACATTTATCCATAAATTCATTAAACAATCTAGGGAACATCAAGCAGCTTTCTCTTATTTCTTACACAATATCAAACTATTTACTAAACATTTCATTTATTGTCATTCATGGTTTATTTCCGCCATATACTGTTGTTATCTCATTCAGTAATCAACCTTTAATTCCTTATCAATTAAAAACATTCCCTTTTTTGTCATTTGCATTCTCTATATCAATAATACATATTTTTGTCATTCATTCATTTCTTAATGACCTACTAAATAACAACAATCTGAACTGGATCCTTCCTGCAAAATAAAAGCTGCAATGCATTTCCTAAATTTTGTTCGCTGTCATCACAAAAATCCTTTTAATCAGAATTCTGCTAAATACTGTCATAGCAAACTTAACAAGCTAATTCCCCCCCCCCTTTTTTTTACTTATTTATACTCTTTTCTCCTTTGTATGGAGGAACAATAATGGTATTCTTCAAACTGACAGATACAGATATTGTTTTCATGTATGTATTAAATAAGTTGCATAATAATTCTATAAGCAAACCACATACATGGGTTTATTTTACTTCAATTATACTAGGAATTCTTGGCTTTTTTGGTCATGGACTCTTTTGAGAGTCTGCTAAAATCTTCAGACTCCTTCTCCTAAATGTATGTATGTATAAGTTTGTGTGTGTGTGCAATATATATATATATTGCATAAAACAAAGTGAATAGCTATTAATTGCATTACAAATCTAATTATCAACACATTAAAGAGCAACCAAAATGTAATATAGTAGTGTGTGTGCTTTATTAATCCATTTAATAATTTTAATAAGATTTATTGAAATAATGATCATTTTTGAAATCTAGAGGCAGAAATGACAGTGTTGCCTTAATTCAATACTGGATAAAAGGATAAATTTCATCTGAGGTTAGTGAAAATAAAGTTCTATTTTTTTCCCATTTTCACAGGTATGATTTAATTTTCATGATCCATGAATTCCAGGTGAATAATCCTCATGTTTTATCATTTGATCTGCATTTCTAAACATTTATTACTGGTACTTATTGTCAGTATTTAGATACCAATAGAAAGGACAATGGAATTTCTCTTCTTCATAGCTACCAGAACCAACACCTCCTGGAGCCTATTGAACAGATAACAGATAATCAGAGTTGGAAGGGACCTTATAGGTCTTCTAGTCCAACCCCCGCCCCCGCCCAAGCTGGAGACCCTACACCATTTCTGACAAATGGCAGTCCAATCTCTTCTTGAAAGTCTCAAGTGATGTCGCTCCCACAACTTCCGAAGGCAAGCTGTTCCATTGGTTGATTGTTCTCACTGTCAGAAAGTTTCTCCTCATTTCCAGGTTAAATTTCTCCTTGTTCAGTTTCCATCCATTATTCCTTGTCTGGCCTACAGGTGCTTTAGAAAATAGCTTGACCCTTTCCTCCCTGTGGCAGCCCCACAAATATTGGAAGACCATTATCATGTCTCCCCTGGTCCTTCTCTTTACTAGACTAGCCAAGCCCAGTTCCTGCAATTGTTCGTTGTATGTTTTAGCCTCCAGTCCCCTAATCATCCTGGTTGCTCTTCTCTGTACTTTTTCGAGAGTCTCAACATCTTTTTCATAATGTGGTGAACAAAACTGGATGCAGTACTCTAGGTGTGGTCTTACTAAGGCTTTATGGAGTGGTATTAGTACTTCCCTTGATCTTGATTGTATCCCTCTGTTAATACAACTTAGGACTGTACTAGCTTTTTAGCTGCTGCTGCACACTGCTGGCTCATATTTAGCTGGTTGTCCACTAAGACTCCAAGATCCCTCTCACAGTTACTGCTATTAAGCCTGGTTTCACCCAGTCTGTATGTGTACTTTTGGTTTTTCTTGCCTAAGTGTAGGACTTTACTTTTCTCTACATTGAATTTCATTTTGTTAGATATGGCCCTGTGTTCTAGTATATCAAGATCCATCTGGATCTTCAGCCTATCTTCTTGGGTGTTAGCTATTCCTGCCAGCTTAGTATCATCTGCAAATTTGGTAAGTTCCCCTTCTATTCCCTCATCTAAGTCGTTAATGAAGATATTGAAGAGTACTGGGCCTAAGATGGAATCTTGTGGCACCTCACTGCTTACTTCCCTCCGTGTAGACTTAGATTCATTAAGGACTATCGTTGAGTACGGTTTGCCAGCCAGGTGCGAGTCCATTTAGTGGTAGTGCTATCTATTCCACTTTTGTCTAGCTTACTAAGAAGTAGGTTGTGGTCTACTTTGTCGAATGCCTTGCTGAAATCTAAATATATTATATCCACAGTATTTTGCTGGTCTACTAATTTAGTCACTGTGTTGAAGAATGAAATAAGATTGGTTTGGCATCATCTGTTCTTAACAAACCCGTGCTGACTGCTAGTTATTGCTTTACTTGTTTCTAGATGTTTGCAGATCTGTTTTTTTTTATTATCTTTTCCAGTATCTTCCTGGGTATTGTTGTTAGGCTGATTGGTCTATAGTTTCCTGGGTCTGTTTTTTCCCCTTTTTTGAAGATGGGAACCACATCAGCTCTTTTCCAGTCCTCTGGTAGTTCTCCGGTGCTGCAGGATTTTTGAAAGATATGGTGCAGTGGTTCTGAGATGACCTCTGCCAGCTCCTTTAAAAATCTAGGATGTAATCCATCAGGCCCTGGTGATTTGTTTTCATCAAGATCAGACAGGTCTTCTCTTACTTTTTTTATTTTTTTTATTTTTTTTCTGGGAAGAAGAGACATAGGAAAGCAAGGAAATCTTAAGACGCCAGCTTTTCCCCATTTCTCCAATTAAAACACAGTCATTTGTTTGTTTATTACATTTATATACTGCCCATTTCACTATTGAAGCAACTCTGGGTGGCTTACAGAAAGATAAAAAGATAAATATAAAAACAGTTAATAATAAGGACTAAAAACTAAGATGACAGATGGCATGGGCCTGGGATTTTCTCTCTTATCCCATCAGCCTTCTCCAGTGTAAAGTGACCCCATGAGGGCCCCAAGCAAGTTGGCAAAGCCAGGTTTTAAGGCCTTTCTGGAAGACCAAGAGCGTGGGGACAGATATTACCTCTAGCAGCAGAATGTTCCGGAGGGTGGGGACAGACGTTTATAGAAGAACCTTTTCTTATCACAGAAGGCAGATTCTGGAATAATGCTGTGTGTTGTGAAACATTTATAAATCTTCACAAGCATAAAGCTGGAAAAAAATACCTTAAAATCAAATATTTGAAGACTAGTCATTCTTAATTCAGGGTGCTCATGATCTTGTATTAAACCGTGTATGGACCAACTTTATCTTCCTGTTTCCACTCTTCATTACGTTTATTAGAAGTGCTTTTCCTTTGAGTATTTTAATATTCACTTTTGCTACCAAAATGTTTGTGATGAATCTAAGCTTCCTCTTTCGCCTTGCTTGGCGATTTTTTCTGAACAAGAAACAAGTCCAGACATAAAACAAAACTCTCAGCAATTATATTTAAGGATGATTTCTCTCATCCCTAAACCAAAAAAATAATGAAGGGATCATCTAGAAGGAATGTGATAAAATCTAACTGATATTGTTATAATTAGATAAATTAAGTTTTGCTATGGGAGTTATTGTCCAGCCACTAAAAATCCCTCTGCAAAAACTTGACAAAGAGAAAAAGTCCTAATATATAGTAAAGGAATAGCCCCATCCTAGTAATCTGATTTAATAAAGTATCTGATTCAGTTTTCTAATATGTTGATTTATCTTCTCTTTTCTTAATGACTTCTTGATTCTTCTCTACTTGTATGCTTTTGTCATACTATGATCTATATACCAACCTGGTTTCTAATAAGGGACAATCCTTTTACAAAAATTATAAAAGCCTGAATGTTTCTAAGAGCATTCAAGGAATTACTACATTGCAATTTCTAATTTTCTACCTTGGTCCTGACAACATTTTCTCCTTTGAAATGTTGACATTGGTCTTTTTCCAGGCTTGGGCTGAATAAAGCACCACAGGTTTATAGTTTTCAACTGATACTGTCGCAGCTGGCTCTGCTACTGACCAGTATTTTTGCTCTATTGATCTGTCTTGTTTTGCTAGGGATATGTCAAATTACAATAACTAGAACTAGAAACCCCATTAGACAGAAGTTAAATGAACTCCGTATGCATAAGCAACTTCAGTTCTTTTACAGTACATACAACAATATGTTTGTTCCTTTGGAGAAAACACAAAACAAAGGTTCTCTGTATGCTTACAAATCAAAAGCTAATTAACTTTGCTTTGGTGTGTTGGGTACACTATAAAATGTTTCAGAGCAGAAAAAGGAATTTCTGGGAAATCACCCTGAAACAGTTCTAAAGACTGCCCAACCCACACAAATTATGTCTCTGCTGGAACAAAGCATGACTCCTGCTGGAAAAAAGTATGTCAAAATTACTGACTGCCATAAAATTTAATGCTATTCCAAAGAGCCTTGTTTAGATTTGCCAACTTATGCCCTTAAATGTTCACTTATCACAGTTGTAGTATGATTAGAGCATCAAATTGCTTGTTCCCAGAGTGAACGTTTCAGCCATTGGCATAGATCATGCTATTTCCTACCCCATCACCTTTGAAAAAAATGCACAAATATAGGTGTAAATTAAAGAAACAGAGGTTTAAAATTAATTAGAATTTATCCTCATACTATTTCTGTTGGGCATGAAAAACTTTAATTATTCAAACTTTTTGCAGGCAGCATTTTGATTAACTCTCATTATGACCATTTTCTTATTGCACAATGGATATTTTTGTTTGATTTGGTACCCAGTACAACTCAATACTCTGCCTAGATGTGAAGTCCTGACAATCAGAATGTTTATCATTATTACTTGAACAGTTTTAAATACAGTGAGTTCTCCCAAAATGAGCAAAGGCCATACTTTTTAAAAGAATCATCTTTTTAAAAGAATCATTTTTTAATCATTTTAACAGCTTTTTAAAAGAATCATTTATAATTTCCATCATTTAACGGACTAGTGTTCCTATGTTAATTCCTGGCCTGTTTGATTTGAATGGGACAGAGCTGAGGCAAATATGGGGGGTTGAATTATCTCTTATATTACTGACAATCAACAAACAGCCAGAAGATAGGCCAGGAAACATTTAGAGGCAGACTAGAGGTCAGCTAAATTAGATAATCCAAGTCCTAGTGTAAAAGAAAAACCAAACTGTAAACCAAATCAGAGTCTTGTTTAACCTCAAAGAAGTAAAAGTAGAAGATACTATAAGTGAGTGTTAATTACTGCTGGTAGTTCTTATAATTTCCAAATATAACTTTGGAAAAAGTGCAGAGAAGAGCAACTAGGATGATTAAAGGCCTGGAGACTAAAATATACGAAGAATGTTGCAGGAACTGGGTATGGCTGATCTAGAGAAAAGAAAGACTAGGAGTGACATAATAGCATTACTCCATATTTGAGGGGTTACCACAAAGAAGTCAACTTATTTTCCAAAGTATCAGAAGGCAAGACAAAAAACCATGGATGGAAACTATTCAAGGAGAGAAGCAACCTGGAATTAAGGAGAAAATTCCTGAGAACAATTAACCAGTGGGACAGCTTGCCTTCAAAATTTGTGGGTGCTTCACCACTGGAGTTTTTAAGAAGAGACTGGACAGCCACTTGTCTTAAATAGATAGCATCTCTTGTTTGAGCAGGGGGTTGGACTAGAAGACTTCCAAAGTCCCTTCCAGCTCTATTCTGATTGATTGATAATGCTGAACCTTATTTTAGTTTTATATCTGAATAATGCAGCTGAATTACTTAAATGTATTCCAAAACCAACAGAAATAATCAGCTAATTTATCCAAAGAAAAGTATTTCAAGTTTAGTTGCATATGTTTGATATTGCAACAGGTCCATGCACTTAATGTTCAATCTGTAGTTGAATAACATATGTCATATAAAATATTTTATTTTTCAGCTAGAATTACTAACTACCAAAAAGATCAGAAATACAATGCAGACCTAGAAATATTAAATGCCTTCTGTTTTTACAATTTATAACATAAAAATAAAATGAGTGGCACATGGAGCAAAATCTATAGAAATGCAATAGAACAATGTGAGTGCAAATGTTTAACCAAGTCTGTATTTTGTGGGAGCTTAGCAGTTTCAAGCTCTTATCTTGCTGGAGGGAGCTATAGCACTATCATTCTCTTCTGACCTTGAATAGCCTATATCCTAAGTAAAGGCATAAATGAAAAAAAAAAAGGCAGGTCATTTAAGGACATAGGCAGGCCAGGAAGCTATGTCTAGGACCTTGCCCACTTCTACATTAGCAACTGTATCCCACAGTATTTTCTGTACTTGATATTTTTCCAAGTTATTTTCAAAACAGTTTATGCTAATTGTTCCTTTGCACTGCTTTAGTAATGTTTGTTCCATATGTTTAGTTTTTCATGCAAGAAAAAAAATCTGTCTGTGGCTGGCTGAACTGTGCACACTTTTAATTTTATACCCCTAGTTCTTACTAGTTAACAACTCTTGTCAGCCTTCATTATTCATCTACATTGCTCCCTTTGGAAGTTTTGCTGTTTCCATATTCATTTGAATTTTCTGCATTTTCTCCATAACAATAATTTGTTGTGCAGGTTTTTTTTTTTTCTTTAAATGTTCATTGGATATATAACTTTTCTGGGTCAAAATGTCCTAGAGCAGGGCTGTCAAACTCCTGGTCCTGCTACGCCCCCATCCAGTTTAGCAAAGGGGGAGAAAATCCCAATACATCACGTGATGCCGCTGTGACAACGTGAGTTTGACACTCCTGTCCTAGAGCACGAGTTTCTGACTTTCTAAGATGCTTATTCTTCTACATCATTTTATTTGGAAAGAATAAGGATGATGATTCTGAAATTTGCTTCCGGTCTAGTAAGGCTATGCATTAATTCATTCATATTAAGCTTTTATGCACTATTAACCTGATGTTTGCTTTGATAATCTTCTTGCTTTGATAATGTTTAGTTAATTTCAAGTTTTATGATTATCTTAAAGCTTTTTATTACATCACTTGAAGACCATACAGAACTGCTTGAAGCTTTCGGGTTTCAAGAACTATTTATCAAGCAAGGCATTAAAACAAAAGGTTATTGAAAAGATGTAAGAGCTCCATCTGAATTTGGATCCACAACTCTCATACTGTAAGTCACATTATTAAATGTAGTTCTTTGTATCCTGCCCAGTTAGCTACGTCATCGTTTTTTTCTTTGAAGTATTTAAACAGACCTTTGAGATTGAGGTTTTTTTATCCTGAACAATTAAGGAAAATGAAATCAATATGTATTCAGTATGTCCAACGTTTATATAGTTGTAAAATAACAGATGCTCTATCCCTACCTACCACAGTGATGCGCAAGATTTGGATTGCATGCAGCCTCAAAGAAGGTCCAAACAAAGTGGATAGAGCCAAAATTTTTATCCCTTAACTTGGTTTCAGAAGATTTTGCAGATATTCTATAAGTAGCTTAACTCTTTCAGAGATTTATGACATACATAACAGCCCTTAAACTGCTTCAACTCCTCAGTTTTCCCTTCCTGAATCTTAATATTCTGTCACACTTAAGGCACCTTTTTTTTTCCTCTTCCACTTCCTTCTTAAAGTTTGAAAAAGAAAAAAAAGTCAGGCCAAAACATTTTGGCGGTATGTAATCTGGTGATATCATCATTGGCCAGTTTCTTTGTAGGTCTTAGCTAGGGAAGAAATAAGGGGTGACACAAGAAGATGAAAAGTAGCAATAAGCAGAGCACAAAATCCAATCTCAGATCTTATAGGAGTAATGGAAAAAGAGTGGTAATTGCCTAGGTCCTGGATTCAGTACTCTGAATCGCTGCCTTTATGTAGGCTCCAGTATATTCAGGAATTGCCATTTAGATGCATAGGGACATCACAGGGGATTTCCATAGACCTGGCATCTCCTTCCAAGTTGCCATTTAATGGATATGCTGTTGCTCCCTCTCTTCTCCACAGAAAGAAAGCTTGATGAGGTCCTAAAATATTATAGATACTAAACTATCTAAGAAGAATTCAACTCCACAATAGGCTCCTTGAATTTCAAGGACATCTTGTTTCCTAGTATCATTGTTTAGCAAGGTCAGATTCAAGTCCACAGGAGCTAACCTGGAAGCTTTAGGGCAGCCAATCATTCTCTGGCAGCCCAACTTACTTTATAGTGTTTTGGGGAGGAAAAATGGAACATGGAATTGTTATATAAGCCAATTTGACCCCCTGATTGAAAGATGGGATATAAATCTATCAAACTAATATATTCCTCTTACTATCAGCTTTGAAAAGAGATCAGATGCCTTATGCAATAATGTTCAGGAAATTATTTAAAATAGAAATGTTTAATAGGACCTTTGAATTATTTGAATTATTAATAGGACCTTTGAATCATGTTCTATTTTTAGGATTTTATCCATGTCTCAATTATTACTTATTCTGATAGAACAGGTCTGTCAAACTCCTGGCCCATGTGCCAGATGCGTCATGCACTGTCCATGCCCACTCCTGGTTTAAAGAAGGGTAGGGGGGGGAAGTTCTGATATGTCATGTGACATTGCCGTGACGATGTGAGTTTGACACCCCTGTGATTGAACATTCTAGGGCATGTCAAATTTTTCATCTTTCAATTTCCAAACATTAGGGGTGCTCAAAAGTTGTGACATGCCTTGGGGATTGTAAATATATTTTGGTTACTTTAATATAATTTAGATGTGCTTGGTAAGTAGCTACATAAATATCATAACTTCTTAATATTTTGCTTGTCTCTCTGAAAGTTTTACTGTTGAGACTGTAACCTGTCAAGAGCCTCTCAACTGCAGTGGGTTAAAACAAGGTCAACTAAATAAATAAAAGTGTTATTTACAGTTGCACTGGTGGGCCTTTCCCAATTAATGCCAGAATTATGGCTATTATATAGCAGCTAGAAGTAACTATTGGTAACCCACCCCCTACACACACACACACACACACACACACACACACACACACACACAAAATCTGAGTCTCTTATCGATAATCAGTTTCTGCAGATGACAAAACTATGATGACAAAGATGAAGACTCTATCAAAACACTCCGTAGAGCAAGATCCAGTGTTGTAAAGCCTTCCACCATTGTTTCTGGGATAAATTCTCAGAGACATCAATTTAGATGACACTAGTAATATAAGTCTAAAGACAATACAGACACCCAGACAACTGCTCAGGATGTTCAGTTTCTTTTGACTAAACAGGTGGTCCTTGACTTAAAATTGCAATTGAACAAAGAATTATGATCAAAAGTGGTTGCAGTTAATACAGATTACACATGACAGTGCCCTATTTTACAACCATTTTGGCAGCAGTTGTTAAGCAAATGTGACAATCATTAAGCAAAATGCAGCGAATGCTACAGTAAGTGAATTTGATTTTATCCTCTGGGAGGTGTTTTTTTTTGTCAAAAACCAGACATAAAGACTGGAAACCAGCAAAAAAATAATAATGAAAATTGAAGTTAGAACAGAAAAGAACAACAGAGTTGGAAGGGACCTTGGAGGTCTTCTAGTCCAACCCCCTGCTCAGGTAGGAAGCCTTATACCATTTCAGACGAATGGTTATCTGATCTCTTCTTCAAAACTTCCAGTGTTGGAGCACTCACAACTTTTGAGGCAAATCATTCCACTGATTAATTTTTCTAACTGTCGGGAAATTTCTCCTCAGTTCCAGATTGTTTCTCTCCTTGATTAGTTGCCATCCATTGCTTCTGCCTTCAGGTGCTTTGGAGAATAGCTTGACTCCGTCTTCTTTGTGGTAACCCCTGAGATATTGAAACACTGCTATCATGTCACCCCTAGTCCTTCTTTTCATTAAACTAGACATACCCAATTCCAGCAACCATTCTTTAAATGTCTTAGCCTCCAGTCCCCTAATCATCTTTGTTACTCTTTCCTGCACTCTTTCTAGAGTCTCAACAACTTTTTTTACATCATGTCGACCAAAACTGGATGTAGTATTCCAAATGTGGCCTTACCAAGGCATTATAAAGTGGTATTAACACTTCACATAATATTGATTCTATCCTTCTGTTAATGCAGCCAAGAACCGATAGAACTGAAGTCGTGTGACTGCAAAATGCTGCAAAAAGCCATAAAGCTGAGCTGGTTGCCAAGCACCCAAAATGTGATCACATGACCGTGGACAGGAATGCAGTCATTGTAATTTCAAAACTGAGTCATAAAGATCTGTTTTCAGGGAAGGGTCTGTTGTAATTTAGTCATTACAAACTGGTCATTACAAACTGTACTTCAGAATTAAGATTTGCAACATTTCCTGCTGGCTTCCCCAAAAACTCAGTGGTTTCTTAGGTAAGTTTTCTCCACCTACACATCTTTCCCCAGCATCTCTGGCCTCGTATCATTCCAGCCATTCATGCATCCTTCCCAATCTTTGTTATACCTCTTCTGAGCCTTTAGTGTCCCTTCTCACATTTTCCCTGACACCTCACACAAACACCCTCATATCTTTGTGCATCCTTTCTGATTTATGCTGTCCCTTCATACACTTTTGTCATGCCTCCTCCACACCATCTCCCATTCACTTCCTCCCCCACCTTGCAGCAACATTTTCTCCTTGCTGGTCTGGAACTTGCAATGTCCTGCTCGCTTCCCCACTGCCTTTAGTTATGGGAAGCCAGCAGGAACTTGTGTCACCTAATGGCTGGCAACAATTACACCTCTGACTGCAGAGATTATCATTGCTAAGGAGTGCAGTCCCACTTTATGACCATATCAGTGACAGAAATTTAGTCCTAATGGCCAACATAAGTTGAGGGAGATGTGTAGTCCATTCACAGAAGCTGAGACCATTACTGACAGTGCTGATATTGTACTTACTGATTTCTGCCTTCGTTCTTCAAATATCTTCTTTAATGTTTCCAATGGTATGACATTTTGTGTCATTTTGTATATCCCAGTATTAACTGACATAAAAGGCTTGGTTCCCCCACCCCACTTTTGGTTGGAATTTTTAGTTGCTCTCGCTTAATGACTGGTAGCTCAATGGTTGTTCAAAGTTACAGTGGTCCTGGAAAAGAATATTTATGGCCTGTAAAGCACTTCCAACCATTGTTTAATGTCATGTACCATCCCTCCCCCAGTCACATTTCATACACTTGGTAATGGGCTCACATTTACAACTAGTTGCAACATCTGCAATCACATGACTATGATTTGCACAAAAACTGTTTTCTGGCAGAAAACAACAAAAATGCCCATTGGTTGTGCTACCTTTGCTTAATGACCTTAGAATAGAATAAAACAGAACAGAACAGAACAGAACAGAACAACAGAATAGAATTATTTATTGGCCAAGTGTGATTGGACACACAAGGAATTTGTCTTGATGCAAATGCTCTCAGTGTACATAAAGAAAAGATACATGCATCAAGAATCATAAGATACAACACTTAATAATAGTCATAGGGTACAATCAGCAATCAAATCATACTAGGAAACAGTCAATATAAATCGTAAGGATACAAGCAACAAAATTACAGTCATACAGTCACAAGTGGGAGGGGGTGGGTGATAAGCAGTGATGAAAAGATTAATAATAATAGTAGTGCTGACTTTGTAAATAGTTGGACAGTGTTGAGGGAATTATTTGTTGAGCAGAGTGATGGCATTCAGGGAAAAAACTCCTTGTGTCTAGTTTTTCTGGTGTGCAATGCTCTATAGCATCGTTTTGAGCATAGGAGTTAAAACAGTTTATGTCCTGGATGTGAGGGGTCTGTAAATATTTTCACAGCCCTCTTTATTGTGGTTTGTTTCTTGTGGTTTGTTTAACGACTATAGTGACTTGCCTAATGACTGACATAAAAATGATAGTAAAATTGAATCAATTTACATAGTGACCTGCATAATGATCACTCTGACTTACAATCAAAATTTTGAGGCCAGTTGTGATCATTAAGCGAGGACTATCTCTACTACGCAATTTCTGCAATCATAAAGTAACTTACCTTTATTATGATTTATAATAGCCACAAAGTAATTAGAAAGTGAATTTTGTGAGTTTAAGTCCTTTAAAAGGCTCTGCAACAGTAATGAACAAAAGATAAATTGTCCCTATATTATCCCAAATTATGCAGTGGTGGGATTCAAATTTTTTTTACTACTGGTTCTGTGGGCATGGCAGGGGAAGGATACTGTAAAATCTCCAATCAGAGGTGGTATATGCTGGTTCTCAAAATTTCCACTACCAGTTTTCCAAAACTGGTCAGAACCTGCTGAATACCACCTCTGAAATTATCCCAAACCTTCAAGAAACCACTGTTGTGTACAGCATGGGACAACTTGCTGAATCTGACTTGCCCCAGCTGATTCAGTATAGGATGACTTGCCATCGAGAACTCACCACAGAACAATTCATCATGAGCTAATTCAGTGCAGCTAACTGAAGAGAGGGACAAGTAAATGGCTTGCTTTAGGTTTGAACCTTCTCAAGTTAGAAGTCCTCGAGGCTGGGATGAGCCAGAGCATGGAGTCTTAGCAGCCCATTGGTGAAGCTGAGGAGCAAGCATAGCACACCCAGGTACTTCCTGTGTGGATCCAGGAAGGCCAAGATTGTGGTGTATCTATGAAAGGATGTCTGCCATCACTGATTCTTCTTGGTGCATCTATTGTGAGGCCACTTGTTCTTCTGACATAGAGGTACGTTAATGCACAGGACTGGAAGGCAAAGCAGTGCGCTCAGTGCTCTTCAGTGGCTTCATTTTAAAAAGGGTCGCAGATTTCTCCAGGACTGTTTATTTAGCCAAAAAGAATTCCTAATCAGTCCAGTGAACTTTTATGGTCAGTCAATGAAGGATTCTTTGGGGATAGGATCAGCCCATTTGTTTCCAGTCCTCCAAACCTTGAAAAAAAATGGGCTGACAGCAACAGGCTTCCGACCAAGCATCAGTATGTCTGCTTTTTCTCACTCCCATGCCGCCATTCTCCCCTCTCTTAGTCTCAGCTCCAAAATTTGCCCTTTCCATACAAGAAAGTTGGAGACAGAGAAAGAGGAGAAATAGGGGTGGGAGTAAGATAAGACAGACATGCTATCACTGACCCTGAAGGCTGCTGCTGACAGCCTGCTTTTTTTTTTTCTGCATTTGGCTCCATGTGGTAGAGTGGGAGCAAATGGATCAATCCCAGAAATGCCTAAGGAAACTTTCATTGACTGGTTAGGAAAAATCCACTGGGACTCTATACTCTGGCCCCAGCCTTGAGGACTAGGGAAGATTCAAACTTAAAGCAAGACAAGGCCTGTTGCAATTCAAAATCAGCTAGGAAGCATGTGCATGTGCAGTGCAGGTAAGTTTGGTGGGGCTCACATGCCCACACAAATGGCTCCACGTGCCACCTGTGGCACCCGTGCCATAGGTTCACCATTCTAGACCCTGTCAGGTAGCCTCCTCATGATGAATAGCCATCCAGAGCACAGGAGGGAGATCTCCTTTCATCTCCTTATTTGGAGATTCCGAGGACCAATCTACCTACTTGATCCTCAGTCTTTGCTTATACAGAGATGCCTTCTAGTTGCCATACTCAGCAGTCCGGAACTATAGCAGTAAGTGGGTTGTTGCATTAGCTTTTCCCCTTACAAGAGAATTCCAGAATTACCCATCTTCACATTGGACATCTGCCATATGCCAAGAGTTTTTTTCAAAACTTCTTCAAGCAGTTTTCTGGAACTTGAATAAATTATTTTATCTTCACTAGTTATCAGCAAAAGAAACAACAGTGTTTCAAAATAAAAACCATGAATGCGAAAGCCTATTTAAATAAACAAAGAGCCAGAAAACTCTGATTAAGCAGGTGGGACTGGGAAATCGTTTATATGTAGCATTTCTCTTTATAATTCTGAATATTATTGGAAGATTCTCATTCTCTGCTATCTATTAAATGAGCGGTCTCAAACCTTTCTGGGTTTGTGGACCAGCTCTGGAGCGGGGGGATTGATTCCATCTGAGTGGAGTTGCATACAGTCATCTACCTGTTGCCCATGAAAGTGGAGCTCACCTGCCGTTTCCACCGCCCAGTTGGGGACCCCAGTATTAAATAGTTCATTTTTGTGGCATCTGCTTTATATTATCAATATCATGCTATATATTCATCACCAGCAGTTTTCCACAGGCTTGTTGATACTTAAAAATATATATACAAATGAAAAGAATATATATATATATATATATATTTGTTTTCTGAGGTTCTCGCAGGTATTTGTATGTGGATCTTTGGTTATTCGGGTTTTCTCCCGCGTAAGATTGGAAGTATCTAGGCAACGTTTCGATGAAGTCTCATTCATCATCTTCAGGCTTGGTCTTCAGCTCTGGCATGATGCACAGGGGACTTCATATATGCCTTGGTCACATACATTGGACAGACCAATAGAAGAATAAGTACCTGCCTGGATGAACACAAAAATCCAGTCAAAAAGCTGGAACACACTTCCTCACTAGTCCAACACATGGAAGCCACAGGTCATAGCATCAACTTCAATGGCACCAAAACCCTAGCCACTATAGAAAACCCTAGCCACAGAATCATCAGTGAAGCCATAGAGATTGAAAAAAGACCAGAAAGCATGAACAGAAGAAATGATTCCACCAGGCTGTCAATCATTTGGAAGCCTGCACTCACAAACAAAAAAATCTCCACACCACAAGCCAGGCAAAAAGAACAGAATTGGCCATAATTAGAAATGAACTTCACACAAAAAGATTTCTCTTAGACCAAATCAACAAAGATCTCCTCACACTTCACCTCAGACTCAGCAACAAGATTCACCCCTTACTTTGGGACAAATCCAAACAACTCTCTGTCTGGAGAGCTGAAACACAGACCACCCTCAAGACAGACACATACACCAACAAACTCAGAAAACTACAACAACACCAGAAACCAACTCCCCCCACCCACAGCCACACATGAAACAAACAGTGCACAACATCTCAGACAAGATCCTCACCAAAGCTGAAACCAAGGTCCTTTCGAAAGGATTCAACTTTGCTGTCGCTCCCAAACACATCCCCACAGAAACCATCATATGCGGAGTTGAAACCAGCCTGACCAAAACCAACCCTGATGATGCTAATAGAATCAGACTCGCAATCACCAACATCCTCTGCACTAGCAAACCACCCAGAAGCAACTTATCCAAAGAAGAACAAACTGCACAACTTAACCTGAAAGAAGACAGCAGCATAATAATCCTACCAGCAGACAAGGGCAACGTGACAGTGGTTATGAACACATCTGACTACCAAACCAAGTTAACCAACCTACTCCAAGACCCCACATACAAACCCCTAAAGACAGACCCCACCATCTACCTAGAAAAAACCACCAGATCCAAAATAAAAGCCTCTCCCATCAGTGAAGAAATCCAGCAAAGAATCATACCCAGAGAGAAATCATCCAAATGCCTTAAGCTTTATGGTCTCCCCAAGATACACAAAGAAGGAACCCCACTTAGACCAATAGTCAGCTCCATAGGCTCACCTCTACAAAACCTAGCCAAATTTCTCACCAAATTACTACAGCCCTATGCAGAATCCATCAACTCACATGTAAGAAACTCATTCCAGTTCATCGAGATCATAAAGAAACAAAACTTACAACCCAGTGACCTACTAGTGAGCTTCGATGTCATATCCCTCTTCACCCAAGTGCCAATAAAAGAAGCCCTGACAGCCATCCAAAACAAATACAACCCCCCCCCAGCACATCCTAGATCTGACCAACCACTGCCTATCCAATACATACTTCACCTACAACGGGCAAAAATATAAACAAATAGAAGGAGCACCCATGGGATCACCCCTCTCGCCTGTCATCGCAAACCTCTACATGGAACACTTTGAAACACAAGCTCTAGAAAAATATGATCACAAACCCAAACTCTGGCTCAGATACGTAGATGACACCTTCATAATCTGGCCACATGGGAAAGAAAAACTGAACAATTTCCTCACACACCTCAACAGCCTACACCCCAAAATACAATTCACCATGGAAACAGAAGCTAACAATCAACTTCCTTTCCTAGATGTCTTGGTATACAAACCATCACCACCCAGCACAGATCAATTCCGTAACCGAGACACTCATCTCCAGAACAAAATGCTTAGCCGACGAACAACATCTAAAAACTGAACTTCATACTCTCACTAACGTACTAACAGCCAAGGGATTCCAAAGAAAGAAGATTACCCACCTAATCCAAAAAGAAACCCCAACCAAAATCCAAGACAGAGAACAAGAGAACGGCAAAGCCCTCCTCCCATATATAAAAGGAACTACAGAAAAAATCAGCAAGATCCTCCAAAAACACAACATTAAAACAGCATTCTGCACAAACAGAAAAATATCCGCCATCCTAAGAAATCCTAAAGACAAAATCGAGTTAGAAAGCCAAGGAGTATACAAAATCCCTTGCACCGCCTGCCCCACCACATACATTGGACAAACTAACAGAAGAATAAGTTCACGCATTGAAGAACATAAGAACTCAATCAAAAAAGAAGAACCAACCTCTTCCCTGTCCAGCACCTCAAAGCCACAGGACATGAGATTGACTTTAAAAATACCAGAACTATCGGCAAAACCGAACACTTCAACAACTGAATAATCAGACAAGCCATAGAGATAGAAAAACGCCCACACAGCATGAATAAACAAGATGATACCTCCCGCCTACTAGCCATTTGGAAACCCGCCGTCATGAACAGACGAGTACCTAACATGAAGAATGACACTACACCCACACCCACGAGGGCCACACAAGATGCCACCACCACACTTCCATGTAGAAAGCAGACTCACACCCACACAGAAGATGAGACACGACCACGGACCAAAACTGCACTGCAGCTGCATCACTACCCACTTCAAAGCCCTCCGAGCCATACATGAAGCGAACTGACACCCACCATGAAGATGCGGCATGACTACGAACTCGAAGCCAAAAAGCAGGATCAGAGCCCACCAGCTCAAATTCCCCAGCAACTGACTAACCTGAGCACAATCAAGCCTCCACTTGAACAGAACACACCTCCAGCCAATCAGAACACGGCCAACCCCCCAACCAATCAGAACACAGCCAAACCCCCAACCAATGAGAACACACACACACCCAATCAGAACACAGCCAAGCCCCCACCCAATCAAGTCACACCCCCACTAGCAGTTAAAAGGAAGAAGCAGGTGCAAGCTCACATCACTCTGAGAAGCACAGAGCTGAAGACACAAGCCTGAAGATGATAAATGAGACTTTATCGAAACGTTGCCTAGATACTTCCAATCTTACGCGGGAGAAAACCCGAATAACCAAAGATCCACATACAAATACCTGCGAGAACCTCAGAAAACACACACACACATATATGTATACGTATATATGTATATATTCATTCTTAAGTTTTCGTGGGTACTTACATGTATGGTATTCAGCTTTGTTTGGGTATTTTCCCACGTCATTATAGTTGTGCTTTTAAAGTTGTAGCAACGTTTTGGCAGAATCTCATCTGCCATCATCAGGCTTCTGTATTGTGTTTGTCAGACGAACACAATAAGAAGCCTGATGATGGCAAATGAGATTCTGCCGAAACGTTACTACAACTTTAAAAGCACAACTATAATGATGTGGGAAAATACCTGAACAAAGCTGAATACCATACATATACATATACATATACATATACATATACATATACATATACATATACATATACATATACATATACATATATATGTTATATCCACAGAAATACATTTTTCTTCTTAAACTACTTTCCATGAGACAGGCAGCCATATAAATAAGCAAACCAACAAACAAAATATATATTCTGTTTGTGTTATTTATTTCATAAATGATGTTTATCCCAGTAAAACTAGATAGAAAATAGTTTTGAAGATTGTGAAATTTAATTAAGAACATCAGGAACATATTTATTAATGCAATTAATATAATGAGTCACCAAAACCATACCAGAAATTAAGTGATTGATAATAAGTTTTGGAAGATTATAAATCAGGGTAAAAGATTATGAGAAGTCTAATAATCTTTAAACTGGGAATATTGTCCTTTATTTTTTCCACTGTCATTCAGTGAATTATGAATTGAGTGTTTATAAAACCTTTCCTTTTTTTTATGAGTTTACTCTCTTTATAAAAATTAGCATCACTGAAAACTAGTAGATTTAGAGTTTTAAAGCTATACATAGATAATGCTCCTGTGTTTTAAAAAAAAGTATAACAAATAAACCAACAAATTATACCAGCCTGTTGACTCTTTTTAAAAAAAATTGTGTTGAAATAAGATGGAGAAAATCTTGTTTCCCTGTGAATTAATTTTATTGTATTTTTAATTCTCAAATAGGCAATTCTCATAAAGGTTTTGTTTGTGGAAAAAAAACATGTATTTGTCTCAGAAAATTTCAGCATTGCTCAAAATTCATTCCCTTATCATGTGTACAAACAGTTCAGTCTTTTGTAACCACCCATGCTATGGTAAACTGAGTTCAATGGAAAATCTATTTACTTTTCAGCACGGCAACTCCCAACTCTTTAATTATCTATTTATGAGATAATAGGACTTGTTAATATTTGTAAAGCTAAAGCCTGTTGTTTCAACATGTTCTATATATGGCATAAAAGGGTTGCTCTTAATCTGATTCTTTGACATATTCTAAAATAGGTTTGTCTTAAATTTTTATGGCTAACTGCAGATAAACACTGTTGGATGTTTATTTTTAACCAATTAGATATTTGCAAGTGCAACAGATTTTTTTTTATTTCAGAGTAGAAAAAAAAAATGTACTTAAGTTTTATTAATTGAAAGTAGTGTAATTTTTTCCCTGGAAACTCCCACAGTTTAATGTAGAAGACATGAAAGATTAGTACCAAAAATTCTGGGCTACTATATAGTATTGTTGGGAATAATCATTTTGAATAATATTCTTGCATATCCTTCAAAATCATAAAAATCAAATTGGCAAGCACCATTTAATATTATTTTAATTATTTGTATTAATATCTGTAAAGTAGCTTATAAATCTCAAACCATATAGTAAAAAAATTAGAACAAGCAGTCACATAGTAAAGATATAACAGTTACATAAAATGTATTTTTCATTATTTCAAAAACTGAGGCATCAATTCTGATTCCTATACTGTTAGTTTGAAATTGCACATAACTCTTCTTAGAAGTAAATTTTGACATGTTGAAAAACTTTTGCAAAACAACAATTCAGACTTTTAGTATGACATTTCCAATTCTTTCTCCAAGATTTCTTCACCTGTAATCAGATATCACAATACACATAAGCTCATAATAATTGTTTGTGTTTATGTCTGTCACCAAGAGTAATTAATCTTATTGTGTGGTTTTACAATAACATTGCTATTATATACTTAGCTGCACCTGTGTTTTGACCTGCAAATTAGGATAAAACTGTGGGAAATGCATAAAGTGCATTGCATTCCCTTTACAATTATTCTTGTGTAATAATTAGAAGAAAATTGCTTCACTTGAGACAAAATAATCCAGGGATTCTCAAAATGTGAGTGGTAACCTATGGAGGGATTTAAATAAATTGGAAGGGGGATGCAAACTGGGGGAAGGGCTTCCATACACAAAGCAGGATTACAGTCAGAACTTGCTTCCAGTCTGCCTGAATGAGACAACACCAACTTGTCCAAGTAAAGTCTGGAATAAGTTCTGACAGGATTGCAGATTGGTGTGTAAACTTGCTGGATCACTGTCAGGACTCATTCCAATTCTCTGCCGAAACAGAGTGGAGAAGAAAGCCTGTAGTCTGTGGGTTGGTGTCTGCAAAGTTAGACAGTTTTCAGAACTTGCATCCCACCCTGCTTTAACAACCTAACACTTAACCTGTCCCAGCAAAGTCCAGGCAAGTTCTGACAGGTTTCTAGTTTTTTTGTGTACAGGCCCACCCTATCAAAATTTAGATCTATTCCTGGAGTGGGGCTTGCTCAGGCAAGACAAGTAGTAAAGCCTGCAGAAGTCTTTAGAAATGTTAAACTCCTGTTTCCAATCATCTGTCAAGCCATCTCCTAGTCACAACAAAAATATAATTGCCATTTTAAAAAGGTTTTTCCAGCCTCATTCCAGAATGAACATTGATATGGCCTTTCAAGACACCATTCTGCAGAAGTGTGCAAAGCATTGCCCATTCCAAACTTTTAAATTGGAAACAGCTGTTTCAATTCAAAAAACTTGGTCAGAACAGCATTAAGCTGATTCCAGTAAACCAAAACCACTGATTCTCTCAAATCTAAGTATCAAAGAAGAGGCAAAAAAAAAAAAATAGCTATAACTTATTGCAGTATGAGAAGTGGGTCTCTTGCTTTTTTTGATATTACCAATAATATATTGAATAGTACAAAAAGGAATTTATTTTGTTTATTTCATTTATTTATTTATTTTTATTTATTTTACAGATTATTTACAGATTTATAAAACAACCCATGGCCTTAGTAATCAATTTATCTAATTTTCCATTTTTTCAATAATATTTTTGCCTATATAGTATCTAATTAAAGAAACCTAAAAGTATGCAGATATAATTTTTTCAAATATATTTTTTATTTATTAAAATGGGCAAGGTGTGTTTATTAGCTAGCGTTCTTTCAAGAAAGGAGTACAGCAAAGAGATCTCACTACCACAGAAGTTATTATAGTAAACTTTGTAATATCTCTACTGTCTCTAACTGGCCTTTCTAATTTTATAGAGTTTTCTAGTATGCTACATGCTATTCAACAGACTATGGAGTTATAAATGAGTTATGCTTATTTCTTGAACTGCATTTTCATTTTCTGTTCCTTTGATCTCATGAGAAATAATTCTTTTTTTTTTATAGACCAGGGGTCCTCAACCCCCACAGCCCATTACCAGGCCGTGGCCATGCCAAGAGCGAGTAACTGCACTCGCATGTGAAGCTCCATTTACATGAGCTTGTAAATGGACACTCACACAAAACCATTCCCTCTTCCCCCCTCCCGCCAGGCCTCCAAGCTGGAAAGGTTGGTGACTGCTGTTACAGAGTCTCCACTGTCCTCCTTTAAAAAATATGGTAGGCCACATAAATTACAGTGGCATGGTACTTTATGATAATGATTAAAATGAAAGATATTAGAGTAAATATGTATATACCGTATATACTCGAGTATAAGTCGACCCGAATATAAGCCGAGGCACCTAATTTTACCACAAAAAACTGGGAAAACTTATTGACTCGAGTATAAGCCGAGGGTGGGAAATGCAGCAGCTACTGGTAAATTTCAAAAATAAAAATAGATACTAATAAAATTACATTAATTGAGGCATCAGTAGATTAAATGTTTTTGAATATTTATTCCAAAGAAAAACAGATTAATCAATTTGGGAAACGATCTCACTATCATGAAAGGTTTAATTGATTCACTAACCCAAAAGAAGATGATGATGACAGTGGGAGGCAGGAGTCACTCTCTCCCTTGCAAGAAAAAAGCAAGAGCCGTTCTTATGATCTCTCTCTCTCTCTCTCCCCGTAATACAGTCAAGCCCTTTCCAGCACGCGTGATCTGCCGCCGCCGCTTTGCACCCTGCAAATGCAAAATCCTGGCAGCTTGTGTTGTTTTCTGAGCTCTAGGCCACCACCTCCTCCCCCTCCTCCCGAGCGGACTGAAAGCAGCTAGGAAACGAAGCTCAGCGGAGCCGAAGCGACCTCGCCTTGCGTTGTTTTCTGAGCTCTAGGCTCCGCTCAGCTTCTTTTCCTAGCTGCTTTCAGTCCGCTCAGGAAGAGGGGGAGGAGGTGGTGGCAGCAGCTTGCGTTGTTTTCTGAGCTCTAGGCCACCACCTCCTCCCCCTCCTCCCGAGCGGACTGAAAGCAGCTAGGAAATGAAGCTCAGTGGAGCCGAAGCGACCTCACCTCACATTGTTTTCTGAGCCTAGAGCCAGGGCGCTTTCATTTCATTTTCATTCTTGTCTCGGGAAACACCGGGCGTCGTTGCTGCCCCCTGAGGGGAGGGCAATTCTGGGCTGTGCGATTGGGGGACTTCGTCGCTTTGGGGGGGGTGGATGGGAGCAAGGATGGATGGAGTCCATGAAGTGGGGCTTGCCTGCAGGAAAGCGGCTGCCCAGCTCCGGAGCTCCACACCATTTTTTTTTTCAGAGGGGAATCTGACTCGAGTATAAGCCGAGGGCGGTTTTTTCAGCACAAAGAATGGGCTGAAAAACTCGGCTTATACTCGAGTATATACGGTATGTATACACACACACACACGCACACACACACGGAACTCTTCAGGTAACAAAGAATTAAAATTAATGACAACTTTTGAGGAAGAAAAAAACAAGTGAAAAGGCTAGTTCCTCAAATACATTAAGATGGCTTTAAAGAATTTGATCAAATGTATAGGTTGTTCCTAATGTGAAATGGGTGAATTTAATGGTTTCTTACACAGTGGGTCATGGAATAAGCCAAATGTTGCATTCTGCAATATTCATGTCATTAATAACAATTATATGGAAGTTATGAATTTGCCAATATTTATTTAATATTCATATAATTGAAAAATTATGCTATCTATTATTATTTCAGTTAAACTGACAGAAAGTTCACTGCAGTCTTAAGATAGCTGTATTGTTTAGTTTTATTCATATGCTATTAGTTTCTTTAAGTGTCTTCAGTCATTGTATTACCATAATTAGAATGTTTCAGCCATTCCCATTACATCAGCAAGCTGAATTGCATAATTAGACACCAAAAAAAGGAAAGCCTCTTGTTTTCAGAGCTTATGCAATACAATAGTACATGTGACACCCATGACTATAAAATGGCAACTTGTAAGGTAATGAATATTAAGATTGCTGAATTTATATTTGTATAAAATTACTATTATATCAGTACCGATTTATAAGACCATCCAGTCTTAACAGTAATGGGCAAATAGAGAATTATGTGATAGAGCTTCTATGGAATTTTGGGTTCCAGTTCAGCAAAGGTCCTTAGATCCTCATCTAAGCAATTTATTAGAAAATTGCTAGTCTCGTTTTAGTTTTCCAGGCAAGCTTATGAAAGAGGAAATAATTTTTTCTCCCATCCCTGCCCCCCAACTGTGATTGGCAAATGTCAGATATATGTCATATATCTTGTCCCTCCATCTTAGGTTACTAGAATATGTGTGCATTTTTCTGAGGTTAAACAGAAGCAATAAATTATTCTTCTGGGCATTTAGGACCATATGGTAGAATTGGAACAATGTATGACATTATCCAGATATTACATTTCATGTTTTGTTTATAAAAGTAATGCATTCTCATCTCATCAATTCATAAGCGCTATAATATGGAAGTCAGTAAGAAATATTGTGCAACCAATTTTCATGACTTCAAGTAACTAAAAACTCATGCAGTCAGTAATATAGTTAATTAAATTGACAATGGAATAAAACGAAAAAGCAGCCCTGAATACATAAGGGCATTCCTAATTTTCGATAGTTTTTTCATGACTGAGCAAGTAATATCACATTTCTCTTACTTCAGAAGAAAATCAAGCAGTGCAATATGAGATCTTGCTGCCGTACAAATCTAGGTTTCCTCAGCTCACACTGTCTTTTCCTTTGTAGGGAAAAGGGTAATTATTTTATTTTACAAATATGTAAAATAAATGATTATTATGATTATTTCTGAACTCCTTATGATTATTTCTGCACTCCTATTGTCATATCTATATGAAATTATAGACAGTATATCGGTACTGCTGGTTTATTAGTGCAATAGAGTTTCAGGTCACAGATTCTCAGAACGCTTGAAGATTCATGGAAGATAACTGATAGTGACAACTACCAAAGATGATTCTCTGATTTCTTCCTGTTTGAAGGCAATCACTGTGAATAAGCAGTAAATTAAAAAAAGCAAAATCAATTAAAGTCTGCAGCTTTCATGTTATTCTTGTGGATTTCCTAAAGCCATCTTCTAAGAACCATGGTGGTGCAGTGGTTAGAATGCAGTACTGCAGGCTAACTCATTGCTTATTCCAGGAGTTCAATTCTGAGCAGCTCAAAGTTCCCTCCAGTGGTGGGATTCAGTTTTTTTTACTAGCGGTTCTGTGGGCATGGCTTGGTGGGTGTGGCAGGGGAAGCATACTGTAAAATCTCCAGTCAGAGGTGGTATTTGCCAGTTCTCCGAACTACTCAAAATTTCCGCTACCAGTTCTCCAGAACTGGTCAGAACCTGCTGAATGCCACCTCTGCTTCCATCCTTCCAAGGTCGGTAAAATGAGGACCGGATTGTTGGGAGCAATATGCTGTCTCTGTAAACCGCTTAGAGGACTGTGAAGTGGTATATAAGTCTAACTGCTATTGCTATTCTATGCAACTGTGAGAAGCAGAAGACAGATCACTCATATTGAAACAAGTTGCTAGGTACCTGTATGTATTTTTTTAATGGCTTAGTAGTGGTTTATCTTCAGCTTTTTTATCTTAACCTGGATGAAATCAGAAGAATGAAAAATTATCTCAATGGATAGTCATCTACTTTTTAAATTAAGGTGATATATTTCAGAGTAAATGTAACCAGGATTGAGCAGAAAACAATTCTGCAATCTCTGCAGAAGAAATGTTAAATGGGTTATTTTTTAACAGATCACTCTAAATTGGAAGGAGCATCTTATATTCTGTCTGTACATCATTTGTAGGTAGCAATATAGCTGCTTCATGAAGAGATTTCCTTCAAAACAGCTGATAGAAGTGAACATATTACTGCAAAATTTGTCAATTATAAAAAGTTAGAAACCTAAAGAACTAAAGAATGTAAGATACATGTCTTAAGAATATTCAAACTAGTTTAATCACAAGTTATAATGTAACTTCACAAGGTACAGATTTTTAAATACGGGATTTCACTTACCATTGAATATGCTTTTTTTTTCAGGGTGAATATACAAACAGATCTGTCCTTTCATCTTGCATTATGAAACAACACAGAAATATATACATTTTTTTCTTCAAACTTTGAAAATTGCACGTTAACATTTTTAAGTTCCTTCAGGGCTATCCCAACTGTTTAAACTATCCAAACTGTTATCAGACTCATATAATTTTATGGACACGGAGGACCGACCCCCCCCCCCCAAAAAAAAAAAAAAGGATTGTTTTGAACTTTGTAATACAGATAGTCTTTGGCTTACAACAGTTCGCTTGTGACCATTTGAAATTACAACAGCACTGACAAAAGTGATTTCTGACCATTTTTCACACTTAATTGAAGCATCCCGATGATCACTTAGCTGACATTCAGATGCTTGACAACTGACTCACATTTATGATGGTTGCCTGAATCATAATATAGTGCCTGAAAGAAAATAATGGAGGCATCAGGTACATTTAATGCTACCACAAAACTTTTTTTTTTTTTTTTGTAGTAACTCTGAACATTGCCCTCTGAATATTAGGGCAAGTGATGAAAGGCTTTGGATAAAGATTTTAAGCTTTGGCTTGTGTGCTGCTGCACAGAATTTGGCAACTTTGTTCCTAATGAGAAGTTGGAGTCAGATGGTACAGTCTACAAAGTAGAGAATAAGAATGAATAGAGGAGGAAGGCATGGAGGAAGTGGCCCAACATAGCCATCACTGCAGGTACACAGACATTTCTTAGAGGAGATTTCTGTATGCCTTTCAAACTCAGTTAAGTGGAGAACAACTATATTTAAAATTCTGTTCTCAAATTCTGATTTCTGATATTTATGTATAAAGTATCACATTTCTAAACAATAAGAAAATGTATGCATCTCTGGTTTTTGTTTTGTTTTGTTTTTGGTTAATAAAAACCTGCATTTCAATCTCAAATTTAAGATTAATTTCTTAAATGGAAAAAAAGTATAATGAAATTGTGTGTTCAAAAAACAATAGTGACAAATTTATTCCCATCCAAGGGATGAAGACTTAATTATCTCTTATGCTGTTGCTGTGGAGAACAATGTGTTTTCTTGCTGATGGAGAATAGTCTGATAGAGAATGGGATTTTTAGGTTCAAGATGAAAAGTTTTGTCTGTTCCTGCTTATATTTGGCCTTTCTGTCTTCTATGTTAAATGTAATAATATGGAAAGTGACTTAAAATGAGCCAGATCAATAACTCAACTAGCACAATGTAATTTGGCAGGAGTTTGGCAACAATTTAAGACAATGATCTTTTCCAATTTAACTTAGTGATGTTAGGGAATTCTCATAGGAATGAGTTACATGAAAAGTATGTGATCCATCACTGACATAAGAGCGAGTAGCCATTTTCATTCAAGAGATTTCTCAGTGATTCAGAGGCTGGCCTCAAATGCTTTGTTCAGGAAAATCATAGTAAATAGTTAAGTACACTATGTGTCCACTATCATAGATAGTCATGCAAAATAGCCATAGTCATCTTATAGTTCTCAGTGGCATTGATGAAACATAATTATTTGTCTATGCAGAATAACCAATAACTTTATGGTGCTCTAATAAGTCAATACTTCCTATTATGTGCAGGAGCCCAGCTATATTAAGAAGATTAGATTATCTTCTAACTACCACAAAGCTAGTAAAAACATGATGTCTTCTACATATTTGGTCGTTAGATGGGTTTAACATCCCAGCAATTGTATTTTCCTTTTATCTTTTTCCTTTGATTTATTTTAAAAGGAGCAATGGTTATCTATCTAAACATGAAATAGATACAGTTATATCTAATATGTTTAATAAGTATACTAAGAACACTTAACAAAATACTTTTATATATTATTCTGAAAAAATCTCTAATTGCTATTTTTTCTTTAATTCTGGTCAATTATTTCAAATATGTTATATTTGTACATTCATTAGGCTTCAGGCCTTGGATATATATCTGAATTTGAAATTACAGATAATATATTTGCTAAAATCATTGCACTAAGTTCTCTGTTCTCATCTTATTTATCTATGTGGATTTTTTTTTAAAAAAAAAATCTATGTTGGTTTAAAAGCCAGTATAGGATCTTATCTTTGTCCTGCTGTCAATTGTGATCTACTATTATATCTATACATAATAAATCCTAACATGTCTTCAATCTATAAAAATGTATAATATTGATAGTTCACAGGAATTTTAATCTTACCATATCCATATATGCTTACAGTATAACTTCTTCCAATGTAATACCTTTATTATAAACCTTCTGTTTACTTGATTTATATCACCAAATGGCCTTTACCATGAGAATTCTACAACTCTGTGCAAAGAAGTAGCGAATATTATATTGACTTTTACACTCTGCTAGCTTTTTCAGTGAGATTCCTAGTTTCTAACAAGCATTTAAAGATTGTAGTTACATGTGAAATACTGCTTCCATGGTTACTTTTCTTTTTGCATAAGTAAGCTACTATTTGCACACCACCTCTTCAAATTCATTTGCTTTCTTTCAGAATATAAAGGTATCAGTTTATTTTTAATTTTTATTCGATTTATATAACCAACCATCTCACATAAAAGTGACTCTGAGTGACATACAGTACTTAATAAAAAATAAATACATAAAACAGTCCGAAATTAAAAAAAAATCTTATAAAAATGATTCAAACCTGGAGGTAATAGTAACTGGAGTAAGAGAGCTATTACAAAATCTCTCCTGTCTCCTGGACCCCCTTGGCCTGATAACATAACCAGATCTTGCGGGACTTGCCATACATTGAAAGGAATGAAGCTAATCTCGCTTCCCAGGAGAGAAGATTCCACAAGTCAGGCACCATGGCAAAGAAGATCTCCCGGGACCCACCTGATGGCAGATAGGATCCATAGCATCCCTTCTTTGCCAGACTTGATAGGGTGAGCAGATGTAATGAGGAGAGGCATTCTCTCAGGTAACAAGGTCTCACACTATGAAGGACTATGATCAAAACCAGCTGGACCTGGAAGCAAACTGGCAACCAATGTGAAGCAGAGATATAGTAGGTATCATTCTAGGGGCACACATAACTTGCCCTGCTTCACAGCATTTTGCACCAATTGAAACTTCCAGATCCACTTCAAGGGCAGCCCCAAACAGAACATGCTACAGAAATCTAACCAAAAGGAGACCAAGACACGAGTGACTATGAGCTGAGTTCCCCCCCTTCCAATCTAGTCATAGGCATAACTGGCACACAATACAAAGCTGTGCAAACACCCTTGCAGAGACTACCATGACTGATTCCTGCTCATTGAGCAGGAATGGTGAGTTCAGGAGTGCCCCAGAGTGCGCACAATGTATAACTGAAATATTCTCAGAGTCCTTGCTCTCTGTATAACCTGTGTGATAAGAGTTATACAGTTTTGCAAGATCTGTCTTCCTGCCACAACATTTTTTAAAAGGTGCACAATATTATACAAACAAGCTTAACAATTCAAGTAGCAGCTTGGGCATAGCTAATTTCAGGCACATATTTGGTCTTTCATCAGCCCTTTTTTCTGATACCCTGTTCAGATTTCTTTTGTAGTTGTGTGGAAATAATTGATTGCAGCTATCTTGTTTTTGTTTTTAAACTGCAAACCCGAGTGCAGGTCCTGTGATTTTTATTTTGTTTTGTGTACAACGCCTAGTTACTGTAGGCACTTGAGAAATAATAATTAAAAATTGCATGGCATTTATTACATAGGGGCGGCGTTCTGTACTCTTTCTTGGAAATGGCACTGTGGGAAAGATCATAAAGAAACAAATGCATTCTTGGCAACTGTTTCTCCATCTCTAGAAAGTCTATATTGTGTTGGAAAAAGGAAAAAAAGTAGAATTTTGTCTGAAGGTGGCTAAGAATGCAGTTGCTTTCTGTGTTTGCTACGTGCATATATGCTGCCACCTTTACAATTAACTAAATAGAGTTAAGCTCCTTAGCCCAAAAGATTAATGTCGCTTTGCTTTTTTCTTCCAATTTATACCTGTAATTATGTGTGCAGAAGGCCAAGTGAGACTAGTTGGCAAAGTGTTTTCTTAATTAACTTTGTGGCTGAGTGAAATTTTATATTGAAAGAAGGTACTTTTTTTGTAGCATATCACTTGTTTCTGTGCTTCCCTGAATGTGCCATTACAACATGTACAATGAATAATCTATCTCTAATGATAATAAATCACTCAGTCATCTATGATTTATATTCTCACTTTCTGTTCTTTTTGCTACAAAATCAATGAAATTCATTGCATTGAAAATGAGAGGTGTTCATGATAAAACAAAAAGAAATAAGAGTCAAGGATTAAAGGATTAAAAAAACATTTTATTATAGAATAAAATACAAAAATACAAAAGCAAATAGTAGGGCAGAGTGGGGAGAAGGAAGGAGAAAAACAAAAAGGAAAGTTGATTTCCGATTCCCTCTGTTGTAGTAGAATAAAGCATTAACCTCAAACCTCAACTTTCTGCTTTTCCATAATAATATAAACTAGCCATTTCTATTACAACGAATCAATCTACTCAGTAAAACTCAAAGCCAACATTTCCTATTTTTTCCACTTCAAGCACAAAGTCCAAAAGCGGTCTCCCTGTAGCAACAAAAGTACTTATATTCTTTTCTTTGATCAAAAATCAATTTAGCTACCTCTGCCAACTCCACCAGCTCCTGTAGCCATTTGCCCATGGTGGAAATCAAAATGTCCTAAGGATTAAAGGATATTTGATGAATGTACTCTGTTATAAGAATGAATGACCAGCATGAAAGAAGCATTTTTACGCAGCTTGGTCATATAGCGAGAATGAATGATAATTGAATTGGGGGAAAAAGGGAGGGGAAGGGAAATGCCTTTTCTCCTCATAGCAAAATAAAATGCCTGAATATATTTTATAGATACTCAAATTATGGAAGACAAATTAATAATAATGAAAAAGTTTGAAAGAAGAGAAATGTGGACATGCATGTAATATTGGGAAGGAAATAGTTTTACTTGTGTTTTCTTAATAAGTTTTATTTAAGTCTCTATAACATTGTTGAGTTCATCAAAATCAGAGAACTGTATTTCCTACCCCTCCATCCAAACTTGTAAAAAATGTTCAATTTCAGTGCCCTTTTCATCAGACCCAAGATACTATCTATAAAGAAAAGTTTCCTATTTATTTAACCTGACATTTGCCATAGCTCCCTAGGCTAATCCATCCTAAAATCTGCAGGTTACAAGAAAACACTCTTAATTTTTCTCTGAATATAATTTTTGTTTTGTCTTTTTGACAACTGTAGTGAAGTAAGGTTATTGTTATAGTCTTTCAGGCAGCTTAATTAGGATTGCAGTTTTTAATTATATTAATTGATTTGAAAAATTTTAATTGAACAAAAATTGCCCTTGAGTCATTAGTGATTTTCATTAAGGAACATATTTTTAAAATTACATTTAACAAAAATTAAAGATGATGTCAATACAATATTTTTAAAAACTAAGTTTCTTTTGATTTAAAATATTTTATTCATAATTTAAAATCATATTTCAAAAATTATAAATTAAACCTTAACATTAATTATTTAATATATCTTAATTTGTTTGCATCACAAAAGTTTTCAGTACCAATTTGTGGGAGTTTCAAATGGTTATAACTTACAAACATAATTGGCTCTAGGCTAGTGTATCAGCTCATTTTTGAATCATTCTTATTCTTTTTCCCTTATAAAGGCATATAGAAATGAGGACTACTTTGATAGTCATTCTATATGTTCCTTTGTCTCTGAACATACCAACTTTTTCATAATTTCCAATAGTTTTCAAAAAGTTTAATCCTGGCATGCTACATCAAGCCAATTCTTTCTTATTTAAAGCATTAGTGGATTTTAAAGTGGAATTACAACAAATGAAGGCAAATATATGCGTCCCATGATAATGTTGGTCCAAATGACCGATCCAAATTGGATCCCAGAATTACAATTTTTACAATATAGGGAAAATAGATGAATGCTTTTGTGACTGGAAGAGAGCTATTCTAAAAACCCATTTTGTTTTTGCTTTTTTCTCTTGTTTGATTTCTTTGTCAAAGATGTATTTTCTCCTTTAGGATTCATTCTGACTTTTTAAAACTTCTGTGTTGCTCAATATAGTGATAACTTGAAAAATACATATTTCTTGGGAAGTGCTCACATCCTTGAGCAATTATTAAATAGAATGATACAGTAACATTCTGCTACCAGGAGTTGAGATATTGTATTAGAGTTTATCAACCTTTTGATTCATAGAGGGACATTTGATTATAAGTCCAGTTGCCTTTTGAAAAAAGCATCTTTGGGACAACCGTGACATGCATTACTGAGAATCTCCATAGATATTTAAAGGGTCACTACATTCAATTTCTGCTTTACTGTTTATGTAGAGTCTCTCGGAAAGATCTTTTTTCTACTGTATACGAATTCTAAGGATCTTTTGGGTAGAATGATATCTATCCGAATATATTTTTCCCCATTGAACTGAATCTATTTTGTGATAGTTAAGTAATCAAAAAACATAGCTATAGTCCTGAATTATTGTATGTTATTATATAGATTTTATTCCTAAATGCTCTAGCTACAAATTGGTCCTCAGACTCAGAATTTCAGCAAATAGGAAGTATTAATCTACTCATTCAAACAGTAAAACAATCCTAAGCCCTAAAGTTAATTCCATTTCAGCTGTCCTCCTATATCATTTCATTTATTTCCATATATTTAATGCATATATTCCATTAATTATTCCATTCATATTTAAACCAAAAAAAGCCAACATTCCAATCTTTAAAAATTTCAATATATCTAATGTACATATTCCACGATTTGTTACAATTATCTCTCTACATAAAGAGGAAGAGCATTAGATTCCATTATCCAAAAAAATAACAATTCTGTTTTTTGATCTTGTCAGTCTATATGTCCCTATTTCATAACTATAAATTTATTTATATTACCCCTCAATACCTTGCAGAATCCCCTTTCTATATAATAATTACCCATTATCTCTGTGTCCAATTAAGGATTTCCCCATTTTTTTTTACAATTCCCATATTTCTTTGTTTCCAAATCCTGTTTCTTGTCCCTTCTTTCCCCCTGTCTTTTCTCCTTTGTTCTTTCACTCCAGTTTTTATCCCTCTATTTATAATTTCCTTTCGCCCTTTGAATTTCTGCTGACTCTTTTTCCCTTTTCTAATTTTTTGGATATTCCCCTTTTTATTTAATTTCTTAAATCTCCTGTATTTATTTCCAACTCTTTTCTTCTTTCTTTCAAGAGTTCTTGGTTCTGGATGATCACTAAAGATGGTCTCTTCTATGATTTGCTCCACCTCCTCTTCTGCCTTTTGTCTTTGTTGTTCATATTCTGCTGTCTCATTTTCAATAAATTTTAAAGCAAAACCCAGCAATTCACCTCATTCTTGTAGTGTTTCTTTCATTTTTCTGAGTTCCATTTTTAATGCCAGAAGAGAAATCACCATTTTACAACTTTCTGATTCGCAATTTAATCCAAATAGTATCTTTAAAGTTTATTTCCTAGATTCTGAATCTGCCTGAGACTACTACATTGCTCTTGCAAGGAGTGGTTTTCTAGAACATTTATGGGTGATAGAAAGTCCTCGTCTTGCCTAGAGAGGAATTTCAAAGAGCAGTACTGCTTGCCAGTACTTCGTTCGATTAAGATTGTTAGCTCTGGTTTTAGCATAGCCATCTTCAGTTCACCATTTCTTCCCTGAAGTCTAGAAAAATCTTAAATTGCTTTGTAAGATTAAAATAAAACCAGTGTGAGAACTTCATAAAAAGGAGCAAAATATGCTCAGATGTTATTTTGAACGATGTTTATATTTTCTGCTTCATAAATTATTCAATTAGCATAGTTGTTTGAAAAAAATACCCCTGTGGCTCTAGATTATTTATTGTTATAGTGAGAAAAGTCTAGCTGTCTCCACTTAACCTATTCAGTCTGTTGCTTTGACTTCTTAGGTTGCCAATGTGCTGCAAGTCTAGTCTAAAAACAAGAATAAAAAGTTCAATATTGTATGGTGGCTTTCCTTAGAATACAATGAAAAGAAGCCATTTAAAATGAACAGTTAGAAAAAACAGTATTGGACATCAAGAAAAAAACATTATTAATTGTAGTATTGTTTATGATTCGTCACACAGTTAACCAGATATTCACACTGAATTTGCCATTTTTATCCAGCTATTGAGTCCTTCTCAAAGACCTGGGATAGACAGAGGTTGATATTTGATAGTTTTAGAGCAGGGGTGTCAAACTCAAGGCCTGCGGTCTGGATTTGGCCCATGGGATGTTTAGATCTGGCCTGTAGGGCCACCCTGGTAGCAGTGAAGGACCGGCCTGTGGTGCCTCTGCCAGCAAAAACAGAGCTCGGGAGGTGTGCTCGTGGCCCTGTCGGGCTTTGTTTTCACTGGCAGAGGGCTGGAGGAGGCTATCACAGCCAAAAAGCCCATCCAAGCCACCACAGGTGCTCCTAGCATAATTGATGTCAATCTGGTTATGCCCTCTAGCCCCTCCGAGGTCAAACACAACCCTGATGCAGTCCAAAAAAGTTTGACACCCCTGTTTTAAAGGTATTGTTACAGATATTAATATATTATTTATTAAATTATTATTGTTGTTATCAGTAATAACATTGTATCTCTATGATAATATTGATATGATGTTATCTAGTTGGGTAATTAAATGGTTGCAAGCAAACAGCCAAGCTCAGGGACCAACCAAAACTTAGTATAAGCTGGCATTAAAAAGTGGCAAACAAATCTTTGGGATGTTTATCTCCTTCTGTTTACAAAAGAGAAAAGGTCAATAAATGTGTTCATCCTGTTTCAAATACATGTATGTTTTGGATTTTTAGTATGTGGTAAGACATTCTAAACCAAACCCATTGGATTCAGTGGATTTTCTTCATCACTCAACATAGATGTAGTTCTGCTTTCTGTATCTAACGCAAACATTGAAACAGTAGTCTAATATTACATTTTTGGGTTGTGTATATAAAATGTGATAAGTTTTTTATATGTAATATATCTGAACATAAGGGATATGTTACGTCTTATATGGAAAATGTATACCTTTGAAAGAATTACAAAGCTTTATCTGATGTTACTTAATGGACTTATTTTTCTAGTGCTCTTGGTGGATCTTCTGCTCTTCACATTCCTGCTTTTCCAGGTGGAGGCTGCCTCATTGATTATGTTCCCCAAGTATGCCAACTATTAACCAACAAGGTAATACCCAGAATAGACAAACTTTTTACCAAAATATTCCAATACAAGGGCTCTAGACTAGGGTAAAAATAAATTATTCTTGATAAATTGATAAACCCTATGAACTAAGGTTAATTCTGTCAGAAATTTCAAAACCAAAGGCAAACTTGCCTAATGGAAGGTCACTCTGAGGTGATCCAGGAGTAGTTGAAAAAACCATGCATAGCTTTCTGCATTTCAGCTGTACAACTTGCGTCAGAGTTTGCATCAATCTGATCAAGGGAGGTACTAATACCACTCTAGAAAGCCTTAGTAAAACACACTTAGAGTACTGCATCCAGTTTTGGTCACCGCATTATAAAAAAGATGTTGAGACTCTTGAAAAAGTACAGAGAACAACAACCAGGATGATTAGAGGGTTGGAGGATAAAACATATGAAGAACAATTACAGGAACTGGGCTTGGCTAGTCTAGTAAAGAGAAGGACCAGGGGAGACATGATAATGGTCTTCCAATATTTGTGGGGCTGCCACAGGGAGGAAAGGGTCAAGCTATTTTCTAAAGCACCTGTAGGCCAGACAAGGAATAATGGGTGGAAACTGAACAAGGAGAGACTTAACCTGGAAATAAGGAGAAACTTTCTGACAGTGAGAACAATCAACCCATGGAACAACTTGCCCTCAGAAGTTGTGGGAGCACCATCACTTGAGACTTTCAAGAAGAGATTGGACTGCGATTTATCAGAAATGGTGTAGGGTCTTCCACTTGGGCAGTGGGTTGGACTAGATGACCTACAAGGTCCCTTCCAACTCTGATTACCTGTTATCTGTTATCTGATTTTGAAATAGTCTGGAAATATCCTTTATTCCTGTTTAAATTGCTCTTGCTTAAAGGAATTTTATAAATTATGAATTTATGAAATATACTTCAAAATGTATTTCTATACCAGAATCTGTCTTTAGAGTTGTTTTTGTTATAGCTCTATTGGTTAGTTGTTTTTTAAAAATTTGCAAGTGCCCAGATCTGTTTTTAAACTACAAAAAATTGCTCCCTGTTTAGTGTTCCAATTAGTAGTCAGACAACTATGCAATGTGCGATAAATAAATAAGAATATTGTGCAGAAATTATGAACTGATAGAACATGATAGACATGTTCTAACTGCAACACTTAAACATTGGCCCAGGAAATTTCAGAGGTGTGAAATACACAAAATTACATTTCAATATAAAACAAAATGCTTAGAAACCATAGACTTCTTCAAATTACTTATGAAATACTGTATGTAATTCTAGATAGATAGTATATTGCCATTATGTAAAACAGCAGAATCTAATATCATAATAAGGTTTAATCAAAGTGTTAATCCTTAAAATGTAAAGTATGTGTAATTATTATATATGTTTATTACACCAACCTCTTGTTGCTGATGCATGTAAAAATATTTTCTAGACTACTGCCAATTTTGCTATATATAATGTATAAATTATATTATTAGTAAAATAAAAACTCTCCCAAATTAATATTCTATATTGTAATTTAGTTTTATTATAATTGCACTCATTTTTTTCTTTTCTTTTATAGGTTCAATATGTTATCCAGGGTTACCATAAGAGAAGGGAATATATTGCAGCATTTCTTAGTCATTTTGGAACGTACGTATATATGTTACACTTTAAAATGGAATATAACCATAAGCACTAGCTTTCTGTCTATTTTTACTCATATGTACTAAAAAATATTTTTGCCACTTGAGTTTTTCTAAATATGCATATTTAAGCTTGGTAGCCCTGAGTTATATTACTGTAGTTATGTTATATTTGTATTTATTATGCACTAATAGATAAATTATGCCATAGTATAGAAGAAAAGAATTTTAGCATTTCTTCTTTTTTACTCTATCCTTCAAGATCATTTCTGAAGAGTTGGTGAGGAAAAAGCCAAAAGAAGGGGAAATTATTAACAATAATAATAATAAGGCTTAATCAAAGTGTTAATAATACAAGTGGCATCCTTTGTTAGTTGAAAGTAGAAGTAGTCAAAATTCTAGATTAATGCTAAATATTAAGAAATCAAATAAAGTCTCAACAGTATAATTAGTGAAATTATAGGTGAAAAGGGTAATTTTGAGGTTTGGATTCAAGAATAGGTGTCAGGCTATAGAACTTTTCCCATTCAATCAACTAGAATGAACTTCTGGAAACATATCAAAATGTATCAAAAAGGAATCCTTTATTGAGATGAGACAATTCATGTAGGGGTTAAAAGCAGCATCTAAGGTCTCTCAGGCATGCAGAGATAGATAAGGGAGTTTAGAACCCCTCCTCTTCTCTCAATGTGTATTTTGTGAAACAAAAGCCAGTATGTTTGTTCCACCCCACCCCTTCTGAAGGAACAATCTTTTTCACAGTTTCCTAAGCATACATCTCACTGGAATTCTTTATGGTCTTCTCATCTCCTGGCTGTGCCGCTCAGAGGTGTTAGGTTCCGACCATCTGGGATTCCTTTCTCCATTGTATCATGTGTGGGTTATACAAATTCGATGTAAGATTGAATGTATTCAAGTTACATCAAGAAATGATTTCTTTATCATTCTCCCACACACACACACACTTTTCTTCTTCCATTGAAGAAATGACAGCTACAGGGATCTGACATTAAGATGGACAGTACGTTGGAGAAGAAACTGGAAGATTAATTCTAAACAAAATCATGAAGGAAAATACTATTTCTATGGGAATAAAGATCAGAATAGTTAAAACAATGATTTTCCGGTGTTAATGTACAGCTGGTTACTTAAGTACTTATGGACTGCTGGCAGAATTGGCCAGGCTGCTAGACAAAATAAAAACCGGCAATTCCCTTGAGGCAATAATCAGCAAGCAGAAACTCAAATACTTTGGACATACTAAGTGAGGGGATGCATTAGAAAAGCTATGTTGAGTGAAATAGAAAAATGGAAAGAATGGATAATGTGGATGGACAGGATCAGCAAGATGAGAATATAGATCAAGATAGCAGATATTTGCCCATTTAGTTTATAGCATCTAACTAGCTATGTAATTTTCACTAACATTTCCTCATCCAAGTCCTGCCAGAGGTCACCTACAAGTGTGATAGATGTGGGTCAGTGCCATGCAGAAGCCTGAACCCGCATTGATAAAGGTCTAGATAATCCATTTCCTCCAGAACCTTCCAGATTTTTTCCTAATTTTGCAAATTTAATTCTGCTGATATTTCTAGTTGTCTAAATGTTCTAGTTGCAGCATTTTTAATTTTGCCTTTAAAAGTGTGTGCATGTGTGCACCTTTATTTCAGGTTTTTTCGGTACATATTAATAAAAGGAAAAATATAAGTACTGTAGTAAATTCTAATCACATTTGCTGCTTAAAAACTGGAGCTGCCAGAAGGAAAGTTCGTTGGGTATAATGGGGTCTAAATAAGAACTAGGAAAACAAGAAGGTAATGGTACTGCACACAGTAGGTGTTAATGTCCACAACAGAGTAATTAGTCAATATTGTTTGTGCCTGACTAGAGAGGGAAACAATGCCTTCTGCCCTATACATGAATTTATGCATGCCAACAGGAAGGGCTAAGCCTTCTCTGCCTAATTTTGCTTTGTGGTTCTAATTATATTTTAATTAATAATTTTTTTAATAGTGGAGTGGTAGAGTACGATGCTGAGGGTTTCACAAAACTCACTTTGTTGCTGATGTGGAAGGATTTTTGTTTCCTGGTTCACAGTGAGTAGTTATTTTCCTTTGGATACAAATATCTTGAAAATTTAAACAAAAATTAACAGGGAAGTACCAAATACAGCAACACTTGCATCTCCTTTTTTCCCCTATCTGTCTTGAGTTTTCTGCATTCTTCATGTTTGTGTAATGTCACCTGAAATCTCAAAAAGGTCATAAGGTTTGTTAGATAATTTGTTCTTTTTAAATTATGTAAGATACAAAATGCTTTGAAAATCACAAACAGAAAAACATATTGGAATATGCCTGATGTACATACAAGGATGTTTTTCTCCTGCATACCATCACTCTGCTAAACAACTAATTCCCACAACACTGTCAAACTATTTACTAAGACTATATTACTATTATTCTTCTCATCCCTCCTATTACCTATCTCCTTTTCTGCTTATGACTATAACCTTGTTGCTTATATCTTTATAATTATATTGTTTTATTTCATTTTTAGTATGATTTTGATTGCTTATTTAGTATCCTATGACTTTCACTAAGTGTTGTATCTTATGATTGATGATGAATATATTATGACTATGATCATGATTTATCGTTTATATCTGTAAGAGTTTATGCACTGAAGACAAATTCCTTGTGTGTCCAGTCAAACTTGGCCAATAAAGAATTCTATTATATTATATATGTCAACAGACAGTTACTAAGACATACTGGGAATATGTACGAGATAGTTAGATATAGATAAATGGATGTAGATATAAATATATACAATGTATGGTATTCAGCTTTGTTCGGGTATTTTCCCGCATCATTATAGTTGTGCTTTTAAAGTTGTAGCAACGTTTCGGCAGAATCTCATCTGCCATCATCAGGCTTCTGTACTGTGTTTGTCTGTGAGTCAGACTTTCACAGCCGTTTCAGTTTTAAATTTGGGGCTAGCCTACTGCTGCTATTTATACAATATATACAGTATATACTTTAAATTTAGATCTAGACCTTTGTACACTGAACATATACATATACCCTGATATTGAGAATTTATTCTGAAATGTTGTTATGCCTAAGAAATCTAACACCTTTTTCATTCAGTACCATCTATTGGAACATAGAAAATGAGTCTTCTGAGTTGCAACTGTGGAATATCTCCTCCAAGATTTTTTTAGCTCATATCTTGAGGATGTTCAAAAAGTCACTGCAATCTTAGCTGCTCTTCAAAGCCTTGAGTAACTTGATGGTTGAGACACTGTACAATTTTTTATTATTATAGAGAATTTGCCTTCTGGATGCTTATGGTTTTTTTTTAATTTACCTGTTTTAATTCACACACACATGCATACATCCACCCAAAGTTATTTAATAATCTTAATTGTGTTAAATAAATAAATGTATGCAAATAGATATACTCCCCTGTAACAATTGCTCTGTCTCTGGTCTTCAAATCCTTTCTGCCTTCTCATCTATATCAGTGGTACCAATGTTGTCAACAAGAAGACCATTCTTGGAAGATGGTCTCTCCTTTTTCGACTTTCTTTTCCTGGGGTTTTTGTTGCAATATTTCAGTTAGAATGTATCTTTTGGAAGTCTTGTTGAGATTTTGCTGTAAGTTCTTTTTTAATTCCAGACAGTCTCCTCCCTTCCAGATCTTCCCCTTTTTTCTTTTTCTCTCCTTTCCTGTTTTCAAAAGCTTTTAATTATCCAAAAATCTTTATTATCCCTTTGACTTTTTATTTTCAGCATTAAATGCCTATTGATGTCAAAGTGGATTTTTTTCCAATTTCTTGCTTAAGTCTCTTAGGTGTCAGTATAGGAAAAGGAGAAAACCAAATCTTTTCCCTTTTCTATCTCCTTTGCAACTTAAAAATCTTCTTAGGGAACAATGTTATTGTTTTTTTAACAGTTTCAATTCCAGGGTACCTTATTTGTTGCTTTTGCTGTTTGACCCGATCAACCAAAACTTTCTCTTCTTATCTTCCTCCTGCACATTCTTTTCTGGTCGAGTTCTTCTTTGCGGTGGCCATTTCTGACCACCGCTGCAACCGATTTCGGGAAAGGGAGTAATGGCAAGCTGGGGAGGAGAGATGAGGCTCTCCTCAACCCTGCTGGCAGTCTCCCCCCTCTTCACCACCTCTACGGGGTGGCTTAGCCTTGAAACCAGCCTGCTCGGGGCGCTCCAGCGGCGAACATGGATCGAAGCCTCACAGAGACGAGGTTTTGGTCTGTCACCGAAGAAGCTCAAACCGGAAGTCCCCTGGAAGATGGTCTCTCCTAACTAGCCTGCAATTGTTTGCTTTCTCCCCAGGTCGCTTATCAATGTGAGATACTAGTTTATCTTAATTGTTTATTTTTTAAAGTTGTTAGTTCCTTTGAATTCTCTTTCAATAAAATATCATATAAATCATATTAATCAGTAACTGTCGTGGTACTGTAGTTTGAAAGAATTTTGAATTTCCTGTTCATAAATAAATTCATACAGAAAGGTTTTCAAACCTTAGTAGAGGTGTAAATTAAACTACCTGCAATAGTGCAGCTAAATAGCCCTGATATACAGTATCAGATAGCAAATGATTCAGTCATAGATGAAATTTCCCACTGAACCTTGAATCCTTGTACTCTTGGACATCACTGTGCTGGTTGGCAGTGTTTTATATGTTAATTGTTTCCAATACCAGTATTGAGGCTTATTGAGAATATGCTTTCAGCAAAGTATGTTTTCTGAGATTATTTTGTAAACATGGTTACTGTTCTTTATTATTCTCAAAATTATTCTACATGGTTTATAATCCTAATTCATACTACACAAATTATTCAAATACAACAATTGATTATTTGAAATTATGAGCAATAATAACTCTTATTCTAGCTCAGACCTGTGTATTTTATGGCCCCTGGGTCACATCCAGCCCTTTAGCTGTCTCTGGCTTGTGGGAAGGAAGGGCTCCACAACAGTCTCAGTTTCTCCTGTGGCTCCCTGCAAAAATTAAGTACCCATCCCTGATCTAGCTTATCCACTTTTTGTCTTTGTTGCTTCAGAGAGCAGATGATTAGAAGATGTTCCATATATATATATGGAACACAATACAGAAGCCTGATGATGGCAGATGAGATTCTGCCGAAACGTTGCTACAACTTTAAAAGCACAACTATAATGACGTGGGAAAATACCCGAACAAAGCTGAATACTATGTATGTATGTATGGTATTCAGCTTTGTTCGGGTATTTTCCCACGTCACTGTGGTTGTGCTTTTAAAGTTGTAGCAACGTTTCGGCAGAATCTCATCTGCCATCATCAGGCTTCTGTATAGTGTCCGTGAGTCAGGCCACCACAGTTATTTCAGTTTTAAATTTGGGGCAGCCTATTGCTGTGCCAGAATGGGTTTTTCTTCATCCTGATTGGTTGGGAATCTTGGTCTGTGTTTATTGGTCTTGGAGTTTGCTGTGTTCTGCTTGATTGGTGTTTCTAATATTTTCTGTCTGTTTTGTGGCTCTTTTTGTATCTTGATTGGCTGGCAACATTGTGTTCCTTTATTGGAGGCCTTTTGTGCAGCTTGGCTCCGGGTAAATGGACGGCTATCATTTGTTAGGAAGCTAGGTTTCATCTGGGTGCCTGGTTGGGGTGTGTTTGAGCTGGAGGTATCAGGGGTGATCTCCAAGACCAATAAACACAGACCAAGATTCCCAACCAATCAGGATGAAGAAAAAATCATTCTGGCACAGCAATAGGCTGCCCCTAATTTAAAACTGAAACAACTGTGGGGGCCTGACTCACAGACAGACACTATACAGAAGCCTGATGATGGCAGATGAGATTCTTTGTTGAATAACCCAAGGGTTATTGAGTTATGAAAAATAATGCAAAGAAAACCACTGAAACATGTACTTCATTTCTTTGAAATTTGAGTTGATCTTATTTTTCATTTCTGATAGACTTGTAATTCTAAACATTTAATCATATGTGAAGTATAATCAGAAGAAAATATTAATTTTCTCTATTTTAGAGCAAAAGCATAACATGAAAACACATTAACAAAAGTTACATTATTCGGATAAGGTTTTTTTTTAGTTTTATGCAAAATCAATGTTTTCATCTGAATTCCATCAGATGATAGAATATCAACTACAAATAATTAAATAATCCCTTTGAGAGAGATGAGAGGTTCAGAAATGTAGAAATAATAATAACAAACAATGTGCTGAGGAATAATTTCCCTTTTAAAACTGTTCATATTTGTATGTTAGTTGCTTAATTTTTAATTTGCAGATGAAAAGATATGTATTTGAAATTGATTATTACAAAATGAGTAAAAATTGAGTTATAAAATGCAAAATATTGGGTTTTCATAGCTTCCTCTCTGCTTAAATACCAGAAATCTGATGTAAAACATCCTGCAATAATTCTCAGCAGATTTTTCAAAGAATGGAGGACAGTTGGAATCACCCTACGTGACCATTTTCTATTAATTGATAGCAATCTCTGAATACCAGCTAATGTCTTCAGAAGAATGTGCTTCTAGGGCATATGGATTGAGCCAATCATACAAAAGAATTTGGCTGTTCTTCATGTTCATTAGCATTCAGTCCATATTTGTTAACAGTTTGGTGTGAATTCCTGCTTATCATACCCTAAAAATTAAAAACTTATTGCAGTTTTCTCTGGATAGCTTGAATGTTTTGCATGATGGAGAAAAATGATTTTTAGTCAATTATTGCTGACAGTTGTAGTATAGATTTATGATCGGCTCTGATAATAAAAATATTCTTCAAAAATATTTTATCAGGACACATTTTTTACATTTCTTCTTCTAGCTATTAATCTGATTTAAATTTAGTTATGCAATTAACATAAGCCATAAATGTTTTTTTTATAATGAAATGTGGTAATGGTCATATATTTCATATAATATCGTAGTGTTTTATCCATTCCATAGTTGAAGTGAACTGTGTGTCAGTTATTAACCTAACAATAATTTTCAAAGTAATATTCTAGTTGAGAAAAAAATGGTATTAATGTCACTAAGTCAAGAATATCTGATAAATTTCTGAATGCTAATGCAAACATTCAATTTCATGGGAAAACATCAATATAACTGCTAGCAAAAATACTGTGCCATACATTATAAGTTGTTTTACATTAGTATAAAACATTTGGACTAAGTGACAGAAATACAGATTTCACAAATTATGCTTGGTTCACTTGTGTTTTTTGATTATTTGATGAATATCTTTATTATTTGATGATTACCTTGATTTCAGCAGAATCTGAACTAGAGCTAGCCATCTGGTTCATGTGCAGGGCAGTGGTACAATATATGAGTATATGACTTTCAGTATAAAGCTGATTTTCACAAGCATTTCTCCCCAAATCTCAGCTTCTTTGAACAGCCAAACCCATTTGTGATGTCCTGTAAATAGAGTAGTTATTTCAATCCATGCTTCTGGGTGTGTTTTGGAGTGTTTTAGTCATCTATAGGTGAAGTTCCAAGAAGTCTTTTTTTTTTTTTCTCTATTGCAATTTGTTTTGGTGTGATTTTCTGAATGATCTTCCCTACACATTCTGAACAGTGTACAACCCCATTAGATACATTACAAATAGATACATACTTATCCAATTCATTACCCAAAAAAATCTTGTTACAAATTTAAGCACAGAGAAAGCAACATACTAAAATCTGCATATATTCACTCACACATAAACTGTCTGCCTGCCTGCCTGCCTGCCTGCCTGCCTGCCTGCCTGCCTGCCTGCCTGCCTGCCTGCCTATCTATCTATCTATCTATCTATCTATCTATCTATCTATCTATCTATCTATCTATCTATCTATCTATCTACCTACCTACCTACCTACCTACCTACCTACCTATCTATCTATCTATCTATCTATCTATCTATCTATCATCATCATCTATCTAGTGCTCCCGTCGGCCCCCATGCTTGCTTCTTCCCACACTTAAAAAAAAAAAAGACCTCCCTGAAAATTAGCCCGAGTGCTTATTTTCAAGCCCAAAAGAAAATATTATTTTCAGGGAAACATGGTATGCAAACAAATAACTTCTGAAGTAAACTTAGAGTTACTTCCTTGTTAGCAGTTAGTTTTCCACAGCTGTTTTTAGTGGAAGGCAGGCTTAAATCCAGGAAGCCCTCTCTGGCACTCGTTCAACACCTGTCTAACTTTGACATCACCACAGTGGAAAGCCAAATGGGCTGCTGAACGCACAGATACAGGCAGTTATATAGATGACAATACACAAAATGTGCCAGGTTTTGACTTTCCTCACCAGCATTGGTCAGCTCTGAACAGGATCCATACCCAGCATGATGTCTGCTAAGATTCATTGTTTAAGTGGGATCTTGTCTCTACCCCTCAGTGTGTCTGTGGTACTCCTCGACAGAATATCTTTCATATTGTATCCGAATGTTCATCAAGAGCTTACACCGGCCTAATGTTTGATTTTTTTTTCCAACAAAGACAACCATCTCCTTGAATGGCTGGGTGGACTGGACATTAACATTTGAAGCTGTCATGCCCCTGTCAGAATCTGATTTGGAGGAGGAAGCCGAACAGCTGACAGGGAGTGGGAGTGTGGCTCCATTGGCTGTGGAAAAAACTGGGGAAGGGCAAAGTCAGGCTGGGCAGAGCAGGGGAAAGGGAGATCAAGGAAGAGGGAATTCAGAGGAAGACCTAGGTCCACCCCCTCTTCATCCTAGGGCACACAGGGAGGAATGGAGAAGAGAGCAATGTGGGTTGTGTGGCTTACGGGGGAGAAAAGGACCCTGATTCCCTTAATTAGCTGCAGCTGGGAACACATTAAAAGGAAGCTGCACGCAGCAAGCTGTTGGGAGCAAAAGTGAAATTATCTTGTATTATCGTGGCTTATCTGTGTTCCTGGCATCTTCCAACTGTGTGAGTTTTGCCATGCTTTCAAGTCTGAAATTCCTTCTCCTGCCCTGTCAAGCTAATTACTTCAGTTTGGTTTGTTTGGATTTTAAGTTACAGTTTGTGTATATCTTGTTTTGGACTGAATTTTCTACAGTTAAAGGCTATTCCTGGGAGAGTTTTTCTCCAGCCGAAGGTAACCTGGACTTTGGGAGCAAAGTTGGAGAAAATAAAGGGACTGTTATTGCTTATTTGACTGTGTTGCCGTTGTGTCACGCCCCGGGTCATCACAGAAATACTATAAGTCCATGTATTTGCCATATGCTAAATAAATAAAGTGTATGGAACCCTGAAATATTTTTTTGTTTAATTGTAGCTTCCTCAAAGTGGTTCCTTCACATAATTGTAGCATACCAACATAAGTATCCCATTTCTCACCTGTAGACTCTGTATTCCATATTGAAGTCTTCACAAATGCAAATTTCATAACTGATTCTGCTCAACCTTTAGAAATTTAATGCAGCTTTTTTTAAGGTTCATCTTGGCATAATTAGTCTCTGTAGTGAAACATATACGGATGCCAATATAATCATGTTAAGAAAGGTTGCCATAGAAACTAGTGCAGCAGAAAGAAAAAGGGACTAGGGGAAAGGCCTTGAAACTTCAAAGAAGATGAAATAAAAGTCATTAACAGAAATATCCATATGATGTATAGCAAAATTGCAAGATTCCTAGCAAAAGATGAGATAGAATACAATTACAGGCTGGTTATATACCTTGTTCCAAGATGGCGAAGGCGTTACTACTATAGCTACATTTAATAGCAAGCTAAATAATTATATTAGTTGTAATCGCTTTTTTGTGTTTGGGGTCAAAAAAAGGAAGAAGCCTTAAGGAAGAGAACAGCAACAGGCATTTCTGTAGGTTGCAACCACCAAGTTCTGACAGTTTCTGGTAGTAGTCTATAACTCTATGCCCAAGTTATAGAAGAGTATAGGAAACACACAGAAATAGCAACATGGTTGAGTTTGGCGACAGAAGTCTTTTTCTTTTTTGATTCTGATAACAGGAATTAACTTAGTAATTAATCAGTAAGCTGATCCTTCTCTGTAGGAAGAAGCAACACTCTTAAGTTTCTTTGAACAATAGACATGCCTGTATCTCTAATAAATAGAATTCAGTAGAATTGGTTCATTTGTTTTCAGCGATAAACTGGGTATTCACAAGAGTTAACAATTGTATGTTAATCAATTTTTAAGCCTTCCAAAGTTTGTAAGCATGTATGCTTGCATTTTTCTATGGGGATGTTCGTTGAGCTAATGACCCACATTCATTTCTGCAGATCCAAATTTAATATATTTTCTATTATATCTTGAGCATTATATGATTATTTTATTTAATGGATTCCTTTGACACAATTGCTTTGGATTCCTATACCCAAAATAACTAGGGATAAAGATTTATATTATGTTTTAAATTATGTTAAAGGTCTCAATATGCTGTGAAATCCCTTACTAAGAGGAACACCAAAAATGGCTTTTAATGCATGTCTAAAATGTATGTATAACTAATTAAAGTTTTCAATATTATCATTATATATTTAAAATATTTATATAATTTATTTGTATAAGAACAGTGGATGTCTCACAAGATAATAACAAGCAAAAACAAACAAACCACACAATCACAATATAAAGCTCAATATAAAACAAACACAAAAAATACTCACACTGCCTGGAGTAACCCTCTCTACCATATCAACATAACATTGTACTGGGCCCCACTCTCTTCTGCTGCTCCACACTTACAAAATTTTAAAAGTTTTTTTTTTCTTAAAATCGAATACTTCTACTGGCATATAGGTAGTTCTCGGTGACTGACAATAATTGGACCAGAATTGCCATCACTAAGCAATGCAGTCATAAAGTGCAACATCCTATGACTGCATCACTTACTGACAGTAATTCCTGCAGACCCCATTGCCATTGTTAAGAGGTACCTTCTCACATCTTCCTGCCAGCTTCCAACAACCAACGTTGCTGGGGAAGACAGCAGGAAATGGCAAGTTCCAGGTGCCTTGCAAGCAGAACAGCAGGCAGGTAAGTGGCATGGTGGGGAGGTGTGCATGGTTAGCTGGTACCATTGGTTTGGAGTGGCTGCTGCCAATGGGGGAGGTTCTGGGGATGATCGACAAGGTGTAAGTGCAGAGGGTCCGAAAAAAATGACTTATGACAGTTTTTCACACTTAAAATGCTTGCAGCTTCCCCACAGTCATGTGATCAAAATTAGATGCTTGGCAACTGACTCATATTTATGACAGTTGCAGTGTCTCAGGGTCATGTGATCACCTGAAAAGCAAAGTAAATGGGGAACCCAGATTCACTTAACAACCATGCAGTGATTCACTTAACACTTAAGAGGCAAGAAACATCATAAAATGGAACAAAATTCACTTAACAAATGTCTCATTGAGCAACAGAAAATTTGGGCTTAATTTTGTTGCAAGTCGAGGACTAACTGTGTTTCTTTTTCAGTCTGTCCAAGTACAGGATATCAGCCCAATTTGTCTTAAGGTTTTTCATAGAAAGTAACTAAAGTAAATGATACACAAGAGCTGGAGCAACTTTTATCACTTGAAAAATCACAGATGGAAGTTTCCAAAAGAGTGAGGAAGAAGTGGGGAGAACTAATCATGAAAATAGCATCTTAAATAATTATTGTATGAAGTTTTTAATCTCCTGATGTGAAACATTAATACATATATCTCCAGTTTTTAATGTTTCAGTTGCGGTTTTCTTTTACAATATGATTTTCACACACAGAGAAAAATGTTACAATGCTTCTATCCACTTCAAAATTCTATAAAATAGATACTATTTATTATAATGGGAGAGGTTTCCCATTAACCTTTCATTAAAGGTGTAAGTCCTTTTGACTTCTCTCAGCTGAAAGGAAGTCAAAATTTTAACTTAATCCAGAGATGGGGAATCTGACCTGAAGTTCATCCTACTAAAGAACAGTTCTCAATGTTCCTCAGCGTTTATTGTGATGCGTGGGACTAGTAAGAGTCAGCAATATGTGACCTGCTGATCAAAAAGGCTGGGAAACTGGAATAGGAGAGGAAATTAGAGACACCTCTTCTCTGTTTATATAACATTTCTGTCTTTCCTGTCCCCAGCAGCTTGTTTTGATAGAAAAGAGGTAGTTTAGAATTTGTGAACTAAAGGGTAAAGATAAATAGTAAGACCAACTGTTGGTAGGGTGATCAGTTAGCCAAATGGCAAATAAAATTAATTTGCATATAAATAGATATATAAATTACTTTGTGGGGCACTGGAGGGGGGGGGACGACTCAGGATAGAAACCAGGAGAAAAACCTACCTTAGGTGCCCCACAAAGTGAAATTTGGGCCATTCTCTCTCTCTTACTCTTAGGGAAGACGCAATGGCAAACCACTTCTGAAATCTTGCTAGGAAAACTGCAGATCCTAGTCCAGTCAATCACCATGAGTCAAAACTGACTTAGAGGCACACACATGCACACACAATAGTTGCAGGACAATATTGATAAAAAGGGGTTCTGTCTCAATTTTGCTGGTAAACATCTCAAATGTGAGAAGCAAAATACATAGGTCAAGATTTGCCTTGGCCTATACTGCTTTTATCTAGTATAGCCACAGGTTCCTCAAAACTTACTTCTTCCTTTTCTGTATAGCTATAATAATGTCTAAATGAATTCTGCCTTTTATTTACACAGAAAGTATTCCAGGATTTAAAAAACAGTTCTCAAATATCATGTTTCATACAAAGAGGACTATGCTTGTCTCTAGAAGCCCACAAATATATTTCTCACCTCAGCAACTGGTTGCATTGTTCTTCATTTTACTTTTTGCAACAGGGCTTACTCCCAAATTTTTATTAGATATGTAGTTATAAAAAATTAAAATATAAGAAAAAATATTATAGACAGATCTTTCAGTCTTGTGGTTTGATGAGTAATTGCCTCTATATGTAATAGTCATACTTTGAAATATGTAGCTCTGTTGTAATACATTATACAAGAAAATTTCAATCATAACAAGCATATTCTCATTTTTATTGTTTCAATTGTGAATGGCAACTGTAGAAACATATTTTGAATACATCTAATGGAAGCAAATAGTGTTTTTTCAAACATCTGTTAAAGTTTCAAGGTAATACTGTATGTAGGATCTTAAGTACTAATCACTATTTATAAAAGTAGAAGAAAATAATTTTGGAAGCACAGTGTAAATACTAGAAGTAGATTTTCAGTTCTTTTTGAAATATATTAGATCTATGAGTTGAACAAAATATTATGAATTTGATTTGTTTTAGTGTATTTATTGTAAATCATGATTCACCTGCTTTTTGAGTTTATATGTAAAATCATGTATACAAAAGCAAAATAATAGCCATTCCTCAGAATATAATATCTATTTACATATAAACATTGTGTAGAGATTAGTTCATTTGTGCATAGATAGAATACATTTATTTATTTTTATTTTGTATTTCTAAACTGCCCATCTCATTCAGTGTATATCTTACCAAGTCTACAACAAAATTGCAGATAAAATGTTGCTATTTAGAACTTTCTACATCTCTGTAACAATTGGGCAGTTACAAGTCCTTTTATTGCATTATGTCCATTTAGTTGATTCCTATTTCTACTGTTGTCCAGATCACTTGTTGGTAGAGAAGAACCTTGAGGGATAATCAGCATTTATACTGATGAGACAAAATAGTTCTATTTTTCCTAATAATCATGTCATTTTTATATAAACAAATTATGAAAATGGCTTCAAGTGAAGAATCATATTTATACAGTTATGTACATATAAGCTCCTTTATGCTTTGCTTCACTCATTTTATTTATTTTACTCTACTCAGCCTGATTCTACACTGCCTATTCTGTTTGGTTGCGGTTTTCCAATTTCATTGAAGGGTGGTTTTTCCTTGAATCTTTGCTTCTGTTTTCTTTTAACTATAAAGTTTATGCAGATATAGAATATCCAAGAATTGTTGGATTGGCTTTAAAAATTCCACAGTTTAAATTTAGCCACAAAAATGTATTTTGTTTCATCAACTCCAATTCCAGTTAATCACTCTGTAGATCTTAGATCTTGGTAGGATGTATGGTATGGAGAATGTAGTCTCCTAAAGTGTCCTGGGTTTATATCATTCTATTCAAAAATCGTTGTCAACTTTTTGAATTGTTCCTGGAAAAGATTTGTATGACACTAATATAACAAATGTATTCCTGCTACTATAATTCAACTTTTAGTAGTTTCCAAAGATTCAACAGTAACTCCATGTTAAACATTCCAGAATAAATCAATTTAGTGTAGTTAAAATATATGTCACTATAGCGATGTATTATTTCATCTGAGTTGATTGTGTATCATTTGTCAGGTTAATGAAACTTTTTCTGTTATAATTTAGGATTAAAGTTGAATAAAATGAGTTGTCCGTATACACTTAAATCCACAAACCTCTTTCTTCCTCATACTTCCCTATCTAGTTCAAGGAAGGCAGATTGAAAATTTATCAAAAATCATGGTAGGATAAACTGAGTAATTCTTGCCTAAATGTTTCCATCTGACATGATTCTTCCCTGGTTAGCACTGTCTCGTCCTTGATTTGTCTTGACTTTTTCAGTTAGGCAGGTCAAACCAAATATGTAAATATTTTATCCTATATTCCCAAAACTACTATAATGAAGTCCCAGGCAGACCTGAAGGAAACCATTTTATGTACACAGTAGTCTAGAAACATAATCATGGCAGTTTACTTTGTTTTCCACAGCCTTCTCTGCCCTTGGTTTAGTAGTTCTTTCACAACTTGGAATAGCTGTGCTAGATGACTATGGTTACAGTGTTGTCAGTTCCGTGAGTGAAATTTGTGAACTGTAATTTGCACAGGAAAGAGTGGAGGGGGCTGAATGTTGGAAAGTTACCAGTCAGATTATTGACATGCCTTCTAGAGTGAGGATAAAAAAAGAAAAAGGAGAAATATTTTGATTTAATTTGCTGGTGTAACAAGAAGACAAGAGCAGGTTGTCTTGCCACTGAAGATCCTAGAGTAATAAAGGGAGGTTGGGACAAACCAGAATAGTTACCTTTGGCATAGTTTATCTTGGAATTAGTATTTCATTGACTAGTATTATTGCTTTAAAATGAGTTGGACATTTCAGATAATGGATACTGAATTTCTTAGAACAGATGTGGCTTCCTCTCTGTGTGAAGCAATTATTCTATTTCCCCTCTCGTTCCTTTCCCTTCCTGATAACTGCTTGAAAATGCTTTTAACATTTTCCACTAGTGTTTTTTTTAAGTAAGAATTATTTTTATCACAAATGAAATTAACATGAAATTTTAATCAATTCCTACAATATTGTCAATCTTTTGCTATTTCCATAGTAGATTGCATGACATTTTTATGATATACAGTATTCATTTTCCAGTTCATATTTACCAGCAGAGACCACTGTTTATATATAATCTATGTCTAACCTTTGTAGTAATTGGAAGGTTTAATATAAAAGAAAGATGGGTCCTAAAATTAACTGTTGAGAAATGTTAAACGTAATAGATTTTCAGAAAACATTCCCAGAAAAGTATTTCTATTCCTTAAAACCTGTCTTTTTCCTTTATGTACTCAGAATTGCATTAAAATTAAGTTTTTCTGATGAGATATCACGGGTCGGCACAGGACTTGTGTAAACCTATTAGTGAGGTGACTCACATAATGTGAGGTTATTTTTAGAGTCCAGATTTGAGTTATTTGGAATGTTTTTTTAAGCTGATATGCAGATAGATTTCTTTATCATGGCTTGCAAAACTTACAAATTGAGCATCCCTTAATAGATGACTAAGCGGTACTTCCAGGAATTTACAGATGTGAGTCACTCATCTATTGTCGGCAGAAATACCTATGATTCAATATGTGTTTGGAAATAGCATTTCCAGTTTTGAACCGAGTTGCTGAAGCAGTATTTTTAAAGTATCAGATTTATAAAACTTGCAGATGATTTAGTAAAATTCAACAGTCCCATTTTCATGTGTATTCTGCATAAATGATTGAAGTACTTTTTCATGCAGTGCCAGCATGTTTGATCAGAACCATTTTTAAAATCTCAGTTCTCTCAGTTTATCTTTATTTCTATTATTCTATTCTATTCATTCCATTCAAATCAAAAGATTGATTTGGGTTTTCCTTAAAGTTGTCCTGGTTGTTTAGGTCCCTTTTTGTCTGTCAAGAAAATGCTTTGCTTTTATCTCTAAACCTGAACCCATTCTTATTTTTCTGTCATTGTTTCATATCATATCTGTCTGTTACACTGTGACTTGCACTGCCAAAGCATTATCTCTATTTAATAGCTCTGTCTTTTCTATCTTGTTTCTCCAAATTCCCATACAGAAGCTGTTCTCATTGTGTCTGTGTGTGTGTGTGTGTGTGTGTGTTCATTTCTCTTCTTAACCTTTGCTGAACTCCCTACCCATAACTTTTGCATGAAATAAAAGCTGTTTTTTTACATAAACCTCTCTATTTTGCATTTCTTTCTTCTGCTCCTCCTAGTTTTGAAATTTGGGGAGGGATCTGCTTTTTTTTTTTGCTTATATAACTTGATAAAGTTTGATAAATTTGAACAATGATGTTTACAAGTGATCCAAATTCAGTCAGCTATTCAGCACTCAGTGATCCAGCATTGTAACACAGCCTGTAACTGTAGATTGTTAAAACATACATATATCATCTTGAATTATTCAAAGGAAAGATGCTTGTATAAAAATAAGTTATTTATTCATTTATACGGTCATATTTATAACCTGCTGAATTCCAGCAACCACAGATTTCTGGCAAATATTTGAAATACATACTGGGCATATTTTAAGTGCATTTTAATTAATGAGGCAAGAGATAAAACTAAAAGAGATCATTTGGAACTAAGAAGATAAATAATCAACCTTGATTTAAAGTCAGGAGAAGCGAAGTTCTCAGAAAAAGTGGTAGACGTTCTCATGCAAAGTGCCAGGGGCAAGTCAGTTGAAATGTTATAGCATATACAGGGATGTGTTGTGGTTGGTTGTTGAAAAAGTCAATATGGCCATTAAAAGCTCTACTGTTCTTGTTTCTTATGTTAATTCCACACGCAACATATGCAACAAAAATCTGATGGAGTTTTGATTTCATGGTTGTGGCAAACAATCTTTATTTTTATCATATCTTGTAGACACTCCCGACATGGGTGTGTTGTGGAGGGAGTAGTAGGTAAGAAACAACTGAATTGTGTCCACTCTACTATCCATAACTACCCATAATTGAATTTTTATAATGTCTTGTTAACTGGAAGAATTTCTTCCCAGTTCCTTTGTCTTTGAAAAAGTTCCTCTGTGGAGAAAATTACCACAATTGTTCAAAGGCTAATCATAACGAATGAAAGCTTCTATGAATTAACAGTCTTGTCTCTATTGTGCTTTTTATATTTGACTTCAATGTTATGTACTTAAAGCTGTTTAAAAACAAAATCTGTTCAAAGAAAGCTTTTGCCTTTTTGAACAAAAGTTTTTAAACATGCTATTAATACCTACTTCAGTTGGTCAGATACTTAAAAAAAAGAAAAATGAGATTCTTCAGTTAAAAAATATAAAAACTAACACCACAGGTATTAAATTGCCTTTATTGAAGTTTTATTATGAAATATCATATGTTTTATATGAGTTGTATGAAGTTATTCAGCTGCCTTTTAAGAAGCATGCAGAGTTAGAAAACCATTTAAAAAAACAAGAAAACACATAAAAGAAATTATGAACTTTAATTACAAAGGGAAAATAACAAAGTAAATCCTAACCTCAAAACTATAACCAGGTTTTAGGAGGTTGTGTTGACCCCAGAGAGCAGAACAGATCTTTTAGATTTGTTTTTTAAACTTTCAAAGAATGCTACAAAAGCACATTGCTAAATGATAAATCACTTTAGATAATGGCATCATTATGTCGTTCATTAGCCAAGAATGAAACAGTAGGTATTTTAATCAAAAAATTTACTTGTCATTTCTGTTCCCTAGCAGAGACAGTTTGATAATAATTTCCATGATGGTGTTATGGTGGATGCTAACACAAGAGGAATTCCAAGTCTATATATACACATTGTAAACATTCATTTAACTGAGTTCTAGCAATGTCTGCTGATTTCAAGGAGAAGCAACTTTTGGACTAGGATATTGTAAACTTATGAAACTGCAAATGGAGTTTATTTTAAATTATTTTAAAAAATATGTACAGATGTACAAAAAGGTTATTTATGTATTGGTTAGAGTAGGACTGTCATACTCATGGCCTGCAGGTCAGATGCATCATGCGCTGGCAATGCCCACGCCTGGTTTAGTGAAGGGAGAAAAAGTCCCGATACGTCACGTGATGCCGTCATGACGCTGTGAGTTTGACACCCCTGGGTTAGAGCACTCTTAGACTTTTATTTATATTTCAAAATGATCAGTAAGTATTAAAGAGTTCACATTTTAAACTTTTCTATTTTGTGAAGTTTTTTTCCCCCTTCTTGGAACTATGATCTTATTTCTTTTCAAGATGGAACTTAATCTGCCATCAGGAAATCCATTTCAGGACACTACTCTAATTCCCAAACAGCTTATTATTGCACTTTCCTTTTTTGCTTTTCCTTCTTTAAACAATCTTAGCCATGCCTTATTAAGATATACACATGTAATTTTGTGCTTAACCAGATGTATTTTGTGCTTAACCAAATGCATTTACACTTCATTTGTTTAATCAGAATTTTAAATATTATATCAGCAAATTCCATCCATATTAAAATTTGATTCTTAATTTCCCAAATATAAATTAGTAGTAGTAGAATTTATTTATCAAGTCTCAAAGGAAAGGATACATTTTTCCATGGTTTTATATGTATATATACCAACAAAATTATTTGTTTGGCTATTGTTATACATACATGGTTACTGGATACATTTATCAAATCACATTACCTTTTAGTGTAACCACATAGGAATATGTTTTTGAGTTCAAAGTACATATCCGAGATATATGGTAATAACTTCCTTGCATAGCATGCTGTAATCCTGAACTTGAAAGGAAAATATAGTAAACATTTATGGAAAGTAAGTGCTGGATAAAAGATAAAATGCAAAATGTCTCTCAGACCCCATGAAAAGATTTGTGACAACTATCTTGGCCAATAAATTTCTTAACATTGGAATTTTTGAGTTCCCATTATAAATTGTGAGTCTGAATTTTTCATATTATATGTTAGGGATAACATTGTTTACCCTAACTGGTTTAGGTAAAATAATAAATATGTTATCATGGTTTATTAGTTAAAGTGTCTGCAACTTTAACTGTAGGAATGTAATTAAGGGAGTGATTATAAAAAGCACCATAAAAGAAGCAAGGCACGGCAGCTTGCTCTCTCTGGCTTAATGATCCCTAATTACTGGATGGATTCAAGACTGCGTTTTTCTCCTATTGGAAAGGGAGAGAGAAAGGACTGATTTATTGTAAGTGAACTGACATTGGATATTCTACACGGACTTTGCTAATTGAATATCCTTGAATGGACTGACTAAAATGATACATGACTAATAGACTGTTATTTTGACTATGCTATAAACTCTAAATGGAATAAACTATATTTTGATAGCACAAGAGTATTTGTTATTTTTACTGTATATTAACTAACATACAAACTTTATCTCACACATTTATCTGTATGCCTATCTGACTAATGCTGCACATTCTGTTTAGCTTGTCTCCTTAACCCTGATTGGGGAACACAGGCTTAACACTGGTTATGGGCCCAGAGGCTGCAAAGTCAGTTTAACTAGGACAAAACAGATTTATGTAAAAAGTGAGAGTTTGTGTTGTTATACGTTACAGTAAACAGACAGCTGTGTTTTATTAATTATAGTTTTATATCCATAAAAAAAAACATGGCACAAGTCAATCTACAAAGTTTGTCCCTTATATCCAAGCTGGATGGAACAAACTATGTATCATGGTCTATAAAATGTAGTCTACTTCTACGAAGAGAAGGTCTGTGGAACATAATAGAAAACCCACCAAACATAGAGGAATGGGATCCAGAGGTTGAGGAAGATAGACAAAAAATAGAAGAATTTAAACTGAAGAATGAACAAGCTCTTTGCATAATAGGACTAACACTGTCTGACCAGCAACTTGTTCATATCCACGGAGAGCAAACGGCTGTTGGGTGTTGGCAGAAGCTGAAGAGGATTTATGTCCGAGATAACGTTGGTGCTCACATAAATCTAACACGGAATCTTTTCAGGACGCATCTCCAGACGAATGGTGATATGCTGAGTCATTTGAATTCTATAAAAAGCATTTTTCAAGAACTGCACGAGAAAGAGCTTATTTTCTCTGAACTACACCAAGTCTACATAATTCTATCATCACTAAACGAAAGTTATGATAACTATGTCACTTCCCTTGAAATTTTGCCTAAGGAAAGTTTAACTTTAACTGATATAACTGGCAGATTGATTGAAGAGGCAAGAAGAAGACTTGAAAGCGATCAGTTAAGGAGGGGGCAACCTCAAAAAGAAGATAATGAATCTCCTACTGCATACGCAATTAAAAAGTGTTTTAATTGTAGAGGAAGAGGACATTTGGCAAGATTTTGTAAAAAAGCAAAGTGCCAGAACGCTGGCCAGAATACTAAAAGTCATCAAAAGATAAATAAAAATTTAGAGTTAGCCATGTATATTAACGGAGCTGTAAAAAATAATTTATGGGTAATTGACAGTGGAGCATCCCACTGTATAACAAATGATAACAAAAATTTTATTAAAATGTCCAAGAGTACACAGCAGATATCGTTAGCCAATGGCTGGAAACTGAAAGCTAAAGGTCAAGGTATAGCATATTGTTCTTTCATAAAAGAGAATGTAAAAATGTTACATATGTACCACAACTTAAGTTTAATTTAATTTCAGTTAGAATTTTGGTTAAACTAGGATATGTAGTTACCTTTAGGGGAGATAACTGCATAATTGAAAAAGAAGATAAGAAAATTACTGCATCTTTAAGAGGTGAATTATATGTGTTAAATGATAATGGTTTAGAGGTGGCTAACATGGTTTATGATAATAAGAAACCTCATGATGAATGTATTCATTTGTTACACCGATGGCTAGGGCGTTTAAATTTTAAAATGCTTAAGAGAACTGTTTAACTATCCAAAGGAATAAGTTTGAAACTTTGTAACAAGTATTTGCAATGTTATGCTTGTAATCAAAGCAAAAACAAGGTCATCCTGGCTAATAGAGTTGATGGATTTACTACCAAAGAGCCTTTAGAGGTAGTATTTGCCGATTTAATAGGTCCGAAAAAACCAAGTGTAGGAGGAGCTAAGTATGTAACTATGTAAGGAGGACCTAAGTATAATGGACCACTATTCTAGATATGGGTTTTGCTATTTAATGAAGAACAAAACTGAAACGTTTCTAAATCTCTTTAATTGGATTAAATTTGCTGAAAGGAAAACTAAAAAGAAATTAGTAACTCTTATTACAGATAATGGTGCGGAATTTACAAATAATAAATTCCAGAATAGACTAAGAATACTAGGTATTCAACATAAAAAGTCTGCACCATATAGGCCACAACATAATGCCTTTATAGAGAGACGAGGCCAAACACTACAGTCAATGGTACGTACTATGTTATCTGATTCAGGATTACCTGACAATTTATGGGGAGAAGCAATAATGTGTGGTAATCATATATTAAATAATGTTGTTAATTCAACAACAGGTGAATTACCATTCACACTGTGGCATGGTACAAAACCTGATTTAAGTTACATGCACACATTTGGAGCACCAGCATGGGTGCATATCCCATCACAACTCGGACACAAAGGACAGCATAGAGCTAAAAGATTATTTTTTGTAGGATATGAATCTAATCATAGATCTTATAGATTCTGGGAACCAGGTACATCTAGAGTTTACACCAGTGCTAGTGCAAAATTCCTAGAGCATGTAGGATGGAATAGATTAGAGCAAGATTTAAATAATGAAGTAATTATTGAACCCTACAAAAGGCAAAAACATCAGACTAGTTATAAGAAGAGTCCAATTAAAGAAGAAGTCCAAGAAGAGCAAATAGGACCAGAACAAGAGGAAACAGTTGATCAGGAAGAGTTAGATAATCAAGAACAGTTAATAAATGAAAATCCACCTGTAAGTCCTGTAATACCTAGACGTACTACACGTGTAACTAGACCACCTGATAGGTATCAAGCAAGTATAGTTTGCCAAGTAACTAAAGTTCCAACTAGTGTAGATGAACTTAGGATGTATCCTGCTAAGGATCAGGAGAATTGGCAAAAGGCAATGGAAAAAGAACTAAATTCATTAAAGGTAATGAAAGTATATGAAGATGCCAAATTACCTCCAGGAGAAAAATCCATTGGGTGCAAATCGATATTTAAAGTAAAAACTGGAAATGATGGGACTGTTACCCATAAAGCTAGGTTGGTAGCTCAAGGATTTAATCAAACTGCATCTGATTACGATGACGTTTTTGCACCAAGTCTTAAAGCAACATCTTTGAGAGCAGCTTTTGTGTGGGCAGCTAAGAAAAACTATGTCATTAACCATTTAGATGTAGAAACTGCTTATTTGCATGCACCATTACAGCACACTATATATTTACAAAAGCCAGTTATTATAAAAGACAATAAAGTAAATAGTAATGATTGTTGGAAACTCAAAAAGAGTCTTTACGGGTTGAAACAATTTGGCTTTGAGTGGAACCAATATATTGTGAAAGAATTAAACAATATAGGTTTTAAATCTGGTTTAGCAGATCCATGTGTGTTCAAAAGAGAAAATAATGGAACGGTGTCATTATTGTTATTATTTACAGATGATATTGCTTTGATAACTAAGACTAATAATGAAGCTAATGAGATTATATCATTATTAGCTAAAAAGATAAAATTAAAGCATTTAGGTGAAATTAAAAATATCTAAGGTTGACAATTAACAAAACAAAAAATGGATTTAAGATATCTCAAGAAGATAAAATTTGCCAATTAATTAAAACGTATAAAATGGAACTTTGTAAACCAGCAAAGACTCCAGTGAGTCAGGAGGTTTGCCAAACTGATGATCAAAGTCCCAAATTTGATAAGTCCATATATCAATCTTTGATTGGCAGCTTATTATATATAAGCAATTGGTCAAGGCCAGATATAGCTTATAGTGTTAATCAGCTGGCACGTTTTAATTCAGATCCACATCAATGTCATTGGCAATCATTAAAGAGAATTTTAAGATATCTTAAAGGAACAATGAACCATGCATTGTATATAGAACCAAAGGGTGATTTGAGTCTTAGTGCCTATGCAGATGCAAGTTTTGCAACTGACATAAACACTAGAAAATCAACATCTGGGATGGCTATATTATTTGGTAAGACACTAATAGGGTGGAGGTCAATCAGACAACAGCATATTAGCTTGTCCACGATGGAAACGGAATTTTCATGTCTGTCATTATTATGCACTGACTTAATTTTGTACAAACAATTATTATGAGACATGGGTGTAACTATTAAAGAATTCATTATTGTGTATGAGGACAACTAGGCAGCTATACAGTTAGCTACTAATATAGCTGTAAAAACTAGATCAAAGCATACTGATTTAAGATACTTAAATGTTAGAGAATCTGTAAAGAATGGGCTAATTAAATTGGAATACTGCATGACGGAAGAAAACATTGCAGACCAATTTACAAAAGCTCAAGGAGTAATTAAGTTTAAAGAGAGTTGTAACAAATATGATTTAAAGATGTAAATAGTTATAGTATTATTATAACCTAAAAGGCGAGAATGTTAGAGATAACATTGTTTACCCTAACTGGTTTAGGTAAAATAATAAATATGTTATAATGGTTTATTAGTTAAAGTGTCTGCAACTTTAACTGTAGGAATGTAATTAAGGGAGTGGTTGTAAAAAGCACCATAAAAGAAGCAAGGTACCGCAGCTTGCTCTCTCTGGCTTTATGATCCCTAATTACTGGATGAATTGAAGACTGTGTTTTTCCCTACTGGAATGGGAGTGAGAAAAGACTGATTTATTGTAAGTGAACTGACATTGGATATTCTACACGGACTTTGCTTATTGAATATCCTTGAATGGACTGACTAAAATGATACATGACTAATAGACTGTTATTTTGACTATGCTATAAACTCTAAATGGAATAAACTATATATTTTGATAGCACAAGCGTATCTGTTATTTTTACTGTATGTTAATACAAACTTTATCTCACACATTTATCTGTGTGCCTATCTGACTAACGCTGCACATTCTGTTTAACTTGTCTCCTTAACCCTGGTTGGGGAACACAGGCTTAACATTATTTATCTTCTTTTGTTGCCTTTTCCCACCCACCCCCAAAGCAGGTAGATCTCATCCATAGTAGTATTATCTGTTGTTTTACATACCACAACTGATAATTTAAGACTTTGATCTATAAATGTTTTTGCATATCTATTGATTTGGCCCTTTTTTGGTAGAAAATGGTAGAGAGGATTTTTTTACAACTGATAAATATGTTTTTATGGGTTAGGACTAGATTGTCTGAATGCCTATATTTGCTGCTACTGCTGCTGCTGCTCCTCCTCCTCCTGCTCCTCGACCATGAATATCATTGACTTGTGGGCTTCCATGTGATTGTAAGCTGTAGATCTTTTCACTTGGTTATGGTTGAACTTGCCAGTTGTGGAGATCCATATTGCTTCCTCACAACAGCTGGCTGCATTCTTTCAAATGATTTGTTTGGCTGACAATGGAAAAAAATCAAATTGATCATACCACATACTGGGATATCTGGTGAGCCATTCTGTTGTGTCCCTGGAGATGAGTACTGTGTGCACTACTACTTTCAGCCAGTTCTTAATTTTGCTGCCGAACACTGGCTGCTCATTGAACATTTGTAGTAATTGAGCATTACACAGTCAGTCTGTTGATAGCAGTAGTGTCCAGTGATGTTATCAAGAAGCCTCTTTCCCCAAATTATAAAAGAACTGAGAGTAGATTTAGAGTAGACTAGTTAGCATGACGGACTAGCTGTGAAAAAGGTGATTCCTTCTGTTATCAGTCAACTATTGCAGCAAAATCATATGAAATCTCTTAACTGGACAGACCCAGAAACATCTTATGCAAAGGCCAAATTCAGGTGTATTACACAGACAACCACAACAGAACAAAGAGAAAATGTGCTTGTGGGAAGAAGAAGAGAATCATAGTTTCTGGAACCTAATCCCCCAATTCCTATATAGATCCAAGTTTTTGCTTTTTAAGATTTCATTATTTGCAGTATTACACTGAAATAGATGTCTCATGGGCCACCTGAATGTAAAAAAAAAATCCTACCTAAGGCTTTATAAAAAAAATTAACTGAATAAAAGATGATTATAAGTTGTCATCATGTTAATATACTCAAACTAGTTATTACAACAGTGAATTCAGAAATTAATCTCTAAAAAATAAAAAATTAGGTTGGTTTTTTTTTTTTTTCAGTTTCACATCAAGGATTTCTTGGGAAAATTCAAATCTGAACAAATTTGTTTCCCTTATTTCCAAAAAAGCCTTATCTATCATAACTGAATACAGTAATGATAATTATGTAAAGCTAAGGCTTGTTTTGTGAGCCCAGTAATGTAATACTGGTTTAATTTTATGCAGCAGCGTTCTAAATTAACTCAATGTTTTGTTAACATAACTTTTATCACCTGTGCCAGGAATACCTGCAAAAAGTAATAATTATAAATACCTGCCATGTGCAATAAAATGATGCTAACCTTGTAGCCCAGTAGAGAAACTGAATATGCAAGGCGAATGAGTAAGAACTATAGCTGAATAGCCCATTGTTGAAATATAGAGGCACAATGACTGGGAAGGGCTAGATTTATTTACCTCTCAGAAAGTAGCAGTGTAGTCTGGAGAAATTATCTAGAATATACTAAGGCATTTGAGAAATATTTTGGAAATAAGAACAATGTGAAGGGACATTATATCATGCTTGAAGACATGTACAAAAGCTAAAAATACAGTACTTCAGGCCTATCTAATATAAAATAAACCCCAGCAGTTCCCATCTTTAAGATGGTATGCTCATCTCTATCACCAGCTATTTTTTTTTACATATGTAGACAGCAAATCATATTGTCTAATTACCTTTTAATCTGTGGTTTATTTTGTTATTTTTATATATAAAAACTGAAAAAAACTGAATGGCCTTGTAAATTGAGCATCCTTGAAGCATCTGTCAAATTTTAAAATATTTTAACGTACAAGTTTTCATGTTAATATAAGATGATAGAAATCAAGAAAGAAAACAAATCACTAACTTATTTTTTTTCTTTTTTCTTTGTAGTTGACTTGCCACTGTACTTTCCTCGGGATCAGCCAACTTTGACATTTCAGTCTGTCTATCATTTTACTAATAGTGGAGAACTATATTCTCAAGCCCAGAAAAACTATCCCTATAGTCCACGATGGGATGGCAACGAAATGGCCAAAAGAGCAAAGTAAGTCATATTTGGATGGGATAGCTGTGATATATGCATTTTTTAACAAGCTTAGTAATTGTCAGATTTGTTTCTTTAAACATAATTTGATGTTCATGCTACTCTATCTATACATATCTGCTTTTTTACTTAAGTCTAGATTTCTTCCCATCCTTCAAATCACAAAAGTTCTTGCATAATGAATCAAAACCCCTATGTCACTACTCTTGTTGAACAGGGCATAGAAGATCTCCAAGCTCCTTGCCAAATTGCCATGTTCCCCAAATTTGAAGTTGCCTTAGTGAAATAAGGAGTGCTTTCACAAAGAGTAATGCGCTCTGTATCTGATTATAACCTGTTAACAAGAATAGTGATTTAGAGGTTTTGAATAGAGAAAAACAACCATATAAGACAATTGAAACAACATGCAAATTTATAATACAGGTTGTCGTCAACTTACATCCCATCATTTAATTACTGTTTGAAGTTTTGGCACTCAGAAAGGTGCTTTATGAACTTGAAAAATGTCACCATCACTCTCTCACAGTCATCTGATCATAATCTTGGTGTTTGACAGCTTCTTCTTACTTACAGCTGGCTGCTATGTGCCCTGCAATCATGTGATTACTATTTGCAGTCTTTGATGAATTCCCCAGAAAATCCATGACAAAGCTAGCAGGAAATCTGCTGTTTCCACCCCTTTGTGCCCAGATGGGGAAATCTTTGTCAGGCTGGAGGAATGGAAGTCAGATCTTCAAGATCCAAGCTGGAGTCGACAGACAGACAGACAGACAGAATGCTTTATTAGCCAAGTGTGATTGGACACACAAGGAATTTGTCTAGGTGCATATGCGCTCAATGTACATAAAAGAAAATATACATTCACCAAGAGTCAAGAATCAAGAATCATAAGATACAACACTTAATAATAGTCATAGGATACAAAAAGCAATCAAATCATACTAGGAAACAGTCAATAAAAATTGTTAGGATACAAGCAACAGTTATAGTCATACAGCCATAAGTGGAAGGAGATGGGTGAAAGGAAGGATAGGAAGATTAATAGTAATAGTAATGCAGATGTAGTAAATAGTTTGACAATGTTGAGGGTGGGGGTGGGATTCTACCGGTTCGGACCGGTTCTATAGAACCGGATGTTATGAGTCTCACAGTTCAGAGAACCGGTAAATCGCACCCCTGGCTGGCCCTGCCCCTTCCTTCCCACCCTGCCCAGTTATTCCTCATCTCGCCCGCTATTGCTAACCTGCCTTCGCCCACCATTGCTGCCTGCTTTCCACTGCGGCCATGGGTGAGTGAACCTACAAGCAAGCTCCGGTCGAGTCGACTCCTGGACCAGCCTAGGCCGCTACGTTGTCCCTCCCCCTGTCCCTGGGCTTGCCTGGATTGCTTCACCATGACCTAGCTAGCTAGCTGCCCCCCAGCTGCAAGGCCATGGCCGTGCTGGCTAGGAGAGAAGGGAATGTTGTATTTTTCTCCTGGCCATGAAGAAGCCACGGGGCCATGGCAACGCTGGCCAGGAGAGAAGGGAATGTTCTTTTTCTCCCCCTGGTGCTGCTGGATCTGGCCAGGGTAATGCCCTGGTGTGCTCCGCTGCTGCTGTCTCCGAAGCAAGGAAATTCCTCACCACCAGCACGTTTCCAGGACGCAGTGCCACCTCTCTCTCCCCCCCTCCCAACTTCTCTCTCTTCCTCCTCCTCCTCCTCCTCCTCTCATGACTGGCAGCTATGGGGGAGGGTGCACACGCATGGGAAAATGCTCGTCAAGTGAGTGACAAAGCACAGAAAAACCGAGCACAGGGCAGGCAGCTGCTCGTTTGAGGAGTGTTTCCCTGTGCATGTGCATCCACCACCACCATAGCCACCGGTCACAAGAGGAGGAGGAGAAGGGTCGCCCAAAGGGACACTTCCACCGCGTGTGTGCGCGCGCGCACACACACACACACACGGGGAGGGGGAGAGAGGGGAAGATAAGGAGAGGGAACATTCTCTTTCTCTCCCTTGGGCTGCTGGATCCGACCGGGGGAACTCCCGGGTGTGCTCGGCTGCTGCTGCCTTTCGGAGCTGCCCAAGGAAATTTTCCACTGCCAGTGTGTTTCCAGGAGGCACTCTCACCTCTCTCTCTCCCCCCTCCCCACTCTTCCCCTCTCTCTGTCTCTGTCTCTCACACACAGAGGGGAAGATAGGGAAAGAGAGTAAAAGGGTAAGAGAGAGAGATGAAAGAGGAGAAAAAGCAAGAAAGGAAGGAAGATAGGAAGGAAGGGGGGAGAGAGAGAACTCTGTGCTATTATTTTTAATTGTACCATTTTTTATCATATATTAATATTTTGCACTATCCCTACACCTAGAGTGATTTTACTGCCTTTCTTTGCCCAGGTATTTTTCAGGGTTTATGTGTCTATAGTCCAGAGCATAAATACATGTGTGTTTAACAGAGTTGAAAGGGACAATGGAGATCTTCTAGTCCAACCCCCTGCTCATGCAGGAAAACTGAGAATGCCAAACTCTGAGTAGAGGTCCTGGGAAAGATATCAGAATAACAGAATAACACTTAGAAGGGACTTTGGGGGGAACCCTATACCATTTCAGAAAAACGGCTGTTCAATCTTTTCTTGAAAACTTCCAGTGATTGAGCACCCAGAACTTTTGGTGGCAAGCAGTTCCACTGGTTAATTGTTCTCACTGTCAGGAAGTTCCTCCTTAGTTCTAGGTTGCATCTCTCTTTGTTCAGTTTCCATCCATTGCTTCTTGTTTGTCTTCTGGTGCTTTGGAAAATACGTTGCCCCCCCCCCCTCTTTCTGGCAGCCCCTTAAAAGCCATTTCTTCCTTTCAGTGGTCCATGAAAGTACATCTATAGTACATAGATAATAAAGTCGAAAAAGGGTGAACAACATTTTTACAGAACTATAAAGTTGAGGCTGGGTGTGACAAGGAATGGCTGGGAGGGGAGGGGCCAGGCGAGGCACCCCTTGAAGTGAATGACATTGAGTTGGTCATGTCCACACAGTCACATAACCAACACCCACAAATTAAGCCATGCCCATAGAATCGGTTGTTAAGAAATTTGAATCCCACCCCTGGTTGAGGGAATTATTTGTTTAGCAGAGGAATGGCAATTGGGAAAAAACTGTTCTTATGTCTAGTTGTTCTGGTGTGCAGTGCTCTGTAAGGTCGTTTTGAGGGTAGGAGTTGGAACAATTTGTGTCTAGGATGTGAGGAGTCTGTAAATATTTTCACAGCCTTCTTTTTGACTCGTGCAGTATACAGGTCCTCAATGGAAGGCAGGTTGGTAGCAATTATTTTTTCTGCAGTCCTAATTACTCTCTGAAGTCTGTGTCTGTCCTGTTGGGTTGCATAACCTAAGCAGACAGTTATGGAGGTGCAGATGTCAGACTCAATAATTCCTCTGTAGAATTGAAGCTCTTTGGCCAATTTGAGCTTTCTGAGTTAGTGCAGAAAGAACATTCTTTGTTGTCCTTTTTTCATGATGTTTTTGATGTTAGTGTCCATTTTAGGTCTTGAGACAGAAGGAGTTCTCTCCCACACATGGAGAGCAGGGGAAATCCCACAGCAGGTTGAAGAAACAAACTTTGGATCTTCAGGACTGCAGTCGTTAAATGAAACGGTCACATGAATATCTCACTTAATGACCGCTTTGTTCAATGACTGAGATTCTGGTCCTAATTACAGTTGTAGGTCAATAACAGATCATTATTAGAAACTGGTCACAAGGAATATTCAGACCAAATTACAAGTTGGTGCACTAAGGCATGTATTGCAGTTGGGTCGTACAGTTGTTTTGGGAATTGGATTAATAATAATGTATTCTTTAAATGCCTACACATGCATTCAAAGAATACATAGATATAGACCAAACAGAAATTTTCCTTAGTTTGGTACTTTGTCTGCAGCAAACCTTTCTATAGACTCTTCACTTCCTAAGTATATTTGAGCAGAAGAGTTTATATATTCAAATTTATGAATCCTACTTCCAATGGAATTGGAAAATTCCATCCATGAAATCCAATGGACCTTCCAACATTTAAGAGAAATACTTTCTTCCTTGTTTCAAAAAGCTAGCATTCTAACAATTAACTGTGAGTTTCTGTAGAGGTGTCAAGCTACCTATAATATCCTGATTTACTGCAGATGAAAAAAACACTCTTCATTTGGCAAGTATGTTGAACTTCTGAAAGACTTGGAGTTTTCAGCAATCATCTCACTGGCTCAGATGAGGAAATAATGGTTGTTTGTATTATTTTGTGCCCAAACCTATGGTGCAGTTATGCAACTATACTTATTAACCTTATTATACCATCATTCAACAAGTCTATTATTCCTGGTGTTATTGCTAAGCAGCTATTTGCTTTACTTAACATCAAGGGTTCAAGTGCTTTGTTAAATAACTCCAAAAACCCATGAAAATGAAAAGAAAATAAAGCAATAAATCAAGGGCATAAATATCAGAGGATGGACAAATGTATAAAGGTGCCTTATATATAATAATCAAACTGCAAAGTGTTGAAAGACCAATAAGTTAGAGATTGCTGAGCAACATAAATAAACCAATATAACAACTGTCTTTTGGCTAACTTGAAATGAGTTAGAAGAAAAAGAGAAAACAGTCAGCAAAATATATAATGTACCTTCAGACATGAAGGCAAGTGATGTGAAAGTAAGTATTATGGTTTTAGAGTAATATTTTATTTATTTAATATTTATTAAATTTCTATGCTGCCTACCTCTCTTACAAGGTGAGTCTGGGCGATTAATTTATTACTCTGGGCAGTAATAAATTAGTAGTTAAACCACTGAAATATAGGAAAGTTTTATCTCTGATAATAACAGCAGAGATATAATTGGAGCTGGAAGCTTTAATTGATTAGTTAGTACACAATATTGGATTGATAATAAAATAATAATAAAAATAGAAGGATATCATTAATAATTTCCCCAGAAACCATACGTAATCCCTTTGCTGGACCAGTGGGCATTGCTCACAATCACTCATACCTTGGTCCCCTCCTAAATGGATATAACATGTAACTGCAACATGCTCTACCTGGGGCTGCCATTAATGCACTCATGTTACATTGCAGTGAGCTACACTGGCTGCCAATATGCTTCTGGATACAATTCAAGGTGTCAATGGAAGAGAATAAAAGTAGCTCAGGATTGAACTGTGGAGTCCTTGGCACTTTCTGAGCTTCGTTGTTTACTTGCAGAAAGCTCCAAGGATTCTACAATTCAAGGTGTAGTTGTCTCCTGTCAGTTGAGCTGGATTATTTTCAGGACTTCCTCTCTCTGGTTGTTTTTGTCCATCCCATTTGGCTTGGCAGGAAAGACATGCTGAGCCATTGATTATGTAATGCCATCTTTCCATACCCAGAAAATGTGCTCTTTTGGACACATTTGCCTATCCTTTGGAACACAATCTTCCAAAATGAGGATGACCCCAATCTTGCCAAGTTTTCACATGTGTTTCCAAGTGAGGGGTTTAGACTGTTGGATGGGAGTCAGTGACGTTGTTAACCTGTGCCAGATTGATTTACTTGAGTTGCTGTATTTGTATTTTGTGTTTAAATGTCGATGTTTTGGTGGGGTACATTTTTCTTTTTTTGCCTTTCTAGGATATTTATCTAGGGTTTACTCAAAGTAGCAAAAGAATGGTTATAAATCAATATTTCTTCTTTATTCTTCTTCCACAAAATCTTTGGGGATCATAGATAAGACAAATGGTAGGAATTCACTGAAGGGGCTTACAAGTTTTTAAAAATATTTTGTGTAACTATTTCAGTATAATTTGGTTTTTATATTGAATATAGCAATGTTCTTGGTCATTCTTTTCCCAGTTTAATTAAATTTCAGTTAAGTTCTACACATAAACCTTTCAATACAGTCCTATCCAAAAGTTGAAATGTAATGAGCAAAGCACTCATTTTGGGGGATATAGATTTCCTTAGACAGCAATTTTTCTGTTTCAAGATAATTAGCACTAGTAAAATGAGTTTCATGTTTACGAAAAGCACATTGAGTCTTGTATGTCAAATTTTAACAGCAGAAAAAATAGCTGTTTGAAACCAGGACAAAGTGAACTGATGGAAAGTGTTATTTTTAAGAAATTCATTGGTGGTAGTGCTGTCTGCTAAGAATGGGTAGAGAAGAACAAAAAATGAGAAATATTGGAGACAAAAGTTATTCCATCCATCCCACATGTTTATAGAATAGATAGAGTAGAGTAGAGTAGAGTAGAGTAGAGTAGAGTAGAGTAGAGTAGAGTAGAATACTTTTTTGGCCGTGATTGGACACACAAGGAATTTGTCGGTGTAAATACTCTCAGCATGCATAAAATACATTCATCAGGAGTCGAGAATCATAAGGTACGACACTTAATGATAGTCATAGGGCAATCAATCATACTAGGAAACAGTCAGTATAAATCGTAAGTATACAAGCGACAAAGTTACAGTCATGCAGTCACAAATGGGAGAGGATGAGTGATAAGGAGTGATGACAAAATTAATAGTAATAGTAGTGCAGACTTTGTAATAGTTGAACAGGGTTGAGGGAAATATTTGTTTAGCAGAGTGATGGCTTTCGGGGGGAAACTGTTCTTGTGTCTAGTTGTTCTGGTGTGCAGTGCTCTATAGCGTCATTTTGAGGGAAGGAGTTGAAACAGTTTATGTCCGGGATAGTTTCACAGCCCTCTTTTTGACTCGTGCAGTATACAGGTCCTTGACTGAAGGCAGGTTGGTAGTAATCGTTTTTTCCCATGTAATGAATGGAAGGGAACAAACAAGCATGATAAACATGAGAGAAAGATTTTATCAGTCAGATTTAGAAGAAGGCAGCTATCCATTTCTTTTCTGACTGCCAAAGGCATCTAGTAAGTGTAGAAGATCAAAATCCCCTCCCCTCCTTTCTCTTCTTACATAAAGAAGAAACCCTACAAGAAACAGATTCAGTGTAAGACCAGAGTAAGAAACGGATTCAGTATAGACATAATCTAATTTTATTAGAACAGTTATAGCCACAGAATCTCATAAATGCCAATGTATTTCCCTTCCTCACTTTTTAAATTTCATGTGAATTAACTAGGAGACACGGGGGGAGGCTGTCTGAGGCAGTTTTGTAACATACTTTCAAAGGCCAGTCTAATTTACCTGATTGTCGCCTTAGTACTGGTTCTTCCCTCTGTCCTTCAAAGCCATCCTCTATACCCACCAGAAAACAGCTTGCTCAGTTTTTTCCCTCTCTCGCTCTCTTGGCGTTAGTGGATAGTGAAACATCAGAAAAGGAATGTTATCTTCATGCCCAGATGTCCACACGTCTCATTGGCCATTATGAGAACAAATGGACTAAATGCTCTATCGATTTGTCCTTGAATGGAGTCTGTCATGTCTCCTCATAGCTGTTAGGGCAAATTTAATTCATAAGAAGCAAATTTAGGATTACATCCCAAGAAAATTGGTGGAAAACTGACATAAAAGAAACTGCTGGTTTTATTAGCTCTCTTCCTCCTTCTCTTCTTCTTTTCTCCACCTGAAGAACTGGAGCTGAATTTTATGGAGGAAGGGGAGTCCGCGCTTTCTCTTTTATTGAGCTTTGTAGAGACTTGGTTTAAAAGCATTATTTCTGATCTCAGATTTGAGTTCATCAACCCTGTTAGTTTTTGTGCAGTGCCAGTTTGTCTTTTTATTTTATTTCTGAAATTTGAATTGCTATCTTTTTGATAGCAATTTGATATTCAAGACTATGGATGATGTAACACAGAAGGAAATAAAGGCAAACAAATGAACTAGAGTGTCATATTCTTATTACATTTTTCAATTATAATTCATATGCCTGTTTTACATTTTATGATGTTAATAAATAAGAAGGGAACAAAGAAAATGTGTAGGCTTAAATAAATACAGAGATGAATCATGTAGCAGAACTGAGGGTTGATAACTAAAACAGACATGAGAAGATAGCATAAGGAAGGAGAAGGATAATAGAAATTTGGGGTGAATTCATATAGAAATTCACTTTAATATCCCACCCTAGAGAAGACATCTATGGTATGTCCAAGGCAAATCCCATTTTATCACCATAAAAGCTGCTTTTGCAAAAAGAAAAAAAACCATGGGGCAGGGGAATGTGCAATGAAAATGAAAACAATTATAGAGGCAAACAATTCACAATGATACATAGTAACCATAAATTATGGTTAATTATGAAGACATTATTTTCCTATATATGTTATAAATATAAAACATACTGGATTTTTGTTTCCATGTAAGAAATCTTATGCTTTCATTTTCTTAAGTAGGCAATTGAGTCTAAATAAACAGAGACTTCTTGCCTGTATTTTTATGACATAAGTAATGTTTTCCAATTTGTGCATAAAGAATTGGATGCTATGTGTGTCTCTTTGAAGACATGTTCTGTGCAATTCCTTTTGTTCCCAGAAGCTTCAGAAAGAGCAGGAAAAACTTGAATTGATTATTTTTCCTGACATATTTGTATCAATCATACTTCAGTTTTTAATTCTGCTGTTTTGTAAGCACACCTAATGTCTTTTAGTAAGTTATTTGGATATGCATGTATGTATTCACTCATTTAGTAATCAGAAGAGGAAACGGCTATCCTTCAACTCTTTCTCTTTGTGATTAGAAATACTAGGATATGTTGGTCAAGCATAAAGATACCAATGGCTTTGATTTCAGGCCATAGTTCATTGCTACCCATATGCCTTCCTCTTTCAGCTTGCTGGAGTTCACTTTATTTGGCTCCATTGTTCCATATATTTCATCCATTTGATCACACTTAGTTTTTCTTTCATTTAGTATCAACTCCAATATTGCATGTGTACTTTACACTAATGTTCCCCCTACGTTTACTTGGGTCAGTAAATTTAAAGTAACATACAATACAGCCCCTGTTTTCTTCCTGTTACTTCTGTTTCTTTTGAGCAAAGTCTATTCTTATCTTGGGATCTAATCCCTCAGCTTTCCATTATGCCTAATAATTTATGTTCACTTATTTCCCCTGCTTGTAGTATTAGATATAGACAAAAATATCTTGAATTTTCATTTTCTTTCTGATGAACATCTTTTATTAGCAAACTGCCATTTTTACAATGATGTCATTGTTTAAAATCAAATTGATTTTTTAAAGTTGTTGAAATCATGTTTTTAAGATGGCACCTAGCTGACATAACTGCCTCCCCCCACAGTAAATCACATAGGGGCAGTGGGTGCTGTTAACTTTTGCATTCCTTATTATTTTTGGAGTTTCATAATTTTAAACAGTCTGCTTTTGTATTGATTTGCAGAGGTCATGGGCTTGTCATGTTGAAATTGATATTGCAGTTGTTGATGGGATTTCTTGCCTTCGTATTTTCCAAGGCTTGTGGGGATGGAGGTGTTTCAATTCAGTTAGAAATGGAGAACACTTTCTCTGGAGCTTGTCTGCCTATGTTTCTATGGCAGTATTGTATCTGATACCATCAAGTTAGCACTTGATTACATAGATCATAGAATTATAGGGCTGGATGGGACTTCAGAGGTCTTCTAGTCCAACACCCCCCCCCCCCCCGCTCAAGGCAGGAGAACTTCTACGATCTCAGTCAAATAGTAGTCCAGTCTATTTTTGAAAAACTCCAGGGATGGAGCACCCATAATTCCAGGAGACAAATAATTCCATTGATTAATTGTTCTCACTGTCAGAAAATTTCTCCTTACTTCCAGGTTGAATCTCTTTAATAAGCTTCTTGTCCAGCCGTCTGGTATTTTGGAAGATTTGATAAGTTCACTTTAATTACACTTTGAAGAATTCCAGAAGCTTAATTCCAAGTCTCTTTCAGAGACTCCCAAATGTGGTGGCTCAGTTTGTTCGTTGTTTGTTTGTTTATTTGTTTGTTTGCCAGAAAGGACTGGAAAGTGAAAGAACATGAAAGAATAGAGAGACGAGAGTGGCAAAACCAAAAGTAGAAAGTCCAGTGAAACACAAAAATCATTGGTGGGACTTTTGGTGGACTGTGATTTTGGGGGGTATAGATTTTGGTGGTGAATTTTTGAAAATTGGAAGTTTAATGATACAAAGTTGACTGGAGGTGGAAGCTTTTGTGGCTTCAAGAAGAAAGAAAGAACGAGACAAGGCAGAACAACAAAGAAAATGGAAGCCTGATTAATCTGTTCATTAAATACAGTTTATAGTAACTGATGGGTTAAAATTTCAACTTCTAAAACTTCCACTTCTTGTATTCTTTAGCTGCTTTGCACCTAATTATCATCACTGCTCCAGAGGGTCCATTAATTTAATACTGTTATAAGGATAAATAGAAAACCAATAAAAATTAACACTGATAAAGCTTGTAAAAATGCAAATTTTACTGCAGTGTAATTGATGCGTGTTCATGAGAGTGGATGGCAATACAATGGAGTCTGGCTAGTTGAATCACTTTTTTAATGTACATCTTGAAGAGTATTGTCTTGCATAGCTAAGTGCAGATCTTAAGGCATAATATGTTGATTTTGACAGGTGCCTGCCAGGGATCTTCAGTGCTGTCATGCATAATATAGATTCCAACCAAATTAGGAAGGCTTGGGAAACTTACTTCTGGCCACTTCTCATTAAATTTTTGACTGTGGCAAGGAAAAAATAATGATTAAATTTTGATGAGAGATATTTATATGTGGAGTGTTTGACAGAATATAGAGAGTTTTTTTTAATAACAAATGTATAGCATCTGTATACATGTCAGCATTGTTTTTTTCCAAGTGAAGTCTAAATAGAAAATTTCCTTATTAAATAATGAGTAGATTTACAATCATGTTAATAGTTTTTATTACACTGCATAATCACTATTTTTGTCAAGTGGTGTTTTTTTTTCTGGTGCTAGGAAATAGATGCTCTTTAATTATATTTCAGCGTAAATATTATATTCTTTACAAAGGTATTTCTGTCCAATCAAATAGGGCCCTTTTCTTTCAGATGCATGTCCCCTGATCCCCAATTGCTAAGAAATACTGATAGATGTGTTTGATTAGTGTCTAATTTTGGTAAATTCTGTAGAACTAAGCAGAAAAATAATATACTTAAGAATCTTTGTTGACAACTGTGGTTCCTAATGTAAGTCTTAATTTATTCTAGTAGGTCATAATATGCTGCAGTATTTTCAGACTATTTCATTGAGTACCAATCTAAATATTTGAATAATGACCTAAGGATTTGGGCCGGCACGGTGCTTGTTGGCTGGAAAGTCTCGTTGGCTGAAAAACCTTGCTTGCTTGCTTGTGATGGGGTGAGCTCCTGTCCTCACCCAGCTCCTGCCAACCTAGCAGTTCGAAAGCATGCAAATGTGAGTAGATAAATAGGTACCACTTTGTGGGAAAGCAAGTGTTCCATGATGTCAAGCTGGCCACATGACCATGGAAATGTCTTTGGACAGCGCTGGTTCAATGACCTTGAAAGATGAGCACTGCCCTATATTTGGCAATGACTAACAGGTTAAAATTCTCAATGACTCCTTTACTTTTGGTAAAGATTTGACTGTTTTCTATGTTCACAAAGAACTGAATCTCCCAGGATCAATTAATAGCATTTGCAAAGAAGAAGCAAGATAGAAAATAAAAATAAAGACTGAACTATAACTTAATAAGAATAGAAAGCATAAATAATGACGGAGAGCAACAAAACCCCAGTTTAAAGCTTGCAAGGACAGAAGAATCCATAAATGATTTTCTTTTAGCATGGGATACATTAATATGTTGAACAGAATTGTATATCTTATATAGAATATATCTAGAAATCTAACCATACCAATGTTTGCAAAATGTAATTTCCTTTTCATACATGTTCAGAAGAATATGGGAATTTGATACACTGATGTCAGATATGCTGATGGTTTTCTAATCTGATTGAATATGAGTTATGATTTATTTAATGTTATTGTTGTATTGTTATAACTAGTAGTATCATTCCTCATTGTAGTGTGTTTAGATGACTCATCAGCTTAAATGATGTCTATTTTGAAAAAAAGTTTTAGGTGTTTTACAAATCTAAATATGTATACGAATGGTCATTCTTTCAAAGGTGTTTCCTTACCAGATCCCATAATGACTTCAACAATGGCAGAGGTTTTAATGTACTTGAAAAGTTATTTAAAATTCAGGGAGATATTCAGAGCTGTATCTTCCTTGAAAGTAGCCGATGTATTTCGGAAGCTTCATGCAGTTCTGGGGCTCCTAGGGTGACCCATATTACATCGCTGTTGCATGAGCTGCACTGGTTACTAGTTTGCTTCTAGGTCGAATTCAAGGTGTTTGTTATTACCTTTAAAGTCCTTTATGGGATAAGTCCAGAGTATCTCAGGAGCTGTCTTACCCCAATGGGACTAGCCTGTTCAACTCATGCCAGTGGAAGAGGTCTATTATGGATCCCATCTGCTAAGGAATTAAGCAGACAGGGTCAAGGAACCTGTGGAATGTGGAACATTCTATCACTAAAGGTGACAACTGCTTTCACCCTTTTGAGCTTCTGAAAGGATATTAAATCTTGGTTTTGCTGGTTGGCTTGGGGCTCACTGGAGATGGTTGACAGGGTAAGAAAACCTCAACCCCATGCTATCCATCTCTTAATTCCAGTTTTTTGTACAGTTTTAAATATTTAATTTGCATAATTTAATCATTTAATCATTTTTCTATTTGTATTTTAAAATCTGTAAGCTGTCCAAAGTCGCTTAATAGGGGAGATGAGTGACATAAAAATATGAGGATGAGGATGGCGACGATGATGATTCAGTGATGATGACCATGATGAAGATGATGGAAGATTGGGTCAAATCAGCTAAACTCAGGGTTAAATCTTATCTAGCAAATAAGTTGTATTTTTCTTGTAAGGAAATCTTATAAGAAATGAAATTCCCCAGAGAAGACATTAAAGCAATACCAAAACAACTTTGTTCAGGGGTGTTTTATATATATGGACTCCTTATCATTTGCAGCCAGATCCATAGATTTGGGAATAGAGCTAACCTTCCCAGCTAACACAGATTTTAAAAAAAAACTGTTTGTGGAATCTCCTGTCCATCCTTGTAGAAAATAAGGCTAAAAAGTCGTCTATGCATGGCAGGCTTGAGGAATTAGTGAAAGAGATACATGGCAAATCTTTTTCATTTCAGTGCAAAGACCACATGTCAAATATTTCTCAAGCAAGAAGCAGATAAGAAACACATGCTAGGGTTCTGTAAACACCACCAGACAAGGAAGAGAAAGCAAATTCCAAAGAAAATAGTTTTTCTGCTGATGTAACTATACTTCCAGATAAGTAGAAGACTGCTGAAACTCCTTGGAAGCATACTTGTAAAGACAGATGAATGCTAATTATTAAGGTTATGCTCTGAAATTCACACCAAAAAAAAAAAAATCAGAAGGCAGATTTCAGCCATCACCCATGTTCAAAACAGTGAAAAGTAATTCAGGATGAAGGAAGCAATAAATCACTTGGTGGACATTGATCCAATGGAAGACATACTTTCAGGAATATTTCACTGATTTATCTTCCCATTTTGAATCATAGACTTCAGACAATATATGATGGATACAGTGAAAGCGTTATGCCAGATAATCTTTTAGACTTGGTGGACTTGGCAAAGCATTCTTTTGTATTCACATCAGGCCATACCATCAGTTCATTGGTTTCTGTACAAGATGACTTTTCCATTGTTCCACAGATGACCTCCAAGGTCCCTTCCAACTCTGTTATTCTATGAAACTTTGCATACAGAAAGGATTGGTTCTAGTTCAAAATGCTCCCATTTGGACTTGTCTCTCTACAACAAAGTGACACCGATGCTGATAGAAGACTTCTGGATATAAAGTACCACGTCTGTGCCTGCCTGGACATTTAACTTTTTTACTGAATTAATTCCTCTTCTATATGAAAAACCTTAATACCTCATGATGAACTTCAAGAAGAATTTGACGGTATCATTGAAAAGATTCTGCATCTAGGAGTCATCAACAGCACACAAGAGAGGAGCCCTTTTTGCCCTATACATATTGAGGGTATGTATACTGAGTACATACTTGAGGGTTCAGGGAGCAATAAGAGTAAGCATACCATCCAGAAAACCAATTCTCATGACATTAGAAAAATCACAATGGATTATAATTTTGGCCTTAGACATAACCATTCTGGATCATTTTTGTAGTTTCTCCCATTCCAGACCAAAATTATGTACCTGTGTGTTTCAGTGCCAAGTAAAGTAGCCATGGAGAAGGCTACTTAGGATCACTTACCTCAGACATCAGCTGATGGAGTGTGGAGCCCTCTTACAGTTCAGTGCAAAGACCTGTGACCCTGTGCAGAGATAACACTGATTATCAACCAACTCCATTTACATCTGGCCCAGAAGGCATTGTCCCATCTAATGAGTAGACAACACATATTGGCGAAACTGACAAATATTACAACCAAAACCAATGTAAACAGCCAAGGGACTTACAGAAAGATACACAAAACTAATAATTTGAGTAGAAATAACTATGGTCTTCTTATCAGCAAAAGGATCAAGGAATTCTCAGCAGACTAGCTGGGACATTGGCTCTTGTATCTCTGCTGAAACAGAAACCGTACCAACTTTTTAAAACAGTTCGAGATTTAAAATCTAAGTGAAAAACACAGTAATTGACACATAAGATTTTTTTTTTCTTGAACATAGGATGTTTACAGATAAAGTTAGGAGAACTTTTTTTTAATCTGAGCTTAGATACTAACTTCAAACTTTCACTTCAATGCTTCTTTTTTAAATCTATGAAATGTATGTGACTTTGGAAGGTTCATGAACTTTGTCTATTAGGTTAATGTTCAACACAAATTTCTATTCTGGATCACAGGAATGCTTGGGTATATAATAACAAGTTACAATAATCCTGTTATGAAATGTGACACAGTTTATCAAACCACATTTAAAACAATTGTTGTTTGAAGTTCTTTGTTCACTGTTTATCTGACTAACCATTGTGGAAAAAGACAGCACTTTAAACCATTTTGCATATAGAGAGACAAGAAAAACAGCAAGCATTTAAGTTTGTTCCATTAGAAGAGATGGAAAATGTAGGTCTTCTGATTTATTTTTTATTTAGAGTTTCAAAGTACCAAATGTCATCAAAGAATGTATGAAGAGATTCAGTATCAGTGAATCACCATTGGGCAAATGCTGAATCATATTCTGATTTGCTCTACAAAATTGAATTCCTCCAAATTGCTGCTGAATTTAGCCCCAAATCTGGCAGAGCTGTGGGTTATTTCCTATTTGGCTGACTTGTTTGTCTCCGTTTGTTTCTAGAACTTCAGAGCCAAGTCCAGCCAGTCACAACACTAAGCCTTAATTTAGCCCAGACTTTGCTATGATGATTAAAGGAACTGCATATTTTGTGTTCCTTAAACCATTTTCCCGTGAGCATTCCAGCCATTTTATCACCAACCTGTCAGAGCATAAGCTAAACTCTGCAGGCCTCCTTATCCTTATATCCTCGTTATATGTTGCTGGATATTATGCATATTATGCAGAGGTTGGACCAGAAGAAGACAGAAAAGGGGAAACAGAACACAGACATAGAATGGTAGTCTGCCCCAAAATCAGAGTCAGAATCAAATCATTTCTGGATATTAGTTATTGTTGCTTTTGTGAGTGTGTGTGTGTATGTGTGTATATATATATATATATATATATATATATATATATATATATATATATATATATATATATATATGTTAAGTTTTCGCGGGTACTTACATGTCTGGCATTCAGCTTTGTTCGGGTATTTTCCCACGTCATAATAGTATATATATATATATTGAATGAAAGAAGGTAAATTTAATTTTTGTACCAACACATCAATAACGTGTGAAGAGGGTGGCTTCAAAAACTCTTAGCTCTCTGTCTAAATTTAAAACTTTCTCCCTATGGTGCAGCATAAACTGATATTTCACTGTTCATCCTAATGGTTGTTTTTTTTTAAGGGGCTATGAATGTGCCACTTGTTTTTTGCCATTATTTTTATTCCTGTTTTCGGAGAGTTTGTAGGAGCTCTAAGGGTTTTGTTTCTGCTCCGCTAGAGATGGAAGATCTTCTACAAGGAGTGACAGGAATCATTCCACTTTCCATGCAGCCATGCAGAATGCTGTCTCTGCTGTACCTAAAGCAGCTCTTGAGAATCAGTTTCTACATGTTGCTGTTAATCTTTCCACCTAATCACTTTAGTTCTGTTATTTTTACCTGATTGTTTAGGTTTCATTATGTAACTGAATATCTTGAAATCAGCTCCATCTTTTCCCTTTCTATATCTAACCATCCCAAGCCCTTGAATGTGTCTGTAGGTCAGAGCCTCTGGCAGGCTTGTGGCCCTGTCTTTTGAGCACACTGAATTATCTATTCTTTGTGCCTTTCAAGGTTAATTACTGGGAGTTACAGCAAAAACAGCCAGCCAGACTATGTGTGGTCAGGGAAGGGCTGGTCCTCTCTTTGCAAATGCCCAAGAAAGACTGCTGTGGGTGGCAAGCATTTTCAAAACAAGTTTTCTTTGTTTCCTGACAAGTTGCAGCAAGATCAGGGAACTATAAAGCCTTTGGAATTACCAGACTGAGCTTCAGAAAGTGTATAGTCAGCAGGATTTACAAGAGTTTGGGTGCATTTTGCGGTCCCGCTGTTGACATCCTTTATATAACATGACATTATTATGAATTGGCAACATAATAATTACAGTCTGAAATGAACAGGTCAAAGGCACAAATCTTATGATTTCTGCCCTGAATTTAATGCTTCTTCTCACCTAACGTATCTGAGGAGAGTGAGATGGTTCAACATTTTTCCTTGGTCTGAAGGGTTTCCTTTAGGAGGATTATAGTCTGAACTAAGAAGCATTTGCTATTGAAAGCCTCTTTGCATACATTGTAACTGGCAAATGTCATTCGGGATAGGTAATGTGAAAAGCACCAAAATAATTGAAAAGACTGTTACAGTGTTCATATTAATTATGTTAAAGGCATATTTAACCCTCAAATCTTAATTATAATGCTGAAATGAAGAATAGAAAAATGCTATGACTATTTTATTGTATTTGAATCTTTAACCTTACACCTTTACATACCTTCTATCTAAATAGTACTGACATACCTGTTTGGCTATATATCCAAGATAAACCATGGCTGTGTTCAAATGCTGCATTTGGATTTTTTTCTAGAATGGGCATAGAAGCGTTTCCCATTCCTTTAACCTGGAAAAGCCAGATAATTAAATTTTGCATATGTTTTACTATACAGCTTCTTCTAACAATCTCCTTACAAAGCGATCCTAAAATAACCCTGCTGCTTGGTCCTTTGGATCATTTCCCCTCCTCATTTATGCATCATTCTTTCAAACTTTTATTATTGACATATATATTGTCCTTTCCATCCAGTATTCCTCATTCAGTCTCTTCACCTCATAGCTGCTTTACCTTCCAGGCCCCTTCCATGGAAATTATTTGCTTCTTCCTATTTCCTAGCCACAAAACATTAGTCTTTTCTTGCTAGAGTTGTTGGTTCTCTTTAGCTTGAAATGAACAGGTTAAGGGTTATATAAAATCATTCATGGCATTGATAACATGGAGAAGGTGTGTTGTGGTTAGCTGGCAGCGGGTGCGAATGGCTGAAGAGAGCGAGGACTCAGATGATGGGCCAGGACCATAGGAAGTGGACTGTTGCCTTCAGAGATTGTGGGGGCTGGCAGCAGCAATGAGGTTCCCAAGGCACCTGTGCCAAGTGCATGTGTGCTCAGGATTGCTCACAGGAAAGAGCAGCTGCAACAGAATGGCAACTTGTGAGTAAGACTGCAAGGTAATGCCCCCTCCTTCAAGAAGATAAAAGCCAACTGTGAAGCGAACGTTCTTTGCAGGAAGCAAAGGTGTTTTGAAACTCAGCCTCATGGACCTTACAGTATCTTAAGTTGGTATTTGAAGACCCTTGTGTTGTGAAATATTTCTTATCTGTGATTCTTGGCAGTCTCACACAGTTTTGGCGAGGTTTGTACTTATCAAAATTAATTAGTTTGCAGCAGCCTTTTAACCAGGGATTCGTAAGACTCATTAAAAGGTTTCTGTTTCCTTTGGTTATTGTTTGTTTTATTGGAAAAGGGTTTGCGTCAGAACAGGGTGAGAGATAGTTATCCACTGAAATTAAACACAGGAGTTGGGAACCAACAAAAGAAAATACTTTTTTTCATACTGTACATAATTAAACTCTAAAAGTTCCTGCCAACGGCTATAATCATGGAAGCCTACATAGAAATGGCAACTAATACTGATGTCTGTTTCCTACTTCCTGAATTATAGACACTGCACATACGTAAGACCGCAATTGAGCCCAGAATTTCTGTTGCTAAGTGACAAATTTGTTAAGTGAATTTTGCCCCATTTTATGATTTTTCTTGTCACATTTGTTAAGTGAATCACTGCAGTTGTTAAATTAGTAGCAGGGTTGTTAAGTAAAGCTGGCTTCCCCATTAACTGTGCTGTGAGAAAGTCACAAAAGATGATCACATGACCCTAGGACATTGCAACAGTCATAAATATGAACCAGTTGTCAAGAAACTGAATGTAAATCATGACTGTGAGAATGCTGTAATAGTCATAAGTGTGAAAAATGGTCAGAAGTCATTTTTTTCAGTGCCTTTGTAACCTTGAATGGTCACTAAACAAACTGTTGTAAGTTGAAGACTATCTGTAATTGTGCAGGGATCCACATTATCATTTTCTAATGCAGATTTTTGAGATTCCCAAATGAGCCTAACTACCACTATGGCATCAAAATGCTGGACTACATGAGCCTATAGCCTGATCTGGCAGGGTTCTCCTTAATTTCCATAGAGAGCTATCATCTTCCATGTTTCCCATTCTAAAATCTCCATATGAAGGGTCCTTGGTGCGCTCTGAGCTTGGTTGTTTCCTTGCAGATATTTCATTAACCAAACTAAGTAACATCATCAGTGCTATTGTACAGAAAACTACCAAGCTCAAAGAGCACCCCTCATTTCAACCCTGAGCTACAAATATTCTCCTTCATTAGTAAAATCTCCATAATTTACCATAGCTTGTGCTAAAAGATAACTCTGGAAATGGGCTTTTAGGGAGTTGGATGCTATAAACTAATTAGCAGTAATAAACATTACCAGAAACATTTTATATATTTCTTGAAAACCCATTCAGTATGAGTGGATCCAAATTAGTCCCAATTAATTCAAATCAGTTGAGCCTGCCCGCAAGTAACACTGTTTTAAAACAGTCAGTGTTCTTATAGAAGGAGATGGGAAGTTATATAATGCTGATGATTCTACAATCTGTTGTCAGTTGCCGTTTTGAAAATCAGGTTTAAGACATATTGTGAGGAGTTACCTACTCTTAATATTGGGTTTCACTTCATATTAAAACGCCTTCAACCATTTTTACATCATCAGTTAGAAGGTTTTTTTTATTCTAACAGATGAATAGCTTAAACATGTAAATAAACCTTCTGTTTTCTCTGTCAGATAACATATTTGTAGGCTTTTGAGCAAAAAAGAGAGATTTATGTGATGGTTCTTGAGCTTAAACAGTAAATGATAAAAAGATTAGTGTTGCATTATATGGATATTTTTCTTAGATTTAGAACAGTAACTTGTTAAAATTAGTTCGAGTTTAGTTTAGTTTACTTTATTGTCATTGCACCTCTAGATTCTTCAGGTATAGATATACACTTTCTCTTGAGAGCAAGCTACAGAATTTCATTTTTAATGCAGGCCAGTGTGTACATCTACCAAAACACATACACGTGCTATATACATACATAAATATATACCTGCACAAATATATACACGTGTGTGTGTGTGTGTGTGTGTGTGTGTGTATCACCATCTATTTTGAATAAGTAGCGGAAATGAAATTTGAGAGTTCACAAAGTTGATGCTTATATGGAACCAAATTGTGACTGAATCTAGATGTTCTGCTTTAGACACTACAAAACCTCCTCCCGGAAGGTAACAAGGAAAGCAGGTCATGAAGAGGATGTGTAGCGTCCCAGACAATCCTCCAGATTCTGCTTAAGCATTGCTTGTGTGCTATGTCATGGATAGAAGGAATGATCTTTTCAGAGTTTTATTGGATATGTTCTGGAAGAAGAGGAGGACATAAGAACTTAAGTCTTAGCATGATCCTAGAATGAAAATGGTATCTGATTCCTTGCCAATGTAATAGCAATGGCAGTAGTTTTCTACCTTTCTACCTTTTTTTTTTTAAGAAGTTGGTGTTCCTCTCCAGCAGTACAGAGTATAAAATGCAGTATTTTATGGCCATCCACCCTCTGCCCCGAGACATTCCTTCATCTGTTGGAAATTTGCTATTCTAGATAACATACCTGCTTAGTTACATGTGCCTTCTGCCTGTTCTCTGTAAACCATGTGGAGTCCATTTCCAACATTGTACATTTTAAGTAATTAAAGGACATTTTAAAATAATGCTATGCTCATGATAAATCCTACCCACAAACAATATAGTTTTTGGATGTCCGTATTGCAGAAGTTTACTGATGTCCTAGAAGTCACCTAAAATGGCATAATTTCCATCTGCAATGATATATGAGAAAGAACTTGAGAAACAGGGCAAGGAGATACTACCTTAGGGAATCATCAAATTAGTAAGGATGCAGTTTGCAGCTGCATACCAAGAGGAGAAGAAAGCTCAGAAGGGACCCTCCCTAATTTCTCAGACGGTATTGGAAACAGTGGGAAATTTGTACCTTCAGACTTCCTATTAATGTAGCCTTACAAAAAAGCAGAAGTAGTTCATCTAGTATGTTTCCTGCCTAGTATATTTGGGAAACTGATGCTGTCTTATTATCTTCCATACCTCCCATTTTCCATTTCTTGGGAGATGGTCAATTTGATATATCTCAGAAATGCAAAACCTGAGGTCTTTAAGATAGTTTCCTCAACCCCAAGCATCATGTTTTATACATCTCTGCCATCCAGATTTGTGGATTTGCCCAGAATTGTCAATCATAGCTGGTGCAGAATTCTAGGAAATGAAGTCTACACATTTAAAGAAAACTCAGGTTGGAAAAGCCCATCCTATAGCCTGATCTGGTCTTCCATACTTTAGAAGTATGGCTCAGGAATTCTGGAAGTTGAAGTCCACAAGTCATAAAGGGCCCATGGTTCCCTACCTCTGCTTTAGAGGCAGCCCTAGAAATGTTTTATGATGTGATAAAAATATTTAAATTAACTGTATTTTATTTTATTTAATTAAATCAAATCAATTTAGCTTTTGCCCTCACTCTAATACACCTACTATTTTATGCACGCCTTCAGGCCTCTCCAATTCCAGGTGTGGTTCTTGGCCTGGAAAATGTGATGTACTCTACAGCTTTAATGCAGTACTTCATTTAGGAGTATTAACAAAACCAACATTATATTATTGGATTGCTTTTGCTTATTTATTTTACAAAACAAGAGTGTACACACAAATAGCCCAGGATGATAACCATGGGTATAAGTCGCATGAACTTTTATATATCTGAGAATTGCTATTTTTAGAATGTTATGTCACATTCTACTGCATTTAGTGGATTTAAGTGCATTTAAGTGCCACATGCTGTTATGCAGTCTAGGGCAGTAGTTTTTTCCCCCAAGATTTGTGCATGTATAACTGTAAAAAGCAAAAGGAGAGAGGGAGGAAGATTTGCGTGTGTACTGATTACAAAGATTTTGCATTCAATTTCAGACACATAATTTGACACTCTAAGCATCTGCTTGGAGAGCACGTGAAATTTCTCAACATAGGAGTACAATACAAGTAACCAAGCCAGAGCAATTTTAAGTGTCAAATTATATCAAATTTTTAGAGAATTCAGAAAGTGAATTTCTGAACTAGAGAGTGGAAAGCAACATGTTACGAACTAGCATAAGCTTTACTTGAAAATTGGTATCTCTATGGAGAGAAGGGTAAAAATGAGACTAAACCATATAATCTCATAGTATGATGTGTCATATGCCCCAAACTGTTGAAAAAATAAATAAAAATTGCTGAAGAGTTCAATGCTCTTAAAGATTAGCTATGCCTTTGCTGTGAATTTGTTACTTTTAGTGAAGTTTTTTGTAAAGTGCATTGAATTTGAAAGCGATTTCCATCTGTTGAAGGGCAATAGAATGCTCAGTACAGCTTTCTCTCTTAGTTGCAGAAAGATTCAGTATTGGCTACCCACATTTTGTGCATACCAGATGGTTTTTTGGTGAACTGTCATCTCTTTTCTTTGCCCTTGTATTTTAGAGTAATCTTATTAGCTGATAATTGTGCTTTCCCCCCTCCCCCCCCATGTATAACTTTTCTTAACATTTATACAATCAGGAAATTATTCTTTATATTCTACCAAGAATGGGGATAGTCTTCTTGCTGCATATATTATATTTCCTATGAAACCCTGTTATCCAATTATGCCCCCAGTGATGAGGTGCTCTTTAGTCACTTAAGCTCTGTGGATCAAGTGTGTCCCAAAGGATAAGCACCTCCTGCATTCACCAGAAAAAATCCATAAGGTTGGCAGGAAGTGAAGAATGCATCTCCCTTTGTGTTGAGGAGCTAGATGTTTACCAGGTCTTCCTCTTGCTTTGCTTACAATCCTTAAAGAGGAGAATTGTATTTGGAGGGGGAGTGTTCTTGGTGCCCTCTGAGCGTGGTTGTTTTCTTGTAGACATTTCATTACTCAAAATAGGTAACGTCATCAGTGCTAGGTAAGGTTTGTTCTTGGTTTATAGGTTTAGGGGTTTGCCTTGTCAGTATTGAAGGGGATGGTTTTAACGATTCCTTGGTTGGGCGGTTTACTATTGGCTTGTTTCGCAGTTCCTGGGGTATTGTTTACTTGATGGATGATCCGATGTTAATCTTTGAGTTAATCTTTGCTCATCTGGGTATTGATTGCTGATTGGGAGGTGTTTTGGTCTTGTTGTTGTTCCCTTTTTGAATTGTTGATTGTCTCTTTTGTATTTCAAGTGCGTTTTCTTTATCTCAGAAAGGTGGTGCAGAGTACAGGATGAACTAAACAAGAAGCCCTGAGCAGACATTTTGAGAAACAATCTGTCCTAATAATCCAAGATTATAAATAAGTGCTTAGGTGAAAGCAGAAACAGAGGGAATAGTATCCTTGCTTGTCTTTTTTTAAAAAAAGAATTACAAGGCCAACTTCTATTTCTTACAGTTTGTCTAATCTCCAAGATGACAGTCTTTAATTACTCTATACCAGAGGTTGCCAACCGGTGGGCTGCGAGAAAATTTTGGTCAGCCACAGAGAAATCTCACCCTCAGAGCACCCCCACAAAGCAATTAATCCAGGCTGCGCAGAAACACAAGGCTGCGCAGCCCACATGGCCCGCAGGAACCCTCCCCGCCCACTCATTCTTCACCCAGAAAACTTGCCTACTAAATTGCTATTTTTCCTTTTTCCGACCATCATCTGTTCTGCTGTGCCGGGAGATTTAGATTACCTAGGAAGCAGGAAATGGTTGGATTTCTTGCTTTCTAGCTAGTCTTTAGCTCTTCGGCTCAGCATAGTCGAACCTCCCTTAGGACTGAAGGTTTGCTTGCAAGCAAATTCAGTGCAGCCTCATGGCAAGCAAATTTGAGAGACTCAGCTAGCCGATGGCAGATAGATACCGTGTTTCTCACATAATAAGGCCGGGTCTTTTTTTTTTTTTTTGACCCCTGAAAAAATGGCTAGGCCATCTTTTCGGGGGTGACTTAATCCCCCCCCCATGCATCCTCGAGTGGGCGGGTGGCGACAGCTTCGGGAGACCTTCCGCCACCGTTGCTTTTCCTTCGCCCTTGCTGCCGCAGCGTTAGAGCAACACCACAGCGTTTGGCGTAGCCACGTGCAGCCAGTCAGGGCTCATCCCTCCAACCAGAGCCCTGAGGAGACACTTGGCTTCAGACGCTCCTGTCACTGCCTTCTCTTTGCCTTTGAAGGCAAAGCAAATTATTTTAAAAACCTCCGCTCATCCCACCAGGGCTGCGCCGGAGCCGTGCTGGCTGGGCAGAGCCGGGAAAGCGAGCCGCAGGTGTTTCCTGGCTCTGCCCAGCCATCACGGCTCCGGCGCGGCCCTGGTGGGATGAGCAGAGGTTTTTAAAATAATTCACTTTGCTTTCAAAGGCAAAGGGAAGGCAGCGACAGGAGTGCCTGAAGCCAAGTATACCAACAACAAAAGGCAAATCCTCAAGGTGGGCTGGAGGGAGGTGGCTGCGTGCCCCCCGGGCTGCTTCAATGCAAGCTCCTGACCTTGCCCAACTGCAGCATCCTGCCGTTGCCGCCACGTCCTTTTCGCTGCCGCCTCCCTCTCCGACTGCGAAACTCACGTGCTTCGCCAAACGCTCCAAGCGAGGCGAGCTCTTTCATACACACACACACACACACACACAGAGAGAGAGAGAGAGACGCCAGCGTGCTCCGAGAGGCTGGCTCTTTTCTCTAGCCAAGGCTGACATCTGACTGAATCTCTATCCTGCTCCTTTATCCTCATGACAGGGTCAGCAGCGACGCTTTCTGGTGCGGCCACCTCAGCTTGCCAGCCTTGCCCCGCTATGAGACGATACTGTGACAGCCGCCGCTGCTGTGCTCCCTTCTCTTTCCTCGCCTCTCCTCCCTTCGCCAGCAGGAACATGTGCGCCTGCTGCCACCGCCACCGCTCCTGAGGCCGGCTGGGGCGGGCAGGAGGGAAAGCAAGCAAGGCGGCTGCACTGTTTTCTTTTTCCCTCAGCGAAGCGCCGCTGCTTGTTGCCGCCGCCGCCACCTGCGATGGGTGAGGAGGAGGAGGCGGAGGTGGCTGAAATGTTCCAATTCGCTTGTCCGAGCAAAGCGCAAGCACTGAGTCTCCCGATATGAAGTGCCCCACCAACGCAGGTAGCACCATATCCAGGCATGCAACAAAGTACTTCCTAACGGCAACCCCCCCGCCATTCCCCCCCCCATTTCGCATGTTTAAAAGGGCCTTAATTTGGGAGGAGAGGCTTAATTTGATTTTATGCCAATAAATCATGCTGGGGCTTCCTATTGGTGGAGGCCATATTGGTGGAGAAACACGGTAGATCACTAAATGATTCTGTGAGCAACTCAATCTGCCTGCCTGCTTTGCCTGATTTTGGGTAAAAGTTGCTCTTTTTTGTAAAAAATTCAATATTTATATAAATATTTATAATATTTACATACAAGCCATGCCCAGCCAGTCATATGACCACCAAGCCACACCCACAAATTAGGCCACACCCGCAGAAGTGGTTAGTGGGATCAAAAATTATGAGTTTGGTGGTCCCTGAGGTCCAAAAGGTTGGCGACCCCTGCTCTATACTGTTCTAATAAATGTTAAGAAGCATTGCACACAGGACATCTTTTTCTCTTTCATAACACTAAAGCAAGGAATGAGGAATTAACGGTAGATGAAATAAATACTTTTCCATCCAGTACAAGCTACCTGTGGAGGTCTCTGTCAAAAGAGGGAGTGATGAACCCCAACTTGGATAGTTTTAAAAGTGGATATCAATAGTAGTAGTTGCTTTTTGCTGTAGGAAACAACAATTGTCATTGTAATAACATAATGTAAATGTTTCAGAATTATAGAAGTATTGACAGCTTTGTAATCTGAGTCAAGGAGTAATAATATAAGCCTACATATAAATTATAAAAGGAAAACAAAATGGATATTAATATTGTAGAGAAGACAAGAATATATGAATAGATTTCTCAAATATCTCCTTTCTTGCCCCTCTGACAATTCAAAACCTATTCAAATATTCACAAGTATTTCAGTGCTTCAAAGCAGCTGCAGATTTAGCTTTTCAGTGTTGCATAATTATTTGGCTATTTCTATAATCAGTAATTGTGTCTATATATACACACACACCAGACCTGTGTGTGTGTGTGTGTGCGTGTGTATGTGTGTAGCATATGAATATGTGTGTGCATGTATATGTATAGGTATAGGTATAGGTATATGTTTATTTTCTTTTGAAGAGCAGGCATCGGAATTTCATTTTTAATGTATTCACAGAATAAAATGACAATAAAGGTTACCTTATCTTAATTCTTGATGGCTTGATAAATTTTAAATATATATCTTTTTAAACCAACTGTCATTGTAAATACCTGCAAATACCTGCAAATCAATCCATAATCCAAATGTGGCTGGGAATTGTGCACCAGTCGCACCCGTTTCTGGATTGGTAGTCTCTTTTTTTCAGTCACTTATGCCCTATTCACCACCATATTGGACTACTGCAATGCACTCTACATGGGCTGCCATTGAAGATTACCCAGAAATTTAAGCTGGTACAGAATACAGTAGTTCAGGCAACTATGTGTGCTCCTAGAGTAGTGCATGTTAAACATCTGCTCTATGAGCTACATTGGTTGCCAGTTTGCTTCCAGCTCCAATTCAAGGTACTGGTTTTAACTTTTAAAACACTTCATGATATGAGACCAGGCTATCTGATGGACCGCCTCTGCCAAGTAGCCAATTAGACGTGATAGAAAAGGCCTACTGCATGCACCATCAGCTAAGAACCTACATTTGATGAGTCCCAAGAGATGTGCCTTCTTTGCTGTGGTGGCTGCCTTAAGGAACATGCTCAAGATTAGATTAGATTACCTCCAACCCTTTTTACATTCTGGGAGGCTGTTAAAGCCTGGGGCTCCTAGGAAACCAAGACATGCTTAGTTAGCTCCATTGCTGAGGTATCCATTTTTATCCTTTCTTTGCCTGAGGTTTGTATATTTTTATAATATTTATTTTTAATATGATTTATATTTTTATAACTTTTTACATTTATTGTTTTATTCAATTTTTGTACATCACTTAGAGTTGCTTTTTATAAGATGAGCGGCTGTACAAATGTGATTAATACATGATGATACATTGCATAACTAGATAGTGACAGAGAGGGAAGGAAGGAAGGAAGGAAGGAAGGAAGGAAGGAAGGAAGGAGAGAGAGAGAGAGAGAGAGGCAGCAGCAGAACAAACCTTAATTTGGCAAAATTATACCAACTGTACATAACAAAATTGTATTACCAACTGGAGGGTGATTGTAGCCAATTATTATTGGAGAATGTCTAAAATACTATTATACAAATGCATATTGTACATGTTGTACATTAAAAAAGAGAATAGTTTATTTTTAAAAAAATCAAAGAACAGAAGTTTCTTGAGTTTATTATTCCCAAGATTATGCAATCTTTGGAATATATCTACTGTTTTATGAAAGATGAATTACTAATTTAGAAACATTGATTAATTCTCCCAAGATATCCTCTCAAATACAGGCAGTAATAGCATCACAGCTGAAGAATAAGTAAATATTATTTATTATGAAATGATGTTTACATTTAATAACCCTCAAGAAATTCTGATCTAAAACATTATTTTTAGTATTAAGTATACTCCAATCTTTTTCAATATTATGAGAAATCCAATTTATAATTCTGCAAAAGGATTTGTCTACTATTCTTAAGTAACCATTATTTTGTAATGTAAGGTTTTTACAGGTAAAATAGAAATTGCATGCATGAGTCATATTATACATACATATCTTCTTAAACTGAATGCAAGTTTTGTAATTAGGGAAACAGTTATTCCCAATCATCATATGATTCTAATTTTGAGCTGAATCTGGAAATTCCTTATTTCAATAAGATTAATTCAAGATTAATCAAACAAATGCCCAGTTATAACCTGAAAAATAAAAAAGTTAAATTCACTTTCCCAACAGGCATACTTATACCACCGAATTTTAAAGGACATTCCTATCAAAGGAAAAAAATTAGTAGCTTTGTAAATTTGTCTAAAATAGTATAAAGGAATAAAAATAGGAGACATTTTAAAATATAAATTTTCCTTGGAGTTATATTCATCTTATTCACAATTATCTTGCCCCATATACTCAAAAGAATTTCCAGACCATCTGTTTCACTTTTTGCCAAAATTAATTTAAATATATCAGTTGAAAAAGCTTTAAAGAATCAGGATATTAGGATAAATAAAAGCAACCTCCAACTCCAGGTCTGTAAAGACCTGGCTTTCCCCCCAGGGTTGGACAAGGATGTTTGTTGAGCCCAATAAAAGTGCAGCTGATTTAGCAGCTGTTTAGAATGCCTTGGTTAATGTGAGTTCCATTGTTTAAAGCGCTCTTTTGTGTTTTGAGCTGCCCAAAATTATATATTTTAAGATTTGTGGCAAAATAAATGTTGTAAATCATCAAATCTAATTTACTCCATTAGATTCTTAGAGAAAGAATCTAATTCCTGTAATAAGAGGTACGGTAAGTTTATAGATAGATATATGAGATATCTATTTATAACTATATATTATCTTGTACCTCACCTACTACATTGTCTTTAATATTTTCAGAATTTCTAAAAGTGCAAGGAAGAGGTTAGTCCCTAGTGTCTTATCCCTTATTGCAGCTTTGCTCTGCATAAGGAAGGCTTCTCACTGGGTGGTCGAATGCATCAAGAAAGACACCAGTCCGGTTCTATCTTGGGTGAGCTGCCCCAATAACAAGCTCGGGAACCTCTTTTATTAAAAACACACAGTGATACGTCACAAGCGGTGAATTCTATCCAATCATTATGTTACATGAGTAAAAATATTAGTGCACACATAGTAACATTCAATAACAGTGTTATATATTCATTTTAACACAAAGTAGCCATTCAGCGTTTGCAGTCCAGTTATCAGCCCATGATGACGTGTTGTTGATTGATGTTCGTTGTTCCTGGTACACGCTTCCAGCCTACGTAAGGCCTGGCCTGTACCGAAACTTGTTGATTCATTACTGCACTTATGAATCTTACTGTTCAAAATATTCTGAAATATATAGATTATTTGGTCCTCTGGCCATGAATACTGCATTCCAACCACTGCCCAGGCAATGCAGTGGTTAGAACACAATATTACATGTTAACTTTGCCCAAAGGCTGGAATTCAACCCCAACAGGCTCAAAGTCGGCTTAGCCTTCCATCCTTCCAAATTCAGTAAAATGAGGAGCTAGATTGTTGTGATGCTCATCTATTTGGTGCTCCTTTGAGCTCAAATAAAAACTTGAAATTTTTAACATCATGCACATACACACAAAATTTGCTCTTAAAAGTTAAAAAGGGATTCGTGTTGTGTCAAAGAATATATATAAACAGTTGAAATTGTAGAACAATTCAAATAAAGTAACAGGTTTATTTATCATATTCCTCCTTTCCGCAATAAAATCTTTAGCATTTTTAATGTAGATTAATTCTACATAAAAATCTTGAATTTCTGGATGATGGACTACATATCCTGAGCCTAATGTTATGAGTTTATGTTTATTCAAGTTTATCAGCCTCCAATATGGAGTTAAAATGCTGCAAAATCCTCTAAATCCTCTCTCCAGATTGTGACATTCAATGGTTTCTTACTTCCTTCTTGTCTTCCTTCCTGGATCCTTGGCATAGGATTTTGCATTAAGGCATGCCTAGAATTTTTGGCATGTTTGATCAGACTAGTTTTTGTAAGTATTCAAGCAAGATTGTAATTTATAAGCACCTTCACTTCAGAAATTTACTGAAAAAGAGAGACACAGAGATCAATACGTAAAACGGCTCTCCTAATGGAATGAAGGGGAATGCAATGGCAGAAGGGGAGAACAGAATAGTGTCTACTCAGAATTCTTTCTTTTTAAAAATTTAGTCATCCATGCCTTTTGGTCAGTAGACACAATATGAAATATTTTTGCTCTCCTGTATTTCTAGTTCACTATAGTGAAGCCATCAAATGCATGAGGTAACAGTGGTTTTGGTTTTGTGTGTGTGTGTGTTTGCTGGCCAGCTTGTTGCTGAATCTGATGTTGATTAGGTCTGAGACAGAGCTTAATGTCACCCAACTGGCTTCTGTGCCTAAGGCAGAATGAAAACCTGGCTCTCCCTGCTCCCAGTCCAGCACCTTAACTCAAATAATGGATTATTTTACATTTCTAGACCTGGCTGGCTCCTGGACTGAATGCACAATACAATATATTAAATTTGCTCCATGCAATCCATATGGATTTTAAAAAATATGGCATATCAATGAACGTGACAGACTTTGTCCATTATAGAAACGGGCAGATACACAGCCATCTGGATTTAATTCCCGCCACTTCAGTTCTAAAATGTACACAATATATTTCAACTATACAATTATCTTTAATGTATAGATTGAAATTTGTATCTATTAAACATATTATGTGAAATCCAGTTGTATTAGTAGCCTGGTAAAAATCAAGCTACTGTACTGGAAATGACTATAATTTAATATGAAACAATCACTAACACATCAGCTGTTTAATGCTCTTTGGAAAATAAGGTACTTTTTGTTGAGTTCTACAAAATATGATTCTGGTTAGTATATAGGAATTAACTGTATTAGATCTATATGAAGGCAGCAAGAAGGAGGGCAATTACCTAGGATATACTAAGTGAAGTGTTTTTCAATAGAAACAGCAACAGAGTGAATAACAAAAAAGCAATAACGGATGCAAGCAATTCTGTTAAAAGAAATGTAAAATAATCCATTATTTGAGTAGTATATGCCCCAACTTACTTAGTTTAAATATATATATAAAATTACAGCTTTCTGCAATAGATAAGACTGCCTGTTAAGCATTATTTCAAAGTAAAAAATTGTAGTGCTACATTTGATCTTGCCAGCCACAGTATAACTAAAATAGTTTTTTAGTCAGAAAAAAAGTTTTGTTTTGCATGCTAGACAATCTTGTCTGTATATGCAACATGCTCTTATTTTGATCTTTACTGACATAAACTTTTTTATTTGTTTTTCTAGGGCTTACTTCAAACTATTTGTCCCTCAGTTCCAGGAGGCAGCCTTTGCAAATGGAAAACTCTAAAAAAAAAAAAAAAAGGGGGGGGGGGAGAAACAACCTCATCCTGAGAAAATGCCAAACAGATTCTTGTGCCCACATGCTTGTCAACAGATTGCAAGATAGCTTCCTGAAGCTTGGGCTTCAGCATTTATTGGCAGGGGGTTTGCTTCTGCAGTTTCATTGTGATCATCATAGACCAACTGAATGAGAACTTTGGCTGATTGACTTCAATACAGGGTCTTTTTTTTTCCTCTTCTTTTTCCTGTATGCAGAAATGTTGCTTCATTACTTGCTTGATGGAAGTTCAAAATATATTGAATAAATGTGATTTCCCCGCCTTTTATTTTTTTCGAAATTTCTTTTTCTATGCCAATGTTTAGAGCGGGTTTTTTTTTTTTTTTTTTTTGGTGAATTTCTGCATGCTGGAATTTCTTGACACATTAGAAGCACACTGAAAATAAATGTGCAATAAATCTGTCATATTATGTCTGTCTCCTAAGTTGATTCTCATGGGAAAGAGAAGGTATGCAATCGGATCAGCCATCAGTTGCCACAAAGATAGGCATGCCGTTTTTAGCAACTTTACTTGCAAATCTTATTGGAGGATTTATTTTCATATTTTGTTAGTTATCAGAACATAACTTGGCAAAGATTATTTAGTCACAAAGATGCTACAGAAATGGTTACTATTTAAATAGTGGTTACTAATTTAAGTTAATTCTGTGACATTTTTATTATTAATGATTCGAGTTAAATTTTTCATTTTAACTGACATTCGAGAACTGTACAGAAAACTAGTACTGGATGCATCATAATTTCTAATATAAAAATAAGACATTGAGTGTTAGGTACATTTTTTTTTTCTTTCCTGTGATATATTTAGGCAAATCACTTGCCTCTGACTCGCAATAGAGTAACTTCCCATATTTGTAAATAGCATCAAGGATTTTCCAAATGGAATATAAAGTTCACGATGCTGTAGATAGCATATTAGCCATATACCTTATTTCTCCAGAGAGTTAGGAAATGAGCTAACAAATAAATGCACCAACTGTTTGAAAATGTATGAATGCAAGACCTGATATTTCAATATATAGCACAGACTGCATTTTGGTGAACTTATTAATCTTAACAATAATATTTGCATTGAAATATTTAAGGGTTATGTTCTGGCCCAAACTTATGTTAGCCATGAAGCATATTTGATGCTTTTGGGAAGTCGGTGTCCTGCCATCTGTTTGCCTTCAGAAGTCTCTTTGATGATAAAACTGAAATAACCTATAAAGTTTCTTGGATGAAAACGTTCCAATGTTGTAGATGCATAGTTTTAAACATACATTGTAAGCCCAATGATATGTGACAGATGACAGGCCCCTGAGCAGGATTTAATCTGCAATGGCATCTTTATAAGCATAGCTAACCCTAGGCCAGATTGCATTCCAAGCAAGAAATGTTTATGGATTTTCCCCCTTGCCCCCACCTCCACTATTCACCTCTTGAAGACCTTTGGGTTATTAAATAATTTGTAGCCATTGCTTACAAAGTGATATGTCAGTATGATTTCTCTCTCATTAAAATTATACCTTACATGCATGGATCAGAATATAGTCATTCTTCACCCCTTATGCGTTTTGCTGAACTGTAAACTCTTGATATGTTGTGGTGGTTACCAAATTAATACAATATCCAGGTCAACAGCAGTGAAGACAAACTGAATGACTTTCATCTTTTTCATTAAGTAGGCAGCGTATGGCAGGTACACCCTGTGCCACTTGCCACCAGTTAAATCTAGTCTTACCTAGAAATGGAGGGCAGGCAGCAATTGCAGTGAGAGAAACTGATAATGTGTCCTTTTTTTCTTATATTTCTTATGCCCTACAATGTGCAAGCCTTTTTTCCCCCTCTGTAACAATAACTACACTAACACAACAAAGTGAAGAGTCACCTTAATGAATCTTAAGTCATCTTTTCTTCGCTCCTCAGTCCTCCTTGAGTGATAACAAGCAGAATGTAGTTGACTCTTACTGTCCTTATAACAATCTTGTTACATTCCATATATAAAATTATATAATTGTTATTTCTAATTATATAAATATCAATTTATATAAATTTAATCAATAAATAACCCAGGCTGTGGGCTTGCTGTTCACCTTGGTTCCAAAGTGGCCTTCTTTTCAACCATTAAACTGTGTTTTGATTTGTACAGCTGTATATAGTATGTGGAGAATGGGAGTAGAAAAGAGGGAAAGCCAAGTTCAAATACAGAAACACAGAAACACTTGGAGCATCAAGAAATGAGGGGGGGGGGGAAGCAGGCAGAGAATACTTAAGAGACCCTGCTAATTTGCTGAGGCCACAATCCAAACAGTTGAATAAGTCCCCAGTGCAACTTAGGAAAGAAAAAAACCCTCTAAACATGAGGCTTTTTGTGAATCAATACAGAATAAACACAAAATTAAATGGCTAGAGAACACATAAGTACCTAATTGTAAGTGCCTCAAGTATAAATGGAGAGTAAACATCCAACATTTTTAAACCTGCTGCTCTCTAGAGCTTGTTAGTCCTAGCAGTAGCTGACAAATTAATACTCTTGCTGAATAAATGGCCTTTGCAAATCACCTGCGGGGAAAATTGATCTTTGAGTTGCTACATGTTTACATCAAAGTGTATTGAAGCCATAGTCTCGGGAAGTTTTTCCCACTTGTGAGGATTTTGCAGGGCTGTGCCAATGAAATGCAGAACTCTTGTGCGCAATTTCAACTGTGTAGAATTGTAGAAGCCTTTGACTTGCAATGAAGCAAATAATTTTATCAACTAGTTACATCCACCAATGAGCCCGTCCACTTTTGGTATACTGTTTCTTTTAACCCACCATTCCCTGCAGCTGAACAAATGCTTTTAACAGAGATGTTAAAACTAGCAAAAAGTATCCTCCTGACATGACGACAAAATGTGTCTTTCTTGATTAAAAGAGGCACAACCTCTGACACATGGATCTAATACACCTATAATCTACCCATAGTTCTGTCTGAGCACAGTAGTTGCTGGGATCATCTCTCCTTTGCATGATTAATGCAGCAGATGCAAAATTTCAGAACAGCTTGGGAGGGTGGAAGAGAATCGTATCTCAGCAACTTTTCCTTTATACAGTACTTGTTTTCCAATTTCATTTAGCCTTCCACTGAACAAATGAAGTGGAATGGTGTTTTCTTGTCTCTTCAAGAGGAGAGTTTTTGAGAAAAGCAGTAACTTTATGGGACTTTTAGAAAGCCAGCATGCATAACATCTTCATTCTCAGGGAATCAGGTGGCTTAATGGGGCAGTTTCCACACAGATGTGGATTATATAATTATACACTGGACCTTGGTGTGTCTGGCTGTAATAGCACCTTGGGCTCTTTTTATAAATGACTCAACTTTTGTTTGAGCCTAATTACGGGCTACTTGGATATAGAAGCAAAGTAACTGGATCTTGTGTCCAAGTAGATTGGCCACTGCAAAGCTACATAAATCTCTGGATGTTTTATCAGGGTGCAATGGAAAATATAAAAGAAAGTCTTTAACAGGACCAACCAGATTTGCATGGAAACCACCTGATATATCCATACAATGTCAGTTCATCATAATGGCTTTCCTAATGATGGTTTTCTTCAATAGGTTATTTTGGGGAAAAAAGACATATAGTCCCAGTGCAATGCAGAATAAAGTGATTTGCTGAAATTAGCTGTCTGAGGGGTCATTTTGCAGCATCCAATGAAATATTTACTATTTTTAGACACTGGAGACAGTTCCGATGTTGCTTTCTGTCATTTTGTTCAGCTGCAACAGATGGTTTCTTTCAATAGCCTCAAGTTATCAGGATAAGCTTGATAACATCAAACACCTTGGATCCTGCACTGAATTTTTGCCACCAAATCCACTTCCTGTAATTCCATTCCTTCATGTATATTTTTCAAGTTTGTTTGGGGTTTTTATCTTGTTTGTACTTCATTTTATGTCTCAAGTTTTAATCATATGAATAAAATAGCTGCCTTGACTGTAACCTGCTACTGTGCTTAAGTTATTGGGGGGGGGGGAGTTTATTTGAGATTCACAAAGATTCTAGAGAAATAAATTTATAGTTCTTCTGTTAGTCAAGAAAAAATGTAATAATCAGTAGGTGCAATTACTACTGAAAAGGCCAAGATATGCTGAGCTTCCAATTACACTCATAGCCCGATTCTTCAGAGGACATACCGGTCATTCTGAATTTTAAAATTATATCCCTTTAAATTCTTAATGGTAACTTGGTAGCCCTTAACCAGTATCATCTTCAGGATCCCGATGTTGTTGTTTTTTTAATTACTAAAACAAAATTGGCAAATTACAAAAGCAGTGCCGTATACTCCATTGTTGGACTAAACTTTGAGCAAATATGTATCAGCTTGGGCTGACCATGATTGCATTTTTTTCTACTACCTACTGAAGACCCTATAAGCATGTGGAGTCACTGCCTAGCCTGCATAAAAACATCGACTGTAACAATATTGCATGATGGTGACAACTTGTAACACAGGTTTGAAATGTGCTGTGCTGCCTTATTGCACAATTGAAACAAAACAGCCAAACAGCTGCAGTTTTCTTTTCCACCTCTGCTGCTTTTCCTTTCACTGTTTGGCTTCCTGTGTCCCAGCTGCTTGCATCTGTAGCACCTTCTCCTCCATTTGCTCTGTCTTGTTCGGCTCCCAAGAAAGGGCACCAAATGCCAATTCTCCCATTGTTACTTCTTTGCAAGGAACTAGCAGTGCTTACTTGAAGCCTTGAGCCTCCAGTGCTGCTGCTCGTTCCCACTGCCACAAAGGCAGAAGTCTCACTTTCTGTGTACAGCTCTCACAGGCTGCCATATTTTCTTCCCCAGCTTTAACCACAGAGGCGCTGAGATTATTTGAAGCAACAGTGATTGTAAAGGAGATGGTCATTTATATCCCCAGAGAAATTCTCCCATGCATCCAAGATGCCATGAACCTAACTGGGGGAAGGGGGGAAATACATGCGTATTTTTTTATTTCTCCTCTCTTGCCAGACTATAATAGTAAGATTATGTACAGGAGAGACTTGGCACCCCATAGTGCAGGCTGCCCCATTTGATAAAAGCTCCCCAAGACAGGGATGGTGCTCACCAGGGGTGGGATTCAAATTTTTTAACAACCTGTTTTGTGGGCATGGCTTAGTTGGTGGGTGTGGCTTGATGGTCATGTTATTGGCTGGGCGTGACCAACTCAATATCACCCACATTGAGGCACGCATCTCCTCGCCTGACTCTCATGACTGTGGGGATGCTGCAACAGTTGTAATGTGAAAAATGGTCATAAGTCACTTTTTTCAGTGCCATAATAACTTTGAATGGTCACTCCACACAAGCTAAGTACCAGCAAAGGAGGGAAAAAAAACTCAAGAGAAGTTCTTGAGACAGGAAGTCTAGTCCTACCAAGAATGTAATAACGGTTAATGGAGAGGCAGTTTCTGAAAGCAACACCAGAATGTTTCCTTCCTGCCTTCCTTACAGGATTAGGCCAGTAATTTCTTCTAACAACTGGTTCTCCAAACTGCTTAGAATCTTAACAACCAGTTCTAGCAAATAGGTGCGAACTGGTAGAATCCCACCCCTGGTGCTCACAGTACTGCAAGTGCCCCAAACTGACTTTCCAGATAAATCATGCATGCACTGCATTGGATAGCTCCTGAAGGCACACACTGTTTAGGTAGACAATATAGGAAGATGAAATCAGACACTATCTTAAGGCACTGAATCAATGAAGGTGTTGAAGGGATGGGTACCTTTGTTAGCTGTTTGTTTCCAAGGCTCTGTTTGACGTCCTGTGTTTGGTAGAGAAACAGGTTTTACCCACCTAGCTGCACCCCTTCTTCAGGCACTATAGCACTTAATAGTTACAGGATGGGGAATGAGGAGACTTGTCCTGAGTCTTCTAAAATGTTGGTGATAGCAACAGAAACAAAACCTGCCCAATTTCTTCAGCTGAGAAATGTTATTCTGCCCGGTACCTTACTAGGGCTAGTAAAAATAACAGCAATAACAAAGATGCACTGGAAAAGATGCACTTCTGTTCCCACCAATACCCATCAGATGCTGATCAGGCTTCTTCATCCTTCTGTTTTGGTCTAGTGAGTCATCAAAGGTTTCTGATTCTTGCTCATTGGGATCCTTTAAACTGCAGCTGACCTATCTGCAGATCTCCAGAGGTCAGTTTATGACCTCCTCCCTCATCTTTAGCCATGTTCTTTGGGACTGATGGGTATGCAAAGTTGTACATGCTGATTCGAGCAAAGCTTCTAACCTTGAGGTGCAGGCAGCTTCTGAGGGTGAAATTCAAGGATTGTCTGATAGCTAAGTGTAGGAACTGAACTGCATATGAAGCAGCATGAATGACAGAAAACAAATCCTTTAGTCATGCTTGCCTGTAGAGGGGAGCATTACTTTGACACAGGGCCTGTTCTGTCTTTTATAATTATTGGCTGAATCCATAAAGACAGACAGGCAAACTCTACAAAGTCTTCCATACAAAGTTTCTTTATTGGATTATATTAGGCACCCTCAAAGTAACTCACAGTTATGTCAAGATCCATCTAATGTCCAATTCTTTGCACAGCTGACTTCATAGTGTAAAAAGACAGTTCTCTTCATCCCAGACAAAGGAGTGGAGGGAACCAGCATGCTGCTGGGTCCAGGCAAGGAAAGGGAACAAAGGGCTTCCCCCAACCCAACCAAGGGTCAATTCAGTGACCAATAAGGATTACAAATGTGACAACATGACATGGACTACATATCCCATGATGCCTTAACTACATTTACCATGATGCATTCCCTTAAGCTCCCAATTCCTAGCTAACTATCCCACTTCCCAATTAACTATATACTGTCTGGACAGCACAGGATCCATTCCTCAGCAAGAGGACAATGCCTCTCTTGGTTGCTTAGCACCTGCAGCAAAAAAAATAAAATAAAAAATTGAAGCTTCCCCCCTCTTTTAAATGTTCCTTCCTTCAATAAATTTGTATGAAACACCAAAGGAAAAGTTGATTATAAAGAAAATCCAGTTTTGAAAAATCAGATTAAGGCAGAGACAGCTTTGTTTTCTTTTGGGTGTTCAGAATTAGCTGACTTAATCTGTCGCTACAAAAACAATGAAGAATCTTGTGATATGTAACACATGTACTGCACCATAAAATTTTGTGTGTGTAGAATATTATAGTCCATGGCGAGAGTTTGCTGCAAAAGTCATGAAGTTTTTATCAGGCACCACATGAATTTTTTTTATTGCATGCTTAATTGCTCATAACTAAATATTTATTTGATTTAAGGCCAAAGTATCAACAATAAATTTGAATCTTGTGCCACAGTATCATCAACGTATTTTATTCTGATGGAATGCAGCCTTGGGCCAACTTTGTCTCTGCCTGACAATAACAAGGCCTGGGCATCTGGGTGGGACTTTGCTTGATTGTACCTCCAGCAGCTGTTCATAAACATGAACCAAATCATGCTGAGGCAGCTTCTCTTAATGTATGCAATACAACTGATAGCATCAGAAGGAGACAGCGTGTGAAGTTTTGGATTAGAATATTAATAATGCTTTGCAATTACAGCAAGCCTTTCATCCAAGAGCTTCAAAGCATATCAGAAGCTTTAATTAATTAAAGTTCACAACAGCCCTGCAAAGTGACTGATAGGCTCATTGGGTGAAAAATTTGCTCCTTGGGCAACAAAGGGAATAAAGGCAGCCTTCAGAATAGTCACCTTTAGGATATCAGCTTCCAAGGGTCTTTGGTGAAGGTTCCTGAGCTCATTGATTTTGTTCTGCAGGCTCTCAAAAATGGAAATACAGAAAGTTGCTTATCCAGCCCAACCCATCTAGACCAATATTTTTAACCCTGAGAGTTTCCAGGGTTTCAGGCAGTTTTTCTAGTCTGAGGAATATAGAAAAGAATTTAAGATTTAATGAGGCTTTGGTAAAGAAGACTTTGAGGTATTTCATCACAAGAGGCAGATGTCCTTGATGTTTATTGCACCTTCAGACTCATAACAGTATTAGGAAATCTGATTTTCTGTCTGCAACAAGCACACCTTTAAAACTCCAAAGAAAGAGCATAGATAACTTTTAATAACAGGAGTAAGACATAAATAAGTTGATTCTAGGAATGTTTTTCAAAGGAAACTGCCCTTAAATGACATGTAACATATTGAATAAGGTCTTAAATTTTATATAGGAACTGACCAGGAAACTTAAGGACAGGAAGGATTCGAGCTATGATAATGAGAAAACGGAAAGACCTTTGAAAGTGGGGACAGACATGATGAGGGACAGTCAACTGGGAGAATAGGAAAACATTTACACACAAAGCTAATGACCACCATAAAGTCACAAGTCTATGACTCAGATGGAAACAAGCCAAAAGTAATCAAAAATCCACTCTTCCACACAGTGGATTAAATAGCTATTTATTTGAATAACCTCAAGTGATTATAACTGTAATTGGAAAAACTCTTTAAATATGCCTTGGTTGTATATTGTATGATTCAATAGACACTTCTTCTTAGTTCATGAGTGTTAGGGATACACACCCTAGCAGAACGTGCAATGGCAGTCTAGCAGGCAGGCAAATGATGTAAGATAAACGTTGTTGTAGTTTACACTCAGTAAGACAGATACACTGTGCCAGTTAAATAGTTTTTTATTCCAGCAAGAGTTATAGCATAGTCAAAACAGTCCATATGTCATAAACTAGTTCAGTCCATCCAGGGGTTAATCAGTTGCAAAGTCCAGTGTTGAAAATAGAGGTCAGTAAATTTATAAATAATCAGTCCAGCAATATATCTCTTTTGTAGTCAGAAATATGAAGAAAATAAAACCCCTTTTCTTCATTTCAGCAACAGCAGGGAAAAACACAGTAATCACCATCAATCCAACATTGTCAGCTACCCAGTAAAAGCCAGCAAACAGTGAGCTCTCTTGCTCCCTCTTATGGTGATTTTACAACCGCACTCAAAATACATGTTTTGCAGTTAAAGTGATACTTACACTTAAACTCACTAACATAGTTTATATATTATTTTTACCCAAACTAAGTTAGGTAACCAATGTTCTCCCTAACATTCTCCCCTTTTGGGTAATATAATAATATATATATCTATTTACAATTTCAACCCATAGTTTTCACAATTTTCTTTGTGCTTGACTGCACCTTGGGTTTTTGTAAATCCATCAGCAATGTTTTCATCAGTCATGCAATATTCCAATCTCATTAAACTATTTTTTACAGATTGTCTTACATTCAAATATCTCAGGTCAGTATGTTTAGATCTAGTTTTTACAGCAATATTTGTAGCCAACCGTATGTCTGCTTGATTGTCCTCATAAATTACAATGGCATCTTTAACAATTACTCCCATATCTAACAATAACTGTTTATACAGAATTAAGTCAGTGCATAATAAAGATAGACATGAAAATTCTGCTTCCATTGTGGACATACTTATGTGTTGCTGTCAAACTGACCTCCAACCAATCAGTGTCTTACCTCATAGCATAGCCATGCCTGAAGTTGATTTTCTAGTTTTTATATCTGTTGCAAAGCTTGCATCAGCATATGAACTTAAAATCAAATCATCTTTTGGCTCCAAATACAATGCATAGTGCATTGTCTTTTTAAGATACCTTAATATACGCTTTAGCGCTTGCCAGTGTCTTTCATTGGGTTCAGCATTGAATCTTGCCAATTGATTAATGCTATAGGCAATGTCTGGCCTTGACCAATTACTTACATATATTAAACTACCTATTAATGATTGATAAATGGTCTTATCAAATTTTGAACTTTGAGCATCAGTATGGCAAAATTCCTGACTCATTGGAGTTTTTGCCGGCTTACAAAGTTCCATTTTATACATTTTTAGCAATTGGTAAATTTTATCTTTTTGTGATATCTTATATCCACTATTGGTTTTGTTTATTGTCAATCCTAGATATTGTCTTATTTCTGCAAATTGCTTTAATTTTATCCTCTTACTTAATAATGATATTATCTCAGTAGCTTCATTATTTGTCTTAGTAATTAAAGCAATATCATCTGTAAACAACAATAATAATGACACCATTCCATTTGTCTCTTTTTAAAACAAACTTGGATCAGCTAAACCTTCTTTAAATCCTATATTGTTTAACACTTTTACAATATATTGGTTCCATTCATAACCTGATTGTTTCAATCCATAGAGACTTTTATTCAGTTTCCAACAGTCATTATTATTTTTATCATCCTTTATACCTACTGGTTTTCTTAATATATAGTGTGCTGCAATGGTGCATGCAGATAGGCAGTTTCTACATCTAAATGATTTATGATATAGTTCTTCTTAGCTGCCCACACTAAAGCTGCTCTCAAGGTTGTTGCCTTTAAATTTGGTGCAAATACTTCATCATAATCATATGCAGTTTGATTAAATCCTTGAGCTACCAACCTAGCCTTATGGGTAACAGTCCCATTTTTACCAGTTTTTAACTTAAATATCCATTTGCAACCAATGGACTTTTTACCTGGAGGTAATTTGGCATTTTCATAAACTTTCATTTCCTTTAATGAATTTAATTCTTTCCCCATTGCTCTATGCCAATTTTCCTGTTCCTTTGCAGGATACATCCTAAGTTCTTCAACAGTAGTTGGAACTTTACTAACTTTGCAAACTATACTTGCTTGATACTATCAGGTGGTCTGGTTACACATGTAGTACGTCTAGGTATTACAGGACTTAAAGGTGGACTTTCATGTTCTACCTGTTCCTGATTATCTATTTCCTCCTGTTCTGGTATTTCTTCCTGTTCTGGTCCTATATGCTCTTCCTGTACTTCCTCTTTAATTGTACTCTTCTTATTACTGATTTTTTCTTTTGGTCTTTTGTAGGTTTCTATAATTACTTCTTTACTTGAATCTTGTTCCAGTTTTTCCCATCCTACATGTTCTAGGAATTTGGCACTAGCACTACAGTAAACTCTTGATGTATCTTTTTCCCAGAATCTGTATGATTTGTGATTAGATTCATAACCTACAAAGAATAACTTTTTAGCCCTATGTTGCCCCTTATTTCTCAGTTGTGTAGGAATATGCACCCATGCTGGTGCTCCAAATGTGTGCATGTAGCTTAAGTCAGGTTTTCTACCATGCCACCGTGTGAATGGTAATTCACCTTGAGTTAACAACATTATTCAATATATGATTACCACACATTATTGCTTCTCCCCACAAATTTTCAGGTAATCCTGAATCTGACAGCATAGTACAAGCCATTGCTTGAATTGTTTGGCCTCGTCTTTCTATAAAGGCATTATGTTGTGGCCTATATGGTGCAGACTTTTTATGTTCAACACCTGCCATCTTCAGTTTATTTTGGAATTTATTGTTTATAAATTCCGTACCATTATCAGTGATAAGAGTTACCAGTTTCCTTTTAGTTTTCCTCTCTGCGAATTTAAGCCAATTAAAGAAATTTTGATATGTTTCTGTTTTGCTTTTCATTAGATAACAGAAACCATATCTGGAATAATGGTCCATTATACTTAGTATATAACGAGCACCTCCCACACTTGATTTTTTAGGACCTATAATATCAGCAAATACAACCTCTAGAGGCTCCTTTGTTTTAAATCCATTATTTGCTGGCATTTCCTTGCTTTTTTTCTGACTGCATGCATTGCAGTGCAAATACTTACTGCAAGGCTTCAGTTTTATACCCTTAGATAGTTCTACTGTTTGTTTAAGCATTTTAAAATTTATATGCCCCAAACGTCTGTGTAACAAATGTATGCACTCATCATGAGGTTTAACATTATTATAAACTGTGTTAACTACTTCTGAATGATTATCTAACACATACAATTCACCTCTTAAAGTTGCAGTCACTTTTTTACCTTCTTTTTCAATTATGCAATTGTCTCCCCTAAAGGTAATTACATAACCTAGTTTAACCAAAACTCTAACTGAAAGCAAATTAAACTTAAGTTGTGGTACATATAACATTTCTATATTTTCTCTTATGCAAGAACAATATGATATACCCTGACCTTTAGCTTTCAGTTTCCATCCATTAGCTAATGATATCTGCTGTGAACTCATGGACATCTTAATAAATCTTTTCTTATCTTTCGTTATGCAGTGCAATGCTCCACTATCTACCACCCATAAATTATTATTCACAGTTTCGTTGCTATACATGGCTAACTCTAAGCATTTTTTATCCTCTTGATGCCTTTTATCTTTCTGGCTGGCATTTTGGCTTTTGGCTTTATTGCAGAATCTAGCCAAATGTCTTTTTCCTCCACAATTAAAACATTTTCTAATTGTATACGCTGACAAAGATATTTTCTCTTCTTCACATTGTGGTTGTTCCCTTCTGAGTTGATCCCTTTCAAGCCTTCTCCTGGCTTCTTCAATTAATCTGCCAGTAATGTCAGTTAATGTGAGGTTATCTTTTGGCAGAACCTCAAGTGAAGTTACGAAGTCATCATAGCTAATATCTAAAGAAGACAAAATTATATAAACTTGGTGTAATTCTGTGAAGATAAGTTCTTTTTCATGCAGTTCCTGAAAAATTCTCTTCATTATATTTAAATGAGTCATCATATCTCCATTCCTTTGAAGATGTGTTCTGAACAGTTTCCGTGTAAGATTTATGTGTAGGAGCACATATAAACATAAATCTTCTTTAAATTCTCCCAACATTTGGCAGCTGTTTCTTCTCCTCGAATATGTACAAGCTGCTCATCACAGAGTGTCAATCCTATTATACAGAGAGCTTGCTCATTCTTCAGTTGATATTCTTGTATTTTCTGGGCATCATCCTCATCCTCCGGATCCCATGCATCTACTTCTGGTCGGTTTTGAATTATACTCCACAAACCTTCTCTGCGTAGAAGTAGGCTGCATTTCATAGACCATGAAACATAGTTTGTTCCATCCAGCTTGGATATTAGAGACAAACTTTGTAAATTGACTTGTGCCATCTTTATCTGGATATTAAAACTATAATTAATAAAACACAGCTGTCTGTTTACAGTATTGTGTAACTACACAAATTCTCACTTTAATCTAAGCCTGTTATATCCTGGTTAGTCTGACTGTGCTTCTGGGCCCATAACCAGTGTTAGGGATACACACCCTAGCAGAACGTGCAACGGCAGTCTAGCAGGCAGGCAAATGATATAAGATAAATGTTGTTGTAGTTTACACTCAGTAAGACAGATACACTGTGCCAGTTAAATAGTTTTTTATTCCAGCAAGAGTTATAGCATAGTCAAAACAGTCCATATGTCATAAACTAGTTCAGTCCATCCAGGGGTTAATCAGTTGCAAAGTCCAGTGTTGAAAATAGAGGTCAGTAAACTTACAAATAATCAGTCCAGCAATATATCTCTTTTGCAGTCAGAGATATGAAGAAAATCAAACCCCTTTTCTTCGTTTCAGCAACAGCAGGGAAAAACAGTAATCACCATCAATCCAACATTGTCAGCTACTACAGTAAAAGCCAGCTAACAGTGAGCTCTCTTGGTCCCTCGTATGGTGATTTTACAACTGCACTCAAAATACATGTTTTGCAGTTAAAGTGATACTTACACTTAAACTCACTAACATAGTTTATATATTATTTTTACCCAAACTAAGTTAGGTAACCAATGTTCTCCCTCACAATGACTAATTGATTTAGGTGTAGAAATAATTTGCATAGAAATACATTCAATTCTCCCTAACTATTCTACCCAACCTAGCCAGGCAGGGAGATTTGCGGTCATTTTATCAATCATGTGAATGAATGGAATCTCTCTTTAGGGTGAGATAAGCAGGTAGCAGTGTTTGCTGTTCTTGTCTGAGCTTGTAAGCTAAGCAGAGGTGGGCCTGGTTAATATTTGAATGAGATTTTTCCAAAGAATCCAAGGGCTGTTCACTGGACTGGGAATGTGAAATTAAAATTAGGGAAGGAAACGCCCTTCAGGAGATCAGTGACAAAGTATGTTTACATTGTTACAGGTAATCTCCGTGATTATACTTAATTTGGTATAGTAGTTTAGATGCTAGACTAGTTCTACACCTGACTTAGGAACAGAAACCAGCTGGGTGACTTTGGGTCAGTCACTTTCTCTCAGTCCCAGGAAGAAGGTCAATGGCAAACCACTTCTGAAAATATTTCCCAGAAAATTGCAGGGAATTATTAGTGTAGTTGTCAGGAATCAAGACAAACATAAAGGCATCCCCCACCCCTGAAGAGCTGTATAAACATGCCCATAAAGTAATCAAACTTAATTGCAAGATTTTACATGGATATTTTAAAATATTGAACTGTTTCATCTCTTTTACGTGACATGCCCACACTGATTTCTCAGCCTTTCATTCAGAATGTAGCTGAAGATTACACACCAGAATTCACCATTAAGTGGGATTCTAGGGCAGAACCTAGGTGTGGTCTTAACAAAAATGGATGGAGGCAAAACTAAAAATAAAGCATTTAATTACTTTAATTTAAAAAAAAAAACTGTAAAAGCATTTTATGTTTCCCCCCGCCTCCACTTATTTGCATTTAATTAAATTTAAATTAATCAGATAATACATTAATTATAGGTCGTGGCTGTTTAGGAAGAATCACTCAAAGGACTGCAACAAAAAATTTTTTGCTATCTGCTTTGCTCGAGGGGAAACAACAATCAATTGAACCATGCTTGGTGTTGCCTTCTTTGCCAAGAGATGATTCTCCTAAGCCTCCCTTCCACCCAACTCTGCAATGAGAAGCATTGTTGAAATGAATTAACCTATCACAATTAGGTCTCCCCAGCAGGGATGGTGGACAGAACACCTCCAAGGGATTAAGATGTGGAGTCATGTCCTGCTGCCTACATACATAGATTTACATACATACCATGTTTCTGTGAAAATAAAACCTATCCTGAAAATGAGCCCTAGCTTGATTTTTACACGTGAACCCAATATAAGTCCCACCCCCAAATAAGCCCAAGTTAAGACCCCGCCCACTCCAAGGTTCACAGCATGTGGTGAGGTGCATGGGTAAAAATTAAGCTAGGGTGGGGATGGAGGATGAAGCTGCCCTACTACTTACCTTTGGACAGTTGCAGCCAGGCCCCTCACACCCTGATACCTGTCTTGCCTTGCTGGTCCACTTCTGTGGCTACAGGTCACCACTCGTGTGCATCATCTCTGGCCTCCATTTTGCTGTCAGAGGCCTTCAGGAAAGGCCTCTGCAGCTGAGAAACAAGGTCTGGATTGAAGCATGTGTCACCCCCGGCCTCCATTTCATTGTCGGAGGCCTTTCAGGAAAGATAACAGAGCTCTGGATGATAACAGAGCTCTGAATTGATCTGGAACTCTGCTATTGGCTGCAGAGGCCTTTCCTGAAGGCCTCTGACAGCAAAATGGAGGCTGGGACGACATGCGCAAGTGGCAACAAATGGCTGCAGAAGAAGTGGGCTGGCAGCGGGCTCCTGCTAGGTGGGGCTGTCAGTGTTGCCACTGTGAGGTGAGTCAGTGGAAGACATCTCCTGAAAATAAGACCTGTGCCTTTTTTGGTGGCAAAAAAAAAGATTGGGTATTATTTTCAGGGAAACACAGTATACATATACATATACATATACAATCAAACCCACGGGCAGAAATACAAAACTTATACATTCAACAGTATCTTCTCAGTATCTTCTAGATAATACAACCAGTTAGTGTGAAATTTTGGGCAAAATTAAGGGTCTCATGGAATTTGTAAGGGTTTATTCGTAGAATACTCAAACATTATCTTGCAGTTGCATCCCTTCAGCCATTGCAGACCACTACTCTGTGACTAATGTTTTTGATATGCTTCCGCTTCAAAGTCTAGGATTCCCAGAATGAAAAGCACTACAGGTAGTCTTCAACTTACAACAGTTTGTTTAGTGATCATTCGAAGTTATGATGACACTGAAAAAGTGACTTAAGACATTTTTCACACTTATGACCATTGCAGCATCCCCACGGTCATGTGATTTACTTGACACCCAACTCACATTTATGACAATTGTGGTGTCCTGGGGTCATGTGATCCCTTTTTGCGACCTTCTAGCAAGCAAAGTCAATGGGAAAGCCACATTCACTTAATAACCGTGTAACCAACTTAACAACTGCAGTGATTCCCTTAACAACTGTGGCAAAAAAAAAGTTATGAATTGGGGCAAAACTCAATTAAGAAATTTCTCACTTAGCAACGCAAATTGTGAGCTTAATTATGGTCGTAACTCAAGGACTACCTGCATTTCAGTATGACTAATGTTACCATACCACCAACATAGCAAAACTTAGATGTTTGGTCTTAACATTAATGACTGATATGAAAGAAGCTGCAGCTTTGCAACTCCCAAGGCTAATCCAGCAGAACTACAATAGTTGCACTTCTGCTCTAAGATGTTATATCTGATATATTCTGTGCTGCCCAGATAAAAAGATGTGAAAGGTATGCTGCTGATTGCAACATCTCCTTTAGAAACAGTACCTTATGTTTACAAAATTGCTCTGGTTTTCACCTTATATAGAAGCTGGGAATCATAGGCAAATTGTTTCTAGCGTGCCAATGAATTAGCAAAATGTAATCAGGGAAAATGTTTCAGCTATTGGGCATGATAACATCCAAGATAAAATCACACTTCAAACATCACAATAAGATCGCAAAATCACACCTCAAGAAATTCTGCACCAAGATTGCACAACTAGCAGTAATACAATGTTAGCCTATCTATTAATTAAAAAGGCTTTGTGAGATGGTATATATCCTCTATACTGAAAAGGCTGAAAAAGGGCGGATCCAAATGGCGTGTTCATTGTTTTGTGAGCTTGCACGAGGCAGAAAACCAAGTGATACAGATTTGTTTTGTAAGGAATCCCGCCCAATATGTAACTTCCAATGCTGGAAAGAAAGCATTTGAATCCATAAACATGGGCTGATCCTCCATTGCCTCCTTATGGTTCATCCCAACATCCATTTATTTGCCTTTTGCAAATTGGTTGGGTTTCATGTGGTTGAAAATGTTGCTGCTGTCAGCCCAGATGATGGGCATGTACTAAATCACCATTTGCCACATCAATAGCACAGTCAAAGACAAATAACATGATGTTGCAGAGATTAAACATCCTACTCTATCACAACAAGTATTAACTTATTTCGCAATTACATCCTGAAGAATAAAATTTCACAATGGCTCTCGGACAGTATGAGAACTAGAAACCAGGAATGGAAGCAACATTATGCCTTGCTTTTTTGTTCTGTGCCTGCATCTCAGTATAGAAAAGTACATTAAACCACAGACTGTTGCTAGAATGGAACAAGAGAAAACCAGGGACTTTGATGTTAATTAGACAATTACTCAGCAGAGAGTTAGTTTTATATAAATTATTTGATACAGATAATAGGTATTGTCCCAGTTTTACCTTTTCCCACAATTTCTTTTCTAGTTGCATGAATATGCAAACATATGCCAAAAATGGTTCAGAATGGCTATGCTTTAAGGCAGGGCTGTCAAACTTCCAGCCTGTGGGCCGGATGTGTCAGGCACTGGCCATGCCCACACCAGGTTTAGCAAAGGGGGAAAAAGTCCCGATATGTTATGTAACGCCACCGTGATGATGTGAGTTTAACCCCCTTGCTTTAAGGTATGCCATTTCTTTTCGTCAGCCCAAGGTGTTAAAGATAGGTGAATCAATTGCTGTGGGAACCAGCTGCCAAGAACATTTGAATATGGGTAAAGACTCTCCCCTAAAAGGTACTTTAAACCAGGGTCTCCAACTTTGACAACTTTAAGCCTGGAGGACTTCGATTCCCAGCAAAGCTTTCTGGGGAATTCTGGGAGTTGAAATTCTCCAGCTTAAAGATGCCAAGATTGGAGACCCCTACTTTAAACAGCTCCAGTTAGTATTACTGTTCAGGCTGGTGCTATGGCTTTTTGGGATTGTGCACTATAAGATATATGAGAAAAGCAACTGGCTTGGTTTTGTCATTTAAACCACAAAATGATCATAATTCGTTGAATAATTTGTTGAATTCATCCACAATGTAAAATGCAAGCCATTGTTTACTTTCATCTATGAACTCAGTCATTGGCTTAGAAAACACAAATACTTTACTTATCTCCTATGCATCTTAAAGAATAACTCATTAGCCTTCCTATTTAAATAATAACATAGGGCTAACATACTCATACTCAGCATCTGCATGTCTGTGTCTTTGCACAGAGATATCTGCAGAATTGCCACAGAAGTTAGATCTTTGGTCCACCAAGCCTGGTATTACCTTTCCTAGCTTGCAATGGTTCCTCCAAAATACATTTTAAGTATGACAGAAGTGCCTTTCCCTTCCTCATACATCGATGTTCATTGGTTAAAAACATCTCAGAATTCAGCAAAGTTGAACTGAAGGTCAAGTTGAGTTAAGCAGAAACTGCTTCAATCACATTTTTGCATGTGTATCTGTCTCTACCCACATAGGCCTCTTTCTAACAGCTAGACAGCAAGCCCGATGGTTCTTTTCAACAAATAAAAATCAAAGAGGAGACGTGTTTTCCCCTTTCTATCAACAGAGTGCGGTAAGGCAGCGGGCTTCCTGATTTTCCTCAGGCAACTGATGTGACGTCTTGAGGTAAACCACACTAAACCTGCAACCATTATGGCCGGGTTGTTTATGCTGTTTCCTATAAAGGAGCAGCAGAGTTTCTTCTCTGTAAAATGTGCTGACTTCATCACAGTTCCAGTCAGAGGAGGCCTGGAAACTAAGAGGGAAGAACGTTCAGCAATCATTTCATAAACCCAGGAGTAACAAAACGTCAGTGATTACTTTCAGGGAGATCCTTTACCGGAAGAGATTTGTTACCATTTATCGGAGAGTTGTTTAAGGTTTTGCTTTTTTCAAGCTTGATGCCACTTTTTTTTATTGCAGTGGCCAAGCCAGTGACGCATCCAACATAATTTAGTTGCCATCAAATATATTATTTAAAGTGCAAATACAATTGAAAAGTCTGTCACCTCACAGAAAACCACAACTCTTTGGTGGTCGATTTATGTTCTTCTTCAGCTATACCATACTCCCCTTGGGCACATTTCTGATTTAAATAATATTTTTTTCACCATTGAAGATAGATACAGTGACTTTTTGTTTCACACATTGAATCTTATTGTATTTGCCAGTCTGAAAGTGAATGCAGTAAGTTCTTACTATTTATTAAGGTTTTCATTATTGTCAGGTTTTAATATTTTCTGTAAATCATTATGTTATGAACTAATAAAACGCTTAAATAGAGTTTTATTAAACCTTTAGAAAAATCAGGGTTCTAACCCTGCGCTTCTGATTGGCCGATAATAGCAATATTGGATTGGTCCATTCAGGAGAATCTGATTGGCTGTTAACGAGCCACTCTCATTAGTTCAAGGGTTTAACACTCCATGTTTCTCATTGGTTACTAGATCAGCAGCCTGCCCTATGAAAGCTGCCTTAGGGTTTTGCTCTGTTCAGAATGTTTAATAAAGAGTTGAAGTTCACTGTTCACTGCCTCATCTCCGTTCCTTGTGCCCATGTGCAGAACATAACACTGGCGATGAAGGTGGGATACAGAGACGTCAGAGCTGACTGAACACTACAGAGCACCAAACAGAGCACGTGGCTGAAGGCACATCGACAGCGGAAACCATGTCTGGCGGTGCCATACCACCCGCTCCATTTGACCTGGCACAAGAAGACTGGGACTCGTACATGGACCGGTTCCAGATGTTTCTGGAGACCAACAACTTGAAGGATGCCACTACGGGAAAAAAGCGAGCAGTATTCCTGACCCACTGCGGACCTGCCGTTTTTAAGATGGCCAAGGCACTGGTGAAACTGGCTGAGGTGAAAACCATGGACTGGGACATCCTCGAGCCCCTCCTATGGGCCCACTATGCACCTACCATACCAACGCTTGTCCGAAGACATGAATTTTACCAGAGAGACCAGCGGAAAGGAGAGAGCGTTGCAGATTTCATCGCGGATCTCCGGAACCTGGGAGGCCTCTGTGGGTTCGCCAACCTCGAAGAGGCTCTGAGAGACCGAATAGTTCTGGGATTAGATACACCACATGTGCAGAGTAAGCTGATGGCGAGACATCAGCCTTGCAGATGCCATCGCTGACGCTACTGCAGCAGAAGCAACCAGTAAGTCGGCTGTCTGAATGCGCCACACCAACGCACTGCTCCGCCAACTCGCCAGTGAAACCTCACCTCGCCTAGAGAGACATACAACGGCAACCCACCACGAGGACCTCGAATCGTCATCAGAAAGTGATGAGGAGGAGGTCAACCGGCTGAACATGACCAACGCCACCAGCAGAATCAAAGACTACAGCACCAATGCGCAGGTTGTGGGGCAAACCACCCGCAATGAGACTGCAAATTCCTCGATGCGCTCTGCCACTTTTGTGGGAAAAGAGGCCACATCGGAAAGGTCTGTAGAAGCAAGCAAGGATCCAGCCCACTTCAGAGGGGAAACAACTATTGCCAAACCACAGGGAATCGTCCTGTGAGTCGGGAACATTTGAACCACCAATGGAACAACCACTCCTACAGAAATAAACCACTGGCCAATTCAACGAAACGAGAAGAGGCACACCAAACCATTACAATTGGTCATGCCTCATCACTAGATGCAAAGAAGATCCGAGTGAAGGTCGCCATCAAAAACCAGCCCTGCATGATGGAAGTCGATTCAGGATCGTCCCTCTCGATGGTTTCCTGGAAGACCCTTAAACAATTAATCCCTGCCGTCCGGCGGCAAGACCTCAGAACCCAAAGAATCATACTCAAGGATTATCAAGGGAACCGAATTCCGGTTGTTGGATCCAGCCTAGTCCAGGTCTCATTCAAAAATCGTACTGTATCTTTACCATTGACCGTCATCGACCGTGATCGGCCTAGCTTGTTAGGCCTTCAATGGTTCGCCCCACTCGGGATCGAGGTAGCCGGCATTCACCAAACCAGAAGCAATGACTAGGAGGAGGCCCTCGTCCAGGAATTCCAGGACGTCTTTGCAGACAAACTAGGTGAGTACAATGGGACCCCGATATCATTTAACCTTAACCCTGAAGTAGCCCCCATCCGCCTTAAGCCTCGTCGGGTACCTTTTGCCCTTAAACCAAAGATTGACGAGCAGCTTGATAAATTAATAGCCCAGGGTGTTTTAGAACCAACCGACCACGCTCCTTGGGAAACCCCAATCGTAACACCCATCAAACTGGATGGATCGTTAAGGATTTGTGGGGACTACCGGGCCACCCTGAATCACACCCTTCAACAGAACGCTTACCCGGTGCCGGTGGTACAACACCTTCTCCATTCCCTGGGGGGCAGAAAAGTCTTCGCTAAATTGGATTTAGCACAGGCATACCAACAACTGCCTGTAGATAAAAAAACAGCAGAGGCACAAATGATCATTACACACCGAGGCGTCTTTAAGTGCAACCGACTCCAATTCGGAGTTAGCGTAGCCCCAGGGATTTTTCAAAGTTTGATGGAGAGACTCTTGCAAGGGATCAAAGGGGTCGTACCATACTTTGATGACGTTTTAATTGCTGCCCCGAATAGAGAAATACTAGAAAAGCGTCTTAAATTAGTTCTCCAGAAATTTAAAGACTCCGGCCTTAAGGTTAAAAAAAATAAATGTCAACTGTGTACAGATAAAGTAGAGTTCCTGGGGTACCTAATCAATAAACAAGGCATTCACCCCACCAATAGCAAACTAAAAGCAATCAAAAACGCCCCAAGACCCAGAAATAAGACTGATCTCCAAGCTTTTCTGGGGCTCATTAATTTTTACAACATGTTCCTGCCCCACAAAGCAACCATAGCTGAGCCCCTACATAGACTTCTCGACAAAAAAGCAACCTTGGTCTGGGGGCACCGAGAGGAGCACACGTTCCGACAAGTAAAAAACTTATTAACCTCAGACGCTGTTTTAATGCAGTATAATGAGACTTTGCCTTTAACAATTACATGTGACGCATGTAAGTAGGGGCCATTTTGAGCCATGTGTTACCAAACGGTAGTGAGGCCCCTATTGCCTATTTTTCAAGGACCCTATCAAAGGCTGAACGTAACTATTGTCAAATCGATAAAGAGGCTCTTGCTGTTGTATCTGCTGTGAAACGGTTTCATGAATATGTATATGGACGAGTTTTTACTATTGTTACCGACCACAAACCTTTGCTGGGGATTATGGCAGGAGACAAGCCAACCCCCTATACATTATCACCTAGAATGACTCGCTGGTCGGAGTTTTTGGCTGCATACAACTATGGACTGCAACACCGCCTGGGGAAAGCCATTCCCCATGCTGATGCACTGAGCCGTGTACCACTTCCGGAAACCGTCGATGACCCAGCTCCAACCCTTACGACACTCCAGATTGAAATGCTACATTCACCGCCACTAACAGCCAGAGACATTGCGATTGAAACAAAACGAGATCCTGTCTTAGCGCGAGCTCTTAGCTGGGTCGAACGGGGATGGCCAGTAGAACAAACCCCTGACAACTTCACCCCCTTCAGGAACCGGCAAACAGTACTTTTTTTGCAAAAAGGCTGCATTCTATGGGGGGGTAGAGTCGTCGTCCCAGAGCGGTTACAACGAGCAGTATTAAAAACACTGCATGACGGTCACCCCAGCATCGTGCGTATGAAAGCGCATAACACATTACAAGTAATTCAGTGAAGTTTTCATCTTTGAAGAATTTTAATTAAGTAAATAAGCTTTTCTTATTCAGTTCTTAGAAAGGTTAATTGGAAAGGGATCAGGAAAGTTGTGCCAAAATGCAGTTTCTCTGTGTTTCTAATGATTCTCATTTAATTTGATACGGGAAAATGGTTTTTGAGGGGGGGTTTCTCAAAGAAAGAAAAAAAGCAGCTGATGAAATTCTTATAGGAAGAATGCAGTTTGCTGCCTTTAAGGATTAGTTGGTTGAAATGATTTCCAATTGCCAATCAGATCCCAAGTGGATACAATTAAATTACAAGGAAAAAATTAGTGAGATGCTCCATTCTGTGTGAAGGAATTCTTAAAACATTAACTCTTATTATTGCTCTTATTATAAAAATGCATAGCTATACCTGTCTAGTCAGATTTCCAGGCTACCTGGATGCATTTTCTTTACAGTTATTATTGTCTGTTCAACAAGATTTCATTTCTCTCTGTGTAGTTATGTTTTATTTTGGTATTTGTAAAATGTTCCATACTTTCACACACCCCTTTTATAATTAGTAAGTTTTACTGCGGTTTTTATTTTTTATCGCAGATTTTTTTTCCTTTTGATTTGGTCAATGCTTAATGTATAAATTTTATCAATGAAATTTAGTACTACTACTACTACTATTACATTAGCACAAGAGAGAGCAAAGCAAAAACTTGTGGTTGGCCACATGAAAGAAGTTGAGAAAAGAGAAAGCTCAATGAAGCCAAAAGAAAATTTGCCTTGCTGATAGCAGAAAAATTAAAATTTATTGGCCAACTGCTTCTCTCCATGTCACACATCCCATTGAGCCACTTAGCTGGCCCCCAGCAGTCTTTATTTGGGGAAATGAAGTTGTAGCTCTGCATATTATCTACAGCAAATCCAGAAGCATAAAAAAAAAAAGTCATTAAATTTATGATCTGCCACAGAGCAGGGCCTTGCTTCGGTTCACAAATCTGCTTCCATGAGGTGATTCGATTAAAGCTTTGCCAGTCTGAATCACCCTGTTAAACCTTTGCAAAGGCTGCCTGAAAAAAAAAAATGACCTTTTTTCACAGGAGAACAAAATGTTCAGAAATTGAAGGACAGATTTCAAAACAATATTATCCTCAGATCCAACCCACAAAGGGTCAGGATGGATTGTAACTTTGGATCAAACAGGTGGTCTATGGAGATGCTTGAAAAGCAGAATCTCAGAGACAGCCTTTTGATAAGATCAAAATGTTGCAGTGGTTTAGGGGCTGAGTCAGTGTCTTCATCCATTCTAAATTCAGTACAGTATAGGAATCTATGTACATCTAGTTAAGCCATGGGTTTTAACCATGATTTATTGAACACACTCTAAAGATACAAGTTTACATCAAAGCCATTAAACCCTTAGTTTACGAACCACAATAACTGATCAACAAGCTATGTTGACAACCACAGTAGTTATCAACATGCAAAGCTTAAATCAAGGAAAGCACAGTTTGACTTGGCATAGAATAACTTAGCCAGTGTAGCATAGTTAATGTCAAAGAAGACTCGGGTTCAAGATCCCCCCTAGCTGTTAAGTTTACTGGTTAAGCTTAAGCTAGTCATTCTCCACTCACTTTTTCTCAGTCCAATCTACACAGGGTTACTGCTGAGGAGATAAATAAAACCAGTGGAGATTTTTTTAATAAGCTGGCTTGAGCTATGAGGGTCAAATGCAGACCAAACAGAGGACAAAAATGCAGTAAACAAGCGATTGCTGCATCATAAGCACAGTTAATGAATATATGATTGTTACACTTCCCAATGACAAAATCCACTTCTCAATGCCATTCCCTTTATATTTTTATCAATTTATTAATGACCATAAATATGGGTGATACCACAACATTAGAACTATGTTTCCTTTCAATTTTATGTCCCTAAACCAAAGTGATCTGAACAATGCTAGTGTGATAATGGAACCATTTATACTTTGGGCAGTCCTAAGAGATTTTCTGATATAATTTAATATGGCTAGAGGCTGTGTTTAATAACCAAACTATTTTCAGATGTGACTAATTCTATGGAAATGAATTATTCATTTAGATGTTCTTCTAATCAATCATGAGGATGCTTGTAGGTAAGCAGCTTACCAAATCTGGTAGAGGATTGATAAGTACAACTTGAAGGGGACAAGATGGGCCATGTAGGTTGAAAGCAGGGGTGGGATTCCACCAGTTTGGACAGGTTCTATAGAACTGGTTGTTATGATTCTGCGCAGTTCAGAGAACCGACAAATTGTGCCTCACCCCTCTCTGCCCACCCCTCCTCTCCCCTGCCAGTCAGTCCTTTTTACACGTGCGAGACATTGCTGACTGCATTCTCCCCCACTTAGTCACTCCTTAAGGTATTTCTTCCCCATGACGATCAGCTGTTCCGATGATCAGCTGTGTTGGGATCCCGCTTGCTGTCTTACTGCTTTGCCCAGGAGGCTTCCTTGAGGCCCAGAAGGCCCCAAAATAGAGCAAGGGGAGAGCTGTGCCCCCCTCCACTCCATTTTTTGCCTTCCTGGGCCTCAGGGAAGCTTCCTGAGAGCAAAAATGTCCCCAAGGAGGCTTCCCTAAGGCCCAGGAGGCCCAAAAACAAGAAAGGGGTCTGCTGCAAAAAAAAAAAAAAAAGATGCCCCGCCCACCCAGTCACATGGCCACACCCACCTGGCTATGCCCACAGAACCGGTTGTTGAAAAATTTGAATCCCACCCCTGGTTGAAAGTTATTTCAAATAATTTTTGCTAGCGATTCAAATTGAACATAGTGAAGGCAAAAAAATTTTTTTTTAAAATACATAATTCAATCCTTTGCCTTCTTTGGAGAGAATACTTCTGTGGCAATAAAATAATAAACAATACATACATATAGAATAAATAATATGCATTGTAATAAATAGTAAGCATTCCCAATATTTTTTTACTCTTCTTTCATTTTTTGCCATTGTTTCTTTATGACTAGAAAATATTCTTACAGGATTTTTTTTATTTTTGCCTCATTGCTACAAAAACTTCCAAATGCGCTAAAATCTGTTGCATCTTACATGCAAATTACTGTGCTCTTCCACACGCTGGGCAACATAAGATTTCTCTTTTCGGTTCATTCAGCCAGTTCAGAATACCTTCACTTGCCAATGTGCCAGAAGGGAAAATACTCACGCAACCATTCAAACATTTAGGTTGATACATACACCATTAGAGAGACAGAACAACTCTAGGATTTCATATATTGTAACAAGTTATAGTATGGTTTGTTTGATTTTTCCTTTGCAGGATACGTACAGTCATTCCTTATGATTTAGGAGGAGAACCATATTAGTTTAATTTATTTATTAGTTATTTATCCTGTCTTTATTACTTTATAGCTTACTCAAGGCGGTGAACATAATAGTCCTTCCTCCTATTTTTCCCACAACAACAAACTTGTGAGGTGCATTAGACTGAGAGAGAATGAAGTCATCCAGGCAGCTTTCTGCCTCAGGCGAGACTAGAACTTCCACTCTCCTAGTTTCTAAGCCAAAACTTAATTATTACACCAAACTGGCAACAATTCAGGAATCTGGTAGCATTTTTATTAAAAGGCATAAGCTTTCTTACAGCTTGTTCTTAAGTATAGGAAGTCCTCAACTTACAACAGTTTGTTTAGTGACTGTTCAAAGTTACAGTAGCATTGAAAAAATGACTTATGACTGTTTTTCACACTTATAACTGTTACAACATCCCCATGGTCACATGATCAAAATTCAGTTGAAGTGTTCCAGGGACATGTGATCATCTTTTGCATCCTTCTGACAAAGCCAATGTGGAAGCCACATTCCCTTAACAATGGTATTACTATCTTAGCAACTGCAGTGATTTACTTGGCAAGAAACTGTGGCAAGAAAGTTTGCAAAATGGGGCAAAACTCACTTAATAGATGTCTCACTTAGCAACAGAAAGTTTGGGCCCAATTGTGGTCGTACATTGAAGACTACTGAGCTATGACTTCGTGTATGAGAAAAATCAGGAAATAATACCTTGTTCAACAAACAACTTTTACAATTGCTTAATTGATAAAAAATATCTGAAGTGTCATATGCAAATGCAGCCCATAAAGCCTTGGACTGTTATTCGCTTGTTTATTTTTCTCCAAGAATAAAGTGACATCAAGTTGTTTTATTATAACCTGCCATGAATACAGTATTACATATATTCAAAATTGACAACTGAAATAAAAAATAACTTCGTATATCATACTAAACCATAATGCATGATTTGAAAAGAGCAGTGTTTTTAAACAAACAATATTTTCTAACAAACAATACACTATATTAAGCCAAAAACGAAAAACAAAATTACGAATATGTATGAATCATATATGTGTGTATGTATCTATATACACATGGAGACACACTTGATCTGGCTAGTGCTTAATTGGCTGCATACAGTTTCATGATCAACATACTGCTGTAGGTACCAAAGGTGCTTGATACAAGGCCTCACTATGGTGCTTTGTCCATTTATATGATTTCCATTTGATTAAAATCCAGCCTACAATGGGATAGATTTGCTTTATCTAGGTGGTCCTTGATTCCTTGCACTGAACTTTCTGGGTTTTCCAGAGCAGCCTGTATCAGGAGCCAATTGGTTCCATTCTGGTTTATTATTTGATGACAGGGCAAACATTGACTTTGGGGTAAGGGCATAAGTGATGGCACAGTGGTTAGAATGCAGTATCACAGGCTAATTCTGCTGACTGCCAGAAGTTCGATTCTGACTCAGCCTTCCATCCTTTTGAGTTCAGTAAAATGAGGGCCCAGATTATTGGGGGAAATATGCTGACTCTGTAAACTGCTTAGAGAGTGCTCTGAAGCACTATGAAGTGGTATATAAGTCTAAGTGCTACTATTATTGCTATAAATCCACAGTTCAGAATGTTAAATCTGGGAAGATGGGCGCAATAACGGAGACGAGACCTCGGATAGTAACTTCAACTCTTTAATAGTGACTTCAGATCGGAGGTGAAAAGCCTAGCAGCAGCAGCTCCTTTTATAGAGCTGGCTGCTGCTAAAGCGTCCAATGACAGAGATTTGAGCTTGCTGCGCTTGGAGCGACCAATCGCGACAGCCCGTTTACCAGCCGATTGGATCAGCTCTAAATGACCAATCACAACCCACTGTTCACAGACCAATCAGAAGTTCAGGATTACGAGCCTGCTAGTTCGGAACACAGAATCCTGGAAATGATCAGATACTCTATCCCTTCACTGCTTCTCTCTTTCAAATATTTTTTGAAAGACCTTTATTTTTTTTAATTCTTTCCAACCCAGTGGAATGTTGGAAAGAAATTATGTAAAATGAAGTCAGGGTGCTGTTCATCTGCCTGTCTGCCTGTCAATGAGATAATGGTTAAAAAAAACCACCTGAGCAGAACAGAACTAATTATTGGGGGAGGGGAGAGAAGCCAGGAAAAGAAACACCTAATTTGATTAGGGGCCAGATCTGGATGAGAGCTATTGAAGGAAATAATAATAATTCACAAAAAATACGGACATACCCTCCATTCTAAGCTGCCTCCTTCATGTGAGTCAAGGTACGGGGTGTGCATGCATGTGAGCACACACACAGAGAGAAAAGGGGCAGGGGGAAATATGAGGAGAGAAGTAACGCCCAAATGTAACATGCAGAGGCATCTGCAGGATCCAACTCTTCCATCAAAATGAGGAAAGCAGGGCAGCACCCTTGCATGCCACAGAGCTTGCACTGTGATAGCGTGGAGGCAGCTTTCATCCTCTGACTTCTCTTGACTCACCAAAGTGGATGCTGACAACACATTACCTTACTAAGCAGAAGAAAATGTCGAGGCACCCTAGGGCGGCTGCTGCTAAAGGGAAAGGATTCCAGAAGCTTTATTCTGCGTGCTTTCTCTTACCTTCCTTACAATGGCCCTGGCTGTTTGAGCCAAGCAGCTGCAGGTTAATGATTGGGTCCAGACATCTTTTTTTTTTTTTTGCATAATGTATGTCTTCAAAATTCCATAGGTATTTGCTCTCAAGAGCTTCTATCTTAGCTTATGTGTTCTGCCAAGATATTTGATAGCACAAACTAGCACAAATTATTTGTTTTGTTATGCTTCAGGAAAAGGGCTCTATTTTTCAACCCAGAGAGGGTTTTAGGTACTGTATGGTAAGTACCCCTTTGAAGCAGATGAGCGATACAGAAATGTGAAAAATAAAAATAAATAAAATATTGGATTGACATGGTGCACTGGTGTCTGCAGGAGAATCAAGTGGGGGAAAATGATGAAACGAGCATTGCAGTATTGTGACACACCCTTCACTCTTTTTGTATATCTGCTGTGACATGCAAGAGATGTCAACTTGCACTGCAAGCCTTGTTTTGTCATTCAGAAGATACTATCTAGACTCCATGGACTCTTCTGATATAGCCTGCTGAATTTTAAAAGGAAAAGTAAAGCCCAAGAAAGGTCTAATTCAGATTAATTCAGAGAAACTTCCTCAGTGTAAAACAATTGTGCTCTTGGCTTCTTTGCTCCCTCAAATTTGAAAATAGGCTGGAGGGGAGGGTCACTTTCAAGGGGCAGACTTAAAAGAATGAGCAAATCCAAGTGTTCTTCATCGACATGAAATTGCTATCCTACTTATCTCCTCCAACCTTTTGTCTCAAAAAAGGAACACACTGGAGAATCAATATTGCTTCCAGTTTGTGCTGGTTTATTAGCATCAGGGTTGCTTTTTCTAATTAGTGAAACTTCATGTTGGAGCATGTTCCAGGTCATCTTAACCTTGTAATCCTGCCAAGGTGGAGTTATGCAGTCTGTACTTCCCAGCCTTCCTATCCAATGTAATCAGAGCATCTTTAAGCAACATAGCATGTCTGTCAGCCAAGATGCCTCCTCCCAGGGCTTCCTTTGCCAAAAGAAGACTGCAGATACGGACCACCAGATGATGTCAAGCACTCTTTCTTCTTTAATTAGCAGGCACCAGGAAAAATACACACATTTTTCAAACCTTTATTGTCATAGTACAACATGTGTACAATGAGATTGGCTGAGTCTCCCTTTGTGCACGCCCCCCCCCCAAACACAATACAACTCACAGTGAAAGGCAGAAAATCCCTAACCCATAAATCCTACTAACAAACACACAATCCTATGCACTAATATTCCACTAATGACAACAACAGTAGGGCCTACAAGGATGCCCCGCCACTAGAAAAATGTTATCCAGTAACGAAATGGTTAGGAGCAACAAAAATGTAATGAGGGAGAAGAAGAGGGGGAAGAGGAAAAAGAAAAGAAATTATAAAGGACAGAAACAGGACATAGAAAAACAGGGAAAACATACAAGGATTAAGGGTATAAGCCTATTTAGAAGACACAGAGATAATGGGTGAAAACTTAATTGAAAGGGGGATTCTGCAAGTTAAGATAGTATTGTTATATTAGAAATAGAAATAAACTTCGAAAATATGAAATAAGTGTGATTAAAATGATAGATAAAATACGCATTGTAATGGAATGGAATGTTTAATAAATAATGAAATAAAGGGAATGAGAGAATGAAATTAGGAAAATAGGGGAGCATTTTAATTATTATAAATGTGTTATAAAAATTTAAGTGAAAAGGAATATGAAAAAAACATGAAAAAATATGGAAATATTATAAGTGTTCCTAGAAGTATGATAGCCTATTGAAATGTTAAAGATGTCAAAGATTATAACTAACATTAATGATAAAGCTGAATTGGAATAGAATGTATTTTATTTATTATTGTTATATATATTTTTTCTCTTTAAGAACTTAGTGCTTATTTTAAGAATGTACCAAGCACTTCCAGTTTGAGTCTCTTTGCTGACAGACTGAAACTGCGATTGTGCGTGGTTTTGATCCGTGCTCGCTGCTGGTTTTGGGGCTAAGCCACCCCGTAGAGGTGGTGAAGAGGGGGAAGATTGCCAGCAAGGTTGAGGAGAGCCACATCTCTCCTCCTTAGCTGGCCATTACTCCCTTTCCCAAAGGCAGCTGCAGCACAGTGGTCAGAAATGGCCACCTCAAAGAAGAACTCGACCGGAAAAGAATGTGCAGGAGGAAGATAAAAAGAGAAAGTTTTGGTTGACTGGGTTAAACTGCAAAAGCAACAATGTAGGGTACCCGTTCCCAAAGAAGATTTTGAAGCAGCGAAGGAGAGAGGGAAGGGAAAGGACTTGGTTTTTTTTTCTTTCCTTCCTTATACTGACAGCTAAGAGACGTAAGCAAGAAATTGAAAAAAAAATCCACTTTGACATCAATAGGCATTTAAGCCAAAAATAAAATGTCAAAGGGATAAGAAAGATTTCTGGATACTTAAAAGCTTTTAAAAGCAGAAAATGAGAGAAAAAGAATAAAACGGCAGGATCTGGAAAAATGGAGGAGACTGCCTGGAATTAAAAGGAATTTACAGTGAAATCTCAACAAGATGCCTAAAAGATACATTTGAACTAAAATCTGGCAACAAAATAATAGAACCCCAGGAAGAGAAAGTGGGGAGGGGGGGGAAGCAAGAAGAAACATTCTTTGGATTACTTGGTGATCTTTGGATTTTTGGTTATTGCATTTAAATGACTAAAATCAATTGGGTGGCTGTTTAAAAGTGTTTAAAATGGCACCACTTTTAGAAGAACTGAAAATGGAACTTAAAAAGTACAAAGAAGATGCACGAAGGGAGAGGTTCTTTTGGCTTTGTATTTCAACTTTTAGAAATGGAGATCTGGAACTATGAGAAACAACAAGAAACACTTGCAGAACAAGAAGATTGGGACCAAGAAGAAGCCCTCTTTAATGATCAAGTAATTTTATATGGGGGGAAAAGGAAAGGAGGGAAAGAGAATGAAAAGTTTAAGATTTGAAAAAACAACCAAAAAAGGAATAGTTTGAAAAACAGGTATAATATTAGAAAGCAACAGAAGAGGGGATTACAGAAGAGAGAATTAGAAGTAGAGAGACAAGGAGGTAAAAAGGGAAGGGAGAAGAAGAGGGGGAAGAAGGAAAGGAAAAGAAGTTATAAAGAACAGAAACAAGATATAGAGACACAGAGAAAAGGTATAAGAATTGAAAGTATAAACCTGTTTAGAGACAATGGGTGAAAACTTAATTGTAAAAGGGATTCTGCAAAGGTACATAAGATAGTATTGTTATATTACAAATAGAAATAATTGTAGAAAATATGATTAAAATGATGGATAAAATATTTATCGTAATCTAGTGGAATGTTTGTTAATAAATAAATGAAATAAAGTGAATGAGAGAATTAAATTAGGAAAGGATGGGAACATTTTAACTATTATTAATGAAGATGTTAAGATTTTAATGAATATTAATGATATTGAATTGGAATGGAATGAGTGATATATATATATATTTCTGAGGTTCTCGCGGGTATTTGTATGTGGATCTTTGGTTATTCGGGTTTTCTCCTGTGTAAGATTGGAAGTATCTAGGCAATGTTTCGATGAAGTCTCATTCATCATCTTCAGGCTTCACCCCCACCATGAAGATGCAGCACGACCACGAACTCGAAGCCAAACAGCAAGATCACAGTTCACCAGCTCAAATCCCCCAGCAACTAAGACTAAGTTGAGCACAACCAAGCCCCCACCTGAACAGAACATGCCTCCAGCCAATCAGAACACAGCCAAACCCCCAACCAATGAGAACACCCACCCACCCAATCAGAACACAGCCAAGCCCCCACCCAATCAAGTCACACCCCCACTAGCATTAAAAGGAAGAAGCAGCTGCAAGCTCACATCACTCTGAGAAGCACAGAGCTAAAGACCAAGCCTGAAGATGATGAATGAGACTTCATCGAAACGTTGCCTAGATACTTCCAATCTTACGCGGCAGAAAACCCGAATAACCAAATATATATATATACATACATATATATATATATATATATATATATATATATATATATATATGTTTTCTTAAGTTTTCGCGGGTACTTACATGTCTGGCATTCAGCTTTGTTCGGGTATTTTCCCACGTGGTGCTTTTAAAGTTGTAGCAACGTTTCAGCAGAATCTCATCTGCCATCATCAGGCTTCTGTATGGTGTTTGTCTTGAGTCAGACTTTTACAGTGGTTTCAGATTTAAATTTGGGGCAGCCTATTGCTGTGTCAGAATGGTTTTTTCTTCCTCCTGATTGGTTGAAAGTCTTGGTCTGTGTTTATTGGTCTTGGAGTGTGCTGTGTTCTGCTACTAATATCTTCTGTCTGTTTTTTTTTTGGGAGGGGGCTCTTTTTGTATCTTGATTGGCTGGCAACATTGTGTTACTTTATTGGAGGCCTTTAGTGCAGCTTGGCTTCGGGTAAATGGACGGCTATCATTAGTTAGGAAGCTGGGTTTCATCTGGGTGCCTGGTTGGGGTGTGTTTGAGCTGGAGGTATCAGGGGGGATCTGTTTGTGCCCAGGTGTTATCAAAAATAAATACCAACCAGCTAAACACCTCATGGAACTAACAGAACACTGCTTAACCAACACATATTTCATATACAAAGGACAAAGATACAAACAAATTGAAGGAGCCCCCATGGGATCACTACTGTCACCTGTCATTGCAAACCTGTTCATGGAAGAATTCGAATCCAGAGCCCTGGCTAATGCCATACTCAAACCCAAACTATGGTTAAGATATATCGATGACACATTCGTGATTTGGCCCCATGGACAAGAAAACCTAAACAACTTCCTAACACACCTAAACAGCGCACACCCCAAAATCAAGTTAACCATGGAAACAGAAACAAACAAACAACTACCATTCCTAGATGTACTAATCTACAAGAAAACAGATGGCACACTAGGACACACCATATACCAGAAGAAAACACACACTAACCGCTACCTCAACGCCCAATCCCACCACCACCCAGCACAGATAAACTCCGTGGCTAAAACACTAATTACTAGAACCAAACGCCTGGCAGACAAGACACATATTAAGACTGAACTATGCACCCTGACTAAAATATTGACAGCCAACGGCTTCCACAAAAGCAAAATCACCAACTTGATCCACAAAAGCACACTGAGACATAATAGAGACCCAGAAGATGAACAGACCTATTGAACAGCTGTCCTGCCCTACATAAGAGGCACTACAGACAAAATTAGTAAGATTCTATACAGACACCACATCAAGACTGCCTTCAAAAGAGACAGAAAAATAGCAGCCATCCTCAGGAACCCCAAAGACAAAATTGACCTGGAAAACCAAGGCATATATGAAGTCCCCTGTGCATCATGCCCGGCCACATACATTGGACAGACCAATAGAAGAATTAGCACCCGCCTGGATGAACACAAAAATGCAGTCAAAAAGCTGGAACACACTTCCTCACTTGTCCAACACATGGAAGCCACAGGTCATAACATCAACTTCAATGGCACCAAAACCCTAGCCATCATAGAAAATCCCAGCCACAGAATCATCAGAGAAGCCATAGAGATTGAAAAAAGACCAGAAAGCATGAACAGAAGAGATGATTCCACCAGGCTGTCAATCATTTGGAAGCCTGCACTCACAAACAAAAAAATCTCCACACCACAAGCCAGGCAAACACCTGGGCACAAACAGATCCCCCCTGATACCTCCAGCTCAAACACACCCCAACCAGGCACCCAGATGAAACCCAGCTTCCTAACTAATGATAGCCGTCCATTTACCCGAAGCCAAGCTGCACTAAAGGCCTCCAATAAAGTAACACAATGTTGCCAGCCAATCAAGATACAAAAAGAGCCCCCCCCCCAAAAAAACAGACAGAAGATATTAGTAGCAGAACACAGCACACTCCAAGACCAATAAACACAGACCAAGACTCTCAACCAATCAGGAGGAAGAAAAAACCATTCTGATACAGCAATAGGCTGCCCCAAATTTAAATCTGAAACCACTGTAAAAGTCTGACTCAAGACAAACACCATACAGAAGCCTGATGATGGCAGATGAGATTCTGCTGAAACGTTGCTACAACTTTAAAAGCACCACGTGGGAAAATACCCGAACAAAGCTGAATGCCAGATATATATATATATATATATAAATCCTTTTTTTAAGAATATAGTGTATATTTTAAGAATGTACCAAGTAGAATTCAATTGGAAGTTATGTATTATATTGAATGTTATAATCTTAAAGTTATACATTGAAGCTTAAATAAGAGTTGAATGGATAAAATTAAAAGATATAAAGGTGTTATTCTTCAATTAGTAACTACAGGGGAAAATTTGTTTAATGAGAAAAGATAATATGAAATTGAAACAGGACAGACAAAAGTATAAATATAATGATTTGAATTGAGATGAGATAATCCAAATAAAGTTGAGAAAATTGAAAGAGGGGAAAAACTATGTACAAAATGTAAAACAGGAATAAGATATGGAATAGAACACAAAAATGAGCATGAAATTGAGTTTGTGTCTATATGAAGAAGTGATAACCCAGGACCATGCTATTTTTTTAAAAAAGATGTTTTATTTGTATTACGTTTTTTTCTTTGTGAAAACCCAAATAAAATTTTCAAAAAAAAAAAAAATGTACTAAGCAGAATTCGAGTGGAAGTTTTGTGTTATATTGAATGTTATAATTGTAAAGGCATAAATTGAAGTTTAAATAAGAGTTGAATGGATAAAAATTAAAAGATACAAAGGTGTCATACTCCAATTAGTAATTACAGGGAAAATTTTTGCTTAATGAGAAAAGAAAATAAGGAATTGAAACAGGACAGACAAAAGTATAAATATAATGACTAGAAAGATACTGAAACTTAAAAAAAGATATATATAATTGAATTTAGAAAGGAATGAAATAATTAAAAGTAAGATTGAGAAAACTAAGGGAAGGGAAAAATTATTGAGAAAATGTTAAAATAGTAATAAGATATGGAATAGAACACAAAGATGAATATGAAATTGAATTTGTGTCTGTATGGAGAAGTAATAACCTGGGACCATGCTATTCTCAAAAAAAGAAATTTTACTTGTATTATGTTTTGTGAAAACCCAAATAAATTTTTTATTAAAAATATATATATAAGAACAAGAAAAAGCAACAGTACAGGCATTCATTATGGTAGCCTTGAAAGTAAAATACATCTGTTCCACAACAATGACAGCTCCCCCTAAGTTGTCAAAGGATTGTCCCTATTGGGGGATGCTTATTTTGAAGTGTAAGCAAGGCTATATTGTTCCTCTGACAATGATGGTGAATAACACAAGTTATGTGGGAAATCTTGGCAGGAAAAAGTGAAATGCATTTGACAGAGTAGCATTTAAAATCCCAAGAACTGTTGACAGCTCACTGATAAATTTATTATGAGCCATCAAGACAATGTCAGTTTAGAAGCAAATTTTCTCCAGGGCAATGTGACCTTCAGGTCTTCCAACGGTGCACTCATTGCCACTGAAACTAAGTCCATCCATCTTGCTGCTAGTCAACCTTTCCTCTTGTTTTTCACCTGTCTCAGAATTGTAAAATTCTCTAGGGAGCTAGGTCTTTCTATAAATGTCCAAAGAATACTAGTTTGAACCTGATCATTTGTGAGACTTCTGGGTTAATGTGTTTAATGATACTTTTTGTTTTGTTTTGTTGGCTTTCCACCAAATTTTCAGGAGTCTTCTCCAACACCAACATTCAAAAGCATACTTATTCTTCCTATCCTGCTCCTTCAAAGTCCAACTTTCTCTTTCATTGAGTACCATAGGGAATACCATTGATTGAACTCCTCAGTCAGCTACCTTAGTAGTTTGAACAGTGAAAAGATTATTTTGGAATTCCAACTGGGAGTATATTATTGCTGATTACTCATACATTTTTTAAAAAAAAATCTGAGATTTTGGAGAATAGAGCTATCATTTTTGATGATAGAGTTCTTGTTAGGCCAGGATAATCAGTCTATTGAGATGAGAAGTTTTGGCCTTTGATAAATTTGTCTATAGTTCTCTAAATTTTCTCCATGCAAAGATTTGGTAACCAGGCAGTAATTCACCTATGTGTGAAATGCTCTGTTTTTCCTCTGACTCCTTTCAACTTTGAAGAAAGCACTTACCTGTGCATATCCTAAGTCTGTACTCATCAAGAGATATATAAAAATGCCAGGGAGTGTCACACTGGCTTTTTTATTAATAGGATATATAAGTTCTGAAAAACTGCCTGATGTTTTCCTCCAATTTGAAAGCCAATGAAGAGACAGAGAGAGGCCTCTTTAATTCCAGGAAAATCTCTCTAGTCTATATTGTTTCTATAGACCACTTTATCACAGTCCTTGCTCTCCAAATTTAACTAAAAGCAATTAACAGACACAGAATAATGGGGGATTGAATGACAGTACCGAATTCCTACTTCAGAGTAAAAACTGATGCTAATATTCAATGCTAATGAGTACAGGTTAATAGTCTCTGTTGGTAATGATTTATTTCTTTTCTGGCATCCTGGCTTGTGCATAACACTAGATTGCCCATTCTGCAATTCTAAGAAGGAATTATTCCATCTTCAATTGTGTTGTTTCTGACTTCAGCGGGGACCCTTTCCTTGTAAGCAATCTAAGAAAAATGAAAAACACATACACTGCATTTTCCTTCACTGACATTTCAGGAATTGGGCACGAGGAAGAAATAATAGGATTTGCCAACAACATATTCACAGCATGGGATTTTGCTCACAGAAGCAGAAACCAGAGACTTAGTGATAATAACTGCAAAGAAAGAACACAAGGGATTGGAGAGTGGGGAGAATAGGTTAATTTATTAATCACACCCAAGCATTAAAATAAAACATCCTTCCATTACCCACAGATTAAAGGTGGTTTGTTGACAGAAAGAAATGGGAAAACAGCTTCTCTTTACAGAAAATATACTGACCAAGCCAGATGCAGATGTCTCCTTCAAATTGATGGAGTGCATCAGAAAGGAAGGCTTGCATAGCCAGTAACCACAACATAGAGAAACCAGCATAGTTAAGGTAGAATCCCATGAATAATATAATCAGGTGCAAACTCAGCATGGTTCCTCTCTCTTCTCTCCCCCCCTCCCAAACTAATTCTAGAACGCGAGGGATATGTTTTACCCTCTCCCACGTAAATATCTCAAGTTGCTTTGCTTGCAGAACAAAAAAACAAACAAACTAAAAAGCTACACAGGAGTGGGACTCTTTTCCTGGCACATGCTGTGTGCGTTCCCTAAGGCAAAATCTGCAGGCAGCAGGAAAGCCAGGAAGAAAGACTGTGGTGGGCAGTGATAGAGTCAAAAGTGGATGAGATAAATTCTTTTCTGACTTTACTTATCTCCCTGCCAAAATACATTAATTTCCTTATAGCCTATTTGGCAAGTTGCCAGCAGAGGACTAGCCAAGAAGTGTGAACAAGTCATTGGAAGAAAGATTTTAAATTCTGGACTTGTAGGAGGGGGGTCTGAAGCCTTGTGGGGGGTCCAGATTACCTATCTTTGCTATCAGTCCCTGTTCCAAGTCTTCTCATCTTTTCTGAATGGGTGGAAGCCAAGATCAAGTTGAAAGTTTGAGGATGTGGTCAGCAGATCTAAATGCGACAACAGTAGAATACACGAGAATACAAATAATGAATGCAAAGCTTGTTTGGAGCTCTTCTTTCTAAATGGATTAAAGAGAATTGTAAACAACAGGGAAGTTGTGTTAGACAACAAGGAAGTCAGAACAACGCTGCACTTCTCTCTTCAAACCTCTGTTTGCATGAGAAGCAAAGTCTCCAAAAGTAGGTATTATTTAACATTCTGAGTAAACATGGAGACATTCCTGAAAAATTATAAGTAAAGTTAATTGACCTGCAGTGTCCATCCAGATAATAGAAAGAGACAATTAAAGCCCAGGAAAACCTAAAGGCTGAAGGTTTAATCAGAAGGTTGGGATTTCCCTCTCAAGTGGACTATAAAAGGGGAAGAGCAGAGCCTGTCTCTTTTTCTTTTTTCTTGATGACATTATGTGTTTTTTTCCCCTCCAAGTCTGGCTGAAAATAAGTAAGATGAAAAAAAACAACACTCATTTTCCAGTTAACAGCAACAAGGCTCAGCTCAATCACCTGGACAGCAACTGGACTTAATAAACCTAGTTGTGGCATAGACTGTTTGATTTTATGGCAAAGATCTGGTTTAGGCACTGTATATGTCATCCAGTGTGAATGTGTGCGTGTGTGGGAGGGAAAGGATTGTGTATATCTGTTTGTTGGAGATCTTGGAGTTGAGAAAGAAGTTGGTCTCCGATCTGAGGCTGATATAGTTGTATCTTCTTTCTTATCTCATTCCACATCCCTGACCTTGTTGCATGTAAGGAAGATTTAGGATTCTTATCAAACCGATGAGAACCACCTGCACTCAGTTGTGAGAAAATTGTTTGTACTTGTGTAACTGCATATGATCTTATGCATATGAGCATTGGCTAAACACACTTCAGTTGTTTTCAAAATTGTTCTGGCAATTGCCCCCAAAGCAGCCAGTTCTCACAGGTAAGTCCCTACACTTCAGCGAAGTGAACATTACGAATTTCAAAGTGTGATCTCCAACCACCCGGGGGCTGTTGAAAATATTTTTTTTCCAACTCGACAAGCATGCTAATAAAAACACACAATTGTGCATTCACACACACATGCACACACATGCCATAGACTGCTGAATCAAGTAAATAATGTTATGGATAGCTTAAAGAAATATTTTCCTCCTAAAGCTTTAGCTAAACTGGAAAGCACAAAGTAACTGAGGAAATTGAAGCAAAGATCTAAGTCATCAGAATGTCTTTTAATCTTACTTAGAAATACCTTTGTTGGACTTGATAGCTATAGGAGCACTGCTTATATAGGAAGCACTGCTTCCTAGCAGAAAGGCAAAAATGAAATATGATTTCTTGCAATGGCCAATGCTTCTGAAATGTCTACAGCTATGACATTAACCGGGTATTCTTTCACACTTCATCCCGACAATTGTTATTTAGAGTCTTCTGAACTGATATATAATAGGTGCTATGCCTGATTGGCCACTGAAAATAATTTCCCACATGAATCATACTAATCTACTTTTAAAAGTACCCACAAGTAGCCATCATATTCCGCAAGAGCCAATTTCCCAAATGGATGATGTATTGTCTGAAGAAGTATAATCTTACTTTTGCCTATTATGACTTTGCTGAATGGGATTACCCAGATTTTACAGATAGTCCTTGATTTACAACTGTTCATTTAGTCAGCACTCAAAGTTACAGCATTACTGGAAAAAAAATGATTTATGACACTTACAATTGTTGCAGCATCCCCATGAGCATGTGATCAAAATTTAGCTGCCTTGTAGCTGTTTCATGTTTATGATGGCTGCAGTGTCCGGAGGCCATTTATGATGGCTGCAGTGTCCTTTTGCATCCTTTTGACAAGCAAAGTCAATGAGGAAGCCAGATTCACTTAACAAGCATGTTACTAACTTAACAAATGCAGTGATTCACTTAACAATTGTAGGAAGAAAGGTTGCAAAATAGGACAACATTCACTTAATTACTATCTCACTTAGCAACAGAAATTTTAGAAGACTACCTGTATAAGAGAAAACTCTTGCCTCTAAATTATTTCTCCATAATTTTTACTGGGTTTTTCTGTCACATCCTCACTTGCCCTTTTACTCAGCTCCAAATGTTATTACCTTCCCTCAGATGAAAATTGCCAACTTTTCATCATTTTATTTATCCTTTTGGTGCCTGTGATAGCTCTGTAGTGTAATATCCTTTTGAGGTACGGTCCCTATAACCCAGCACTCCAATTATGTTATTAAGTTATAGATTTGTATAAATTATTAAGATGCTGGCTGGAAATGCAGCCAGTAATGGTCCCAAATATCTCTTGAGGATCCCAAGTTGTAGAAGACTCAGTCACAGTATCAATTATGTTTTATTCTTTACTTAATAATCTCTATAAGAAATTTACTTTTCTATAACCAAACATACTTTGGCTCCCTGTTTTTCTCTCTATTCATCAAGTTTCACAAAGATCTATTTCCTGAAGCACAAACAGTTCAGGTGCCATTAAGGATATACATGGGGAAGGAGTTTTTTCTTAAAAAAAAAATAAGGGTGTGACCTTCCATGACGCAGAAACCCAAACAAATGCTTTGTACCCCCTAAGTAATAGAACTAGTGCTTGATTTGCAACAATAATTGGGACCAGAATATCCATTGCTAAGCAAGGCAGTTGTGAAATGAGTCATGCCTGATTTTACAATCTTTTTCCCCACGGTTGTTAAGTGAATCACTGCAGTTGATCACATGGTCATCAAGAGAATCCAGCTTCTGCCATTGGTTTTGTTCATCCAAAACCATCTAGGATGGTAACAAGTGGTAATCACATGCCTCCAGATGCTGCAACCATTGTAAATCTATGCCAGTTGCCAGAATATGATCATGATCAAAATAGTGGTAGTTATAAGTGTGAGGACTGGTAATAAGTCACTAATTTTCAGTGCTGCTTAACTTTGAATGGTCACCAAACTTCGAATGGTTGTAAGTCAAGGACTGCCTGTAAGAGTAGCTAAGGTTAGTGCTCATTTATGGAAAGAAGAGGGATTAGTATGTTAATGTTTGAGAAGACATCTTAAATAACTAAGGGAATTCTGAAGAAAAAAAATGAGGGACAGCTCTAAGGGAAGGAGCCAATTATGATGGTTACTCAAGATTGGCTTTTGGATAAAGAGCAATGGAGGCTGGTAAATCTGTCATGGTTTACACAGGAGAGCGCTGGTTTGGCACATATTGCTGTAAATAACTTTGTAGATGAATGTGCTTAAAAACATAAGTAGACGTTGTGTCTTTGTTCTAAGAGGGTTTTTTTGCACTGAATTTTCTATCAGTCCTACAAATCCAAAGGAAGACCTGAGAGCTGTCATACTCTGTTCATCTACTGCTACCAAAGCTCTTTGCTTCAAATATATACTCTCCTGTCTGTCCTTCCTTGTCTTTTAAGACTTCTAGCCCATTCATCAGAGATCAAGTAATTTTACCAGCTCTCTGTAGGTAACGTTTTATTGTACATTTAAGTATCTTAAATCAGTATGCTTTGATCTAGTTTTTACAGCTATATTAGTAGCTAACTGTATGGCTGCTTGGTTGTCCTCGTACACAATAATGGAATCTTTAACAGTTACACCCATGTCTAATAATAACTGTTTGTACAAAATTAAGTCAGTGCATAGTAATGACAGACATGAAAATTCCGCTTCCATCATGGACAAGCTAATATGCTGTTGTCTGATTGACCTCCACCCTATTAGTGTATTACCAAATAATATAGCCATCCCAGATGTTGATTTTCTAGTGTTTATGTCAGTTGCAAAACTTGCATCTGCATAGGCACTAAGACTCAAATCACCCTTTGGTTCTATATACAATGTATGGTTCATTGTTCCTTTAAGATATCTTAAAATTCTCTTTAATGATTGCCAATGACATTGATGTGGATCTGAATTAAAACGTGCCAGCTGATTAACACTATAAGCTGTATCTGGCCAAGACCAATTGCTTATATATGATAAGCTACCAATCAAAGATTGATATATAGACTTATCAAATTTGGGACTTTGCGCATCAGTTTGGCAAACTTCCTGACTCATTGGAGTCTTTGCCGGTTTACAAAGTTCCATTTTATACGTTTTAATTAATTGGCAAATTTTATCTTCTTGAGATATCTTAAATCCATTTTTTGTTTTGTTAATTGTCAATCCTAGATACTTTTTAATTTCACCTAAATGCTTTAATTTTATCTTTTTGGCTAATAATGATATAATCTCATTAGCTTCATTATTAGTCTTAGTTATCAAAGCAATATCATCTGTAAATAATAACAGTAATGACACTGTTCCATTATTTTCTCTTTTAAACACACATGGATCTGCTAAACCAGATTTAAAACCTATATTGTTTAATTCTTTCACAATATATTGGTTCCACTCAAAGCCAGATTGTTTCAACCCGTAAAGACTCTTTTTGAGTTTCCAACAATCAATACTATTTAATTTATTGTCTTTTATAACAATTGGCTTTTTCAAATATATAGTGTGCTGCAATGGTGCATGCAAATAAGCAGTTTCTACATCTAAATGGTTTATGACATAGTTTTTCTTAGCTGCCCACATTAATGCTGCTCTTAAAGATGTTGCTTTTAAGACTTGGTGCAAAAACTTCATCGTAATCAGATGCAGTTTGATTAAATCCTTGAGCTACTAACCTAGCTTTATGGGTAACAGTCCCATTATTTCCAGTTTTTACTTTAAATATCCATTTGCACCCAATGGATTTTTCTCCTGGAGGTAATTTGGCATCTTCATATACTTTCATTACCTTTAATGAATTTAGTTCTTTTTCCATTGCCTTTTGCCAATTCTCCTGATCCTTAGCAGGATACATCCTAAGTTCATCTACATTTGTTGGAACTTTAGTTACTTGGCAAACTATACTTGCTTGATACCTATCAGGTGGTCTAGTTACACGTGTAGTACGTCTAGGTATTACAGGACTTACAGGTGGACTTTCATTTACTAACTCTTCTTGATTATCTAACTCTTACTGATCAACTGTTTCCTCTTGTTCTGGTCCTATTTGCTCTTCGTGGACTTCTTCTTTAATTGGACTCTTCATATAACTAGTCTGTTCTTTCTGCCTTTTGTAGGGTTCAATAATTACATCATTATTTAAATCTTGCTCTAATCTATTCCATCCTACATGTTCTAGGAATTTAGCACGAGCACTGGTGCAAACTCTAGATGTACCTGGTTCCCAGAATCTATAAGATCTATGATTAGATTTATATCCTACAAAAAATAATCTTTTAGCTCTATGCTGTTCTTTTTGTCTAAGTTGTGTAGGGATATGCACCCATGCTGGTGCTCCAAATGTGTGCATGTAACTTAAATCAGGTTTTGTACCATGCCACAGTGTGAATGGTAATTCACCTGTTGTTGAATTAACAACATTATTTAATATATGATTACCACACATTATTGCTTCTCCCCATAAATTGTCAGGTAATCCTGAATCAGACATCATAGTACGTGTCATTGACTGTAGTGTTTGGCCTCGTCCCTCTATAAAGGCATAATGTTGTGGCCTATATGGTGCAGACTTTCTATGTTGAATACCTAACATTCTAAGTCTATTCTGGAATTTATTATTTGTAAATTCCGTACCATTATCTGTTATAAGAGTTACTAATTTCTTTTTAGTTTTTCTTTCAGCAAATTTTATCCAATTTAAGATATTTAGATACGTTTCAGTTTTACTCTTCATTAAATAGCAAAGCCCATATCTAGAATAGTGGTCCGTTATACTTAGTATGTATCGAGCTCCTCCTACACTTGGTTTTTTCGGACCTATTAAATCTGCAAATATTACTTCTAAAGGCTCTTTGGTAGTAAATCCATCAACTCTATTAGCCGGTATGACCTTGCTCTTGCTTTGATTGCAGGCATTACATTGCAAATACTTATTACAAAGTTTCAAACTTATTCCCTTAGATAATTCAACAGTTTTCTTAAGCATTTTAAAATTTAAATGCCCTAGCCTTTGGTATAACAAGTGAATACATTCATCATGAGGTTTTTTATTATCATAAACTGTGTTAGCCACCTCTAAACCATCATCATTTAACACATATAATTCACCTCTTAAAGATGCAGTAATTTTCTTATCTTCTTTCTCAATTATGCAGTTATCTCCTTTAAAGGTAACTACATATCCTCGTTTAACCAAAATTCTAACTGAAATTAAATTAAACTTAAGTTGTGGTACATATAACATTTTTACATTCTCTTTTATAAAAGAACAATATGCTATACCTTGACCTTTAGCTTTCAGTTTCCAGCCATTGGCTAACGATATCTGCTGTGTACTCTTGGACATTTTAATAAAATTTCTGTTATCATTTGTTATACAGTGGGATGCTCCACTGTCAACCACCCATAAATTATTTTTTACAGCTCCGTTAGTATACATGGCTAACTCTAAATTTTTATTTATCTTTTGATGACTTTTAGTATTCTGGCCAGCGTTCTGGCACTTTGCTTTTTTACAAAATCTTGCCAAATGTCCTCTTCCTCCACAATTAAAGCACTTTTTAATTGCGTATGCAGTAGGAGATTTATTATCTTCTTTTTGAGGTTGTTCCCTCCTTAACTCATCTCTTTCAACTCTTCTTCTTGCCTCTTCAATCAATCTGCCAGTTATATCAGTTAAAGTTAAACTTTCCTTTGGCAAAATTTCAAGGGAAGTGACGTAGTTGTCATAACTTTCATCTAGTGAAGATAGAATTATGTAGACTTGGTGTAGTTCAAAGAAAATAAGCTCTTTCTCGTGCAGTTCTTGAAAAATGCTTTTCATAGTTTCCAAATGTCTAAGCATATCACCATTCGTCTGGAGATGCGTCCTGAAAAGCTTCCGTGTTAGATTTATGTGAGCACCAACATTATCTCGAACATAAATCCTCTTCAGCTTCTGCCAACACCCAACAGCCGTTTGCTCTCCATGGATATGAACAAGTTGCTTGTCAGTTAATGTTAATCCTATTATGCAAATAGCTTATTCATTTTTATGCATAAATTCTTCTATTTTTAGTCTATCTTCATCATCCTCTGGATCCCATTCCTCTACATTTGGTGGGTTTTCAATTATGTTCCACAGACTTTCTCTTCGTAGAAGTAGACTACATTTCATAGACCAGGATACATAGTTTGTTCCATCCAGCTTGGATATTAGGGACAAACTTTGTAGATTGACTTGTGCCATGTTTTCTTTATATATGGATATAAAACTATAATTAATAAAACACAGCTGTCTGTTTACTGTAATGTATAACAACACAAACTCTCACTTTTTACATAAATCTGTTTTATCCTAGTTAAACTGACTTTGCAGCCTCTGGGCCCATAACCAGTTTTAAGCCTGGGTTCCCCAACCAGGGTTAAGGAGACAAGCTAAACAGAATGTGCAGCGTTAGTCAGATAGGCACACAGATAAATGAGTGAGATAAGCTTGTATGTTTATTAACATACAGTAAAAATAACAGATATGCTTGTGCTATCAAAAATATAGTTTATTCCATTTATAGCATAGTCAAAATAACAGTCCATTAGTCATGTATCATTTAGGCAGTCCATTCAAGGATATTCAGTTAGCAAAGTCCGTGTAGAATATCCTATGTCAGTTCACTTACAAATCAGTCCTTTTTCTCTCTCCCGTTCGAGTAACGCAGTCTTGAGTCCATGCAGTAATTAGGGATCATCAAAGCCAGAGAGAGAGCAAGCTGTCGTCTTGCTTCTTTTAAAGTGCTTTTACAACCACTCCCTTAATTACATTCCTATATTTAAAGTTGCAGACACTTTAACTTATAAACTATGATTACATATTTATTATTTTACCTAAACCAGTTAGGGTAAACAATGTTATCCCTAACATAGGTGATCTATCTCAATCCCTCAACCTCTGCAAGCCATTTATTCCATAATATGCAACTTCAAAGAGTCTTCTGTCATTTTGCCACTTTTTTTTTAAATTTGCATTCCATTGCCAACATTTCCTACACAGCAAGGGTGTCAAACTCACAGCATCATATTGCTGTGATGTGACGTTTCACGATGTTTTTTTCCTTTGCAGAACTTGGGTAGGTGTAGCCTGTGTGTGATGCATCCAGCCCACAGGTTGCCAGTTTGACACCCCTGCTATTCAGTATTAGCCATCTGGAATGAACCTGAGGACTTTTACTCTATTATTTGGGCTTTAATGGATATTTCCGTAACCTCATTCCATTGCCTCTAACAAAAGTATGCATCATGTCTACCCAATATTGAGAGTGAAAAATGGAAATTTGCACTATCTGCAAAGAATGGAGGATACTGAAAGAAAAGATTGCCATATATTTGGTCCTAAGATGACTCTTTCCTTTCCTCCTTTTTAAAAAATGACCTTTAATGTTTTATATGGCTTTATTATTTCTCATTATGTTACGAAGATTAGTTATTTCTGTAATAGTTTTTAATGCTGTCTGTTGCCCTGAATATATTTAATGACTAGCATGGTGTAAATATAACATGAATCAGAAATAAGTAAGAATGATGGGAATTGAGAAGGTGGAGTCTAATTGCTATCTGCTTAATGGGAACATGCTTCATTATTTATAATGGAACAAACAGAGCTGGATCTAGCTGTTCTGGAGGGGAAAAAAATGTACCTTACGGATTTTACTTAAAAGCCTGGCTGGCCATTTTGCAAAAAAAAAAAAAAAAAAGCTGCTGAATTGAGTTTACTGGCTTTTCTTGACTAAATGTGAGGCTCATTTCCTTTAAACTCTATGGAGTCAACAATTTCATCCTGCAATCAACTTGTTTTTCTCAACATGAAACAAACTGTGCATTTATTCCCCAATCATTAGTGCTTTTTTTAACCTGGAAATGTATGGCAGGTGTTCATTTTTATTTAATTAATCCTTAATTTGTACAATTATAACCATACACTTTCTGGTGGGTTGGATCCATTTTTTTCCTAACAGAAGAAAGAACTTTCAGAGCCAACTTTTGCTCAGGTAACTCTGGCAAGCAAGAAAGGGAAAAGTCATTCTTTTGTGATTGCTCCAGTGCCATCTGTCATGCTCTTCTAGGGGGATCAGCAACAGGCCAAATTTGGATCATGGCTGAAGAGATTGTAAGACCAAGGGGGCAATTAGCAAAGATCACCAACTCCCACTAGAAATACTCCCCGGATTTGAACCCTTTCATTTGAACAGAGCTAGTTGTTACTGATGAAAGGTAGAGATTCACATCGGGAAAGAAGATGCTCTTAGGAGGATCCATACACCATCCAAAAATTTCAGACAGGATGAAACATTTGAAGTTGGTGCAAAAGCAAAAATATTTAAGATCGCAGAGCAACAGTGTTCTGAGATATTTAGTTTTAGTCCCTGCAAAATATTCAAAACAAAAGGAATTTATGAAAGAAGAAAACACTAGGATTAGGATGAGACATAGCATAAAATTTCGAGAATAGCAATGAGACAGAAAGATCTGTAGACAGATTGCCCTTGAAAATTGGTAAGAGAGCACCAGCACAGCTCATAGAATTTGGTTTGGCCTATGCCTCCATTTTGACAAACATACAGTACCTGCAGTAATCAAGTGAAAATGGTTTGGGGCTTTGGGAGATCCGTATTAGCAACTAACATATAGAAGAAGAAATTAAATTTCCCACATAAAGAAGGAAAGACACATCTGATCACACATAGAGCTCTTTGTTGAGGTTGACAAGACAGTTTTCATTCATAACCCAGGTCCATGTGAACAGTATATGTGCTCAATTAACTAATACTCATTGTACCAGAATAACAAGGAAAACTGAATAAAAACAATTATAAAGTTACATTAAATTGCAAGATAATTTTTAAAAATGTACATATAAAGTTGATGACTTTGGATGCACTACACCAGAGATTCTCAACCTTTCATATCTTAATCCAGGCTAATCCTCTATTAAAAACAAGCAAACCTAAGTACATACCATGTTAAGAAAAACACATTTTCCCCAAGCTGGATGTTTATGCATCTTCAAGTATTTAATCATTATTATATTTCTTACAAGAAACAAACGTTCAATAAGTCTACTGCAGTAAGTGCCATCTGTGAATGCCTTACACCTCTGGACAATTTGTGAAAAGTGCTCCATATCAGATGGCAAAACCCCTGGATCATTTTGAAAGAAATCGATCACTTATCTGCAATTGGCAGAGAACCTCAGAAACCAGGTGCCAATTTTGTGCTTTACAGATTTGAAGAAATGTGAAGTGGAATGCAGGGAGAGAAAAGGGGGTGTTGAGGTAAAAGAAAAATCCCAAAGGGCCAGAAATCTTACTTGGTGTGAAACCCCCTCAGCCACATCAAGCTTATGAAAAGAGGAAAGAGATCTTTGCCAAGAGCAAACAAAGTGGGCGTGCCTTTTAAATAATTATCCTAAGACTGATTACCTTTCCAAGGAATTAAACATTATGAAAGGTTATTAACATGCTGATCACTGATAGCTTTGAAAATTGCCAGAACAGCATGAGGGAGCAGACAACTGCATGGGGGCAGAAGGCAGAATATGTTTCTATAGCCTTTGATAGACTCCAGCCTGCTTGTCATCAAGCTGCTGCTATTGTTGCAGAAAAGGAAAACGATAGGTTAAATTATCTCCTTTTGTAAGCTTGGAAGAACCCATACAAAACAAGTGGGGGGTGAGGGAAAACTTTCAGGTCCTAAAAATGGTAGGGTGCCTTAAAATGCCATGGAGACAGCAAGAGAGGAAAGAGAGGTATGCACTCCATAAAACTGAAAGCCTCACTCACAAGGGGGGGGGGGGCAATTAAAATTATGGTTCTCTAAACTAGCCTGATGATAGTGCTCAGGGCAAGTTAACTTCAGCATAAAGCTGGCCAAGCAGGAGTTGAGCAATGCTTTAATTCCAGAGAAGAGGGCTGCAAGAGACTGTCTCTGGAATTCATCAAGCCTGTCTATTTACTGCCCTGGAGTGGCCATGCAATATTTCCTTCCAATCTTCTCTTTACATTTTGTTCCCTTTCTCATGTTTCCAAAGGGAAGACAATGTTTGAAGGTTGTTTACTGTGGTCCACAACTTTTAAGAGGAACTAAATGTGTGTTCAAAGAAGAATTGTTTCTTTGATTTATACTCTGGTTTTCTTGTCAACTGTAAAACCAACAATTCTGGCTCTTCCTTACAAAGAAAGAGATTTCCTTGGGATTTTGGTGAACCCCTTCATGATCAAGAAGTCTTGGTGAGCTTCCCTGGTGCCTGACAGCTTCTATACACTACACAATACAAGATGAGCAGATCTGGTCACTAGGTTAAACTTCCTGCAGTATGACAAAGTACTGTTCCAGGGTTCTGCAAGAAGTTAAAATGGTAGCAAGAATCCAAGCATAAATTATGGGCCCTGCCAGCTACTCAAGGATGCCAAATGCTGATGCCAGTCTTGAACCCTTCATAGTTGTAAAGACAGAATTTTCCCTGAAGGACAAGTAGGTAAAGAAAAAAGCACCATTTTGTTTAGGGTTGGATCTACCAATGCAAGTCAGCCTTAGAGATCTCTATAACTTCATTACATCACAGAATGCTAAACAAAGAGCCCAGAGCAAAAAAATAGCCAGTCAACCCTAGCTATCTTGTCAGCAGATCATTTTGGATCAGGTGTTTCATTGGAAATTCCACAGAGATATTTAATAAGTCACTTAATAATAGATGAGAGTTCCATGGAAGATGGTTTGTCCACATAAGGAAATGCATTTTGAGCAGCAAGTTCTACTTCTGACAGACGTTCAGGGCCAGAGTAATGTTTTAAGTTTTAAAAAGTTGTTGTTGTACATACAGAAAGCTTATCACTCATCTAGAGGAAATAGTGAGAAGTTTTCACATCTGAATAGACTACATTTTTTCCCCAAACATGACGCCTGCATTCAGTAATGCAGTTTCTATCTATTTTCAAAAAGAGTACCACTTCAGAAGTTTTGATTCATCTCAAAGATTTCTGGGTAAAATACACCTATTTTTGGATTTTCACATTTTGAGGTCAAATTTGATTGAGGGTCTTTACAGGATTCCAAAGTTCAAAACTGTCCACAATATTATTTGTGTGATGACAAAAGAAACCTAAAATGCAAAGGAAGAAAATATTGACCTTTTACACAAGAAAACAGTTCTTCTATTTAAAATACAGCTGATTTTTAAAAAGCATTTTTTTGTTTTAGGCAGTATTGTTACCAATGTCCTATACTAAAATGTTACAACTTTTGCTCCAAATCGTTTTTTTTTTATTTTTAATTGATATGGTTTGTCAGAGAGCTAAGTTCTGTATCCTAGAGATACAGTGTCTAGGTCTCTGTATCAAACTCTTTTGTGTTAAGGAATCACAAGTTTTGGAAGGAAAGCACCCTGCAAAGATTCTGCCTAATGGGGAACCAGCTCACCTTTCTTCCTATTTCTGAAAAGAGAAAATAATGATTGTAATCTTAAAGTAGTCACTTCGCTTTATTTTACTAAATTGTTATTTCACCATGAGTTTGCTCATTCAGGATCCTGCAGGGGTAGATGTAAGAGTCTGTGAAAATGTTGGAAGTATAGTCCCTTAGGAGAGGTTTTTCTCCCTCTCAACATACCATAGAAGCAACTGTTATCCATGAAATAATTGAATTGTAGCTCACAGGTAGAATGTAAGCTTTCCACACAGAAATCCTGAGCTCTATTCTTGGATTCTGCACGGAATGGAGTAAGCCCTCAGATGCTAATTGGCAGAAGCAGGCAGCAAGTTGTTGCTGACCACAGTTGTACATCATTTGCCTGCCTTTAACCTCCTAAATAACCATTTGCCCTTAGGTGCAGTGTAGAATACTACCTTGTCATTACTGTTGAAATAAGATTAATTTGTTAGTCAGGTCACCATTTACTGTAAACATGGAATGGGTGGAGATACTTATCCTGCTTATTGTCCCCAGCAGCAAAAGGTTTTCAGCCAGCCCAAGAGCTCAAGGTGCAGTCAGTAGAAGACTCAGATGGAGTCCAGAAAGCTAATTGCTTATTTAACAACTAAACATAAAGATAGTTATGTCAGCGCACAAGAAATTTCCACACTTCTGCAATACTTTTCTTAGAATCAAGCAAATTAATAATCAAACAATGTGCACGTATCTGAAAATTCTTTATTCATTTATTTTCCAAGATCTGTAGATGGTTCAATAATCTGACTTGCTCCCTTGTGTTCTTCAGGTCACAATTAAGACTGCTAGATTGCAAATTATTATTATTTAACTGCAGAGAAATACAAAAGGTGTATCATTGGCCCTGGTGCATGCAGTTGCTTAGGTGTTTTCAGATTTTGCAAGGGATTGTGTTATTTCAAACCGTGCCAACTTCATTTGAACAGCAGCAATTCGGGGATAAAAAAACACACAAAGTCTCTACTCCACCAAATAATTCAGCTTCTATTGCCACTCAGATATCTCAGAAACATGTTTCTAGCCAAGCTTTGAGATGCAACCAAAAATAATTTGTCTGTGGCAATGTTGATTTGCTCAGACACTCCTTTTGAATAAATTCTCCAATCACTTGTTACAGCAATCCCGTTTCCTCTGTGTTCTGGCCTTTATATTTTTATCGTAAAAAATGTTGGTTTCCCCATGTTTTAAGGGGTAATATAGTGGGTAACTTTAACCTTAGTTCAACACTCTTTGACTCTGTATTCAGATAGAGATAGCAATAGCATTTAGACTTATATACTACTTCACAGTGCTTTACAGCCCTCTGTAAATGGTTTATAGAGTCAGCCTATTGCCCCCAACAATCTGAGTCCTCATTTTACTGACCTTGGAAGGATGGAAGGCTGAGTCGACCTTGAGCCTGGTGAGATCTGAACTGCCAAATTTCAGGCAGCCAGCAGTCAGCAGAAGTAGCCTGAAGTACTGCATTCTAATCATTGTGTCACTGTCGCTCTTAATTTGCTAAAATAGTCTTACTGGTCTATAGATCCTCCTATTCACTCAGATGAATAGGTCTCAGGGGATCAATAAAAGGATCACTGGTTTTAAAAGATTTGGAAATATTTATATCTATGGGAGAACTTTAGTGAGTGCACACCCATCAGAAATAAACAGAAAAGGGGAGGAGGGATCCACATTAGCAGAGCCCAATTATGTAATTTGTAAATGAGATGTGAATTATGTCACATACTGTGCAGCATCTATTTATCACTAAGGATAAATATAATTAATCTCAAGTAATAGGAGTAGATCACATGAAAGTGATCCAGCTTGGATTGCCCTTATTCTCAGTGTCTTTGGCAAATGATAAATGTCCTTTCACCTACTGGTTGTAGAAGACAGCCAGAAATATCTTTAGTACAAGCTGTAGAATGCTGAAAGGAACAGAAAGGCCATTATCTGAATTTTACATAAGCATCTTTTTCAATTCACCATACTATTCTACCTTACGCTTTCTTTGCTTTTCCCTCTTCGAGTCACTTATTCATCATAATCAAGTGTGAATCTTTCCCCTGAAAGTATTTCCTGAAAGTCCAAGAGAAGGATTGCTTGGGTGACTAGGGGAGACATGATAGTAGTGTTCTAATATTTCAGGGGTTGTGTCATGCCCCTGATGGAGACTGACTCTGAGGAAGAGGAGGAACAGCCAACAGGGAGTGGAAGTGTGGCTCCAGAGGTGGTGGAGGAGGCTGGGGAAGGGCAGAGACTGGCTGAGCAGTCAGAGGAGGACCCAGGCCCATCCCCTATCCACCCTAGGGCACGCAGGGAGGAGAGGATCAGGGAAAAACGTAATCTACTCGGGAGGAGAGGGCCATGATCCTCTTCATGGGTTGCAGGTATGAGATTTGCATAAGAGTTTGGACCTGCATGCTAACAGATGCTGAAGACAAATTAGAGTTTTATTCCCAAAGAAGGTTTATCTTGGTTGGCGTTTTTCCAACGGACTGTACCTGGTTATCTTCCTGAAGTTGGCAGTTATCTATCTGGTCTGTCATGGAACTTTATTCAGTGCAGTTTGTTTTTGGTTTTTGCTTTGTTATCGGCTCTTTGAACTGTGTTTCTTTTCTTTGAAATGTTATTTTGAAAATAGTTTACTCCTCCACTGTGAACAATTAAACGGTGAAGCCAAGTTAAAGGCATTAAAGGACTTTTATTTATGTTTTGGTTTTTGTTATATTTCTGATACACTCTGAGTCATCACAGGTTGCCACAAAGAAGAGGGAGTCAAGCTATTCTCCCAAGCACCTGAGGGCAGGACAAGAAGCAATGGGTGGAAACTAATCAAGGAGAGAAGCAACCTAGAACGAAGGAGAAATTTCCAGACAGTTGGAACAATCAATCAGTTCAAACAATCAATCAATTAACAACTTGCCTCCAGAAGTTGTGAGCGCACGAACACTGAATGTTTTTAAGAAGAGATTGGACAACCATTTGTCTAAATGATAAAGAGGTTTAGCCATTTTCATTTCATTTGTGGAAAGTAGATTCATTTCCATTTTTTTTCCAGAGAAGAGAATGTTGGTAGAACTTTTCATGCCTGGGAAATAGTGTTCTTACACTTAGTCTATTACCAAAAAGCCAAAGGTTTAGTTTCATTGCTCTGTCTTTCATTGCACAATTATCTCTCTAATGGTCTGCAGCTCCTTGGCTTCTCAGACTATTAAACCCTAAAGGAAAGACATATGACCAACATCAACCTCTTGTAGTGGACTTCAACTGAAAAGTATGGACAAACAGGAGGTATTACAGCAACAGAAAGATGGAGAATAGAACAGGAATGTTAGCAGGCACACTTACTGTCCTCTTCCGCTACCAAGACCCATCATACAAAATACAAAAGAAATCCTCACAGAAAGGAGGCAAAAACCCAAAACTTTTTCACAAAGAAGAAAAACTTCTAGGAACTGGAAATGACACCCTTTCCCCCATTATCCAAGGCTGATCAAGTTATTGTAGCTTCAGAGGCAAAATATCCTAGAAGAGTTTATCTTTGAGAGTAAAACAGGTAAATTAACAAAAGCAACAGTGTCCATGATGCTTAAAATAATTTTTATAAGATCATAACCTCACTCTGCATTATGATACAACTGGCTCCAGAAGATGTCAAGGAGATGTATCTAGTTCAGCCTGCCTCCTCATTGTTATTTCTATCTCTAGGAACAACAATTACAACAACTAATGCTTCATCTCCTCATCCTGTTTAAAAAAGAGTGTTCATACATGTATCTCACCCTCCTGGAAATATCAGAACTTCACAATTCATTATATTAAATATAAGGACAGGCCCTCAACATATGAATTAATTAGAGATGTGTAACTGAATATTTATTTTGATGATGTATCAAACAATCGCTATATCCTCACATTTCCTATACTGAAAATAATCCTTTATTATATCGGGTGGAAACCTATTCACTTGGTATTTATATTTTGTTTTCCATATCAGAGGTTCTTATGGGTCCTACTGATATATAAAGAGAAGAAAGAATATTAAAAATTGATGGGGCTTGTTTAATCTCTTTCATAAACAAAGTAATCTAACATGTTTTTTTTAAATAAAGTTTTATTTGGGTTTTCACACACACAAAAAACAAGTAAAACATCTTTTTTGAAAATAGCATGGTCCCGAGTTGAACTTCTTTATACAGACACAAACTCAATTTCATGTTCATTTTTGTGTTCTATTCCGTATCTTATACTATTCTACATTTTCTATATAGTTTTTCCCCTCTTTTAATTTTCTCAATTTTATTTTGATTATCTCATCTCAATTCAAATAATTATGTTTATACTTTTGTCTGTCTTGTTTTAATTTCATATTATCTTTTCTCATTAAACAAATTTTCTCCTATAGTTACTAATTGGAGTATGACACCTTTATATCTTTTAATTATATCCATTCAACTCTTCTTTAAACTTCAATATATACCTTAAGGTTATGACCTTCAATATAATACATAATATATAACTTCCAATCGAATTCTGCTTGGTACATTCTTATAATACACACTATATTCTTTTTTTAAAAAAAACAGGATTATAAATATATGTAATTATAAACTCTCATTCCATTCCAATTCAGTTCTATCATTAATAATCATTAAAGTCTTAACATCTTTAACATTTCTTTTCAATTAAATATCATACTTCCTTAAAGACACACAATCTCCCTAATTAATTTTTCCCTTATTTCTCTTCACGTTTTCTAAATCATTAAATATTCATTTTGTTACATTTATTTATTGACAAGCATTCCACTAAGTTACAATAACTATTTTATCAAACATTTTAATCATACATTGTTTCATATTTTCTGAAATTATTTCTATTTCTAATATACTATCCTATGTACCTTTGCAGAATCCCTTTTTCCATTAGATTTTCATCCATTATCTCTAAATAGGCCCTGTTTCTCTATATTTTGTTTCTGTCCTTTATAACTTCTTTTCCTTTCTTTCTTCCCTCTCTTCTTCTCCCTCCCTTTTGTACCCCCTTGTCTTTCTACTTCTAATTCTCTCTTCTGCATTTCCCTCTTCTGTTGCTTTCTGATTTTATACTTATTTTTCACTCTATTCTTTTTCTGGGTTGTTTTTCCCAATCTTAAACTTTCCATTCTCTTTCCTCTCTTTCCTTTTTTTCCCCACCTAAGATTACTTGATCATTAAAGATGGCTTCTCCTTTGTCCCAATCTTCTTGTTCTGCAGGCATTTCTTGTTGTTTCTCATAGTTCCAAATCTCCATTTCTAAGAACTGAAATACGAAGCCAAAAGAACCTCTCCCTTCTTGTGCATCTTCTTTGTACTAATTAAGTTCCATTTTTAGTTCTTCTAAAAGTGGAACCATTTTAAACAGTTTTAAACAACCACCCGATTGATTTTAGTCATTCAAATGCAATAACCAAGAATCAGATCATCAAGTAATCCAAATAGTCCCAAGCTGTTTCTTCTTATTTCTTTTTTCACTTTCTCTTCCTGGGGTTTTACTATTTTGTTGTGATGTTTCAGTTAAGATGTATCTTTTGGAAGTCTTGTTGAGATTTTGCTGTAAGTTCTTTTCAATTCCAGGCAGTCTCTTCCCTTCCAGATCCTGCCCTTTTATTCTTTTTCTCTCCTTTCCTGTTTTCAAAAGCTTTTAATTATCCAGAAATCTTTATTATCCCTTTGACTTTTTATTTTCAGCATTAAATGCCTATTAATGTCAAAGTGGATTTTTTTCCAATTTCTTGGTTAAGTCTCTTAGCTGTCAGTATAGGAAAAGGAGAAAACCAAACCCTTTGCCTTTTCTCTCTCCTTTGCAGCTTAGAAATCTTCTTAGGGAACAATGTTATTGTTTTTTTAATAGTTTCAATTCCAAGGTACTTTATTTGTTGCTTTTGTTGTTTGACCTGGTCAACCAAAACTTTCTCTTCTTATCTTCCTCCTGCACATTCTTTTCCAGTCAAGTTCTTCTTTGTGGTGGCCATTTCTGATCACCGCTACAACCACTTTTGGGAAAGGGATTAATGGCCAGCTGGGGAGGAGAGATGCAGCTCTCCTCAACCCAGCAGGCAGTCTCCCCCTTCTTCACCTCTATGGGGTGGCTTAGCCCTGAAACCAGCCGGCTTGGGGTGCTCCAGCGGTGAGCACGGATTGAAACCACGCAGAGACGCGGTTTTGGTCTGTCGCCGAAGAAGTTCAAACTGGAGTTCCAAGTAATCTAACATGTTATGGGTCAATGTGAAAAAGTAGTAACTCCTTTAATCCAAATACATTACATTAAATACACTGATTTTAAATTAATTATATTTACATTAATAAATCGAATCCCCAAAATAAAATTCATCTACATGTTTTCATTTTAATTATTTTAATGTTGTTAATTAATTAAATAAGTTGGGCTAGTTATGCAAGTATGTGATTAAACATTTAAGGTTAATTTGGACAAGCCTTTACAAAACTATTTCTAATGCTCTTAGGTTCCAGCAATCCCCAGTCAGGTGCATAGCCTGAAATTGAGAAGATTTGGAGCACTAATAAATCTTCCCAAGAGGAGCTGTCTGGTCAAAATCACTACCAGCCAAAATGAATGAACTAGCTATCTGCAAGGCCTTCTTACCTTGGCTGAAGCCAGTATTGATGGCTCTACCATTAGAAAATTATGGTAAGATTAACAGGAGAAGAACAAGGCAGAAGTGTTGCAAATTAAGAAGACTGATGCTCATCTCCGCTTTGCTAAAAGTTCCTAAAAGATCCTCAAGACTTCTGGAAGAAATATTTAAAGGACAAAAGAATCAAAAATGAAACTTTGGAGTTATATGGATATGTTACTGTATGTCTGGCAGAAATCAAAAGCTATATTCCATAGTAAGAGCTGTAGAGATTTTGAAAAAAATTTAATGACATACTGTAAATGCACTTCATGTGGTTTTATGCACATTTGCTAAATTGTCATACATTGTATATTCAACTAGTCTTTTTCATCTAAGGCAGTGGTTCTCAACCTGTGGGTCGCGACCCCTTGGGGATCAAACGACCCTTTCATAGGGGTCGCCTAAGACCATCGGAAAACATATATTTTCAATGGCCTTAGGAACCGAGCCATAATTTTATGGTTGAGGATCACCACAACATGAAGAACTGTATTAAAGGGTCACAGCATTAGGAAGGTTGAGAACCACTGATCTAAGGGTCTTTGAGATAGTAGTTAAACATATCTTTTAAACAAGAATGAAAAAGAAGAATCAAAACAATGGCGTGCCAAAAGTATATATAGCAACCGTTAACTATATTGCCAAGGAGATTATTATTCCAGAAAAAAAGGTATGTACAGAATAAGTTAAAATATTATGCTGCTTAACTTGAAAATTTGTGTGGGCCTTTACATCTGTGCAAATGAGATATAATTAGGCTTGCCTCTGGCTAGCTGTAAACCTGCCCAACCTGTTTTGTTTCTTCTGTATTATTGTATATATTTTGCTTATCCTGAATGCTTATGGGAAGATAGGAATGTACACTGTATGTTATCTCTTACAATCAACCCAAACTGTTGTTTTGCAAGAATGCACCAAAACATAGATAAAGATACTACAAATACATATAGATTCTGTAATGTTGGGCACACTGCAATTTTATGGATATACGTAACAGGGCTTGTATGGTATTGTAAACAAAGAAACAAAAGATACTGCGCACATACTGAAACAACCTTAAGAAAAAGAGGGAAGGAACACTCACATTTTATATAAAGCTATTTTTAGATTCTCACAGGGAAAACAATGTATCTCCTCCTAAGGTTATAAATGCTGATTCAGGAAATGGGAGCTATTCTAGATCTTTACTATTCTATTAATCTATTCTAAACTAATCTATTCTAATCTATAACTAATCCATTCTAGCTCTAGATCCTTGTGCTGAGGAGCACTCCAGCCTTTGAATGTCTCATGTAGAAAAAGAAGAATGAGTTTGCAAAACATTTTTTTTTACAAAAATGTGGGGATGAACATGAAATCTAATTAAGGTATTATTACAATAACTTTTAATTAACATCATTGCTGAGCTGTTGATTTTGCATTTATATAAGCACTTTACAGAGATCTCGTCACAATCACAGTTGATTTCCAGGTTGATCATCAAATAAGAAGTATGTGAGCAAAAATACCTCCCAGCCCACTGTCTCATATATACGACCTATCTATCTTTCCCTATCTTTGACACATATATCTCACAGAGGAAAGAGGGAGAATGAGGCAGAAAGGTGCCATTCCGGAAGTGTGTTGCTGGTAAGGAATTGAACACAGGAGGATGTAGGGGAACTGAGTTATGAAGGGGTTGATCACCTGGGGTGCAAATTGTGTACTGTATAATTTGGAATTCCATATGTCAGAAGAAAGATGAGCAGTTTAGCTTTTTAGGGATTGTGTAACTATGTACTACCAAGTTATTTTCAACTTCTAGCAACTATATACAATAGAGAGATTTCCTCCAAGTCTTCCATTTTCTCTCATTGTTCAGCACACTGGCTGGGGTTAGTGGGATGTTCACAAACATCCCTAGGGCATTACAACATCCATATTCCCTACAGAATGAGTTTCCTTTTCCTCCTTATAGCAAAGAACTCTCCTTCCTTTCTCCTTCCACTATTCCCCCTCGCATGCCCCATACACAATAAATGACATCAGTCTAGGAACCCTACTGCATGTGCCTGCCTTTTTCAATAGGTGAGGAACGCAGATATTTCAGGCAGAAAACATTCCTCCTGAATGAAAATGGTCATCTAATCTGAGCAGTAAACTCTCACAATAGCCTACAACAGGGATCTCCAACCTTGACAACTTTAAGACTTGTGGACTTCAACTCCCAGCAAAGCTGGATGAGGAATTCTGGGAGTTGAAGTCCACAAGTCTTAAAGTTGTCAAGTCCACAAGTCTTAAAGTTGTACAAGAAACATTGGAAGGAAGGTGGCTGCAACTTCGTTTCTCATTAGCAAGTGGCAGAAAAGCAAACACGAGGGAGGATAGTTTTTCAGGTACATACTTAGAATTATTTTAGTCTTCATTGCTATCTCCTGCTGTTTTAATTGCAAACAGCTTCTGTGGCCTAGGAATTCGAAGTCAGAATTTCTTAAACTATGGTCTGTGGATAAGCCATTGTAGTAGAATGTTAACACATCATGGGATGTTTCATGTATTGTAATACGCCAAAATACATGATAATTTAGAATATGTGAATCAAAATTTTTATGATGGCATTTTTTTACACACTGAGAACCTCTGTCCTGAGGCAATCCAGCTTGCAAGAGTGATATTTTATTTTAGGGAGAAAAAGCCCATTGGTGTTGTCACCATTTGGTTTCTTCAAGATTAAGGCAAATATGCATGTTATGGAAGAAACACAATGGTGGAAAATATAATTGGTATTATGCTGGGTTTCCTGTAAATTTGTGGACGATATTCATGGTGGATACATATTTTAGACAGTGCCCAGGTTGCTGGGATTCCCACATGAGCACACTAAGCTGGCAAGATGTGAACAGATGATGTTATTATCTAAGGTATTGCAAGAGACTTCTCTCCTATGCAACAACCATGCTTGCCACATAATGAGTAGCTTTTAATCAGCACAATGTAACATTTGTACCTGCTTCTCCTGTGGTTAGCTGCACACATGCCAGCTGCCATGTTTCAGAATAAATACGTTTTTCTACCTCAAAGTTCCATTAACCATCTGCCACTCAGTCTTATCAATGGTGGTGAGAAGAAAAAAAAATCCAGTTCATTGGTAATTCTTTGCTGTCACATCATATGGATGAAATGGACATTGCTATAGTAGAAATGATGAAAGCTTATTTTAAATCTCCCCTTGCCCATTAGATAGATAGATAAATCACTAGAAAGATAATCTAAGCCATGTACAGTAGTTGTGAACATAAAATTAAGAGAGAAAAGGCTGTTATTTGGAGGAATGGTAGAATAAAAAAATTAAAATGATAACTGCTGTAGAATTACACTGACAAAAAGGACAAGGTCTTATGTCTTAGCAGCCATGTTTTGAACATACACATCAGGTCAAACTTAAAGAGGACTAAAAACAAATTAGCTCTACAGAAAGGGACTTTAAAACAAACAGCTAACACAACTTATCCTCAATGCCCTACTTATAGAATACGTTCTGCATATGGATTTAATAGTTTTTCATTCTTATCTCTGCATTTAAGACTGTTTCATGATTTTGGTCATTTTAGATTTCACCATTATTTGGAGAGTTTTTCTGGAAAACTTGGTCATATAGTAATTCTAATCCACCAAGATCTCTCTACCTGTATTTACTCCTCTCTCTACTGCATAATCCACTTACAAGGAAAGTGATAATCATTCAAGCTTTGATATCAAGATGGAAATAGAATCTACCTTCTTCTCCAACTGCAATATTTGTGTATCATTGGAAATTGCACAAATGGCATTACAGAAGTGCTGCCAATATGTCCATCAGCAGTGATACGTCCACCAAGTTTGTTCAAATATTATGCAAATTAAATAAGGAGTGTATGCAAACAAGTTGTGCACATTAGGTATGACCCTCTGGCTCACAATGTGTTTTCCCCGAATGAGTCTCTCTCTGTGTTGAACTAATTGGCCATTTCGGGGGTTAGTATTACTACAATTTGGCATGGGAGGTGCATGCATGAGGCAGGGGGTGCATTTTAACAACAAAGTCATATTAGATCTGTGGGACAAAGTTGAAATTCATCTTTGGCATTGGTTGCAAGAGGGAAAGACAGGGATGGGAGGCAATGCAGTGAATGCTTCTGGGCCAGAGATTCTGCCAAATAAATTTTCTGATACATCTCCAACTTTCTAAAAACATATGAATACATGTAAAATTAAAAGGTGAGAAATGTTGAAAAAAGAAAAGAAAAGCATAGTTGAAGGAAGAAGGGGGGGGGGGGGGAATAGGAGAATGTAAGGATACTGCACATCTTCTTGTAGCCCAAAATATTAAAATTGTATATTTTTCGCTGGCTGAAATAATCTTCATACTTCTTACTAATCTTGAGTTTGATTAATATGTATACCACTGAAATGCTTTTTTTAAAAAAAAGAAATAATAAAATTGAAAATAGACAAAGCCTCATTAAAATAGCACTACAGCATTGCACTTATATACCACTTCATAGTGCTTTACAGCCCTCTCTAAGCAGTTTACAGAGTCAGAATATTGCCCCCAACAATCTGGATCCTCTTTTTACCGACCTCAGAAGGATGGAAGGCTGAGTCAACCTTAAGCTCCATCAGGATTGAACTCCTGGCAGTTGGCAGAGTCAGCTTGCAATACAGCATTCTAACCACTGCACCACCACAGTTCAATATGATGAGAAACTTTATTTTGCTTTTGTATTGCTATCCGGCAGAGTCCTAAAATGTGGAGGTTTTCTGTTGGCATTCCTAGTTCTGTTATTTTGTTTAAATTAAGAGCCTATTTTACCCATGATGTGAGGCCCTTGGTATACTGTATAGGAGTGATCATTAATTAAAGTGGTAGAGTTATTTTAGTTATTTACTTCATTCTGCAAGCTACACTTGTGTTCCTAGAACATGCAGCACCCAACTTCTCATTTGCCTGTCAGAGTTCCTCCCTTTCCCTGAAACCTGGAACTTAACTTGTTTAATGTTCAGGCAAGACTGGACCGAGCAAGCATGCATGTTATCTCTTGTTTTTTAAGGAACAGATTGGGTTATTGCTCAACCCAGGCAGCTCTGAACACATGTCTGGGATACTAAAAGACAAGCTTGTTTAGAATTACTTTGGCCAAGTAATTTATTGCAAGAGAACTTTATCACTACCAGATCTCAGTATGTTACATGCAACTGATTCTTTTCTCAGGCAATGGATTGCTTTGTGTATGTGGCGTGTATGTGAGCGCTGGTCTCTAGGACAAACAAGTCCAGTTCTAAGCTTCAAAAGCAGTTGAAGCCAATGGAAATTTTCAAATGCAGTGCACCATAAGAAATCAGTCATTTATCATAGCTGTAGCAGATGTAGGGTGAGTATGTCTACCAGTCACAGAGGAGAATTAGTTATGAGTGCCTTTTGGAAAACCTGATTTCTCACTACTAATTAATGTTTCTACCTGCAAACACCGATGAGGAAAGTAGGAAAAGGATGGATTAGGCTACCAAAGCAATTTCTTCTACATGGTCTTTTTTCTAAATACTGATACATCCTGTGCAGAAAAGATAAAGAGGTTTTATGAACTGTCCAAAAGGAACCCAGAAAAAAGCATCTATCATCATGAACCTCCTGTTGCCTAAGTTTTTATGTATCAGGTTTTTTTTTGGGGGGGGGGGGAGTTACTCTATGATATTAGAGCACTTTGTGTGCCTTCTCAGCCTGTAGCCCTGGTGCTAGGAGATGATAGGCAACTCCAAAGTGATGCTTTTTCTTCTTTACCTTTAAACTATCCCAGCAGAGGGCAACACGTCACTGCCCTTGGCTGAGCCTTCTTCCATAAACAGTTAAGCAACATGTTTGTTTTAAAATTGACATGATACGCTGTAGCACCAGATAATCGCAGCCACCATTTTCATAATATTCATAATTGTATTTTGAACCAACTAGAGTTATTTCTGATAGGGGTGTCAGCAAGGTATGGCCAAAACACCTATCAAGATGATGGATGCAATGGGGAAAACCTGCTTGCGTTTTATGTGCATTGCATATAGAATCCATATAAAATTCACACCATTGCAGCTGCTATGCCGATTTTGTTGACTGCACCCTAGTAATGTGGATACTAAACTTTGCTAGTTTGCTTATGTATTTAAACAAAATAATGTGTATTATTTATGAATTTTTAGCATTTAGAGGATTTAAGAATTTTTAGCACTTACAAAAGCATTTCTAGATTGCATATGGCTCATAGCATATAGATTGCCCTCTCTTGTCTAAAGAAGGAGTAGTCAATAAAAATCTTTTTAATTTGGTTTGGACCTTAACTCCATAGCCCATTGTTATATCTATGCTTATCAAACAGAACCTAGGATTGCACAGACAGAAAATTCAGTATCCAAGCCACGTATTACTTTTCATTTTAGATATAAAATGCCAAAGGTAGTTTTCTAAGCCTTCTTTAAAATGTCTATCCAATTCTACATAGATTTTTAAAACCCTGTGGCATCAGTCTTTGTCAATGAGTAATTCAGAATTATTTCAACCATGGCAGTTTTTAAAATCTTGCTGATGCATTGGCAGAGGTGCTTTAGCTTCAGTAACATTTCAGTACAAATCAACTGACACAGTTCTTGAATGCATGATATACTATATAAGCCAAAAAAGGACAATAATCTTATTGTGGTTCTTCCACCTTGCTGCCTAAATATAATGCACAAAGATTGCAGCAAATGGTCTTATTTTTATAGAACTAAGCACACCTCCTCTAAAAATAGGCACTGCATGAAACAAAACAGCTAATTTGGGACCAGATCTTTTTTAGATGCCAGAAAACAAAACATCTGCCAAGCAATCCACACTAACAGGAATTTGGTTCATAAAGAGGTGCTTAATCATATGCTAAAAGGTTTCAGCTTGATGTAGTCGTGGTTTCAAATCAACACTTCAAAATGAAGTGGAATATTTTCTTCAGCAATTTCCCCCAAAATAGAAAATAACAGGAAAATCACCTTTCTCTCAGTGCAAATTTATTGAAAATATATTATTCCATCTGGTGGACCTAATGAGGTCTGATTATGGAAATGTAGGTTTCTTTCGCTCAATAAAGGAATGGGCTAAGTGCTTCCTGGCCTCGCCTCCTTCTTAAGATATTACTTTAATAGCCTTCAGAGAAGTAATGCGATGTATTTTTATTTCTATATTCCAAATTATTTTCCCTCGTAGTTTATTTGCACTTTATATCACAATTCTTCTTAAACACCATAGGAAGCTACTTTAACTTTTCTCATCTGTTAAAGAAGGAAGGGGAACTGTTTCTAACATATATTAAATTACACAACATCCCAATCCAAACTTGACCTCTATATCCTTAATTGAAAAGAAAACCTAGAAAAGTATATTTCCTTCCTAGCCAGATAATTTTTGAGACTGATATATTGATTAGAGTGGAAGCTGATATGTACATATCTTACATTATTTTCTATATAAAGTGCCTTCAGTATGTTGATACCATCTCTATTCTTTATAGAAGTGATGTCATCCTAGTTTTTCTAGTTATTTAGAATCTGTCAACAAATATATATGATTGAAGTTTAAGAACATTAATTGTTTTCCTTGACTTATACCCCGGAGATTCTAAGGACAGGCCAAACAGTTAAATGATATATTTAAAATAACTTCAGATGAACACAGGCCACACTATGATAGAAAAATAAATTAAAATAGAAAAATCCACTAGTCTTCATGGTCCTAGATCACAATTTGGAGACTTGGTAACTGGTGCACATTTATGCAGGCTGAAGCATTCCAGTCATCACCATTTGGAAACTTCGTAACTGGCTTTTGACAAGTAAAATCAATGGGAAAGCTGGCAGGAAGTTGCGAGTGGCAGTCACGCTTAATGACCCACAATGATTCACTTAACAGCTTTCTCAGCCAGGACAGTCACGTTTCACTTTGCGACCACATCATATAATGACAGAGTTGTTGGTCCCAATTATGATTGGTGGGGATGACCTGTATATCTATAGTCAAGGAGAAGATATATATTTACAGTATTTGTTTTCACCATGCTTGTATGTCATTCAATAGCCAAAGAAACAGAGCAGTGTTTGTATGTTGTAACTATGTATCATTGCAACTATGCATCATTGCAACTATGTATCATTCATGTGTTTGCAACATTGTATCATTCACGTGTAATCATTAACTTCTGTCTCTTCAGTGACCTTTGCAAGGCACGTACAAGGGACAAGGAGCTAGACGGTTGTTAATAAGCTTATCCACACTGTAAATGATCTGTCCGGTATGCAGCTTTGTAAACATGCACATCCTGATGAGATTACCATGTTTGACTTGAGCTTTGATTAAATCATTTTCTTGTAAAAAAGCACAATAAAAGAGCGTGTGCCAAGACATTCGGGGCGCGCTCATCCAGAGGAAACCTCGCTTCCTGTCGTTTCTCTCCCCTTCGCTCCCTATCATGAGCCGCCCATCTGATGCGGGATAGCAGATACCGCATTTGTAAAATTAACCAAACTAAAGAAAAACTGTATTTTCCCTTACCTGTTCCAGGTTTTCCAAGATGGCTAAACTGACTATTTTTATTTTTAGGAAATGATGTTTTTGCAGAAACCTATGGACCCAATTTTCGTGTGCAGAAAACTGTGGGATACTATCACACCTAGTGTTAATAGAGTCCCAACAGGTATTCTTATATTTACTATCTCAGCTGTGAAGGGAAATGCTGATTTCTTTCATGTTCCTGTTCAGAAAAGTGACCTGCCCTTACCAGTGCTGACAAATCACTGGCCTCCCCCTCCCTCTCTCTCTTTCAAAAGGAACCTACCAATTCTTGCTGCCAAAGAGAGTTGATTAAAATACTTAAGAGAGATGTGTAATTAACAACCAGCTTTGTGCTCTAATAGGCCCCTTTGCTCCAAGCCCTTTGAAAAATCAATTAAGTGGCACTCTACCTCTTTGTGGTAATGTAGAGACATTAATCTTCCAGAAGCGGAACCTCAGGCATAAAAGAGTGTGGGATTTGCCCAAGACAAGCTACATCTTTGAGTGAGTTCCCAACGCCTACCTCTAATTTGCTCCTTGTAAATTTTGAACTAATTGGATTCAACAGACACAAAACTTACAGAAAAAGCAGTCTTCTTTCTTCTCTTGGTATGTAGATCAACATGCATGCTGGATGAGAAGACTTGCAGGCTTTTAGAACACAGTATGCAACACAGCAAGAAAAGTCAGTTTATTCCTCTCTTTGAATAATACTGGCCAGATTAAAAAGAATTTGCATTGCCATCAGAAAGAGCTTCAGAAATTTCTGGGAAAAGGGAAATTCTGAGGCAGAGAAGTTTTTCTTTACTTTAAGATTTAAAAGGACACCCTAAGGAAAAGAAAGAATCTATAAAATCTCAGACAGAAGTAACTAAGCGGCGATTTTAAACAGGAAGTCAAATTAATTTTTTCTATTTCTATTTTGCTGGACTCTTTCTATACGATTTTTTACTTTGAACTGGACTGGTTTTTTTTCTATCTTGTTTTTCATTTTTGTTTCTTCTCCTTTTTTTCTTTACAATATTTTAGGCTAGAGATCCCCTTTTAGCCTTTTTTTTAAAACCCCTTTTTACTTTTTAGTTAACTTTTTTATAATAATTTGTTTGGAAAGGGAGGGGGAAAGTGAAAACAGAGGAAACTTTGTAACACTGCCAACTAGAGGCTTGGAAATATTTTTTTTTCTTGATCAGACAAAGCTGAGAAAGAACTGAGACTTCTTTTCAAGGACATTGCCTGTTTGATAAGATAGAGGGAAGAGCATGGGAGAGTGTTATTGCAGGTGCTCTTCTGGGTTTCTATCAGTAGCTGGAGTCTGGTGTTGAAGTATGCAGAAAAAAGATGATAAGATTCTAGAGAAGAGAGCTATAAAAATAACGAAAGCCTTGGGTAACTAAATAGGTGCAGTGTGTTCTTTTTCTCTTTTTTAAGTTGGGCTATTCCTCACACCCTCTCCTTATCAACTTATTGGTTTTAATAGTTATTTGGATCTCTGGATTCTTGGAACCTGCTTTTGTCTTTCTTTTTGCTTTTGGAGCCTAATTTTTACTTTTGCATTCTATTTTAAAGGAAAAACCTTAGTATTAATGTTTTCCTTCTTCTTTTTTTTTTAAGGGAACGGGCCTTTTCTTTTTCCCTCTCTCCCTCTCCTGCATTTTTTATCTACTCTCCATATTGGGGTTTTTTTTTTGTGGCTTCCTTTTCTTTTTGTATACTTTTTCATACCTGAAACTTTCTAATTGGGTTAAGATGTTGAAGAACTTGAAGGAATTCCCTTTTCTTTTTACTTTTTATTTTTCTGCCTTTTACAAGAATTAACAATTTTTTTCCTTTCTCTGTTTATGGTTTTTTTTTTCTTCCTTTTTTAGCTTTTACTAAGCTGTTGGATTTAACTAAGCTATTGGACTAAGCTATTGGATTAAGGTATACAAGAACCTGAAGAAATCTTTTTTTTCTATCTTATTTCTTTTTTTCCATTATTTTTACTTGGATTTACAATTGGCTATTTCATGAGTGGATTAAGGTTTAGAAGAACCTGAAGATTTTGAATTGTCCGAAATGAGCAGGAAATTAACAGCAGCTGGTTCTTCAATTCCTACTTCTTCCTCTTCACCATCTGGAGGACAATGCTCAATACAGACGATGTTACAGCAAGAAAAAGAACAGGAAAAGGTGAGATTGCAGATGATAATGCAAGGAATTCAAAGCATACAAGCAAGAACAGAGAATATTGAAAGGAGAATAGAAAAAATTGATGAAAAAGTGGAGAATATTCAACAAATGATGATGAAGTATGATGAGAAATTCAAAAAAATTGAAGAAGATAAACAAAGAGATCAGAAGATTGGAGATATTGATGACAGATTAACAGTTGAACAAGATAAAAGTGGGATGCTGAGATGGGAGATGGATAGATCAGAATTTTATCTCAGATTTCAAAATATAGAGGAAGAAAAGGGACAAAACTTAGCTGAGATAATGATAGAAATCTTGGCTGAAGCTCTGGAAATAACCAAAGAGAAGATGATGGATGGAATAGACGAGGTTTTTCAAGTCTTCACAAGATATGCAATGAGAAATAGCTTACCAAGAGAAGTTCACATCAGATTTACAAAAAAGTCATTAAAACACAAATATTACAGGTGGCAATAGAGAAAACATTGAAATATAAAGATAAGGAGATTGTGGTCCTGAAACAAGTGCCTAGAAGAGTGAGCGAAATGAGAAGAGAATACTGATTCCTGACTAAAATCCTACTTAAATCCTACTTAAGAGGTGAATTATAGATGGCTGATTCCAGAAGGTTTAATGTTCACATGGCAAGAACAGAGACACAGAATTGACTCAATTGAGAAAGCTGAATCGTTTTATACTGAATACTTTGGAGGGAGAGGAGACAGAAAAAGAAATGTCACTAATTGAATTCCAAGAGGATTGCCAAATAGCGACTGAAAAAGAAAGTGCAGTAGGCGGATAGGTGGAAGTTAAGAAACAATGTGAACCAAGATCTACAAGAGCTGCTAAACCTAATTATAAAGTATAAACATGGAAGAGAAAAAGCTGATTACAATTAACATAAACAGACTTAATTCAGCTGCTAAAAGAAGGAAAACTTTTCATAAATTAGAGAAATTAAAATGTGATATAATCTGATTACAAGAAGTACATATTAAAAAGCAACATGAACAACTGTTGATACAAAGTTAGGGAAAATATTTACTTCTTTGACATAATGCAAGAAAAGAGGAGTGGTTTTATACATTAAAGATATTATCCCAGCGAAATTGATTGATACAGATGATGATGGAAGAGTATTAATGGTGGAAATAATGGACAATAACATAAAAACACTCCTGATGGCAATCTATGCCCCGAATGACAATCAAGAAGAATTTTATAGAAAACTACATATGAAAATAATTGAACTGGACTATACTGACATCGTTATGATGGGAGATTTTAATGGAATTGTAGATAATAAATTGGACTATACAACACAGAAAACAACAAAGCAAAACAGAAAGACTCTCCCTAAATCCTTTTTTAAAATGACAGATGAAATAAACCTAAAAGATGCACGGAGAGAAAGAAATGTTAAGACTAAACAATACACTTTCTGTTCAAACAGATATTTATCATGGTCCAGAATAGATATGATATGGATGTCAACAGAATTGTTAGCCAATATGCAAGAAAGAAATATTGAAACAAGTATTTGGGCAGATCATAATCCAATGACAATTAAATGGAGAGGACAAAGAAGAAGATCTAGATGGATCTTAAACAATACTATATTAAAAGAAAATGATTTCATACAGAGGATGGAGAAAGAACTGGCTTTTTTCTTTTAAGAAAATAAAAAAGAAGACACATCAACGCAGAATGTATGGGATACAATGAAGGCATATTCCAGAGGCTTGATAATAGACTATACAAGGAAAAGAAATATCATGAAAAGACTAGCCTCTAAGATATTAGAGGATGAGTATAAAGAACTTGAAAAAGAGTTACAGAAAATGCCACAGAAAAAGGACATTAAGTTAAAAATGGATATAATTAAACATAAAATGTGATTATTGGAAAAAGAAGAATTAGCACAGAAAATCAGAGGCAGAACTACTCTGAAGATGCAAATAAACCAGGTAGATGGTTAGCATCTAAACTGAGAAAGGAGAAATAACCAAGGAAAATATTGCAATTAATAGATGTACAAGGCCAAGTTTGCTATGGTAGTAAAGAGAAGAAGGAAATTATACGAGACTATTACGGGAAACTATATACACAAGAGAAAATTGATGATGGAAGAGTTAAACAGTACTTATAGAATGCTAACCTGCCCCAGATACCTAAAGAGATTGAAATAATGTTAGAAAGTAATATAATGATGATGGAGTTAACTGAAGCACTTAAGAAGCAAAACAATGGAAAGGCATCAGGCCCAGATGGACTTCCGGCAGAATTTTATAAAACACTACAAGAATCATTGAACCTTCCATTGCTAGAAGTTATGAATGAAGTTATGTTAAAGAAGAAGATACCTAAATCATGGTCAGATGCTTATATTACACTTATTCCAAAAGAGGAGGCCGACCCATTAAAAATCAAGAATTAGACCTATTTCCCTACTAAATGCAGATTATAACATTTTTGCTTCAATATTGGCAGAAAGACTTTAAAAATACCTAAATAATTTTATTCACTCTGACCAAAATGGATTTCTGCCAAAGAGACAAATTAAAGAAAATATGAGAGCAATCTTGGACACTTTGGAATACTATGAGGCATACCCTGAAAAACAAATGGCTTTGGTATTCTTAGATGCACAGAAGGCATTTGACAATATGACTTGACGATTCATGTTATTACAGCTGGAACAGATGGGTTTTGGTCAAAAATTCATCCAAGCAATAGAAGCTATATATTATAAGCAAACAGCAAAAGTAATGATAGAGGGAGAATTAATGGACTCTAATGATACAAGGAAAGGAACAAGACAAGGATGCCCACTGTCACCTTTGTTGTTTGTGTTAACCTTGGAAGTGCTAAACAGAAATATTAGAGAAGAAAAGGACATAAAAGGGATGAAAATTAAAAAAGAATTTAAATTGCAAGCATTTGCAGATGATCTGGTAGAAGATCCATTAGAAACCATATTAAAATTGATAGAAAAGATAGAGGTATATGGGAAGGTGGCTGGTTTGAAAATAAACAAAGACAAAACAAAGATTTTGACAAAGAATATGTTATCAAGACAAAAGGAAGAACTGGTGGATGTATTAAAAATCCAGGTCACGAGTAAGATCAAGTACTTGGGGATACATTTGACAGCAAGATGCAGTACATTAAAAGAGAACAACTATATTAAACTTAAGCAGCAGATAGCGCTAGATTTGGCGAAATGGGAAAATTTACAACTGTCATTAATAGGGAGAATATCAACAATCAAGATGAATATATTACCCAGAATTTTATATTTGTTTCAAACAATTCCAGTTAGGCTTGGAAAAGATTATTTTGAATATTTAAATAAAATTGTGTTGAAACACATATGGCAAGGTAAGAAAGCGAGAATACAATTAAAACGTTTGCAAGATGCTAGAATAAGAGGAGGATTTGGTTTGCCTAATTGGGAGTTGTACTACCAAGCTACAAATTTGATTAAGGTTAAGGAATGGATAACATTAAGAAATGCTAGATTGTTGACACTAGAAGGACATGATCTGTTGTTGGGGTGGCATGGTTTTTTATGGTGTAAAGGAACTAAAACACAGGGGTACTTTAGAAGACATTATATACAGGAGTCTCTGTGGTTAAACTGGGAGAAGACTAAAAGGCAATGTTATTTGAAAATTCCAGTCTGGCTATCGAGTATTGAAGCTTTTTCTTATCCTATAATATACAAAAAGGAACAAACAGTTAGATATGGTGAAATATTGAATGAAAAGGGTGAATTTAAATTTATGCAAAAATTTGAAGAACAAGGTATAAAGATGAATTGGTTTCATATGCGCAAATACATTCAAAGTATGATAAAGATGCTAAAACAGAAGGTTTCTGATAAATTGACTGATTTTGATAAGATTTTGACAGGTACTGTTGAAAAGGTGATTAAAAAATTGTATGGATATTTGTTAGAAATTAAACTAGAAGAACCAGTTAAAGAAACAATGATTGCTTGGAGGAAGAATTTTGGATATGGGATTGATCTAGAGAAATGGCAAAAATTGTGGTCTCAAAATTATAAAATGACATTGTGAACAGCATATAAAGAAAATTTGTATAAGATGTTTTACAGGTGGAATTTTCCCAACAAGAATAGCAAGAATGTTCAAGAATGAATCTGAAAAATGTTGGAAATGTCATCAAGTATCTGGCTCATATTACTGTATGTGGTGGACTTGTGCAGATGCCAAAAAATATTGGACTAAAATCCACACATGGTTGGAAAAAATGACAAAAAAGCATATAGACTTGAAACCAGAGATATTTTTACTGGGAATTTTACCTGAAATATATAGTAAAGAATTGAAATACCTGATTGTAAAAGTATTAATAGCGGCTAGGATTGTATTTGCCAAAAACTGGAAAAATGAGAAAGTACCATCACAGGAGGAAATCATTAAGAAAATATTGGAATGTGCTGAAATGAGTAGATTGACATTTGAAATTAGAGAACAAGATGATAAACAATTTTATAAAATTTGGGATCTATTCTATCAATGGTTAGACAATAAAACATGGTAATGAAATATGTAAATTTTTAGAACATAATGAATATATAAAAATGTATTTTTTTATTATATCTACAAAATGTAGGATAGATCTGAAATGATAATATGAACTGTCACAAAACAAATTAAATAAAAAATGGATTATCTTGTAAAACATGAATGAAAATAGTATAGTCAAATGATTGATTAATAATGATATTAATGTATTTGGGATTGACAATATGAGAATATGTACAACGTAATTGTGGTTGAAGACTACAAATTGGAAGCAAAAAGCGATTTGTAAACCAACCAACACACTGCGTGTGTATATATGGAAGATGGCTTGACGTCATCTGCAAATTTAATGACTTCCCCTTCTGTCCCCTCATGTAAATCATTGATGGAGATATTGGACAGTACTGGGCCTAAGACAGAGCCTTGGGGTTCTGCACTACATACTTTCCTCCATGCAGATATAATTCTATTAAGGACTACACGTAGAGTGCAGTTGGTCAGCCAGTTATGAATCCATCTGGTGATGATGCTGTCTAACCCACATTTTTCTATCTTATCAAGTAGTAAGTTGTGGTTTACGATGCCTTACTGAAATAAGTTATATCCACAATATTTCGCTGGTCCATAATTTTGTGAAAGATTGCAATAAGATTAGTTTAGCATGATCTGTTTTTGACAAACCCATGTTGGCTTCTGGTTATGACTTTATTTGCTTCTAGGTGTTCACAGATTCATTGTTTATCTTTTCCAGAATCTTCCCAGGTATTGATGTCAGGCTGATGGGTCTGGATCCATTGTTTCCTTTTTTTTTGGAAGCGATTGATTTAAATAGCTTCCAAAAAAAAAAGGAAACAATGGATCAAACAGAAGAAAGGGATGATACAAATACTTTAAAAAACAAATGATTTATTTAACCCAGGGGTGTCAAACTTGCATCATCACGGTGTTGTCACGTGACGTATCATGACTTCCCCCCCTTTGTTAAACTGGGCATGGGAGTGTCCAGCGTGTGACACATTTGACCTGCGGGCCGTGAGTTTGACAGCCCTGATTTAATCAAATCAGCCTACAGCTGTCTCTCTCTAGCTGGCTTACAATATAAGAAAAAATACAAACAGCAATAGCTTATAACAGACAGAAAATTAGCAAGGACCCACACTGGAAAACAAGATAACCAAAGAGAATTACAAAGGATATAACAAGCACTACATGTTCCTCTAAGTTAATCTTCTCCAGTTGAAGCCTTCTAGATACAACTCCCAAAATTCACAGGCAGTGAACTGCCCGTTCTTGTAAAGCCCTTCTTAGTTTGAGAGGCTTCTACTGACTTCTGTCCCATCACAAGTGCTTTTAAGAATGACATCCATATTCTTCTTGAAAAGAAATTCATAGTTTGAAAATATCAAATAATTCCTCACCAATTTCATAACTGAACTCTGCACCCAAAACTATGGTGACTGAGTATAGTTCCTGTCCCTCAACTTGTGCTTCTTGATCCTGGAGTTATTACTTTTGGAAGACCAAGTTCCCACTATATTCAAGAGTCACGCACTAGGTGAGCGCAGGTGAGAATTTTCTCTTCCTGGAGGTTAACTAACCCTTAACCCTAACTGTATTTAAAATAAATCATTGTAAGGCCCGGCTAACCACAATGAACACATTGAGATGAGAGATGAAAAAACTTCCAAATGATTGTAAGGCCCAAGAGATTCATGCCTTATTATGAGCCTGGCATTAAGCTAATCATTAGAATGGTAAGTCTCTGAGCAACTTGAGATAAGGTTTTCATACTTCAGTTTAAAAATAAAGTATCGCACCTGACCCCTATCAGGTTACTGAAATGAAGAAAGGCAAGTTTACAAAATGAGATCTACTGTATCAGACCAAATTCTATCTAGTTCTGCATTCTGATTGCACATGGGCCAAATATTTGCCAGCCCCCACAATTTCTCTCCAGGGGCATTTTATCCCAGAAACTGAAATCAATCAATAGCAATCTTGCTTACTAGCCACTGAACAAGAAAGGCTTTGTTTTTTTGTCAATGTTTCCGGTAATCAGGAATGGACTTTTGTGCTCAATTATGGCAATCGGGACAAATCCCCAAGTTCAAAAGCCCAAAGGAATGACGTAAGGGTTTGTGTTTTTAATAATGAAAACACATTAAATATAACTCACTAGCCCCAGCTCTGCCTGACCTTACTATTCAGTGTCTGGCAACAGTTTTCCTGGGGTTTAACAGGAGCCTTTTCTAGATCTAACCAGAGATGACAGGAAGAACTTCAGTATGTAAACAGTGAATCATAGTGGTATCATGAACTACTGTAATTGATATGGCTTACAGGTTTCTACGCATTGCTTCATTGAGCAGTGTTGTCTTAATTGTTTTATCTCAGCTTTCTATACTAACAATACACTGAGATGATTAATAAAACTTATCAGCCAAAAGCACTATGAAATGACTGGTAATTATTACAGGCATATTAGACATGTAGACTTCATACTCTCTATGGGACTATAGTTCCCATAGTCTTGTTTTTAAGTCCCTCTTGCAATTATATCACAGAATTGTAAATATATATCAAGCTGTGATTTATGATGATGCTGTCAGTATAACCTCTCATCTACATTAGCCACACAGTATCCAGGAAATAGCTATTGGTGGAATTGAAACTTGGGGGACTTATGATTGAAATCTTCAGTCTGAACATCTACTCAGTACAGGTAGTGCTCGACTTATGACAATTGAACCCAGAATTTATGTTGCTAAGTGAGAAATTTGTTAAGTGAGTTTTGCCCCATTTTACGACTTCTTGCCACAATTGTTAAGTCTTCCCCACTGACTTTGCTTGTCAGGTTGCAAAAGATGATGACATGACCCCTGGACATTGCATCATCATAAATATGAACCAGTCAAGCATCTGAATGTAAATCACATGACCATGGGATGCTGCAGCGGTTGTGTGAAAAATTGTCATGAGTACCTTTTTTTCAATCTGTTATAACTTTAAACTATCACTATATGAACTGTTGTAAGTCAAAGACTACCTGAAGTTGCTTCTGTTGTACAGCAAGTTTGGAGAAAGTTGCTCAGGTATTCTGGGAATTGTATTCCCAACACCTCAGGAAGACACACATTTGTATAATATTTTACACTGCTGGAATGATAAGCACTGCAACCTCATGTATTGATGTCATGCTCCTGACTCAAGAAGTGTATTCAAATTTGGAGCTGTGAAGCAAAAATGAAAGGAAGGACATGTCCCTTTGAAAACTCAAAACATAAAGACTATTTGTTTTGAATATTTCTTGCTCTTTATGCCGTTTCCAAGATGTTCAGCAGCGACCTAGCAAGCGCTGGGGAGCAAGGGGCCTAAATGCACTTTGTGATTTATCAGCAGGAGCCACGTCGTTTCCGAACCTATAATTTATGGCATCTGAAAGCCTAATCGGGCAAATCAGCCTTCAAATCCGAAAGAATAACTATTTTTTAAGGCGACACGCGAGGCACTCTTGGGTAGGATTTCAGTTGCCGGTTATTTTGCCAGAGGGCAAGTCTTTTTACAACAAAAGCATTGCTTTGCAGACACTTCGGGATCCCTCGGTGTGTCTTGTCCGCGATTCCCTCTTCCTCCCCTTTTTCAATTAATTTGAACTGCTGATGCGGAGTTTTTTTCTCATGCAAAACCTAAGTTTCCATGTAGGCAAAGGGGAGGGGAGCCGTGCGCACCTAATTTCCTGGAGAGTTGCTTTTTCGAAAAAGAAAAAAAAAAAAAAAAAAAACCAAACCAAACGTCCGGGTAGACGTAATTCTCAGCAGGAAATTCCATCTTCCACCGCCCCCTCCCTCCTTTTCCCGCAACTCCGGTCTGGGCTGGGCAGATCTTTGCCCCCGTTACGTTTCCGGCCCGCTGCCTCCCGTCTCGGAGGCGTCACGGCTTAGCTTTCTCCTTCGGGGAGTTGCAAAGGTTGCATCAAGGGCCGCCCAAATTCCGCAGAAACTCATTGATCTCTGGGGACTAACCAGCAGCCACGTCACTTTACTGGAAGGCAACCGACCCGAGTAATTCCATCGGTGCGTGTAAAGCAGCACAAATCAGACGCAGCAGCAGCAGCAGCAGCAGCAGCAGCGCCGCTCCGCCTACACAGGCTAGCCGGCCCTTTACTGGAAGAGGAGTGGCTCTTTGCAGCGAAGAAGGGGAGGCTTTCTGGTCCGGCTCCAGGCGAAGTTGGTCCAGGCCAAGCGCCCGACCGGAGCCGAAGGGAACATAGAGTCCCCCTTGCTCCCCTCCCCTCCTTGCAACTTGTTTATATGGTAGGCCATCGGCCAGGATCGTAGGAATATGGGAAGTCTCGAAGCTCCGGCGCGGGCTTTCCTCCTCCTTAAATGGCTTGCGCCACTTGGCGGCGGCTACGAACAAATCCTGTAGCTTTCCTCGCCGAAGGGCTTGCAAAGGCGGGCGCCGGTCGTTTCCCCGTTCGGTACAAAGCGTTCCCCAGATGTTCTTCTCGCTGATGCAATTTTATTCTTCTGTGCAAATTCCAAGTTGATGCTGCGCCTCTTAACTTCGAAACAAGAGCCAATTCGGGGCTTCGTGGAGTCTACGCGCCGCAGTCTTCAAAGAGCGCGGTTCCCAACGCCTTTACTCGGGCATCCTGGGTTCCCTGGGTTCAACAGGCGGGGGAAAAAGAATTGCTCTGCATAACAATAACGCGGGCGCAGACTCTTCTGTGGAGCTTTTTATCTTTCAGACGAACGAAAAGCGGCCCCATAACTCCTGAGGAGCTGACAGTAGCGATACGCGTGTAGTATAGAAATGAATCGAGTCTGGACAAGGAGCCGCTCCAGGTTCTAGGACTCCGGGTTGTATTTAGAGCAGGCGAGCTGAGGAAATTAACTGTGAAATCCGATGATCGCACCTCAAGAAGCCTCGGCTATTAAGTTTATACCACAAGATCAATGATAATGCGAGGATGTCAATGGGATTCTAGGCGGTGTGAAGCTCCAGCAACGCTACCTGAGTTCTGGCCCAGGTTTCTTTTCTCGAATCCCGTCACCTTTTCGGAATTTTTCCGTTAGCTACTATATTTACTGGAACCCCTTCCCCCCCATATTTTAACATCTCATCTAAATTCAACATTGCAAAGAATGAAAATGGTGTTATGAGGAAAATTGTTTAATAATTTTTTTTTTAAAAAATAAATTCAATATTTGAGTAAACCTCGCAGCCTCCGAAGCGCAACTCTCCCCCACCCACCCCCTTCTTCCCTGCCTGTCCTGCTTCCGAGTCGCCCTCGAGTTTTCTGCCTTCGCTCCCGGGCAGGGCGGCCTGTTTCCCGCCCGTGAAAGAACCGGGGCGGGGGGGAATCAGGAGAGGCTTCTTTGAATCCGTTCTCTCCCGCCTTTTCTATTAAGATTCACCCCTTAATTGAGATTTGATCTGTGGCGGGCGAGCAGGGAATCCCTCTCCGAGCGCGTCACTCTAACCAAGGAAACCCGCGCTCACGTAGTATCACGCAAATGACCATCTTTGGCAACCGCGACCTGCGACAATGGAACAGACTAAACCGAGACGTGGGGAGGGGGGGGAGAGAGGAAAAACCATTCCGGACCAGGCAACAGACTGTCCGGTCGGACGGCCTGGAGAGTGGGCGTCAGACCGTCTGCCTGAATTGCTCGCCTATCCGCCTTCCGATCGTCCGCATTCAGTAAACTGGGTCGGGTTTAATGAGCCGACCGACTTTTGCCTTCCTCCTGTCTCCTCCTTCTCCTCCTCCCCCTAGCGGTGGGAGTCTCCGCGTTGCGAGTGGGGCGTGGCCAAGCTGCAAGCTTGACGCTTGGAAGTCCACATGGTACAGATCTTAAGAAGAGGAGATGCAATGAGGCTCGGGATTTGAACTAATGCCATCGCACTGACTCATCCAGGGAGAGTAAAGGAGCTCAGAGAACAAGGATACCAAGCTAAAGAGGCGCTTGCTCAAGGGAAAGAGAAAGGAGGGGGAGGTTACGTGTAAGCAGGGGGAACAGAAGAGTTCGCCTTCGTGGCCGAGGAGAGCAAAATCAAGAGCTAGATCGATAATTCAGTCAAATTTTTCAACAATAAGTAAATAAAAAGAGCCTCAAATCCCGGGCTGAGTCATCCAGTCCAGTTCGAGCAGGAAGACGGCACTTTTCTGAAGGGCTTAATTATACAGGAGGCAACGATCCTCCTTAAAACTACAGAGAGATTAAGACTTGGATACCAGTAGGCAGGTAAAGGGGAAGGAAGGGGAAACAAGACACGTCCAATTTTCTTTAGAAATAAAGACGCGTTTGGAAAGTCTCTCTTTTTTTTAAAGACTTCACAGTTATGCTGACGTTCTTAAGAGACTCAATGATTTGGCTCTACAAGCAGTGAATTTTGCATTCTTATACGTGGTAGGTTTGGGGTGATTTTTTTTTTTTTAATCCCACGGTCCTGTTTCGAGAGAGAGAAATCAAGCTTTAAAATAGAATCAAAATCCAAATTGCCAGCTGCATCCGCCTCCACCTGAGCGCGCTTGAAACCTAAAGCATCACGATTGGAAACCAAGACAGGAAGGTGGAACAAGAGGGAACAACAGCTAGAAAGAGTATTATTTTTTCATTATTATTTCTCTTCCACTTGCACCTTGGACAATGTACCAGGACTTTCCGGCAAATTTTGATACCTCCTCTCGGGGCAGCAGCACTTCTCCAGGGCATCCGGAAACTTATTCGAGCATCACAACTCAACAGGTAGGAGGCCAGCTCGGGCACCTTGGTCACCAAATTGCCCAAATCTGGTTCTGACAGCGAGGCTCTCCTTTTACCAGGACACGTGTCCTATCTCCTCTCCTAAAGTCATCCTCTCTCTCCCGTTTGTGGTCCCGTATCAGGAATTTGTCTTGGGGTGCGGAACAGCCTCTTACATTTTATTTTAATGTGACTTTGTCTAGTTCGGGTCGCTGTTATCATGCTGATTATTTATTATTTGCTTTTCTTCCCCCTCCTCAGCGCCTCTCCCTCGCACGCTTCTCACCCCCCTCTCCCACCCCGCGAGCGATCTGTGTGCCCCCTCCTTCCTCCGCGGCTCGCAGCAACTCCTTAACCAAATAGTAAAGTTCGCTAACCACACCCCAGTCCACCTCCTGTGCGAGCGCCTCGACCTCTCCCCTCAGTCGGAGATAAGAGGGGAGCAGCGAGCGACGCGTCTCCTTTGGCCTCCAGTCCAATAGCCGCCTCTCTGCGCGCTCACACCTTAAAAGGAGGCGGAAACGGCCGCTGCTTTTCAAGAGTTGGGACGGTTTCGGGGTGAGCGCAAACAAGTCCTTGGACGTGCAAAGGAGGGAGAGAAAGAGAAAGAGAGCGCGAGAGCCCTTGGAAGTTGGTAGGCAGGAGACACAGCCCGGTCGGAGTGACAAGCCAGCCCAATGCGACCCTGAGCCACCGATTTGGGCGGCGCGCCGGCTAAGTAAGCGGGGTTGGGGGGGGAGGGCGGGCGGTCCTCTCCCTTCCCTTGTTTTTCCTTTTCTTCCTGGGAAAAGAGAGTTTCACGGTTGTCCGTGCGCTCGCGATCCCTTAGCCGGGATTCTTCAGAGCTCAAGCAGAACCCGAACCCTGCGCCCCTGAGGCAGTCTTGCTTTCCGCAGCTTGTGCTGGCCTCTGGTGGAGCCAAAGGCGACGAGGCAGAGGCGCGGGGTGGGGAGGGTGGGAGGTTGCTTTGCTTCTCTTGGCTTCGGGGGGGGGGTAATCTGGTTGGTATCTTCGGTCCATTCTCCTCAGAAGAGATCAGTGTGTCTGGAGGTCCTCTCACGGAGAATCGGAGGGAAGGGGAGCCCTTCTGGGCGAGAGTCTAGAAATCCAGGGCGAAGAGAAAGCCTGAGCGGCCATCTCTATGTACAGAGCCATACGCGCCAGGTCAAAGGGTTGGGTGGGTACGGCGGTCGGCGGCATGTTTTTCTCGGAATAAAACGTCCACTTGGGAACAAAAGAGGAAATCATGATTAGCTTTCTGGAACTGTTAACACAGGTTTCCACTGGCGTGTAAGCAGTATAAAGGGGGATATGTGGGCCTCAAGCTCTTCAATCATTCCCATTGGGAAAAAATGCCAAAATATCTGGTACGTTAGCTGAAGGAGAGCCAAAGAAAGAAGTTGATTTCTTTTGCGGACTTTTTAAGAGTGCAGAGGAGGAGATGAACCAAGTTCGCCTTCAGGCATATTCAGTAGAAAACACAGGCGCGCACCCCCCCACCCCCCCCACCCCCAAAGTAAGCAGCTTGCAAACAGCAGCTAAATGTAGTTCTGGTCATCTGTAATGTTTCCTTGACTTGACTTTTTCCCTTATGGTATTTCCAAAAGTTCAGAAGTTGCGGTTTTGGGGTGAGATTTTACAGAGTAGAGAATAATCTGGGAAGGACCATAAGCCATGAATTCCCAGCCCTTTTAAGCATTGGGCACATTTTAAGAGAAAGTTATATGCGTTCTTAATAATTTGGAGAGGACAGGATTTGATTTACAAATGCCCATCAAGATAGTTAGGGCAAGTCACAAAACTCCTTTATTTTACAAAATAGAAAATGTAGGTTACCTATGAACTTTACCTATGAAGGCAAGAAGGAATTCTGGGCTTCTATAAACACAAAATTTCTGCTTTGAGCTCATAGTCTTCTACTCCAGTACCCGTTTCACAGAGGGCAAATTGAGGAGACTTAGGCTGAGAGATAAATAACTTTGCCAAATGAATACAATGCAGAGGTGTGGTCTCAATGTCAAGTGCCAAAACACGTATCTGCCTGCACAAAGCACAACAAAATACTTTTTTTTTCACATAATGCAAACAGGTTATGTTTAAAGAAACACACAGTTCATTATACTCCCACATAGAAGAAAATCTCAGACAAAAAGTACACCACACCAAAACATACAAATGAGCTAACATGCATCACATGATTATGTTGGAAACTGGTGCTTTGCTTTGCAGCAAACAATTTTCCAGCAGAAAACTAATGTTTAAGTAAAAAGTAAAAATGATTTTAAAATTAGGAGGGGCAATGAAATGAGCCCTAATGGTTCTAAGGGGCACATCTGTGAACCCAGTGGTACCCACATTAAAGGCCTATATAATTCCAGGGTAGTTGAGGCTCACCTGGACCCTTGTGAGACTTAATCAGTGTAAAAGGTCACTGAAATGACCAAACAGGGAATTGAAGTCATTTGAAATGCATGTAACTTTATGGACAGATAGATATATTTTCTTTATATGGATTGATCACTCCTCTATTTCTTATCTCTAAGTTTCTTATTTAAGAAATAGAAGTTTAAGGAGAGAAAGGAAATTGTGAAAGGCACCAGGTCTTGGGAACAGTCCAAGTCTTACATGTCTGTTCCCAGGAGAAGCCACAATGGGAATCTCCTTTGAACTGCTTCAGTTCCTAAGTTCCTTCAATTTAAATGAGTTAAGCTTATGAAATAAACATTTTTAGGATTTGGAAAAAATAAAACAAAAATAGAGATGACTTCAGGGAACATGGTTGGTGCCAGCTCACATAACTGTCAGGACAGAATTAAGGATTTGGAATGTGACTAATGTATTTGTAATACCATTGTGTGAATCTAGAAAAATGGAATCTACAATGTCTTCTAGAAAATTATTTCAAAGGTCCAAAGAAAGATACGTTATTTTCATGATATAGTAGTTGGTCTATAGGAAGGAGCCTGATATGGGCAAAATTAGGCTATACTTTGGCAGTTAGCAAAATTAGATATTTTTAGGAATGTTTAATGTGCTGGTTATAGTTTTCAAAATTGGGAATAGTGCATCTATATAATTTTTGTGTTTATTATCTGATTTTGTATCTAGGATGAAAATTATGAACCAAAAGTCGTAAGAAGCAGGAAAAGATTGGTTTATTTAGTGAAGATGGGTTTACAGAGTTAATACATTTCTGCCTCGCTCTTTGGAAATAAGTTCTCCCCTCCCTTTTCAAATACTAGTCTTCAATTTTCCAAGATATTTCTAAAATGCAAAATGTTTCCTTGATATTTGTAATGGTTAGCATTTTTTACTGTGACCCCCACCCCATTTATTTGTGCTTTATTTGGTAGAAGTAGATTTTCAGAGTTATGGATGTAACTTCTTCAAATTTCCAAAGAACCACATATCTCTTTCTGTGAATCGAAAATCAAATTGGTTCTTCCTTTTTCTCCTATTGTATAAACAGAATTTTATGTTATTTTTAGGATTCTAAGGAGGCTGCAATACTTTGAAAAGGTAGAAATTACAACATCAGAATAAGCTTGAAATAATTACATTTGCTTTTCAAAAAGGATTTAATGTTAGTATCATTAGCTTGATTTGTAGTTTACTTTAATTCAGTCGCCGAACTAAATATTATATGCACAAAGCAAAATGGCTTTTTCCATTGAAAATCTAGAATCTAAATTCAAACTCTGATGTGGGATTACATATTTGTTTTTTAGTTTCAGTATGTTAATGGTGACATATGTTCGATATGTTTTTGTGTTGGGTACTTTCTTTATAATCCCATCTAATAAATGGCCCTGAAAAAAGCATTTTTGCAATGGATTGTAAATCATTTGTTACATTGAAAAAATGTAAAGCAAGAGAGAATTTTTCCCCCCTAGATTAGGCAGAATGTATCACTGTCTTTGTTGCTCTATTGCAAATTAGTGGAATCTGCAAGTGGAATTGTACTTTTTAAAACACGGATTTTCTTTATCTCTTGTTTGCAACTCTTCTGTTTTACTCTAGCTGGGATCATTTTCCCTTCCATGAACTCTAATGCTGTTTCATAAAGCTTTTCTGTGTGTGTGCTAAAAATGCTGTTTAAATGATACAGCCATAGGCAAAATACAACACCCCCCCACAAAAAAATCTCCTATCCTTTCAAAGGAGTTGATTCAATTTGGTTTCTACATTTTTAAACAGTTTTTCCCAGAAGTAATTGGAATGCCTTTTTTTTTTTTTTTGTATCTGCTTTATCTTCAGGCAAACAAGAGAGGGCAATTACTGTTTTCCTTTGGTATTCAGACATTCCTTGGCTTGTTGGTATTTATTGTTGATTGGGTTTTGACCTTCAGAATGCAAGTTCTTACAGGATCTGAGCAATCTGGCTACATTTTTGGGATACTTTTTTTTGGTCAGTGTCTGGTCTTCAATGATGTCGGAACTTAAAGAATGAGGAATATTTCCTGTTGGAACTGAAGTCTGATGGCCGGTTTGTTCTCCACTTTTTTTCTCTCAATTTGCATTTCTCTCTTTATTTCTTCCTCATCCCGCCGCCTCTAGCTGCCTTTTCATCATAGGCAAAATTTATGGCTTCTCTGAAAAGCGTTGCACAATCTCCTCAGTTACACAAACTTATGAAATTTCATAACATGTTTACATCAGTTGTCTTTGCTTTCCTTACACCTCCCCCTCCCGTGGCTTTTTTATTATTTGTGCAGTAAAGCAGCAACGGGGAGTACAGCATTATTTTTACAATAAGCTATAAGTGGTTTTTTTTGTGTGTGCATAATTGCCTTGTGTTAAACTTTGCTAGTAATTCCAGTCTGCAAGATTCCATACATCAAAGAGGTTCGCCTCTTTCCCCCTCTTTTTTTTTTTTTTACCAGAAATGACTCTCTCTGTGCTTAATTCCATAGCAAAGACACACACCTCTTTGGTGCCCTCTTTTGGCTAATCCAGATAGATTTCCAAAGATTATAGATAATGGAAAGCAGTAATTTACACTAAGTGTGTGGACTGGGTGAATTGCTTGCTTCAAATATATAGTATATTAAAAAAATACCCATGTGGTTCAAATGGTTGCTTCCTCAGTTTTATACATTTTTTGCCTGAAAGCTTCATCCCTTTAGACTTTCCACCGATATTTACACACATCCCAATACACTTTTGTAAAATCTGCTCTCTGGGACTGGAATTGTTTCAGGTGCCTTTACCTTACTGGTTTCTGAAGATCAGGATTGTGCTGTTCAAGTGACTGGCCAAATAGCCAACCAACTCTGGCCTTCTCATATGCCGACTATCTGTTAGTAGTCATTTCAATCTATTGGATGCAACTTAAGAATCCCAATTGGCTTCAGCCTTCGACATCATGTATATATGACCATACTTCTACCGGTACCAGTATTTTTTATAAGATTTCATTTGTAGAGTCAACAACTTTAAAGCTAGTCCTTGGCTTACAACAGTTCATTTAGTGACCGCTCAATTAGAATGGCATTGAAAAAAATGATTTATGACCACTTCACAGTTATGACCTTTCCAGCATCCCCATGATCATGTAATCAAAATTCAGATGCTTGGCAACCGGCTCATATTTATGACTGTTGCCATGTCCTGAGATCATGTGATCATCTTTTGCGACGTTCTGGCAAGCAAAGTTAATGAGATTCACGTAACAACCAGGTTACTAACTTATCAACTGCAGTGATTCACTTAACAACTGAAGCAAGAAAGGTCATAAAATGGGGCATAGTTCGCTTAAAAATGATTCTCTTAACAACAGAAATTTGGGGCTCAACTGTGGTCGTAAGTCAAGGACTGCCCGTATTCACTACTACAGTACATGCTGTCCTTAAATCTTTGTCAAAAGGCCAAGAAGTTAAATCCTACCCACCTGCCTTCAACTGAGGACCTGTATACTGCACGAATCAAAAAGAGGGCTGTGAAAATATTTACAGACCCCTCACATCCCGGACATAAACTGTTTCAACTCCTTCCCTCAAAATGACGCTATAGAGCACTGCACACCAGAACAAGAACTGCACACAAGAACAGTTTTTTCCTAAAAGCCATCACTCTGCTAAACAAATAATTCCCTCAACACTCTTTAACTATTTACAAAGTGTACACTACTATTACTGTTAATCTCCTCACCACTCCTTATCACCCATCCCCTCCCACTTGATTATTTCCTAGTATGATTTGATTGTTGATTGTACCCTATGACTATCATTAAGTTGTACGTATGATTCTTGATTCTTAATGAATGTACCTTTTCTTTATGTATGCTGAGAGTATTTACACCAAGCAAATTCCTTGTGTGTCCAATCACACTTGGCCAATAAAGTATTCTACATTCAAGTTAAATCCTTTGCACAGAGGTCCCGAAATTCAATCTTGTTTTGTGCCTGCAGTGTTTGTTGACAGTTTGTGATAATAGTAGCTCCATTCTAAGAGTTTTTTAAAAAAGCGTGATGGAAATTTTATAAAGAAATGAAGAACAGCTTGGTCCAAAAAGGGTGTGGTGTACACACCCTAAGACACTGCTGTTATGTTCCAGATTAAATAAAGACATGGCAATCATGTCAGAATAGATGCATGTATGGCTTGCGCTTGACAGTTCAAAGAGAATATGAAAGTTTCTGCTTTCAGCTTTTGCTTTGATTCTTCCTGATGTTGCAGATTAAGCATAAATCTGAACTTCAAGAATTAATGTTTCATAAATTCCTTATTTTATGTCAGCTGTCTTACCAGAGAAAAAAATTTATTGAATTTGTTCTCCCTCATCTATCTCCAATCTGCCCCCTCCCTTTCTTAATTCAGAGTGAGGCATCTTTTCTTTGGGAACGTACTGCCTTTAAATTGCTGCACTCTTAAAGCAGTCTGTTATTTATGAAAATGATGCTGTTATAAATTCCCAGTACAGATAACTTTGCACATAATGGATGCATTTTGATATTTCACCCTGGGACTTGAAAATATCCTGCAAGGTTAATGATCTGAATCATAATAATTCAGATCAGACAACAATTTATCTTTCAGTTTATGAAAGAGTAAAAAAGAGGAGATCCTGTAAGCCATCACCAGTTGATGGTAGGCTGATCTTTTTACTAAAAAAAAATCTCAAATGTTGTGAAGCAGTGAGAAGATTGCAGCAGATCAGTTTCATCACGAGGCTAATGGGTGACCTCACCCAAGTCACTCATTTTCTGCTGAATGTCCTCATGGAGTTATAGTGATGGTAAATAAAATAATGCTAAGAAGAGTAGCAGATTTGTGTAATAAATAGGAGCCATAAGAATGTGCAGGTTTTTCTTGTCATGGTATATCTCTTATTAGGAAGAATGATCTCAAACATAGATGGATCCTTATCATGGTTGTTACTTCCAATATCAGAACAATACTATATCACTTACTATGGGTGCATAGACCGGCTGCTGTAAGACATAAAAAAAGGATAAAGCAAATCTTGTGGGAAATCCAGCGCTATTTTTCTTAAATGTTCCACAAATGTACAATGGCTCTTCTTTGCTTTGAATTATGGAAGTCCACAGTAGCTTTCCATTTTTATTCTGATCTGATAGCTCTAGATTCCCCTCTGAATGAAAAAGATCAGCAGCTGGATGTTTAATAATTAAAATAGTTAAGTTTTCCATCCTGCAAAAGATTACTCAAGAATATCCATCTGAGCTTGAAGTATGCTTCACTGAAGGGAAAAAAAAATCCTATTAAAATGTAAAAGAAAAATAGCATGAGAAAGATTGTTTTTTCTCCCTCTAGCCAGATGTGTTGGAAATTAGCATGTATGTGCATGTACATAGAGAGCTGCACATAACCAGTTTCAGATTAGTTAAGCAAACAAACTAACCTATATCAATCCTGACTCAAAATCCTTCTGCTTCGTTGTAGGCTCTCTTGTCTCTAGGGCAGGGGTCTCCAACCTTGGCAACTTTTTTGTGGACTTCAACTCAGCAAAGCTGGCTGAGGAACTCTGGGAGTTGAAGTCCACAAGTCTTAAAGTTGCCAAGGTTGGAGACCCCTGATTTAGATGACCTATATGATAGGAACTCCTCCCTTAACATATGGCATCATATAACATAATACAGGTGGTCCTCAACTTATAGCATTTTGCTTAGTGACTCTTCAAAGTTACAACGGCACTGAAACAAATGACTTACGACCTTTTTTCACATTTATGACCATTGCATCATTCCCCAAGATCATATGATCAAAATTCAGACGCCTGGTAACTGACACACATTTATGACAGTTGTCGCATCCTGGGGTCAGGTGATCCACTTTTGTGACCTTCTGACTTCGCCACTGACTATCGCCACTGACTTCTCTCCTATTTCCCTTGCTCCCTTGTTTATGTGGCATCATTCTGGAAAATAAATATGTGTTCTTCTCATCACATACCTTCACAGTTAAGATTATTACTAACTTCGCAGATTATCCTCAAGGCACCAATTCTGAATCAGTAGTTGACCTGAGGTTGGATTCTGCAGGACAGATCTGCTGTTTTTGCTCGTTTAATTTACTTCCCTTAATGTCATTACATCAATCAAAACAGCGGGGATAATTTCCATATACTGCAAATACTTTTAGTTAATGGGTTTAAAAACCCCATGCTGGGGCATGATGAGCCTGTAAATCTAATCCAACAATTGTTGTCTCCTTGTTAGAGAAAAGCATTCCCTTTTCTCTACTTTTTTTTGTCTTTCAGAGGCTGCCAGTTGTTTTCTTTTTCCTCCATTGCCCCAGCTTTTGGTGCCAGCAAAAGTTCCAGATTTACTATGAAAACAAAACAAGGTGGACTAGTATGCCTTTAAATTTTTATATATGTACGCAAATACATACACATTTCTGAAATAAATTATTATCTAGTGTCTTTTTAAAAGCTGCTGCTTTGTTTTGTCTAGACAGAGGAAAAACCTTCAGGGATTTTTTTCTGATCTGAATCCCAAAACACTTTTTATGGAGTATTATTAAAGTATAAGCACATAAATCTGGTTTAGCCTGAGGCATCTTTATATTCTGCTTTTAAAACCATCCTCTTGATCATACATATAAAGCAGCAGTACTTCTAACTGGTACCAGGGCTTAAAATTCTGTGCTATATTGGTGGAACAATGTCTGTGAAACAGCTTTTTCATTTTTATATTTATTTGTCGTGTTTCCATATATTCTTTTTTTTTTTCATTTTCTATCAGCTTGGAACACACCAGAACAACAAGTATTTTTCATTTATTGACATTTTAACTGATAAAGCAATAAGCAGGAAAAATTAAGGGTATTTGGATAATTTAAAACTCTCTTAAAGTATCTTTTTAAAATTCTATTAATACTACAAATATTGTTATTATTGGAATTGTTAAGCTTTTTTAGAAGAAAAGAAAGATGTGACTGTATAAAATGCAACCATTCAGTTTTCATGGGAATAGTATGGAAGTTTTTACTGGATGTTTTTGGACTTTCCAGTCTAGCATACAAACTTGTAGTTTTCTAGTAGTCTCATCCCTCAGTAGGCTTAGTCTTAACTTACAAGGTCAATGTCATTCAGATTCTTCCAGAAACATAAACTTTTTAATTTTAAATATGAAATGGTTTGCTTAAGATCAGCCTACTTTTTGACTTCTAGAGAGCCAGGGATCTTGCCAGTGTTTCCTTAAAGACTGCGGAAGCTTTATCATTCTATGAGTCAGCCTTATCTTTTGAGTTACTATTGGTATTGTGGGAACATAAACAATTGAGTAGAATATGACCTAGTTACATGCTGGAATTCTCTGGGATGACTGGTTAGAAAACACAACTTTTTCCTCATCTACTCCTCCATATTTCACGGATGATCACACAGGTCAAAGAGTAAAGTTGTAATGAAGAAGGAAAAAGCACTTGCTGGGATTTAGATAAGAAAGCAGCCAATCTAAATAGTGTTTCTTAACCTTGGCAAGAATTGGTGGACTACAACTACAGAATTCTGGGAATTGAAGTCTATCCATCTTAAACTTTCCAGGGTTGAGAAACATTGACTTAGACTGTGGACAGAACCCATCAAAACCCAGGAAACTCAACTCTAAGCAATTAACCAAGAACAATTTCCCCTATCTATCAGAACAGCTTCTAAAAAAGCAGGAGCCCAACCCCATATATCCCTACTTTTTTCATCTCCTATCAGGAGAAGATGGAATCTCTCAGCTGGCTTTTGCAGGCCTAGCTTTGAAATAAGGATTGATAAACAGCCATCTATGGAAATGTGGGGTTAAAGGCAGATTAAAAGATGTGTGCGTGAGAATGAATTGACGTATGTGAATTGTTTAAAGCTGTTTGTTCCTTTGTATCTTTTGTTGTATTTTGTTGTGTGTGCATGTGTCTGAATGTATATTCATGCCTGGAAGAGATTGGATTTAAACTGAGAATTTCAATTTGATTTCTCATGTTGTCTTCAATTCTTAATTAGCTCCTAGTTCTATGTAATAAACAATTTATCCATTCTTCTTGAATCTGTAGTCTTATTCTGACAGGAAGTTTAGCCTACCAAGCATCCTAGCCAATCTTAACTACGGAAACCCAGAGTAGGTGCAGATCTTAGTTGCTTCTTCCTACTGAAAACATAGAAAAGATTCTTTGTAAAGAGTGGGAAAGAAAGTGACTATATATTTTCCACTTCCACAAATCTATGTAAAGGACTCCAGGAGACCATATCCCTTGGATATATGTGGCTACAAAAGTTTTTTTTTCTTTTATTGCTTTAGGTTGGGGTGTGGACCTTCAAGGTTTTCTTGTTTTTAAACAAAAAAACCTGTATGCAGGAACGGAAAAAATGGCAATATTGACATATATGGGCTTAGTAATGTTCTGCAGCAACAAGCAGAGTATCTACCTGAAGGCTGCATTGACATTAGAGATTTAAATTGCTGTCCTTCCTATACCTAGGAATAAATGCCATTGAATTCAGTTGACAATTTTGCCATGTTTAATATGGATTTGCAAAGATACATCATTCTCCTCCATGCTGCACCGAGAGCCCAGGATAGGTTGACTCCTTCCTATGATGTCATAGCTGAGTCTCTACTAAGATGTAAAAGCCAGCCCCCAGGAGAGACCCCAGCTTTTGACTCAGCTCCTTTCAGTCAGTCACTGTGTCTCTGAAAGTGTTCTTTTAGATAGCATTCACCACCGATCTTCAGTACTTTTTCCTCGCTTCAAGCAGCTCCCAGGGAATCTGGGCAGCTGCTCTTCCAGGAGAGCAGGGCTCTCTCTCCTGCAACGTTGGGAGCAACGTTACTAGAGCTCTGTGCAGGCAAGCTGGGCAGCGTCTGTAGACCTCCCCCATGCCTGCGGTTTTGAGTGATCGTAAACACGATTGGCAAACTGATAAGAGCTCCAGCCAGCTGATCATGTAGCTGGTTGCTGTGTTTTTCCCTTGCTGACTTCACTCGGGGCTCTGTATAGCCTAAAGAGTGATTCTTCAATCTTGGAGCCTTTTTTCCTGTAGTCAGTGGCCATCTTGGATTCAAGCCTTCCACCACGAGGTGAGTGGCCATTTTGTAAGCCCGGGGGCCATTTATACCCTAAGGGGCTTAATAGAAACATTTCTAAACTTCTTTCTAACGCAACAGCCTTTATTTTACAAATGGAGCAAGATAAGGCTCAGGCAGAGCTTTCCCCCGCAGTGGAACAGTCTCTTAAGCCCAGTAGGAGAAAAAGACGTAGGCAACGCACCCAATCAGTCCAGAGGGAGGTGGCTGCTAAAATCAAAGCTAAGGTTCTAGCCCCTAAGAAGGCAACTCAGGCTGAATTGAGGGCAGAGAAGCGCAGACATGCAGCTCTAGAGAGGCAGTTCAACAGAACTATTCAACAGAAAGGAGTGCAACTACAACATGTTTCAGGCGATACTCATGGGCCCCAACCAAGCCCTCCCAGGGGAGGAGAAGTTATTTATGAGCCTTTCCATCCTCCATCCTGGTCTCCTGAGGCTCTTGCTGTACAGTCAGATCCTCAGGATTTAAGCAGATCTGGGCCTTATTTCCAACAGGCTTCTGTGCCCAATGTTCCTCTCCCTCCATCCAGGCCTCGAACCTCTCCTCAATCTAAGCCTGAAGCCACCTTCACTCCCAGAGCAGCGGGCCTTCTGCCTTCTGCCTCTACCTTTGAACATAGACCAAGGGATATCCAAGATGTAGTCTCATCAGCCATTAGGCAGGGATTGGCTGAAGGCTTCAAGCAAATTCTTCAACCTCTGGAAAGGGTTCAGGCCCTTCTCCCTTCCCAATCTATAAGTTCCTTGCCTCATCATCCTGATTTACACAGGCCTCAGGACCTCAGGGTCTATTCTTCTCTACCAGAATGGGAGGAGGTTGATGAGGAAGGAAGGCCTTCACCATCTGAACACAGTTACTCCTTTCATTCAGAGTGTGAAGAGGGTGAGATTTTTGACCAAAATCTTTCAGAGGAAGAGGATTCTCGCCCAGAGCAGACATTGGTCTTCTGCGTTGGTCTTCAAACCTACTCTCTTCAGACCATTACTCAGCAAGGCCTTGGTCACTGCCAAGCTGTTGCCAAAGGAAGTGGCTCCCGAGCCACAAGGAAATCCCTCTAGCCAAGGGGATTCGTTCTTCTCCAAGCCTATAGTGCATGCAGAGGTTTTGCCTTCTCCCATTTTGTTCCTGGATATGGTCAAGGAACAGTGCACTTTTCCTTCGGCAGGTCCTCGCCCATCTTCTCTAAATAAGCATTTCTACAATGTCAGTGCAGCTCTGGACAATGCCCTGGCAGTGCCTTCTGTTGACATTCCGGTTCTGGCCTCATTCTTATCTTCTAGCACTCCCATGGAGCCAGAAACCGGATGATAAACATTCCGAAACGTTCATATCCTGAAACCGGATGATAAACGTTCCGAACAGACCTTCAAGCTCAATCACCAGGCTGCTGCTTGGGCTGTTCGGGCTTCAACAGCAGCATCCTTCTTTACCAGGGCATCCATACGGTGGCTGCGCCAACTCTAGAATAGATTGCTTGCTTCTGAACTTCAGTCTCACCAAGACCTTAATAAGATTATTGCAGTGGCGGAATTCACTGCGGATGCCACTCTCAATTCCACCAAATTTGCATCCAAGGCCATGGCATCTTCTGCAGCAGCAAGAAGACTTTTATGGCTCCGAAATTGGCAGGCAGAGTCACGCCAAAAATGGAAACTGGCTTCAGTTCCTTTCGCAGGCGATAAGCTTTTTGGTGATGCTCTGGAACCTTATCTCATCAAAACCAGAGATAAACGTAAAATTCTCTCTTCCTTTGGGAAGAAAGCCGACTATCACCCTGCTCCTTATCGCCCTCCTGCTTCCAAGCGGAGACCTCATCTCGCTTCCCCCGCTCTCACAGGCCATACTCACAACGCCAAGACCAATGGATGGAAACATCTGGCAGGCAACAACCTTCTACTGGTAAACGTCCCTTTCGGGGGGAGGGGGGTCATTCCTTCCGTTGCTCTAAGTAATCCCTCATTCTCCCCACCCATCGGAGGTTGCCTAGCCTTCTTTGCCTCCAAATGGGAGGAGTCAACGATGGACGCCTGCGTGCTCAGCACTATTAGGTCAGGATTACAATTGGACTTCCTAACGCCACCCCACCCCAATTTTTTTTTGATCTGTCCTCTGTCTCGGGACATTTCCAGGCAAGCCCTCATGAATCAGGCCATTCAGCACCTTCTTGAAATCAGGGCTATTCAACCTGTTCCCCCGTCTCAACGGGGACGTGGGCTTTACTCTCACCTTTTCATCGTTCCCAAAGCCTCAGGAAGGTGGCGAGCCATTCTTAATCTAAAATTTCTCAACCAATTTGTAAAATACAGACATTTTAAAATGCAGACTCTGCATTCTATTTTAGAGCGTTCAGGAGGGCGACCTCCTCTCTTCCACTGATCTCACTCAGGCTTACCTCCACATCCCAATTTGGCCTCATCATTTCCAGTTTCTCCATTTCTGTTATCAGAATACCCATTACCAGTATCGAGCACTTCCCTTCGGCCTCTCATCGGCTCCAAGGGTCTTCACAAAGGTTCTGGCAGCATTGGTGGCATCTCTGTGTTCCATTCCAGTGAGGATCCAATGCTACTTGGATGACATTTTGATTCTTTCCTCTTCCATCCTTGCGGCCATCGGGATCTGCAGATTACCCTGTCATGTCTCCAGAGCCACGGATTTTCCATCAACACCCAAAAGAGCCAGCTCTCTCCTACAACCAAATTGCAACACTTGGGAGTAGTCATCGATACCACATCGTGCCAGGTTTTCCTGTCCCCAGCTCATGGAAAGAGCCTTGCAAAGATCATCAGCCAGATCCAGCAACATCAAATAGTCCCCCTGTTGCTGCTGTCCAAACTTCTGGGGAAGATGGTTTCCTGTGTTGGCGTCGTCCCATGGGCTCGACTCCACTCCCGAGAATTTGGTCCAGATTTATTTCTGTTGATCTTTTAAAATTTGCTATATTTAATTTCAGATTTCTGTAAATTTGTTCAGAATTTGTTTATCATGTTCTATAATGATCTCAGTTTCTTTAAAAAAATTGCTGTATTCTTTGATAAACTTCAAAAGCTGATGAAATATCATATGTCAATATGTTAAAGTATACTTTAGCAAAGTAGATAAAGAAAAGTATTTTCTCAAAATATCCTTATTCAGATTCTTTCAACTGAACTTATTTGTTCGCTATTTGATTTTTCCACATTCCACATTTCCTACAGGATTAACCTGTTGGTTCTTCAACTTGTGCTACTGTACCCAGCTTTTTCATCTGTTTGAGTTCTCATATCTTGGCTTTTAACATTAAGACATGTCTTCCAACCAGCACAAATAACCTATGGATTTCATTTAGTAGACTAGTAACCTGTGTAAACAACCCCATACTTGAAATACAGTTCATTTCTAATATGGCCTTCATACCTAAAATCTCATTTGTAACACAAATTGTTAGCTATAAAGACCAGTGAATTTTTTTTCTTTTTATTTGCACATAATCTCACATCTTCCCACATACTTAATTCCTGCCCAAAGAAAATAAGCAATCTTGCATTTGATTTTCTCCAAACGAGTTACTTTACAATTTAATTTACAAATTGCATGAACATTTATAAACAAGATGTTGTGTATCTAAATAGTATCTCTTTTAAAGCTTTTACTTTACAATGATTCACGTTCAATTAAACTAATCTGTCCAAATCATTTGAAAAATGAAAGTTGTAGTCCCTGGACACAGTCGCCTTCCTAATAATCATTTTTATAATCCACTACATACAAATTTCTTTTATTTGCAACTTCTTACTCCTTTTTTTGTGTTTTTTGTTTACTAATTTGCAACTTCTTACTCCTAGTTTTGCACTGAATGCTGTGTGGTGTCTGTAGAGTGTTGGATAAGGAGCAGAGAGGCGAAGCTTCTATTTTATCATTAGAGTATTACATATACTGACTTGAGTTCCTGATTTAAAAATCAGGATAGATACCTGATAAAAAAATAAAAATGATTAAGCTCTCACATTTTTTACAATCTTCTTCCATATTCCAAGCAAGCCTGAATACTACAAATAAATATTACACTGCTGAAAGTATTCTTAGCTCCTGTTCTTAACAGTGGCATTTGAAGTTATTTAGCTTTTAGTTTGTTTCACTAACTTTGTATCTATATTATTAAGTTGTTTTTGTATAATAGATCTACTATTTTTTCTGTGCAGAAACATCTATTGTTTGTTTTTGTTTTTGTTTCCAGAGTTAAGTCTCACTCCCTGGGTAACTTGCTTTACTATCCTGTTTCCACAAACAAAATTCACAAATTTGTACTAATAACTTTTCAAACAAACACTCCAGGATTGGTTCCCCCCCCCCTTCCTATCGATGAAACCACATGAAATATGTATGCATTCCATACATAAATGTATGCATTCCATTCTTTTTTAGTCAATAATGTGCTTCAAATGTTAGGATAAAAATTTGCAACTTTTGTTTACCCAGTCCTTTGTCAAACTGGAAATACTCAGTGGGTTTTCCCCCAGCAATACATAGAAATGTTTGAACTTTCCAGTCTTCTTATCTGTAACAACCACACCACACAAACCTTTGCTTTCATGTTTTCGGGTTTCGGCAACACTATCTTCAAACGCCAACTTACTTGGAGGCTTCAGCCAATCCAACCAGTACAGTATATCCCAACTATTTCTGTCTTTGTATTATGCTAAAAAGTCATGTCTGAGTAATATGAAAAGATTTCTTTAAATTGGCAGCAAAAACTTATTTAATAACATAGCCTTACTTATTCGTGCTATGAGAATTCTGCTGTTAATGACACAAGTGTCATCAATGTGCTAAAATAATTTTACACATTATGTTTAATATTACTCAAAAGTAACCCAGTCATTATGGAGGGGAGTGTTTGCTTCATCTAAGCACTTTGAAGAGCTTGGTCAAGGCAAGGCATCCCTAATGTGTAAGTTTCTGCATTGAGTGAATTGGTTTAATACAATTCAGCTTTGTCCCTTTAATTGTTTTTTATGATAGTATATTTAAGCTGAACTCCAAGAAGATCAATTAGTGCATTTATTTCATATAAATTGTTGTCTAGCCATCTGCAAATTACAATGTATTCTGCCCAATGCTAAAGAGGAACCAAATGATTGGCTGCTCCAATATATAAAATGAGAAATAGAATTTCTACTATTTAGTAGGTCTAGAGATTTATGCTATGTTGTTTGCCTTGCAAATAAATAGTTAAGGTTTGTATATTTAAAAAGATTCATACAAAATAAAAATGCACACAAAGTTGTTGACTTATATTAATAGAAAACAAACTGTATGTATTCCTATCCTAGCTAGTATTTAAATCAATACTAACAGCTAGGACCATAAAAAGCTTGCTCCAATATACAAGTCAGTTCTTCAGAATAGGTAGATAATGGGTGTCCTTCCTAATATTTTAGGATTAATTGGAACAATGAACCACAGCAATGTTTGGAAGGATAAATTGCATCTTCTCCAATTATTACAATATTACTCCTATATAAGAATTGGAAATACTGTCTCTTTCAATATTTTTAATAATTTACATATTTGTATATGTAACATGATTGTGTATCTTATACATCTCTATCACATCTGAAGCTATAAAATTGTGTGTGTTAACATTACACAAAAGATCAACTTTCAAACAATAATTCCTCTTTGAATAACTTGTAACTTAACTGTTGAAGCATCAAAAAGTATGTCATGTAAGAGAGTTGAAGATGGCGAAAGATACAATTGTACTGTATTTAAAAATGAGAAGCAAATTCATTTAGAGGTAGCCTTTGAACTTACAACTGTAATTGAAACAGGAATTTCAGTCACTAAGTGATATAGTTGGTAAATGGGTCAACACATGATCAGAACTGATTTTATTGCCATTTTTATCATGGTCATTAAGTGAATGACCTGGTTGAGTGAATCCAGGTTCCCCTATTGACTTTGCTTGTTGGAAGCTGGCTGGGAAGATTGCACATTGCAATCATGTGAATGCTTGAGGTTGTGCCCATTTAAATGCAAGCCAATTGCCAAACGCCCAGATTGCAATCACATGACCCAAGGGGATGGTACAGTGGTTGTAAATTTGAAAATGGGTCATAAGTCACTTTTTCAGGATCACTGTAACTTCAAGCGAAGATTGCGTGAAATACTATTAGGCTTTTCCAGATAATATTCTTGTTCTCACAGTCTAGAAACTGTATTTGTCTGGATAAGAATACGCTGAAGAAAAATTAGGTCTAGTTATATGGGAAAATATTGCTTAAATTAGCAAGCAATAAGTTGAAAACAAAGCTCAGAACAAGAAAGCATGCTATCATCACTTTGATTAAACAATTTAAAACAAAATCTCACAATTATGCTGAAATCATGCAGCAATATGGAAGAGTCTGATTACCAGATATCTTGTAATATTGTTGATCCTCAAGAATGAAGTATTTGCTAATTATTCTTCTACAAAGCATTTTATTTGGATATTAATAGCAATAGCACATAGACTTATACACCGCTTCCCAGTCCTTTATAGTCCTCTTTAAATGGTTTACAGAATCACAGCATATGGCCCCCAACAAGCTGGCTCATCATTTTACTGACCTCGGAAGGATGGAAGGCTCATGCTGAGCCGGTGAGACTTAAACTGTTTGAACTGCTGGCAGCCAGCAGTCAGCAGAAGTCAGCCTGCAGTACTGCAGTCTAACCACTGTGTCATCATGACTCTTAAGGTCCTGAATTTTAATCCCTGGCATCTCCAGTTAAAACTATTTTTCAGAGTCCTCTATTCCAGATCATGTATAACTGCTTTCAGCAAGGATGCTGATGAATTACATATACAACATTTCCATTTGATGGAAAAGCAATGCATGAAATTGTCCTGGAGTTCTTTGACATCCTGTGTTTTCATTTAAATAGGTTGCTGACTTTTCTCTCTGTCTTCTAGAAATTCCGGGTCGATATGCCAGGATCGAGCAACACATTTATTCCTACTCTCAACGCGATAACCACCAGCCAAGACCTACAGTGGATGGTTCAGCCCACCGTGATAACCTCCATGCCAAGTGCCTACTCTCGCTCGCATCCCTACAGCCATGCATTGCCCAACCTGTCTTCGGTTACTGGACACACAGCCCTACAAAGGCCTGGTGTTATTAAAACCATTGGGACCACCGTGGGCAGGAGGAGAAGAGATGAGCAGGTAGCTCCCCTATTTAAAACAACTAGCGGAATGGACTTGGTATTGAATGTGACATTTCTAAGTCTGTTCTTCATATGTTGGTGGCAACTGACAATAGATTTAGGCATAACCTGCATCTGGCTTGAAGGAATACTGACTTTAGGATAAGAAAGTCTCTACAAACCATAGCTTAACTAGCTTACATTTTGATGTGAGACCTTGCATTGGTCCCAGGATTTTCCAGTGAAGGAATCTTGAATAAGAAAGCTGGGAAGATTTGTGGTGTTAAGATAGAAAGTTGACACTAATCAGGAATGACAGCTTTCAGCAAGCTAAATGAGTAGGCCAATCTGATGTAATACCTCTGCCTAAGATTTCATTTGCATTAATGTTTTAATAGTGTCTCCTTCAGTGATAGTTTCACTGGAACATGTGGATTCCAAAAGCATTGGAAAGGTTCACTCTCATTTTCATTGCAATTAAATTGTTGGTTGTAACTCATGTGTAAGGCTTAAGATAACACAGAATGCCATTCTTTGTTGTCTGGTGGGCATCTACACAGTAACTTCTCAAGTAAAGGGAATCCAAGGCAGCAGCCCTGTATTTCTCTCTAATGGGTAGTTCCATCCTAAAAACATAAGGACCGTTCCCCTGGAAATGCCCAGATCATACCAAGCAGTCCTTCCCACAGTAGCCAACTGTATTCCTCTGGATAAGCTATAAGTAGGCAAGAGGTAATACCAATCTCCTGCTCTTCCTGAGCAATTAATTTAGAGATAAACACATATCTGAAGTTGAATATCTGAAGTTGAAGGTAACACATTACTCATTATACTATGGCATAATGTGGTTTCTATGCCTCTGGTTTAGTGTGTTGTATAAACCCACCCATTATAGCATAAGGATATGTACAGAAACCAGGCCGCAATGGCAAATTTAAACCAATGTTTAAACTAAGGCCAGGCTTAGCATGATGGGTGAGTGCTCTCCTTACTATTACAGCTAGTCATTATTGAGAGCCAATGTGGTACAGCGACAAAGTCACTGGACTAGACATAAAGCAATTCATGTTGTAGTCAACTCTTAGCCACAGAAGCTTATGTACTTACTTTCAGCCAGTTACTCCCTCTGAGACCAGCCTATTTCATAAACAATCTGTTGTGGGAAAAATAGGAGAAAAACACTGTATCCCCTTGAGTTCTTGAATGAAAAGTAAGACAGAAATCAAATAAACAAACAGTGGTATTCTCCTTCACTGGTATACTCCCATTTTAAAGCCATTAAGGCTCAGGATCATTGTGATTTCTTTTGATTTTTGAATTCACACAATTCTCAGTATAGTTGATGGCTATGAGTGCTGCAGTTCAAAGAATCTGGAACACGAGCAGGTCAGTTGGAGCATCACAATCAAAGCCCTGCCCCTTTGATTGCAACACTGTATCCATCTTCATATCTTGGTTTCCCCTGTCACCACCGTTGATCTGCAGTGGAACTGGCTAGACCTTACTTTGGGCATTCAGGCATAAGGAGAAGGATCAGAGAGATAACAATGTAGCTGAGAATAGGCTAAAACCCAGTCCCTGGGCATGGGTGCCATTCAAGTCTTTTGCACTGGGGTCACAGTTCTTATTTCCAGTTTGTTGTTAGACTCAAAGAAATTGGTAGAATTAGATGATTGACTAGAATAAGAAAATTTTTGGGTGGCTGAATTCCTTTTTCATTGTAACAGATGGCTAACTATGGTTAGGATACTGAAGTGGTTTTAAGACAACTGTTATCCTCTACCACATGTACAGGTGGGAGGAGAGGGCAGAGAAGTTACCAGAAATCTGAGTTTATTATCTACAGTCTCTCCAAAAGCATTAATTCTCTTATCTAGGCTGTGTATGGGCATAGTGAAACACTCCATGCCCTCCATGACATTTATCTCCTATTGCTGCCTGATGATGCAGGAAATGTAGGGTCTTATCTCAAAAAGTCAGAGGTAAGAGAGGAAAGAATGGAAAGGCAGCTCTTTTGATTTGATTAGGGTCATTCCAGTTTGTCCAGCCTCCTGGGCCTTGGCTTCTGACCTTCCAGTTAATGACTGTTGTCCCAGGAAAAGAAGCACACAGATTTTTTTTTCCCTAAGAAAGACAAACTTGCAACATCTTCCTATATTCTTACCTCACAAACCACCCACATTGCAAAACTACCAAGAGACTTCTATCTTTGCATTTAGCCTTAATTGCAGATTCATTGTTTTCTTGCCCAATCTTCCTGTGGTTTCTCCACTCCTGTGCTCTTCCCCCACCTTGCTATCGCTTTTTCTTTCTCCTCAGTGGCTCCAGTGCTGTATGATATCAAAGCCCTGATAATATCTTGATGTGAGAAAGAATGTTTTCTCAGAGACCCTAGATCCATATGAGGGAGCCTCAGCTCTGTTGCATTATTCAGCTAGTAACATGATAGTTTTTGAAGCAACTGGGCTTATCTTCACCAGTCTTCAGGCCCTAATTGCTATCACCTTCCATGCTAGGCTAGTGTTTGAGGTTAAGAGGTTGGACAAGAACTGGGGAAGACCCAGGTTCAAGTTCACCTTGAGTCATGGAAGTTCACTGGGTGACTTTGGGCCAATCACATATTCTCAGCTCAAATCACCTTACAGAATGGTGGTTGTGGAAAAAATGGAGGAGGGAAGATTGTGGATACATTGCCTTGAGCTCCGAAAGGGAAAGCGGAATATAAATCAGTTAAACAATAAATGAAAAGTGGAAATTAAACCATGGGTTCATCAGTTGGGTCACATTTCTTATTGATTCATTGCACAACTTCCAGCTTGAATGAATGTTTTGTTCATTTGTTTATCTACAGTTATCACCTGAAGAAGAAGAGAAGCGAAGAATTAGAAGAGAAAGGAACAAACTAGCAGCAGCGAAATGCCGTAACAGGCGCCGAGAGCTGACTGAGAAACTCCAGGCAGTATGTATTTTGCATAAATCTCCTCCTTTCTTGTTATGGCCTTTATTTTTGGTAAGATGAAATGAAGTCTTGTTGAATTGAGCTCAATATCCAGTGACTTCATGTTGTCATTTTCTTGAAAATAATATCGATGTAATTTCCCATTGATGTCTTTTGTTTTTGACTTTCCATTCTAACCTGTAGTCTGGGATTTCTGAATAGCCTCCTACCCAAGTGCTAAAATAGGTCTGTCTCTGTCCATGAAGCCAGATGACTTTGTAAATAGGGCATATAATATTCTGATTTTGTGGCTGCATGATACAAGGTGATCTAACATTGTATTGATTTTTGTTGGGTATCAGGACGTTTCTAAAACTCTGAAGACTTGCTGAACCACTGCTGATGTTGAGAGCTTCTTGCCATGGATGGGTGGTTTTTGGTACATAGTGGGGGGAAAAAAAATTTGGGGTGGGGGGGGAGAAAATTTTTTGAAGAGCTAAACAGTTCTTCAAAAAATACATATCTGATACCTTTATTAGGGAATAGGAAAAGTGCTGGGAATTGGTTAACAAAAGAAGACTAAAGTAATAAAGCTGAATATGTATGAATAGTGAGCTACCAACTTGTACTCATTCTGCTTCTATCATACAAGTATGGTGAAGTAAACACTTGAAGGTGTTAAAAAATCACCCCAAATACAGAAGAAGCAAATGCCTATACAATATTTCTTTCTGCTTTTCTTCATGACCAGCAAAAGAACTACAATTATCTCAAACCTGTTTGGATAACTACCTTTTTGGAGATCATATTTTTGCTGTAAGAATGCATTTATACTCAGTTACAGGTAAATCGTGATTGCACCTTTACTTGTAAGGCAAATGAGAGCATTAATCTTGCAATCATTCCAGTTTTTTAATTTGTTAAATGATTCAAATTTATCAAAGCAGCCAGTTAGGTGTACATGGACAACATCCAGTCCTTGATAGATTCTTATGGTGACAAGTAATTTATTGTAGCTAAACAAGGTAAATTTTGGGAAGGAGCTTAAATTTTGAGCCTGAATATCAGTGTGGTGAATTTTTGTCAGAAAAGGTTTTGTGTTTTGGGTGTTTCAAGCCTGCTTTCAGATCTCTAGTCACCCTTTAAATGTCCAGCCATCAGTCCTTAGGCCAGGAGCCTCCAAACTTGGCAACTTTAAGACTTGTGGACTTCAACTCCCAAAATTGCCCAGCCAGCATGACTAGCTGAGGAATTCTGGGAGTTGAAGTCCACAAATCTTAAAGTTGCCAAGTTTGGAGACCTCTGCCGTAGGCAGTTAACAAAATCACTCAGAGGACCTCATCTATCCCCCTTACAGCTACCAATACATATTCTGCTACAGTTGGTTAAAGTGAAGTGAAGCCTCCTTATCTTGCAACCCATTCTTGGAATGCTAATTGCTGTTCTTCTTGCTGACTTTCTCTTTATCTGGGATCTACAGGAAACAGAGGAGCTGGAGGAGGAAAAATCAGTGCTGCAAAAGGAGATCGCTGAACTAGAGAAGGAGAAGGAGAAGCTGAAATTCATGTTAATGGCTCACAGCCCCATGTGCAAGATCAGCCCCGAGGGGCATCGAACCCCTCCACCTCATAATCTCCAGGCCCTGAGGACTGGAATGAGTGGTCCTGTGGTGGTGAAACAAGAGCCTATGGAGGAAGAGATCCCCTCTTCCTCTTCAGATCCCGAAAAAGGGCAAAGATCTGTCATTAAGCCCATCAGCATTGTTGGGGGGTTTTATGGAGAAGAGCCACTCAACACACCTATTGTAGTGACTTCGACTCCTGCTGTTACCCCTGGAACATCCAACTTGGTCTTCACCTATCCCAGCGTGCTGGACCAGGATTCACCACTCTCCCCCTCAGAATCCTGTTCTAAAGCTCACCGGAGGAGCAGCAGCAGCGGGGATCAGTCATCTGATTCCTTGAACTCTCCAACTCTACTGGCACTGTAACCCTTTAGCCACCACTCCACCCAGTTACTGTTGGCGGGGGGAACCCCCACCTCAAGACCAGAGACAGCACAATGGCATTCGAGCACAAGGCCAACAAGAGCCAGGAAAGGAAATGATGTTGCTCCAGATATTTCCTTAGACAGGAAGACTAGAACAAATGAAAGCTGTATCAGTCTGGAGTTGGTAAACCGTCACAATCCCAGGACCCAACGATGAGGGTTTTTCCCTCACTCACCAATGACTGCAGTGGATGTGACCGTCCAAAAATTGCTAGCCATTTTCCTGTTAGGTTGATGAATGGACTGTCTGACCTGGCTCCTTCTCCTGCGCTAAAGTAGTACATTCCAGTTAGTTGATCTCATTTGGGCCTTAACATTTTCTTGATTTTTGTTGGATACCATGACATTTCGAAAACTCTAAAGGCTTGCTGAACCACTGCTGAAATTGAGAGCTGCCTCCTGGGAAATTTTTGCCATATTTGGGTGGCTTTTGGCACATGGTGGAAGTTTTGGGGGAGAAGGGAAATTTATTACAGGTCCAAATGGTTCTTCAAAAGTTACACATCCAGTGTCTTCATTAGGGAATGGGGAAAATGATGAGGAAACTGATTAACAAAAAGACAAGAGTCTCCTTGAAGACAATAGGGAACAGTGCACTGTTTGTGTCTACAAAGGCTGTATCTGCAACATACCTTCGTCAGTGGGCCAGGAGTGGTGCCAAGGGAGCTGGGGAAATGCCAGAGTGGGTTTCCACTAAGCCTTTATTTCTGGCATGATGTCTTCTGTAATTAGTGTTTGTCAAATCTGTTGCAGGACCCTGTGTTTTCTTTCCTTTTGGCTGCCAGCCACTTTGGGTGTGATGCAGCTTCCTCTGAAGTATGCCTGAATCACATGCTGGTGCTGTTTCTCAAACAGAACTACCAGCTTCCAGGTTGCAGGCGGTTGCCCTTGCCCAGTGCTGCCATTCTTCTTGTGGCGGATCAGGGAAAGGGATTAATTGGAGGGAGAATATGCAAGAAGCTCCCTGGAAGAAATCCCCACCTCACCCCTTTGGCTAAATTTCAGTCATCGGGACCTGGCCAGGGTTATGTGTATTGCCATCTGATGGTGTCAGGCCAAATCAGTCCTTTTCCTAGTCCTACAGACAGCTGAAGTAAAATGGATTCTGCACTTTGTCTCCCGCTGCGCTTGGTTTCCCACTCTGAACTACGTATGACTGATAAAAACAAAATCTGTGCTCACTACTGAAAAAGGCAGAATGTTTCACTTATGTACATCCCCTGTAGTGCCAAGCGTTAATGCAACTGTACATAAAGAATGTGCCGATTTTAGCAGGGATACCCACAGATAACTTGGGGAGAGGTTTGTTATATCTTTATCTGGAAGCAAAAAATTTTTACTCTAAAACTTGTCCTTTACAAAATACATAAGATAACTCAAGTTAATGGTAAGCATATTAACAACTGGGTCTGCTTTCATTTTCTTTTATGGAATATGTGGACGAGCTAGGCAAGGAAGCTGATAATTTTTTTACCCCGTTGTGCTCTTCAGAGATCAGCTTCTTGAGTATGGGCAGGATCTTCAAGCCATGTTAAGTCCAGTGGTGGGCATCTTTGCCTCTTCAAGATTTGCCTTAACAGCTGGGAAACTGCAGTCTTGATTCGGAAGTGTTTTTTTATTGATATCAGTGATCACATTCCTGTTTATTTTTAATGTGTCTGGGTCACAACCATAGTTAGGAATATAATGCTAGGTTATTTGATCAGAGTTTCTAATTAATGAAGTTTTTAGAATGATCTAGATCAGGGGTGTCAAACTCACATTGTCATGGCGGCATTATGTGATGTATCGGGACTTTTCCCCCCCCTTCACTAAACTGGGCATAGGCATGGTCAGACTGTGATGCATCTGGCCTGCAGGCCGAGAGTTTGACATCTCTGATCTAGATTATAGGCTTTCCCCCCCAATTAGAGAAGTCAGATTTGGTGACCTGAATGAATTCTAGGGAATTTTGAGTACTATAAAGGTAGCATTTGATTCAAGTGGAGCTCAGTTCTTGGTGGTTTTGTGGACATGTTTTTGTCATTTTTTTGGACAATGATGGAGGCTTGCTTTCTTCAACAATATTTTTAACCTCCAGTCTAATCTGCAATCTGGGATTCCCTAGAGGTCTCCCAAATACTGATTAGATCCAAAATAAACTCCACTTAGCTTCTAAACCCAGAAATGATGAAGCTTCATTATCTATTTTTGCCTATGCTGGCCATAGGAGGAAAAAAACCTAGATTATTTCTGGCTACTGGTAGCATATTTGACTGCTAAACATGTCCTAGACATTACTTAACACTATAAAGTTTATATTTATAGCAATAAAAGCCAAACATTTGCTTTACAGGGAAGAAAGGGTGTACAAACTGATTTTTCTAGCTGTTATCTCCTATAGTAGATTCTGTTTATTGAAATAATTTAAACCAGCTGACCCAATTTATGCTCAGTTTATATGCAACAACATAGTCTGAACCAAAAGTCATGTGGTGAACAAGTCTTTCTGTAAACACGTTGAGCTGTATCATGTTGAGGAAGACTGGTGGTGTAAAACCACAATAAAAAAGTTGTCTAGAACTGCTTTTATATGCACATGATAAGTATGTTGTATGACTCAAGATTCAGACTTGTGCATCTCATGTTTGGTATTTTAAGGAAGATTCTCATCTTAATGGGAGCATCTTGTCACTAGAGTCAAAAGGAACTACTCAATATACTTATATCAGAAGTAAGGGACCAATGCTTCTCTGCCTTAGTGTTTCAGAAATAAAATTGCCACAATTCATTTAGCACAAATTCCATCTTCTTAGGAATTATTGGAAAAACTGATGGGTAAATAAAATTAAATAATTTGACCTGCAGTTTTGGAAGTTAAATGATTATTGGCAGAAGACGACAATATTCTGTCAAAATTCCCCATTAATGTTGTGCCAGTAGCAAGGTTAAGTCTTCAGTTCCACGTTGAATCTATGACCTTGCCATCGTTCCACAGATAAACTTGCTTTTCAGTATGTGCTTTTCAAGAAGTGTTGCTCCAGAAAACTGGGAGAATTGAAGAAAGTACCTGAGTAGTGATCCTTTTCTAATTCCATGAAGCAGGACATGATGATGCTGAGCTCAATCAGATAGAAAATAGAAAATTGCTTCAAACTTGGCTGAAGGAATAGCAATCTTAAGGGATGCTTCTAGATATCTAGACTTCTGTAATTGGTTCTGATTGTTGACTCAGATCTCTCTAGGTAATTTTAGCTTCTCATTTCATTTTTATTCCATGGGTTTGTGTTGGATGATGGTTCCTGGAATCTAGCAAAGTATATTTGTATTTGGTTCATCCAGTCTTATTACTTCAAGCAGGTTGAGGCCATTATGCTCTTCCAGTAAGTGGTATCTTTGTGGCTAATAGTTTTTGGTCAACCTTGTACAATTGGTTCATTAATGTGTTCAGATTGAGCACTGCCATATTTTGGGTAGTTGAATCCAGCTTTTATTCTAGTTTTGGCTTTTTTTAGCATCTTTTTAAATATGCACATTTATACCCTTGAAATTGCATATTTACATTTTCCCTTCTGCCTCACAGGTGTAAATGCTGTAAAATGTTTGCATGGCACAAACTCTTCTGTTTTGGCTTTTTCTTCCACAAGCTTCTGGTCTACAGAACAATTGGCAGAGACCCATGTTTTACAATTGTTCCAATTCGCTGAAGGTGACCTAGTAGTAGGAATTATTTAGCCTCATGAGAGCAATATAGGATGGCATCTTACACATGGCTGATGGTTATAAGTAACATCTCAGATCTTGTTTTCTGTAGTACAGTTCTATGAGTAACACGCTTGTGCGTGAAGTCTTAATAACAGCTTTTATGCAATAAAGCAAACTTAAGAAGTTTTGTAGAATACGTTGTATCCAGATTTTTTACAATCTGCAGGATTTATACCAAACTCTGATCTGGCAATGTTTTGCCCAGCTACTTTAGGACTTATATGCATGCCTTGATGGAAAGCAATTCCTGTTCTTGCAGTATTTTGGAGAAAACAGCATCTTTTCCAGAGAAAAAGTCTACTTGTCTCCCAACACTAATGCATTTCTCTCTCTCTCTTTAAATTGCTGCTTCCTACCCATTCTTAGTTCTAATGTTTATACTTGACTTTTTTATTTCCATTAGAACACAATCCAGCAAACTCTTTGCTTTGCAGCTTCTGTTAATTTCAACCTGTTTTGACCTGATGACACAGCTAGGGATGGTGTAGTCACTGGGTTTGATGAATTTTGCTTATTAAACCAGCTGAGTACTTGTGATATAACAGGATCTGAGGTCATCATATCAGTATCAATGGATTTAAAAATATCCTTATTGTTTTATTTAATTGATCCACTAAGTTCACTTGAACTTAGCAGTATGCTGCTTTTGTATTCCACCCAATCATAATAACACTCATTATTTCTTATTTATTGGCAAGCAAAAAAATTTTGTGTCGGCTACAGTGAATCTGCCTGCCATTAATTAAACAAATTGTTCCTATTTTTTATGCCAAAATGAAATTAATCAGAGAGAGTCAAAATTGTAAAAGAGAATGCAAGTGATAGCATATCTTTCTTGGTTTTTTTTTTTTAACATAGACTTATAATGTTTACATCTTTTTCTTTGCCACAGATCTGGATTTGAAAAATATTTTTTCCCTACTGATTTTTAAAATCCTGATTTTTTTTCTTTTTCAAATAAAAATAGTTAGACATGGTAAGAGTTAATAATTTCTCCCCTTCCCTTTGTATACTTTTTCAATGAATTGTCTTGGTGCTTCATTTTGGTTCTCATTGTTGTTCTGTTCAAATCTGTATGAATATCTAGATGTTCTGTTTAGAAATGGTTTACTAGTCTCAATTTCATGTTTTTTTCATTCATGAGAATTATTTTTTTTTGGGGGGGGGGAGGAAGAATGAGGTGTTCATTAAGCCATAAGTATCTATCTGTGCAATAAACACTAGGCAAGTGCTTTCAGAAAAGGTTGGTATCTCAGTCATAATGCGCTTCGCAGGCAAAAGTTTCCAGGGCTTTTCCAAGTAGGACTGCCTCAATTGCTGAATGAAACAGACTTGATAACTCACTTTCTGTTTCTTCCAAAAAAATCAGTGGTTCCTATGATCACATTCAACATTCCATTTAGGCGGCATTTTTGCATATCAGTATAATCCTAGGGTGTGTTTTATTCCAATTCATTAAAAATCTATTCTGCAGGCAAAAAGATCTAAAATGGGCAAGTAGAATATGATTTAATTCCCACAGAAAGAGTAAAAATGCTGCTCTTTCATTACATCCATCGGTTTGCATGAATTGGATTTTTTAAAAAATTGACAACAAAGAATGTTGATGTGATTTCATATCCAGGCTGATGGAATAGATTGTCTAACGCTGTTCTTGGCGTACACAAATGGAAAGAATATCACAGCAAAAAAAGGGGGGAGGGGAATCTGGAAGAACAACAAATTGTACATGTATATGCATATTTTCTAATTATAGAAAACAAAGCCAGAAGAACTGAAGTAAGTGTTTTTATGTCTTTCCCTGCAAATCTCATGAGATTAACAAGGACTATAAAGATTAGGAGATTTTTTTTTGGCGGGGGGAGAAGCTCCAAACGTACCTATGTAAGGGGGAGGGGGGATTCTGATATAAAAATGTACAGATAAATGGTTTCTAAAAATGAACTTTCAGTCTTCTTCAAATTATAAGATAGAACAAGAGCATTCTCTCTCAGTAAAAGACTGTTTTTCTGTCCTAAAATGGTTCTGTTTCTTTCCCACTCTTGAATGTTAATACTGTTCTGATTCTTTTGTGGCTGTTTTGATGTAGGAAAACCAGAATTATGTGTTGAAAATAGACATTTGGTCTGTCTCAGTGAGCAGATAAATGTTGTGCATGTGTATAGATTCTACTGTGTAGTCCCATTAAATATTGGTAAGAAAAAGTCCATCTTCATTAGCTCAGTAAATTGATGGTATAAAATGAAAGAATGCTTTAGGATCAAAGGGCCTGATTCTCTTTATTTGACTGTGATCTTAAATGCATTCATTCACCGTAGATGTACGTACACCAGTGTCAAAATCAGTAGAGGAAATTGTTTCGGTGATTTTATTTTTCCCCATCATATATACAAATCCATAGGGATCTTTATTTTTTTCTTTCCACACATTCAAAGTTTTTCATTTCCTTTTCCCCAACATGGGGTGAAATAAGTTTGGATAGGAGTGATTTAAATTGGGAGCCCTTTTCTGAATGTCTGTGTAAAAGATCTCTCATTGGTAGAGAAGCTTTCCAGGGAGGTCATCTTATTCCTTTTCTTGTAATGCAGGCCTACAATATTTGCACTAAAATTAACAAAAATAATGGTATGGAAGTGGTTTAAAGAAAGGTTGCTGCTATGAAAGAAAGAACTTAAAAGAATGGCCATGCTTTTACAGATTTTAATGTACCATTTTGGAAAATGAAAGCGGTCTAGATGGAAAAGAATGAAGGTTTTATATGTATGTGTGTGTATAAAATTATAATTATTATTTTTTACTTTCTCTTACTGTTCATTTCCACATCCCACTTGATTCTATTCTGTGTTCTTTCATTGCTACTTTTGTGATTGTGTTCATTAACCCCATCCCCAAGTTTAAACACTTGTAAATGATGCTTTCATGGCACTGCAGACACCTTTTTTTGTTTGTACAGTGAGATCTAACTGGAGTTCTTCTCTCTCTTCAGTTGAATTCATTAAAAGAAATTATTTGTTATGACCAACTGAATGTTTACATTTTCCTTCTCTCAAGAATGGCGAACGTTGCCAGTTGCTTCTTGGCGTGATGATTCAGAGGGCAGCTTTCATCAAAAGGAGTCTCTGAAATTCAAGACTTGGGATGATTTGGGAGGTGCTAAGGACACATGCTGTTATGTATGAAAATTTATGATCAATATCTCTCCCTTTCTGTGCAGAACAAAGGAGAGTATTTTTTAAAAAGCTACTGGCCTCATAATAGTTATCTGCATAATGAAATCCCCACAATCATAAATGTGGCTCATGGTGAAAATTTTGGGTGCTCTTTACAAGTCTGTTTGAATATCCAACATTCTCTCCTAAATAGACAACCTTGCATTTTTTGAACAGCTATGCAGGAATGAGACAAGGAACAAGGGCCCATTTTCTTACCAAAAAAGCAAGGGACTTTTTTCTGCTGCACAGTTTTTAAAGATAATAGAATCAAGACCAAAAATGATAGTTCCTCTCAATTCCAGGATTGAACACTTAAGTTCATGCACATACACACATCCATGACATTTGGAAGAATGCAGGATTATTTAAAAAAAAAAGCTTGGACAGCTGGGAATAAAGTTGCCACCTTACACAAATCATTTCTGTGACTCCTGGTTATCTGCAGAATTTTTTTTTGCAAAGAAATATGGTTTATTTTTAGAGCATAGAGACAATGTATTGCTCATTCTAGATGAAGCACATTTGCTGAAATCCTTTCTCTGCAGTTTTTAAAGATTATCTGAATAGATGGATGCCATATGAGATTGAAAAAAAAGTCATTGGATGACTTGTAGGATCCAGTATGTACATTTGCACAACATTCCTTCAGAGGTTACTGCTGTGCCTAATGGTTGGAAGCTGCAAGATTGTCGGTATATAGTATTGTATGTAAAAAATCTAATAATATGGCAATAACATTTCTTACTCTAAAAAGTGTTTTTATCTTTCCTTTTCATCCCCTCCTGCCTTCCCCAAGTTATCTAATTGTCATTTGGGGAGGAAAAATGAAGGCCAGCCATAGCCCGATGAGCAGCATTGCAGTAATTATTTTCATCCATTAGCATTCTTCATAACAATTAAGCAAAGCTGGTAGCATTGCCAGGTATCCGGCCCAATTTCCTTGTGGCTTTAAGAAAGCTTAGATGTTATGGCCCTTTCCCCACTTCCTAACAATTGTGAATGAATAGAAGGGGTAAGGTTAACTAACTCAATTTAACTTTAGCTTAATTTTGTTGGATCCTTTATGTCTTCATCTGAACCTGGTGATAGTTGGTGATAGTGGGTACCTGCAGGGGTGGGATTCGGGTGAACCCTTAGCTCCGAAGATCAGCTGGGAGTGAACCGATTCGCTATGACGATCATGTGGGCCTGCCCGCCTGCCCTTCCATTGTACTGACCTTTATCATCCCAGCTGATCAGCGCGGAAGAGCAGATTGCTGCTCCTCAGCTGTGTTACTCCCCCAAAGTAACATACAGGTAAGGATTTTTGCATTGCTGTTCACGCGCTCGCAAAGCATGCGATCCCCAAACCAGTTGTTATACCGGCAGCATCCCATCCCTGGGTACCAGCAGATGAATGAAAAGCCCATCAGCATTACCATGTTAAGGGCCCTATGGAGAAATGAAATTACATCTTTCCAAATCCTGTTTATTCAAAGGAAAGCTTGGAGCCTGTGTTGACAATGGTTTGGGCCCTGGTAATGACTCTCGGGAAACTCACTTTTGATACTAAGTGCTGCTGCTGTGCCTGGTAAATGACATTAGAAGCAGGAGCAACAGGCCACAGTAACGTTGCTGCTAAAGTTTTAAAATGCAATAAGCACTTTGGTCCTATTAAAAATGCTTCTCAAAACTCCTTCAGAGGATGTCCTGCTGCCTTGTACATGCTGTATTCTGTTCCAGCCTCATTTCAATTAAAGCATAAATTGATGCCATTTCTAGTCCAATTGTTTTTGACCATTTTGGTAATACAGGAAACAAAACTTTCTATATACTTACTGAATTGCTTGATACCAAATTGAGCAAGCTATTTATTTAATGATACCTGGCAGAAGGATGCGCAACAAGGTTTACCTGCTCTTTTTAAAAAACAACAGTGATGTTAATACAGTGAAAGAAATCACCAAACTTAGTCATACATCCCTTGCCAAATGCAGCATTCTCAGCTACAGTAAGGATGTATTGGTTTGATTTGGGACACCTTTAAGTGCAATCAAAGTTTTATCCTGAGTATGTCCACTCTAGGCAAGCTAGAAACTATTGTTCATATATTCCAACTAGAAGACATGTAATTTATAGCCCCTTGGAATTTACGGAATAAACATTCTTAGTTATTCCTGGATTCACTGATGTACACTAAAATGTATACTTAGAAATCATATTTGTCCATAATGTCCTTTTCAAGTAGTATCAATTTATTTTTCTTTAAAATTTATAAAATTTATCTGCACAATTCCTCCCTAAGTTGTTTTTTAGCTTCAACACACAGCCTCGCAAACTGGCATCTCGGCACAGTTGCTATAATTTGAATCTGAAGGTTGAAATTATGTGGCAGTACAAACTTCATGTTGAGTTCAATGTCCTTTCTCTGGGAAACAGTTAATCCACCACATTTTTCCTTCTCACATGAATTTTGCTATTTTGGTGCTTGCTTTTCTTCCTCTTGTTAAAACCCCAAATAAATATTATAGTAGCTTTCTCTTTAGCAGTTTGCTTTTGGAAACTGTTTATATTTATACTATTAATATGAGATGTCCACATTAAAGATAAAATGATTCTATAGTTCCTGTTTGAATGATGATTTTCAGTGTCTAGGACTAACTAAGAATTCGATGAAAAAAACATCTGAATATCTTTTAAACTATTTACACAAAACCTAATTTTTTTAAAGAGACTTGTAACTTAAAACCTGGTATAGAAGATAAAAATAGGGGGTTTTTTCTTAAAAGATGAATATTTAGTACACATTTTAAAAAGTTTTTAAAAACCAACACATTAGACCAATATTTTTTATGAAGATCTTATTACTTTATTTGTACAATTGAATGTTTGAATAATTCCTTGGATGATGTCAGCTCCTGCTTGTGTGTTGAAGCTTCTCAATTATTATATCTAACATGTTGATGTAATGAATTGTCCCAGTTAGAAAGGCTTGATATAATTCCAATATAACTAGTAAAAATGGTCTTCATTTTGGTGAGATGGAATAATTGTGGGCTATTTCCCAATCATTTCACTAAATATTAAAAATTTAGTAAACGGTTAAGACAATATCTCAAAATTTGCTTTCAATACCTGTACGATTTATCACACCAATTGATGATTAGTGAATCAAATATTTGAGATCATTTTGAACATTGCTTGGCAATGTTCAGCAGTTCATTGTGTCAGCTGCTCCCTCAATTAACTAGTTTACCCCTTGCAAAGGGTAACAAGGATTAGGTGATTTCTTAGTCTCCCTTTAGGACACCTGGAAGCAATCAAGGTGCTCGCTATTGTAGTCAGAAACTCAGTCTCCATGTCCTTTCTGCCCATTTGCCATAATTCAAACAATTTAAAGAGAGAGAGAGATGGAATGTCTTGAAAGCAAACAATTTTTCAGGGCTTTTCCAGCCTGATGTTTCTCCTTTGGGAGTAAGAGAAGAGAGCTAATAACTCTGTTTATACAACACAGTTGTTCAACAAATTGGGAAAGAGTTTCAGGGTCAGCACTATTTAGGCTCTGAGATATCGAATAAGTATTGTGGGAAAATGCACGTAAGGCATGCCAAAATCTCTCAGTTTCTGGTTCTTTAGCTGTTGGTAACTAAAACTAATCTATGTCAAGTCACTGGAATTAACTGGCTGGTTTATGGTGCTTATTCACTAATGCCTTGCTCCAGTTAAGAGTCCTATAAACAAGTCATGGTCAACATTAGTAATTGCTACAAAACATAGGGACAACATTCTAGAACACAGAGTTTAAAAAGGAAAAAAAAACAAAGGAGGTGCTTGTCAGCAGGATCACTCCAACTATAGTTTTCACTCTTGAAAATAGGGCAACAGCCATGGAAGCTCCACACCCATTTGGCCTGATTTCCTGTTTTGAAAGGTACCTAAGTCTCCTCCCTCAAAGTGGATATATTAAAAAAACCTATAATAGATGCCTTCTCTCTTTTGCAATCCTTTCATAACAAGTTAGAGTAAATTAATGTGGAAACACAATATAGAATGATCATTTCTTTTGCTCAGTTATGAGTGTAATATATATAGCTATGAAAATACATATGTGTGTGTGTATTTACTGAATATCAGCATCTATATATATATATACACAGAGAGAGAGAGAGATTCAGTAGATGCAGTAACTCAGCAGGTAGTTCTTGACTTATGACCACAATTGAGTCCAAACTTCTGTTGCTAAGCGAGACAGTTGTTAAGTGAGTTTTACAAACTTGCTTGCCACAGTTATTAAGTAAATTACACCAATTGTTAAGTTAGTGAAACGGTTAAGTAAATCTGCTCCCCGCCATTGACTTTGGTTGTCAGATGGTCGCAAAAGATGATCACGACCCCAGGACTCTGCAACCTTCGAAAATAAATGTCAGTTGACAAACACCCAAATTTTGATCATGTGACCCATATGCCCCTGTGACTTTGAAGGTCACTAAAGGAATAGTTGTAAGTCAAGGACTACCTGCATGTTATCTGGATGAAGTCACCAGGCTATACTCAAGGGTGGCTACTATTTGGCTCTACCTCTCTGTAGGACTGGCAGAAATACCTTGATTAAATTTAAGCCAAAACACAATTCAGATTAAGATATTAATGTTAGATGAAGCAGCCTCAATGCTTCTGAAGGATGGTGTCAAATGGAAAATGTGCATTGGAAATTGCAGGCTCTCTCATCAGGAAATCATACAATAGTTTATTATGACAACATCTTCCATAATTCTAAGGATAAATCAGAGAACAAGCATGTTGATGGTGCAAAGTTTGAATTTGATACTTACTCAGTGGAGAAAAATCTAAACAACAGATAATGATGTTACCAGTATTACTAAAATTAAAATTACATTAAAATTTTGCTTTTATTCCAGTAATTTTAGGGTAATATCATTTAATCAAAATTCTTTAACTTATTTAGAATGAGAGGGACTTCCCTAAGTTGCTCTATGACCTCCCACATGAATAGATATTTGAATTTTGATTTCAGCAATCTCACTGTGAATATGCGATTTTGTAACTACTACTCTCATTATCATACAGGCATTAATATCACACATATAAGGAATATATTAAAAGAGAAGATCAAAGAACATAAGGCAGACCCTGAAGAAAATGCAAAGACAACATCAAAGACATGCAATAGTAGCATTAAATAATAGTTAAGGCCATGAAAAGTGCAAGAACTACAACTTTGTAATTCCCTCAACACTTGAAGTGGTAAAAGGAGGAGGGGGAGAAAACAAGGAAGGAGAAAGAGAAGAACACACACCTTATTCAAGTAAGATTTATTTTACCTACATTTTTGGAATAGTTAAGTTCTAACTCATGATTTACAAATGACAGTGGCTAGGGTCACATATGAGGTTAGACCAAATTCAAACAAACAGCATTGGGCCATAGCAGGATCTTTAAACACTTGCACTGTAGAAGAACAAATGGCACTCCAAAAATGTCACAAAGCAATCCTTACTGAGGTAAATGAATGTGGTCCTCAAACAACCAGCTTTTGGAGTCAATTCTATGACATTTCTATTGGTTGACCTTCTCCAAACAGTTGCCCTGCAACTCCAAGAATTTCCAGCTACAAGCCACTCTTGCTGGGAGTTTGGAGGGATGTAGTGAGGGTCATGGAAAGGAGGATTAAAAAAGTCAAAATGGCAGTCTCAATTATGGATGTGAAGTTCCACATAAAAAGGCGTGGGGTTTCAGACACAGGGTGATGACTGCCATCTTGACTGTTTTGAATGCTAGGCAATCCTGAATATGGGCCAACACCAGGTTAGGGTGAGTGTTTTTAGATATTTCTTTCCTGGACTGTAATGTTCTTCTATATCTGGACATACCTATCAATAGTTAAGAATCAGAAACATGAATATAGAAAAACAGAAATAGGGATGTGATTGTCTCAATATATTTCAAACCACAGTAAATAAAACTTTGCTCTTCATTTTCTCTTCCCCTCACCACATGTTCTGTCTCTTGAGCTTAAAAGGAATAGTTTTCATACAATTTCAATCAAAAAAGAAATTCAAATTTTGTGTGTGCTTTATTGTATTGCATTGCATTACATTACATTGCATTGCATTGCATTGCATTGCATTGCATGCATACTCAGGATTGTTTGCTTGGTTGAAAACATTTATAAAGCTTCCCATCTTATAATCAACTTTAGAAAGCTCCCAATCACAAGTTAAAACAACATACAAAGCCACTTTAAAACTATAAAACTAAACACATTAAAAACAAGTTTAAGGAACTTGCTACAGCTGACTGATGGGAAAGGTTTTGGGGCTCAAATTTCAATTTCAATGAGAAAGCCAAAAAGACAGTCCTAGAATAATTAGGCAATCAGTTCTCCTTGAATGCCAATTTAGTTGTAAGAGCATCTGCTAAGAAAACATGCTTCTCTATACACCTATTAGGAAATGAATTTCCCTAGATTCAGGGAATTTATTCTAATATTTGTATTTACAACATTGTAGCCTTCTTAAAGAGAATTACACAAAAACATGCCACAGACATAACACAACAGCTTTGTCCTTTCCCCCCCCTGACCAATATAGAACCATCTCTGGAGCACTTGTTCCTTTAGAATTATCTGATAAATCATTCTTTGCTCAGTTGTATGTATATATATTCAGATGTCAGTTCAGCTACATTCAGTTAATCTATCTATGCAATATGCTACTAAAAACACGCATGTTTGTAACCTTCAGTTAGCCAAAATGGTGCATCATAGGACAAGAATTTTTGAATCAAGGTACCTCAATTGCACTAACTTAAATAATGCATACCAAAAGCAGGACTCATTAGTCCCACAGAATTGAAATTCCAAGGAGCTTTGGACCAGTTGTATTCACAAATCTGTGGCCTCTGCAGTGACACTATGGTCAGCCATGATGTCGTGGTTGTGATTTCCAATACTCACTGCCAATGGGGAAACCAGCAGGAAGTGAGGTCACACACACCCCTGTCACTTTCATTGCTTTTTTGCAGCCTATGGTCATTCTATTTCTATGTTTAGGTAAGACATAGAGATATATATCAAATGATGACCTAATGGGTTATGGATCATTTAGTGAGACTTAGTGTTAGGTAAAAATTAAACAGTACTGAAAAACACCAAACGCCATCAGAAGTAATGACTTCACTGGCAATGGTTTCTGAAAAAGGACCATTATTCCTTCACCTCCATTCCTCTCTTTTGATCATTGTGTTATAACTTATGAGGGTAAAATCATTAGGAAAAACATATTTATAATTTATGCCTCATCAGAACTTTAAGATAGTTAAAAATCGCTCATAAATTTTTCTGCTCTGCCATTGCTAAAGCAAATATTAACTTCCCAGATATAAAGAGAATAGCAGCTCTAGATTACAGAGAGGAAATAATTGGTTAAAGATGAAAATTCACTGTTATTGGACCCTTTGCTCTGACATGGCTTCAATATATGCCTCCAGCACAAAAGGAAGACCAACTCTCTAGTAATAAAGTGGGCATCAAATGAACATGGTTTTGAAGAAGCCTCCTGCAGGGAAAACAGTGTTTTAAAAGCAAAATATGGGGAAAATAGCAGGAAACATTTCTGAAATTATTGATCTTAGATTTTTAGAGCCCAGGAACATTATTCTCTTATGGGATTGCAATTTAAAAAATATAATGGTCCTTCAGGAATATCCACAGGGAGGGGGCTCAAAAGAATACAAGAACTGACCATTACGATGTGATCAAAGCCAACTTTATTTGTATTGCATAGCACATTTTAAAATGAGTGGCGTTTCTTTTACATGCCATCCTGACATTTTAACACGCACTCTGGTGGATGCTGTGGAATTGTTTAAGTTTGTTGAGATGAGATGTTCCACTTCCATCCCAATCATCCCACAGTCTGGAGCTACGTAGGTAATAGCATGTTACTTAAACAACAGGAAGAAGAATGAACTCTCCCTTCTTTATCTAGCCATCTGTTGCGTCACAGCTCGAAGACCAGGACAGGTTGGGACTGACAGTTGCTCAGACTTGCATGGGCCTTTTCTGACAACAAAATTCCCCACAACCTCTTTTTTCCTGCCATGTGCTCACATCTTTATCTGATTCCCAGCCCACAGCTGAAGCCTTTACATAGATTCTATTATGAAACAAACTGATGCTATTTACCAGCCATTTTGCCAGTCAGATAGTTGGGTGACCCCTCTAGGGGAATCACTCAACTACTTATGGATACTATAGGTTAATGTGAGGATCCTCCTCTCTGTCTGTGCCTGGACCTGTCTTTCAAGGCCATTCTGCTTTCAGCCAGTTCCAGTGAGGTTGATACTCCCCACCAATGCTTATTAGATCTCTAGGCAATTCTCCAGCTAATGGACCCAAGTCAACAATAATAGCAACTGACACAGAAGTGGGGGGAAGGGAGTGAGGGGAAGGTAGAAGGCTGCAGAATGGGGCAGAAGAGAGAGACACCTAGAGAGGAAGACATTTGTTCTCTATATTGCAATTTTATGTGTTCCTGTATTTATCAATTTGATGTTCAGACTAGTCTTGAACAGTGCTGAACCCATGTCCAAAAAGAAGTTGGTTATTAGCTCTTAAAAGATCAGGTTTTGGATACCAATGTAGCATTTTTTCAGAAGTGATTGCTGTGTTCCTTGTGAAAAACCATATTGAGTTTTGATAGCTGGCTTCCAGAGGAGGACTGCACTTACGTTACCAACCGGTTCACTGGTTGGGAGCACACATTCCCCTTTGGGAGAGAAATGGAGCTTCAAACTTGTAGCTAATCAACTAAGGCAGCTCTGGTGAGTACAGCAGGGGTGGCACAGAACTCACCTGGGCAGTACGGGTGGGAGGAATGAGCCAGAAAATTAGTTACATTTGGAAAGGATAACGCAGGGGCAGGTGGGCGGGCCCAGCCAGTGATCACAACTGCAAGTTCACCCAAACCCATGCGACCAAGCAGCAACCCACCACTGTGGCTAACCCTGCCAGATTAGCCATCTGACAACATCCGTACCCTGCCAAGCCAAGCCCCATTCCACTTTAAAGAAAAAGATTCATGGATATTTCCCCACCAGCTGATGGCATTTGGTAACAGGGAAAGGAAGCAGAGTCCCTCTTCTTAGTTAGCTTTACATATTTTTAAAAAGTGGCATCATTTATTTGCATCATACCTGTAGCATGATAGGCAACATCAAATTTCCCTCTTAAAGTGATACAATTAACCATTAAATGTTGCATTGTACAAGGGAAATCACCTTTTAAACATTTCCTTCTAATAAAATATCCTTTTTGTGACACATAATTGTGGAAAGTAGGTTCGAAAAAAAAAAATTTCCTCCATGATGTGCTAAATTAGGAGAAGAATATCTGCAATCTCCTGAAGGTTAGAAAAGGCTTGTGAAAGCCTCCTGGTCTCTTGCAAGTGAATATTTGTAAATATATTCCAGATTCTTCAAACTTGGCAACTTTAAGACTTGAGGACTTCATCTTCCAGAATTCTTCAACCAGCCATATTATTCCCCATGCTGGCTGGGGAATTCTGAGAGTTGAAGTCCACCAGTTTTAAAGTTGCCAAGTTGGAGACCCCTGCTTAAACAATCCTTCATATTTTGTGACTGAATAGAGTTGGGATTAGTCCAATCGAAATGAAAAACATAAGTGCTATTGTAGTAATTAACACCAGGAAAAGAAGCTTAAGCAATGACCAAGGGACTGAGGAAACATGGTTTTTCCTCTTTCTGCTGAATTCTTCATTCATTCTCATTGTATAAAAAGAATAAAACTTTCTCTCTTGGGAAAAAAAAATATCCTTATCATTTAGAGCTACTGTCTGTTTTATGGTGCTGGATTTTCAGTTATTTTTATATTGCCATTTTTGTTTACACATCCTATAGAAAGTGTCCCTATATTGCAGGCAATCCATTTTGTCTGGTCACGCAATCATAATACAAAGGTTTAAAAAAAATTAATTCAAAGGAAACTTCTATTACCACCTGGAAGAGGAAGGCAATCTTTTGTAACCCACAATGTCATTGCAGCTGCTTTCCTGCCTGGTAGGATCCTCTGGAAAGCCATTTTGGTGTAGTGATTAAGGCACCAGGCTACAAACCAGAAGACAGTAAGTTCTAGCCCTGCCTTAGACACAAAGCTAATGGGGTGACCTTGGGCTTTTCACTTCCTCAGCCCTAGGAAGAAGCCAGTAGCAAACAACTTCTGAAAAAACCTTGCCAAGAAAACTGCAGGGACTTGTCCAGGCGCCTACCAGGAGTAAGAAAGAATCACATGGGCTTTGTAGGAACTCTGAAGATTAAAAATGCCCTGTCAGCAAGGAAATGATGTTGGCTCATGTGTAAAATCTAAAAAGTCCTATAAAGACAAACTCTCATACCACTTAATATGTTGTGTTCTGAACTTTTGTGGCTGTAATGATTGAACTGAGGTTTTTATGGCTTTGACATTTTAATTTAAATTATTTGATGTCTCTTTTAGCAGAACAAATATAATTATCTTCATCTAAAAGTCTGAGAAAATCACCCTCTGAATGCGCCAGTGTGTGTGGAAAAGGGACAAGAAATTATACAGGATGTCCCAGAAAAGAATCAACTCCAGATGTTCTTTCTGATATTTATTTTATGTGGGCAAGGATTTTATTTCTGTATCAAGCTAGGATGGAACAACATTTATGAAAAATGATGCAATAAGCAAGTTTGATAGCTGATGGGCTGTTGAATAAACTCAGACAATTATTATCAGGATTGGTTGAATGGTCTTCAGCTGGGTTAACAGGCAATCCTCATACGCAGCACTTGGATTAATGACATATTTTGAGTTAGTTCTCCTCCTTGGCTTTTTGTTTTTTTGTTTTATTTTGTATTTTTGAAGGAGGGAGTCTTTCAGTGCCTGCAAAGTTCACTGGGAATACAACTACTTTGTATTCAACTATCTGTACTTCTTAATTTTGTTCTCCATTCATTATTTCTATTGTTTTGTGTTTGTTTTTGTGCATTCCAAGACCTGATAGAATTTTCTGTACAATACATCAATGGTGTCTGATGTATATGTCATGCAAAGTACATAAAAAGATGGAGCCTTGAATGCACAGTCCCAGTTGTCTTCTTCACTCTTTGACCTCCTTGAGGTACCGGTTGTACATCACTTTGGCCATGTCCCTTCAGCCTGACAGAGTAATGAGAGAGATAAAGAGAGGTGGGAGGGAGGGAGGGAGAAAGAGGGGGGATCAGGCAGCTTCCTTACTCTGAAATAGTGAAAGACTATTGGCCTATCTAATGCAGAATTAGGAGAAACTTTATGGCTACTATCAGCCTGGTCTGAAGATACCAGAGACTTAATCAAGGTCCTTTGGAATTCAAAGGCTACATTCTACTTTTAGGCTGCAATTCTTCCTGTCTTCTTTCTTCCCTAAGTAGAGCAAGAATTCTTTCTCTTCCCTTTCATCACAAAAAAGGTAACACCAGGAAAACAAAGTCCAGTTACCTTTTGAAAAAGCACCTTTGGGACAGGGGTGGGATTCAAATTTTTTAACAACCGCTTCTATGGGTGTGGCTTAGTTGGTGGGCGTGGCTTGGTGGTCATGTTATTGGCTGGGCATGGCCAACTCAATAGCACTCGCATCGAGGCACACATCTCCTCGCCTGGCCTCTCGTGACTGTGGGGATGCTGCAACAGTCGTAAGTGTGAAAAATGGTCATAAGTCACTTTTTTCAGTGCCATTGTAACTTTGAATGGACACTCCACACAAGCAAAGTACCAGCAAAGGAGCGGGGAAAAACTCCAGAGACGTTCCTGAGACAGGAAGTCTAGTCCTTCCAAGAATGTAATAAGGGTTAACAGAGAGGCAGTTTCTGTAAGCAACACCAGAATGTTTCCTTCCTGCCTTCCTTACAGGTTTAGGCCAGTAATTTCTTCTAACAACTGGTTCTCCAAACTGCTTAAAATGTTAAGAACCGGTTCTAGCGAATAGGTGAAAACTGGTAGAATCCCACCCCTGCTTTGGGACAACCGTAACCTGGATGACTGAGAATCTCCATAGACAGGTAACATCTTCACTTCAAAGTTCGATGAAGACTAAGTCTAGTAAGTTGTAGTAGCAAGAGTCCTTATATACAGGGAACTTCTTTATCAATATAGGCTGATAGCAGACTTCCTTGTGATTTTGGTCTGGCCATGTTACTGATTCCAAGATTACTTTTGATAGTTTGAGGCTCTTCCTCAATAATAAGAGGAGAGTCTTTTGTTCTTACAGTCTCATTACCTGTCATCCCCACAACTGTATAAATGTTTCAGCCACGTCCATACAATTTTCAGGAACAATACAGAAGAGGGTTGCGATTGCCTCCTTCAAAGTTTGATTTTGAATTCTTCCTCCTAAATGGCTGAGGTTCCTACTTGGCTACAGAACTCCATTAGCCCTCAACCATTTTTGGATTGCCTTTAATTTTAACTCTTTCTCTTGCAAATTTTCTGTCAAGAGCCACCTTATAAAGAATATGTGTTCCCACCAACATTACTATCAAGATAATTAAAACTACTGAATTCCACTATGTCTTAGGACTTAGGAGAAGCCATCTAATTAGAAATTTGCCAACAAAAATAGGAAAGGGCAGGGAAAAGTGAAGAGGGGCTTTGCATCTGCTTGTTTTGAGAACAGATTGGGGTTTTGCACAGACCTGAAGTGATAATACTAGGAAATTATCACTAACTCTTCTTAATGCCTGTATTGTAACACCTGCTGAGCTTGTATATTTGCAAACAAAGAGATTATTGGTATTGAAACTGATTTTATTGCTGTTGTCTCTGCGGTATGAATTCATTTAAGCCTTGACCCATCAAAATTCTGATATAAACTGCACAATGAAAAGATTTCATAAATCTTTAGTGTTTTGTTCCTCAAAGGAAACTGGTCTTGAAAGACAGTCCTGAATTGTCCACTGCTCAGGAAGAGGAAAACAATATTCTTTGGAAAATAAATGCCTATAAAAATAGGTGCCGTGTTGTTGTGTTAAATCTGACTCCAGTCTGAACTAAGACGACCTGCAATCTTCTTTATTTACTTTGTATGCTCAAAGCAGATTTTTAGAAACAAACTCTAAGTCCAACGTTGGTGGAAAACTTGGGTCACAGCAGCAAAGAATCTCACGACACTTTAGAGATCCAGAGCCTGTTATTTGTTATTCACAATGCTGTCTGAATAGCCCCAGTTTTAATCTCTGTTCTCTTGAGGCTGGTCTGGTCTTGTTCCCAGGCCATGAATTACGCCAACTCATCCTGCTTTTTTTGGTTCCACAAAACATCTGCAGGCAGCAAAACACAAGATAGAAAAGAGCAGTCAGGACAAGATGTTAGCTCTTTCAGCTGATACAACAAGGCTGGATTGCACGAAGGATGCTGGTGAGGAACAGTTCCTATGGGGTTGTTGTGGAATAAATTTTCTTACCACAACAAATCTGCCAGTCTCTGCAATGGCAAAAGACCCTTTTGTAACCTCTTTTTTCTCCAAAGTTTTTCCGTCTTATGCTATCATAATCTTAAGACAGAGTTGCACACCCACACTCTTCTAAAATTAAATAGGAAAGAGTCAGAGCATTTTGCAATTGTGCTTAGCTCTTTTTACATTGGAAAAAATTCATTTGTACAGCGACTAGGATTGGCAAGGTATGTAATAGGGGAACCCTGTACTATCGGTCTAAACATGTACTTCCTCATTTTTTAAATTTAACAATGAAATTAATTTTCCTCCAGATCTCATTTCACTCCCAGCTTACTTTAGTTCTTAGGTTTGCCAAAAGGCAGTGAATTTCCAGCTCTACAAGGAAATCCTTAAATTTAAACACAATCAAAAAAGTATTTCCATAATGTTTGCTTACAGGCCAGTACAGTGTACTCAGCAGTTTAATTCTTTTTTAAAGGATGTCCCTCCTCTTTGCAAGTTCTTCTCCGCTAAGACCTGCATTGCACAAACAACAGGGTGTGTTCAAACGCACACAGAACAAAGCTGGGGATGAGGATGTAATATGCACAGCACTGGAACAACAGGAAGTGTTGCAATTTGGGACGAAATAGGATAAATGAGCTGCTCACTGCAATGCAAAGGGAAGGTGAGGCTGCTGTAGCCGCTGTGTTGCAATTCAGGGGTGAAGTTTCTTGTTCAAGTATTGCAGGCTTTGGGGAAAAAAGAAAAGAACCGTACATTTCTTCTTGGCAAAGAGCAAGACCTGAATTGCCTGCATCTGTTTCTGAATGCATACAAGCCCTCACAGGTAGATGTTGGAAGTGAAGAGTGCAATTAAGGTGGCCCAATGGCCAAATGTTGCCTTCTCAGAATTATAAGATGCAGAACTATAAGATACAGAGATAGAGGACATTCCAGCTGATCTGGTTCCTCTTGTTATGCACATGCACAGGGCTGACTTGTCATAGGCCAGGCATGTATATAAAAATGTCATAAGGGAAAAGAAGAGGCAAGATGTTTGTTACATTACATAGGCTTGTTTACTATTTCCCAGACAGGTCACCTAAGCTTCCTCCTCAGTGGTAGGAAAATATTTTTGCATAATCTTCCCCAAATAGAGCCAACCAGGTGTTTTACATTATAACCTCCAGAAGTGGCCATTTTGTTGAGGTGATGACAATGATAGCACATACAGCTGTGGGTGCCACGTGTGTAGACTTGTTCTGTGTAGCTCCACAGGATTTATCTATGTTGACAAGGCATGACTTCTGGTCTGTGGTTACTTCCCACTTTTAGAGCACCCTGAGAAGAATGATAGTCAGAAGATATCTGGTCACGTATCCCCTCAGTTTCTTTTGGTTCTGTGTATATGCAAGAGAAAGAAAGAAAGAAAGAAAGAAAGAAAGAAAGAAAGAAAGAAAGAAAGAAAGAAAGAAAGAAAGAAAGAAAGAAAGAAAGAAAGAAAGAAAGAAACTGAAGAAACCATGTTAAACAAAGGAGGATTCCAACTGGACGTCTTAGCTCCAGGCAAAAAACTATGAATTAAGGCAGGGTTATTACCCAATAAAAATATTGTCCTGAAGTACATGAACCTGTTTCTGGTTTGATCACCACAGCAATAATTAATGCTGGTGGCTTGACTGTACCTTCGCTATCTTACTAAAAAGCATTATATGTAAATCCTTCATTGTCTTTAAACTCTAAAGTCTTGATGGGTGGTGCAGATCTATATCTATAGGCTTATCCTGTGAAACTAGTAGATATAGGCATTTCCTTTCCTTTTTCTTATCTCATACCTTACCTATCTTTTAATTTGTCATGTCCTACTCCTTTTCTGCCCCATGTTAAAACACTGGTTAACCCCAAAGGGAACAGAATGGTTCGGTAGCTTTGCATCTCCCTATCACAATTTGCACAGCCTCTATCATAGTGAAGCCAGAGTGAGCAAAGCAGTCTGTGATAGGGATTCACTCCCGCAATAAGGGCCTAGTCAAAGAAGAGAAAGGAGCTGCAGCAAAAACTATATTTGATTTAATTACTTTCCTGTATGTTTACAGTAAGGTGACCAATCATCCTCCTTTAGGGAGGACAGTCCTCCTTTTGTAAGTTCTGTCCTCTCTTGAAAAGTGTCCTCCTACATGTCCTCCTTTTTGATATTTGAAGACTAATCTGTAAATCTCCGTATTTGATCGATGCCGAGCCAATCCGTTGTGTGTGATGGGACGTATTTGTATTTGACATGACGATTCGTCAAGGCTCAGTACAGTGAGGCAAGACGCGATTATGAGACTCATGCGCTCCACACAGAAGAATTGTTTTGAGAGAGTGTGCTGTGCGTGAGCAAGAGTGTGCCATGAGCAAGTGGCTTTGTTTTTTTTCTTCAATTTATTTGTGTCCTCCTTTTCATTGTAAAAAAGTTGGCCATCTTATTAACAGGTATACCATACTGTAATATAAGATAGTATGTTATCTTATAGTCTACATAGCCTTAATATAAATATCAATTATAATTTTACATAGCATTTAGTGATGAAGGTTTTATAACTTTTTATTAATACTCATTTTCAGCTTTTTTCTTGAGCTTTTTATATATTAATATTTATATTACATTATAATGCACTGTAGTTTACTTTTAACATTCACGTATACATTGTAATAGGGTGGTGATATTATAGATTTTACATATTGGGCGCTCCATTGCTGAAGGTTTTCTTTTCTTTTCTTTTCTTTTCTTTTCTTTTCTTTTCTTTTCTTTTCTTTTCTTTTCTTTCTTTCTTTCTTTCTTTCTTTCTTTCTTTCTTTCTTTCTTTCTTTCTTTCCTTCCTTCCTTCCTTCCTTCCTTCCTTCCTTCCTTCCTTCCTTCCTTCCTTCCTTCCTTCCTTCCTCTTTCTTTTTTTTTCTTTTTCTTTTTCCTGCTAAACTATGAGAAAAAGATGGGGAGGGACAGGACCAAAAAGGGAAAATGTTTAAAAGTGATAAGAAAAAAATAGCTGACTCCTGACTTTCTTCAATATAAATATATATAACACATATATAATAAAGTAATCTCTTACTCTAAGTTACAACAAAAACACAGAAATAAGTAATCAAAATAACATTAGAATTGTATAACAAGATAACCTCTTATTTTAAGTTTAAAAATAAACATAAAAGAAAATGTAGTATACATGCCTAATAATCACAGTAAAATACACAATATTTCTATAAACATAGTAGATCTAATAATCAAATCATAATTTTTTTACAACAAAAATATCACAAATTTACAATTTATTAAGATACATGATTAGCTAAGGGGATAAACTAAGCACAAATTTGGAAAAGAGATACATTACTGAAAATATCAAAGTAGGAATTTAAAGTTGGAAAATATGCAGCAATGGGAAAATTAGTAGCATTTATTCACAATAGCCGCTTGACCAAATCCAAGCAAGAATGGGTCCCATAAATATCATATATTATGCAGCAAAGCAACTTTAGAGTTTAGGGTATGATTGTTTTTAAAGTGAAAAAGAATTGATTAAAAAAACCTAAAGCTAGAAATATATGAAAACTTTATAAATATATAAATATTGTATATCAGTAAGAATGCAACAAAGTGGGAGTTAAAAATTAAATGTTTACCCAATGTTTTTAGCAGGTTTCCTGTTCTTTTCTCTTTTAAGTGATTTATCTTTAAATAACAAAACTGTGGAGATATTGGCTTGGCTTTCATCTCAACAATTTTAATGAACTTTTAAAATCCTTTCCTTTTTATAAAAAGGATTAAATGTATTCTGTTTTCATATGGTTAGTTCTTCATCTACAATATACTGATTACAAACTTGATAACTATGGCACTTTTTCTGTCCACTTATAGATATTATATTTTTGCCTTATTATTTTTTTAACTTTTTGCTTGTCTCTTTTAATTTTTTTGAAAAAGATTTATAAAAAATGAATTTTAATTCCAAGAATATTAAATTAATTAGAGTTTTGGTAATTGTGCCCTCTAGTTGTTTCAAGTAGGAGCTTCATAACAGTCCCTGACTGAGCTAATGTAGCTACTGCTTGGTATATAGCAGCCACCTAGAAATCTATAAGTTTGTCATGGGGAGAGTGTGACTATGCCACAGCTATTTCTACTGCCAGTTGATGACTGAGAGATCCTTGTTAAAAAGTCAAAATACTACCCTGACTATGCAATCAAAGCTACTAGCTTTTTATGTACATGAAAGAATTGGAGTTTTGATTAAATGGTGGTGGGTATCATCTTGATGTTTCTGATTCCTCTTGCCCTTATACCTGGAGACAATAGGTCGCCATCATGAATATTGATGATTGACACCATTATCAGATAAACTACTGATTGTCATTATTGCTTAGAGCAGGGGTGTCAAAATCAAGGCCTGCAGGCCAGATCTGGCTTATGGGGTGCTTAGATCTGGCCTGTGGGTCTGCCCTGGAAACAATGAAGGGCCACCCCATGGTGCCTCTGTCAGTGAAAGCAGAGCTTGGGAAGGCCTCCTGAGCTCCATTTTCACTGGCAAAGGGCTGCAGGAAGTTGTCGCAACCCCCCTGAACTCCATTTTCTCTGACAGAGGGCTGCAGGAGGATCCCACAGCCACCCCTGGCCATGACCTCACCTCCTGAGGTCAAACACAACCCTGATGCGGCCCTCAATGAAATTGAGTTTGACACCCCCGAATCAGGATGTCTATAAATAAACTATATGCTATAGAAATATGTATCTGGTTTGAACCCCTTTTAATCAGTTTCAATGAATGATTCCAGATTTTGGCTGGGATGGTGGAAAAGAGTCTCCGTAACCCTTTCCCCCCCATATCGTGCTTAATTTTGTGAGTCTTAAACAAAGGAAGGACGGTTTCCAAAATGGGCATGTTTAACAATGGTTGAATGGTTGGGAGATGGGAGTAGTGCTCCTTTTACATGTATGTTCCAGGGGGGATGCCATTGTACATCCATAAACATGTACAGAACATTCTAGACATGTTCAAATTTATTTAGGTCCTGTGATGAAGTAAAATAAAGATTCGTTGTAGCTATTTGTGTATCAGCTTTCAAAATCCAATAGCTGAAATTCAATAGCCTTTCGTCTGAATTACATACCAGATTTGAAATGAAAACAAAGAGATACTAATCTTATCATGCCATAATTTTTGTATCAATTTACAGTAAGTACATCTTCCTGTTTCTGAGGTCTCCAGCAGTAATTTCCTTGTGCTTGATGAATTGTGTGTTGCTTGTTTTCTAAGCCTACATTGGCCACCTGTTTGTGGTTAGCGGGGATCATGACTCATCTACTAGAAGCAGAAGCTAAATTTTGCATCCCACCACAAGATTCTTCAATGTGGGTTGGTTGATGGCTTGCAAAATATCAGTTTCTTCACAAAGCAAATGTCTGGGACTGGACCAGGAACTAAAATCTGGCCAATCCAGATGTACAATCACACTCTAAGTAAGGGACTGTCTGGAGATGCAGCTCAGAATTATGAGCTTTATCAAGTTGGTTCATCTACTTTACTTTGCTTCCCAAAGATGAAATGTAAAATCCCTGAAGAAGTGTACAGTAGGTAAAAACATGGGAGTACAAAGCAGACCTATTGCTCTGAATTGAGGAGGAGGTAGAGCCAGATATGAATTTAAATGTGTAAAAGTCACCAATGTCAATATTCTAATCACAAACAAGTAAACCACATGTTCACTGATTGTATTGTGGCACTCCAGCTTGCCCAGAGGAACTTTTAAAAACTCTCCACATTCAGATAATGTTTAAACTTGTTTTCATGTCTTATGCTGTACTGGTTAAAGAGTTAGAGCAAGGATGGAGGAAGTCCAGTCAGTTCCTTGATAACCCAGATTTTTAGGGATGGGTGATAAATGATGGTTCTGAGAAACCATCTTTATCTGCTCATAAGAGTATATAGGGTTTCAATCTGAAGTAGTTTTTGCAAGATATAGATATTTGTCTTAATTATTAAGTCAATATTTTTAACATTTTCATTTAAAGGAGACATCTCAAGCACCACTAGGTATCCAACATTAAAGCAGAGGTCACAAGATCCAAGTTAAAAGTCATTAGACAATGCCCATCCTGTGTCTCTTTTTAAACGGAGAAAGTAAAACTTTCAGAGGCCTTGTGAACTATACTGAACTATACTTAATGTTCATTTACTCAGATGAGTACTCAAGAGGGCTAAAAACATGAAAAAATCGATTAATACTGAGATGAATTAAAATTAAAAGACTGACAAGAGTTGCATCTTGGTTGTTCTAAAGGCATTTGTGATGTTGTCCTTAAAACATCGGTTCACATGAAACAGTATTTTAGCTGTGAATACAGCAGGAGAGAATGGGGATAGAAGTAGGAAGAAAATTGCATGGCGTTAATTCCTCCATCATAATAAAGGGCCAATTTGGACTGGGACTGACAATACTAAGATACAACAGAAAGTGAAATGGTGGAATTCAAGAGCTGAATGGATGCTAGGCTGGGTCCCTCATGAGGGCCTTCAGAAAGATAGTAAAGACCATCTTGTAGTGGTCATTTAGAGCAAGGGTCTCCAACCTTGATAACTTTAAGACTCCCAGCAAAGCTGGCTGAGGAATTCTGGGAGTTGAAGTCCACAAGTCTTAAAGTTACCAAGGTTGGAGGCCCCTGCTTTAGGGACTGATTGAACATTGACTGGAACTGGATTTTATTAAGTAACTTGATGATTCTGGGTATTCGTTAAGTGGTTTATTTTGATCTGCTGATATTGCAGTGGTTTTTATTTACTTTTTTTGTTGAGTTATAAGCTGCCATGAGTTGACTATGGTTTGGTAGCATATACGTTCAACAAACAAACAAACAAACAAATGAATAAATAAGATACAACTTTCTGAAAAATGGGGGAAAGGCTTTAATGAATCTCCTTGCACTCTTTAGACTATATACAAATCTTTAGAGAAGAGAAAGTAAATATTATTTCACACCTGAACCTCTAATTGCAAAGACAATCAGAATTTAATTAGGAGGCCTCTTCTTCTCTATCCTACCCTTGAAATGTGATGGCCAAATATGTCCCCAGAGTTAATAAATGGAAGCTGACTTATTCTTTAGTCTTCCTATATTGTAGAAATGCCAGCAGTCTCCATTCTCCAGTGGAAAACTAATCATGGGTAAAGAATGCCTTGGAATATTTGGCAAATTGGGATGAAAAAGATTGTAACGATATGCTGTAATAACACTTCAAAAATCTTTAGTTGTTGGTTATGAGGCATTAACTGTGCCATTTAGGAAGGAGGAATTGTGAAACCAAAATAACAAACTTCTGTTTGGGAACAAATAATTTTAGTGGAGGGAGGCAGGGAGGACTTTTCAGTGGGGTGTTTGCATGTTGACGAATTCAAAAACTTCATTCCCAAAATCAGATGAAAAAATGTGATGTAAAGGAGGGAGGGAGGCAGGATGGAGAGGTGAAATAGTGTACGACTGAGGAAATTGAGTGGAAGAGTGAACCAAACCCCATACAGCAACATCTTATTCCAAATGCTACCTATGTATGTGCCATTAACCCAAGAAAAAGTTTCTATTTTGCCCAGGAAGTGAAAGTGGCAAGTTTTGGAATGAATCAATCCATAGATTCTCCAAGGGTCATGGAAACACAATAAAACAAAACAAAACAAAACCAAAACAGATATAGAATATCCACAAGCTAAAGGAATTCAATATCTGTTTTGTATTTTGTTATATGAATTCCCTTTGCTTGGCCAGTTTGTATCTTTCTTCAAGCAATATATACAGAAAAAATTCACACGATAAAATTTTCCTTGGAATTACAGGAGATGCCATTTACCATACTTGAGAATGAAAATCAGATTAATCTTACGTTGGGTAGATGGCAACCTCTCATGTACTTCATTAATTGTCCAGCTGTTCTAAAATGCACTGAAACACATACCTTGCCTTCATACTCCATGTTCCTGTTTAGCAAGGATATAATTCAGGGTGTGTGTCCCCAATAGAATGCCACACCTAGGGCGTAGTTATGAAGACAGTGTATAATTATTAACCACACCAACTGACCCAAGCAGGCCTCCTTTCAGGAATGCGTTTTTCTTGTACACTTTGAAATGCAAGGACAAAATAAAACCTGTTTTAAAATATACATCAAACATGTCTCATTGAAGTAGGTGTCCCTTTGACCTTTATTAGACATTGTAATACTCACATACCCACCATATGATAGACAATATGGACGTTTATTCTACATCCATTGATTTTATTACCATTATTCTTGCAGTCACTGTTATCATCCAGATACTGTTGCCTTCCCCTGCTTCAAAGAAACTGCCATACTGTTCAGAATCTTTGCTTTGGATAGGGATGAAGAACTGCTAGAGTGCCTAATAAAAGGTTCAAGTCAGAATTTAAAAGCAGTTTTTTACTGCATGTACTTGCATTATTGTATATAGGCAGCTGGAAAAATTAACAATAACAAATAGTAGTGTAGAACCACAGTGCTTGTCCTTGTTCATAAATCAGGTTGGTTGGATGGTGGGTGGGTGGTTGGATAGATAGACAGATGGAAAGGTGGGTGGGTGGGTAGATTATCCCTAAATAATTTCAGGTATGGGTGTTTACAATTGGAGGTTGTTGAAAAAAAGGATGAAACATGCCTCATGCTGTCCAATCTCTTTAAGAAGAGATTTAAGACATAACACTTTAAGAAGAGATTGGACAGCATTAAGATGTTTCATCTTTAAGAAGAGATTGGACATTGATATTCTGCTTGACAAAGTCCCTTCCAACTCTGTTGTTCTGATGTTGCAAAGTAAGCTTTGCCTTTTATGTGCTTGTTTGCACTTATATGTACTTGTATGCAACACAACTTACAGTAGATTCAGATTTTTCATCATGATCCATGCTTAATCATTCCCCCTTAGATGGGCCAGTAACCTAGGACAAATCACTGAGAATTGGGCACTATACCCCCGCAAAAAATCTTCACACTACCAACTGAGCACAATAGGAGATATTATTGCACTTATTATTTTTTAGCCTTTAGAAATCTTCTCCAACTGCCTTTCTTACTGGTGGTATATAAAATATCTACTAGGAGCTTTAATACATTCTCTGTATTCTGTCTTTCAAAGTGCCTGACACTTTTATAATCTGCAGTCTTTCTGGTACCAGTTTTTCTATTTGCCCTGGCACTGGAAGAGATATGTCAACACAACCTGCTGGATAATTTTAGTCTTTTACTGTCTTTTAATCTGCAGTTCTTATAAAGGATATTATTATTCATCTCTCTGGATTCCACCAAATGAATGGTTATTTAGAAACACTGTATACAGAATGTAGGTTTTCATGAACACAATTTATAGATGGCATTACTTCCATGTTATTCAGCATGAGATAATCAAAGGGTGCTAATTTTATTAATCATAATGTTGGATCAAAGTAGAGATTGGTGTGATTCCTCACTCTGTCTCTTTATCACAACTGTATCTTCTACAATCTGTGATTTTTTTCCCCCAAATATGCAAGAAGTATTAAGCAAACTGTTCAAAAGGAAATGCAGAATTGAGTCCCAAATGTGTTTTTAAAAAATCGACTGAACTTTCTTGTTTTTCCTTGAAGATGTTTCACTTCTCATCCAAGAAGCTTCTTTAGTCTGAACTGAAGTTTCTTTGATGAGAAGTGAAATGTCTTTAAGGGGAAAAAAAAGTATAGCTGCCTTTTGAAAAAGCACGTTTGGGAAAACCATGACCTGGATGACAGAATCTCCACAGACATACAGACCTGAGGTACTCAATACATCATCAGCCTTAAAAGTTTGAAGATACAGAAGTACATCAAAGCCATATCCAGATCAGCTTCCGGTAGTGTTGAATAGTATTCATCGGATCCTATATTTTTTAGAAATTAAGTAACTTGTTGCCCTGACGATTTAACACTTTATTGCAGGATTACTTATAGCAGTTACACAAGGTTCAAAGCTGCAAATGGGTTGCTTTTTAATAATCAAAATGGGAGTGAAGACAGAATGTTCATTAGTTTTTCAAACCTGGTAAATTAAATAATTATAACCTAAGGTTAGAGTAATATATCACTACAATGTTTTCTCCAAGTAGCATGATAAATGAAATCCACACATATATTTTGTATCATCTTGTATCACAATTTCATAGACATTTCTTACTCTGCTGCATGCACTTGGAGTCAGTCTCTTACTAGCAAAAAGAATGCTGTTCCTTGGCACTCTACAGATGGCTAGAGGGAATCCCAGCACGAAAATAGGGACTTGGCTTACCATTGTGATGAGAGGATCCATCCATAATGTGGCTGGTGCATTTTATCCACAGCCTCTCATTTCTGAAGCAGGCATTTCTTCTATTTGCCTGGAACGCCGATGCCATGACTAATGTTGAATGACCCATCTGCCTATTAATCTACTTTTGCATAGGGAATGGGAGGGAACACTCTCATCTTTTGCTCATAAAGCATCGAGTGGATCTTATAGAGGGCATAGTATGTATGTGCAGAGTAATTCAGTCATCTCACGCGGATGATTTAGTAGTGATTTCTACATATGGCTAAATTGGCTGTCTTGCTGCCCCTGAGGAGTGTTGAAGTTCTTAAGTAATGGTGGCTAGTGTGGAGATTAACAGATTAACAGAGTTGGAAGGGACCTTGTAGGTCATCCAGTCCAGCCCCCCCCCCCCACCTTCCAAGCAGGGGACCTTACATCATTTCTGACAAATGGCAGTCCAGTCTCTTCTTGAAAGCCTCCGGAGATGCTTTGGGAGTAATCAATATGTTGAAGTAAAGTAGTAATTGTTTCTGCATTGTTTGCTCAACATTTCTAGGTACACCTAAGATAGCTATCAATATCATACTGGCTGCCTTGGCTATTAGTTAATTCCTGAGAACTCCTCTGTCAAAACCTAAAGAACCCTCTTTTTACATCTCAAATGGTAGTGACTGTTGGCAGGGGAAAATATTAATCTATAGGCATGGTCTCATTACTTTCAGGGTAATGAGAAGAATGGAGGTATATTGTTCTTCCTCCCCTGTTCAACTTTTAAGCAGCAGTGTCTGTCTATTCCATGAACCCTGATTTGAGTGCAAGTGAACTTATTCACCCTCCTTGGAGCAGACTGCCAGTGACATAAACAGAAGGCATTAGTCACTCCTTTGCATCACTTAGCTTTCCAGAAGTATGAGCAAGAAGGGTATCAGGACTCCACCAAGAAAGGGAAGTATCCAGAGGCATGGTTAGAGATGTAGATCTCTTTATTAACACTGTTTCTGTTGCAGCTATTGCAATCTGGTACTGTCTGCACATTCATACACAGGGAAGTTGTTTAATTCTCCTTAAACAATTGATTTATGCCCAGGGGCAAGGAGTTGCTCCTGAGTTCTCAAGAAGGGAAGAAGAGAACTGATGTACAAAAGGTTCACAGCTAAGGGTCAGTGTCCCATTTTGCAGAATATGAATATTTTAGATGAGCCTGTGATAAGTAAGAGGCAAGTCTCAACTCTCTCTTCCCTCCCCACACACGTTGCATAGACACAAAACATCACTGTGTGTAGGCTTATTACTAACCTCTCTCTCGCTCAGACCAAAGAACCAGATAAGATGTGGTATGAAAAATCTCTGGGAAAATATAAAGCAGTTTTGGTGGGGAGGGAATTGGGGAACTTCTGATTCACAAACTGCAACTTCCCAACTTCAGTAAAACAAGCAAGAAAATACTCTTGGAAAAACACACTACAGCATCAAATCTTATCTGACCTTGGAAACAGGTCTTAGATAGTGTCTGCTTGGTGTGCATTGATAAAGGTTGGCCTTGCCAAGCACTGATTATCTCTTTCACCGGCTGTGACAGATTGTACCCAAGGCATTGATCTCAATCCTAATGAGATACTAGAGCGATACTAGGGATATGTGTATGAAGGGGAATGGGATAACTTCACAGTTGCTCTTCAGCAAATCTCACTGATCCCTATCAGTGGTAGAAATTCAATCATGTCCTTTTTGAAACTCAAAATATTCCCTGTTTCTCAGATAATTGTTGCTTAAGGTTGAGTAGAAATCTTCACAGAATCATAAGAATTGGAAAGGAACATTTAACTATTAATATCCTGCTCTGTGAAATAACCTAAACATACCTGATAGAACACTATCTGACTTTTACTCAGACACAAATAATGATCTCTCACTTGGATAATTGATTTCACTTTCCAGTAAGAATCTATTGAAATGATTTTTCTCACACTCCATTAGAATTCATACTTTTATTCATTATTCTGAATCCCCACATTCTGAAATAGTTAAAAAAACAACATCCTATTTTTATATCTTTAAATTTGTAACTTCCTTTCAGATATTTGAAGATTTCCACCCCCACCACACCATACCCAACCCCGGTCCTCTCTTTGATGATAAAATATTGTCAATTTCTTCAACTTTTCTTCAAAGGAGTACAGGTGAAACTCAAAATATTAGAATATCATGCAAAAGTTCATTTATTTCAGGAATGCAACTTAAAAGGTGAAAGTAATATATGAGATAGACGCATTACATACAAAACAAGATAGTTCAAGCCATGATTCGTCATAATTGTGATGATTATGGCTTACAGCTCATGAAAACTCATGAAATCCACAATCTCAGAAAATTAGAATATTACATGCAATCAATAAAACAAGGATTGCACATAGAACAATATCGGACCTCTTGAAAATATAAGCATGCATATGTATTCAGTACTTGGTTTGGGCCCCTTTTGCAGCAATTACTGCCTCAATGCGCTGTAGCATGGAAGCTATCAGCCTGTGGCACTGCTGAGGTGTTATGGAAGACTGGATGCTTCAATAGTGGCCTTCAGCTCTTCTGGATTGTTCGGTCTCATGTCTCTCATCTTTCTCTTGGCAATGCCCCATAGATTCTCTATGGGGTTCAGGTCAGGTGAGTTTGCTGGCCAATCAAGCACAGTAATCCCACGGTCATTGAACTAGGTTTTGGTGCTTTTGGCAGTGTGGGCAGGTGCCAAGTCCTGCTGGAAAATGAAGTCAGCATCCCCATAAAGCTCGTCTGAGAAAGGAAGCATGAAGTGCTCCAAAACCTCCTGGTAGATGTCTGCATTGACCCTGGACTTAATGAAGCACAGTGGACCAACCCTAGAGATGACGTGGCTCCCCAAATCAACACCGACTGTGGAAACTTCACACTGGACTTCAAACATCTTGCAGTGTGTGCCTCTCCATCCTTCCTCCAGACTCTGGTCCTTGGGTTCCAAATGAGATGGAAAAGTTGCTCTCATCAGAAAAGAGGACTTTGGACCACTGAGCAACAGACCAGTTCTGTTTTTCTTTAGCCCAGGTAAGGCGCTCTGACATTGTTTGTTGTTCAGAGCAGCTTGACAAGAGGAGTATGACATTTGAAGCCCATGTCCAGGATCTATCTCTGTGTGGTGGCTCTTGATGCACTGACTTCAGCCTCAGTCCACTCCTTGTGAAAGTCCCCAATACTTTTGAATGGCCTTTTCCGGACAATCCTCTCCAGACTGCGGTCATCCCTGCTGCTTTTTCTTCCACACTTTTCCTTTCCACATAATTTTCTATTAATGTGCTTTGATACAGCACTTTGGGAACATGCAACTTTGTTTGCAATTACCTTTTGAGGCTTTCCCTCCTTATGGAGGGTGTCAGTGATAGTTTTCTGCACAACTGTCAGGCCAGCAGTCTTTCTCATGATTGTGATTCCTACTGAACCAGACTGAGAGACCATTTAAAGGCTCAGGAACCCTTTGCAGATATTATGGCTTAATTAGCTGATTAGAGTGGGACACTTAGAGCCTAGAGTATTGAACCTTTTCACAATATTCTAATTTTCTGAGATTGCGGATTTGGGGTTTTCATGAGCTGTAAGCCATAATCATCTCAGTTATGACACATCACAGCTCGAACTATCTTGCTTTGCATGTATTGAGTCTATCTCATTTATTAGGTTCACCTTTTAAGTTGCATTACTGAAATAAATGAACTTTTGCACAATATTCTAATTTTTCAAGTTTCACCTGTATTTGAAGTACTTTTTCACAAGTACTACTAGCAAATATCTTTGATTATGTGTCTGCCATTCTATACTTGTTTGTTTTGTTCTGTCTCCTAAATGAAGAACTTTACATTTGTCTATATAAAGTTTAAACTGATTGTTAAGTTTCATTATCTTGTTTTCAACTTTGTCTTGTTTCTTTACAGTGTCAAGGTAGATGAAAATTAGATTCTGTCCTTTAGGAAATCAGCTATAAAGATCATTTTGAATTTTATTTTGAATACATTAATATGCTATCCCATCCAATTTTGTGTCATCTGCAAATCCGATAAACATTGTCCCCAGTTCTTTACTCTGAGAATCAATAAATGTATTGCAATATTCAAATCTCACAATTGTGCTTTGTAGCACAGATCTCTAGTTTTTGGTATGGCATAAAAGTGCCCACAAAACTTCTCATAAATTCTTTTCATGGTAAGAAGCCTGACTAAATAGAAGTCTGTTTTCTGTTTTCCAGGAAGAAAACGTTCTGCCATTCAATTCTATTTATTCAGTGAGACAACTGATGGTGCTATGAGAGTGAATCTCTATCATTTCACTATGGATCCTTAGGAATAGAGGTGTAAAGAATAATGCAACAGGGAGCCTACCCAAAAATCTGATTTTCAATTATCTTCTATATTCTATGAAATTGAGCTTAATGTTGTAAAAATGAAGAGAGAAATGAGTAAAGAGGCCTCCAACTTCACTCTCTGCATGGAAATTGTATTCAGGGAGGCAATAGATCATTAACCAAAGAGATCAAAGGCAATGATTTTACTGGAATTTTATTTGTGCTTGCTATCTTACCTCCTTTTTCTATATTTTGTTTTTTTCAATTAACTCCTTAGTTCTAGAGATTTGGTTTAATAAGGAGATTCCTGATTAAATCTCCCCTACTGCAAACCATTCTCTCTCAGTCAAACTACTTCACAGGGTGGGTGTGGAGAGAAATAGCTCTTGTACTGTCCTTGTATGTAAGTGCCAAACAAAACCAAATACCCTCTCCAGCCCTAAGCAGCAAAACAAGGCAGGAAGGACAGAATTTGTTTCTAAAAATGGGATGATTGGATTACCCCAATACAACTACTTCCTTCCTCTCTGAAAGATATGAAGTTTGTTTTTGGAAATCACCATCCATATCTCCTTGATTGAAATAGGCAATAATACACATCATCAATAGGATTAATTTATCTACGTTCACCTTAAAATTTGCATTCCTATTACAGGAATGACTGTATTGCTATTACAAGTATACTGTAGATACTTACACAATAATTATGAGTAAATATAATTTTTTTTTTTTGTAAAAGTTTTATTGATTTTAACAACAGACAAAAACCATATAAGACATAACACATGACAAAAAAAATAAAAAAATAAAAAAAAAATTTAAACATTCTTCATAAATTTACAGTGTATCGGTTGGTTTACCACTCCCTTTTGTGCATCCATTTCTTAGTCATCAGAATAATTATATTACACAATAACTCACATTATCAATCATCAATAAAATATCCCAATATCATTATTAAACAATCATTTGACTATAATTTTACTAATTCATACTTAAGCGAGATAACTATAATTAGGTTAAATTATTTTATGACAAATCATGAAATCATATCAAATCTATCATAATAAAATATTCTTAAGAATTATCAAAACCAAGAAAAATTATATATTCATTATTTCCTAAATTTCTAAATATTCTATTATCATATTGTATTATCTAACCATTGATAAAAAAGATCCCAAACTTCATAAAATTGTTTATCTTCTTGTTCTCTAATTTCAAATGTCAATCTACTCATTTCAGCACATTCCAATATTTTCTTAATAATTTCTTCCTCTAATGGTATTTTCTCACTCTTCCAATGTTTAGCAAATACAATCCTAGCTGCTGTTAATACATTTACAATCAAATATTTTAAATTTTTATTATATATATCAGGTACGATTCCCAATAAAAAATCTCTGGTTTCAAATCTATGTGTTTCTTTATCATTTTTTCCAGCCAAATGTGTGAGTATCTAAGCATTTCCCCCTGACTGTTGGAATAAATGCATATGCACTGCATATGAGTCCCTGTTTATGTCCAATTGATTTTAGTGGGTTTAATGCTGAAGCGCGTGCTGGAAGGCTTCACTGTGATGTGTGCATATGCCTAATTGCTTTGCTGGATGGCAACCCTAGACAAATGTCAGACAAATTAAAATCTTCTCTTCTCCAGGGCATGGTGACTCTCCAGTTTTTAACATAGATGAAGTAAGAAACAAGAAAATATGCCACCCATCCCATGCTTGAACATGAACTGCGGTTTTAATGTGAATAGACACACTTCTCACCCATCCAGTGATCTTTTGATTTCATGTGAAACCTAAACCATTCTCTGGAATGTAGTTCAAAAGGTATCTTCTGTGTCTACATTCCAACTTGTGTACCGTGCGTGAGGCTACATCTGCTTGACCATCCGTGATCTGACAGTTTAGTGTCAGGCTGTCATTTTGTGTCATATCATATTAGTAACAGGCTCTCAACAATTATGCAGCCATGTGGAGGATTCCTCCCCTCCCCTCCACTACAGAGATGTGAAAGCTAGATTGAGACCAAAAGATGCTTTTAGCATCCCACACTAAGTGGAACTGGCACAGCACCTTGGAATATCATGAAAGAGAATGGCCAAAGTGCAAGAGAAGGGCATTCTACTTTACCGGACTCTCTTTGCTAATTTTTCCATATTGTTTCCATTTACTCTCCATGACTTAGCTTCACATAAAGTTGAAAAGATTATTTAAAAAGCAACATGTTGATGTTCCCTTTTCAGAGGGAAAGGCACTTTAGCCTTTCGCCATAAAGCAGTCCTCTAGCACTTTAGAAAACAAGTCTTCCAACCAAAATTAATGCAGACTGTGTTTGTGCCTTTTCTAGGTACCAAAAAAAAAAAAAAATCTTTGGAAATTCCCTTCAATTTTAATTCAAATATTCCTATATCTGCACAAAAGTAGCTCAGATATAAAAGACAATGGGTATGAACAGACTTGAGATAATGTTTGTGGGCCATACCCACCAAGAAAATTAAAGAAACTAGTAGGGACAAAGCTATCTGACTTCAACTTGATCTTCTAAGTTTTCCAACAGTACCCTCATTACCATTTTGACTGTGTCCATCCACCTTGCTGCTGGTTGTCCTCTTCCTCACTTTCTTTCTATCTTTCCCAGCATTCCCAGAGAATTAAGGTCTTTGCATTATGTGTCCAAAGTAGGATAATTTGAGCCTGGTCATTTGAGTGAGAACTTGAGTGAGAACTCTGGCTTGTATGTAAAAATATAGTGATTATCTACAAGAGCAAAATGAGGAAATTGAATTAAAATAAGGAAACTCTTCTCAAAGCAGCCCAAGAAAGAAATAAATGTGATCAGTAACTACAGAATATGGATCAAGAAAACTAGGTTTAGCTGAATGCTCCATGGTGAGATACTTTGCTATGGGAATCAATGTATTTCACAGTTCCTTCCTTTGTAAAGAAGAAAAATAACAATTTGATCCACAAGGATCATTCAGAGACTAGGCCATAATTGGGGATAGCCATATCTAAATCATTAAATGCTTTTAGGTAAAGTAGTATTTACCGATTTTATAATTGGCTTCGGAGAATATTCATCAAATGTCATAGCTGGTTATTACTAAGCTATACCTTTCTATCTTGCTTGTATGCTGCCTTTTGAGGAGGAAATGATGAAGATGATGATGATATAGAAATAATTGCCTCACATTTTTGTTTCATGCAAATCAATGGTTTTGACCATGGAGAAAGCTCCAGGGAGGCACCAGAAAACCACAAGGCCAAGTTTGGTCAAACTCATTCTGTATATTTGCAAAAATTATTACTGTATAACTTGATTCCCTTCAATGCCTAAACAGCCTGTTGTGACGCACAAATCCAGGTTGAAGTCTCAGGTCATTTTATCAAAATCCTGGATTTTCTGGAAAATGAAGCATGCAGAGAAAAGAGAACAGCCTTCAAAGAAACAATATAATTATAGATTAGATTTTAGTAGGGAGCAGCAAGACTTCCCAATGGTTTACAGACTTGACAGAAAATGAACCAACCTGATTATTATTTTCCTTTCCTTTATTTCTGTGATGAAGAGATGTTAACCTTTTCCTTTCTGCCTGTCAACAGTCGTGACATTTAAGTGTGCTTTCTAAAGATTCATCCACATGTAATTGGGCTGTTCCAGAGATGTACCGGAAGAGTGAACACAAAGGGAAAGACAAGAGTGACCTGCTGAACAGGTATATTTGAGTGACTCAATAAACAGAGGGCAAATTAGAAGTAATTGTAGAAAAAAATGAATGGGAATTCATCCATAAAGTACAATCGCTTTTGTGAAGCGCATCCAATTTAACTTCAGAAAAAAATAATTACCAGTGCCATTGGGTATGTCCAAGCGGCAAAGATTCTGCACTACCTTTGAAGAACCAGTCTAACTCTTTCAGTGTAGGCATGAGAGCCAGTTTGGTGTAGTTGGTAAGGTGCTAGCCTAGAAACCAGGAGATTGTGAGTTCCAGTCCTCCCTTAGGTATGAAAGATGGCTGATTGACTTTCTCTCAACCCAGCCCACCTCAAAGGACCATTGTGGGAAAAATAGGAGAAGGAATGAGTATTATGTACGTTCACCTCCTTCAGTTATTTATAAAGTAATAAAGGAGAGATAAAGAGAAATCTAAATAAAAACACATGAAAGACATTGAGTCCATGATCATGGTAAGAATCAAACCGTGTTCCAAAGTCCAAATATATGAAGAGCTTTCCCCCGCTTCATATTTTTGGTCCAAGAGGCACATTTGGAATCTGACAACATACTATGGATAGCCTGGCAAAGCAGTTGCCTTATGAACCACAAAATCACCCCTGAAATAAGCAAGCTGCTTACGGCCATCCCAAGGTTGCCTGTATCATTTTCTGCATATGGTGAAGCCACGTCCAGGCAAAATCCAGGGCTGCAGTTGCCTAGCATTTTAATTTTTAAAGAATGCCTGGATACATTATTAGAAATAATATTATTAGCCAGTGGAATTCTGTTCCTCAGCTCAATATGGTGGCTTCTCAGAATGGCTCAAATGCAGCTAAGTAGACTTTTGGCTCAAATTGCATTGGCTTTTGCTTCCAAGTGTCACAGAAAAGGAGGCTTGCCAACATTTCAGAAGGAGGGAAATACGTAACTTTAAAATCTATTGAACTTTAATGTGGGTATTTAATTTGCCAGTCTTGGCTCAGGATCTAGATAGAATACATTGTGCTTCCCACCCATGTTTAGAGATAACCAAGTGTTCTACTAATGATTTATGCATTTGCAATAGCAGAATTTTCTGCAGCTAACAGTAGATTATTTTGATAACTCTGGAGGCACAATTCCTCTGAACCAGTTTTGATATAGCAGAATGGCAAGTTTTCTGGCTGCAGGGCACCGCTGCAAGAGTACCTCAGAAAGAGCTCTACTTGATTTAGCCTGCTCTGTCTGACAGGCTGTGTCAGATTCCTGGTACTTATTTTACAAGATTCAGTCATTTGTGTGATGGTTCCCTTAATTCTGGAAAGGGTATAACAGCACAGCCTCAATCAATCTAATAAACTGATGAGAGCCTGAATAAATGGATTCAGACAGTGCCCCTTTCTCAGAAGCTCTCCAATGTATACAAGGCCTATTGATAAAAAAGTAAATTAGGTTTTTATCATTCTGTCAAGGTTTGTTAAGAAGATAGAATTAGGTACTTAATAATTTGTGATTTTCTGGCTAGACACGAGACATAGAAAAGATAGCAGGTTACTCAACTGGGAAAATTAACAGTTTACAAAAGAGGCTGACTTTCAATTATCTGTTGAACACAGGGCTTAAAAGAAAAAGAATAAAAGATTCCTCATTATTTGGAGAGGAAGATATAAAACATCTTCCTTTCTATTTTTCCATAAAATTGAGCTGAAAGGGATAAGGTTCCCCAAATGGACAAATGTGGGAGATTCAACTCAGCTGGGACAATCTGTAAGTAATTTTTACAAACCTTTGGAAGAAGGAAACTGCCAGTGAAGTCTCCCTCCCTCCCAGTTTATCATAACTTAATATAAGTGTTATGTATGTACCATAGTTAATAAAGTATGAGCTTGAGGTTAAGTGTAGGGTTCTGGCCCTGCACTTCTGATTGGCTGTTAGGCGGCCAGTTTGGATTGGCTAGTTCTTAGGAATCCGATTGGCCCTTAACAGAGGATTATTATTTGTTTAAAGTACTTGCGTTCATAGCTCGCTATTGGACAATTCTCACAAAGGTTGCCTATATAAGGCAGGGTTCACTGTTGTTGTTTTGAGAAGTCACTATGCTAATAAAGAGCTGAAAGTCACTATTCAGAGGCTGTCTCCATTTACTCCGACCCATGTCCAAGTACTTAACACTGGCGACGAGGATGGGATTTGGAGACGTCTGAACCTAAGAAGTCAGGAAGCAATACCGAGCATGTGATAAGACGACGCCAACAACGGAACCATGTCCAGCGGCATCGTACCACCCGCTCCGTTCGATCCAAACCAAGAGGATTGGGAATCCTACATGGATCGCTTCCAAATGTTTCTTGAGACGAATAATTTGAAGGACGCCACACCAGCAAAAAAGCGAGCACTGTTCCTGACGCACTGCGGCCCGGCTGTTTTTAAAATGGCAAAAGCACTTGCCAAACCTCGAGAAGTGAATCGACAAGCGACATTTTATCCAAGTCTGAAGGACAGCTCGTGACGACGCACTATGAGGACCTCTCTTCGTCGTCAGACAGCGACGAAGAAGGGGTCCATCAAATGTGGTCCGACCGGGATCCTCGCCCTAAGCCCTTACGCCCTTGTGCTGGCTGTGGAGCAAACCATGCCAGGGCCGAATGCAAATTCCGCGACGCACTCTGCCATGAGTGCGGGAAATGAGGCCACATCAGCTGGGTCTGCCGCAGCTTACCAGGACCCAGCCAGGCCTCAAAAGGGGCCAACTATCGCCAATCAACAGGAAACCGTCCTGTAAGGTGAGAACCAGTAAACCACTCCTACAGAAATCGCGCTTTGAAAAAAGAAGAGGCTCACCATACTATCACTATAGGTCACGCCTCAGTCATGGACACTAAGAAAATTCGAGTCACGGTAGCCATCGAGAACCAGCCTTGCCACATGGAGGTCGACTCGGGATCGTCCCTCTCGATGGTGTCTTGGAAGACACTCGAGCAACTTATCCCCACAATCCAACACCAAGACCTCCAATTTCAACGCCTCATTCTCAAGGACTACCAAGGAAATCAAATCCCTGTGGTCGGGTCCTGCCGAGTCCGAGTCTCCTTCAAAAAACATATAGCGTACTTACCTCTAACAATCATCGACAGAGATAGGCCTAGTCTATTAGGCCTCCAATGGTTCGCGCCACTAGGCATCGAGGTGGCCGGCGTGAACCGAGTCGGTGGTTGTGAGTGGGAGGAAGACCTTGTTTCTGAGTTCAGCGACGTCTTCGCGGACCGTTTAGGCTGGGGGGACCCCAATCTCATTTAGTTTAGATCCAAAAGTAGCCCCAATTCGCTTGAAGCCCCGTCGAGTTCCATTCGCTCTTAAAGCTAAGATCGACGAACAACTCGATAAGTTAATTGCTCAAGGGGTGTTGAAGCCCATCGATCACTCTCCATGGGAAACCCCTATTGTAACGCCCATTAAGCCAGATGGGTCAATCCGAATTTGTGGGGACTACCGGGCCACTTTAAACCACGCCCTACAGCAGAATGCGTATCCAGTTCCGGTGGTGCAGCACCTCCTCCACTCCTTGGGGGGCGGAAAGGTTTTCGCTAAATTAGATTTAGCTCAAGCTTATCAACAACTACCAGTGGATGAAAAGACGGCTCAGGCCCAAACAATTGTAACGCACAGAGGTGCTTTTAAATGTACTTGATTGCAATTTGGGGTTAGTGTAGCCCCGGGGATATTCCAAAGCCTCATGGAAAGGTTGTTACAGGGAATCAAGGGCGTGCTTCCATATTTTGATGACGTATTAATTGCAGCCCCTACCAAAAAAATCTTGCAGGATCGTTTGAAAAGTGTTCTTAAAAAATTCCAAGAGGCAGGACTTTAGGTGAAAAAAAACAAATGTCACTTATATACTGACAGTGTTGAGTTTCTAGGGTATAGGATTGATAGCCAGGGCATCCACCCTACCGAAAGTAAATTAAAGGCGATAAAAAATGCCCCCAGGCCACGTAACAAGGCCGATCTCCAGGCATTCTTAGGCCTCATTAATTTTTATAATGTATTTTTACCGCATAAGGCGTTACACCAGTTATTAGATAAAAAAGCATTGTGGGTATGGGGTTACCGGGAAGAACAAGCGTTCCGGAATGTTAAAAAATTGCTCACATCTGACTCTGTACTTATGCAGTATAACGAGACTTTACCATTAGTTATAACCTGCGATGCCTCGCCTTTCGGGGTGGGCGCCATTTTGAGTCATGTACTGCCTAATGGGTATGAAGCCCCTGTTGCATACTTTTCAAAGACTCTTTCACATGCAGAGCGGAACTATGGAAAAATTGATAAAGAAGCTCTCTCAATCGTTGCAGCTGTAAAGAAATTTCATGAATATGTGTATGGAAGGACATTCACCATTATAACTGACCACAAACTGTTGCTAGGGATAATAGCCGGGGACAAGCCAACCCCCTACATATTATCCCCTAGAATGACCCGATGGTCAGAATTCCTCGCTGCTTATAATTATCGCCTTCAATATCGCCCGGGGAAAGCCATTCCCCATGCCGACGCATTAAGCTGAGCACCGCTTCCAGAGACTCTCGACGATCCAGCACCAACGGCAACCACGTTGCAGATCGAAACACTCAACTCGCCGCCTATGACCGCCCGAGACATCGCGAGAGAAACCAAACGAGACCACATCCTAGCTCGAGTCCTAGGCTGGGTAGAACGCGGATGGCCATTGGACCAAGTCCCAGATGACTTCGCACCATTTAAAGCAAGACAGACTGAACTTTTTTCACAAAAAGGCTGTGTCATCTGGGGCGATAGAGTCATTGTCCCAGAATGACTCCGGAAGACGCTACTACAAACCCTACACGAGGGCCACCCCGGCATCGTGCGGATGAAAGCACTCGCATGAAGCTACGCATGGTGGCCGGGCATGGACCGGCAAATCGAGCAGTGGGTCAAAGCGTGTACCAGTTGCCAACAAGCCAGCAACGCCCCACCAAAAGCCATGCCTATTGAATGGGAAACGCCACGTGGACCCTGGTCCAGAATCCACCTGGATTTCGCGGGGCCAACCAAAGGATATACCTTCCTGCTGACAGTCGATGCATATTCCAATTGGTTAGAAGTTCATCGTATGACGGCCACAACTTCTGAGGCAGTGATTAAGATCCTAAATAGACTCTTTGCAACCCACGGATTGCCTGACGTCCTGGTGTCCGATAACGGGCCACAGTTCACGGCATTGATGTTCGAGCAGTACCTCGCTGACCGCGGCATCCACCATGCGCTCACCTTGCCTGCGCACCCTGCGACCAATGGCCGAGTGGAACGCATGGTCCAATTTGTTAAAAAGACTTTGCAAAAAATGGACTATGACAATATCGATGACAAAGTCAACCAAATTCTCTTTTTGCAACACATAACTCCACATAGTGTCACCAGCAGAACTCCCGCAGAACTACTGATGGGACAAAGACTCCGTTCTCACCTCGACCGGTTGCACCCTGCTTACGAACCGGAAAAGCCAATAGGATCCAGTGGCCGCTGTCGCACGTTCCAGGTAGGAGACCGCGTTTACGCACGGAACTTATCAGGTGACCCGTTATGGATAGAGGCAACGGTAGTACGAGTGACCGGCCCCAAATCCTACGTAGTGAAATGCTGTGACAATAGACTGTGGAAACGGCATATCGACCAATTATGGTCACGACTCATAATGGCCAGTCAACAACTCCCCCATGACCAAACCGAGGGGGGGGGAGGTACAGAAGAAGAAGAAGACGTTCCAGGGAACCAGCTTGAAGAGAGCGACGAATCAAGTGAGACTCAAGAAATGGAGCAGGAAGGAGAATTGTTTGCACCACAAGAAATTGCACCTGAGCAAGAAGCAGAGACACTGCCAAACAACAATCTACCTCAACAGGATTGCAATCAACCAGTCCAATGGAAATCCGAAAGACTTAAAAGACAACCATCCTACTTAAAGGATTATATAACTACACCATAATTAAGAAGCCAGGGGGAAGGGGTGTTATGTATGTACCATAGTTAGTAAAGTATGAGCTTGAGGTTAAGTGCAGGGTTCTGGCCCTGCACTTCTGATTGGCTGTTAGGCGGCCAGATCGGATTGGCTAGTTCTTAGGAATCCGACTGGCCCTTAACAGAGGATTATTATTGGTTTAAAGTACTTGCGTTCATAGCTCGCTATTGGACAATTCTCACAAAGGTTGCCTATATAAGGCAGGGTTCACTGTTGTTGTTTTGAGAAGTCACTATGCTAACAAAGAGCTGAAAATCACTACTCAGAGGCTGTCTCCGTTTACTCCGACCCATGTCCAAGTACTTAACAGTAAGCATGAAGCAAATAACAGAAATCACTTACAGATTCATTTGTGTTTCCATAATGCATTTTCTACAAAGTCTCTACAATTTTCCAAAGTTTAGCTACTGCAGTCAAGTAAGTTAACAAGAATAATCTGTAGCTTAACCAGGATGAGGTCATAACATCAGAATGTCTATGGCTTGGTGAAAATTAATCACTTTTCTGTGCTTGTGGGTGGAATTTAAGAGCCCCTCCCTTCATCAAGAACTTGGGCTTACATCACAAAGTGGACTAGGACATTCCCCACTTTTAGCTCCTTTTCCAGCTTATCACTGATCTGTTCTCCTGTAACTTCTATATCTCATTACAGTACTGGGATGTAGTTTTCATGGGGCTGCCTCAGTAATTGTTTAATAGCTTGAACTAAGTTGCATTAGCAGAAGGATACAGTCAAGATCAAATGGGGTACTAGTTACACTCTATAAAGCCTTACTGAAACCACACCTAGAATACTGCATCTAGTTTTGGTTACCACAGTATAAAAAGATGTTGAGACTGTAGAAAAAGTACAGAGAAGAGCAACCAGGATGATTAGGGGGCTGGAGACTAAAACATATGAAGAACGGTTACAGGAACTGGGCTTGGGGAGTCTACTGAAGAGAAAGACCAGGGGAGACACGATAGCAATCTTCCAATATTTGAGGGGCTGCCCCAGAGAGGAGGAAGTCAAATTATTTTCCAAGGCACCCGAAGGCCAGACAAGGAATAATGGATGGAAACTGAACAAGGAAAGTGTTGTGTCCACGAAATGATGCCAGGAGTCGGTGACTTCAAATCATGCTCTTTTATTAAAGTAGAAACCGAACTGGCTCTTCGCAAAAGGTTCGCAGCTTTTATTCTTTCAGCCGCGGCGGCCGCGGCCAATGGCACCACTTTGAATCTCCTGCGATTCGAATGGACCAATCGCGGGAGATTCTTAGCGAGCCAATCGGCGCGGCTCGCCTGACCAATCAGAGTGCCCCGCGCTTTGGCCAATCAAAGCGCGGGGATCTCAAGAATGCTAATTAGGGACAGAACAGAAAGATTCAACCTGGAAATAAGGATAATTTTTCTAATAGCGAGAACAATCAACCCATGGAGCAGCTTGCCTTCAGAAGTTATGGAAGCTTCATCACTGGAGGCTTTCAAGAAGAGATTGGACTACCATTTGTCAGAAATGGGGTCTCCTGTTTGGGCGGGAGGGTTGGACTAGATGATCTACAAGGTCCCTTCCAACTCTGTTAATCTGTTAAATCTGTTAATGCAGAGTGCTCCTGACACCCATCAGAAAATTAGATAAATATTTGCATCCTGCTCAGATTAAGGCCAGTTTTAAATACATGTACAATTTGAGAGATTTAATTTCTCTATGTCTCTCTTCCCTTTTCTACTCATCCACTTAGATAGTGACAGTCCCCAAAATGATTGACTCTGTTTGCCCTCCAACTGTGCTCTCCAACTTGAAGAGCTATGGAAATCTTTGCTAGAATTTAGGGGCAAGGAAAAAAATATTGCACGATGCAGAATTTCTGTGATAAAACATGGTCGGAAATGAGCTTTAGTTTTAATTGCCTCCTAATATATACAGTTTTTATGTTTTAATTGTATGCCACTCGGGGTTATTCTGTGAGAGATATAGAGGTGGTTTTTTAAATAAATAAATAAATAAGTCAGCTTTCAATTCACAGAAATTTTTGTATCCAGACAAACAGCCTATTGGTAGAAGATGGAAAGGAGGAAATTTCCTTCCCCCCAGAAATTTTCTCACATTCATATCAATGCGGACCTACTTATCAATTACATCGGGAAAATTGTCCATTCTTCTGACAATTTTTAAAAAACTGGAATCAGAACCATCCAGCTCTAGTAAAGCTTCTAACTCATGAAGACACGTGGAAGGAGAGCCCCTCTCCACTTTTCCAAAATTGTTCCCCATCCCTGAAACCCTTTCCAAAAAGATATCTCATTCAGGAGGAGTTTAGAACCTTACAGATAGATCTGCCTTCAATCCACTTTCGGATATGATATTGTCACACCATTTTGTGGTTCCCATCAGACTTCTAGAGTTTGCAAACACCGGTATAACAAACATATCTCAGATTGGAACCTTGATTTTAACCTTACAGCAATGTGCCCGCTCCCGTATACTACACACAGAACTCAAAATTCGTCTAGACAATGGAGAGAAGGACCTGTACATTGATTACTGTGTAGACTGTATCAAAAGAAAGTCACACAACCCACAACTCAGCATCCAAACCTACTTCAACCAATCCACCATCACCCAAAACTAGGCACGCACGCCCCCAACTACCACATTTCAAACTACAACTGGCCTTAAATGCAAGCTACTCAATGCAAGAAGCCTTGTAAATAAAATACCTGAGTTTCTCCTCTTACTAAATACGGCTAAATTCGACATCATATTTGTCTGTGAAACATGGCTCAACGCATCTCTCCCTGACTCCATTACCTCAGTAAGAGGCTATCATGTTTACCGATCTGATCATGAAATCCATAGAGCAGGTGGTGTTGCCATCTTCTATAAAAAGTCCTTACATCTAAAAAACATCCAAGTTACCCAGGAGCTTGCTCTTCCTAAGACCATTATCTGTGAACTGACCTTAAATATCACATTTCGGTTCTTACTAAGTTACAGAGTCCCTGATTATGGCATCGAACATGTAAACAAGCTAAATACACTACTAACATGGGCAGCATCCTGCCCACACGCTTTTATCGCAAATGAATACTTCAGCTTTAATCATAACAATACAAGAGCACACAATAGATACAAACTCAAGGTTAGCCACACCAAACTTGAGTGCAGAAAATATGACTTCAGCAACAGAGTGGTCAATGTTTGGAATACTTTACCTGATTCTGGTTTCTTCCCCAAACCCCCAAAACTTTAACCTTAGACTGTCTACTATTGACCCCACCCCCTTCCTAAGAGGCCTCTAGGGGGTGTACATAAGCACACCTATCGTGCCTACCTGTTTTTTATTTTTCTTATAAGTATCTATCTCATGTATTCAAAAATATGCTTATTCTTATACCTGTATCTTGTAAGTGATTGACAAATCAAATAAATACTAAAAAAAAAAAAGTACTAAATGAGCTAACCAGAAGTTTGGATCCTGCTGCATGGAATGGTGGCCTGGCATTGACCATTTCTGTACAACTGGGCAGTTGGACATAGAGCATGTAAATCTTGATGATAATGAGACAGTGAATAAATTACATTCCTTGTTAAAAAGGACATCCATTTTGTGCAATTGCTGCAGCTGCTTCAAAGTACATTCTTTCTGGAGCAGAGCTTAGCTCTTGGAATCTTCAGGGAAAAATCCATGTTGCTGTCTTAGCCACAGCATGAAAGTGATTAGCCATTTGTATCCCTCTGAAATACTTTTGACTCTTCAGTCTATCCCATTGCCTTGAGTTTTCCTGGTGGTTTCCCATTCAAGTTCAAACCAGGTCACAAAAGAAAAGTTTGAAAACAAAATAACGCACCAGTGACCTCTAGTGGATACAAGTGGATTTGAATTTACAATGCAGCTTACAATGGCAATTGGGACCAGAAAGGCTACAGCTAAACAATGGGATCATAAAGAATGATGTCACATGATCATATTGTTTAGCGACTACAATTCTGATGGTCCTGGTTGTTGTCATTAAGTAAGGAATCTGTGAGGTGTTAAGGGACCCTGACCTTCGATTTCCTGCTGGCTTTCCTGTTGTTTTTGCTTCCAGGAAAGCAGCAGGGAAACATTAAAAATCATGATCATGAGATCACCGAGATTCTTGATGGCTGGAATTCAAAGTACCCATAATAAGTACCATTCAGTGCTATCTTGACTTTAAATGAATGGTTGTTGTAACCTAAGGACCCCTTCCTGTACTTTCTGACATTTTAAATAAAATTTCCATTACCTATTAAAGATGTTAGGACGATAAGAATAAAACAAAAACAAAAATCAAGATATCACATAGTAACCTCTTATTGAAAATAGATTAAAATGCAATTAATCTTCTATTTCCCATGGAATGAGTTGAACTTTTACAATGTAATTATTTACCACTTTTGGGGGGAGGGTGAGATGGGAGGGACTTGCTTGCCAAGTATGGTTCTGGCCAAAGCATCTAAAGAGGTTTTGCTAAAGATCCCACCACCCCAAAAAATAAAGTGGACATTCCACAGTAGCTCCCATTTTCTGCATGCTGCATCTTAATGATACACCTGGTCATTCCTGAAGGCTCAGAAAACATTGTTTCAAAGGCCCTTTGGCTTATAACAGGATGATGGGCAATCACCTAATTGTTATCAATATGAAGTTTGAACGGCCCCAATCCTGGTGGCTTTTTGAAATGCCTTAAAAACCAAGACCTTCCCTCTGGATTTAGGATCAGAAGGTTGTTGTTTTTACTTGTGCTGTTTGCAGAATGTATTTCTATCTAGTTTCTTTTAATTGTTTCATCTATTATTTATATGTGGAGATTTCTATGTTTATGTGTGCTTATCACCCAGAATTATTTGATTAAGAAGGTTGGGCATATAAATTTGAATACAGTAATAAATAAATAACAAAATAGCAATAGTAATAGCACTTAGACTTATATACCGCTTCATAGTGCTTTCCAGCCCTCTCTAAGTGGTTTACAGAGTCAGCACATTGCCCCCAACAATCTGGGTCCTCATTTTATCAACTCGGAAGGGTGGAAAGCTGACTCAACCTTCAGCCTGGTGAGATCCAAACTGCCAGACTGCTGGCAGCCAGTGATTAGCAGAAATAACCTGCAGTACTGCATTCTAACCACTATGCCACCACAGCTCTAAAAGTTGTTTTCATGTGGATTTGTTTGTTTCCTGCATAAGGCCTGGAAGCTATGTTATATTGGCTGAGACAGTGTATAAGTACCATAATAGATAGATAGAAAGATAGAAAGATAGAAAGATAGATAGATAGATAGATAGATAGATAGATAGATAGATAGATAGATAGATAGATAGATAGATATTAGCAATTTCACAATACATGAACCAAAGTTCAAATATTCTTTGAAAAGTATATACCACTGAATTTAGCACTGTAATTCACCTGTGTAATTACAATAATATATACACCTTTAGAAACCACCAAGTGCCCCAAATGAGATAATTTGATCACTGGGGAAGGGGTTGGGTAGGAGGGAGCCATTGGAGCTTTGAAAATGGTTCATAAGTAGCCCTGGGGTAGTCTGGTGTAACTTCAACCAATCACTATATGACTGGTTGCTAAGTGAGAACAACCTGCAATAGAATGAACTGAACATAATGAATGGAAAAAAGAATATAGAGTATAGAATGAACTGAACATAATGAATGGAAAAAAGAATAGAACAGAGCAGAGCAGAGCAGAACAGAACAGAACAGAACAGAACAGAATAACAGAGTTGGAAGGGACCTTGGAACCCCCTGCTCTGAAAGGAAATCCTATATCATTTCAGACAAATGATTGTCCAATCTCTTCTTAAACACTTCCAGTGTTGGACCACAACTTCTGGAGAAAAGTTGTTCCGCTAATTGTTCAAGAAGCTGATATTTGTAGGTTTGCCTCTTTCTGCTCTTAAGTAAAAAGATAATATATATCGGTAGACTTAAATTCTGAAGTGTGCTTGTTTTCTCTAGTGTCTGGAGTATTGCCTACATCAAAGTTCTACGGAAATGGATAGGGAAAATGTGTTGATTATAAGCCCAATGAAACCACTTATTTTCTGCTTCAGAAGTGGCAATAGGACATGGGGATGAGAAAGGTCAAAATGGCAATGGTGAGAATGAATCAAGATTATGGCTATGTGTGTTGCAAACAATTCCTATAAGAAGAAATGGGAGAAGTCTAAAGATGTCAGTGTTTATACAGTGAAATGCTGAAAAGAAAAAAGGTTTGTAGACAAGGAAGAAAATAGAGGACCATTCAATGTAGTCTCCAGATATTGTGGAAACTCTCAGAAAGGCTAAAATCTTAGTATAAGCCATATCTCAAAAGAAATTCCAGAAACATAGAAAATGGATTCTGTGTGTACATTAGAAGCCAAAGGAAGAGCAGAGTAGACTAGAGAAGATTAAAAAAAAAGATTTTAGCTGATTTAAACAAACTTAGGTCTCCAGGTCAGATGAGCTACATCCTGGGTTTTGAAGAAACTAGAAATGATTGCCTAACTGTTCTTCGTAATCTCAGATTGTTCCTGGAAGGCCAACAAGATTTCAAAGGACTAGAGAGTAAATGTTATCTCCCTTTCCATAAAAGGGAAGTAAGATGATTATAAACCTGTCAATGTGATATGTATTCTAGGCAAAGCTTCGGATTATTAAATAGCATGTTTGCGAGCATTTAGGCAGGCTACAATTAACAGAAGCCAGCCTCAGTCTATCTATCATAACCAAATCATGCCATATCTCCTCCTCCAGTAGAGTTCCTAGTTTAGTAGATTGTAGAAATGCTACAGGCATAGTATAGCTGGACCTCACCAAAGCTATTAGGGGAGTTTCTCACGGTAAAATAAGGTTTAAGTGATACTACTCCGAGATGGACTCACACTTGGCTGAATGATCACATCCAAAGAGCGCTCATTAATGGCTCTAGTTCATCATAGAGGAAGCATCCAGTGGAGTGCCATGGGGTTACGATTTGGGTCCTGGCCACTTTGAAATGTTACCAGTGACTTGGATGAAGATTATTTAATGAATTTGCAGTTAATACAAAGGAGGAACAAGCGCTGACACTTCAGAGAAAGTATTGCAAAAAAATCTATCCAGGCTTGGGCAGTGGGATGAAATTAATACAGCCCTTGAGTCACGATCGTTTGTTCAATTACTGTTCAGAGTTTACAGTGGTGCTGAATGGATGGTACTTATGGTTGATCCCTGAAATTATGGCCATTGCAGTACCCCAGCAATTACAGAATCAAAACTTGGGTGCTGGGCAGCCTGCCTATACTTAAGACTGCAGGGCTCTTCAACTCTCCTCACCTTCCTATTCTCTCCCCCTGCATCTCTGCCATTTTACCCCCCTGCACTCCAAGGTTGCTGCTGCCCTGCCCAAAGACAATCCCCCCATCTTGACCTTTTCCATCTTCTTGCTCCTGATGCTGACCCCTGTCCAGGCCAGCCATGTATCATCAGCAGTGGGAGCAAAATATACAGGGCAGCAGCAGGCTCCTTAAAGTGCAGAGCAACAAAAGAGGCTCCATGCTATACTGCTATGTTGGGGTGGTCATGGACTCTGGTGAGCAGCTGTGTGGCTGGGTGGGAATAGCTTGGATCAGGTGGGTCCTCGGATAATAACTAATGGAATTCAGTTAATGATGGCAACATAGACTGGTGGGATTGCTGTCACTAAGCAATGCAGCCACATGATATCATGGTTTATACAGGGGTGGGATTCATTTTTTTTAACAAACGGTTCTGTGGGCATGGCTTAGTTGGTGGGCATGGCTTGGCGGTCATGTGACTGGATGGCTTGGTGGTCATGTTATTGGCTGGATGTGGCCAACTCAATGTCACTCACATCGAAGCACGCATCTCCTCGCCTGGCCTGTGGTGATTGTGGGGATGCTGCAAAAGTCGTAAGTGTGAAAAATGGTCATAAGTCACTTTTTTCAGTGCCATTGTGACTTTGAATGGTCACTCCACACAAGCAAAGTACCAGTTTAAGGTCACCCTGCTGCCTTTGTGCCTAAACGGGATTAGAACACACAGTCTCAGTAGCCTGATGCCTTAACCACTGCACCACTCTGTCTCTCCTTTTAATAATCCAATTGCTTTGCAAATCATTTTATAAATCACAGACTTTTTTACAAGAGGAATTTAAATGGCAAAGGGCCAAAATATTCAGTTAAAACACCTGGTGTATTGGCAACTTGTTTCAGGTGCATTTCCTGAATAATAATTACAATACTACTAGAATGTGTTGTAGTTATATTTAACCTTACATCATGTTTCAATAAAAACAACTAAAGTTTATTCATAAGGTAGAAATTCATTATTTTTAAGAATGATGGGACAAAGAACTAGAATATTCTATACTAATGACTCAACAGAAAAGGTTGTTGTTGTTGTTGTTATTAGTTGCTAAGTTATGTCTGACTCTTTGCGACCCCATGGACCATAGCATGCCAGCCTCCCCCCCATCTTCCATTGTCTGCCCAAACTCATGGCCACTGCATCAATGACAATATCTAGACATCTCATTTTCTTCTGTCCCTTTCTCCTCTTGCCTTCAATAACAATGATTCATAACATCTATTAAATATATCTCCTTTGAAGATCGTACGACGAAACTAATTCAACACAAACTTCTTTTCTGTGTCTACCATATTCCACAGAAAATGTTCCAAAAAAGCTGGTTACTGACCCCTTTGTGTTGAAAATGCAATATGGATGAGGAACACATGTAGATATAACATGAGTTTGTTCAATTAATATCATTTTGGTTTGGTGTTTACAACGCTTAGAATATGATACTGTAGAGATCGTTGTTGCTTAAAGATGCCATTATATTTTTGAATTATATATTAAAAGTATAGAATGGATCACAATATGGAGAATTATGGATACATACTTACAGCTGGAAGGATAGTTAATGCAGAATTACAAGTATATATTACTTCCTGTCTATGAATGAGTCAGTGCAGTAGAAAGACTGATTAATATTCTATGTGTGACTGTTTAATGAGTTACCAGTATTTTAGTGTAGGCTGAATGATATCTTTAATGTACACTATAATATGTTTTGGTCCTTTCTTCCTTCCTTCCTTCCTTCCTTCCTTCCTTCCTTCCTTCCTTCCTTCCTTCCTTCCTTCCTTCCTTCCTTCCTTCCTTCCTTCTTGGAATCCTTAAAGATGGAACAAGCTTTTGGAAACTTGCTTGAATTATAAAACTGTTCAGTGCTATCATATCAGAAATGTAGCCCGAGTCCCAAACCCAGACCATCAAAGCAAAACCATGCATGGAGGCAGCATCTTATTTTGACCAGGCCCCGTGACATTGCTTCCTCCCTACCTTATGAATTCAAATATTAGCTATATATTGGAGTTGAAGTATTATTTTCCCTCTTGTTATGGTTCAGAGCAACTTGCAATGATTGGGCAGAGGGGCAACAGAAGCTGGAGAGAGATTGATAAATTGTACCCTGGTGTAGTTTTTTGCTTTGGTTTTGCTGATGCAAGAATGGGTGATGATCACTATAGCTTAGCAATGGGAGAAGACTATTTCTTGGGCAAAATGGTTTCACAAATAATTTGGATGCCTTAAATGCATGTAAGCAAAGAGAAGAAGAGTGTGACTACCAGGAAGGTGGACAGGCTCACAGTAGCCAGGAGGCACAAGGATCAGATTAGGGTCCAATCACCATGGAGGAAAAAAAATATCTATCCATTTGGACTCCAAATGAACATTGACTTGATGGCACATAATATTCAATTAGGTTTGTGCATGCATTTGTGTGTGAAGGAGACATCAGCAGCATTCACTTACATTAGCCAGGATGCCATAGATCTTCCTAGAGCTCTGCAAGCAGAACAGTTCAATCTAAGCTCTGCACTACGGCATCTCATTTGGAGCAGTGGGGTGGGGCAGTTTCCTGTTGACAAGCAATATCCATCTTCTCAAATATTCATACCCTATTCTTGTGATTTCCTTGTCTTGCCAGCCTCCTTTTGTTAGGTAGGAACAAGAGAAGGCATAAAAGCAAATGCTGCAAGAAAATAGCAAGTGGGGAGCAAACATCTGTGGCTGATTTTTCCATCTCCACATTGACCACCTTGGTCAACTCTATGACCTATTAATGCTGCTGTTTTTCTCTCAATCACCTGTTGCAGAGGACGCACAATGAAGCTGGTGGCAATATGGAAGAACTCTTAAATTTCCCCCCACCCCCTTCAATTGTGGATGCTTTGCACTCTCATAATGAATGCATCATTTTACTTTTTGAGATCCTTGTAATTTTTATTATGTACTCCAGGGGGCAGCAGAGTACTTTAAATATTCCCTTTTCTTTGCACAAGGGATGATTTGGGGGGGGGGGGGGGGGGGACGGACAGTAGAAGACAAACCAAAACATAAATCTTTTTTAGAAATTCGTGATGTGGCAATTTGTATAGATCACTCTAAAATACTCAAATACGATGCACTTGGGGTTCAATAAACCTTACAGTTAACATCCCGTAAGAAAGATTAAGTTGTGCTGTGTGTGTGTGTCAGGTTTAGCCCTTTTTTCCAAGCGGGACAGAATGTCGGAACTGCCATCTCTTTTCTCTCCTCTGCTATTGCTGGGTACCAGTCTGCCATGAACTCTGGGGGTCGGGGCGGGGGAAAGTTGGAGGGGAGGGGAGAAGACTTTACCTCCTGAGGCACCGTTTCAAGGTCATATGGCTGGGAATGGAAAGCAACTGCATATCAGCCCACACTTGAAGTGACTGTTCCAGAAACATCTCTTTTGAATATGATTGGATGATGGGGGACCAGAAATGGGAAGTACCTCAGAGAGAGGAAGTTTACACTTTGGGAATTTGGCACATGAATTTCAGTTCTTTACTGTATGTCACCTGACCTTTAGTAAACTATACCTTTCTCAACAAATGGAATCAAGGATCATTCTTGCTTAAAGGTTCAAGCTGAGGCAGGTCTGACAGTATGTTTCTGATGGAATGTGGTGGGCTACATTCCCAGGAGGAAGGGGGTACATTCTGGAGGAGAAGAGACAACCCAGTTCAGACAGTTTGTGCGAGAGAAAAAGGGTGAAGACAGTTCCTCCCTTATAGTAAATAGAATAAAAGAGAATGCTTTACATTCATATTTTCAGGACTAGAAGATTGCCCTTTCTGTCCACAACAGTTTGTTTAGTGATCATTCAAAGTTACGATGGTACTGAAAAAGTGAGTTATGACCATTTTTCGTACTTACAACCATTGCAGCATCCCCATGTTCATGTGATCAAAATCCAGGCACTTGGCAATTAACTCATACTTATGACGCTTGCAGTGTCCCAGGGTCATGTGATTCCCTTTTGAGACCTTCTAATAAGCAAAATCAATAGAGAAGCCATATTCATTTAACAACTGTGCTACTAACTGAACAGCTGCAATGATTCACTTAACAACTATATCAAGACAGGTTATAAATGAGGCAAAACTCACTGAACAAATGTCTTGCTTAGCAATAGAAATTTTGGATTTCATTGTGACGGTAAGTCAAGGACTACCTGTAACACTAACTCCTCTTTAATAAATGGGATTTTCTTTTTTAAAAGGAATTAAGGGAATAAACACTGCAAAGGCTCACTCTCTTTGAGCGTGTTATATTTAAGCCCCTATGAGGTCTGATGCTATGTTCTAATGTTGTTGTTGAATCCTGTTAGAATTTAAGCCCTATGCTTTGAAATATTACCTTACTTGGATCTTTTCTATTTTTAAGGTTCTTTTCTCAGAACTGCTGTTTCTTGAAGTAGGAAATGTCCAAACTATTATTGTGCCATTTTTGTTATGTTCCTCAGCTCCTGACGTTTCCTCTGCCTGTTGTCAAATATACAGTGGTGAATTTCAGGTGAATGTTGAGAAGAAACTGTACTTAAGCATTTAACATTAAGTAGTAAACAAATGAATTTAGTGGGATATGTTGGCTGCTGTTTAAGCAAAGTTGACTGGAAATCCTCAGGAAAAGAAAATACTGAAAAATGATGAATTAAATTTGCTGACCTCTCATAATGTCCCAAAATAGCTGCCAGCAAGAATTTCTGTAAATTAATATGTGGGCATGGCTTGGTGGGCATGACGTGGCTTGGTGGGCATGGCAGGGGAAGGATACTGCAAAATACCCTCCCCTCCCCACCCCACTAACCTGCTTTCCAGCTCCGTTCTCCTGTGCAGGGCAACCAAAACAGACTCAGCCGTTCAGCTGGTACTCAGGAGGCAGAGAATAGATGGGGGCGGGGCCAGTCAGAGGTGGTATTTGCCGGTTCTCTGAACTACTCAAAATTTCCTCTACTGGTTCTCCAGAACTGGTCAGAACCTGCTGAATACAACCTCTGATGCTAGCCAGATGAATACTGATGGATGTTGGTAGGGAGAGACAGAATTTGTTTTTCCTTATTTTCCTCCCCAAAACCCCAACCACATAGTTTTGTAGCAAAGCACGGGTATTGAGCTAGTAATTCTATGAACAGTGCAAATTTTGCAAGGATTTAGCTGTAAATCTGTAAGTAAATCTACAGAAATCTGTATCTTGATATCTACAGATATCATACAGGTTTCCATCTTCTTTTAAATTCTTAGGAGACATAGAAATGTAAATCCCAATTTTGTAATTACATGACATTATAAAGTAGAACATGTAATTATTGAAGAAGCGGGTCTGCTTTGATCTGATTTCCCATAATAAACTTATATAAAATGGGAAATTGCCAAGTACCGGAGGATGCTTGTTTAAAGAGCAATTGCTCCTTTTTATTCTTTCTTGAAGAAATGATTATGAAATACATAAGACTCTTCTTCTTACCTTGAAATGTTAATATTTTATGACTTCGCTTTTAAAAGTTGCATTTTCAAATGAGAAAAGGGCAATACATTTTATGACAGCTGAATTATCTGCTCACCAAGTTATAAAAACTGGCAGAAGAGAAAGTAATTTCTTAACCACAGAATCATCATTTGGTAAAGCAAAGCCAACATCTTTCCAGACGCATTCATTCAAAGAGGAGCAAAGCATGAAGAAGCTGAAGTTGTCATTCTTCCTCTGGCTACCCTTTTTCTTAGGTAAGGCACTTTTCCTTTATAACCTTTCCAGACATACCTCAAGCAGCAACTCATCTCAGAAACTCATCTGAAAGTCAAAGCTGATAAGAATTTAATTTAGCTTCATTATTAGCAGAATGAAAAAGCAGACAAGTTTTCATCTGACTAAAATAAAGCACGCCCTTGTTGCTGGTTCAGTTCTAATACTACCAAATGCTACATCTGCATTAAAACTGATGTGGTTTCTCTTCAAAGTAATTTGTTTTTAATTGACTGGATAAATACTAAGACTGGTGGACACAAATCCTGGTAAAAGTAGTATATAGTTATTCCAGAAGTATTTTCCCAGAAGAGTACTACATTCCTCTGTTCGCAATACTCTACGCTTCCAGACTTGGGACTCTAGGCTTAGACAACCTAGAACTACGCCGGCTAAAATTGGACTTAAGCTTAGTACATAAAATCATATGTTACAACGTCTTATCAGAAAGGTTTCACAAATAATTTGGATGCCTTAAATGCATGTAAGCAAAGAGAAAAGAGTGTGACTACCAGGAAAGTGGACAGGCTCACAGTAGCCAGGAGGCACCATGGATACAACTGAAGGATCAGATTAGGGTCCGATCACCATGGAGGAAAAAAAATATCTATCCATTTGGACTCCAAATGAACATTGACTTGATGGCACATAATATTCAATTAGGTTTGTGCATGCATTTGTGTGTGAAGGAGACATCAGCAGCATTCACTTACATTAGCCAGGATGCCACAGATCTTCCTCAAGCTCTGCAAGCAGAACGGGTTCAATCTAAGCTCTGCGCTACAGCATCTCATTTGGAGCAGTGGGGTGAGGGAGTTTCCTGTTGACAAGCAATATCCATCTTCTCAAATATTCATACCCTATTCTTGTGATTTCCCCGACTTGCCAGCCTCCTTTTGTTAGGTAGGAACAAGAGAAGGCATAAAAGCAAATGCTGCAAGAAAATAGCAAGTGGGGAGCAAACATCTGTGGCTGATTTTTCCATCTCAGAAGAGAAAGTAATTTCTTAACCACAGAATCATCATTTGGTAAAGCAAAGCCAACATCTTTCCAGACGCATTCATTCAAAGAGGAGCAAAGCATGAAGAAGCTGAAGTTGTCATTCTTCCTCTGGCTACCCTTTTTCTTAGGTAAGGCACTTTTCCTTTATAAACTTTCCAGACATACTTCAAGCAGCAACTCATCTCAGAAAGTCATCTGAAAGTCAAAGCTGATAAGAATCTCTCTGATGGTTTACATGCTAAAGCAGAGAAAACATAACTGAAACTAATCTAGGGTAGTGAAAAGATCTACTTCAAACGGAAACATTTTCATGCCAAGATAGGTGTGTGTTGTGTGTTGTGTGTTGTGTTTTGTGCTGGTGACAAATGTAGGAACATTGGAACCATAGTTATGAACTGCAGCTTCCCAAGAGAGATGCTTTTCCCATCATAATTTTGGATCATCAACACCGTTGGTATAAAATGCAGAAAATGCCAGGTCACATAGCATTGTTTAATTTATCTTCATTATTAGCAGAATGAAAAAGCAGACAAGTTTTCATCTGACTAAAATAAAGCACGTCCTTGTTGCTGGTTGAGTTCTAATACTACCAAATGCTACATCTGCATTAAAACTGATGTGGTTTCTCTTCAAAGTAATTTGTTTTTAATTGACTGGGTAAATACTAAGACTGGTGGACACAAATCCTGGTAAAAGTAGTATATAGTTATTCCAGAAGTATTTTACCAGAAGAGTACTACATTCCTCTGTTTGCAACAGAATACTCTACACCACCAGACTTGAGACTCTAGGCTTAGACAACCTTGAACTATGCCGGCTAAGATTGGACTTAAGCTTAGTACATAAAATCATATGTTACAACATCTTATCAGTTAATGAATATTTCAGCTTTAACCACAACAACACAAGAGCACACAACAGATATAAACTAAATGTAAACCACTCCAAACTTGATTGCAGGAAGTACGATTTCAGCAACATAGTGGTCAATGTCTGGAACTCACTACCTGATTCTGTTGTCACCTGCTCAAATCCCAACTCCTTTATCCTCAAACTAACCTCTATTGACTTCACCCCATTCCTAAGAGGTCTGTAAGGGGCGTGCATAAGTGCACCATCATGCCTACCATCCTTGTCCTATTATCTCCAATTATTAGTTTCTATTTCTTACATTTAAACTATGTTTATTCTTATTTCTATTGTATTGTAAGCTTTTGACAAAATAAATAAAAAATAAAAAATAGTTCTGTCAGTAAGAGTTTGAGAGAAGTTCATAATAAGCGAATTTCAATTTTTGTTGTTGTAAGCAACCTCTATTTTTACACATTCTGTGCAGTTGTGCCCTCCCCTATGAGAAAGAGCAACAAGATCAAATGCCATTTCCACTGATACTTTTCATGCAAGTGTTTGATATTTTAATTAGATGCTGTTATTGGAAGCATTTTTAAGAATCCATAATTCAATCATTAGCAAGTGTATCTGTTGAAATCTGTCCTGTTATTTGTGTAGAAACCAAACATTTACAACCCCAAAACCATCATATTACTCAATCACTATGAAAGTTGGTGGAACAAAGAAATAAATTAAACAAACACATTTTTTTTCTTAAAGGAACGGCAGCTCATATTCTGATAACCAAGAGTAAAATGAAAGAAGAAATTGAACTGGATGTAAGTCATTGTTTCTGAACAATTGCAAGATGGAAAGGGATGTGTGACATCTTTCAAACATGATCTCTCATTCAGATGTGGCTATTTTTGACTGGGAGAGCTTATACATAAACCTAGAAAAGAGTGTACTCAGCTATCTTTTCTAGCTTTAGCTTTCCAGTTATTGAACCTGACTGGCCTGGCAGATGAATTTAATTCCTATTTATTAGCCTCCACTAATTAAGCAGAGCAACCTAGTTTAGGCTTGTCAGGCAGGTATATATATCACAGTTTCACTCAAAGCAGATGTATGATTATGTCGCATTAATCAATGGGGAGGGATGTTGTTCATATTTGGTTCTGAATTTTCTAGTTGCTCTGCTTTGTTTAATTAAGTACACAGTCTGAGGCAACAATTGGTTTGCTACCTGTAGTTCAGTAACAATGGAAGATAGTAGCCAGCTCTCTGTGGTAAAGACAGATACAGTTGCTAATCCAACTAGCTCAGTATATGAAAGTATCAGGGTATATGATTGATGCAAAGAGCCATGGTGGCACAGGGCTTAAAGTGCAATATTGCAGGCTAATTCTGCCCACTGCCAGAAATTCAATCCTGAGATTGACTCAACCTTCCATCCTTCTGAGGTGGGTAAAATGAGGACTCAGATTGTAAATTTGTAAACTGCTTAGAGAGTGCTGTAAAACACTATGAAGTGGTATAGAAGTCTTAAGTGCTATTGCTATATTTTATAAAGAATGTAGACAGCCATTGTACTGACATGTCCTTGCAGAAAGTCTTTTAATGTTTTAAGTACAAGGTCTATAAAAAATATTTCCTGGAAAAGTGGATGAGCTTTCTTATTTTAGTGTTGTGGATCTCATTGTTCATTATAGCATACTGACTGTCCATTTGCTCATATTGCTTTTCCTACAGCCTCTAAGGAACTACAAGTCACCAAGTTGTCATCAAACTTCATCTTCAGGTATTTGTCCCAAGGAGCATATTCAAAATAAAAGATAAGAATTATCTTATTGAGCACAAGAATGCGGGAGTCAAGTTTACTTATGTCATCCAAATCCTAGATAAATCAGGGGGGAAATATAATTCAGATCAAATGAAAATGAGTGAAATAATGGATTGTTATTATTTAATTACAATACATTTTATTTTATTAGTTAGGATAAAATATTTCATCCTTATTATTTAGAATTATTTCAATCAACTGTTATCTGCTTTGCACATAGCATTTAAGTGTCTGTGTGTAGGATGCAAAAACACAACATATACATATATCCACTTTTGGAATAAAGCAATATGCATGTGTAAAATAATTGTAATATTTTGGATTTGCCTTTATTTTAATTTAAATAAATAGTGATGAGGAAAACTATTATCGTACTTGGTTAACTGATAGCCTATGTTTCATTTCTTCAGTTCACACACTGCGACCATCAGACATTCAAGTAGCTGTTGCTATAGGAAGTTTGGGGAATGTGAGTATAGCAGTGAATTCTCTTGAAAAGGGATTGTGCAAGAAGTACAGTAGCCTTTAACCAGATAGAAAAACTATTAGTCCATTGAATCAAAGCAAACTTGCCAACTTATGAATTGGTTCCTATAGCCATGCTCTGACCAACTACTTGATCTGCAACATTTCTAACTTTTCTTTCCTTACCACTCTGATAATTTTTCTTGGGTGAATTACTGACATCTCAAGGCTCCGTACATCGAAATGGATTTATCAAACTTTCTGCCTTTCTCCCATGCTTTCCTTTCTTCATACATTCTCTTTGTTTACTTTTAAAATTGTCACATACTAACATGGTAGAAAACCTTAATGTTGAATCTTCGGAAATGATGCCAGGAGTTGGTGACTTTGTATCAAGCTCTTTTATTGATGTGGGAACCGAACTGGGGCTATTGAGAAACTTCGCGGCTTTTATTTCTTTAGCCGCGGCGGCCGCGGCCAATGGCACCACTTTGAATCTCCCGCGATTCGAATAGACCAATCGCGGGAGATTCCTAGCGAGCCAATCAGTGCGACTCGCCTCGCCAATCAGAGTGCCCCGCGCTTTGGCCAATCAAAGCGCGGGGATCTCAAGAATGCTAATGAGGGGACAGAACACCCCTCCCCTCTTGGTTTAGTCCTTATGTTGCGTAGTCCCGTAGGTAGGCGGGGCTCCGTCTTAGCCTACTGGACCTGCGCAGCTCAGTCGTAGGTTGGATCCCGGCCGGTTCGGTCAGGGTCTCTGCTTCTCCGGATGCCGTCGTGGGAACCGGCTGGTCGGTCAGGCCGGGCCACTCTCCATAGCTCCCTCCTGGGCTTCCCGGGTTGGTTGAGCTGCGGGTTTCGCCGCTCCCGCTCGGTCTCCCCGGGTTGGTCGAGCTGGCCTGGCTGTCTCTTCCTGGCGAGGTTTCGTGCTGGCTGCTTTCCACTAAGTATGGTTGGTTTATTCTTCTTTGGTTTTGGTCCCCTGGGTATTCCCTCCCCTCTTGGTTTGTGTTGTGGGGGTTGGTTTTGCCTGCTTGTGCGTCGGTGGTCTGTTGGGTGGTCGTCCTCGATCTTAATTGGTCGATGTGGCGTTTCCATGCTCGTCCATCTGTTGTTTGTAGCCGGTACAAGTGTGGGCCTGTTATTTGTGTGATGACGTCCGGTACCCATAACGGGTCTCCCGTTAGGTTTTTTGCGTACACGGGGTCGCCTGGTGCGAAGGTTCGGTGTTTGCTGGTTGAGTCTGGGAGCTTCTCTGGGTTATACGTGGGGTGTAATCTGTCGAGTGGGGACCTTAATTTCCTCCCCATTAACAATTCGGCTGGGCTCTTATTCGTTGTGGTATTTGGGGTTATGTGTTGGGTGAAGAGTAATTTATTTATTTTATCCCGGATCTCCCCGTGGTCTATTTTCCGGATGGTTTTCTTTGTGAATTTCACCATCCGTTCCGCCCTACCGTTCGCTGCTGGATGCGCCGGTGCTGTCAGCGCGTGTCGGATGCACCTTTCCGCTAGGAATTTTTCGAATTCTAGTGAGGTGAATTGGGGCCCGTTGTCGGAAACGACGATGTCTGGGAGTCTCGTTGTATTGTATAAGGACGGCATCCGAAGTGAGGAGGTCCTTTGTTCTCTGGAAAGCGGCTTGCTCGCGTTTCCCCCAAGTCCAGGTCGCCGCCTTGTCCAAGAGCCTATGCAAAGGCTCCGCCGCCATCGCCTTTTGGGGCAGGAAAACATTATAGAAGTTAAGTAGCCCCAGAAATGCCTGCAGCTCCGTCTTCGACTTGGGTGTGGGGGCTTCTTTGATGGCTTTGATTTTTTGGTTTGTGGGGTGAATGCTGTGACGGTCTAGGAGATATCCTAGGAATTCAACCCGTTCCGTGTATAATTGGCATTTCTCCCTCTTTACCTTGAGCCCGGTCTCTTTGAATTTGGTTAGGACCTCCCTTAGGCGACCCTCTAGTTCGGCTTGGTTGGTTGCCGACACTAAGACGTCGTTGAAGTAAGGTACCACCCCCTTGATGCCTTGTAATAGCCTTTCCATTAGGCTTTGGAATATTCCAGGCGCCACGCTGACTCCGAATTGGAGCCGGTTGCATTTAAATGCTCCCCGGTGGGTGACTATGGTTTGCGCTTCTGCCATTTCCTCGTCGATTGGCAACTGTTGGTATGCCTGGGCGAGGTCGAGTTTGGCGAAAACCTTGCCCCCTCCCAGTGAATGCAGTAGGTGTTGCACTACTGGGACGGGGAAGGCGCTTTGTTGCAATGCGCCATTTAGGGTGGCCTTATAGTCCTCACAGATTCTCACCGACCCATCGGGCTTGATCGGGGTGACTATGGGGGTCTCCCACCGGGCGTGGTCTATTGGTTGTAGGACCCCTTGCTTGACGAGCTTGTCAATTTGCTCGTCTATCTTGGGTTTAAGTGCGAATGGCACCCGTCTTGGTTTCAGGTGTTTTGGGGGGACGTTTGGGTCTAGGCTGAATGATATAAGGGGCCCTCAGTACTTGCCTAGGCTTCCGTCGAAGACCTCTTGGAATTCCCGGGCTAGTTGTTGCTCCCAGCTGTCGTCGGTGATGTGGTCGATTCCTGTGACTGCGATGCTGAGCAGGGCGAACCATTGCAGTCCCAGTAGGCTTGGGCGGTCGTGATCGACGATGGTCAGGGGAAGCCTTTCGGTGCGCCCTTTGTACATTACATTGAACTGTCCGGTTCCGACTACAGGGATGCAGTTTCCCTGGTAGTCTTTTACGATTAGTCTCTGGCTGTCTAGGCCTTTTCTTTGGATGGTAGGCACCAAGCGCTTTATTTCATGCCATGCTATCATGGAGAGGTAGGAACCAGAGTCCACCTCCATTTTACATGGCTCGCCTTCGATGCCTACCTCCACGTAGACCTTCCGGGCGTCATTGGTTGTGGCATGGCCGATGGTGACTGTCTGATGGGTCTCCTCTCTTTGCCGGGTCTCTCCGCCTCGTAGGGATTGTCCGTTCCGATCCCATCGGTTGTCAGAGGGGCGATCTCTGGTCCGGGGTGGTGTGCTTTCTCGCCTCTGTTCGCTCTGGTCCCATCGTGGCGGGCTGTGGTTCTTTTTGAGATGGCAGACGCTGGCGATGTGTCCCTTCTTGTCGCAATGCTGGCAGATTGACTTGAAAAACCGGCATTCGGACCTGGGGTGGTCGCCTTCGCAACCGGCACAGTTGGTCCTCGACTTATGACCCCGCCGGTTCCGTGGGTCGCGGCCTGCCTGGAGACGGTGAATTTCCTCCTCCTCGTTGGAAGTGCCCGATGCCGAGTGGAAGTCGCCCTGATGGGTGGTCATCTCAGGTTGGGTCTCGGCCGACCTTGCAGGGTGGTTGTTCCCGCTGCGGTCCCCAGCATGCGGCGCATGCGGTCGGCGGATGTTCGGGTCGCTTCGGCGGCTGCGGCTTCGGTGAGGATATCTGCAAGTGTGATGTTTCCCTTGGCCATCAGCCAACTCTGGAGGACGGGGTCCCACAGGCCGAGCACGATTCGGTCTCGCAGGGCGTCGTTCAGGTTGTCGAATTCCCACAGCCCCCCTAGATACCGTAGTTCGGCGACGAAGTCGCTGAAACTCTCACCCGACCGTTGGTCCTGACGGTAGAACTCATGTCGTCGGATGAGGATGGGCACCTTTGGGGCGTAGTGCCGCCGAAGTATTGACTCGAGGACGTCCCAGTCCATCGTGGTCACGTCGGCGGGTTTGGCGAGTGCTTTGGCCATCTTAAATACCTCGGTCCCGCAGTGGGTCAGGAAGACGGCTCGCTTCATTTGGCCGGTGGCATCCTTCAGGTCGCTGCACTCGAGGAACATACGGAATCTGTCGGAGTACGATTCCCAGTCCTCGCTGGCAGGGTTGAAGGGTGCAGGGGGTGCGATTTTCACCATCGTGGGGTTTCGTTTGGCTTCCGTCGGACATGTGCTTCGGTTCAGGATCAGAATCCCACCCTCTTCGCCAGTGTTGAATCTTCAGAAATGATGCCAGGAGTCGGTGACTTTGTATCAAACTCTTTTATTGATGTGGGAACCGAACTGGGGCTATTGAGAAACTTCGCTTTTGAGAAACTTTTATGTCTTTAGCCGTGGCGGCCGCGGCCAATGGCACCGCTTTGAATCTCCCACGATTCGAATAGACTAATCGTGGGAGATTCCTAGCGAGCCAATCGGCACGGCTCGCCTAGCCAATCAGAGTGCCCCGCGCTTTGGCCAATCAAAGCGCGGGGATCTCAAGAATCCTAATGAGGGGACAGAACACTTAACTTCACCATCTAGTAAGTATTCTGCTTTAATTCTCCTATTCAATTGACAAAGTCTCTTTATTGAGCTTTTATTTTTATAGTAGGGACCAACTTTTGTTCCTTCATTTCAGCAGGTCTTCTTATGCAAACTGGCATTCTCTTTGAACTTCTGCCTGCTTTTTGTTCTTCATTTCTTTTTCTTGGGGGTTACAGATCACAGTAGTGGATCAGGAACAAAATTCATTACCAACATAGAATTTCCCTTCCTATTATGGTACAAAAAGGTAAAGGTAGAGATTCCCCTCGCATATACATGCTAGTCGTTTCTGGCTCTAGGGGGCGGGGCTCTCCTTTTCCTCACTCTTTCTTTCTTGGTAATAGTTAAAAAAAAACCCAATTTGTTGTCATCTTCCTTTTTCTCTTTATTTCCAGATGGGAGCTTTTGGAAAGGAGCAAGCAGATCTCTTCCAAAGGTAGTATCCTTACTAGGTTCTGAGGATATGTTATTTTCCATTTGTGTGCTTTGCAGAATTCCAGATCTTTCCTTTAATAATAATAGAAGAAATCTACCTGAGGCAGGAATCAGTATAGAAGGAACACAATATTACAACAGGAGAGACCATCAACACTTTCTTCAAGCACAGTAAATGGAGCAAATATATGAGCAATTCAGCTGGTGAGGTGTTCCAATAGAGGACAACTAAATAATCAAATATATACCATAATATTGGGGACACAGTGGCTCAGTGGCTAAGATGCTGAGCTGGTTGATCAGAAAGATTGGCAGTTTGGCAGTTCGAAACCCTAGCGCTGCATAATGGAGTGAGCTCCTGTTACTTTTCCTAGCTTCTGCCAACCTAGCAATTCGAAAGCATGTAAAAATGCAAGTAGATAAATAGAAACCACTTCGACATTTAGTCATGCTGGCCACATGACCATGGAGATGTCTTTGGCTCTTCAGCTTTGTAACAGAGATGAGCACCGCCCCCTAGAGCCAGAAACGACTAGCATGTATATGCGAGGGGAATCTTTACCTTTACCTTTTTGTACCATAATAGGGTCATATTTCCTTCATTTCTATCCCAATATTGAACAGGGATACTAATGGATATATTAGATACATTAGATACATTTCTGACAATGTTTTTTAAAATGCAATTTTCCACCGCTCCCAAATGGATTAATAAGTAGGAAAAGAAGTGTCATGGCCCAAATTCAGGATTCAGATTCTGAGTTTGAACTGAACGTGTGGTATGTCAGCCTCAGATTGGAATCACATGAGGCTGATCAAACACAGGCAACAGCTGAGCAGCTTGGAGAGTCATGTGAAGTGATAAAAGACCTCCCAAATGATGTACCTGATATTTTGAGAGGAGAGCAGTACACTGAAAGTCTATTAGGCCTCTTACCAAACAAAGAAGTAGACCTTTGCAATAGCTGGCTGCAGCTTATATAAGAATCTGCTCTGCCTCTCTTCTCTTTGGTGGAAGCAATGTCTGACTTCTGGCTTGTGTGGGAATCCTGTTCTTGAATTTCTGACCCTCAGACTGGCTGAAAACTTTGACACAGAGCTTTGAAACTTGGACACAATTTTGGGTGATTCTTCTGAATGTTCCTGTTTCAAAAGAAACTTTGCTTTGTTGATACTCTTTTACTCCTTTGATAATTATGCTCCCTGAAAGTAAAACTGATAATCTCCAAAGAGAGCATCTGTGCTGAAATCTGAAGCACAACAGTGAGAATTTCATTGGAAGTTACATTTTCTCATCCAGTGAGCACATTGGATGATCAAAAGATTAGGGTTATCTGACATATTTTATGTAATGTTTAAATTGTCCTCCATTACTCCATTGAATAATAGCAATTAAGATTTTAATATTGAGAAGAAAAATAGATGATTGCCGGACTCAAAAACAATCCTTTTCAGGAAATTTTTTCCTAAACATCCCACAATATAAATAATATAGATATTAAATGGAAGGGAGGGAAAAAGACAAGGCCTAATACAAAGCTAATATATTCTGGTATCTGTTATTCTGTATGAAGGAATAATTAATTGATATTGCTATTTTTAGCTCAGAACAAGACTTTACTCAGGGAAGCATGAGAATACTTACAGGTATGTCTTAAATTCTTGACAAAATTATTTTGCTCCTCAATGATTAGAAAAGTTTAAGAAAGGAAATGGTTCTCATTGTTTAGCCTCAAAGAGGAAATGGTTTTCCCTCCTTGTTCAGCTTTGATCTTGTTTAGTCTCATGATGTTAGATAGTTAAAGCTGATGCCAGTCTTGTAGTTAATCAAACCCATTCCATTATTGTGTGCAGAAAATTTGGAACTAGACCAATAGTTCAACTATAATCTATGAGCATATTGAAGATGGTCTGTGGGAAGCAAAATAACAATGCAATAATAATATAAACCCCCTGCATTACTTTTGCATCCTACTCAGAGTTAGATTAATTATGGGGTAGTTTGTTGTTTGGTATAATATTCTATGAATTTAAATAGAGGTAAATCTATTGCACATGTGTGGTTTTGCTAAAGTATACTTTCTTTGTTCAAGCCTGTTTGATTCAATCCTGATATCAGGGGCCACAGAAAACAAGCCTTTGCTTATTTTTAAGTGACATTTGGAGAAATATAAGAAGCATGCCATCATGTCTGTAGGAGGAGTGGCAGAACCTAAGACCAGAGTTAAAAGAGGGATCAGCCTAGAATCCTTTTGTAGCCACAAGCAAACTAAGTCCAACCTCCCTTGAATTCCATTGACCCTTATCTAAATCCAAGCAAGTGTGATCTGTTAGTTGAGAAGATTCTAGTGCATAAACATGGTAAGCAATAAATCAGTTTAATTGAACCTTCAGGTATGACCAGATCTTTCACACCTGACATTATCCTCCATTAAATTTTATTTTTCTCCTGGCTGAATTTGTCTGTACCTTTTAATTTTCCCTCATAAGACTTGTTTTTATTTTATTATTTTTTGCTCACCTTTACCCTCTGTCAAATTCATTATATCCTTGGAAGTGCTGATGAACCACACACTATCACTCCATCCCATCCAGTTTTGTATTGTCTGTCAATTCAATATGTATTCCACCATTTTTTGGTTGAACTTAAGAGTAGGGAAGCTTTGGCCCTTTAGCTATTGGTAAACTTAATTTCCAGCAACTCCTCTGTTCCATATTAGCATACTTGAAATAACCTCTTCTGATTGGTCGACAGATACTGTAACATGATTGGTTCAAATATCCTACTGCTATTGGTTCGCTAAGAATTGCCCGCAATTGGCACGGTTGTTAGGGATAACATTGGTTACCTAACTTAGTTTGGGTAAAAATAATGTATAAACTATGTTAGTGAGTTTAAGTGTGTGTATCACTTTAACTATTAAAACATGTATTTTGGGTGCGGTTGTAAAATCACCATAAGAGGGAGCAAAAGAGCTCACTGTTTGCTGGCTTTTACTGGATAGCTGAAAATGATGGATTGATGGTGATAACTGCGTGTGTTTCCCTGCTGTTGCTGAAACGAAGAAAAGGGGTTTGATTTTCTTCATATCTCTGACTGCAAAAGAGATATATTGCTGGATTGATTATTTGTAAGTTTACTGACCTCTATTTTCGACACTGGACTTTGCAACTGATTAATCCCTGGATGGACTGAACTATGACATATGTGTATGACATATGGACTGTTTTGACTATGCTATAACTCTTGCTGGAATAAAAAACTATTTAACTGGCACAGTGTATCTGTCTTACTGAGTGTAAACTACAACAACGTTTATCTCACATAATTTGCCTGCCTGCTAGACTGCCATTGCACGTTCTGCTAGGGTGTGTATCCCTAACACTGGTTATGGGCCCAGGTGCACAGTCAGACTAACCAGGATATAACAGGCTTAAATTAAAGTGAGAGTTTGTGTAGTTACACAATACTGTAAACAGACAGCTGTGTTTTATTAATTATAGTTTTAATATCCAGATAAAGATGGCACAAGTCAATTTACAAAGTTTGTCTCTAATATCCAAACTGGATGGAACAAACTATGTTTCATGGTCTATGAAATGTAGTCTACTTCTACGCAGAGGTTTGTGGAATATAATTCAAAACCCACCAGAAGTAGATGCATGGGATCCAGAAGATGAGAATGATGCCCAGAAAATACAAGAATATAAACTGAAGAATGAGCAAGCTCTCTGTATAATAGGACTAACACTCTGTGATGAGCAGCTTGTTCATATACGTGGAGAAGAAACAGCTGCGAAATGGTGGGAGAATTTAAAGAAGATTTATGTTTGAGATAGTGTAGGAGCACATATAAATCTTACACGGAAACTGTTCAGAACACATCTTCAAAAGAATGGAGACATGCTGAGTCATATAAACACAATGAAAAGAATTTTTCAGGAACTGCATGAAAAAGAATTTATCTTCACAGAACTACACCAAGTTTATATAATTTTGTCTTCTTTAGATGAAAGCTATGATGACTACGTAACTTCACTTGAGGTTCTGCCAAAAGATAACCTCACATTAACTGACATTACTGGCAGATTAATTGAAGAAGCCAGGAGAAGGCTTGAAAGGGATCAACTCAGAAGGGAAAAAGCACAATGTGAAGAAGGGAAAAACCACAATGTGAAGAAGAGAAAATATCTTCATCAACCAATACAATTAGAAAATGTTTTAATTGTGGAGGAAAAGGACATTTGGCTAGATTCTGCAAGAAAGCAAAAAGCCACAATGCCAGCCAGAAAGATAAAAGGCATCAAAAGGATAAAAAATGCTTAGAGTTAGCCATGTATAGCAATGAAACTGTGAATAGTAATTTATGGGTTGTAGATAGTGGAGCATTGCACTGCATAACGAAAGATAAGAAAAGATTTATTAAGATGTCCACAAGTTCACAGCAGATATCATTAGCTAATGGATGGAAACTGAAAGCTAAAGGTGAAGGTATAACATATTGTTCTTGCATAAAAGAAAATGTAAAAATGTTATATGTACCACAACTTAAGTTTAATTTGCTTTCAGTTAGAGTTTTGGTTAAACTAGGTTATGTAATTACCTTTAGGGGAGACAATTGCATAATTGAAAAAGAAGGTAAAAAAGTGACTGCAACTTTAAGAGGTGAATTGTTTGTGTTAAATGATCATTCAGAGGTGGCTAACACAGTTTATAATAATGTTAAACCTCATGATGAGTGCATACATTTGTTACACAGACGTTTAGGGCATATAAATTTTAAAATGCTTAAACAAACGGTAGAACTATCGAAGGGTATAAAACTGAAGCCTTGCAGTAAGTATTTGCACTGCAATGCATGTAGTCAAGAAAAAAGCAAGGAAATGCCAGCAAATAGAGTTAATGGATTTAAAACAAAGGAGCCTCTACAGGTCATATTTGCTGATATTATAGGTCCTAAAATACCAAGTGTAGGAGGTGCTCGTTATATACTAAGTATAATGGACCATTATTCCAGAATTGGTTTCTGTTATCTAATGAAGAGCAAAACGGAAACATATCAAAATTTCTTTAATTGGCTTAAATTCGCAGAAAGAAAAACTAAAAGGAAGTTAGTAACTCTTATCACTGATAATGGTACGGAATTTATAAATAATAAATTCTAAAATAGACTGAAGATGGCAGGTGTTGAACATAAAAAGTCTGCACCATATAGGCCACAACATAATGCCTTTATAGAAAGACGAGGCCAAACAATTCAAGCAATGGCTCATACTATGCTGTCAGATTCAGGATTACCTGAAAATTTGTGGGGAGAAGCAATAATGTGTGATAATCATATATTGAATAATGTTGTTAACTCAACAACAGGTGTATTACCATTCACACGGTGGCATGGTAGAAAACCTGACTTAAGCTACATGCACACATTTGGAGCACCAGCATGGGTGCATATTCCTACACAACTGAGAAATAAGGGGCAGCATAGGGCTAAAAGGTTATTCTTTGTAGGTTATGAATCTAATCACAAATCATACAAATTCTGGGAAAGAGGTACATCTAGAGTTTACTGTAGTGCTAGTGCCAAATTCCTAGAACATGTAGGATGGGAAAACTGGAACAAGATTCAAGTAAGGAAGTAATTATAGAAACCTACAAAAGACCAAAAGAAAAAATCAGTAATAAGAAGAGTACAATTAAAGAGGAAGTACAGGAAGAGCATATAGGACCAGAACAGGAAGAAATACCAGAACAGGAGGAAATAGATAATCAGGAACAGGTAGAACATGAAAGTCCCCCTTTAAGTCCTGTAATACCTAGACGTACTACACGTGTAACCAGACCACCTGATAGTATCAAGCAAGTATAGTTTGCCAAGTTAGTAAAGTTCCAACTACTGTTGAAGAACTTAGATTGTATCCTGCAAAGGAACAGGAAAATTGGCATAGAACAATGGAGAAAGAATTAAATTCATTAAAGGAAATGAAAGTTTATGAAAATGTTAAATTACCTCCAGGTGAAAAGTCCATTGGCTGCAAATGGATATTTAAGTTAAAAACTGGTAAAAATGGGACTGTTACCCATAAAGCTAAGCTGGTAGCTCAAGGATTTAATCAAACTGCATGTGATTATGATGAAGTATTTGCACCAAATTTAAAGGCAACAACCTTGAGAGCAGCTTTAATGTGGGCAGCTAAGAAAAACTATATCATAAATCATTTAGATGTAGAAACTGCCAATCTGCATGCACCATTGCAGCACACTATATATTTAAAAAAACCAGTAGGTATAAAGGATGATAAAAATAATAATGACTGTTGGAAACTGAATAAAAGTCTCTATGGATTGAAACAATCAGGTTATGAATGGAACCAATATATTGTAAAAGAGTTAAACAATATTGGATTTAAAGAAGGTTTAGCTGATCCATGTTTATTTAAAAAAGAGACAAATGGAATGGTGTCATTATTATTGCTGTTTACAGATGACATTGCTTTAATTACTAAGACAAATAATGAAGCTACTGAGATAATATCATTATTAAGTAAGAGGATAAAATTAAAGCAATTAGGAGAAATAAGACAATATCTAGGATTGACAATAAACAAAACCAATAGTGGATATAAGATATCACAAGAAGATAAAATTTACCAATTGCTTAAAATGTATAAAATGGAACTTTGTAAGCCAGCAAAAACTCCAATGAGTCAGGAATTTTGTCATACTGATGCTCAAAGTTCAAAATTTGATAAGACCATTTATCAATCATTAATAGGTAGTTTATCATATATAAGTAATTGGTCAAGGCCAGACATTGCCTATAGCATTAATCAATTGGCAAGATTCAATGCTGAACCCAATGAAAGACACTGGCAAGCACTAAAGCGTATATTAAGGTATCTTAAAAAGACAATGCACTATGCATTGTATTTAGAGCCAAAAGATGATTTGATTTTAAGTGCATATACTGATTCAAGTTTTGCAACAGATATAAAAACTAGAAAATCAACTTCAGGCATGGCTATGCTATGAGGTAAAACACTGATTGGTTGGAGGTCAATTAGACAGCAACACATAAGTATGTCCACAATGGAAGCAGAATTTTCATGTCTATCTTTATTATGTACTGACTTAATTCTGTATAAACAGTTGTTGTTAGATATGGGAGTAACTGTTAAAGATGCCATTATAGTTTATGAGGACAATCAAGCAGCCATACGGTTGGCTACAGATATTGCTGTAAAAACGAGATCTAAACATACTGGCCTAAGATATTTAAATGTAAGACAATCTGTAAAAAATGGTTTAATGAGATTAGAATATTGCATGACTGATGAAAACATTGCAGATGGATTTACAAAAGTCCAAGGTGCAGTCAAGCACAAAGAAAATTGTGAAAACTATGGGTTGAAATTGTAAATATATATATATATATATATATTATTATATTACCCAAAAGGGGAGAATGTTAGGGATAACATTAGTTACCTAACTTAATTTGGGTAAAAATAATATATAAACTATGTTAGTGAATTTAAGTGTGTGTATCACTTTAACTATTAAAACATGTATTTTGGGTGCGGTTGTAAAATCACCATAAGAGGGAGCAAGAGAGCTCACTGTTAGCTGGCTTTTTCTGCAGTAACTGACAATGTTGGATTGATGGTGATAACTGCGTGTGTTTCCCTGCTGTTGCTGAAACGAAGAAAAGGGGTTTGATTTTCTTCATATCTCTGACTGCAAAAGAGATATATTGCTGGACTGATTATTTGTAAGTTTACTGACCTCTATTTTCGACACTGGACTTTGCAACTGATTAATCCCTGGATGGACTGAACTATGACATATGTGTATGACATATGGACTGTTTTGACTATGCTATAACTCTTGCTGGAATAAAAAACTATTTAACTGGCACAGTGTATCTGTCTTACTGAGTGTAAACTACAACAACGTTTATCTCACATAATTTGCCTGCCTGCTAGACTGCCATTGCACATTCTGCTAGGGTGTGTATCCCTAACAACGGCTGATCGCGGAAGATTCAAATAAATGTCATTGGTTGCGAGCCGCGGGAAATCCCTATAAAAGAGCTGCCGTGGCTCCAAAATCTTATACAGATCTATACATAAAATAAAGAGCTGAAAAGTCACACTGGTCTCCAGTCTCTCTTTCCCGTGATCGAACATCCTTCTACTGAAAAACTGTGCCCAAAATACAGCTAAATTTCATCCGCTTTACTTTAATATGATGAAACATTAATTAGCACTGTGAAGATAAACCAATTATACTTATTTTGTCTATTTTTCTTTTAGCATCATTAATAAAATAAATCTCATTCTTAGCCAATCTCAAAAAGCTATGCTAAGTTAAAATTGCTTTGTACTAAAGTGAGAGGTGGTTTGAAAATTATAGGAACTAAGAAGAAAACAATGACAACTATTTCCAGAATAGTTTCATGGAAAATAACAAGGTAGGAGGCCATAAAGTCTTCAGAGTTTGAGTTCAACTCAAAGGAATGTTACTTCATATATTATAATTAATATTATTACTAGCCATGATGAAATTCCCATTCTAGTCTTCCTTCTGTATCCCTTTTAAAAATCCCATATTTCTTGCCTGGTTGGTTTCATTGTCATGTGTGCACAAGCAGTTCCAGAGCCTATGAATAAACTGAACCAAGTTTATTTCTTTCAGCTCTTTTTAGGATGTATAATCCTTCTGTGCAATATTACTCTCCCTTGGGAAACAGTGAGATTTTATCAAGAAATGGAACTATGTAAGTTCATTTTTTATATACTGGGCTGCTTCTTGTTCACCTGGGTGTCATTGTTGAATTGATGAATGATGCTATTCAGAGGTGTTATTCAGCAGGTTCTGGCCAGTTCTGGAGAACTGGCAGTGGAAATTTTGAGTAGTTTAGAGAACCAGGAAATACCACCTCTGACTGGCCCCGCCCCCATCTATGCTCCACCTCCTGAGTCCCAGCTGATTGGCTGGGCCTTTTTGTGTTGCCCTGCACAGGAGAACAGAGCTGAAAATTAGGTTAGTGGGGTGGAGAAGGAATGGGATTTTGCAGTAACCTTCCTCCAGGAGTGGGGAGGGAATGGAAATTTTACAGTATTCTTCCCCTGCCATGCCCACCAAGCCATGCCCACCAAGACACGCACACAGAACCGGTAGTAAATTTTTTTGCATCCCACCACTGATGCTATAGATGAAAATTATGCAGGAAATAAAAAACATTGTCAACTCATAAAATATTTCTATGGTCTTTTTAGAATTGCCAACAGAAAGAGAGTGGGGAGCCGTGGGCAGCTTGCATTCCATAAATGTTTTCAAAGATAGTTTCTAAATGACTTGAAGTTTTTCTGCCACGCAAAATTCTAACTGGAGAGTTTGATTGATGACTCTTGGCTATGGATGTGTCCCATTGAAGAATATGAATTATGATACACCCAGGGGGTGGGAGAAAACCAGGGTCAAGGGTGACAATAAATGATGTGACTCAGAGTCAGGTAGCTGTCAGGGATCCAGCTATTACCCCCATTTAAATCATGAGTCTCGAATCAAACTTTCAAAACTTAAAGAAGATTTATTAGGAGTAAATATGCCAGCACTGCCTGGGTGTAGCCGACTCTGAGACACATCATTTATTGTTACCCTTGACCCTAGTTTTCCCTCACCCCCTGGGTGTATCATAATTCATATTGTCCAATGGGACACATCCATAGCCAAGAGTCATCAATCATACTCTCCAGTTAGAATTTTACGCAGCAGGAAAATTTCAGTCATTTTGAAACTATCTTTGAAAACATTTATGGAATGCAAGCTGCCCAAGGCTCCCCCCTCCCTTTCTGTTGGCAGCTTTAAAAAGACCACAGAAATATTTTATGAGTTGACAAACATATTTTTGAAATAGGGGTAATTACCTATTTATTTACATGACACACTTCTCTGTAACGCTTTTGCTTGCTTTTCTTTTGGAAAATCATCAGAAGCATTCCATATTAAAAGGGAAGCTAATTGAACAGGAAAAACAAAGAAATGGTTAAAATTATTAAGATGCTAAGAATAATTATTTATTAATTATTTTTCATCATTAGGGCTGTTAATAAAAAAGGAAATTGTACAGATAGCCCTTGATTTACAACTAGTCACTTAGCAGCCGTTTGAAGTTACAACCACCTAGGAAAAGGTGCTTTAAAACCCTTCTGGCTGTCATCAAATATCATGCTGTTGGTCGCACCCATCCAATTACTGCTTTTCAGAAGCTTAGCAACTGGCTGGTTGCAGAGTCCCACAATCATGTAACCATAATTTGTGATTTGGCAAAAAAAAAAAAAAAACCAAGCAAACAAACACCCATTCAGGAGAATGGGTTCAAACTTATGGCTGTGTGATTTGCTTAATAGTTGTAAAATTAGGTCAGATAAGGTGGCTGCCTCAATTTCTAACTGGCACAATTTATAACCAAAATTCCAATCTCAGTTGTGGTCATAAGCTGAGGACTACCTGAATTGTTATGTAGGAATGACACTTGGGAATGTGGGAAGGGAAATTGCTGCCTAGGGAATAGTCCAATAAGAGAGGGCGTAGCCCACAGCTGCATAATAGGTAAAGAAACAGACTCATAAAGTATCCCTCTTTAGTTCCTGTATGGGAATATTTGTACTTTTGTAGATCCTGTTAAGGTAGCATAACAACAAAATGGAATCATCTCATCTGGTCATGTTTCCTATCTAACTTGGGAAGGCTGACATCAGTCTCACAAGTGTGAAAGTACAAATATTCCATCATCCCCTTTAGTAAAGTCCTTTAGACTTTCTAAATACTGCACATCCTACTCATAATCTCTTCTCTTGGCTTCTGAAAACATCACTTAAGAAAGGGCCATTTTATATTTTGGAATAGCCTGGATTCTGTAAATTAAAATTCATCTTTCTAGCTGCAAAGAAAGAATATTTACCTGCTTAGCCATTTCTCTCTTTGATTTGTGACACAGTGATCTTTTGGATCAAGCAAAAGAACTTGTGGAGCGCATGAGAGAGATCCAGGTATGTATATTGCAACATGTTCTAGTGCAATCTACTTCTATTTATAATCTCTTGAATATTCAATGTTGGCCAAAAGCGTTTCCATCCTTGAATCATATACATCTATTAGAGAATACATATCTTTCTGGTGCATTCAGGAAATGGTTCTGCCAACATTTGCTGATTTCTCATGTCACACTTGTGTGACAGGATCAACCCTAATTAATTGTAACTTGAAATTCTGCTTTGGATAGAAACACTGATATTTTAAGTTTGAGTTAGGATATCAAAATGCTAAAGACACAAAGACATGGAAGACCATCAAATAAGCTTATAACAATATCTTGTTGTCTTTTGCTTTCTCTTGCTTATAATATTATGATGGTCAAACCTTAAAAATTAATATATTTATATAACATAGCAGCATTTACTTCTTGGTCCTATGAAACTAGGGGACACATTCCTTGTAATTCTGAAAATTGTTCTGATATTTTTTAAAGGCTAGTTTTATTTTTCAATTAATAAGACTACCTAAAATGTACTAGGATAAAAAATGGATTTAAAAAAAAAAAATAGAATCAGATATATTAATATTTAGTTCTCAGATGATGGAGAATTCTGAAGACGCCTAGCTTGGTAGAAGCCATTCATATCTTAGAAGCATTTTTATGAGAAAACCCACTCTGGACACTTCCCTCTTATCTGGACATCATTCAACTTTTTTCATGAAAGGAACTTTCAGATTAGAGTCCAAACGGTACTTTTTCAAGAGGCAACTGGACTTTCTGGTTTTTCTTTGTAGGCGTTTCTCTTCTTATTCGAGAAGCTTCTTCAGCTCTGGGTAAGAAGTGAAACGTCTTCAAAGAATAACCAGAAAGTCCAGTTGCCTCTTGAAAAAGCACTTTTGGGATAACCATGACCAGGATGACTGAGAATCTCTATAGACTTTCCGATTAGAGTTTTTGACCCTAACATTTAAACAGGTGCAATTTTTACAAAGTTCATACTATGATGAATCTATTTTTTTCTGTCTTGGTTCTCCAAACAGATTTTGGTAAAATTGTGAAGAGGACACAGCACAGCTCCTCTTTGTTATTGTAACTTGAAACCTTTATCCTAGTTTAGTTCAGCTTTATCCTAGTTTAGTTCAGCTTTATCCTAGTTTAGTTCAGCTAGTAATGTAGCCCCACAAGATTGGAACAAATGTAATAAAATAAAGGAAGTTAGCTATGAGGCCCAAGGCAATTCCTTTTCACTCAATGTAGTCCAAGCAAGCCAAAAGCTTGCATATGCCTTGTTTAGTGGTTAAGGCACCAGGCTAGAATCCAAGAGACTGTGAGTTCTAGTAACGTCTTAAGCATGAAAGCCAGCTAGGTGACTTGTGGCCAGCTTAGCCCAACTCACTCACAGGGTGATTGTTGTGGAAAAAATAGGTGGAAAGTATAGTATTAGGTATATTCACCACATCCATTTATTTATAAAAATAATAATAGTGGGATTAAAAATATTTTTAAAAATCAAACAAACTGCCTAGGACAATTATTGTGATCTGGCCATTCAGAAATATTGAGGACAAGTGTATCAGCTGTTCTCTTTAACCTCTTCCTTATGATAGCTTGTGTTCTTTCCCCTTAGTTGTTTGACTATCAAAATGACTGGAAGCTAATCACAGTTTTTCACCTGTGTTCTTCGCAGAATTCTGACTCCCAGGTAAATAAGAGCCATGTGTCTTTACTTGTTGGTGTTGATGTTTCTTGGATGGTTCCAGCTTTCTTTAGAATATAAGCCACCCTAGGTAGGGGTATCTGCAGGGGGCAAAAAATGTATGTTTAATACCCGTAAAAAAGGCCTGGAGTTTTGATTACATTATCATGGCTACTACATTAATTTTTAGACCGCTCCTAAAAATGGCCTTTCATCTAGGCCAGGGGTGTCAAACTTGAGGCCCGCAGGCCAGATGCATCACATGCTGGTCCCGCCCCCGCCCAATTTAGTGAAGGGGGAAAAAGTTCCGATACGCCATGTGACACCGCCATGACGATGTGAGTTTGACACCCCTGATCTAGGCAGCAGTATCTTCAGGATCTCATTGCATTTGTCTGAATGATAAAAGCTGCACTGCTCATGCAAAATTGCAATGATTGTAAAAATGGGGTGTGGCTGTATTGCAATGCTGTGAGACTGATTTTCCTTCCCAAATAACATTTTATTTTTCCTTTAGTGGTATATTACACATAATAATTTGTATTATTAAAAATAACTCATTTTCCTAAGGGATAAGCTTTCTCTCCTTGAAGATTTAATCAAATATCTGTAAATCAAAATGTATTAAACATTCTTAAATTTGTGTACAGTAACAGTTACTCATCTCCCACATTTTAGAAAATGCTACGAATACCACAGTTAATTATTTAATATGGAAAAATCATTTTATTTATGCTTGCAGTCAAAGTAGCAGATAAATAGCACTGATATCACATTGTTGAAATTCAGCAACAAATCAATTTCAACAGTATATTTGGAGTTTTTTGCATTTTTCATTTAAAAAAAATGAAAACAAATGAATGATTTGTAAATGATATGTAAAATATATTTAAACGTATGCCTACTTGGCCCCTAAATTCTTTTATACTATTCATGTTATATACTATTCATATACTATTCACTTCTCATTTCATTGTTGTCATGGCCTCTAAAGTACATTTTTAATTTTAAAAAAATTGTGCCAAGTTATGAATAGATTGCCCCTTTGCCTAATCTAACAAGTAAGACTTCACAGGACATTATGTAAACTCAGTCACAAGCCTTGGAAAAGGTATATGTTTTTGGTCTTCACAAATACATATTAAAAATATTTTCAAAATATAATAATTTTAGCAGAAGAAAAATCTAACAGAGTCCCTGTAAAAAGTATATGCCCCAGTTAGAATTAGGGCTTAGTTCTAAAATTATTGAATATAGATTATTTAATGCAGGAAAGGAGACGGTTAAAGGAGATGGTTAAGGAGACGGAGCCATCTTTTCATTGATTAAATTAAGAAATGGAAAATTCCCACTCTTTTCAAGATATAATTTACTCGAGATTCCTTTCCATGCTGCTGAAATGGCAGATATGAGAGATAGACATTATTCTGAAATGTTTGATTTGGAGTGAAAAAGTTGCACTGTTGACCATTTTCTCATATAAATTGCTTTATTTCAAACAGGATATTTCCCGCCTCAACAGCATAAAGAAACTTGAAAGAGTATTGGATATTTTATACAGAGAAGTATGAACTTTTTCCCAGCTTCGATAATTTTGAAACATTGGAGTTATTGATATGGATTTATGTATAGCATATGCATATCCCTGTATCTTTGACAGCTGGTGTAATATAGTTAACATAGTTAAGGGAATAGGGAGACCTAGTTCTTATAGGCAGCTGGGTGGTTTGAGATCAGTAATTCTCCTTCTTTAAATGCTACATTAGAAAGTTGAAAAATACTTATCTATTTTGGGCCAGCAAAATAGAATATAACCTTCAATCAAAGGACCTTCATCCTGTAATGGATTGATTCAACCTGATATTATTATTACCTATTACGGTATTATTAATATCACACACACAAATATATACAGACCTACAGATATTCTGCTCACTGTTACATTTGTCCCAAGATGGTTTATAATGTAACAATAAATATGAGCTCCACTCAAACTATTGAACATGAATTATTGCTATTTTTACAATTAAAATTGTAGTGTTTATAATAAATCCATTGCCCACATAAAACATCCCCTGTGGAAAAATGTCTGGTTGCCTAATTTATTCACATTGAATTACAGAAGTAGTTCCAATGTTGGAACATGTAATTAGTGTGCAGGGAACATCCTTCCCCCTGGAAAGTTGGGGAAAGTTGTTTTAGAATTTAAGTAAAAGTAATAAGATCCAGCTCAGTCTCACACAGCCTTCTCATTATACTCATACATCACCTCTGTTGGTGTATACATACAGCTATCAAAGTTTTGCCTACAGATAATAGCTGTTAATATTATTTTATAATCCAAAAAGCTTAGTTTCAGTTGTGTACAGTTATGTCCATACATAAATAGCATGCTTAACCTAGACACTCAGTTGATCCCCAATACACTAAACCAGGGGTCCCCAAAGTTTGGAGATCTCTGCACTAAACTCAAACTAATCAAATAGGTGTGTGCAACCTGCTCAGAAGCCTAACCAAGAATAATTCCAAACAACCTGTGAATTGTTGTGAATTTATTTGGTAGGTTTTCACCTGATTTAAATAAACTGGCTGTATGAATATTGCTCAAGCTCTTTCATAGGCTAAATCAGTATCCATTCTCTCAGTGAAACTTCTTTTACCGTTCTCTTCGATCCTGAAATAGTGAGCAAGGATTGCAAAGGCACCAAAATTTATAATAAAGATTGGTGGTAGAAATCCTTTTCTGCAATAGGAAACTATTAAAGTAATTCATTTGGCTATTCTTCTATCACTGCAGGTTCCCAAAGTCTTTGTAAATCTGGTGGATTTTACATTGCTCCCAATCTCAACTCTTTCACACACAGATCGGAATTATGTCAGGTAACCCAAAATTATAAATTCCATTTTAGCTATGTATTGTTGTTTTCTTTATTTTCCCCCCAGAGGTTTGTTCCAAAAATGCTCTATATGATTTGGCAAATCACTAGTCATTTAGGCTTCACTCATAAAAGTTTTCACTTGGGGTCCTTTGGCCCATTTCTTTATTACCTTAACACGTACCATATGTGCATGTTGATTAGCACCTGGAAAGTGAATTTTCCCTACTGTGGTGCCTTTCTAGAATTCCCAGGCAGTTGAGGAATTTCCAGGTTAGGGATGTTTATTCTACTTTCTTAGACATGCCAAACAGGTTGTGTGATTGTAGGCATCCACAATGACTTAGTATGAATCATGATATTGCATAAATGAGAACTTATGCAGTTTGCATGATAACAGATGATTTTTGTAAGCTACTGAAAGTCTGTTTGATTATAACATGATGGAAATATATTTAATAAATGTCATTTCCCTCCTTCTGTCCCTCTGGACGCTGCACTGTGGTATCAGATATCGGACTAGGATTGAGTAGATGCAGGTTCAAAGCTGCTCACAGCCATGGAAGCTTCTCCATCAAGTTAGAGCCAGTCACTTTCTCTGCAGAGGAGTATTCTTGTGCTGGAGGAAAATGGAAGGAGACAGAATTATGTTTGCTACTTTAAGCTCCTGCTTAAAGCAGCATACATAAATGGAAAGGAATGGAATATAGCATTCCATAAATGGAACGTAAATGGAACAAACATGGCATTTGTGATAGATTATTTCACTTTAAACGTTCTAAAATGACTGAAACAAAAGTAACAAAAAATGAACCCCATAACATATTTTCTTCTAAGCAAAAGTGACTCTCAGAACCTATAAATTGCATTTCTTATTTGTACTTAATATAGCACATTAGAACACTTGTATCAATTTTGAGTATCTTGACATTTGGGAATCTCTGGACTTTATCTGTAAATAAATACATAGGAGACAATACTTAACAAATAAACTTTTATCAGGTAGTTATGTCAGAAAATAATGCCAATCTTTTAAAGAGGAAAAGTAGTGATATACAAAATATTTTGAATCTGAAATGTTTTGAGCTTGAAGCTTCCTATTTCAAATTAAAAACAGTTGTTCTGAACTTCCTGGACATGTTCCTATTCTGTTCCTGAACTCTGGAAGTATTCCAAATTGAACAGCTCTTTGAATAATTGATTGGAATATTGGAATATTTCCAAGAAGAACATACCATCCAATTTTGAGCTTGAGATAGTTTAAATTCAAAACATTTTGCACATCCCCAAGGAAAAGATAGACTAGCTGGTTATGCCAAGAAATTGTCTATTGAAGACACCCATTTTTCCTTTGCTAAATATCAAGAGATTTCATATTTTAAATAGAGATTGTATGGCCTTCCATATTTTTACTCTGCTTTCCTATTGATGTATTCTAGGAATATAGTTCCTAATTCATGCATTTGTTTCAAAGACTGTTCCAAATTAAATGCGTCTGTACAGAAATGGGTGTATCGGGTGAGTAACATGGTTTAGTGAAAAGAGAATGTGCCTCCCATTGTATATTACAAATAGACAACCTGTTTTTAATGTTTCATATCCCTTTTTCATGGTATCATCCACTTCTACAAAGGATCCTATCATGACCAATTTGAGAGTGCTTGGGACAAGATTGTTACAAGATCACCATCATCACCATCAGTTGCTAAACTGATGAAATGGATGGAATCTGCTGCTAAATATGTCTGATTACTTAGACAAAGCAAGAGCATCACTGGGATGCCCTCATTTCTGAAATGCCTCCAGGATATGGAAAGTCTACTGTGAAATCCAATGCTAGCCTTTCTAGGCTTATGCTTTTCTTAAGAAAATGGATTTATGTGAAACGATTCATAGCCACTGGGGCATTTTTAATGGTTATTAAGAAATAGATTATTTTCCCTATTTTGTTTATATTTTGACTATGTACTTTTATTATTCAGATTTACTAGGCACAATAAATGGGCTTTATTTAAATCAAGGAGAAATGTGAATATTGCACTCAACTCTCTGTAGTTTTTCTTTAAAAAGGTCTTGTTATCCCTTTCTGTAGGATGCTTTGGAAAAGTTACTGGCTTCTAAAAAGTATGCCCTAAGGAGAGATTTCACTGCAAGTCTCCAAATTTCATTTGAAGAAGAAACTATGCCGCTCACAACAGTAAGAATTGCAAATTTCTTATATTTTCTAGGCCTTCTTCTTTTCTTTTTCTGCTTTTTTCTTTTCTTTTCCTTTCCTTCTTTCCTTCATTTTATTTGTTTTCTGTGTATGTGTGTGTGTCTGTGTGTCTTTGAGTCAGTATTAATTCCTGGCAACTGCTGGAACTGTAGGATCTCAGAAGTGGTTTGCCATTGCCTGGTCTGTTCAGGAGTCTATGCAGTGTTGGCTCAGAGAGTGAGTGGAACAAATTAAGGATCAGTAGGAGCTGGTGGGTGGAGCACAGGGAAGAAGTAGTGTGGAGAAGGTCTCTATCAAGCCTTTTCCAACAATCAGTGCAGTTATACTGCTACTACTGCTTGAAGTCACTATGGTCCTGGTCTCCTGCAAACCAACTGTGCTACTTATGAACATCCATTCTTATTCCAAGTTAGAAGGCTTAGGGTTGGAAAGTTAAATTAACCATCAGGAGAGACATCAGAATTTGTTAGGCATGGACAGCCAAATATTATTCTATGGAGTTCAATTCCTTACCACTAGGAATTGAGTTCTTAGATCTTTGCCCTTTAGAGCAATAGCAATAGCTCTTAAATTTACAGTATATAGTGCTTTACAGTCCTCTAAGTGTCAGTATATTGCCCCTAACAATTTGGCTCCTCATTTTATTGATCTCAGAAGGATGGAAGGGTGAGTCAATAGGATCTCACCCTTCCGGGATTGTTTATTGAGAACTATATACTAGTTTTAGGAGCTATAGCTATAAGGAGATTTGGAAAGAAGATCATGAACTCTAGGTGCCAAGTTGTCAAAGCTTCACTGGGGGCACAATAGACATGAATATTGCAACCTTTTATGACTGCAAAAAACAAACAAACACTAAAAGGATAAAAGGACATCCATTCTCCATACAATGGACTGAAAAACTTCTCTTTTCTAGATAAACAATTATGCTGATAGTTCTGTTGGAGGATTGTTTATAAATTAAATAGTCATTTTTCTATTGTTAAGGAAGATAATTTAAATGTTAATAATTTAATTGTACAATGAAAAACACATATAAGTAGTAATAATATATGCAGTATATGTAATGCATATGAGATGACATGTTTGGGATTTTTAAAAAATGTGTTTTCATAAAGAAGTCGGGTTGGTTGGATTGCCTGTTTTAAACTAAATGTAGAAATATTATTCAACTTACCTCCATCTTAATTATGTTGCAGGTTGATTGTGATGTTGATTATTCACTAAAGGAGGCAATAGTGAAAATTGCAGGAAGGGAAATTGCTGCTGTAGGAATAAAACTTTGGAACAATATGGTAAGAGGACATGAAAATATATGGAAGACTTCACGGTGTTTTTCATTCTAAGGAAAAGCTGCAGTAGGAATGGGTGTAGCCCTTTTTTCATGAAGAGGCTTTGAGATAGTGACTAATCAGAGACACATCATTGTAACTAAGCAAGAATTTGAATTCAGGTGATCATAAAGCAAATCTGTCATTCTGACTACCTCCTTAGGTATAACTTCTTCAGCCTGGTTTCTTTTCAGTGTTGACTTTCAATTCAACAGGCGCATAAAACAGGTATCAGTGACTTCTGCCATAAATGATGAGTTCTAACTTTTTTTTGGATGTGGACGTCCTTCACTTTAATGACCCCCATTTATCTGATATGGAAGAACAAAAGTTAAATCCTTGAATCAAGATTGCAATCTTGGATGACAAGAGCTGCACTTAGTTATCTTGATCAATCTCTCTTTTATCCATAAACACACAATGATGTCAAAGTTCTTGTCTCAGCCCTACATTTATTGCCAGTCAGATGCCTTGATAAAGGGACAAAGGGTGGTATCCTAGATTATTAAATTTGATTTGCTTTTTTTAAAAAAAAATCGCAACACTTGAATTCTAATTCTAATTTAAAATCTGATATACATGTTTAGTTGAGCTGGAAAATAGATCGTTGAATCTCCCGCTCCCTTTTTTTAAACCTAATTAAAAAGTTTGCAATCTACCCATTCCAGTATTTTAAAAGAAAAGCTTTATTGCTAAACTATAAACTTCACAAGTGGGAAATTTTTACATCTTCTGCTCATCACTCCCTTTTAAGCCACTTCTCATTCTTCTTTTCATAATTCTTCAAAGTTTCCTGATGAGCATCTCTCTGGGTGTTTCTGTATTAATGGCTTCAAACAGTATTATTCAAAAGATACTGTACAGCTGTCCCATCTGTTGTGAACACAATTATTGTGGTTGGAGAAAAGCCAGAGAATCAGTGTGGAAATAAAGAAAGCAGTTGTTCGATGAAGACATTGCCCACAACAAAGTATAAATGAGGCAAATTTTACGGATCGTGAGGCTGCCCTTGAACAATTTTGGAATAAGAGTCATAACTCTACTTTAATATAGTCTAAGAACTGTTCTGCTTCTCTATCCAGGTTCTCTTATTACCAGAAGAAATGACCATAGGTTTATTTCCCCCTTTTATGTACTGTAGTTTGCAAGAGTGTAATCCATACAAGTAAAATGTCTGATAACTGCCAGAATTTAAAAAAAAAAACATCAAGGAGGCTTGATGTTCTTGAGAAAAAAGTCCATAAGAAATCAGAATAAGAATAACAACTTCACCGAATACTTGTAGTTCCTTATACACAGCTTAATTTTCCTTAGTTATTTATTACATTTCATTTACTTATTTATTACATTTTACATCACCAGCCCCAAGGGACAAATGTCTTGTTCTGTGAATATGATACAGGAAAAAAAATAGAAAATGATTTTATATCTCTCTATATCAGTGGTTCTTAAACTGGGGTTAACATTCCTTCATGTTAGGACCAGTTTAGTCAAGTGCTTCAGCTAAGAAACACCTATTGCTTGTATCCATTGTACTCAGAAGCAAGGCTATTGTCCTGGTAGTAGGCTTACAACTCAACCCTGCAAAGGAGTAACAGGAGGACTGATGAACTGAGCAAACCTCATTTATGGTTTTCTTTCTGTTTTTTAATTTTAGTTGACTCCAGCTGGTCAGAAGAAGCCCTATCACTTCACAGAAGTACCTGATCCAAAGTGTCCTTCTCAGGTAAGAGAACAATATTTTCTGCACACAACTTCAATATTATTTCTTTTTCCAGAGAAATACTTTCTCTCACTGGGGTGAGCAAAACATGTGTGGCTCTATGGTTCTATGGTTGTTAGTGAATTACAATATCTTGTAACAATACCAGCTTAGACGACTGATTGTAAAGGCTATTGGATGTTTCTATTTCAGCAACACTTCCAAGATTGATTTCTACCCTTGCTTCAAGATTTATATATAGTACCTTCCAGATTGTGGATAATATAAATTATTCTCCAAAACGTCTACTGGCCAAGTTCAGGAAAGCTGGTTAAAGAAATTAAACACAGTCTTTAAAACCTGCATTATTTCTACGTATAACAGATAATGTTAGATTGCCCAGAGTTACCCTGTAGTAAGATGGGTGGCCAATATGTTTTACAAATAAATTTTTAAAAATGTTAGAAGAAAAAAATGTTATTCTGTAAATTTCTCTAGGAATGAGCACAATACATATACCTAAAGTGATATACAGATAAATTTTGCTTCTTCCCACATTTCATGGTACACTATCCATTAAAAAGAATCGCACTATGCCCATAAAACATGTAGCAAAATGTGTAATAAACATATATTTAGAGGCATCTTTTTTTAAAAAAAGTAAATCTGAATATATTTGCATGTAGTTTTAGTGCATTTTTAAATAAAAATCTAACTTAAGGCAAAAACAGAAAAAAATTGACAAAACACAATCCCCCAAAAGAGGGATGCACCTCTAAATTATGAGTACCTATTCTGTAATATAATTTCCTTTTTGGAACAAATAAATTGGTACACTGTATCCTTTGACCAGCATGAGTTAATAACACTGCAATATAGTCCAAAAGTTAATGAACAGTTATAATTAATCCTAAAGGTTAAAGGAAAGCAATAATTTTCAAGAAATATACCCCTTGCTGGGGAGAAATAACAGAAGAAAGGTGTTATGTTTAACACCTCATCCCTAGGGGATGATCTCATTTCTTTTCAAAAAGATCTGATTGGCCACTGTGGTGATACGATGCTCTCTTGTTCTGTACAAAAACTCCATAACAACTGTTACAACCTAAGTGTAACAGTTCTGAGGCATTTTGGACTAGCAATCCTCTGCAAATAGTCCTCAATTTACAATTGAGGCAAAATTTCTGTTGTTAAGTGAAATAGTTGTCAAGTGAGTTTTGGTCCATTTTATGACCTTTCTTGACACAGTTCCTAAGTGAATCACTGCAGTTGTCAAGTTAGTAACACAGTTGTTAAGTAGCTTCCCCCTTGACTTTGTCAGAAGATCACAAACTGTGATCACATGACTCCATCTCACTTCAGTTGTCATAAATATTAATCAGTTGCCAAGGATCTGAATTTTGATCATGCGGCCATGGGTATGTTGCAACACTCATGAGTGTTAAAAGAGGTTATAAGTCACTTTCTTCAATACTGTTGATATTGAATCCAGTGGTGGATTAAGGCTCACTGGTGCCCTAAGCACTGACAAATCTTAGTGCGCCCCTCCTTTGTAACATACTGTACAAACAAAACCAAGCTGAGGCTTCATAAAAGTTTTTGTGGTCCCCCCTTTGGGCCTGGTGCCCTAAGCATGTGCTTAGTCTGCTTAATGCTTAATACACCACTGGATACTTCAAACAGTCATTAAAGGAATGATTGTAAGGCGAAGACTACCAGAAGTGATGGAACAATGCCAGGTCCCTTCTGTCTTTGTGCTTTTTTGTGTTTTGTGTCAGGCTGATGTTTTGCACTACAGGGGGGAAAAAACAGTAAAGGTTGGTTAACCATGACCTGAATGTGAGACAAAGACAGCATCACTGGGGCATGGAGTAAAACTGGGGCTATTTGATTATTCTGGTCATGCTGCAAATAGCTAATGAAACAGGATGGCAATCATCACCAAGTGTTGTGATGAACAAACTTTCCAGAAGAGGAGCAATACATTCCAAAGTCTAATTCAGGACAACTGTGATGGCCCAGGGTGGGGTACAAAATAAACACAGTCAGGTGAAGCCCCTTTTATTCCTTCACTTTGCTTCAAAGCTCCAAATATCCTTGACTGAAGACAAAAAACTTTCCCACAAGCAGTTACGAAAAGAAGGAAATGCTGTTTAAACTAAAAATGGCTATAAATTATAAAAAGGAAAAACAACACAAACCATACTGAAGCAAATAAAGCAAGACGTCCACAGATACAGGAAAACACACTGGGAAGGATGCCAAACTCAGAGAGGAACAACAGACTAGAGATATTTCCATGCTTTGTTTCCAGCACTGGCCCATACGCATGTCCGTCCTTTTAACCAGTTCTTACATTGCAACCCATGAAGAGGATCAAGGCCCTTTCCTCCCCCATAGATCATGCCATTCAAGTCTCTCCCTTATCCTCTCCTCCTTGAGTGCCCTAGGATGGATAGGGGATGGGCCTGGGTCTCCTCTGACTGCTCAGCCAGCCCTTCCCCAGCCTCCTCCACAACCTCTGGAGCCACACTTCCACTCCCTGTCACCTGTTCCTCCTCTCCCTCAGAGTCAGTCTCTAACAGGGGCAAAAAAACAACTGAACTTTTGCCATGTCATAAACACTACAAGAACCCAAATTTTGGTACCCAAGGTGGTAGCAGTTTCATTAAAAAAAAACATTTTGTATGAGAACATAGGAAGTCAGGCAACTGCCTGCCATGCCCACAGTAATCTACATTAACTGGCAGCATTCTCCAGAGTTTCAGGCAGGACTTTTCCAACCTCCAAAGAATCTTGAGTTCTTTCTGTGCAGAGCATATACAGTATGTTACAATTGAGCTTTGCTTCTCTCCAGCCATTATGTTCAGAATCACAGCAATAGACAGAAAAAAGCATGTTCCAGGCTCATGTCAGTGGGCTTTCAAATGTGTCTCCAAGGATGTTTGTTCATCAACTGGCATTGCTTCTTCGTGGTGTTAGTGTATCATTGCAAATGGAAGAAAGATTTTTGAACTCAACTGTGCTTCCTGGTTAATGTATATTTTACATTTGCTATTTAATGCAAGGAAAAACAAAATTGTAGCCTGATTGTGTCTGAAAATTAATTATAGTTGCTTGTTTTAGCAAATGTGTCTCCTACGGGTGGTGTTCTTCTTTAAAAATAGAATAATAATGCAATAAAATAGAAACAAACTTATGCAATTTTATTACCACAATAAAATTACAAATTTGAGATCCCACACGATAAAAATTAAATGCTGAGTCAAAGTAGTAAATATGAGGTTCCAAGCTCAGTCATGGAATAGAATAGTAGTTAAGCCACTAATGGTAGGTTAAATGGCAAAGATCTGAAATGATAAGCTTAGCTTATCAAAACACACCTTAAATTTCCTGGTGGGAAGGGTTCTGCAATCACAGGGCCATCAGCAAGAAGCATTTTCTCTGAGTCTTCCCTCTGAATTTTGAAAGGAAGGAGGTCACCTGAGAAATTACTTCCTTGCATAACTATTGTGCTTCAGCATGCACAAGAAGCACATATAGGTAGTTTTCAACTTACTACCACAACTGAATCCAACATTTCTGTTGCTAAGTGAGACATTTGTTTAGTGAGTTTTGCCCCACTTTGCAACCTTTCTTGCCACCGTTGTTAAATGGATCGCCGCAGTTGTTAAATTAGTAACATTTTTTTCAGTGTCTTTGTAACTTTGAATGGTCACTAAACAAATGGTTGTAAACCAAGGACTATCTGTATTGAAGTCTAACCCATAAATAACTTTCGAGATCCAAACTACCACTTAGCCAATTGTTGTGTTAGCGGCAGCAGATGCGGACATCTGATGAGAGCGAGGACTCAGATGAGGGGCCAGGACCATTCGGGAGTGGACTGCTGCCTTCAGAGTTTGTGGGGGCTGGCAGCAGCGATGAGGAGGTTCCCGAGGAGCCTGTGCCAAGTGTGTGTGCATGCAGGGCTACTCGCAGCTGCAACAGCATGGGTGACTCAGGAGTAAGGCTGCAAGGCTGCCCCTCCTTCAAGAAGATAAAAGCCAGCTGTGAATCAGACGTTCTTTGTAGGAAGCAAAGATGTTTTAAAACTAGAGGCTTGTGGACATTGCAGTATCTTAAGGTGGTATTTGAAGACTCTTGTGTTGTAAAATATTTCTAGGTAACCTTACCTGTTATTCTTGGCAGCCTCACACAGTTTTGGTGTGGCTTGTGCTTATTAAAGTTAATTAGCTTGCGGCAGCCTTTTAACCATGGAGTAAGAATCATTAAAAGGTTTCTGTTCCCTTTGGTTCGTGTTTTATTGGAAAAGGTTTGGGTCAGAACAGCAATGCTTGGAAATAAACCAAGTGTCATTACAATTCACAGAGGACTTGATATCAGTTAAAATCTTGTCATCAGATTCTGCATTCATAGGGTGTGTTAAATTTTTCAACTTTCAATTTCCAAACATTCGTGGTGCTCAAAAGTTGTGACATGCCTTGGGGATTGTAAATATATTTTGGTTACTTTAATATAATTTAGATGTGCTGAGTAAGTAACTACATAAATATCATAACTTTTTAACATTTTGTTTGTTGCATTAAGCCATAATTCCTACTTATTCAGAGAAAGAGATTGGCAATATGTAATTTGATAAACAAATTGACAAAATATTCCTACTATAGCCCTGTGTACAAAGGCTGTTGGCAAGTCAAAGATTTCAGCAGTTCCACTTTCCTAGTTTCTTTCTGAGAAATAATTATCCTGTAAGGTAACAAGCCTCTTTCATAGATTCAAAAACAAACTCCATCTCATTCAAGAAAGTTTAGTTGACAATACATCTTGCATACAAAGTTCACAAGGCTAATTTCAGTTACAATTGCATTTTGATTACAATTTTGCAATTTTCCCTAATCCATATGAACTACTCTGTTTCACAAGTAAGGCGAAGAATTGTGGTTTGGGGAATTACATGTGTAAAAGAAGTATTCTCTGTGTTACATTATATCCATCTGAGTTACATATGGCATGTTCTGTCTCTTCTTAGTGCATCTCTTCTGTGTCTGGACTGCTCTTATTAACCAGTAGCCCTGACTTTCTCACAGATCTTGATCATCCATGGAGGAGTCATATTGCACATAATATACTACTAAGTATTTGGATCTCTGTGTGGATTGACCATAGAGATTTTCCATCAGTTGAAACGATTGCTCTGATGACTTCATCTCTGGAAGCAAATGATTACTTATTTTAACTGTTTTCACTATCTTATCTTTTCAGGACTATCCGTACATCTTCACATACAGGAACAGTAATTACTCACCTTTTCCTGTGGTATCACGGACTGAAGCACAGCCTCACGTATGGAAAACATTGGTTGCACAATATTTTATTATTATGGATTGGAGATGAAAGGAGGTTTGGCACAATATGTTGCATACCTCATTCTTTCCTAAGGAGGAATTCTACTTCTCCTATCTGTTCAACATATTTACCTTTCCCAGGACCCAAATACTGGAGACTGTGCATAATTCATTGTTCTGTGTCTCTTTTTCAGAAAATGAACTTTGGGACCATTATTCCATGTTCTGACCGTAGCCCCTCTAACACAGTTCCTGTCTCAGGTACATATTCTGTTTATGCAGTTATTTTAATCTGCAAGGTCTGGAATCTCTCAATATTTATTAAGACAAAGATGGGAATCTTATTTATCTGTGAACTTGAGGAGCTCAAGGCAAATAAATAGGGACTTTATACATAGGGACTTTGCCATCCAAACATAGCGGAATTATAAGCAAAAATATAAGGTCTTTTGATAGACTTTATAAGATGGAATGTATTCTGTATATAGAAGAATGAATATGAATAGTTTCTATAATAAAGAACAATTATACTGAGAATGGGAGATTTTTTTTAAAAAAAACAAAACACTTTATTTCCTTTTTATTCCCACTGCAACCAATAGTACATATCTATATTTTAGCACAAAATCTATTGGCCCTTTAAATGTTCTGAAAATATATAATGGTGACTTGAGTTTCATTGAAAATGGCCATGTTGAATGTCCATCCATTCAACAATTGGATTCCCCTTTTTCTGTATCAAATACTCATTGAGAAAATGTGACCTCTACCATAGGATACTCATCAAGAACTTGATATTTAATATGAGATCAAGGATATGAATATATATGCTTAAAATTTAATACTACATTCAGATAAATCTCTGCTCCTGATGGAACAAGGAGGATAGAAAATAGAGTGCATAATGTTGTTACAGACCACATTTAATATTGCAAGGTCTAAATGAGTTTACTGAGCATTGAGGCTGATATTTTGAAAGCATAATCAAAGGTGGTTCTTGTAGAAAAGACATAGTGAGGATTATTGGCTTGAGTTTACATTGGTGTTTTTCAACCCAGGGCAACTTTAAGATGTGTGGACTCCAACTCCCAGAATTCTAGCCATGTTCTTCAGTTCTGGGAGTTGAAATCCACACTTCTTAAAGTTGCCAGGATTGATAAATGCCTTCCATAAATTACAGATTACAGATAATCAGAATTGGAAGGGACCTTGTTGGTCATCTAATCCAACCCCCCGCCCAAGCGGGAGACCCTACACCATTTCTGACAAATGGCAGTCCAATCTCTTCTTGAAAATCTCAGGTGATGGCGCTCCCACAACTTCCAAGGGCAAGCTGTTCCATTGGTTGATTGTTCTCACTGTCAGAAAGTTTCTCCTTGTTTCCAGGTTAAATCTCTCCTTGTTCAGTTTCCATCCATTATTCCTTGTCTGGCCTATAGGAGCTTTAGAAAATAGCTTGACTCCCTCCTCCCTGTGGCAGCCCCTCAAATATTGGAAGACCGCTATCATGTCTCCCCTGGTCCTTCTCTTTACTAGACTAGCCAAGCCCAGTTCCTGCAACCATTCTTTGTATATTTTAGCCTCCAGTCCCCTAATCATCCTGGTTGCTCTTCTCTGTACTATTTCTGAGTCTCAACATCTTTTTTATAATGTGGTGACCAAAACTGGAAAGCAGTACTCTAGGTGTGATCTTACTAAGGCTTTATACAGTGGTATTAGTACTTTCCTTGATCTTGACTGTATCCCTCTGTTACTAAATCTATTTGTAGGACAGATTAGTAGTTGTGGGAATCTAATACAAGTGTTTGTTTCTAACATGATCACAGTAGACCATCAAATATGACGATAAATCCTTGACAGATTGTGATGGCTGAAGATAATGGGAGCTCAGATACCACATTAGGGAAGGTTTCCTTATTAAAGAGAGAATGAGGAATTATGATACTTCAGTTCAGAACAGTATATGCTCGATATAAATGTTTTTCTACAATAGCATACTAAAAAAGTAGTTCTGTGCTGAAGGAAGAAGGAATAGCTTAAAAAGAACTTCCACTTGGTGAAGTTTTTAATCATTGATGCATTGATGCATTTCTAGACTTCTTTGATACCACAACATTGTATCAGACAGAGTCACATGGTTGAGTAGAGTGGCTGTGGAAATTGAATGAATAAATAAATAAATAAATTCAATAGAGTCAAGACAGAATCAATCATTATTTTTTGCTTATCTGTGGAACATCTGAAACCACAATAAAGCTAATTGTTAAGGTTCAATTTTTAAGGCAAGGAGTAGTGATTTCAGGCCTTTCAAAGTAGCTGGAAGTCTAAGTGCTATTGCTATTTTAGGAATCTAAGCATTTGTAGGAATTTTCCCTTCCAGTTCACCTATTCTTTACTTGTTGAATTGCTAAGTATTCAAACTTGTTCCTTGCTTTATGTTACATATTGATTTTCCGATTATTTTCATATAGAAAAAGAGAGCTGAAAGGGTAATTTGTGTAAAAATGTAGCTTTTAAAGGACAATCTGGCTTCCTGTGAAAAGCTTCTAAATAATATAATAACAACCACTAGAAACCAAAACCATTTAATTTACTTATTTTGTAAAAAAAAAAAAAAAAAAGCCACACGCAAAGTGTTTCTTGAGAAATAGCTAGGAAATAATGTTGTATTAATTTATTTGGAAGAAGAATTGGTGAGGATATGGTGTTCTGGTAAGAAGGATGAGTTTTTAGTAACATGACTTTTAAGTAACATTTCAAGTTCTTACAAATTCTCCAAAGAAGTATATTCTAAATCCTAAAGATTTTCTAAAACTTATATCATTCTCATTCTTTTTTTTTTTATAGTTCATAATTTGAGGCCAGGAGATATAAAAGTTATAGGTGCCCTTGGGGATTCAATAACAGTAAGTGTGGATCACCAAATGTACAGTTGTCTATCAGACTGAGCAATATAAAAAGCATTTTTGAATTCTAATTTGAAAAAGGAGGAACAAATGATCTTCAAGGCCAATTGAATTTTCGATGTTTCCTTCTGCTATAGCCCCAATGATACTGGGTTATTAATCACCTTCAGACTAAAAATGGCATCTCTCTTGGCATTGTTTCCTACTTCCACGTGGTAGCTAATATAGCATAATGGATACTGCGAACATTTTTCTAGCAATGAAAAATAAGCATCCTGACTGTGTAGTCAATAACCTATCTAGTATAATTTTATCCTCAGTAAGTGGCAACTCTGCAAGCAATAAACAGACACATAGTCCTCAACTTGCAACCACAACTGAGCCCAAACTTTACATTGTTAAGTGAGACATTTTAAGACTTTCCTTGCCATAAGTTAAGTGAATCGCTGCAATTTTTAAATTAGTTATACTGTTGTTAAATGAATCTGGTTTCCTCATTGACTTTGCTTGTCAGGTTGCAAAAGATAGGTCACATGATCCCAGGACCCTGCAACCATCATAAATGTGAGTTGATTGTCAAGCCTCCGAATGTAAATCATGTGACCATGGGGATGCTACAATGGTCATAAGTGTGAAAACTGGTCATAAATCACTTTTTTCAGTGCCATTGTAACTTTGAATGGTTGCTAAACAAGTCAAGGACTACCCTGTATTTTACTGAAAAGCCCTGTGAAGGTCAGTTTAGATGTGCTGCTACTTTTATATGCAGTGCAGATCTTACCAGTGAAAGCTCTGTGTGCATGTCATAACACTAAAAAAGTCTGATATGAGCCAGGACAGATACTTATCTCCCACTGGTGTGTAATCCAGACAGTAGCAATGCTAGTGTATGGGTGTTGAATACAACCCTTACTATTTCTTCTATTTCACCATCTCCTCTCAGGAGCTTAGAATAGTGTGTAGGATTACTCCCAATCTGGTGCCAGAGATGTTGAATCCACAGTAAGGTGTTTAGCTTTATCATTGATGGGACAATGAACCTGGACATTATGTCAATTTTGGTCCAAATTGAATATTTGCAGCACTAGTTCAATATTTAAACTCACATTATGGGTTTATTCTTTAAATTCGTTCATTTCACATTGCACCCATGAATTTTAGGCTAGTGAAAGCGTTCATTAGTTGGACCAAAATGGGTTACGATTTTGCATTTCTGTGCAATCAGTATTCTTGAGAGATACTATACTATTATAATTTCTTGAATGATTTATTTCTGATTTGTTTGATTCATAACCATCCCTTCACTCATTTTATTTTAACTAAGGATTCTTACATTGAACCAATTCATTTATCATTCTGCTTCATCCCATTATGAAGAAGCACAATACTTTCAGATTTCTGAAAAAGCAAAAATTGGGGACGTTTCCTTTGGATCACATGAGAGCAGGAGCCCCTCTAAATCATTAATTCTATTTATTCTCTTGGTGATCAGGCAGCAAATGGGGCAGGAGCTTTGCCACACAACATTATTGATGTGCTGACAGAATATCGAGGTCTTTCATGGAGGTGAGTGCTCTAACCTAAATACTTTTGATTATCCCAAATCTGCACTCTGTTTTCTTTCCATGGGCGTTAAAAGTCAGTTTGCTACCTGCTCATATAAACTATCAGAAGTATGTTTCTAATTGTTTTGGAGAAATCTTCAAGTTGTTATGCTTATAATTTGGGTTAATCTCTTCAGTAACAATTTAGCAGTGTTCACAATAATAGGTCAGCATAGGTCTACTGGCACTAACAGACAAATGCTTAAAGATAGCTGTAAATTGGAAGTCAGAAGTCACTCCTGCTCCTACTGTATTTTTCCCCTGCCTGGGATCATTCAGTTCCCCTGTTTTGGTTAGGAAATATCTGAAACAAGGACTCAATTGGATCACGGCTTATCAAGTTTGCCTTTGAAAACAAAAATGGTTTAGTGCATTTTATATCAGAGGAAATGTAATTTTTATATTGAATCAATATTTGGGGACAAGTGAAAAGAGGAAGAAAGTAGAAGAATTATTTCCCCCTTTTGCTTTCCTCTCCCACCTGCTTTCTCATGAGTACCAAAGTCTTAAGGCTGATATCAAAGATGGGAGTCCAAAGAGGCAAGCTATTGAGAGGAAATAAAAGAAATATGGAAAAAAGCTAGCAAAATGCAGAATTATTCAAAGAAGGGTGTATAATATACTCAAAAAAATCAAAAGTAATTGAAAACAGTCCTGCTCTTCTGTACAGTCCCTAATCTTTTTTAGAATACTTCAAGCTTCTGATCTGGATGATCTTCAAAAGTGGTACCTTTCTTCATCTTGGCATAGTAGATACACAGATAAATGAAGCAATTACAGTGTTTTTAAGGGAAATAGATATTACTGCAAAGATGCCAGATTTTTCATCATGTCCTATATAGCAGGTTGATATAGTTTATGAGTTCCAAACTCCGAGCAGCCTTCTACTGTAGCCTGACAATCAACCTCCGTTTTATTTGGATGCGGATTCTAAGTAAGGCAGCAGCAGAAAACTGAAAACTCAGGGTCTTCAGATGCTGGGAAAGCGGTGGCTGAAAGCAACCAAGAAGTGCTTTAGACAGATTGGTGGTGGGGAGTCTCACTTCAAATAAAAAGAGATTGTTAAATGTTTAAAATATCACCAGACTGATTCCAAATAAATTCTTCCTGTTTGCTTTCTTTTCCTTGTTTTCCTTACCCCGTCCCAACTCTGCAGCATTGGTGGAAATGAAAACATAACAAAAGTCACAACGTTAGCAAGTAAGTATCTCTTTCTTAGAGGTTGGTGTCTTTTTTCAGAACGTAGGGAGCAGATTTGAGAGAAAATGTTTAGCAAATTGTCAGATGAAACCACTTTGCATTCCAGGATTCAGGACCAGTAGGAACTGCTGGACCTAATGCTCTAATTTGCTGTCATGTTGCATCTATCATTTCATAGGTTTTGTTTTATTTTATTTTATTTTATTTATTTTGTCAAGCGATTATAAGGTAACAGGTATAAGTATAAACATAATTATGAATACATGAAATGGATACATATAAGAAAAAAGAGACAATAGGATAGGGATGGTAAGCACGTTGGTGCGCTTATGCACGCCTCCTACAGACCTCTTAGGAAAGGAGTGAGGTCAATAGTAGACAGTCTAAGGTTAAAGTTTTTGGGGTTTGGGGAAGAAACCACAGAGTCAGGTAGAGTATTCCAGACATTGACCACTCTGTTGCTGAAGTCGTACTTCCTGCAATCAAGTTCGGTGCGATTAACCTTGAGTTTGTATCTATTGTTTGCTCTTGTGTTGTTATGATTGAAGCTGAAGTATTCATTGACAGGTAGGACATCGCAATGTATGATTTTATATACTATACTTAGATCAGACCGAAGGCAGTGTAGTTCTAGGTTTTCTAGATCTAGAATTTCAAGTCTGGTGGCATAAGGTATTCTGCAACGAATAGAGGAGTGGAGAACTCTTCTTGTGAAATATTTCTGGACTTTCTCAACTGTATTAATAATATCAGATACGTAATGCGGGTTCTAGACTGATAAGCTGTATTCAAATATTGATCTAGCAAATGTTTTGCATGATCTATATGATTATTCCAGAGAAACCTGCAAAAAGGGACCCCCAATGACCAATGCCACTTAGGCCTCCAGGAATATGTTAGACCAGGAGCAGTCCTTTTAAAGTGATTGCCACCTGTCACCATAACACAGTTAACAGTGTCACCGTTTCTGAACAGGAGATGTATTTCTTTGCAAAGGTGGCAATAGACATAGAAACACAGCAGCAAAGGTGGCAATAGACACAGAAACACTATACTATATAAGGGGATTTACAACAGATATTTACAGAGCTAAACAATGCAGTCCTAATGTCAGGCTTCCTTCCAGGTCTCCCTCCCAGAGGCTATCTCTCTCTCTCTCCTGCTTCCTTCCCTTTCTCTCCTTCCCCCTCTCCATTTCTGGGAAAGGATTGGGAATTATTGTAGTGTGCTCAGTCTTCATCTTCTCCAACTCAGCCCAAATATCTAATGCTTCTCTGTTGAAGGAAGAACTTCCTGAGTTCTTTGATCCAGTTTCCCCCCAAATCAGGACCTCTTTGCCAGCAACCATCTTTTTTCACCCCAACGCACCTCATCTTTGGAGAAATTGCTATCTGCAGCCAGATGGGGACCTTCTTCCCATTCCTGGACTTTGCATGGAGTACTTGGCCCTTTGAGTCTTCACTTCCTTTTTTTCAGGGAAACCCCCCTGAACCCCCAAAAGAACTAATAACTGAACTGCAGGCTACTCCTGAACTGCAGGCTACTCTTCAACTTCCTCCAGTTCTTCCATTCACTTAGACTACAGACTTTTACTATACTATTCTCTCTCTCTCTCCCCCCTTCTCCCTCTCCTCCCACTCTCCCCCCCCTCTCCCCCCCCCCATTTTTGATTAGAACAGCAGCATGTCCCACAACAATTGAGGAAGTGGGTGTTCCCGTAGGACTCTAGTTCCCACTTACATATTTAGTTGCACCAGTGGGCAATTAATCTCCCCATGCCAGCCCTGGCCCATTAACCTGTTGGAGCAGCTGCCCTTCAAGACCAGAAGTGAATTGCTCTTTTATCTTTTTCTTCACTCTAATAGCCAGCTTGTACCAGCAGAACAGCAGATATGGCAGAACATTAAAAGCCATATGCCACACATCTGTATCTGAAATAAACTGCACGCCCAATTTCCAATGATGAGAGCCATCTAGCTCCCATCTTTATTTGTTCATCTATGGCTTAATCCAAACACTAATTTAGCACCTGCATGGCCATGTAACTGGATAATGAGCAGATATGGATTTGGATATTATCAGCTTTTTAATAGACCCTCTTAACATTCCTTGATGGCCCTTACCATCAGTTTCATAAAAATAGCCAAAAGCATGAAGGGAAAGAAAGACTTTTAGGACCCTACAAATGACAGAGTCAAGCAGAAAATTCCCAATGCTATTTTCAGCAAATGTCTGATCACAATCATTATATAATAGTGCGCAGTACTTGACATCTTCAGAATTAGTACTACAAGAATCATGAAAATTGAGATATGTCCCTATGTCCCTAAACTTTTTGCACCCAAACCAGGCTAAACCCAAACTGACATGTATCTAGCTAGAGCAGGGGTGTCAAACTTGATTTTTTTTTAGGGTCACATCAGGGTTGTGTTTGATGTTGGAATGGGTATGGCACAGACTGGGCATGGCTACCTTGACATCACTTGTGTCAGGGAGCCTGTGGCAGCTTGAGCACTCTGCCAGCAAAAACAGGCTCCCGTTCTCCATTTTCAGCTGGGATGGCCTCCTGCAACCCTTTGCCAGCAAAAACAGAGCTCACAAGGGCTGCATGCGGCCCTCCTGAGCTTCATTTTCATTGGTGGAAGCACTGCAGGCCGGTCCTTCATTGTTTCCAGGGCAGTCTTGCAGGCCAGATCTAAGCACACTGTGGGCTGGATGCAGCCCATGGACCTTGAATTTGATACCCCTAAGCTAGAGTATATCACTAGACTAGCTTTGGGTTGTTTGTTGTTGTTGTTACATCCAAGTGAAAAAGTAATGTATACATTTGCCTTTCATTCTTTTCTAGACATTATTCGTGAGTTCAATCCTTCTCTAGTGGGTTTTTCCATTGGCAAAGGAAAGGAGGACAAACCTAACTCTTACTTGAACCAGGCTGTGTCAGGAGCTGATTCTGAGTAAGGGACCAGAAAGGTGTTGGGAGGTTGTTTGTGTGTCTTGTGAGAGTAATTTATTATTTTTAATACCAAAAGTACTATTTTAATAGCAACTGAATAAGCAGAGATATAACTTTGTTTTTGATTAGAACTTTGGTTTTTTTATTACTTTTTTAAATAAAGTTCCATTTTTTTAAAACAAGTTTTATTCAGTTTTCCATATTTTAACATCTCTTTTTAGTGAACAGCATGATTACGGGTTTCACATACACATACAAATATGAACATGATTACATATTCAGTTTTTGTATCCAATTCCTTATCTTAACAGTGCTTTTATACATTTTCTATTTTATTGTATTATTCCAAATATTTATCTCATTATTTAATTCATTTATGATAACTTCATAATCATTACACTTTAGTACTTTTAACTGTCACATTTGTATATTTCATCTTAAATTCTAATTTAAAAAAAGACACTTCTTCTATAAATTGGTTTCCCCCCATAAAGCTCAATATAAGTGCGCCACCTCTAAGTTATAAATTCATTTTCACCCCCTTTAAATCTCATTAAAACATTTAACATTATTACCTAAAACATTAAATTTAACAATCCCTTTAAAAATACATAGCATATATAAATCAGATTCTGCATGATTTTTCTCCTTTTAAATTTCATTAAATTCCCCCCCCCCAAAAGGACATATTAATCTACTCATTCAAACAGTAAAACAATCCTAAGCCCTAAAATTAATTCCATTTCAGCTCTCCTCCTATATCATTTCATTTATTTCCATATATTTAACACACATATTCCATTAATTATTCCATTCATATTTAAACCAAACAAAGCCAATATTCCAATCTTAAAAATATTTCAATATATCTAATATACATATTCCATTATTTGTTACAATTATCTCTCTACATAAAGAGGAAGAGCATTAGATTCCATTATCCAAAAAAATAACAATTCTGTTTTTTGATCTTGTCAGTCTATATGTCCCTATTTCATAACTATAAATTTATTTATATTACCCCTCAATACCTTGCAGAATCCCCTTTCTATATAATAATCACCCATTATCTCTGTGTCCAATTAAGGATTTCCCCCTTTTTTTTTTTACAATTCCCATATTTCTTTGTTTCCAAATCCTGTTTCTTGTCCCTTCTTTCCCCCTGTCTTTTCTCCTTTGTTCTTTCACTCCAGTTTTTATCCCTCTCTCTATTTATAGCTTCCTTTCGCCCTTTGAATTTCTGATGACTCTTTCCCCCCTTTTTAATCTTTTTGGATATTCCCCTTTTTATTTAATTTCTTAAATCTCCTGTATTTATTTCCAACTCTTTTCTTCTTTCTTTCAAGAGTTCTTGGTTCTGGATGATCACTAAAGATGGTCTCTTCTATGATTTGCTCCACCTCCTCTTCTGCCTTTTGTCTTTGTTGTTCATATTCTGCTGTCGCATTTTCAATAAATTTTAAAGCAAAACCCAGCAATTCACCTCATTCTTGTAGTGTTTCTTTCATTTTTCTGAGTTCCATTTTTAATGCCAGAAGAGAAATCACCATTTTACAGCTTTCTAATTTGCCATTTAATCCAAATAGTATCTTTAAAGTTTATTTCCAACAATCAACTTTTCTTCCTCTCAAGTTTTTAAGTCTCCGCTAATCCAGTGCCAAATTCATGCCAGAATCAGCAACTAATCCAAAGGCAGAATTTTCCTAATTCTTTCTTTGTTATAATGTTTCAATTTTTCAAAGTTCTTGCTTTATTGTATCAATTTCCATGCAATTTCAAGAAACAAGAGTTTTTTTTAAAAAGAAAAACAAGTTGAGTTTAACTGAGATGGCACTCTTTATTATGCTTAGTCTTCACCCCCTCTTTTTTCTTCTCTATTATTCAGAGCTTTTTAAACCACAATTTTCCAACAAGAGAAAGATCAAATTCAGTTGATATTAAATTTCCTCTTTAACAGTCTATAGTTCAGCTTTATTAGTGCCAATATAAAATCAAAGTATACTTATCCAAGTTGATTATATAGTTCCTTCTCCAGTTTCTACCTTTTGTGTTCTGTCCTTAATTAGCATTCTTGAGATCCCCGCGCTTTGATTGGCCAAAGCGCGGGGCTCTCTGATTGGTCAGGCGAGCCGCGCCGATTGGCTTGCTGAGAATCTCCCGCGATTGGTCCATTCGGATCGCGGGAGATTCAAAGTGGTGCCATTGGCCGCGGCTGCCGCGGCTAAAGGAATAAAAGCCGCGGGCTTTTTCCTTTGCGCCAGTTCGGTTCCAACTTTAAATAAAAGAGCATGATTTGAAGTCACCGACTCCTGGCATCATTTTGCGGACACAACACTGGCGACGAAGGTGGGATCCAGACCCTGAACCGAACCACGTGTCCGATGGAAGCCAGACGAACCACCACGATGGCGAAAATCACACCCCCCGCACCCTTCAACCCGGCCACCGAGGACTGGGAATCATACTCCGACCGATTCCGCATGTTCCTCGAGTGCAGCGACCTGAAGGACGCCACCGGTCCCATGAAGCGCGCCGTCTTCCTGACCCACTGCGGGACCGAGGTCTTCAAGATGGCCAAGGTGCTGGCCAAACCCGACGATGCGACCGCGATGGACTGGGACGTCCTCGAGCCAATACTTCGGCGGCACTACGCTCCAGAGGTACCCATCCTGATCCGACACAACGAATTCTACCGTCGGGACCAACGGTCGGGTGAGAGCTTCAGCTACTTCGTCGCCGAGCTACGGCACCTAGGGGGGCTCTGCGAATTCGACAACCTGAACGACGCCCTGCGAGACCAAATCGTGCTCGGTTTGTGGGACCCCGTCCTCCAGAGCCGGCTGATGGCCAAGGGCAACATCAGCCTAGCAGACACCCTCACCGCAGCCGCAGCCGCCGAAGCAACCCGAACTTCCGCCGACCGCATGCGCAGACCGAACACTGGGGACTGCAGCGGAAACAACAACCCGGCGAGGTCGACCGAGGCCCAACCTGAGACGACCACCCACCAGGGCAATTTCCACTCGGCATCGGGCACTTCAGATGATGAGGAGGACATCCATCGCCTCCAGACAGGCCGCGACCCACGGAACCGGTGGGGTCGTAAGTTGAGGACCAACTGTGCCGGTTGCGGCGGCGACCACCCCAGGTCAGAATGCCGGTTTTTCGAATCGATCTGCCTGCATTGCGACAAGAAGGGACACATCGCCCGTGTCTGCCGCCTAAAGAAGAATCGCAGCCCGGCACGATGGAACCAGAGCGACCGGAGGAGAGAGAGCACACCACCCCGGACCAGAGATCGCCCCTTGGACAACAGATGGGACCGGAACGGACGATCCCTGCGAGGCGGCGATAACCGACGAAGAGAGGAGACCCACCAGACGGTCACCATCGGCCACGCCATAACCAATGACGCCCGGAAGGTCCACGTGGAGGTAGGCATTGAGGGCCAGCCATGCAAAATGGAGGTGGACTCCGGGTCCTACCTCTCCATGATAGCATGGCATGAAATAACGCGCTTGGTGCCTACCCTCCAAAGGAGGAACCTAGACAGCCAGAGACTCATTGTAAAGGACTACCAGGGAAACCGCATCCCGGTAGTCGGAACCAAACACTTCAACATCACATATAAAGGGCACATCGAAAGGCTTCCCCTGACAATCGTCGACTGCGACCGCCCAAGCCTACTGGGACTGCAATGGTTCGCCCCGCTCGGAATCGCAGTCACAGGAGTCGACCACGTCACCGACGACAGCTGGGAGCAGCAACTGGCTCGGGAATTCCAAGAGGTCTTCGACGGAAACCTAGGCAAGTACCGAGGGCCCCTTATATCTTTCAACCTAAACCCAAACGTCCCCCCAAAACGCCTGAAACCAAGGCGGGTGCCATTCGCACTTAAACCCAAGATAGACGAGCAAATTGACAAGCTCGTCAAGCAAGGGGTCCTACAGCCCATAGACCACGCCCAGTGGGAGACCCCCATAGTCACCCCGATCAAGCCCGATGGGTCGGTGAGGATCTGTGGGGACTACAAGGCCACCCTAAATGGCGCGCTACAACAAAGCGCCTACCCCGTCCCAGTAGTGCAACACCTACTGCACTCACTGGGAGGGGGCAAGGTTTTCGCCAAGCTCGACCTCGCCCAGGCATACCAACAGTTGCCAGTCGACGAGCAAACGGCAGAAGCGCAAACCATAGTCACCCACCGGGGGGCATTTAAATGCAATCGACTCCAATTCGGAGTCAGCGTGGCACCGGGAATATTCCAAAGCCTAATGGAAAGACTACTGCAAGGCATCAAGGGGGTGGTACCTTACTTCGACGACGTCCTAGTGTCAGCAACCAAACAAGCTGAACTAGAGGGTCGCCTAAGGGAGGTCCTAACCAAATTTAAAGAGACCGGGCTCAAAGTCAAGAGGGAGAAATGCCAGCTATGCACGGAACAGGTAGAATTCCTAGGATACCTCCTTGACCGTCACGGCATTCACCCCACAAACCAAAAAATCAAGGCGATCAAAGAAGCCCCCACACCCAAGTCAAAGACGGAACTACAGGCATTCCTGGGGCTACTTAACTTTTACAATGTTTTCCTGCCCCAAAAGGCGACGGTGGCGGAGCCCTTGCATAGGCTCCTGGACAAGGCGGCGACCTGGACTTGGGGGAAACGCGAGCAAGCCGCCTTCCAAAGAACAAAGGACCTCCTCACTTCGGACGCCGTCCTTATACAATATAACGAGACCCTACCTCTGGCCGTCACATGCGACGCATCACCCTTCGGCGTCGGCGCTGTCCTCAGCCATACCCTCCCCGACGGAAAAGAAGCGCCCATCGCGTTCTTTTCAAGGACCCTCACCAAACCGGAGTGGAACTATAGCCAGCTGGACAAAAAGGCTCTGGCTATCATTGCTGCCGTAAAACGATTCCACGAGTACCTCTACGGCCGGACTTTCACCATCATAACCGACCACAAGCCGCTGCTGGGAATCCTTGCAGGAAACCGGGCCACCCCGAACATTCTGTCTCCCCGAATGACAAGGTGGCCCGAGTTCCTGGCAGCCTACAACTACGGACTCATACACAGACTGGGTAAGACGATCTCCCATGCAGACGCCTTAAGCCGCTCGCCGCTACCAGAACCTGACACCGACCCAGCACCCACGACGACCACCCTCACCCTAGAGACTCTACCCAACCTGCCCATAACCGCGTCAGACATTGCCCAAGAGACTAATAAAGACAAACGTCTGGCGCGGGTGTTGCATTGGGTAGAGAAAGGGTGGCCGGAAAGGGACAACGACGAGTCCGTCAAAACGTTCCGAAACCGCCAAACGGAACTATCATTATTAAAAGGGTGCATACTATGGGGGGATAGGGTGGTCATCCCAGAAAAGCTACAAGGGAAGGTTCTGGAACTGCTACACGAGGGGCACCCTGGCATCGTTAGGACTAAAGCCCTGGCCAGAAATTACGCTTGGTGACCAGGGATGGACAAACAAATTGAGACCTGGGTAGCAAGGTGCCAACGATGCCAGGAAACTAGGCCAAGCCCACCCACAGCACCCGTCCTAGAGTGGGAAACCCCAAGGGGACCTTGGTCTAGGTTTCACATAGACTTCACTGGCCCACAAAAGGACACACCTTCCTCATAACAGTTGATGCTTACTCCAACTGGCTGGAGGTAAGCAACATGAAGACGACAACCACGGAGGCCGTGATCAAGGAGAAGCCCCCAGACTCAAACAGCAAACACCGAACCTTCACACCCGGCGACCCCGTATACGCAAGAAACCTGACGGGAGACCCACTATGGATACCGGCCATCATCACACAAATAACAGGCCCACACTCGTACCGGCTACAAACAGCAGACGGACGAGCGTGGAAACGCCACATCAACCAACTAAGGTCGGGGATTACCAACCAAGAGACCACCGACGCACAAACAGGCGAAACCAACCCCCACAACACAAACCAAGGGGGGAGGGAATACCCAGGGGACCAAAACCAAAGAAGAATAAACCAGCCGTACTTACCAGAAAGCAGCCATCACGACCCCTTGCCAGGAAGAGACAGCCAGGCCAGCTCGACCGACCCGGAAAGACCGAGCGGGAGCGGCGAAACCCGCAGCTCAACCAACCTGGGAGGCCCAGGAGGGAGCTATGGAGAGCGGACCGGCCCAATCGACCAGCCGGTTCCCATGACGACATCAGGAGCAGCAGAGATCCCGACCGAACCGGCCGGGATCCAACCTACGACTGAGCTGCGCAGGTCCAGTAGGCTCAGACGGAGCCCTGCCTACCTACGTGACTACGCGACGTAAGGACTGAACCAAGAGGGGAGGGATGTTCTGTCCTTAATTAGCATTCTTGAGATCCCCGCGCTTTGATTGGCCAAAGCGCGGGGCTCTCTGATTGGTCAGGCGAGCCGCGCCGATTGGCTCGCTGAGAATCTCCCACGATTGGTCCATTCGGATCGCAGGAGATTCAAAGCAGTGCCATTGGCCGCGGCCGCCGCGGCTAAAGGAATAAAAGCCGCGGGCTTTTTCCTTTGCGCCAGTTCGGTTCCAACTTTAAATAAAAGAGCATGATTTGAAGTCACCGACTCCTGGCATCATTTCGCGGACACAACATTTTGCGGTTTTGAAGCCCCAATGCTATCAAAAGCAATTCACACCTTTTTTCCCCTCTCTCTTTCTCTTCGCTGCTTAGATCCTTTCTTAAAGATTCTTTGAAATGTTAATCCTGGGGGTATCTTCCATTTGATTACATTGTCCTGTTCCTCCTGCTGTTCACTTCTTTCTCTCTCTCCTGCTCAATCTTATTCCGGTCTAATCTTCCCCTTTAGGGTGGCCATTTTAGACCACTGCTTCAGGCGTTTTCGGGAGGGAGCAATTGCCAAGCCGGGGAGGGGATTTGCAACTCCCCTCTACTCAGCTGACTGTCTCCCCTTCCTCCACCACCGCTATGAGGTAGCTTCTGCCCTAAATCCAAAGGATTGGGGCTCTCTGACACCGAAACACAAACCAAAGCTGCGCATGATCGCTGTCAGCAGTCCATCTTTGGGGAAGCTCAAAACAGGAAGTCAATAAAGTTCCATTTTTGAAGAGTTGGAGCAGGTTAGTGAGTGTCAAGTTTACAACTTGGAAAAGGATAGTCTTAGCTACTTCAGTTTTTTTTTAATGCGTAGATGGCTCTAATTTATCACTGTAATTTTTCTGTCAGGGAAAATCATTTCTTTTGAAGAAGATTTTCATCAACCCTACCATTCTTTCCTAGGACTTGTGTTGCAAAGATATATATTTCCAGCACAGTTAGGGTTAAGGTTACAGTTACAGTTATGTTTGTTTCCTATTCATTCTTAAAAACACTGAGTGGTCCACTTCCCTATCCTAGAATATCCTGATATGCCTTCTCATTTAATCCCCTGGTCTCTTGTATACAACTTGTCCAGTCACAGATAATGAAGAAGAGTCTGTATGTCTTCCTACAACTGCTAATAATACATCATCTTCTGAAACTAAGCAAAAATTGAATAGTCAAGGGATTGATTTAGCATGGTGGCTGCATGTGCAAATACAATCAGATATGAGAAAGATACTAAAATGTATGGCTTTTATAAAGAATCAACAGAACTAGATCAGATGGAAAAATGAAGAGATCCCTACAGATGAAAATGTAATAAAAAAATATTGGAATGTGCAGAAATGGATAGATTAATACTCAAAATTAAGGAGAAGGTAGAGACTGAATACTTTTTAATATGGGATTTGTTTTATTAATGGCTAACTTGCAGAAACAGAAGTTAGAAATTTAAAAGCATAAGAGTGATTAATTACATAGAAGATTTACTAAAATGGATATGCAAATACTATTATTATGTGGTTATTATTGTTTTGAATATTATTATTATTGCTATTTCTCAAAATCAACTGTACCCAGACAACACACTGTTTGTGTAGACATTGAATTTTTATGTTTAATATTTAAAAAAACTTTAAAAAAGAACAAATCATCTTAAACAAGCTTTGTCCAGTTTTGAAATAATATACAATACTGGCATTACCAGTGGTTTTTTTTTTTTTTAGCTGAATTTTATGTGACATTTGCACAGGTAAATATGAGAAACCCAATTTACAGTATATGATCGTCATGTAGTTTGTAGAAAAGTTGGTCTCAAATAAACATAACTGTTTTAGCCAGTGGTAAAATATAACAAGTATTGTACTAAGGCAGATTTTCTGACAGTTTGTAATATTATTTATTGACCAATCTGTTCATTCATTCATATCCTGCCCTTCCCATAGAAAACTAAGGCAGCATACAAGTATTCATCCTCCAGCAATTTACCTTTGCAATAACTTTTGCTCAGAATGGGAGATATAGAATATAAATTATCCAGAACCAGGTATAGATAGTAAAAATCCAGATGGCTACTAGATGGTGCCAATAAGATTTTTTTTTACCCCTTTGGTGCCATCTAGTGGAATGATAGATTTTTGAAGCTCATATCTGGTAGATAATCTTAAATGAGCTTTGTAGCAAAGTGAAGATATGAGTTCTATCTCCCCAATCATACATTATATTCTAATTTAGGAATGGAAAACATGTGCCAACAAACTCAGTGGCTTTTCTTTGAAACTCAAGCCAGAAAATGTATTTCTAGTGGTTAAACACTATGCTACAGATTCAGTTGCTTCTTTTACCCTTCTAACAGGTTACTAGAAGGAGTTGGCACAGTGCTGATCAGATCCAAAGTTTATACAAAAGAAATACTGTAAATGTATAGAACAGAGTATGAACTGACTTTATTTGCAGCACTACCTGTGAGGTTCTGCATTTTAAAAAAAATTGAAGTACTGGTATCTCTTAAGATAATTTATTTAAAGAGTAGATGGAGATAGCTGAAGACATAAATATATATAGATATAGTAATAGGAAGGAGTAGCTATAATATTGGCGAGAAACTGCCAAGAGATATATTAACCATGCTATATATGATAGTCAATTTTTATGACTGTCATAAGCAGTATTTGATCATATTTTTTTTCATTTGTGCATCATGTTAATGAGAAAAAATTTATATTCTGAATTTTTTAAGGATATTGCCACTCTACAATTACTGTTTCTGAATATAATAATGGGCAGGACTGCTTCCAGTGAGCATTATTATGATATCAGCTGTCATAGCAAGGATTAACTATCTTTGAAAACAAAATAAATATCCCCTTTAAAAAAAAGTTTCATGAATATGTTTTAGCCAATATGTACAGTATCCTTGACAATGAATCTTGTCTGAAATACGTCACATTTTGAACCATACATATTTATGTATGGCATTTGGATTCTTTTTCCTTTCTCCTTTTTCTTCTGTTTGTAGCACTACAAGCAAAACACAGGATGCAATACATCTACTTTATTTGGCAGAGATATTTTACAGAATCCTGTTGCAATCTCTCATGCAGAAACAAAGAGCAGACTCATTTCTCTGTATTCTCTATGTAGAAACACATAAGGACTATACACCAGTTTCTGTACACCAAGAGATCCAATCTGTAGTTGCATTGCATGCAAGGTGTCAATTACCATGTTGCTCAATTAAAAATCTGCTTACATAAGTTTATGTTGAATGAAGTAACACTTTATAGGTCATTTATATTAGTCTCCTTGCCATTATTCATCCTTGTCTACATTCAAATTGCTTCATTGTTTGCTTGCAAAATTCATCTGTGAAATAGACTCTATGTCACTTGAATTATTATTTTTGCTTTGTGTTTTCAGAATGATAGTCTGAACTGCTGTGTTGCTCCTAATATTTGTTTGCCTTCTTTATTTTCTGTTTTAGTACACTCATATCTCAGACCAGAAAGCTAATAAATTGGATGAAGAATGATTATGTGAGTTTCTGCTGATATGAACATTTTTTTCAACAGGCAATCGTGACTTTATTATTGACAGGAAAGATGGGGTTCTGTCCTTTTGTATCTAATTAGTGGTTGCTATCTTTAATTGTTTCACTGAGAAAAGAAATAGATTTGATTCTGCTTAACAATTTAAGGTCTTCTTGGTAGTAACATCTTACCAACTTTAGCTGATCTCAAAAAGCTAATTAGAGTTGGACTTGAATGGCACACTATAGGAGATCCTAAGCTCATTAGAAAATTACAGAGTAAAAAAAAACTATTCTGGAAAAAGACAATGGAAGACACCTGCCATAAACTATGTGATACATCCTTGAAGTCATCAGGAGCTGAGTTTGGTTTGAAAGAAAATTTATCTGAAATAGATTTAAATATGCTTCATGAAGTTTTGGAATTTCCAGTTAATCAGACATTGTAAAATTATGTAAGATAGCAAAACTACAGGAGGCAACTAGATGTACCCCACTTTTGCTCTTGTACAAAAGAAAATGTTCCTCCTAACACAGGGGCATCAAACTCACATCATCATGGCAGCGTCACATGACACATCCAGCCCATGGGCCAGGAGTTTGACAGTTTTGATCTAGCACATAGAAGCAAAGTATACTTTCCTTTTTATTTTAAGTTTTCAATTATCTATTCCCACCCACCCCCTCATAATTATTCTATTAACTCTTTCTAAAATGTTAACTCAAGTATTTTTCTTTATGTCTATTCTCCTTTTCCTCCTAACACAGAACATAAATTTCCAAGAAGATTGGAAGCTCATAACCATTTTTATAGGAGGAAATGACCTTTGTGATTATTGTAATGATTTTGTAAGTTTCCATATATTTTACAGTTATTCCTAATATATTTTCCCATTTTCCCCTCCCCCATTTTTTTTAAAAAATGTATGTGATCTAGGTGATTATCTCTAGATATGCAGGTAGGAGTTTTTCAAGTGCTCAGTGATATATGTAAGAATATGATGTGTATAGTATCTGTCCTTCACATGACTTCATTTAATATTAGAAATGTTATATGTAATATCATGCCAACTGAATAACATTCGGGTTGATAATTGGAAATGGAAAGATATTCATTAATTTTTTCAGAAAGTTATAACAAACATGGCAAAAAAATCAGAAGGATGCTGGTAGTACCTTTTCCAATTTTTATTAAATGGCATGAGCTTTCATGAGCTACCATAGATTAACTCAGTTTGATTCCCACAATATCACAAACATGCAAACTCTCTGTCCTAATAAGAAATTGGGGCTTAAAGCTTGCAGTTCCACTCAAGAAAAATTACATTGGGATTGACTCAAAACCTGCTACTGACCCTTTCTTAGAACCTTTGTAGCTAACTCACTGAAAACACTACCTTGAACAGCAGCCATTCTTCCCTGGCACCATGGGTATTTTAGAGAGGGTGATACTGTGTCATTGCTGAATCAGTATTTTTTTAAAAAAACAAGTATAATGTTTTTATGCAGGGCCTTGAGGTCATTCAACCTGAAGGTGTTTTTCTTAATCTGCTGTAATTTCATATCTTTGAGAACTTCCACTGATTAGAATATCAGTACTACTTCATTTTAAAGATAATTTTCTGTTGATAAAGGCAGATGCTTGATAACAGAGCTTATAATAAACAGGCAAGGTTTGTACCTTTCTTACTTAATGACAGTTTGGATCCCTAGAAGACCTGCCATTTATGTAGCTTGGATTAAAACACTGACATTATTTCCCCCCCTTTATAGTTAATCATGATAAGATGGTCGTAAAGTACTTATTTATGAATGCCTCCAAGTGATAAACTTTCTTTCTTTTGGCTCTTATCAACATACTAAAATTAAATATGTATTTCTGAGTTGGGTTTCACACAGGTTTACTTTTGGAATGGTGAGATAACATTTAAATGCTACTTCTAATTATTGTTTTTAGCATTTTTGGGAGCTCCTAGGTGAAAGAGATGTGATACTTATTTAGCCCTCCTTATTTCTCCAACCTTTCAGTGTCCCTTGGGTTACAGGTTTAATTCTATTTTGGCCATGATCCTAGGCATGTACAAGCTGCAGGAAGATTAGTGGTACAGTACATATTTACATGAAAATTTTGCTCAGCTTCTAATTTTTGAGTATTTTTCTGCATTAGTTTCAGGATAAGTGAATTAAACAGAAAAGAATAAGTACTACACTTAATTTTAGCCAAAAGGCCAAGTAAAATGAAGTAAATAATTTTATTTTAATAATAACCCAATAATGATGATAGTCTAATAAAAATCATGCATATTATAGTAAATTGCATTTTGATCTGGTATCCTGGAAATTCAGTCCAAACTGTCCCATACCTGCTTTCCTTGCATGGTAAATTTTGAGTAGTTCTCATAAGATCATGCTTTGCAAACACTGCACATCTGGCATAAACGACATGGAAAGAGGTCTGTTTCTGAAGCTGTTTCGTCTACCTTCTCCCTCTCCTCTCCATCTGGGACTTGTGGTAGCTAGTGTAGATTTTTCCTTTTGCTGGTGTCAAGAGCTAGTCAGGCATGAATAGTCAGGTGAAGGTGAAGGGAGCAAAATCCTTTGCAGCTTTTCCCCTCACCGTTTGATTTTAGACCTTGGTGAGCGATGGGGGACAGAGGAGAGGCAGGTGATACCGCTCAGGAAATATCACAGCAGATGTGGTACATTTGCCATATCTGAGTTGCAAAAAGGTGGGTGACCACTAGATGACAAAGAATATGGACAGTTCAGTTTTCTGCCCTCTAATGGTCATCCATTTTTTTGTAATCCAGATATGGCAGCCATAGAATGGCTGGATGGAAGGACAACAGAAAACACAGAGAAGCCCAAATGAGTGAGAGATATATGAGACTCACAGGTTAGCTTATAGCTGTACCAGCTTTCTTTTTCTCTCCCTTCTCTTTTCCATGCTTACTGCTGCCAGCCTGAGACATCAAAAAAGAACAGTGATGCCTTGGAGCCTCTTCTATCATTTCTAGGCAGAAAAGCTCATGGAACATAAGAAACAAACTGGGCATGGAGTCTTTATTTACAAAATAGCAATGTTTGACTTACTATTTAGAAAATTATGCTTGTCTCCAGACCATGTTGTTCTTCAGACCATTCTTTTCTGAGGGTGAAATTTAATGGTTTCCTGAGCTAAACCCACTGAAATCAAAGTGATATGAGGTGTTCCAGGGATCCTTGCAAAACAAGTTTCATTTGGAATGTTATGTTCAAAACACTTTGAACTGCTTCCATTCCCTGCCATGGTTCATACTCAGATTGAAATTCATTACTGCTTTTGATCCAATTATTGTGTCTGGGTGTTTCAAAACAATTGGATTATGTCAAACGTATCATGGAAAGAAGGCCATTATGTCATTTGTGAAAGGTGCAAATTAGTATAAAAACTTTCAATTGCCAAATGTGCTAATGTGATAAGGAAGAGCTACAAGCAGCTTATTTTGCCCAAAATTCATTGTTATCCTTTTCTTTCATAGATACATAATGCTGAGTACTACATAAGGAATATACAGTCAGCTCTGGATATACTCCATAAAGAGGTATCAAATGAGTCTCTGCTAAAAGGGAAAATGGTTGGATGAATTATTAGAGTCAATTGTTTCTTTAAAGCAATTGTTTCCAGTTATGAATTGCAAAGATTGCCTGCAATAAATTTCAAGGGTGTATTGTAACTGCAACCATAATTTTAAAAAAAATTAAAAGGGCCCAGATCTCATTAGGATTTTTTTTCTGTTTTTACTCTCAAATATTGTCCCCCCTCAAAATCTGGTGAAATTTTGGCATTCTTTAATTTGCATTTTTTTAAAAAATATATTTATTTGCATTTGCATTCTTGACTCCTAGTTTTGAAACGCTTCTCAAAAACATTTGAGGACTTCCACCATTTTAAATCGCTGTAAAAGTAGTAGTAAAGCTAATTAAAAGAGGGGGCAGGTGAAATGAACGCCTTTGGAGAGAGTATTTCAGAGCAGATCTGAAAAGAGCAAAACTTAAATGGTAGAGACTTTCCAAAAGGAATGTGTGCTTGAAATCTTGGTATTGTTATAAGCCCATAAAAGGGAAGGCAAGCCCCCAGTTGTAGAATTTCTGAGCTACGAGTCCTACAAGTCAGACTTTGGATTGGATCTGAGTTTTCTGATTTTGATGTATAGTCCTCAATGCATCCATGGGCTCTATCTATGGCAGTCAAATGCTTTTCAGTCTGCCCTGCCCCTCAATATTTAATTGCACTCATGGATAAGCATGATTCAGATTAGCACTCATGGGTATACATGACTGCCAACCAAAACCATTCATCTGGAGAACATCTCTTAGAAGTCTTAATCAAATCAACCAGGGACAGACAATTACATTTATATCTCGCTGTTTTCCAAGGGACCTTTTCCTTAAAACATTGCCAACTTAACTTTGTCAACTGAAGCAGAAAATAGTGAGCCTCAAGACTCTTGCATTATGAAGATTGGGTTTAGAAGGGTTTTTTGATTTCCAAGGATTGGACAAACCATGGCATAGCAAATCAATACAGAATGCTTGACGGTAGCAGACCATTCCCTCAATAAGAAGCTATTGCTTTGGGTAAACTTCATCCTTCTAGGACTTCCAAGTTGCTGTTGCTACATAAATGTATCTTTAACACTAACCCTAACCTTTATACTCAGTCATGTAATACTCAGTTGAGACCAATGCCTCAAAATCTATAAAGTATCATGTAATGTTTGCCTTTTTCCAAAAGTTCTTCTGAACACGAGGAAAAGTTACTGATAGTTAAGATCAGGGGCTGTTTCAGTGTGATTGCTCCCCTTCTAGTTGTGACCCAGCTCCTGGCAAAGCTTCAAGTGGGACTCCCACTAGGATATGCTATTTGTTGTAGCCTATGGTCCATGCAGTTGAATTAGAGTCCCCTTGCCTGCTTGTAAAAGCTGCCAATTTCCAGATATTGCCCAAGATCCAACTTAGAATTAAGAAGAAATTTCCTGACAGTGAGAACAATTAATGGAACATCTTTACCTCCAGAAATCCTCACTTTACCTTACCAGATTTTTTTTAAAGAAAAGACTGGACAAGTCACTTGTCCAGAATGTTATAGAATCTCCTGCTGTGGACAGAGGTTTAGACTAGAGGGCCTCTAAGGTCCCTTCAATCCTGTTATTCTATGTTCTCTGTTCCAACATTCTTCCTCACTCTGTCTTAGCATTTGCTTTTGTAAGCTAAGGGTCTGAGTGGAGAAAATTTCAGGGTGTGGCTCAGTTATCACAATCATCACATCAGTTTGGATGCTTGTAAGTAAAGTTGTGAATGAATGAATGAATGAATGAATGAATGAATGAATGAATGAATAGGGAAAGTGTGGTGAGAACTGTTTCTGTCTGTCTTTAGTAACTTTTCCCAACTTCCCAATGACCTCACAGAGTCGTTTGGCAGTTCTTATGTATTACAATTATAAAAGAATCACCTGGCTTGTAAACTGCTACTATCCATTCTGTTTTACATTTTTTACTCTTTGCAGGTCCCTCATGCATTTGTAAACCTCGTAACATTGCTTGATATGATACCTATCAGAAAACTGTATCAGGAGAAGAGCATTTACTGCCCAAGATTGATTATGAGGTTTGAAAGAATTGATACTGTGCCGGAACTGGGAAAAATCTCCACTTTCTGTGCTGATTGTGGCTCCTCTTAAATTTAAGCAATTGCTTTTTACTAATTCTGATTCAGGGATGGGATACGACAGGGTTAACTACCGGTTCAGGATTTACGAGCTTCCCTGCAGGCTGTGAGCCGCGTGCCTGTAAATCATCATCAGCAGCTTCCTGCAGAGAAGCAGCCTTTGAAACAGCCCTCTTTTCTTGCTTTTCTAACTGCAGCTGTGCCTCGTTCGGCAGCTGAAGTTGAAAAATCAGGAAATAAAGATCAGGTAAGAGCCCGGGTGGGTGGGTGCACAAAAACATCAGCAGATATAGAACCAGTTCTATGTCTGCTGCTCTTCAGAGCTATTGGTTCTACAGAGGTGGGCTGAACAGGTAGAAACCCACCCCTGTTCTGATTGTTGTGATATGGAATTATAAATCAAGTACACACTATTTATCTAAATGTATAGAAATAGTCTTGGAAGAGTCATAGATTATTGGGGGGAAGGGTTGTCATCAAATCTGCTCCATAGAAGATACAAAGGTTTGCAGTGGAGGGATAGGTAAAACATGAATTTCCTAATTCTTTTTCTGATGGCAGGAATATTCTGAACAATCCACTGTGAGGCTTCTATTCATAGAAAAGAGTAATGAGTCAAATCCAAGAAATACAGCATATTACAGAAAAACTGTTCTTCATGAAATCATATGTGATATTTAAGCAATTCTACCGGAGGAGTCAATATTGCTTGACCCAAAGGTGCTTTTTCAAAAGGCAACTGGACTTTGTTTTTTCTTGAAGAAAATTCACTTCTCATCTGCAAGCAATATAAATTCTTCTATCCTCCCCCATTTAGTCAGAACTGAAGAAGCTTCTTGGATGAAAAATAAATCTTCAATGAAGAATGTCTTCAATGAAAAACAAAGTCCAATTGCCTTTTGAAAAAGCATCTTTGAGACAACCATGACCTACCTGCATTATTGAGAATTTCTATAGAAATATCGTTAGAGCATTACATGCCTTTCACAGTATGTGTCACATGAAACATAGCTGTCATGCTCCTGGTGGAGACTGACTCTGAGGGAGAGGAGGAACAGCCGACAGGGAGTGGGAGTGTGGTTCCAGAGGTTGTGGAGGAGGCTGGGGAAGGGCAATGGCCAGCTGAGCAGTCAGAGGAAGACCCAGGCCATCCCCTCTCCATCCTAGGGCACTCAGGGAGGAGATGTTAAGGGAGAGACATGGTCTCTTTGGGAGGAGAGGGCCTTGATCCTTTCCATGGGCTGCAGGTGTGACAACTGAATAAGAGTTTGGACTTGCGTAATGGCAAACGTTGGAAACAAAGCATGTAAATATCTCTAGTTTATAGTTCCTCTCTGATTTTGGCGTCCTTCCCAGTGTGTGTTATCTGTGGACATCCTCCAGCTCTTATTTTGCCTGGTTTGTGTTGCTTTTTCCCTTCTCCATGGAACTGTGCGGGAGTTTTTTTGTCTTCCGTCAAAGATATTCGGAGCTTGGAAGCAAAGTGAAGGAATAAAAGGGGCTTCACCTGTTTTCTGTGACTGTGTTGGTTTTGTATCCCGCTCTAATCACAATAGTTCTGGGACAGGAAAATAGTTTTTCATTTTTTAAAAATGTCTGAGATAAGAATGATATGGTCAACATGTGCCATCTTAATCCTTAGGTTCATCTGTCCATGCATTTTCACACCTAATGATAATTCCTCTGAAATTGAGAAGTTGGAGTTTTTAAATCAAAGGTATCAGGTAAGGGAAATGCATTATAAATAACAAACAGCAGTGTTCTACACCTCATCCTTTTAAAAACCAAGCATGAACATATTAGGTATTTTTTGTCATTTTACTAACCTTGCTTCAGGAATTGTTTTTAACAATGAAAAGCAAGTTAGTTTAAAAACAATAAGTAGTGACTTAAAATGTCAAAATTACATTTGGTCTTTTTCACACCTTCATTGAAAAGCTTGTTTGCAGTCCTGGGCCAACTTTAAATTATAATCACATAACTTAATTTTTATCAATGAAACACACACCTCAATCCTTTGCACATTTACTTACAAGTTCAAAAAGATTTGAAATAAATGGAAACACATCATAATTCCAATAAATGCAAGTGGCTAAAAGCTACGGTTATACACTTAACATGGTAATGCATCAAACTTGTTTAAAAATACTTTGTGTTATATAGTTGGCCAATAAAATACTGGCTCTCTTGAGAAATATAAGGCTGTGTTTTTCTGACTGAAATTAGTTTAAGCTGATTAAATTCCTTTAAAGCCTGTAAGTCCATTGCTTCATTTTGGGGGTACATTATATATTGAAACAAAGAATAATGCAACAATTCCTCCAATGTTAGATAGAACAAATATCTAATGTGTGTTTTAAATAGGCAGCATTGCTGCTGTATGCTCAATAAATATCAGATACCTGGTTAGAAGCCAAGCCTAGTGACCTGGGCTTTGAAATGTGATTTAGTTTGACAGTCAGCAAAGAAAAGTTCACTGTGGTAGAGGCAAAACTGCAGTGGACTATTGTTTTGATGGTAGATTTTATTTTATTATTGGGAATCTGAAGAAAAGACTCTGTAGCAGAAATGAAATCACATCACTTATTACGTAATGATTTGTGACTGAACCTCCTTTTCAGATTTAAAAAAAAAGAAAGGGATTCTAATTGTTTTGCTGAACAATAGATATGTGAAATTTTGTGGGCAATTTTAATCAGAAAACCAGAATCTCTTTTTCTCCCTTTGAACTCTTTGAACAGGTTTCTAGTAGAACAAACTCTTGCTTCCTGCTTCCTCCTGGCTTTTAGTTTCAACCCTGCCATTACTCTCCTTTCCTTTCATCTCAGAACTCCTTTCATTTAATCTCAATTAAAATTCCACCTTTGAGGTTTTAATTTTTCATGGATGTTCAGAATTCATCTTAAACCAACAATGAAATGGCAGGTTAGGAATCCTCTGGAGGACTTCAAATGTACCCATAAGTAGCTTCTCATTGTAGCAACTTTATGTGTGTCTATCCATGAGTGTGCAAGAGGAAGACAAATTGTAAATCACTCAATGAATATAACACAAATGTATATAACACAAAACTAAATGAATATAACACAAAAACATGGATCAGATGGGATGGAGAAGGATTAATTTTTACTCCATGAACTTTAGTAATTCAAAGGAACACATGTGTTTTCTTACAGGTCAGCTGGAGCAGAAAATGCACTAATGGACTTATGCTATGTATTGTATAGTCCTGAATTTCAAGGTCCATAAGAATGTAGACAATTAGGGGTTAGATTCAGATGCACTGAAAAATTGGCAGTTTTCCCCACATAAGCCAAAGAAGTGGTTGAACATTATTCCTGTATTTAACATCTCTTTGACAATCTGTCATTTCACTGTTCAGTAACTCTAAAAGGAACAATATATTTGGTTTTTGTTTTGCCAGGAAGAAACTCATCGCTTAGTCGAAAGTGGAAGGTATGACACAAGAGAAGATTTCACTGTGGTTGTGCAGCCACTGCTAGAAGAATCAGAAATGCCCTTGACTCCGGTAATTGCAAATCTATACATGTGCTACATTTCTGAGAACTGTAAATCATAGATGGAGCCTAACTAACTTAAACACCATTGAGTTCAATGGTCTTGTTTACATTTGACTGTGTCTGACTCTGAATCCAACTCATAGTGTGGTAATTTTGAATTATTTGGGCAGGAGAAGGATAGTAAAGCCATGATGGTTGTAAGCAACTATAACTTAATGGTCAGCAGACTAAATTAACAAGCATAAGTAGATGCCTGCAAGTAGAAGATCCAAAATCCAGTTACAATCATATGAAATTACTTATCTTGATTTCCCCTTTAACATGAGATAGTCCTGGGTCAAATTAAAAATAAGAGACTATATTTTGGGTAATGAATGAATGAACAAACTGAAAGTAATTCCAACAGATAGCACAGTTTCCAGATTATTAGCAACATCAAGGAAAGATTATTTGGCCAATGTAGCACTTCTTCTGATATGAACTGTAAATTGAAACCTTGAAGAGGACAGTTTTCCCTATGTACAAATGGTAAGTACAAATTACAAGCATTCAGTCATCTCCTTTCAAACCAAGAGAAGCAATTTCTGACAAAACGAAAACTGCTGGCCAGCATCTTGACCTTCTGGTAGGCTGCAGGAGACTATCTGATGGTGGTTTGATATTCATGAGAAGGAATGTGGACAAAATATTCTGTCCTGTTTGGGGACAGTTAAGGGTTGGAATAGAACCGGGAACCAACTGGAAAGAAAATACAGTACAGTACTTTCCACCTTTCCCACCAGGAACCCAATTCCCACTAGGATAAGTTTCCTCTCACCCTAGAAAACTCCACAAATTGGCTTGAGATAGTGTTCTTGCATTTGTCTATTTTGAACTAAATACTGGCAGCTTGAGCTCAGTCCTAGAGGACTACATAAATCCTGTTAGATCGGAGGCGGATCGGTTCAACAGAGACACGAGACCATTCTGTGAGTTCAGCTCTTTATTAGGTTTAGGTAAAGGTCTGGGGATGCGAGCCACGGCAGCCCTTCATATAGTGCTGGCTTGCGGCTTGGCAGCCAATGACAGCACTTTGAATCTCCCGCGATTGGCACAGCCAATCGCTGTAGATTCCTAGCATTCCAATCACAGCTGACCGGTTGACCAATCAGGTCTTCGCTGGTCCGGACCAATCGGGTGCGAGGGTTTCTGAGTATGCTAATACTGTACACCCCTCCCCTCTTAGTTTCGTCCTGTGGTTTGTAGTGATGTAGTCGCGTAGGTAGGCGGGGCTTTTTCCCTGCCTCCTTGACCTGTACGGTTCAGTTCTGGTGTGGTCGTCGACAGGTTCGGATGCCTCCTCTGTTGCTCAGGTTCCTTGGAATGGAACCACCTGGAACGTTGAGCTGGGCCTTTCTTGGTAGCTCCCTCCCGGTTCTCCTGGGCTGGTTGAGCTGCCGCTTCTGCTCCCGCTGGGCTTTTCCTGGCCGGGTGAGCTGGTTTGGCTGCTCCTTCCAGGTGAAGACCCCAGGGTTTCGTGCTCCATTGGTCCTGCATCTTCGGGTGAATAGCGTTGGTTTATTGGTTTATTTATTCTTGGTGGGGGGTGTTCTGTTTGCGTTAGTTGGTTTTCTTCGGTTCTTTCTCTCTCGCTTACCGGTCCCCCCCCCTTCTAGTTTCTTGTTCGGGTGTTTGGTTGTTTGTGGTGGCTAGTCTTGACCTAAGTTGGTTTATGTGCCGTTTCCAGTTTTTTCCTTTGCTAGTTTCCAATTGGTATGATAGGGGCCGGTTATCTGGGTGATTGTAGCTGGAACCCAGAGTGGTTCTCCTGTGAGATTTTTTGCATATACTGGGTCCCCTATGTTGAATGTTCTGTGTTTTCTGGAGGAACCTGGGGGTTTGTCTGGGTTATATGTTGGGTGCATTCTGTCTAGTGTTAAGCGTAGTTTCCGGCCCATCATTAGTTCCGCCGGGCTTTTATTTGTGGTTGTGCTAGGTAATCTGTTGAATGAGGAGCATTTTATTGATTTTGTCCTGTATATTGGCTGTTTCTATTTTCTGGATAGCTTTCTTGGTGTATTGGACCATGCGTTCCGCCCACCCGTTCACCGCCGGGTTTGCCGGTGCGATTAATGCATGGCATATCCCTTGGCCTGCCAGAAATTGTTCAAACGCTAGTGCGGTGAACTGGGGCCCGTTGTCTGACACTATTACATCTGGCAGGCTGTGCGTAGCGAAGAGTTTGCTCAGTTTCCTTATCACCACTTCCGTCGTGGTTGACTTCATAGTGCTTATCTCCAGCCAGTTGGAGTAAGCATCTACTGTGATAAGGTACATGTGTTCCTTGGTTGGCCCCGCGAAGTCTATATGAATTCTGGACCATGGACCTCTTGGTTTTTCCCATTCTTGGGTTGGGGCGGCGGGTGGATTGGCTCTGGACTCTTGGCATTGTTTACATTTGGCAACCCAAGTTTCGATCTGTTTATCCATTCCTGGCCACCATGTGTAGCTTCTGGCCAGGCTTTTCATCTTAACCATCCCCGGGTGCCCCTCATGCAACATTCCCAATACCTTTTCCTGTAATTTTTCAGGAATTACCACCCTGTCCCCCCAAAGTATGCAGCCCTTTTCGATAAAGAGTTCGGTTTGTCTGTTCTGGAAGGATCTGAATAGTTCGTCTATGTCCCCTTCCGGCCACCCTTTTCCCACCCAGCTCAAGACTCGCACCAGCCGTTTGTCTTTATTTGTTTCTCTGGCAATGTCTGGCACGGTCACGAGTGGGTTGGATATTGTCTCTATTTGGAGTACCTCTGTTGTGGGTGCTGGGTCGTCTTCCCAGTCCGGTAAGGGTGACCGGCTTAGGGTGTCTGCATGGGCAATGTCCTTGCCGGGCCGGTTTATCAGCTGGTAATTGTATGCTGCTAGGAATTCGGACCACCTCGTCATTCTTGGTGATAGAATGTTCGGTGTGGCCCTGTCCCCCGCCAGGATTCCTAGCAGCGGCTTGTAATCCGTGATGATTGTAAAAGTCCTACCGTAAAGGTATTCATGGAATTTCTTGATGCCGGCGACGACTGCTAGGGCCTCTTTGTCGAGCTGGCTGTAGTTCTGCTCTGGCTTTGAAAGTGTCCTTGATGAGAAAGCAATGGGTGCTTCCCTCCCGTCTGGTAGCTGGTGGCTGAGGATGGCGCCGATTCCAAAGGGTGACATGTCGCAAGTTACTGTCAATGGCAGAGTCTCGTTGTACTGGATTAGTACCGCGTCAGATGTTAGCAGGTTCTTTGTGTTGTTGAAAGACTCTCCTCCCGTGTTCCCCAGATCCAGGTGGCTGTTTTATCTAACAGCCTATGTAGCGGTTCCGCCACGATCACCTTTTGAGGTAGGAAGACATTGTAAAAGTTTAACAGTCCCAAAAAAGCCTGTAATTCCGTTTTGTTTTTTGGTCGCGGTGCTTCCCTTATGGCTCTCAGTTTCTTTTCTATGGGGTGAATCCCTTGTTTGTCTAGAAGGTACCCCAGAAATTCAACCCTTTCGGCTCGTAGCTGGCACTTCCCTTTCTTTACTTTAAGTCCCGAATCTCTGAACTTCTGCAGTACCTCCCTCAACCTGGCTTCTAGTTGTTTCTCATTTTTCGCGGCCACCAAGACGTCATCAAAGTAGGGCACCACCCCTTCTATTCCCTGGAGGAGTCTTTCCATAAGGCTTTGGAAGACTCCAGGTGCCACGCTAACTACAAACTGGAGCCAGTTGCAGCGGAAAGTCCCTCGGTGCGTTACGATGGTTTGGGCTTCTGCTGTTGTGGCATCGACTGGCAGTTGCTGGTAGGCTTGCGCCAGGTCGAGCTTTGCGAAGATCCGGCCTCTCCCCAGTGAGTGCAGAAGATGCTGGACTACTGGGACGGGATGTGCGCTTTGTTGGAGCGCATGGTTTAGGGTGGCCTTGTAGTCACCACAAATTCTCACTGACCCATCTGGCTTGATGGGGGTGACAATTGGGGTCTCCCACCGGGCATGATCGATTGGTTCCAGCACCCCTTGCACGATGAGCTTATCGAGTTGCTCATCGATCTTGGGCTTGAGTGCAAATGGCACTCGCCTGGGCTTAAGGCGGATTGGGGCGATGCTTGGGTCTATGTTAAATGTAATAGGGCCCCCCCGGTACTTGCCTAACTGGTCGTCAAAGACTTCCCGGAAGTCCTTCACAAGCGCTGCTTCCCAGTCTGCCTCTGCGATGTGGTGTATGCCGGTTACCTCAATGCCCAGGGGTACGAACCACTGTAGTCCCAACAGGATCGGCCGATCTCGATCGACAATCATCAGGGGTAGCACTTCTGTGTGGCCCTTGAAGGTGACTTTAAAATGGCCTCTACCGACTACAGGGATTCGGTTTCCCTGATAGTCTTTGAGGGTTAGTGTTTGGTCTTCCACTTCTTGGCGGTGGATGGTGAGGACCAGGTGCTTGAGTGTGCGCCAGGAGACCATTGAGAGGAAAGACCCTGAGTCCACCTCCATGTCGCATTGCTGGTCTTCTATCCCAACCATCACATATACCTTTCTGGCGTCGCTGGTGGAGGAATGGCTGATGACGACAGTCTGGTGCATTTCCTCTCTCTGTCTCGTCTCCCGGAGTCACCTGTTCCGACCTTCCCAGCTCCAGCGGTTCTCCGTCTGCCGATCTCAGGTCATGGTGGGGGTGCTGTCTCTCCGTCGGGGGCTGGCATCTCGTCGCCGCGGGCTGTAGTGCTTCTTATTCCGGCACACTTTGGCGATGTGCCCCCGTTTCTCGCAATGCCTGCAAATGGCTTTGAGAAAACAACAATCCGCTCGGGGGTGATTGCCGCTGCAGCCGGCACACTGGAACCTCGACTTACGACCTTGTGGTTCCCACCGCTCCCACGCTGATTGGAGATGGTGGATCTCCTCCTCTTCGTCTTCGGTTTCTGAGAAGGAGTCGATGTCGCCATGGTGTGTGGTTGTGTGGTCTGTCACGGGCCTCCTCTTGGGGGTTGATGTGGCCTCTCCGGTCGCTGCTCATGGCATGATGCTCGATTGTCGCATCCGGGCTGCTGATTTCTTGGCCGCTTCCACTGCAGTGGCTTCGGTGAGGGCATCGGCGAGGGAGATGTCTCCCTTTGCCATGATGCGGCTCTGGAGGACGGGGTCTCAGAGTCCCAAGTCGACGCGATCTCGCAAGGCCTTGTCCAGGTCGGTGAACTCGCATAGACCCCCCAGGTCCTGTAGTGCCACTATGAAGTTGGCCAGCCCTTCGCCCTCGCGTTGATCCCACCGGTAGAACTCATGCCGCCGGATGAGGATGGCCACGACGAGGGCATAGTGGCTCCGCAGCAGGGGCTCGAGATCGTCCCACTCCATCGTCTTGACGTTTGGCCAAAGCTTTGGCCATTTTGAAGACTGCAGGCCTGCAGTGCGTGAGGAACACGGCTCGTTTCTTGTGGCCATTGGCATCCTTGAGGTTGCTACTCTCGAGGAACATTTGGAACCTATCGGTATAGGATTCCCAGTCCTCAGTAGCAGAGTTGAAGGGAGCGGGTGGCGAGTTGATTCCGGCCATGTTGCTGGTTGCCGCGTGCCACCTCGCCACGTGCTGGGTGGTCTCTTTGTCTCACGATCCCACCTTTGTCGCCAGTGTTAGATCGGAGGCGGATCGGTTCGACAGAGACGCGAGACCATTCTGTGAATTCAGCTCTTTATTAGGTTTAGGTAAAGGTCTGGGGATGCAAGCCACGGCAGCCCTTCATATAGTGCTGGCTCACGGCTTGGCAGCCAATGACAGCACTTTGAATCTCCCGCGATCGGCACAGCCAATCACGGTAGATTCCTAGCGCTCCAATCACGGCTGACCAGTTGACCAATCAGGTCTTCGCTGGTCCGGACCAATCGGGTGCGAGGGTTTCTGAGTATGATAATACTGTACAAATCCCATTGTCCATTTCTGATTTAAAGCATGTAAAACAATCCAGGATTTCTTTTCTGAAATATTTTCACTTACTTGCCTGAGCATTACAATACTATACTGGATTTGTCTAGTAATCCTTGCTTTTATTCCTGGGCAAGAGTTGCTCAGGATTTTTACAGAAGAAATTTACAGCACCATCCATCTATTGTTATGTAATAAATGCCCCAAACACAGAGTGTTCACATCAACTCAGTTGTGGCTGTGAGGTATTACTGTTCTTTGGATGATATGTTTTTGTAATCAACACATAAGGAACATTGTCTTCTAGTTCATGGAAACTAATGTGAGACCACAAAGAGTCCTGGCTGAAGATAATAATGTTGTATCCATTGACACTAGTTTTCTCATTAATATCTACTTAAGTGTTGAATTGGGCATGGAAATGTATCATCTGAACGGTCTACAATATTGTAAATTGCTCCTAAAGCAATTGAAAAAGGCATGGACAATACCTGTTTGGAATTTCCAGACTTTTAAGAGGTTGTTTAGGAGTGTTCAGATATAAATTATTCCTCACTTGAGTAAATTTGTTTGATCTGTTTTCATCCTAATCCAAACTATAAAAAAAAAAAAGACTTTTCATTAAAATGCACAAGCTAGCCACTTAAAAAATGTAAAGATTTTCTTGCAAAAATATGGTGGTATATGCATTGCAGGACTCTGCCAGGTTTCTCTCAGTTCTTCTGCTTTCCATTTCTTCAGAATAAAATTAGACACATTAAGCATATCTTTTGTTAAAAAAATGCACACATTTCTTGGAATGTATGGACTGGACTTCAATTTGCTAAATATATATATATTTATTTATTTTTATTTATTGATTTGGTTTGTCAATTGCTTACAAGATAATAGGTATAAGTAAAAACATAGTTATGAATATATGAATACATATAAGAAAAATAAAAATAATAAAATAAAATAAATAAAAATAATAATAATAAAAAAATAAAAAATATATTAAAAAAAATAAAAGAAACAATAGGTTATAGTGATTAAACTATAGAACTTGACCAAGGAAATTTTGATTCAAATTCATCTTCAATCATCAAAGATAATTAAGTGACTTTGGGTAAGTCACACTGTCAGTCCAATCTCTTTATCTCTAGTTGTAGAGATGAAAGTACAAAAAGGGAGCATGATACAATATATTACCTTCAGCTTCAAGAGGAAAGATGGGATATAATAATCTAAGAATGAAGAATTTCTTCAAAACTTGTTGTGTACAGCATATATTTAGGCTATATTCTGTATATATAGACTGAATATCTTGAATTGGATAGACATTTGTTTCTATTTTACATTTTTTCTATCCCTCAAATGAAGTGGGCTCTAGTTCTTGAAATTATATTCAGCAACACATTTTTGCTTTGCCGTAAAAAATCAAGAGAGTTGCCCTTATATAAGGAAATAATAATGTCTGATTTCTACTTTAGGATGGGCTGCCAGATGCTTCATATTTTGCCCCAGACTGTTTTCATTTCCACCAGAAGTCTCACACCCAGCTTGCTCGGGGGCTGTGGAACAACATGGTAAGAGATTGCTCTAGAGGATCTTCTCTTAGTTCCATTTATAAATCTGAGAATATGGGTGGACTTTGCACAGATGGGTAACTGGTGTGCACTGCAATTCCAGAGGAAACACAGAAAAATATTTGCAATATTTCTTCTGGAGTAATAGTTCAGCTAGTTAATTTGTACATTAATTGTCCCACTTTGTTAAGCTTTACCTAAGGGATATAGCATTTGTATCAACACAATCCTTTTGTCTGGAAAAGATCTGAGCCAAACTTTCTGCTGCAGTATTCTTTCCCCTGTGCATCATATCTTTAATACACTAAAAATTGCAGGATTAGATAATTATAGTTCAAACATCAATTATTTATTGATTTATCTAATTTTCTGAAGGCTCTGTGGATTACACTTTGTAATGATTTCTGGCATATATTCCTGCATCTTTTGCTTTTCATTTCCTGTTCTATGCCTTATATCTTTTCTAATTATTTGTTACAGTTGGAACCCATTGCAGAAAAGACAACAATGCACAGATTTGAACATGAGATAACACTCAAATGTCCAAACCAGGTAAATGTATTTTCTTAGGACTCTATAGTGCAATGTAATTTCCAGTATTATTTTCTTTCCCATCCTTGCTGTGCAAGTGAGATAAATAATGCCACCCCTATCCTGTTTCTTTTCTATGAACTGTATAAATCCTACAAAATAGAAATATTCAATTGCAAAATTATCTCAGTTAGCCTTGACTGAATGTTGACACTAACATATGTAATAGAAGTGAGAATTGTCCTATAATTTCACTGAACTTAGTGAGGAACTTCTGTGCATAAAATGAGACATCAGAAAGGGCATTGGTGCTTACCTGATACGCCCGTTCTCCTTGAGCTGCGAAGAGCATCCAGTAGTGGGAGGTGCTTCAGTCTCTGCTCATCTAGGCTGGGCTTAATTTATGGAACGCTCCTCCTCTCGCCCTTAACACTGTAAAAATTCGTTGGCCGAAACAGGATCCCACCAGACGGAAGAGGGTGGGGCTGGATGCTCTTTGCAGCTCAAGGAGAACGGATGTGTCAGGTAAGCACCAACGCCCTTTCTCCCATGAGCTGCTCAGAGCATCCGGTAGTGGGACACACCAAAGCTTGGCCTGTCCTACAGAAGGGACTCCGTCTGTCTTGGGATCCCCTCTTGGTCCCTGTGGACCCATTGCAGCACCCTTCTGCCAAAGGAGGCCTCAGCTGATGCAAACACATCTATTTTATAATGCCTAATAAAAGGCGACGGAGAGGCCCAGGTTGCGGCACGACAGATGTCAGTGATTGGTGCCTGCATGGCCCATGCTGCCGATGTTGCGGCGCTCCTTGTTGAATGAGATGTTATGCCCCTGGGCACATGAAGTGCTTGAGTCTGATATGTTTTTGCTATTGCGGCCCGTAAGCAACAGCCTATTGTGGAGGATGAGACCTTGCATCCCTGGTTGTTGGGCTGAAAAGACACAAATAAAGTCTCCATTTTTCTAAAAGAGGTTGTGCAGTGAATATATATTTGTAACGCTCACCTCATGTCCAGCCGATGCCATTGTCGTTCCAGCCCTTGGGATGGGTTGGGACAAAAATTAGGAAGCATCAATTCTTGTGCCCTGTGAAAGGCTGAATCAACTTTGGGTAAGAATGTAGGATCGGGACGAAGGACGACCCTGTTGAAATGGAAGACACAAAGATCTTGCCTAATCGACAAGGAGGCCAGTTCTGAAATACGATGAGCAGAAGTGATTGCTACAAGAAAAACTACTTTATACGTCAGAAATTGGAGACTTGATGATTGCAAGGGCTCGAAAGGGCACTTAGTGAGTGCAAGAAGGACCTTGTTAAGGTTCCAAGTAGGATAACGGTGAACCATTGGCGGGTGTAAGTTTGTGGCTCCTCAAAGGAAACACTGTATGCATAGATGATAGGAAAGGGATAGGAGACTTTTATAAGTGATGACTGACGCCTAGGCCGCCACTTGTCTTTTCAACGTATTAGGTGATAATCCCTTATCAAGCCCATCTTGTAAGAACTCAAGGATCTGTGCCACAGATGGATCAATTTGAGACTTAGTACACCATTTGTAGAAACTGGACCATGTAGCATTGTAGATGTGAGTTGTTGAGGGGCATCTGGCAGCTTGGATAGTGGCGATAACTCTGTTGGAAAACTTTTTGCTCTTCAGACGACTCCGCTCAACCTCCAGATGGTCAGGTGCAACCATTGAGGGTCCGGATGTTGAAGGGGTCCTTGGGTTAACAAGACCCTGTCTGGCGGAATTCTCCATGGTGGTGATACAGATAGACTGCGGAGGTCTGCAAACCACGACCGTCTAGGCCAATAGGGAGCTACTAGAAGCAGTTCCACCCTCTTGTCGAGCAGCTTCTGGATGACCTTGGGGATCAGTGGAAGTGGTGGGAATGCGTACAGAAGCCCCAGAGGCCAACGGCAATGGAGCGCATTGAAATTCTCCACTCCTTGTGAGGGGTATCTGGAAAGAAATCTTGGGAGCTGAGTGTTGAGGGGCAGGAAGCAAACAGGTCTGCTACTGGCTGCCTGAATGTCCTGACAGCCTCTTGAAAGAGGGTTGGATGGAGGCACCACTCCAATGGATCTATCGTGGCTCTGCTTAGCCAATCTGCCTGTGATTTCAACAGGCCTGAAATGTGTTCTGCTTTGATGGAAATCAGGTTGCTCTCTGCCCAACGACACAAACGGTCCGCTTCTCACATGAGGTGTTTTGACTGAGTGCCCCCCTGTTTGTTTATGTGAGCTTTCACAGTTACATTGTCGGTCAATATTAATATGTGTTGGTTGCGTACCTGTGGAAGGAAGCTGCAGAGAGCCAGGTGTACCACTCGAAGCTCCAGCCAGTTTATGCTGCGCGATCATTTTATGGAGGACCAGTGGCCTTGGGCTGTGATCGATTGAAAGTGAGCTCCCCATCCAATCAGGCTGGCATCGGTGGTGATGGTAAGTCTGTGGGGCTCTTTGAATAGGCAACCCTTGTTTATGGCTGGTCTGGTCCACCAGAGGAGAGATATGAGGACCTGTGATGAACTTTGACCTTGTATTTGGATTGCTTCGGCCAGATTGCTGGTACAGGAGCAGGAACCACTGGAGGGATCTAGTGTGGAGCCGGGCCCAAGGAATAATAGATATACATGAGATTATCTTGCCTAACAATTTTGATAAATCAGCTAAGGACACCCTCCTGCGAACCCTGACCTCCTTAACTAATTGATGAATGCTGTTTTGTCTATCTGGTGACAGAAAAACTTTGCCCTACACTGTATCTATGACTGCCCCTAGATGGATTAATTGAGTTGAAGGCGTTAAATGACTTTTTTCCCAATTGATTGAGAACCCGTGTAGTTGTAGGAAGTGTAATGTGGTCTGAGTATCTATGACTGATTGATGAACAGAAGATGACAGAATTAAGATATCATCGAGGTTACACTGCAGTCATATGGGGGCACCCCGGAGATGAACAGCGAGGGCTGCGAGAACCTTTGTGAAGGTCCTGGGGGCAGAGGCTAGTCTGAAGGGAAGAGCCACATATTCAAAATGGAGATTATTATAACAGAATCTTAAAAATTTATAGTGGGATGGCCGAATTGGAATATGTAAGTAAGCCTCCATCAGATCTATAGATGTAAGGATGTTACCTTTTCTGATACCAAATAAGATAGATTGTAGAGTGTGCATTGTAAATTTGCGATATACTAAAAATTGATTAAGGCATTTCAAATCCAAGATTGCTCTCCACCCCCCTGAACTTTTGGGAACAACGAAAAGATGTGAATAGAAACCTCGCCTTCATTGGTTGGTAGCTACAGGTTGGATGGCTGGTATGTCCAGTAAGTGCTGAATAACTGTTTCTATAAGATCTCATTTAACCGGATCTCTGGAAAGAGGGCACGGCAAAAAGAAGTCTGGGGGAGTGGATTGAAACTCGAGCACGAGGCTGAATCTGATCATGTCTCTGACCCAGGAATCAGACGTTGAGGAGTCCCGTTGGTCTGCAAATAATTTAAGGCTGCCACCAATGGGAGGCGGGTCCATGGGGTTATCTTGGACACCGGAAAAATCTATTTCCCGCTTCTCAGAAGGATTTTTTGGGTTGGCCAACCCTTCTGTTCCTATACCCAAAGTCTGACCTCTCTGGCTGTTGCCCTGGTCGGAAAGGTGGGGATCTCAGGTATCTGTTGCGAACGGTCCCTGATAAAAGGGCCGAAAGGATCCCCTCCAAAAGGACTGAGGATTTCTAGGGTCTGACCTCCAAAAAAGGGAGGGTAAAATTTTCTTTTTATTTCGAGTCTCGATGAGTAGCAGATCGAGGGAAGGGCCAAACAGTCTGTCTCCTGCTAGAGGAGATGAAGCAAGCTTGCATTTATGTTTAATGTCCACTTGCCAGTTCTTTAACCATAGCAAGTGTCGTGCTGTGACATGTGAAGTGATGGCTCTGGCTAAAAACTTAACTGCATGAAAGGTTGCATCAGCTGAGAATTCGGCGGCTGCTGTCAGCTTTGCAATGTCTTGGTATGCTCTAGTATTGGAATTGGGGACATGCTCCCATAATAGCCGGAGCCATCTGAGGGAAAAACGGGTAAAGAAGCAAGCGGCTGTGGCTGCTCTGATGGCCCACACATCAGACTGATGGGCCCCGCGTAGGGCTAGCTCAGCCTGTTTGTCCTCTGGCTTTAATGCCTCCAGTGCCTCACTGGGAATGGAGGATGAGGACGCTAATCCCACAATGGGTTCATCTACCTCAGGAGTATTCAACAATTTTAAGAAATTTGGGGCCAAATTAAAGAATTTCCTGTCGTAACCAGTGGGGGCTGGGTACAGTGCTGCAGAAGCCCACTCTTTCTGTACCAGGTCTGCAAACATGTGGGGGACTGGAATCACGTCTGCCTCAACAACAGGTTGGGTGAAAATGAGATCTTCTGGTCCCTTGTCTGATGGAGTTGGAATGGTAAAAGGGGCCGGCTTGTCCAGTTGCGCAGTATTTTTGGCCTTGAACAATAGAGATTTGAAAAGTTGTGGCCGGAACAAGCCTGTAAATACAAGTTGGTCGGGAGCGAGGCCCTCATCCTCAGACATCCCCCTTTCTAAGGGGTCTGTTTCCAACATGGCCAGGTTAGTATCATGCATTGATTCTGATTCACTCTGGTCCATGTGTTCAATGTGTTCCACCTCTTCCACCTCCTCCTCCTGTGGCTCCTGTAGGAGCATACCCCTTTGACACTGTACCTGGGTATAGCGTAGCTGCAACCTGGCCAATGACCAAACTGATTGCGAATCATACTCAGTGGGTGTGGGATGATCCCTGGTCAGAACTGCATGTTGCAGGCCTGCTGCGATTCCCTGATGGATAGCCATCTCCATCCAGGTCTTCATTCGCTCTGGCACATCCTCTGGAAGAGATTGTTCCTGTTGAAGACCGGCAGCCATCAGTGTGAATGTCGCTTCAGGTATTCTTTGCATGGTTGGTGATTGAGCTGACTGGACCGGTTGACTCAGAGAGCCCCACTGCGCCTGGATGAGAGGGAGAGATCTTGGGGGGTAGGAGGGAGGAAAGAAGAGGATGGCTCTGGACTGTGTGGTGAAAAGGCTTGAGAGGTCCTGTGTGCCTCCTGTGTGCTAGCAGCTGGGGGAGTGAAATGCGCACGAAGCCTGCCTGCGCTTAGGAGCACTTCCTGATAATGTGATCCCCAACGGCCAGATGGCAAGGGCAGCATTGGTAAGAAAAGAACAATTGACTATCTGTCAAACCTGAAAGAGAATTCTCCTGTTTCGGCCAAGAAGTAACAAAAAAGCACTGCCTATCTCACGCAAGGCTGAGCCAAAACTGGGGAAAGTTGGGGAGGAGTCCCGTGGAGGAGGAGGAGTGTTCCGCAAATTAAGCCCAGCCTAGATGAGCAGAGACTGAAGCACCTCCCACTACGCTCTGAGCAGCTCGTGGGAGAAAAGGTATATGTATCTAGAAAATGAGAGATGACTTGAGGGGAAGTGTTGATGTGGATCCATCTGAATTCACTAGAATGCTTTACTCACTCCAAGGACTTAATACATCTCTAGCATCCGCCCTTGGGATGTCTGAAGTTCTGGAAGGCACATGTATTCTTATGTTGGTCTTCTTTAAGTGTTGCACCTGCATTGACTGCCTAAAAATTGGTGGCTTTCTATTTTGGCACTTGGAGAATTTACTGGTCTAAGGAATCATGATAATTTCTAGATGGAAGCACCACCCAGAATTCTTGGATTAATAAAACAAGACATCAGGAGCTGCATGATTTGCTCTCTGGATTGTGTATGTGTGTGTCTGTGTGTTTAACAGAAGCTTCTCTTATCAGACTAATCAAATCAGTTTGTGATACTGAAGAGCAGGTAAACTGGCATGCCTTCCCACTACAAATCCCAGACTTAGATCCCACCAAATCTCTGTATATTTTCTTCTGAAGATCAACAGTAATTGAGATGGTAGGAGTTAATATGAGAGAGATTTAGATATAAAGACCAATATGAAGGAAGTTGACTTCTTCTGCTTGAGAAACAACAATGCCTGCTTTTATCGTGTTAAAATTGCTGAGATCTCATAATCTCCTATCTCATCTGCTTGATCATCTGTACCTAATCAATGACTACAGTATCTGGGTTATTTGTAAGACAGGCTTGCCTCTGGAGGGCATTTTGGGATCATCTTTTCACTTTCACTTGGCTATCCCTGTTCCGTAGGCCCAGCCATATTTAATGACATACAAAAACAGCAACTATACTTATCACAAGAAAAATACTCCAGTTTATGGAAGCCAGATGCTATGCAAGGATAAAGAACCATCAACCGAATATCCTACTACAGGTAATCTTAGATGTCTGACACCAAATCATCAAGAGAAGGACGAATTTAAAATGTTGTTTCTCCTGCCAAAACATAATATAAAATATCTGAACATATTTTGCTGTATTTTCAGCAGTCATCCACATTTTTTATTAGATAAAGTTGCAGATAAGATCCATGGCAATGACCATTAACATGGCTAAGATACTACAGAGAGCCAATTTGGTCTAGTGGTGAAGCTGAAAAAGCCTCCTGCCAAAAAAGCAGGAGAGTGTACATTCTTGTTCCCCCCCCATTAAACACAAAGCCAATTGGGTGACTTTGGGCCACTCATTCTCTCTCACCCCGACTCACCTCACAGGGTTGTTGTTGAGGGGAAAATAGGAGGATAAAGGTGTTTCGGACATGTTCGCTGACTTGTGTTATGTATAGAAATAATAAAGGTGGGTTGCAAACAAACAAAACAAATACTAATAATGTATTGTGGTCCCTGGGGAGGAAAATACTTTTTAAGGAAATTTGGATTGTTCATTTATACAATATATAAAGGTGTGAAACTTATTCTTATACATAAATATTACTAAGTACCTCCAAAAGAGTTTGGTTGAACTTATTCTGAGGTGTGTATAAGATTATAATCTAATTTATTGTGAATGTATGAAACCATACTGATGTTGGCTGTGACTTATACACATTTCTGTTGTACTACTTACTACATATTTAAAATTTCTCAGAAAGATTCCCCAGAAATTGCTCAGATATTTTTTCTGCAACATATCAGAACAGTTGCTTGCATTCTGGAATGAGTTTGCATATCTTGTTGAAATGTATAGATGCAACATGTCCAGCTAGTTCATTAGTGTGCTTGCTCTTTCAATTGAAAAAACAACAGGTAATTTGTGGCTCAGATGCCGTAAACAGTTATTTCTAACTTTGGAACTTTACTTGCATAATTATACTATTTTTTCTTAACAGTATGAATACTTTACATACAGTTCTTAGCAACTGTCTTATTTAGTGACTGTTCAGTTATGATGGCAATGAAAAAGTAACTTTACAACTAATCCTTACATTTACAACTGCTCAGGTCTATAAAGCATGGTTGTGTTTTCATTTACAACCACTTCAGTTTACAACCAAATTGTTGATCCCAGTTGTGGCTGTTAAACAAGGATTATCTGTATTTATTTAGCATATTTAAAAACCACCAACTTCAGTGGCTTTTAAGGAGAGGATAGAACCAGTGGAAACCATGAATTTGTAAAGTAATGCAATAATATCACAAAGGTACAGTCAAGAAGTTATGTTCGTTAGCACAGGAATGTTTGGAAGAAATTGTGAGAGATAGCTCTTTGGCTCAAGAGAAAACCTAAGTAGAAAGAAGAAGAAACATTTTTCATGCCAAAAGAAGAATGGCCCTGGAATATGGTGCTCAGGAACCTGGGGGGAGGGGAGCCATGCTTCTAGTAACTTCAAAAGGCTAATACTATCTGGCAGTACTCAAAATCTGATGGAGTCATCACCAGCATTAATATAGAGGCTTCATAGATTGATGGTCAGGAAGTACAGGGAATGCACATCTATTGAACTGGAACCATTACATTCAATGGTATGCTTCTCTGTAGAGAACTGGAGGATGAAACAAAGGTGACATTGTGACGACAATGTCTTACACAAATTATGAGTAAAGCTTTTTTTATGCTGAAATTAGCCAGAATGGAATTCTGCTTCCTGCAAGAGGTTTAATTGCAATGTTTATTTTCTTTGTTCTTTTTCATTTTTGCTTCACAGTTCATAGCCTAAAACCAGCTGATGTGCAAGTAGTAGCTGCCTTGGGAGAATCCTTGACTGTAAGAAGCCTGGTTCTTTTGCCATTCTTTTCCTAGGAAAGCTACAGTTCCCTTTGTTTATTTAAATACAGAGCACAGATTCCTGTGCTGGCTCCTGGGAGAGGCAAAGGCTGCTCCCACTGTGGAAATATGGACGTAGGCTCATGTAATTCTCAGCCCTAATGAGATCCCCTCCACTTAGTTTGAATCAAATCATTATGGCTCAAGCTTTCATATAAATCCAGCCTGGCTTTTTCAGCAAACTTGACAGCCTTAATAACTTCATTAAGTAATTTAATCAGGCATTGATAATAGCTGTTTTGAGTCCTAAAGGAAAACTTCATCATTCTGTTACTTTATCCCTGGCTGCCTGAATTTGAGCAGTTGGGCTATTGGTTATGAGTGGCAAAAGATTTCTAACTCAGTTATTTTCATATAAAGCATGACAGAGGCTGACAGTGAGGAAAAACCAAAATCAAGTTGTTGGTTTTGGGGAGGGCTTGGTTTTTTTTTTTTTTTTTTTGCAAAAGCACCAACTTTAAAAGTTGATTGATCACAGCAGGAGTTGAGATTTCAGATGAAGGATCACAGCCCTTAGAATGTCAGGTATTAAAAGCTTTATGAACAGGTGTAGCTCAGTTGTTTTGGGGGCATTCTAAGTGCTCATTTTGTGTAGGTGGGATGGGAGAGAGAATTAAGGCAGCAGGATTTCCTGATTGTTCCAGAATGGGAGGGAAACACAATGCAGACGATGTCTGGATGTGGCCTAAATAAGGAGCACCCATATCTAAGTTGTGCCATTGCTCCTCCCAGTCATCTTCATTTTGTCTCTTAGTTGCATTAGATGGGCTGCCAAGCAGAACTCTGTGCTTGTTGCCCCTTTACACATATGCACCAACCTCATTCTGACTTCTCTCCATTCAGCTCCACTTGAATAAATAATGGGACAACGGTTGTACAAGAGCTCAGTGAACTGATAGTTTATCATTTCTCTATGAATTTCTCACTATATTACTCCATTAATCTTGCCTCTTGCTCATAACAGTTCAAAACACCACTTTGTGCGTCCATACATCTTGTTGATGGGACATGGGGCATATGCCTCTGCTATTTCAGACCTTTCAAAAAAGCCATGCAGAGGAAGCTTATAATAATGATAAGTGGATAAAAATGCCAAATTCACCTAAACATTTGGCTGACTGTGTGACCAATTATAATAATAAATTTTGGGCTGCACTTAGAAAATCTGTGCATTTGACATTTCCATCTCAGTTACAAAAGGCCACTTGGATTCTCACATGTACTATGTGGATATATTCCAACAGTCTAGATTCTTGGGAAGAACTTGCATATGAAGCTCCTTAACAATAGTTAAAGAGCTGGCATTTCACATTTTTAGGTATATAATTATTATATAAACATGACTAAAAAGGATCAGATGCCCATGCTGTAAGCTCCAAAGACTTAAGGGGATAAGATTTATTTGAACAATAAAAAAGGAAAAGAAAACACAAAATTAATGAAATTGTTCTTTCTGTTCTTTCTGAGATAGGCTGGTATTGGAATAGGGTCAGCACCAAATGACATGTGGGATATGCATACACAATATCGGGGTCTGGCTTGGAGGTAAGTTTGCTATTTTTGGGCTCAAGTCAATGCTGATTAAAGTGTTATTCATCCGTCCTTTAGTCAGCAGAAAAGTCTACTACAATATTCTGCTATAATTTTCTGCTACAATAAGCAAGCACAGCAGATGGCGCTTATTGCCAGTTTAGGAACTGATGGAGTCCTTTGGGTTAATTTCACAGCTGGTGGGGAAAACAAGCACTTGTCCTTCTCTCTTTCTGGACTGAGGCCAGTTTAGGTAAATGCTTAGATAGCATGTTTATCCGCCAGTCAAATTACCCAGCTAAGAGATGGTAGCACCTAAGACAGACCCAGACTATAATGGGAGAAGTTATCCCAATGCTTCTTGTCACACTGCCTTCATCCTGTTTTTATAACTTTTATTATTATTGCAATGGATTCATGGATGAGTGCTAAAACAACAGTATGGCCTTGATCAGATCACTGCCTGGACACGTCTGAGACCATTGCAACTGTCAGGCTGTGCATTACTTATGAACTAGACTCCATTTCCTTTCAACCATGGTTGAGAATGCAACTCACTCATCATGGATTTGCTTCTTCTCACCCCCACCCCACACCCCGCTTTATCCCACATACCCTTCTATGACTGTTACCTGTCAGCTGGGTTCACCTTCTTTCAGAAGAGCCTTGCACCCATGTTTAGAAATAGCCCATCAGGCAACAGAAGCAGACCAAGAACTTTGCAAGAGCCCGGTGCCATTCCCCTCTGTGCTGCTTCTGTGTCTATGACTTATCAAAGGAATTGTTGCTGAACATGGGTTGAGCCCCCTTTTGGAACATCAAAGTACACTCAACTAGGCAATTTCTGAACATTTTGAGGAAAAAAAGCATTAAACCATTCAGCAAGAAGGCCACTTTATTCATTTTGTACTTTTAAAGTACAACAAGTTTCGCCATGTGCTTTATATCTATGGGGCAAAATAATACAGTTTTAAGGGGTTTAACTGAGATGACACCTCAAAAATCTAGAAAGTTATTTGCTGATATGCTAAGAATACTATGGGCCCATATTCCTTTCCTTGTAGGCTTACAGTTTTCAAAATTTTCTGGAGGAGGTGTAACTCCTGTGTCTCTTTATAATTGCTATGCTGGATCTGCTATGCAAAGGAAAGTTTACAAGTTGCCCATTCCTTCCGAATAAAGTTTGCCTTTGTTTTATAGAAATCAGAGTATAGAATAAGAAGAATAAGAAACACTACCTATGTTATGTGATGGTTCCTATTTGTCATTAACAAGTTCTGCTCAGATGATACAAGATTAATATCCCATAAAATATCATTTATTGTCAAGAGAGATTGGACATGCCAGAAGGACGAGTTAAGTGGGGAATTAATCTGGAATCGTTACATAGGCAAGGTCCAACCCCTGCCCCAGGGGTGGGATTCAAATTTTTTAACAACTAGTTCTGTGGGCGTGGCTTAGGTGGTGGGCATGGCTTGGTGGTCATGTGACTGAGTGGACGTGGTTTGGTGGTCATATTATTGGCTGGGTGTGGCCAACTCAGTATCACTCACATTGAGGCACGTATCTCCTCGCCTGGCCTCTCATGACTGTGGGGATGCTGCAACAGTCGTAAGTGTGAAAAATGGTCATGTCACTTTTTTCAGTGCCATTGTAACTTTGAATGGTTACTCCACACAAGCAAAGTACCAGCAAAGGAGGGGGGAAAAACTCCAGAGATGTTCCGAGACAGGAAGTCTAGTCCTGCCAAGAATGTAATAAGAGTTAATGGAGAGGCAGTTTCTGTAAGCAACACCAGCATGTTTCCTTCCTGCCTTCCTTACAGGATTAGGCCAGTAATTTCTTCTAACAACTGGTTCTCCAAACTGCTTAGAATGTTAATAACTGGTTCTAGCGAATAGGTGTGAACTGGTAGAATCCCACCCCTGCCCCCCCTCCAAATGCTGTTAAACTTTATCTAGTCTGGCCCAGGTGCAAACTGTCAGTCTGGGAGATTGCTGTGAAACAGGCATTGAGCAATAAAAAAACCTAATGTAAACACTTTACATGTGGGTCTGGTTGTTTGGGTCTGACATTAATACACCTTATCCTGTCCATCCTTTCCTTTCCCTGCTACTTCTATCAACATGTCTTGGTTCCAGTTATCGTTCTACTTAAATTGCATTTTTCCTGAAAAATAAGTTCTCTTTTATATTAACAGAGGCTTTCTTCTTCTGTTTTTCTCATTGCAGCATTGGAGGGGATGCTTCATTAAAGAATATAACAACTTTACCAAGTAAGTCAAATCTGGATCCTGCAATTGTGCTATGAGAAAGTAACAGTCTCTCGCTCTCTGTGTTGTTATTAAGAATTAGTGATTCAGTAAGGATGGAATCCATAACACAATACAGCACAGAACTCAATGTTGCAGTTGATATCAGAGTTATTCTTAAAATTAGATTGCTTCCTGACTCTGAATGTTTGATCAATCAAAATATCATCTTATCTGTAGATAGGAATAAGACAGTTTTGGTTTTTAAAAGGCTTTTATTATAGATCGTCAATTTATTTAGAGGATTTGAATTTAATAATAAATTATAATTAACAATGTATGATTCAACTGAAATCCTCCAATATTTGTCCTGCTTTGTTACCCTACAAAATATCTGAATTCCTGCTGATTGCAATAATATATAGTATATTTCCAAAAGTAGTGAATAAGATGGGTAATATTAAAAAGCCTACAATAATTGCTCAAAACAGATCACACCATCTAGTAACTGTTGAGTAAATTTTCCTCTAAAGGGATCCTTTGATTTTCTTTCTTTCTTCCATTATTTGCCATTTTTTCTAGATATCCTTCGTGAATTCAATGCTAATCTCACAGGCTATTCAGTTGGTATTGGTGAATTTACTGAGGCAAATGCCTTTCTCAATCAGGCAGTTCCAGAAGCACAGGCTAGGTACGTGTATTTTTTTAATTGTACACACACAAAATTTGCAAAATGTTGCATTCCAGAATGTTTATAACTTCTTCAAGATTACTTGGTTTTTAAACATTTTGATCCAGCAGTTTTCCAGCAGCAAATTTTTCCAGAACAGCTACTAATTCATGGTGTTCTTGATACAATCAACACACATTGATGGCTGTTTCATTAGCCAGAAATTGGCAACTTTTGTGGCCCTAAGGGCTGAATTAAATTTTGAAACTGAATATGTTTTTATTTATCCATTATGTTGCATTGTTGACATACAAATGCATGTACTGCATATATACATTAAATCTGTTCTCTTCTCTCCCAGTGTTCCTGGAGATTTTCTGGGAATAAGGCACATTCTGTCCAATGCTTCTGTTTGCTAATTTATGGTTTTTAATCTAGCACTGTTTAGAAAGGCTGGTAGGTCCTAGAGAGCAGTCATACTCATTTTTGTTTCCAGTAATTCTGCTTAGATTTGCTTATTTCCTCATTGATTTCTCTGTTAATCAGAGAAGGACAGAATGTGCTGTTCCTGCTGCTAATGATAGAAAATCCATGATCTGTTTATCTTGATCAGCTTTCTAGTATGAAGAATAAGTGAAACTCCTTGTGGCTCCCTGATGTGCTGATTGCTCACCTTTGCAGGATTATTTCACTTAAGCAAAGTAGCCAAAGTGACAGCAATGTCAGAAAAATATTTTTATTAAAATGTTTTCTATTGTCTTCTTTTTTTAAAAAAAAAACAAGTTTTATTGATTTTAAAGACAAACAAAACATAAGACATCAAAGTATAAAACCTCCTTTCTCAAAAATTACTTATAAGTTTTAACAAGGCAAATAAAGCATTATTTTTTAAGGCATAGTTCCACATTATCACATTTCCATTTAAACACATATACCGTATGTACTCGAGTATAAGCCGAGTTTTTCAGCCCATTTTTTGTGCTGAAAAAACCGCCCTCGGCTTATACTCGAGTCAGATTCCCCTCTGACCTGCTGCCCGTGCGATTAATCTTCACCCCAAGCGGGGCTGGAGAAGGGGGTCCCTGCTTGCTTTGCCCGTCCGCGCCCGCCTTCCTTCCTCCTCTGCCTCGGCGCAGTTCCTTCAACAGCCGCTACAGCACCATGTCTGGCCTGCGCTGGCATGGCTGCAACCGATCACGCCTCCAGGGCAGCATCGCCGCCGTGGCTGTCTATCCGCTGAGGGCCACACAGGTGACCCCAAGCGGGCTCTCCTTCCCCATTAACAGATACCCGGGGCCCCCGCGAGCTCCTGCGTTGCACGCTTCCAGCTTCGCCAACAAACCGCCAGGCTCAGGCAGCCTCCTCCGCCCCCTACCCTAGCGGCGAAGAGCGCATGCGCTCCAGGGGCAGCGAGACAAAATGCCTGGCTGTGCTGTGGCGGGAGTCGCTGAGTGGAAGAGGGCCGCCCTCTCCTGGGGAGCGCGGCATTTGCGGCTCTCCTGTTCAGTCCCCAACACTGCCCCGGGCAGCCATGTTCCCGCCAAAGACTTTCGGAAGCTGCAAATCTGGTAATCGCCTCTTTACGAGGGCAGGCAGAACCTTCTGATCCCTCTGATGGGGTCTTTCCAGTTAGGATTCAGGGGCGGCAGCCGCCCGGGCGTCCTCCTCTCGGCTTTCTGTGCCAGGAGTTGCCCCGCTGCCGCGCACCGGGGAAGTGGTGGCCGCTCGCCTTCGCTGCAGTCGGAGCTCTTCGGGGGCACCCCTCGTCTCTGTCTGACCTCGTGGTCTCTGCCGTTGCAGCTGCGATCGCCTCCCGTCAGGGTGCTTGTCTGGAGGAGGCGGCGGTGGCTTGCGGAGCCTCGGCATGAACCCCCTTTCCCCGCACTCCCCCCCGCACACCTCTGGCAGCAGCAGGTGGAGAAAGCCCCGCTTCCCCCTGGCCTGTCTCGGGGAGAGGAAGCGAAGGGCCCCATCTTGGCTCCTGTCCTTCTCAGTCCTGGATACCATAGCAACCCGCTTTGATGGCACGTGTGAGTTGGCTTCCCACTCTTTTTTTTAACTCTCCTCCTCCTCCTCCTCCTCCTCCTCCTCCTCCTCCTCCTCCTCCTCCTCCTCCTCCTCCTCCTCCTCCTCCTCCTCCTCCTCCTCCTCCTCCTCCTCTCCTCTCCCCTTGTTGTCTGGTCTTCCCTAAGGAAACTCGAGGGCTCACACTTCCAGGTGTTTCTCCCTGTCTTTCTCCCTTTCAATTATCTTTTCTTCCCTTCCCTTCTCTCAGCCCCATCCTCCTTCACCTTTGTCACCACAATCCTGAACAGATGAAGTTTGTACTTCTCAAGAAAGGTTGGATGTTCCTTTTGAGGAGGGAACCTAGTGTGACATCTGTATGTTGACCTACTACTGAGCCATGGCATGTGTGCACATGCAATGGAGGCATGAGGGAGAGCTGTGAAAGAGATGGTGGCTCTCCAAAACAGGATGGACATGCAGCACATACACATGCTTTTTTCTTGCAAGGGAGAGAGTGACTCTGTTTGGACATACAGATGATGATGAGGAATCCAGTTTTGAAGGATTTTAACTCTTGTGTTTTAGCTTGGTTGCTGATTGAGCTAAGGTTTTTGTACTTTTAAAGTTATTGTTGATACCATATTGGTTTTGTTGGCTCTCTTTTCCACTTACAGAGCTAGTTTACTGTTTTTCTTTGAAATAAATATTCAAAAACATTTAACCTACTGATGCCTCAATTAATGTAATTTTATTGGTATCTATTTTTATTTTTGAAATTTACCAGTAGCTGCTGCATTTCCCACCCTCGACTTATACTCGAATCAATAAGTTTTCCCAGTTTTTTGTGGTAAAATTGGGTGCCTCGGCTTATATTCGGGTCGACCTATATTCGAGTATATACGGTATAGCTTTTCCAAATTTCTCATTGTTTCTCCCTTCACTTTTATTCAATTATATTTCTTTCTAGCAAGGTTTTATTAATTCTCAATCAAGCATAAACACACAAAATATAAAACATAAAACAAGACATAAAAAGATAAATCTCCTTAATTATCATTTATACATGTCTTTTCCAAATTTCTCTCCCTTTAGTTTTATTCCTCCAAGGTTTTATTAATTCACAATCAAAACATAGCTAACCAAAACACAAAACATAAAACATAAAACTTATTTTGAAAAGTGGCTTAGCCCCGGGTTACATCTTTTTTTACAGACCTAAATCAAGTTCATGCTCACCTTATATACCATTCATATCTTATTAACCATTCTATATTTTCTATATAACTTCTCCCTTCTTTTCACTCTCTTAATTATATTTTGTTTATTTCATCTTTTTTCAAAATCATTATGTTTGTATCTTTTGTCTGTTCTTTTCCAATCATCTATTTTCTCTTCCCTTTAGCAAAGAATTTCCCCTGTAATCACTTTTAAGGTGTGATGCCTTTCCCTAAAATAACACTTAAAATAATACATAATTTCTATCCTGCACAGGCAAAGTTTGCAGGTAGGAGCATCTTCCCGCCGAGGAAAGGGAAGGGTTCCACCCGGCAGGCGGGTGGGCGGGCTGCTTGAAGGAGACGACCCAGCAACGCTCCGGGCTTCCCTCCACCGCGCGGCTCGGGGCCAGGCGCGAGCGCCCGCGAGTTAAAAGGAAGCCAAAAGGGCTTCCAGGCTTAAACTTTGCACAGTGCGGTGGAGGGGAAACCCGGAGCGCCGCCGGGTCGCCTCCTCCAAGCAGCCCGCCCACCCGCCTGCCGGGTGGAACCCTTCCCTTTCCTCGGCGGGAAGACGCTCCTACCTGCAAACTTTGCCTGTGCAAACTTTGCCTGGAAGCCCTTTTGGCTTCCTTTTAACTCGCGGGCGCTCGCACCTGGCCCCGAGCCGCACGGCGGAGGGAAGCCTAGTGGGTGGGCGGGCTGCTTGGAGGAGGCGACCCGGCGGCGCTCCGGGCTTCCCTCCACCGTGCGGCTCGGGGCCAGGCGCGAGCGCCCGCGAGTTAAAAGGAAGCCGAAAGGGCTTCCAGGCTTAAACTTTGCACAGCACGGTGGAGGGGAAACCCGGAGCGCCGCCGGGTCGCCTCCTCCAAGCAGCCCGCCCACCCACCTGCCAGGTGGAACCCTTCCCTTTCCTTGGCGGGAAGACGCTCCCGCCTGCAAGCTTTGCCTTTGCAAAGTTTAAGCCTGGAAGCCCCGGGAAAAAAAGGGGGATCGGCGGGGACTCACCTTCGGAGAGGTCACACTCGAAGGTGATTTCGAACTCTCAGCCGAGGCCTTTGCAACGTTCTTTTCTTTCCTACTCCGAGAGCGCTCCGCACTGTTTTGCAGCCTTGGGGGCCACGCGGTGCAGGGCAATACGCCACGCCCAGCAATTTTTTTTCAGGGGCGGACCCGATTGGACAGACCAACGGGCCGGATGTGGCCTGCGGGCCATAGTTTGCCCACCTCTGTCCTAGCTGTTAGACATGAGTCATCAATCACTTTTGCTGAGCACTCCCTTTTTCTGAGTATTATTTTACTTATTCCATTGTAAACAAAAGCAATATATGATGGTCCTATATTAAAGTGTTCCCTGGGGGACTTCCAGACAATTTAAATTAATTAATTAATTTGTTAATTATGTATCTGATATTAACACAGTTGAGAAAGTCCAGAAATATTTCACAAGAAGAGTTCTCCACTCCTCTACTTGTTGCAGAATACCTTATGCCACCAGACTTGAAATTCTAGACCTAGAAAACCTAGAATTACGCCACCTTCGGTCCGATCTAAGTATAGCATATAAAATCATTCATTGCAATGTCCTACCTGTCAACAAATACTTCAGCTTCAACCATAACAATACAAGAGCAAACAATAGATACAAACTCAAGGTTAATCACACCAAACTTGGTTGCAGGAAGTAGACTTCAGCAACAGAGTGGTCAGTGTCCAGAATACTCTACCTGACTCTGGTTTCTTCCACAAACCTCAAAAACTTTAACCTTAGACTTTCTACTATTGATCTCATCCCTTTCCTAAGAGGTCTGTAGGGGACGTGCATAAGCGCACCAACATGCCTACCATCCCTGTCCTATTGTTTCTTTTTTTTAAAAAAAAAATTCTTATATGAATCCGTGTATTCATAACTATTTACTTATAACTATTATCTTATAAGCAATTGACAAACCAAATAAATTAAAAAAAAAATACTTATATTGTGCAATTATCCTAGTCTTTTCACAATGCTTTATTGGGGGAGCCACAGTGGTATTTATATTTCTGATTTTACTATTGCTTTTTAACAGTATGTTTTTTAGGTATTTTTTTCAGGCATCAGTTCTCTATTAACCTGATTCATCTTTTTTTCTTATTTTTTTTTCCTCTAGGGATCTACCAGATCAAGTAAAACGTCTTGTAAAAATAATGAAAAATCATTTGGTGGGTTGGCAACATTCAAAGAACTCACTGTTGTGCAATGGCTAAGCCCATATAGTAGAAAGCAGAATATCAAATATTCCCATATACTTTCTGGCTTTTCACACCTGGTTCTACTTCCTATTTAAGTTTTTAGCTTGATAGACTGTGCTATTTCCATCTATCAGAAACTCCTTACCTGCCATTCACCTGGGGTGTGTAGGCAAAAAGACTGTCACAATCTATGCTGCCTTTCTGGAAATTAAAAAGTCAAAACAAATAATTTCAATAAGGCTATCTAAAGAGACAACTACAAAGAAATAGTATTAGGATTCAAATCACACATAACAAAAGTACATGCCAAAGAGATAGTATCTATCTCTAATGAGACTGTGGATTATATGCTTAGCGAGTAGCCCAAAATTCAGTGAACAGTCAAAATCGTAACAATTTTGTGATTTATTCAGAATTACAATAAATTGCATTTTAAAAGTGTGGGATATCTTTATATTTGCATGGATAAACCAGAAATGATATACTGTATTATTTTATTCTTTTCATTCAGAAAGCCAAATTCGATACTGACTGGAAGGTCATAACAATATTCATTGGAATCCAAGATCTCTGTAACTACTGCAAAGATATTGTAAGTTTTTGGAATGTATAAAAGCCAACATTTTAGTTGTGTGGAACTATTAACATTGCAACTTTGTTTTAGAGAAGACAAACTTCCATAACTGAACAGCCTACTGACAACTATAGGGCTCAATAGAAGTTGTGGTGATATTTGCATATTAATACCAAAAAGATTAGTTATGTAATCTGAAGTAATTTTCTGCAGTGAGGATAAAGTTTCAGGTGTAAACTGAAAGGTGATCACTTTTTTCTCCTACCTACTTTATTTCGTCCATGGTTTGATTGTAATTTTTTATTAACTCATGGCAATTAACTGATAAACTCTCTCTTCACTCTGTAATTCTCCTGGGCTAATTTGATGCTTCAAAAGTGCCAGATTTGCATAGAAAAAAAAATGAGGACCCAGCTGTCCTTAGTATGCTATCTCAAATTAGTTCCAGAAATACTAGCACAAGAAAAGAAAATTAAGGAATCTCATCGATTTTCAGAAGTTGCATAATATAGCTCCTGGTATCAAGGCAATGTTTCTGATACTGGTATTCATTTACCATGATGAAATGACAGTAACTGACATTTTCTTCTTTAAACTTTGGAAAATTTCAGCAATGACTTTATAGTATCTGTTTCCTTGCTAGGAAATATAGTAAGTGTATTTTTGCTTACAAATATACACACTGATCATTTTAAAAATGTAGACAGACAGCTAATCTCTAAAAGTATGTTAGTTGAATTCAGTTAAAAAATATTGCCGAGCCTTTGACTCATTTTTTCTCTTAATTAAGAACTGCCAAGTTGGTGTTTCTGAGCTCTTTTTGTAAACCAAAGTCTCTGACCTTACAAAAACCAGCAACAGTTCTAACTTTTGAGGATTGAACAGAAATTAGCTTAAGTGATTTACTCTTTCCATTCCCTGCCCTTGCTTGAAGATCTAAAACAACATTTAAACCCCACTAAACTGAATGAAGTTACATTCCCCACTCCCCAGTATGAAAACCTATACAATCAGGGTTCCTCTCATGGAAAATATTCTGTTGAAAGTAGTTATAAATTTTCTTTCAAAAACTTTGGATGGGCAAATTTAGCATTTAAATGCTTGAGGGCACTTAAGAGGCCTACTAGTAGGCCTCGACATGACCACAATTGGGCCCAAAATTTCTGTTGCTAAGTAAGACATTTGTTAAATGAATTTTGCCCCATTGTAAGGCCTTGGTTGTTAAATGAATCATTGCAGTTAAGTTAGGAACACAGCTGTTACATGAATTTTGGGTTCCCCATTGACTTTACTGATCAGAAGGTTGCAGAAGATGATCACTTAACTCTGGGACACTGCAATCATCATAAATGCAAGTCAGTTGCCGAGCATCTGAATTTTGATCACATAACCATAGGGATTCTGCAACAATCATGTGTGAAAAATGGTCAAACATCACTTTTTTCAGTGCTTTGTAACTTTGAACAGTTATTAAATGAACTGTTGTAAGTTGAGGACTTTATTTAGAATCATTGAAGTATTCAGATGACTAAGACTGTGCATTGTCTTTCTAGCACAGCTTTTAGTTACTAGTTCATTATTGCCTATATCGTTGTTTGATTTAGTTTTATTTTATTTATTGATTAATTTGTCAATTGCTTACAAGATAATAGGTATAAGTATAAACAAGAGTAAGAATACAGTTATAGCATAGTATTATATATGAATCCCAAGTTATGTTTTCCAGTAGAGTGTCAACTTTCAAGAACAGTCACATATTTGAAATCAGAAACTGCAACAATTCAATTAACCTTTCCTTTTTCTATAATCAGTAACAGTGTCTTTCCATGTCTCTTCCTCACTAGAACTACTATTCAGCGGTAAACTTTTCAAATCATGTTCAAGAAGCGCTTGACTTGCTTCATACAGAGGTAGGAAGGTGGTTGTTGCTCAGAGAACATCTGTTCATTTTGTCTTGCACAATTGTCCATTTTTTTTTGCTGATTCTCATTCAAAAGCCATAAGTCACACACTTTCAGGAGGTCACATCCTACTCCATCTGCAAGGGGGCTGCATTTTCTCAACACTCAAGGGGCATTATTTTATTGCTGTAATAGAATAAGGTAGTTCCTCTTTCTTGTATTGTCAACTGCAAAATGATACTATAAATACACTTATACATGTGTCACAGAATCTTTTCAGACCTGGTATACAAATCCCAATGTTTTATTTTTACAGTCACCTTTTCACTGGGTTACCCTATGGGATTTTTATTGGAGTATCCTGCAAATTGGAGAGGATTTGGAAATGTGGTTTTGTAGTTGCAATAATAAAAAGGATATCTTGCATAATACAAAGCTAAGGAATCATATGTTTCAGTGTTTAATGGAATGTAATTAAATGTAAATAGAGAGACAATTTTTTTTTAGTGAATCCTGTCATTGGCTAAAATCAATAGAAGTGAATTTAGCATATTCTCCTTGATCTGAATAATTACTTTCTGGTCCCACTCTTTCCTGACCAGATCCATATAGATAAATTGGGCTGTAACTCCATTATCTGTGATATAATGGAGTAAAAAACATGCCGATTCAGGGATAGGGATGTGAAGGGAATGCAAAGGGAATCTGGTGAAACCTGATAGGAGGCGAATTAAATTTGACAGCAGCCTTGAAACTACTGTAGAACAGATGCAAGCTCTGCGTTACATGTAATGCAATTTGGATAATTAACTCCTTTCCTTTTCAGGTACCTAAAGCTCTGGTTAACCTGGTCGAGGTGATGGATCTTCTCCCTTTAAGACAACTATTTCTAGATTGTAGATTACCATGTGCTGTGCACTTAGCAGAGTAAGGCCCTCTTGCATCTAAGCTATAACCGTAATTTATATAAAGACCACTAAGTTCTGAAAGAGCTTTTTATATAAAGACTACTAGTTCTGAAAGAGTGACTAAAAGTGAATTGCAACATACTAAGGCTTACACATAGACTTTATGACCAATATAACACAGAAAAATATCCCACATAAGATTACATTAAAATTCAACAACATCTCATTTTGCTGATGTATTTTGTCTGGTAAATCATGATTCAGCATATTTCTTTAAAAATAAACCTGAGCTATTACAGTACTTAGTCTTCCCTGTGATTAAACTGGCTATTTTGGATCCAAAAAAAATCTGGTCATTCATTCATTCAGATTTTTGATGCATAAGTGAGACCTGCATGCTAAATGTTGCTGTTTTCCATTTCATCACTTTATGTTCCCCACTTCCCCATTTTTCTTCTGGCTTTACTTCTGTTTAGCATTCAACAACCCCTGAACACATCTGGTTCTCATTAAATTGATTTGAGGTTCTCTCCCTGTTAGAATGTTATTTCTCAACCTCAGCAATTTTAAGCTATGTGGACTTCAAGTCCAACAATTCCCCAGCCAGAGCTGAAGTCCACACAGCTTAAAGTGTTGCTGACATTAAGAAATACTGTTTTAAAGAATTGGGAGGGGGGAGTTATTTTGGAATGCTACAGACCTGCTGATGCCTCCTGTTGAGCTTTTGCTATGTAAGTTACAGAAATTGCAGCCTTATTCTAGAATAGAAGGAAGTTTCGTACTCTAGATTTAACAAGCAAAATGTCGATAATGACACTCAAGAGGCTGACCTACAGCAAAAAAATAGATATTCAGGTATTTTGTTGAACAAAAGGCAGTGGGGAATTGTCTGTGTTTCCAGCATGACATTCCCTGGCTTTCCCCATATCTTGCCCCTAGAAAAAAATTAGCACATAACAAGGTATTCAATGTGTGGGGAAAAAGAGAGAAGTGGATTGTGTACTTATTCTGTGAGCACATTGCTTTCCTGGCAACTCTTGTTTCGTAAAAGGATAAGCCCAGGAATAAAGATGGATAGAATTGAAACCTTCTGCATTTTTAATAACATTTTATCCACATTCATCATTAAGGAGAGACCACCACTAAAAACCTCATTTCTTCTTTGAAGAAATGAAATATATGGATATCTGCTTCCTTGCTAGAGGAACTGTTTACTTTATGGATGTATTAGTTTTTGTGTGTTTGTTTCATATATGCCTTTTCTTCCTATATTTTCATATGCAGAGACCAATGCAGTTGCCTTCTTTCCCTTAAAGAAGGCTCATCGGATCTCATGATGATGGAGGAAGCAATCAAAGCTTATCAGGTTGGAGTGCTATGAATCAATACTGCCATTTTGTGGATTGTCTATTATACACTCTCGTCATGTTGTTTCCAATATAACATTGTGCATTACATTTGAAAGTTATACTACATAATATAAAGTTACCATGTCCCTCGATATGCTGTGCTATAATCCAAAAATCACATTTCCATTCAAAAGCAAAATATTGATCTCCCCTTGCTTGACTAACAGGAATTAGCTAATGAATTGAAGGATGGATCTTTATATTTCTTATATTTCTTTCACAGAGCAAAATACAGAAACTAATTAAAAGTCACAAGTATGATACTGAAGAAGATTTTACAGTTGTACTACAGCCATTTCTCCGAAATATTTCATTATCTGTTTTACAGGTATGTTCTAGATTTCCATTTATTTATTTTATTTTACTTTTTTTTTTTTAGCTCTTCTGTACAAGAACAATTCTCCCAAGGTAGAGTAGAAAACAATAATACCAGCAACAACAGTAATAATAATATCTTCATGTTGCACAATTCAAGTGTTGTACATAATGTTCCCATTTCCCTATTTTCCTTCAATGACTATCCACAGAATCAAAATAAATTGAATGTGGATGCATATATTTATGAGATCCTGAAAATGCAAACGTAACATTATTTTGATATGTTTTGACTGAGTTATAGACTTCTTTATGAAATTGTTCAACCATAAATAGAAAATGGTCTGTAGAAACAAATCTGATCTGTAGAAGCATTGCCTAAATTTCAGCCATTGCTACAGTACAAATTTATAGAACATTCATAATATAATCCAAGCAGAACCACATAGCTGTTTTCTAAAATATTGAATAGCCGATGTACTTTGGATCAATTTCCTATTTTCACTGTATTATATTTAATTATATTACATATATTAATTATATATTATATTACTTATTCAAGGACTGAAAATCACAGCATAGATTCCTAGAATCACTTATACTAGGCTGGATTCTGTATTTCTTACATAGAATTGAGATTAGATATATAAACATTGAACAAAGAAGAGTGAGGGCATATCAATAGGAATAAAAATATATCCTGTTATGAGTTTGATTGACAGGCATATTCTTACAAGTATTACTTTCATATTTCAAAAAACTACAACTTTTTTTTCACATTATGTAAAAAAATTCTTGTTTGCATCATGTGCTTTAACAATTTATGCTATGTCATTCATGCATTTTTAAAAGACTTTAAGTGATTGCTTTTTCAACATTTAGTTTTCATGAAATAAAAGAAAAAGAAATTCTATTCTGCCAAAGTTAAAATTTAAATCTGCTAGAAAGAGTTCGCATTAAAACTCATTTCATAATGTAGATTAGGCAATGTAATCAATCCTGGCTATAAAAACCAAGGAACTGCAAGATTTATATTAGGTTTAAGGGAATATTCATTTAGAACAAACTGAGCTTTGTGATTAAAGTCTTTTCACCTTTCAAATCTGTAATGGATCAGATCAATGACTTATCCATAGTGGTCATTCCAGCACCTACTGAAAACCCACAAGCAGAACATGAAAACCCATAAAAACAACGGTACTCAGAGCATAGTGTCTAACATTTCCTCAGATTAGCCAGAATTAAAGTTGTTTGAGTTGGGGGCGGGGTCCACTGTTTGATGAGGAATTTCATAGTTTGATTCTGTAAACTGTAAAATTTGTCAATCTGTCTGAATCTCTCATGTCCACTTCATTAAGTGACTCTGATTTATGACACAGATAGGATAAAATATTAGTTAAAATTCTAGTTCTCTTGGAAAAAAATAAATATGGGTTCTATTTGGCTTTGTTATTTTTGCATCTTTAAAAGCATGATAATAACAATACTTTCCTCATTTTTAGGATGGGCGCCTAGATACCTCCTTCTTTGCACCAGACTGTTTTCACTTTAGTCAAAAATCACATTCCCAACTTTCTAGAGCTCTCTGGAACAATATGGTGAGGCACTGACTCAGGGAATAATTCAGTTTTGAAATGGCTATATTGTTTTATTTGGACAACCTATACATTCCTACCAAAACCCCTACTTTTATTTCTGATAGTAGGCTGATAACTTACTATCAAGACTGGTGAATCTGATTGAATGTCAATGCTAAGGACTATAATTTTCTCTCCATCCCCATTAAGTCTAGACTTTTCTCTACTCCAGTCTTAGCTGGATCTTGAATTGAGTAATTGTTGTGTTTTTTTCTCAGGATATTATAGGTGCCGAAATGGGGGTGCGCGCGCACGAAGGGGAGCAATGGAAACCAGAAGAGCAGTACCCCAGCGCATGCGTGTGCCAGGAAGCTGAGCTTCTGGTTTCCAGCATGCACATGCATGCTGGCCACCTGGTCTTCCAGCTTCTGGAATGCATGTGTGTGCAAAGACCAACTGGCTGGCTTGTATGCACGCACCAGAAACCAGAAGCTCAGCTTCCCCACACACACATGTGTGCCGGGGAGCTGCTCTTCTGGTTTCTGGTGCTCCCACATGCACGAAGACTTGGTGGCTGATGTGCATGCATGTGCCAGAACCCGGAAGAGCAACAGGCTATGGCTGGTGTACCTGGAAAGATGGCTCTGCATGCCATTTCCGTCACACATGCCATAGTTCGTGTTAGGAATAACAAGGTTACCTAACTTAGTTTGGGTAAAATAATATATATAAACTATGATTGTAAGTAAGTGTGTGTGTCACTTTTTTTCCAAACTAAGCAAACTCGTTAGCTTGCAATTCTAATAGTTTTACTTTCACAGCAGGCTCGTAAACCTGCACTTCTGATTGGCCCGCTGATAGCGGATCGTGATTGGTCATTGTCGGCTGATCTGATTGGCTGTTAGTGGGTCGCTGCTGATTGGACGCTTTCCAGCGTGGCAAACTCAAATCATTGGATATTGTGACAGCAGCCAGCTCTATAAAAGGAGCTGCTGCTGCCCTAGTATTTCGCTCTGTTCTGAAGTCATTAATAAAGAGTTGGAGTCACTATTCGATGCCTCGTCTCCGTTCTTGCTCCCACTCTCCCAGATCTAACACTGGCGACGAAGGTGGGATGCGGAGATGATAGAGCTGACTGATCACTCATTGAACGATAACAGAGCACGTGGCTGAGAGCACACAAATCGCGGCAACATGACCAGCGGCGCCATACCACCCACTCCATTTGACCTGGCTAATGAAGACTGGGACTCATATATGGACAGGTTTCAGATGTTCCTGCAAACCAACAACTTGAAGGATGCTACGCCTGACAAGAAACGAGCTGTATTCCTAACCCATTGCGGGGCCGCCTTATTTAAGATGGCAAAGGCACTCGCAAAACCAGCGGAAGTCAAGATGATGGACTGGGACACTCTCGCCCAATCCTCCGGGCCCATTATGCCCCAGCGGTGCCAACACTCATCAGAAGACACGAGTTTTACCAGAGGGACCAGCAGGAGAGCGAGAGTGTTGGAGACTTCATCACGGACCTCAGAAACCTGGGGGGACTCTGTGGCTTCACCAATCTCGAAGAAGCCATGAGAGATCGAATTATTCTGGGTCTAAGAGACCCCACAACCCAGAGCAAGATTATGGCGAAGGGAGACATCGGCCTTGCAGATGTCATCGCCGATGCTACTGCAGCAGAAGCAACCAGGAAGTCGACACGCACCGCCAACTCGCCAGTAATACTACGCCTTGTCCCGAGAGGCACACAATGACCACCCACCATGAAGACCTCGAATTCTCATCAGAAAGCGAGGGAGAGGAGGTCAACAGACTCCAGTCAGAACGTGATCAGCGAGATCAATGGAGTCGTAAGCCCTCATTCCAGTGTGCTGGTTGTGGGGGAAACCACCCACGATCAGACTGCACATTCCTAGATGCACTCTGCCATTCCTGTGGAAAGAGGGGCCACATTGCAAAGGTCTGTAGAAGCAAGCGAGGGTCCAGCCTGAACAGAAGAGAAAATAAATTCCAGCAGACAACAGGCACCCCACCAGTAAATCAGGACTGCCCAAGCAACCAATGGAACCACTACTACAGAAACCAAGCACCAGCCACTTCTACCACATGAGAAGAGGCACACCAAACCATCACCATCGGCCACGCTTCATCCCTTGATGCAAGGAAAATCCGAGTAAAGGTCATCATTGAGAAGTGACCATGCATTATGGAAGTCAACTCTGGGTCGTCCCTATCGATGGTTTCCTGGAAAACCCTCAAACAGTTGATCCCTGACATCCGCCGCCAGGACCTCAGCACTCACAGAATTATATTGAAGGACTACCAGGGGAATAGAATCCCAGTCACTGGTTCCAGCCAGGTCCAAGTCTCTTTCAAGGACCACACCTCAACCCTACCTCTTACCGTCGTCGATAGAGATCGACCCAGCTTACTAGGCTTACAGTGTTTCGCGCCACTGGGAATCGAACTGGCAGGCATCAACCAGACCGAAGGCGATGACTGGGAAGTGGCCCTTGTCCAGGAATTCCAGGACGTTTTCACCGAGAAGCTAGGCAAGTACAAGGGATCCCCCATATCGTTTAATCTCTGCCCTGATATTGCGCCCATTCGCCTTAAGCCTTGTCGAGCGCCCTTTGCACTCAAATCAAAGATTGACGAACAATTGGACAAATTAATAGCCCAAGGCATGTTGGAACTGATTGACCACGCTCGATGGGAGACCCCAATTGTGACCCCCATAAAACCTGATGGATTTTTGAGAATTTGTGGGGATTACAAGACCACCCTAAACCACGCACTTCAGCAGAGAACTTACCCTGTGCCTGTGGTCCAACACCTCCTTCATTCCCTTGGGGACGGAAAAATATTCGCAAAATTGGACTTAGCCCAGGCATACCAGCAGCTGCCCATAGATGCAGAGACCGCAGAAGCCCAAACTATAGTTACACACAGAGGTGCATTCAAGTGTAATCAACTCCAGTTCGGAGTGAGCGTAGCACCTGGCATCTTCCAAAGTCTGATGGAGAGATTGCTACAAGGCATAAAAGGGGTCATGCCATATTTCAATGATGTCCTGATAGCTGCTCCCACTAGAAGTATACTAGAAAAATGACTAAGAATGGTCCTCCAAAAATTTAAAGATGCTGGCCTGAAGGTCAAGAAGGACAAGTGCCAACTATGTATGGAGAGGGTTGAATTCCTTGGTTACCTTCTTGACAAACAGGGAATTCACCCTACTGAGAAAAAATTGGCTGCAATAAAAAATGCCCCGAGACCTAGGAACAAAACAGATCTCCAAGCCTTCCTGGGACTTATTAACTTTTATAACATCTTCCTACCCCAGAAGGTGACTGTTGTTGAACCCCTGCATAGGCTCCTCGACAAGAAAGCTTCCTGGGTCTGGGGACACCGAGAAGAGCGAGCCTTTCAGCAAGTAAAAGACCTTTTAACATCAGATACTATACTAATACAATATAACGAGACTTTACCCTTAACTGTCACCTGTGACACCTCACCGTTTGGAGTAGGAGCCATCCTGAGCCACATCCTGCCAAACGGTACTGAGGCACCCATTGCATTCTTTTCTAGAACTTTATCTAAAACTGAGAGAAACTATAGCCAATTAGATAAAGAGGCTCTCGCTATTGTGTCTGTGATCAAACAATTCCATGAGTATGTATATGGAAGATCCTTTTCTATAATCACTGATCACAAACCACTACTTGGCATCTTGGCGGGGGATCAACCAACTCCCCACATCTTATCGCCAAGAATGACACGGTGGTCAGAGTTTCTAGCCGCATACAATTACCAACTGCGACACCGACTGGGGAAAGCCATTCCCCACGCTGACGCCCAGAGCTGCTCTCTGCTACCAGAACTCCTGGATGACCCAGCTCCAACCCTAGCTACACTACAAATCGAGACACTTCCATCACCACCACTGACTGCACAAGACATCGCATCAGAAACAAGGAAGGACCCTTGTTCAGCATGAGTCCTCAGCTGGGTGGAAAGAGGTTGCCTGACAATGAACTCAATGATACCTTCAAGCCTTTCAAACACAGGCAGACAGAACTTTTCTCCCAAAAAGGATGTGTTTTATGGGGGGACAGAGTCGTCATCCCAGAAAGACTGCAACATAAGGTCCTAAAACTATTGCATGATGGACACCTGGGCATCGTGTGAATGAAGGCACTAGCAAGGAGCTACGCTTGGTGACCAGGCATAGATAAGCAAATAGAAACCTGGGTTGCCAGCTGCAACAAATGCCAGGAAACACACTCAGCTCCACCAAAAGTACCACCAACTGAATGGGAAGCACCCTGAGGTCGCTAGTCCCGTATCCACATCGATTTTGCGGGATCCACCAAGGGGCATACATTCCTCATAACAGTGGATGCCTATTCCAACTGGCTTGAGGTCCACAAAATGAAGAGCACCACCATAGAGACAGTCGTTAAAAAACTAAACAGACTATTTGCTACACACGGCTTGCCAGATGTCTTGGTTTCAGACAATGACCCACAATTCACCGCCTTGGCATTTGAGCAGTACCTAGCAGACCAGGGGATACGCCACGCCTTAACATCGCCGGCTCACCCTGCGGCCAATGGTAGGGCTGAACGAATGGTCCAGTTCATAAAGAAAACCTTACACAAGATGGAACAAGGGAACATCCACGACAAGGTGACCAGGATGCTTCTCTTCCAACATATTACTCCAAACAGTACCACAAACAAAACCCCAGCCGAACTCCTGATGGGCAGGAAACTTCGATCACATCTTGACCGACTACACCCTGCCTACACACCGGAAAAGCCCCTGGGGTCCAGCAGCAAGTATCGCATGTTCAAGGTAGGTGACCCGGTTTTTGCAAAAAACCTTACTGGTGACCCATTGTGGGTCCCCGCTACCATAACTCAACTTACGGGTCCCCGATCCTACTGCTTACAAACTACTGATAGAAGACTGTGGAAGCGCCACATCAACCAGCTACGCTCCAGCCTGGCACCTAATCCCTTCACAAGCCCTGAACTCCAAACCAGGAGGGGAAGGGAAATCGAGGGGGCCGAAAATGAACTAGTACCCGACCCAGTACTCGAAAACCAGCAATCAGCACAACCAAACCTGGATTATTCATCTTCCGGGGAAGAGCCGGGGCAAATGGCCAACTCTCCACGAAGCAGCACGGCGGCATCAGTGAACCCAGAGAGTCCAGATGACAGCCGTGAGGGGAGCAGAGATGACAACCCTGAGTCACCCATCAGAGAGGTCGGATCACCATTACTGCTGAGTTCGGCAAACAGCCCACCAGAACCAGAGTCCGGGCAAAGACTGGTGGAGCAACATAGATCAGGTAGACAGGTGAGACGACCTGCCTACCTGTGAGAATACATCACCCCACCCTTGAGACGGAACCTAGGGGGGAGGGGTGTTCCGAACTAAGCAAACTCGTTAGCTTGCAATTCTAATAGTTTTACTTTCACAGCAGGCTCGTAAACCTGCACTTCTGATTGGCTGATAGCAGATCGTGATTGGTCGATGTTGGCTAATCTGATTGGCTGTTAGTGGGTCACCGCTGATTGGACGCTTTCCAGCGTGGCAAACTCAAATCATTGGATGTTGTGACAGCAGCCAGCTCTATAAAAGGAGCTGCTGCTGCCCTAGTAATTGCTCTGTTCTGAAGTCACTAATAAAGAGTTGGAGTCACTATTCGATGCCTCGTCTCCGTTCTTGTGCCCACTCTCCCAGATCTAACAACTTTAATTGCAAAGCATTTAATTTTGGGTGCGGCTGTAAAACCGCCATAAGAGGGAGCAAGAAAACTTGATTGATTGCTGGTTTACTGAATTGCTTGCTGACAATGATGGATTGATGGTTCCCTGCTGCTGCTGCTGCTTTTGCTGAAAAAAAAAAAGGAGGTTTGAACTTCTTCATATCTCTACTGTGAGAAGATTTATTACTGGACTGATATTTGTAAATTTACTGACCTCTTTTTCGACACTGGACTTTGCAACTGAATAATGCCCGGACGGACTTAACTAGTGAATGATATATAGACTGTTTGACTATGCTAAAACTATTACTGGAATAAACTATTTAACTAGCACAGTGTATCTGTTTTACAGAGTGTAAGCTACAAAAACGTTTATCTCAAATATTTTGCCTGCCTGCCTGACTGCCGTGCAGATTCTGCTAGGGTGTATCCCTAACACTGGTTATGGGCCCAGGTTGCACAGTCAGACTAACCAGGATATATAAAGGCTTATATAAATTGAGAGTTAGTGTAGTTACATGATACTGTAAACAGACAGCTGTGTTTTATTAATTATAGTTTAATATCCAGAGAAAGATGGCACAATTTACCAAGTTTGTCTCCAATATGCAAACTGGATGGAACAAACTATGTTTCATGGTCTATGAAATGCAGCCTACTTCTACGCAGAGAAGGTTTGTGGAGTATAATTCAAAACCACCAGAGGTAGATGCTTGGGATCCGGAGGATGAGGATGATGCCCAGAAATTACAAGAATATAAACTGAAGAATAAACAAGCTCTGTGTATAATAGGACTGACACTCTGTGACCAGCAGCTTATACATATTCATGGAGAAGAAACAGCTGCTAAATGTTGGGAGAATTTAAAGAAGATTTATGTTCGAGACAGTGTAGGAGCACATATAAATCTTACACGAAAACTGTTCAGAGCACATCTTCAAAAGAATGCAGACATGTTGACTCATTTAAACACTATGAAGAGAATTTTTCAGGAACTGCATGAAAAAGAACTTATCTTCACAGAACTGCATCAGGTTTATATAATTTTGTCTTCATTAAATGAGAGCTATGATGACTATGTAACTTCACTGGAAGTACTGCCAAAAGATAACCTCACATTAACTGACATTACTGGCAGATTAATTGAAGAAGCCAGGAGAAGGCTTGAAAGGGATCTACTCAGAAGGGAACAACCTCAAGAAGATAAAGAATCTTCGACAGCCTATACAATTAGAAAATGTTTTAATTGTGGAGGAAAAGGACATTTGGCTAGATTCTGCAAGAAAGCAAAAAGCCACAATGCCAGCCAGAAAGATAAAAGGCATCAAAAGGATAAAAAAAGCTTAGAGTTAGCCATGTATAGCAACAAAACTGTGAATAGTAATTTATGGGTTGTAGATAGTGGAGCATTGCACTGCATAACGAAAGATAAGAAAAGATTTATTAAGATGTCCACAAGTTCACAGCAGATATCATTAGCTAATGGATGGAAACTGAAAGCTAAAGGTGAAGGTATAACATATTGTTCTTGCATAAAAGAAAATGTAAAAATGTTATATGTACCACAACTTAAGTTAAATTTGCTTTCAGTTAGAGTTTTGGTTAAACTAGGTTATGTAATTACCTTTAGGGGAGACAATTGCATAATTGAAAAAGAAGGTAAAAAAGTGACTGCAACTTTAAGAGGTGAATTGTTTGTGTTAAATGATCATTCAGAGGTGGCTAACACAGTTTATAATAATGTTAAGATGTCCACAAGTTCACAACAGATATCGTTAGCTAATGGCTGGAAACTGAAAGCAAAAGGTCAAGGTATTGCACATTGTTCTTGCATAAAAGAAAATGTAAAAATGTTATATGTATCACAACTTAAGTTTAATTTGCTTTCGGTTAGAGTTTTGATTAAACTAGGTTATGTAGTTACCTTTAGGGGAGAAAACTGCATAATAGAAAAGGAAGGTAAAAAAGTGACTGCAACTTTAAAAGGTAAATTGTGTGTGTTAAATGATAATCAATCAGAGGTGGCTAACACAGTGTATAATAACGTTAAACCTCATGATGAATGCATACATTTGTTACACAGACGTTTAGGGCATATAAATTTTAAAATGCTCAAGAAAACGGTTGAACTGTCTGAAGGTATAAAACTGAAGCCTTGCAGTAAGTATTTGCACTGCAATGCTTGCAGTCAAGAAAAAAGCAAGGTAACACCAGCAAATAGAATTAATGGATTTAAAACTAAAGAGCCTCTAGAGGTAGTATTTGATGATATTATAGGTCCTAAAAAACCAAGTGTGGGAGGTGCTCGTTATATACTAAGTATAATGGATCATTATTCTAGATATGGTTTTTGTTATTTAATGAAGAGTAAAACGGAAACATATCAGAATTTCTTTAATTGGTTGAAGTTTGCAGAAAGAAAAACTAAAAGGAAACTAATAACTCTTGTAACTGATAATGGTACAGAATTTATAAATAATAAATTCCAAAATAGACTGAAGATGGCAGGTGTTGAACATAAAAAGTCTGCACCATATAGGCCACAACATAATTCCTTTATAGAAAGACAAGGCCAAGCAATACAGGCAATGGCTTGTACTATGTTGTTGGATTCAGGATTACCTGAAACTTGTCGAATTCAGAATTACCTGAAATAGAGCAATGGAGAAGGAATTAAATTCATTGAAACAAATGGAAGTTTATGAAAATGTTAAATTACCTCCAGGTGAAAAGTCCATTGGCTGTAAATGGATATTTAAATTAAAAACAGGTAAAAATGGGACTGTTACCCATAAGGCTAGGTTGGTAGCTCAAGGATTTAATCAAACTGCATGTGATTATGATGAAGTATTTGCACCAAGTCTAAAAGCAACAACCTTGAGAGCAGCTTTAGTGTGGGCAGCTAAGAAGAACTATATTATAAATCACTTAGATGTAGAAACTGCCTATCTGCATGCACCATTGCAGCACACTATATACTTAAAGAAACCTGTAGGAATTAAGGATGATAAAACAAATAATGACTGTTGGAAGCTTAAAAAGAGTCTCTATGGATTAAAACAATCTGGTTATGACTGGAACCAATATATTGTTAAGGAGTTAAACAATATAGGGTTTAAAGCAGGTTTAGCTGATCCATGTGTATTTAAGAAAGAGACAAATGGAATAGTGTCATTATTATTGTTGTTTACAGATGATATTGCCTTTATTACAAAAACTAATAATGAAGCTACTGAAATAATATCATTATTAGGTAAGAGGATAAAATTAAAGCAATTAGGAGAAATAAAACAGTATCTAGGATTGACAATAAATAAAACCAAAAGTGGCTATAAGATATCTCAAGAGAATCAGATTTATCAATTGCTAAAAACATACAAGATGGAACTTGTAAGCCAGCAAAAACTCCAATGAGTCAGGAATTTGGCCACACTGATACTCAAAGTCCAAAATTCGATAAGACCATTTATCAATCGTTAATTGGTAGTTTATTGTATATTAGTAATTGGTCAAGGCCAGACATTGCCTATAGCATTAATCAATTGGCAAGATTCAACGCTGAACTCACTGAACAACACTGGCAAGCGACAAAATGTATATTAAGATATCTTAAAAGGACAATGCACTATGCATTGTATTTGGAGCCAAAAGATGATCTGATTTTAAGTGCATATGCTGATGCAAGTTTTGCAACAGACATAAACACTAGGAAATCAACTTCAGGTATGGCTATAATGTTAGGAAAAGCACTGATTGGTTGGAGGTCAATTAGACAGCAACACATAAGTATGTCCACAATGGAAGCAGAATTTTCATGTCTATCTTTATTATGTACTGATTTAATTCTGTATAAACAGTTGTTATTGGATTTGGGAATAACTGTCAATGATTCTATTGTAGTTTATGAGGACTATCAAGCAGCCATACGGTTGGCTACAAATATTGCTGTGAAAATGAGATCTAAGCATACAGATCTTAGATATCTGAATGTAAGGCAATCTGTAAAAAATGGTTTAATAAGATTGGAATATTGTATGACTGAAGAAAATATTGCTGATCAGTTTACAAAAGCCCAAGGTTCAGTCAAACACAAAGAAAGTTGTGATTACTATGGTTTAAGGATGTAAATAGATATATATATTATTATATTACCCAAAAGGGGAGTGTGTTAGGAATAACAAGGTTGCCTAACTTAGTTTGGGTAAAATAATATATATAAACTATGATTGTAAGTAAGTGTGTGTCACTTTAACTGCAAAGCATGTAATTTTGGGTGCAGCTGTAAAACTGCCACAAGATGGAGCAAGATAACTTGATTGATTGCTGGTTTACTGAATTGCTTGCTGACAATGATGGATTGATGGTTCCCTGCTGCTGCTGCTTTTGCTGAAGAGAGAAAGGAGGTTTGAACTTCTTCATATCTTTACTGTGAGAAGATTTATTACTGGACTGAAATTTTAAATTTACTGAACTCTTTTATGACACTGGACTTTGCAACTGAATAATCCCTGGACGGACTTAACTAGTGAATGATATATGGACTGTTTGACTATGCTAAAACTCTTACTGGAATAAACTATTTAACTAGCACAGTGTATCTGTTTTACAGAGTGTAAGCTACAAAAACGTTTATCTCAAATATTTTGCCTGCCTGCCTGCCTGCCTGCTGTGCAGATTCGCTAGGGTGTATCCCTAACAGTTCACCATCACAGTTATAGAATATCCTGCAAGAAGATATTCTGTTTATAACCTTTATATTTGACCATTGCTTCTTATACCTCTTCTTCTTATTCCCCCAAAAATGTAAAAGCAGTAAACCAGATAGTTGCATGAGACCTTAAACAAAACAGTCACATAATCATATCTTTCTTTTATCCTCTAGCTTCAACCTGTTGGAAAGAAAGATGTTTCCTTCAATTTTATGGATAACATAACATTGAGCTGCCCAACTCCGGTAAACATAATACTGTCTTCTTCTAGTGAAAGGGTTTTGTGGGAATGAACAGTTTGGGTATCAAAGGAACAGCCAGCAGCTTATCAGTTCATGCTTAATTTGGGAACAGATGTTCTTTGATGGTCTTGATCTTTGAGGACCAAGCAAATTTTTAAGTAACTTTTGTGTTGAGGGTGAAAACTCTTGGTCCTATCCCTCAAGTATTAGACTGAAATTCTAGACAATTTTACCACAAAATATAATGTAGCTTACTTCTGATTCTTCTGAGCAGTATATGATTACACTGTTAACCTATAAATAAATTTATATCCTGTAGATCTCACATCCATGTACTCGATAAAATAGAAATATTTCCAAAATAAGCTTTCAGATTTCATACGGGTCTGCCAATTCTTATGTCTTTCACATCTTCTGATAAGAATTAGTGGTTTTAGCTCTGGAAAATTCTTACCTCATTCACATACTTTAGTGGCATAATCATACAGATTAACATCACAATCCTGTGCAAGTTCTTTTAAAAAAAGATCCACTGTAATTTATTCATAGTAAAAAGGCATAACTGCAGCATAATACAGATATCTAAATTTAAAATTAGAGTTTTTATTTTATTTGATCTTACCAGATAATTCATGGAAAGTGCCCATCTTCTTTCATGATCATAACTGAAATTTTACATGTAAAATTATGAAGATTTGCTGAGGGCCTTTGTAGGATAAGGCAGCACTGCTTAATGTCATGGAGAAATATCCTTGGATTTTCTAGCTCAAACTATATGCAAGATGGTCAAACACATTATGGCTGATCTATGTAAATGTTAAATATCACAGTGTCCCTGAACATTGGCAATTTTAAGATACATGGATTTATACTCCCAAAATTTCCAAAACAGATGAAGAAATTTATCTTAAAATTACCAAGATTGAGAAACATTGGACTAGAACTATTGAGAATTAGCTTCATTCTGAGTCATGAAAGATGACTGGATGCCTTTGAGCCTCACACTACCTCTCAGCCCACACTACATTTCCAAGTGTTGCTGTCAGGAAATAAAAAATAGAGGGCAAAGTACTATTCATGATGTGTTGTGCTCTTGGAAATATAACAAAGCCAAGAAATAATAAATAGCCTCCTACACAACATGAGGCAAATGGCCCAAGCAATATTTTTTCTATCTGTCTGCATGTTAGGAGCAAATGCAATTAGTTCTATATCTGTTCAAATTTGTGATGTGTTTTTTTTTTCTGCGAGACATACTGTACAATTTAAAACACAACACAGTAAAATCATGAAGATAAACTGGTTTGCACTGTATTTCTTTTCTTTTCTATAAAGAAAGCACTCCTTTTGGGTTACAACATTTGGTGGAGTACGATAATCTGAAAAGTGTCTGTAGTCTTTACAAGGCAAGAGTATTTGAGTGAGATTTACAGATTTATTTGCATCTGTACAGTGTCTACATTTGAACATTGACAGGAGCCCTGGAAGGCATCTTTTAAAACACTTCATGCACAAAGCAGCAAAATATTCTGAGCAAATGCTCATATCTGACATTTGATAAATGTTTAGGGAAATGGGATTCTCCATACTGGTAGCAGCAGAAAGTGAGCATAGCTCATTTAGAATTTAGATTATTAAACTGCCTGTAATTCTAATTTTCCTATTCTCTGCCCTATTCTCTGTCAAATAAGCCAGCTAGGACTCTTTTGCATTATTTGTGCATTATCTCATGAGGTGGTAGCTCTTTCTGTCACCTTACAACCAACTTGCAGCAGTATGTAATTGTTGGATTGGCTGACAAGTGATATGATGAAAAGATACACACTTTTTTTTCCATACAAGAGATTCCAGACAATTGCACTTTGTATCTTAATACTTATTTGAAGTAGTCCCATTATGGAAGCTTATCTCAGTTCAAAATCTCCAATTTTGCCTCCATTATTCAAATAGACTGGTACCAAAATAATCCCCTTTTTTGTGAGACAACCATTATTTGCAGCATTTCCATTACTAGACTTGTAGGCTTAGCTGCAGTCAAGTGGCTGATCTAGTGGCTTGAATCTATGCTTCTGTTTTTCTCCATTGAAATTTTGAAGCTTGGCATTCATGTTTTTTCTCTATTAGCTACAACCTTTCCTGGGTACCTTCAACAACAGCAATGCCATAAATCCATCAGAAAACCCTACTAAGTTGCCAGACCAGGTAATGCCTTTATTATTTACTGTGTATTATTTCTCTTAGTTAGAATATCCACAGTTTTCTGGTATCCACAGGATGCTTTCACTTCCATACAGTTTTGTAACAACATTTTTGGAAGTGTCTATGGAGATTCTCAGTCATCTAGGTGATGGCTGTCCCAAAGGTATTTTTTTTCAAGAGGCAACTGGACTTTCTGGAAATTTCTGAAAATGTTTTGCTTCTCATCCAAGAAGCTTCTTTTTGGGTGATTTTTTGGAAGTGGTAGTCCAGTATCTCAAAGTAATTCAGCTGGCTTCATGCCTAACAGAGACCTAGAGTTCAGGTTGCCAAGCTCTTATTTCAGCATCTTTAACCAATACACCAAACTGTTTTTCAATTGCGGGCAATAGTAATGTACAATGCTGGATATAATTCTGTTCCTGATACCCCAAGGATGAATTGTAATTTCAGGTTGCTTTCTTGAAGCATAGAAATAGGATGTAGAGGTTCCTTTGAAACACAAGTTGCTTCTAGATTTCTTGTAATTGTAGTTTCTTGTTACAACATATAGGAACAATTTCCAGTGATATGTTGACTGCATTTTGTTTTTAAGAACTGGGGTATTAATCTGCCATGTTCTGTACAGACTGAATCCAGAGAAGTCCCCACATCAGGTGAGAAATAACTGCTCATGTAATAATAATAATAATAATAATAATAATAATAATAATAATAATAATAATAATAATAATATCTGCCAATACATCATGCAGTCCTAAACACTTGGGAAGTGTTCAACTAGTGATTTGTGATACGAAACCCAGCATGGTTATCTCGTCTGGTGTGTATACTGTCATTTTTGTGTACAACAACAACAGCAGCAACAGCAACAGCAGCAGCAGCAACAACAACAACAACAACAACAATAATAATAATAATATGTATTTTTCCCCTTTCTCAGTGCAGATTTATGTAAAATGCTGGAGCTTGGAGAGAAAGTGACAACAAATAATAGAAAACATTCTGTTTTCCTTTTCTATTTTTATAATCTTAAGCAATCTAGCGACTGTATTTTTCAGCTCATATTTTGCTATCAATGAATGTTCAAAACTTATTTTATCGCAGCTATACAGTAATACTGTATGTTTACGGTTGGTACAAATGAAAGTAGAATATACAATGAGATTCCTTAAATTCTATTGACAGTGGAATTTCGGCTGCCTAATAATATGCAAGGTGGTCCTCAAAGAGAAAATTAATTGCCAAGTTGGGCAACAAAGATAATGAAGAATCTGGAGAACATAAGGCATATTTAGGTTGTAGTTCAGCAAACTAGGCCAGTGCTTAGTATTGTTGATCTGCCTGTTATATTCTTCTTTTTTTTTTACAAGTCAGTCCTATGCAAGATTAAATGGAGTTGGGCCCAAATTCTGTCTAGTAAGACTTATGCCCCAGTAAGGATATGGAACTCATAAGCTTTAGAAATGCTTAATTTATCTTTTAAGTTATACCTATCACTACAACATGTTTATCTATCAGAATACCTATCAGGACCATGATGGGATTCAAATTTTTTTACTACCGGTTCTATGGGCGTAACTTGGTGAGTGTGGCAGGGGAAGGATACTGTAAAACCTCCAGTCACAGGTGGTATTTGCCAGTTCTCTGAACTACTCAAAATTCCCGCTACCAGTTCTCCAGAACTGGTCAGAACCTGCTGAATACCACCTCTGTATCAGGATATCGAACTGGGTATGTCTAGTCTAATGAAGAGAAGAACTAAGGGTGATAGAATAGCAGTCTTCTAATATTTGAGAGACTGTCACAAAGAAGAAAGGATCAACCTATTCTCCAAAGCACCTGAAGGCAGCACAAGAAGTAATGGTTGGAAACTCATAAAAAAGAGGTCCAATCTAATCAAAATTTCCTGACAATGAGAACAATTAATCAGTCAAATGCAGATAGTATTCAGCAGGTTCTGACCAGTTCTGGAGAACCAGTAGTGGAAATTTTGAGTAGTTCGGAGAACCAGCAAATCCCATCTCTGACTGGAGATTTTACAGTATGCTTCCCCTGTCACACTCACCAAGCCACACCCACAGAACTGGTAGTAAAAAAGCTTGAATCCTACCACTGGTCAAATGGTTTGCCTCTGGAAGTTGTGGGTACTCCATCACTGGAGATTTTTAAGAAGAGATTGGAAAGTCATTTGTTTGAAATAGTATTTTTAAAGTCCTGGCCAAGTCTGGTAGATATGTAGATGAAAAAACGCAGTCAATCAAACTCAGCTTATGTATTCATAGAAACAATCTCCAGCAAGAATCCAAAACTAAGAACAGGGCAACTCTTAAAATTCCTGAGTAAGCCCTCATGAAGGTAGCGCTCAAAACATCCGCTTCTCAGCACGACCTAAATACCCTCAGCCCAACCACCTTCCACCCACACAAATCCCGACTCACCTACATCAGTTACAACCCCTAATTACAGTAATGTCCATTAACAAAACAATTGCTGGTCACCAGTTTCCCCTTCCCTTCAGTTCCGTGGTGTCTCCTGGTGACTTCATCACTCCTTGGTCGCTTTGAGTAAATGTCATCCCACAGCGACAGAGACAGCGGAGACATAGGGAAATTGCAGCGGAGATCAAGCTCTCAGTGAAGTGGATGGTTATTGCAGTTTGTGGAGAGCGGGTTGAGGCTCGACAAGTATAGGGTCTCCTGCTTGATCAGGGGGTTGGACTAAAAGATTTTCAGTTGCTTTCAACTCTGTTATTTTGCATTCTGTATATGATATTCTCCCTCAATTTTATTTTTATTTTTTTTAGTGCACAGGCTGCAGCCGGCTGACATTCAAGTGATAGCAGCACTTGGTGATTCAATGATGGTAAGTACCATATTTTTCAGACTTTGAGATGCTCCACCGTATAAGACACACCTAGCTTTGGGGGAGGAAAACAAGAAAAAAAAATCTGCCTCTGCCCCCCAGCAATTTGCCTCCTTGCAGCAAACAGCAAACAGCCTGATCAACATCACAGCCTGATTTAACACAAACAGCTGATTGTTGGTTTGATCGGCCTCCCAACAATCAGCTGTTTCTGGCTGCAGGGATTGCCATTGCGTATTGTCACTTCCACGCGCCCCATTTTCGGCCTCATTCACTGTATAAGAGGCACAGACATTTCCACCCACTTTTTTGGGTGAGGGAAGTGTGTCTAACACACCAAAAAATATGGTATATCCACATTTTCAGTAATGCAGTTATTCCTAAGAATCTGAGAATGTTAGCTTAATAAAATGACATCAAGCAGAATATTAATCCTGAATATTTATTAAATGAAATTTCATAATTGGCCATTTTGGTTGGAGCTACGATATGTGGTGTCAAGTTCAGAAATCAGATTCTTTCTGTATCCAGGTCAAATGGTGAATATCTTCCTGCTTTCTTTAGTAAATGGAGGTTTTTTAGACTATTCCTCCATGTTGCTTTTGGTAGATTGAAAGTATGACCTCATCAGAAACCATTACCCAGATGTTAACTATTTGATTCTGTAAGAAATAATAAATTCTTGTTGATTGCATTTTATTTTTTTCTATTTTTAATAGATTGCTGAAGGCGCTAAAGCAATTGGTTTGAATGATATCAAAACAGCTTGGAGAGGACTTTCCTGGAGGTAATTGTTTTTTCCCCCAAATTTCATTCACATTCTACTAAAAGTCTTCTCCAACATTGCACCTCTTAGGTGTGTTAGGACATCAAGGCCTAGAATTCCCAACTGATAGTCCTTGATATCTGGAGGGTATCAAGTTAGATAAAACAGAAGTAGAATATAGAACTAAAGGTTCATGTTTGAAAAGTTCAGGTAATTATAGATACAGAAGAAATGAAAACAGGCTGCATTATGGGAAAGTTCACCCTACATCATATTTCCATGCCCAAACATGCAGTTTGATCTTTCTCAATCACTTATTAAAGGATCATTTAACAATGTGCTGCCATCTGGCAATCTTTAGTATGGCTTACATTTCTATCACAAACTGAATAAATAGCTTCTGATCAAGATTTGAGATAATTCCTAAGTCATTAAGCCTCTACTAGGAGTGGCACAAAGCAATGATAGGAAGCTTGCCTAATGCTTATGTGTATTAATATAACAATGCTTACATAATGAATATTATTACCAATTCTCCTCTACAGATTTTCTTTCTTGCACATCTTTGTGGAATGCTGATCATTTTGTCAAACAAACTCAATTCTTAAGAGAACAATTGTTATTATGCTGGCATTTGGAATAAAATACAATGAAATAATGCCTTTTGTTAAACAGGTACCATGATATGTCTTGGTACACCAAATGCACAAAAATAAACAGGGCTATATTTTGCTGTTTAGGCTAGCTATATATGTTTTCAAATTGTTTTTTCAGAAATTATGGCAAATATTTTTATTTAAAATAATCTGAAAATTTTAAAAACAGAATTCATACATGCCTAATAGTTCATTTTGGAAGATATTTGTTTTTTCAAAATCTATCCTCTCCTTTCCACAATTATTCTCTCTGACACATGGTATGTGCTGGAGGTGGTATTAACATTACTAACCAATTTTTATTATTCTTTTTCAAGCATTGGAAGTGATGGAAGCTTGGAGACTCACACAACATTGCCGAGTGAGTAGCCTGAAATACATGAAAATACAAAATAGAAACAGACATAATTAAATCTGAAATGCATTTGAATTATTACTTTCCACATTTTCTGTCCCTTTTTAGTCAGTCATCCTCCTCTCCTTTAGTCAAACCACTGATCAACATGCCATTCAAAGACATTATTATTAGACTGATCTCTCTTTGTATGATTTGACAATGGTTTGAAAAGCAAGATTTATAATATAGTTGGCCAACAGTTGTGATTTAGCTCCAAAAATAAAGAAGACTTAATTTCATCATATGAAGATATGTCAGTTGTATTCCCATTGCACACTGAACTGGATAGTGAGTGGAATTAATCAGTTGAAAAGTTAGGGAAGAATAGGTTTAACCTAAAACAGACTAGTGACTGTGTGGAAATAAAATGCCTTCTCTGGTCAGCCATCAGGGGAAGAACGAATTCCAATCAGTAGAACAGCTGCCCTGCCTTGCCTACTCAGCCTTCCAAAATATAAATCTGGATCTATTGTGTGGATAGAACAGATCAGGTCTCTGCTTGGTAGAAAGTATTGCAGTCATTTGCTCCCTTAGTTACAAAGGGAACTAATCCCCATATACAAATTAGGTCAGTGTTGTCAAAAAGGTTCTTTTTGCAAACATGTACACCCAGCAGTGAGTCCAAATGAGGAAGAGGGGAAACCCAGTTTGTGCCAAAACATTAACATACTTTCCTGCACTTCCAAAGGTAAATAAACTCCATGCAATGCTATTTGGTAGCCAGTTTATATAGCAGATATGTATGATGGGGTTTGATATTTGCTGCCCTGTTTTTAAAGGCTTCCTGGTTGTGTCCTGATTTCCAGGATATGCTCTGAGTTACTTCCTAATGTTACTCCTCATTCTCCACCTGCCAAGTTGTCTTATGCCATCTCATGGGCTTTTTACTAGTATTTGTCTTTCCCCCTCCCTCACTTAGGTTGGCACAGGCCCTGTAAGGTTCTGTCCTTTGATGTCATTTTTCTTCCTCATAGAAAGCTTTATTTTCCATGCAGAGTATAAGTATGTTTTTGTCTTCATGGGTAATTTGGGAGGGAAAGATTGTCAGGATCTGTGTAACTTGTTCTGTTCTTATGGTAGGCTATCTATTTCCCTCTGTGGTTGCATTGCATTTGTGTGAATTGTTGCTGCCCACTTCCCTTGTTCTCCCTTCCATATAATTACACTCTGTAGAAATTCTGAGAACTGTAAATTTCAGGGCAAAGATGGAAGATTTGATACCATCCAGTAAAATTGTGAAGAAACTATCTCACAAGCATCCCTTATCATTTTATTTTTTGGACTTTCCAAACTAATAGACTCAAAGAGGTCTTCAATAAAAGATTGGACATCTATTTGTTCAGGATGGAATAAGATCTCCTGCCTTGGGCAAGGGACTAGAATAGAAGACCTCTTTCAGCCTTATTATTCTAGGGAATTTGGTGGAGATACATGGCTATTTCCCACATTCTAATAATTCCAATCCTATTTTCCCTATCTGTGAGGATGTTTATGAATTCTCACCCATTTCTACGTCAAATTTAATAGACACTATTATTTGTAACATGAAGAGACCATGTTCTATTTGGTTACCATATAGCCATTCAAATGAATTGCCCATCTGAAACAGGGGTGATCTTTCTCATTTAGTAGTGTAATGATGGATAAAGACATAGAGATTCAAAAATAGAATTTTACAAACTAAGTACTTATAGCTAACTAATATCAACTAGCAGTCAGAAAACATGATGAAAGTCCTTAATTTCACAATACATGGGCAAATTTCAGCATAGTTTCATGTGGGAAACTGTGAACCTCCTAGACCAAGTCAAGTCCAAAAACGCTAGCAAATTCTAGAAGACTGGCCTTTGGACAAATCAGTCCATCAACAGACACATAGAGATGAACAAGTTCTACACACCATTCTAAAGAGACAATCAAAAAGCAAAAAAGAAAACTAAAAGATCAAAACACCACCTTACTAGTAATCAATAGCCAACTAAACAGAGATTAACACCAAGATTAACATTAGAGCAACAATCAAGAAGCAAATAATACCCCGATCAAGAAACCACCAACTCAGACAAACAGTAAACAATAACCTGGCAAGGAACTACCAAGAATAGTACCACTGACATTGATAGGCAATCCACTAGTATATAAATAGATACCAAAGCCCACTCCATTCCAGCATTGATAATGATACCTAATTCAGTAATGAAAAACCTGAAAGAAAACAACCAAGCTCAGAAAGCACTAAGAACCCCATAGCTATATTTTTTTCTAATAATTGTCCAGAATAATTAGGAAAACTTTTGCCAAATATGAACTAACTTTCAATGATTTGTAAGGATTCAGAACCCTTAAAAGCCTTAAAAACCAATACCGGGAATGAGATGCTGATTCTTATTTACTGCAGAAACACTGATGTTGAATTTCTCTTCTCTGTCAGACATTTTGAAGAAATTTAATCCAGGCCTCACTGGTTTCTCCACTGGCACCCAGAAGGAAACTGCTGGGTTCAATGTAGCTGTGGGAGAAGCCACAACTTGGTAAGTTCCTGTGGGAGATATTTCATCAAGGAAGTTCATGACTAAAATAGTACTGGAATATTTAGCCTCACTAAACCAAAGCGTATTCCAAAACTGAGAGCTTTTCTTAAAATTAATCATCCCACTAGTTGTGGGTTATAATCAACTCTCCAGAATTCAGCATGCAAAAATATCACCTCAATAAGACTTGGATGAACATGCTGGGGAATTAGAAGATTGCAAAAATACAGAAATCCAGGAAGCCAGTTACCCACAGTATGAACTCATTTAACAAACTGATGAAATAATGCCTGAATATATTATATAACAAAGCAATTTAAAATTCACCTCTGTTCTTCATCAGAGTTCTGTACCTACCTGACACAATTATTTAATAAACTATTTTGAAGAATGAAGAATAAAAATCTTAATACATTTTAAAAACTCTTATATAAGATACTTGGAAGATATGTTATAAGATTGTGCAACCCAGTTCTTACAAAAGTTTAGCCATAAAGAACACAACAGTAGTTGCTGTCTTCTTGTTTCTATTTTTTAAAGAGATCTGATGATACCAAAATGACTATGCAGAAGGCAACATCATCATACAAATATCACGATTATTGTCCTGATGTAAAAAACAAATACATATGTCAAATATGTTTGATCATTTGCTTTCCTGTCTTCCCTATTGCCAGTGTCTATGATCTCATGCTATGGGCCAACAGCTACTCAGATTTTTCTGATCTTATGAGGCAGCTCTCTATTGTCTCAAATGCATTTCTTTTCTGTCTGTTGATTTCTTAACTAACCCATTTGGTAAAAATTGAATCCTGGCCAAATTCAACTGATTTCTATAATTCTGCCTTGGAAACATTTGAGCCAGGAGATGCCAGTTCAGATCTTCTAAGTGGTCATACATTGCTGTGCTGACAGCCAACAAAGTGGAATTAATTCTTGGCAGACTCATGAATTTAGCTGCAATTTCAAGGCATGTGTTAGACATTTTTTCTTCTTTGTTTCTCTAGGAATATCTCATCCCAAGCACATGAATTGGTAGAGCTCATGAAAAGGAGCCCAGTAAGTCTGAATTTTGGAAGCCTGAAGAAAAATCTAGAATCTTCTATGTTAAGTGGTCTTCCACATCATTGCACAGTTCAAGATAACAGTTATGGTCAAGATTCTGAAATCATTATAAAAAGGTTCTAATACCCTTTTCATGTAATATAAATTAATTATTGCATGATCAACATCAGCAGATTATTCTATATTATGATACTAAGATTGTATTTGCTTCTGAAAATATCCACAGAGCAAATAGTCCCAGAAGATAGTAACAAATGAGCAATATTATCTTTGTTATTTTAATGGATATAACAGATAATCAGAGTTGGAAGGTACCTTGTAGGTCATCTAGTCCAACCCTCCACCCAAACAGGAGACCCTACACCATTTCTGACAAATGGCAGTCCAATCTTTTCTTGAAAGTCTCAAGTGATGATGCTCCCACAACTTCCAAGGACAAGCTGTTCCATTGGTTGATTGTTCTCATTGTCAGAAAGTTTCTCCTTATTTCCAAGTTAAATCTTTCCTTGTTCAGTTTCCATCCATTATTCCTTGTCTGGCCTACAGATGTTTTAGAAAATCGCTTGACCCCTTCCTCTTTGTGGCAGCCCCTCAAATATTGGAAGACTGCTATCATGTCTCCCCTGGTCCTTCTCTTCACTAGACTAGCCATGCCCAGTTCCTGTAACTGTTCTTCATATGTTTTAGTCTCCAGTCCCCCAATCATCCTGGTTGCTCCTCTCTGTACTTTTTCTAGAGTCCCAACATCTTTTTTACAATGTGGTGACCAAAACTGGATGCAGTATTCTAGGTGTGGTCTTACTAAGGCTTTATAGAGTGTGTTAGATCTGGAGCGTGGGCGCAAGGAACAGAGATGAGACATCAAATAGTGACTCCAACTCTTTATTAGTGACTTCAGAACAGAGCAGGGATACTGGGCAGCAGCAGCTCCTTTTATAGAGCTGGCTGCTGTCACAATAACCAATGGTTTGAGTTTGCCGCGCTGGTAGCAGTCAATCAGCGGTGACCCGCTGTCAGCCAATCAGATTAGCCAGAAACGGCCAATCACAATCTGCTGTTCGCGAGCCAATCAGAAGTTCAGGATTACGAGCCTGCTGCGGAAACAAAACTATTAGGATTTTTAACTAAAGCGTTTGCTTAGTTCGTAACACCCCTCCTCCCTAGGTTCCGTCTGAGCGGTGGGGTGATATATTCTCACAGGTAGGCAGGTCGTTTTACCTGTCTATCTGATCTGCGTTGCTCTACCAGTCCTTGCCCTGACTCTGGTCTTGGTGGGCTGCTTACTGCACTTGTTGGCAAAGATGTTCCGCCCCCTCCATTGGGTGACTCGGGGTTGTCATCTCTGCTTCCGTTAAGGTTGTCCTCCAGATCCCTTGGATTTGCTGCTGTCGCAGTGCTGCTCTGTGGTGAGGCGATCGTCTGGCCTGGCTCTCCTTCAGAAGGTGAATATCTCTGGGTTGGTTGTGCTGATTTCTGGTTTTCACGTACTGGGTCGTATGCTAGTTCTTCTCTGGTCCCCTCGATTTCCCTTCCCCCCCAGGTTTGAGGTTCGAGGTTTGTGATGGGGTAGGTACCAGCCTGGAGCGCAGTTGATCGATATGGCGCTTCCACATTTTTCCATCAGTAGTTTGTAAACGGTAGGAACATGGACCCATAAGTTGAGTTATGGTAGCAGGGACCCACAATGGGTCACTGGAAAAGTTTTTTGCGAAGACTGGGTTGCCTATCTTGAAGGTGCGATATCTGCTGCTGGACCCCACGGGCTTTTCTGGTATGTAGGTAGGGTGCAAGCAGTCAAGATGTGAGCAAAGTCTCCGGTCCATCAGAAGTTCGGCCGGGGTTCTGTTTGTGGTGCTGTTTGGGGTAATATGTTGGAGGAGAAGCATCTGGGTCACCTTGTCATTGATGTCCCCTTGCTCCATCTTTTGTAAAGTTTTCTTTATGAATTGGACCATTCGCTCAGCCCTGCCATTGGCCGCAGGGTGAGCTGGCGATGTCAATGCATGGCATATCCCCCGCTCTGCCAGGTACTGTTCGAATGCCAGAGCGGTGAATTGGAGCCATTATCCGAAACTAGGACATCTGGCAACTCATGTGTAGCAAATAGTTTATTTAGTTTTTTATTGATGGCTTCTGTGGTGGTGCTCTTCATTTTGAGGACCTCCAGCCAGTTGGAGTATGCATCCACTGCTATAAGAAATGTATGCCCCTTGGTAGGTCCCGCAAAATCGATATAGATACGAGACCAGGGACGTCGGGGTGCTTCCCATTCAGTTGGTGGTGCTTTAGGTGGAGATGAACGAGTGTCCTGACACTTGCTGCAAGTAGCCACCCAGGTTTCTATTCACTTATCTATACCTGGCCACCAAGCGTAGCTTCTTGCTAGTGCCTTCATTCGCATGATGCCCGGATGGCCATCGTGCAATAGTTTTAGGACTTTATGTTGTAATCTCTCTGGAATGACGACTCTGTCTCCCCACAAGATGCATCCCTTTTGGGAGAAAAGTTCTGTTTGCCAGTTTTTGAACGGCTTGAAGGTGTCGTTTGGTTCGTTATCAGGCCAACCTCTTTCTACCCAGCTGAGGACCCGTGCCAAACAAGGATCCTTCCTTGTTTCTGAGGCGATGTCTTTTGCAGTCAGCAGTGGTGAAAGAAGAGTTTCAATTTGTAGCGTAGCGAGGGTTGGAGTTGGGTCGTCTATGACTTCCGGTAACGGAGAACGGCTCAAAGCATCAGCGTGGGGAATGGCTTTCCCCGGGCGGTGTAGCAGTTGGTAATCATATGTGGCTAGAAACTCTGACCAACGTGTCATTCTCGGTGATAAGATATGGGGAGTTGGTTTGTCTCCCGCTAAAATGCCAAGTAATGGTTTGTGGTCAGTAATTATGGAGAAAGGTCTTCCATATACATACTCATGGAATCATTTAATCGCAGACACAATAGCGAGAGCCTCTTTATCAAGTTGGCTATAGTTTCTCTCAGTTTTAGATAAAGTTCTTGAAAAGAATGCAATAGGTGCCTCAGTACCGTTTGGTACGACGTGGCTCAGGATGGCTCCTGCTCCAAACGGTGAGGCATCGCAGGTGACAGTTAAAGGCAGTCTCGTTATATTGAATCAATATAGCATCTGAAGTTAACAGGTCCTTTACTTGCTGAAAAGCTCGCTCTTCACGATGTCCCCAGATCCAGGAAGCCTTCTTATCGAGGAGCCTATGCAGGGGTTCAGCAACAGTCGCCTTCTGGGGCAAAAAGATGTTATAAAAGTTAATGAGTCCCAGGAAGGCTTCGAGGTCTGTTTTATTCCTAGGTCTTGGGGTGTTTTTTATTGCAGTGAGTTTTTTCTCTGTAGGGTGAATTCCCTGTTTGTCAAGAAGGTACCCAAGGAATTCAACCCTCTCAGTACAAAGTTGACACTTGTCTTTCTTGACCTTCAGGCCAGTGTCTTTAAATTTCTGGAGGACCATTCTGAGTCATTTTTCTAGCAGGCTTCTGTTGGGGGCAGCTATTAAGACATCATCGAAGTATGGCACGACCCCTTTTATGCCTTGAAGCAATCTTTCCATCAGACTTTGGAAGATGCCAGGTGCTACACTCACTCCGAATTGGAGTCTATTATACTTGAATGCACCTCTATGCGTGACTATAGTTTGGGCTTCTGCAGTTTCTGCATCTACGGGCAACTGCTGGTATGCCTGAGCAAGGTCCAATTTTGCAAATATTTTCCCACCTCCCAGGGAATGAAGGAGATGTTGGACCACAGGTACAGGGTAAGCGCTCTGCTGAAGCGCGTGATTTAGGGTGGCCCGGTAATCCCCACAAATTCTTAAGGATCCATCAGGTTTTATGGGAGTTACAATTGGGGTCTCCCACCGGGCGTGATCGATCGGTTCCAACACGCCTTGGGCTATTAATTTGTCCAATTGTTCATCAATCTTTGGCTTGAGTGCAAAGGGCACTCGATGAGGCTTAAGGCGAATGGGCGCAACATCAGGGCTGAGATTAAATGATATGGGGGATCCTTTGTACTTGCCTAGCTTCTCGGTGAAAACATCCTGGAATTCCTGGATGAGGGCTGCTTCCCAGTCATCACTTCCAGTTTGGTTGATGCCCACTAGTTCAATTCCTAGTGGCACGAACCATTGCAAACCCAGCAAACTGGGCCGATCTTGATTGACAATGGTAAGAAGTAGGGTTGCGGTGTGGTCTTTGAAGGATACTCAGACGTGGTTGGAACCAGCAACTGGAATTCTGTTTCCTTGGTAGTCTTTTAATATGATTTTTTGAGTGCTGGGGTCCTGGCGACGAATGTCAGGGATCAGCTGTTTTAAGGTTTTCCAGGAGACCATTGACAGGGACGACCCAGAGTCGACTTCCATAATACATGGTTGATTCTCAATGGTGACCTTCACTCGGATTTTCCTTGCATCAAGGGAGGACGTGTGGCCGATGGTGATGGTTTGATGGGCCTCTTCTCGTCTGGTTGAATTAGCAGGTGCTCGATTTCTGTAGTATTGGCTCCATTGGTTGTTTAGGCAGTTCCAATTTATTGGTGGAGTGCCTGTTGTATGCCGGGAGTTGTTTTCTCTTCGGATTGGGCTGGACCCTCGCCTGCTTCTGCAGACCTTTGCAATGCGGCCCCTCTTTCCACAGGAATGGCAGAGTGCGTCTAGGAATTTGCAGTCTGATCGCGGGTGGTTTCCCCCGCATCCAGCACATTGACTCAAAGGTTTACGATTCCGCTGGTCTCGCTGGTCGCGTTCGGATCTGAGTCTGTTGACCTCCTCTTCCTCGCTTTCTGATGAGGATTCGAGGTCTTCATGGTGGGTGGTCGTTGTGTGCTTCTTGGAGAAAGGCGTAGTGTCACTGGCGAGTTGGCGGTGCGGTGCGTTTGCTCGGCGCATTCGAGCAGCTGACTTCCTGGTTGCTTCTGCTGCAGTAGCATTGGTGATGAGATCTGCGAGGCTGATGTCTCCCTTCGCCATAATCTTGCTCTGGGTCGTGGGGTCTTTTAGGCCCAGAACAATTCGATCTCTCATGGCTTCCTCAAGGTTTGCGAAGCCACAGAGTCCCCCTTGGTTTCTAAGGTCAGTGATGAAGTCTCCAACATTTTCGCCTTCCTGCTGGTCCCTCTGGTAAAACTCATGTCTCCTGATGAGTGTTGGCACCGCAGGTGCATAATGAGCCCGTAGGATTGGGGCGAGGTTGTCCCAGTCCATTGTCTTGACTTCTGCTGGTTTCTCAAGTGCTTTTGCCATTTTAAAAATGGCGGGCCCACAATGGGTCAGAAATACAGCTCGTTTCTTGCCAGGCATAGCATCTTTCAAATTGTTGGTCTCCAGGAACATCTGGAACCCATCTGGAGTCCCAATCTTCATTAGCCGGGTCAAATGGAGCGGGTGCTGGTCATTCTGCTGCTTTTGGTGCGCTCTTAGCCAGGTGCTTTGTTAACGTTCGGTGAGTGTTCAATCAGCTCTATCGTCTCCGCATCCCACCTTCGTCGCCAGTGTTAGATCTGGAGCATGGGCGCAAGGAACGGAGACGAGACATCAAATAGTGACTCCAACTCTATTAGTGACTTCAGAACAGAGCAGGGATACTGGGCAGCAGCAGCTCCTTTTATAGAGCTGGCTGCTGTCACAATAACCAATGGGTTGAGTTTGCTGCGCTGGTAGCGGCCAATCAGCGGCGACCCGCTGTCAGCCAATCAGATTAGCCAGAAACGGCCAATTACAATCCGCTGTTCGCGAGCCAATCAGAAGTGCAGGATTATGAGCCTGCTGCAGAAACAAAACTATTTGGATTTTTAACTAAAGCGCTTGCTTAGTTCGTAACAGAATGGTATTAGTATCTCACTTGATCTTGATTGTATCCCTCTCTTAATGCAACTTAGATTGCATTAGCTTTTTTGGCAGCGGCTGTACACTGCTGGCTTATATTTAGCTGGTTGTCCACTAAGACTCCAAGATCCCTCTCACAGTTACTGCTATTGAGCCTGGTTTCACCCAGTCTATCTGTGTACTTTCGATTTTTCTTGCCTATGTGTAGGCAATATTTATTTAATGTTATCCTACTTTTTATTATTTTCATAAATAACTCAAGAGGAAAACATACCTAATACTCTTTCTTCCTCCTGTTTTCCTCACAACAACCCTGTGTGGTGAGTTGGGCTGAGAGAGAGTGACTGGACCAAAGTCACTCAGCTGGCTTTCATGGCTAAGGCAGGACACAAACCGTCCTGTTTCTAGGCCAGCACTTATCAAACTGACTGTCCCAAGTTAATATATCTGCTATTATTTATTTTTATTATACAGTACTATACCTGAATCCTAACTTTCACCTTAAGCAAAATCTGATTACATTTAAGGAGTCTTTTTTTACCTTTTTTTACACAATAAATACACAATAGGTCTTTAAAAATTCATATGACATAATAATACAGCTTCTAGTCTGGTGCCTTAACCACTAGACCAAGCTGGATTTATGGGAAGACTCCTGTCTCCTAATGTAGGATGGAAAGAGACAAGAATGCCTTCCTTAACCCAGATATTAGAATACGTTTCTGAATGAAAATAAAGCATATCATGTATTTCAATTAACACATCGCAAAAGAGCAAAAGATATTTATTCCTTGAGTGGTATGGTGGGATCTCTAGATGTATTTGGCTGTGGAAAGTGGCCAGGATACCAATGGATCAATGAAATCTGTGAGCACCAAAATTTTATTTTTGCTATTTGGACCCAAACCTGTATCTCTAATTATGAGAATTTTTAATGCCAACATGTAACAGGCCAAAGAAAACAAACAAACAAACAACAACAAAACCAGGAGGTTGGGGAGAAGAGGACAAAGTTTGGCCCATCCTTCTAGCTTTAGTTCTTACCGCATGACATGGTAGGATCCTTGTTAATCATCATAAAGCACTACCTTTCTCTTATGTGACTGCAGTTTTATGGAAAAGTAATAATCTAGCTGCAGGCATGTCAGAAACTGAAGTAATAATATTGTTTTATGTAAACCAGGTACAAACATGGAGTTTGCTTCCTGTAAAACATGCCCCCTCTGTACAGTATTCATCAGGGGCAGATAGCAGTTTATCTTGCTTTTCATGTTTTTGCTTATTTTCAGTGCTTTTTGGAAATCTTACTTTCTTCAGTAACTCTTCCTATTGCTCCCAACATATTAGTCTTCTAAATTGTGTACATTTCAATTGTGTATCCATCACACTCAGAGGCCTTAGAACCTGGTCAAAACTTTGAGCAAGTGTTTCAGTCTTTAAATTTAGATTAGGCATGGCTTCCTTTCTAGCTAATATCAGGCATTTAGGAATTGTTGCAAAAACGGGGGAAGCTACAAAACTGCTGGAAGTTTTGCTATAATTCTGACAGTTGGGGAAGGTGCGGTTGATTGATTTTTATTTTCTGCTTGTAATTTGAATTATATCTTAATTTGTCCTTGTGAAGATTAATCCTATCTGAACAGAACACACATGTTAAGTGGTATCTGCAGATAAAGAGTGCCACAAAAATATTCTTAGTATAGAGATAATAACAAATGGGGGGGGGGGGGGAAAGTGGCACTTTAAAATGTCTGCCATTTTGCTGGAATCTGTGAGGGAGCTTTGTAAAGTTGGCTCCTTCAAGATTTGCAAAGCAGCAACATGACTTTCAACTCTGTCTGGATAAGTAGTTTCAGTAGTTATCAATGAGAAAGCTGAGATATCGGGCATAGGGCACCACAAGCATGGTAACACAATGTTTTAGTGCAAAAAAATAAACAAATAAACCAACAAACCATAACTAATTCATCTTGAGCATGGAATTACTTCAGCCTTGATTTCTCAAATTTAGAAATTTCTTCATTCCATTATGCAAGCATTAAATGAGAACACGAAGCACAGATAAAAAACAAACAAACATGTTCTTACTGGTTGTCCAACATTCATACAACTTGTTTCCCCTGAATCTGGATGTCTTTCAGAGGCATTGCCAGATATTTTTTTTTTAATACAAACTATTTAGGGCTGATTGGAGAAAGAGTTGAGAAACATCTTGCCCCTCATCCTTTTACTTTGAGAAAGGAACCTGGGAAGACTTCCAGGAGGGGATAATGTCAGAGAATGCCATTTTGATGCCTCCCCCCCCCAAAGGTGGTGGTGGTGATGAGTGAACTGGGACTGAGTGGTGAGCCTGGATTAGCAGCGCTTTTCTGGACAAGGAGAAGCTGGAGAAAATGCCCAGGGGTCCTCTGGAAGGTAATTCGTCGTAAGGAAATCTCCCGGTACCTCATGAATAGAGTTTCAGGAGCCAAGGAAGAAAGATCAAGCTGACAAACTTAAGCAGAGCCCACAAAGGACACTGCTCCACCCAAACACCACTTCTGAGAAAGGCATGTGGGCTTGGGGCCTAATGGCATCACTCTAGTGGCACATCATTTTGTGCAGCTCTGAAATAAAAAGAAGAGCACTTCTTCTTTTGGTTAAAAGAAGACTTGATTAACTGATATTGAGAGTTGTATATTTAGTTATCTATGGCAGCATCTATCCCACTTGGGCTGAGCTCAAAAAGCTAAGCAGGGTCAATTTGGGATAGCACCTAGGTGGAAAATATTAGGCAAGAATGGGATGATGAAAAAAAAAATCCCAGAGGAAGGCAATAACAAATCATTTGCATATTGTTATCTCCCTCCCTCCCAAAAGGTACATGAAAGTGTCCATGTTGTCAGAAGGAGCTCAGCTGATTGGAAGGAGGCTTTATCATGAAAAGAAAAAGGGAATTGATTTTCCTTTTTTCATTTTCATGCCTCCTTTCATCTTTCTCTTTCTCCCTCACTCCACCTCCCTTTCTTCCCCTCTGTGTCTGATTATTCCCAGGAGCAGCTGAGTGGAAACATTGACATTTGAACAAAAGTCAGAATAACTGCTGGGTTCCTAGAGATCATGATCCCTGATTACAAAACAGAAAGAAGTGATGTCAAACACTGCAGGCATTCTTTGAAGTAAATGCGAAACAAAGTAACAGGCCAAGGAAAGAAATTAATGAGACAAGAAATCCGCAACATTAGTGATTCCCAGGCCAGGACAGATTCTTGTGATATAAACTTGTTGCTCCAAAAATAGCTCTGTCCATTCCTTTTTGTCTTGAATATTACAAAATGTTTTCCACAGAATTACAGCCTCAGCGGTTCCAATAGTTGGCTGGTCCATGACGTAGGCTAAGTCCCAATCTCAGGAATACAAATGTACCCTCCACCAAAGCATTCCCCTTCATTCTTTCTAGTATTTCTAACAAGAATTCTCAGTTTTCATTACAGAAGAAATGTTTCTGCCTCTCCTTCTTTTACTTGTAGGTTGACATGAAAGTGTTACAGCCTTTACAAACTCAATCTCTCATATCCATTGTGAATTGAAGCCTCTAGTATAGAGGAACCCAGAGAAGCCATCTGATTTTTTTCTTTTTCTTTCAAATGCATTGACATTTGTCAAATGTGAGGAAAACAAATCTGGCATTATTTCTTCTTTGGTGACTTTTGGCTGCTGTCTCCAATGTTCAAACAGACCACCACCCCTCCAGACAAAAGAACATATTTCAGCCTGTTTATTTCTATAAGATCCAACCAAAGCATATTAATTTCATGGGTTTTACAATAGTCAGTGACAGACATGGTGTTGGGTTTGTAGCCAGAACTCATGATTTTCCCCTTCCTCCCATGCTTATAATTCCTATTTCATATATTTTGCTAATCTATATCAACTTATATAAGTTTAGGGAAATAATGCAGGTTCCTTCAACCCATTCTGTTCCACATGCATTGACTCTATTTCATATGGAGGGTTTCCCAGAAAGAGAAATGTGGTCAGCCAATGGGGAACAATTGAAGGATTCATTTGACTAAATGAAAATATTTGAGGTTGGACCCTCCAAGGTCCCTTCCAACTCTGGTGTTATGTTCTGTTAATGGATGTTTGAGAGAGTCTAAGGCTTGAAAGCAATTTGTGTTACTGATAAATAACATTATTAAATTGAAACAGATAAGCTCTGGAATCCCCCTGAAATAATTCTTATTTCCATGGAACAGGCCTGAGGTCACACGTTCTAAACATTGCCAAAAACAATCTCTATAGTTCCAAGGAAAGGATTTGGGGGCACCAGGGCAAAAGCACTTGAGGACATCTCTTATTATCCCCAAAGCAACTCTAACATTTATAATATTGGATCCCATTTCTTTTATTCTTCATTAGAACCTTAACTATAAAGAGGACTGGAAGTTAGTCACCATCTTCATCGGAGTCAATGACCTCTGTCAACACTGTTTAGATAAGGTATGCCAGCAGGATATTTGTAGGCAAACCTATTAAAACTAAGCCTTATTAATCCTACAATGGCATCATTCTTCAAATTCTAGCTATTCAATAAAATGATTGTTAAAATTCACTTTGAAAGAGAACTGATAATTTATTATTTTATTTATTGGGTTTTTTTTATCTTGCTTTTATTACTTTTTAAGTCGCTCAAGGCAGCAATCATACATAAATTCCCTCCTATTCTCTCTGCAACAACTACCCTGGACTGAGGGAGAGTGACTGGCCCGAAGTCAACCAGCTGGCTTTTCATGCCTATGGTGGGACTAGAACTTATAGTCCCCTGGTTTCTAGGCCAGCACCCTAAATCACTACACCAAACTGATTCATCTGTTTTCAGACATTCACAAGAATCCTTTATTTATTTGCAAAGTAAAATTTGAAAAGAGAAAGAATTGAGAAATCAAAACAAATGGAATACTTTAAAAAAAATCTGAAAAAAATTCAGAGAAGTAGCAGTTCTATAGCAAAACAGAAGAATCTTTTTCAATGTTGAAAACCAATTTGGAATAATCATTTTTGTATATGTACTATGAGCTATTGAGATTCTATAGAATAAAAGTACACATTTACAGATTTATTTTAACAAATATCATTTTAAGAAAAATCATTTGTTTTAATGAAGATCTTATCAGAAAAGACCAGCAGAGATTCAGATAACAATACTTAAATTTTCTGTTTGTGAACTTTATTTTAAATTTGTAAAATATATTTTGCCCTTTTTTGAATAATAATTGTGAAACCACATTTCAGATTTTGAATATTATTGCAAATTATACTTTCTTTCTTAACTTACACAAACCTCATTTTATTTTCATATAAAGATTTTAAATTGGCTTACAATCCTTTTAGTTAGTTGAGGCAACTAAACTGCTTTCTAGCAACTTTATAAAGCATTAAAATACTCTTCCTATTTCTGTTCCCTCCAGATGTGTTGAGCTGGTAGGCTAAGGCTGCATGAAACCAATTAAACAAACTTTATAACCAATTTTGAAGAAAAGAATAAGAGCAAAAATTAAAAGTGAATGGAGCAGCAAAACTACACTGTCAATATTCCTATTGAGCAGTACCGAAATTCAAATTAAATAATATTTTTCACTCTGCCAAGAAAGGATAGGGCTACAATACAGCGTACCCTGTATCAGAGCACATTGCTTTAGAAAGGAGTTTTTAAAGGAAGGATTATTGTGAAAGGAATGCCTTATTTTGAATTGATAGTACTTTAACATTTTTAAGGAGATAGATAAAAACCAGAATCTCAGATTGCTATGATTTGTGATAATGATAATAATGCATCATAAATACATGGCATTTTTATGAGTATAAAATATACCCTATATAGAGAACTCGGGCAAATCAAGCTGTTTCATGGACATTCCATATGGGTAAGCATTAGAGATTGTCAAAGATAGCATGAATAATCTGGTATTCTATCTTTTTCAGGAGGCATATTCAGTGGAAAAATATATAAAGCACCTCCAGGAAGCTCTTGATATTCTTTACAAGGAGGTAAGAGTTTGAGACACTCCAGACGGCTGAATTCTTGCCACCTCTATTAAATGTTGCTTACTCCCTTGGCATTTCCATGATTATTTTTCATTCCCACCATTCAATCCAAGTAGCTGGCATCAGTACAAACATCACTGAAGGATCATCCGGTGAATATGAAAACTAATGGTCAGGAACATGGATGGAATTGTAATATGAGGAAAATGACACCATGTTGCTATATTTTCATCACCTCAGATAACATGGAACTGGTTCCCTAAAGTGTACTATAAAAATAAAGACCTTCTGCTTGAGACAACAGATGACACATTGTCATGCTGGTTTTGTGAATTTTCAGTATCCCAGGTTCTTTACTGGTACTGAGTTATGGATATTGATGAAATAATTCAGGAAAGGATGAAGTAGAGTTTGTTCAGTTATCTTGAGGTTATGATCAGTCTAAAATTCTCCAATTTCATCTGTTGTTATCTTTTAATTCCATTTAAAATTGTGAGCAAAGCATACAGGTCGATTTTGAACTGAGCTGTTTTCCCCTTTCCTTAGGGCCATAGCCAAAGTAGGTGGCATAAATGTGTGGTCTGTTATGTCTATTAAAAAAAGCTTTGAGTTGCCAAAATTATGCAGTCATCATTAATGCCTGTAGAAAAAGCATTCCATCTTAGCAGAACTTACGTTCTGGTTGATTCAGTTTTAGCTACAATGTAAATATCATGCATAATATATTGGTGATGTGCAATAGCTCACTGCTGTTCCCTTTTTTCTACTTCCTGGTCTGTGAGTTACACAAAGGCCAGGTACACTCAGAATTAATCTGTGTATAATCTTTCTGTGTTGTTTGTTGACCATTGTGCTTTGGGGGATCAATAAAGCTAGTTATTTTCATTCCTGCAGCTCCCTCGGGTCTTTGTCAACATGGTGGAAATAATGGAGCTCACTGGACTACGCCAGATAGAAAGGGAAGAATCCAAATGCATCCTTCCAGGGGTGTAAGTAAGCAGACTATGCATAGCAGTCTGAGCTGAATTCTATTTTTAAGGCTAATCTGTATCTTCTTCATTCATAAAGCAGCCACAAAGAACTTTAAAATCTGTGCTCTGTCAGATACTATTGGATTTGGAAGCTGTGAAGCAGCAGATGCTCCAAATATAACGCTGGGTTTTTCTGTAACTCACATGGGAGCAGCTTCTATTGATTTCTTTTAGAGATGCAGCTACTTAAGAGAGATAACTTTGAGTTCCAGGTTTTTCTCTTCAGATAAAAACAAAACTGAACACAATCCACAAAACTAGAACATAGACTTTAAAAGTATCTTGATTACAGTATCTTCTACTTCTTATCTCAGTAACCACATCACAACAAACTCATTATTTTTGCTTGGTGCAGTGAAGTGTTTTGTTCATATTGCTAGTTTCATTCTCCAAGGTAAAAACAATGTGGAGCTTCAATGTTTTTCTTGGAAACTTGCCTGGGATTTGGACCTTCTAAAGGAGGGATCAATGGTTTTCCATGTATTGATGACTAGCTCTAAGTAGCATTAACCAATCTAGCCAGCAATGGAGAATTCTGGGATCTGTAGTTCAGCAACAGTTAAAGGGCCATATGCTGGCTAGAGTCAAACTCCAATTCAATAAGCCACACAAAATTGATATTCGACAACAACAGATTTATGTGCTAAATTTGCTACATGTAAACTGGCATCTTAGTTATAGTAACAATGTACTATCTTTAGACTAGAATAGAAGCATATTCTTCTGAGCAGTATATTATTAATCCAAAGATCAAGAACTCCCATAATCATCCCAAACACAGAAAATGATACTGAAACTGACATGGGAAACTGAAACGGATCTGCATATATTCATATTTTTTTCTAAACTCTTTAAATTTAAATTTGTTTATAATCTTTACTTTCAATGTTGCTCACTTTTAGGAGCCTTTGTCCATGCTTTCTAAATTCCTGGGATAACTCCTTTGATCTGCAAGAAATGGAGATAATTAACAGAGATTTTCAGGTAAAAAAGTTCTTATTTATTTGATTCTAAGACCTCCACCATGCATTCTTTTAAGCAAACATCATAGGAATGAAACAAAATCTGTTATGGACTTCTTAAAAAGTGATAGTGTAATCTATCAAAATAAAACTGGTCAGAGTCAGATGTAAATAAGATTCACAGAGAATGAGATTATTAAACCATTTATCAGATTAATAATGCACTACAAATAGGGCATAACTGAAAATATTACATGGTGGGGGAGTGAATTTGAAAAAGTTGACTTTAAAGACAATTGTGGAGGGGTGGACTGCTACCGGTTCTCCCCAGTTCGAGAAAACTGGTTGTTAATTTTATGGCCGGTTCAGTGAACTGGCAAATCCCACCCCTGTCTGGCCCCACACACCCTGCCTCTCCGCTCCCAGGAGTCCCCATGCGGCCCATTTTGGATCCCAGCTAAGTGCAGGGCTCACGAAGAGGCTCGGGGAGGCCAAAAAACAGGCCTCCTGGAAGCTCTGAAAGGCCCATTTCCACCCTCCAGAGTGCCTCCCTGAGCCCCCCTCCCATGGTGCAGGAGCCAACTAGGACATGCCCACTCTGGACATGCCCACTCAGTCACTGGGCAGAGAACCGGTTGTTAAATTTTTTGAAGCCCACCCCTGCAATTGTGTGTATGTTGCTTTATTTGCAGTCTAAGAAAATATAGAACATTTGATAGAAGGTGAAGGTTCATTCTCTGCATTTGTGGGTTGGTTTCTGAACATTTTGTTACCAGGCTAGGTAACATCTTCAGTAGAGTTTAGGGGATGTCAGTGTTCTGTTTATAAGAGCTTAAGGTGTGACGGTGTGAAGTGAGGATCTTGGGATGAGTCAACAGTAAGTCATCATGTATGATGGGTCTTGTGATAAGGAGATTACATCGGGTCAGGGACATTGGGAGGTGAATTGCTGGTGTGTGTGGATTGCATGGATTGGTTGAGGATCGTTGCTGCCTCTGGTTGGCTGTGCAGTTGATTTCGATTTTGAGCGGTTTGTAAGCTGGTTGTAGGTTAATGTGTCTGTTGATGGAATTGCTTGTGGAGTGCCAGGCTTTGACGAATTCATGAGCATGGTAGGTGGTAGCGTGGCTGATGATTTTTGGGTTGCTCCAATCGAACTGGTGCTGTTTCGTGTTGGTGTGGGTAGGGTTTAGATTGCCTGGAGCTCCCTAATACTATATCTGTGAATGGTTTATTTATTTTCTAAGTGTGGGTACTAGAAAGCAAAAAGGCACCATTCATACATAAATGGCTCTGGAAAAATCTTAAGTTCATCAAAGCAAACAAACACACATATGGTTGCAAAAGAAGCACTTTGCAATGCATGTGTTGTTTCAGGTTCCGTCTGTAGCTTGAAGTTGGAAATTTTCAAGAATGATGATCAGCCAAGGTTTCTTGTTTCAGCAGTTGCATTCTTCTTCCACATACATTTGCTTGTGACTCATATCAAATCCCATCTCTTTTTCCCGTTACCTTTATTTTGTATACCAATTTCTATGTTTTAAATTTTTTCTAAACACTTAACTTGCAGTATAATTTATGCCAGAAATTTAATGTGACATGACATCTGATAACACAGTTATGGAAAGTCTTACTTTGAGAACATCAAAAGCAGCGTTTTTCCATTTGTCAGAGAATTATAACCAAAGAAGATCTTTGACATTCAGGATTATAACTGAAAAGACAGCAACTGAAAAAATATGAAAATACAGTAATTAGGCAAAGTTTGTTTGTTTTTTTAAAAAAAAATAGGAACCAAATTGGATAGTTTTCTATGATACTACCCTGTTTATATCACCATTTTTTTTCTTTCCTGAGAAGCGGCAAAACAGAGGACCAAATAAGTAGAACCCTCATTTCCCACCGACGTCTCAGAAAGAGTACAATTTATTTCTGTTGATCAGAGTTGACATCCCAGAGAATCTGTATGAACTGAGTTTAAGTGTATAGTTTCTAGAAGGAGATCTTGTTTGAGTTAGTATTGGTAAACTGGAGAAAAAAATAACCGTGAAATTTATTCCTGTTCATTTCCAAACAGATTAAAAGTGCAATGCTATTCAGTGGTGACCGTTATGATCAACGGGAGGATTTTACTGTTGTTGTGCAACCATTTTTCCGAAACACCTTCCTACCACTGGACAGTGTAAGTTGCTGTGTGTTGCTGAAGCCTTCATTATTACACCCGGATTTGTTTTACTGTGTACAAGATAGATACAAAGGGTGAGAATTACATATTCTTTATAACATTATCTGCCTTGACTTCAAGGGAAACTGCAAAACAGAGGAGCAAGTAAGCAAAACCATCATTTCCCACCATTGTCCCAGAAACAGTACAATTTAATTCCGTTGATCAGGCTTGGGGCCACAAAGAATCTGTATCAATTAAGTTTATAGATTCTAGAAGGCAGGAATTAACTGATTCTGGATTTCAGACACAAGGAACAATCTCTTAAGATAATATGTTACACTATGCATGAGCACACACACATACAGAAACTACCATGTTTAATTATAAGAATTAACTAGGTAGCCTGCAATATAAGGAGTTGAATTAAAATGAATATTTTAAGAAGTAGTTAAAAATTTTTTTAAAAAATACTGACCTAATATGCAAGGATTTATGTGTGAAGAATTAGGGCAATGCATATTACAATATTTTAGCAGGCCCATGAAAATGATAAGTGGGTTTAAAACATATTTTTTTATTCAAGTGCATGCAATTAATTATCTAAAATAACTCTGCAGTTCTAGCATCACATCAATTTAGCCCTACTTTGTGTATCTCTTCACTATTATTCCATCATTTCTCAGTTGATGAATTGGAACTGGAAAGCTGAATTGCTGAAATAGTTTGCAAGAAGATGCCAGGTGACAGGAAACCTTGGTAATTAACCCGTGATAATAAGCTTCTATGCTATTATTCACTACATTTGCAGTAATTGGAAGGAATTTTCAAAATTCACAATTTATTAGGTCTCAGAAATTATCCAGTAAAATAATTGAGCCTTGTCATTTTATATATTTAATATCTTGATTATGATATAATTTTTAATGGATTTAAAAGCCGTGATGGCACAATGGTTAGAATGCAGCGCTACAGGCTACTTTTGCTAACTATTAGCTGACTACAGTTCGGCAGTTTGATTCTCAGCAGCTCAAGGTTGACTCAGCCTTCCATTCAGTGGTGGGATTCAATTTTTTTTCCTACTGGTTCTGTGGGTGTGGCTTGGTGGGCATGGCATGGCTTGGTGGGTATGGCTTGGTGGATATGGCAGGGAAAGGATACTGTAAAATCTGCCATCCCACTCTTGAGGGAAGGTTACTGCAAAATCACATTCCCTCCCCACCCCACTAACCTGCTTTCCAGCTTCGTTCTCCTGTGTAGGGTAACAAAAGAAGACTCAGCCAATCAGCTGGTACTCAGGCAATGGAGAATAGATGGGGGTGGGGCCAGTCAGAGCTAGTATTTTCTGGTTCTCCAAAATACTCAAAATTTCCACTACCGGTTCTCCAGAACTGGTCAGAACCTGCTGAATACCACCTCTGCTTCCATCCTTCCGAGGTCGGTACAATGAGGACCCAGATTGTTGGGGTCAATATGCTGACTCTGTAAACCACTTAGAAGACTGTAAAGCATGGTGAAGCAGTATATAAATCTAAGTGCTATTGCTAAGTCCATCGGATTTAAAGCAAGAATTTATTAGTTTCAAAAAATAGTATTTCATACAACTGAAAGTTTTCTCTCATCTTTTCATTTTTGAACAGTAACTTATTTGCTTTCTATCCTTAGGTACTGAGAGCCTCTGATTGCCAAAGTGGCCTAGTGGATTAAAATAGTGCAAACATTTTAATTAAAACCAAAAATATTGAAAACAATTTAAAACAACAGTTAAAAGTTTATATTAAAAGCTTTTTAGAAGTGAACAAAGCAGTTAGACCTATCTATTCAGCAAGGAGTGCATTCCAAAGAGTTTGACTTCCTTCACCTGAAAAGCTTACTGTTATGTACTGAGCATGGGTCGAAATAAATGGAGACAGCCTCTGAACGGTGAACTTTCAGCTCTTTATTTACATAGTGACTTCTTAACCAACAACAGTGAACTCTGCCTTATATAGGCAACCCTTGTAAGATTTGTCTAATAACGAGCTATGAACACTAGCTCTTTCAACCAATAAGAATTCCCTGTTAAGGGCCAATCGGATTCCTCAGAACTTACCAATCCGATCTGGCCGCCTAACAGCCAATCAGAAGTGCAGGGCCAGAACCCTGCACTTTACCTCAAGCTCATACTTTATTAACTATAGTGCATACACAACACTTACTGTAACAGGGAGGATAATTCTTCAACGTACCTCTAATGACCATGTGTGTGTTTGTGTTTACTGGGAGTGGGAATCATACAAAATGAGGCAATCTTTTAAAAGCCTACAACTAAATCGTAGTCAGCTTTCAAGACAGCTATACCAGTGCTTTATCCTATTCATGAAGTACCTATGTAATTTGTGAGGAATAATGCTGACTTGGCAGCACATAATCAATCAAATGTCAGTGCTAAATTTTCACTCAGAAGTAAGATAAATACAGGGGACTGGATATGGATTTTAATCCTGTGTTAGGCGCTGGAGGGAAAATACCTTCCATCTTAATATAGTCATCCCTCTTTTTTTTCAAAGTAAGAAAAACACTGTGGTAATTGCATCCTGTCTATTAAAAGGTAAATATTTATCAAAATTATCAATTGGAAAAAATGGTCCCCTGGACTTGAAGCATTATGGCTCTACAAATTTCAGAAGAGGTGTGTGTGTGTGTATGTGTGTAAAATGAGAAAAGCCAATTGATAACTGGTGGTTGCTGGAACAGCTATATTTATAATCTGTAACTTGTCTTGGTAGGTAAGATTTGACTAGCAAATCTTGGCTCAGAAACAGAAGACAAGGAGCCAAAATGTACATGAGAAATGCCAGGGATTTTCTAACAAGGAATAAATGATTATCTGAAATAATGATTTGTATTAAACCATAGGATGGGAAACCAGACCTGAGTTTCTTTGCAGTGGATTGCTTTCATTTCTCTGAGAGAGCTCATGCTGAGATGGCTGTGGCACTTTGGAATAATATGGTAAGTGAATCATAGAATCCCTGGATTCAAAGGGACCTCAGAACTCACCTAAGGCTTAGTCTCACAGCCATCTTAATGTGTTTTCCTCCTGTCCTTGACATGGAAGAGACTGTATTGCTTCCTAACAGCCTACATATTATTGCACCTCAAAGTGAGCCTGCTCAGTATTGCTGCTCTTACACAATTCAGTGGGAGTTGTTTCAGAACAGGGATTGGTGGATTCCCTATCATTATTTTCCCTTCCATGCAGCATCTGGCCAATTTTTAATTTTACCAAAAAATATTCTGAATGGATGGGGCCCACATTTCATCTAGGGAACAGGTGATCTACCTTTCCACATGTCTTCTTTTTTTTTCAAGTCTGGGCTGGAAAAAACAGCTCCATATCTGGAGAGTTTCCCAACCATTCCCACTGGCCAATCATAAAAAGGGATGGGTTTTCTGTAATAATTGCTTCCATTCTTTTGGGGGGGGGGGTCACATCATGATGGCTTAAAAGTTCAAGTCCTAAGAATATTGATCTGATTGAACTTCTGGGTAGAACTTTTGAAAAATCACAATATATTCCAGAGGAATTTTCATAAATTTCAGTGATAGCACTGAGATAAATAAAGTGAGAATATCAATATGACTATGAAAGAAATATGAATATGAAAGTTAGAATATCAATATGACTGATGATCACTGAGTATTGTATCTTATGATTTATGATTATATTTTATGATTATGATCATGATCATGATCTATCACCTGTTGCTTGTGTCAACTCATAAAACATATCTATGTCTGTTTTAGAGTTGTCATGAACTGTACACTGAGAGCTTATGCACCAGAGGCAAACTCCTTGTGTCTAATCATACTTGGCCAATAAAGAAATCCTATCCTATCCTTAAATACCATTGCTTTTTTTTCTTTGCAAGACTTGCCAATACTGAAAAGATTATCTTCCTTGCAACCTCTTCTGAAATTGCTGGAAATTGTGACAGCATAGTTTCCCACCATTCTGAGACAGGAAATACATGAAAGTATTTTTGTAAAAATAAAAAAAAAACAAGAGAGAAAGAATGAGAAATACTTCTGCTCATTGATGTTGCCTCATTCATTTATTTTGGCCTTCAGCCTCACAAGTATCTTAGCTGTCGTCCTTGGCCAGCACAAAAGAGTGCCTTCTCCAGCTGCAAAAAAAACCCCAAAATACACCTTTGGAGAATAATTAAGAATATCAATAATTTTTAGAAGGCTTTAAGCCTTATTAAAAAAAAATATGATTATCTAATTACTATATATTATATAATATGTTTATATTATAAGAAACCATGACCAATTTACAGAAATGGCCCAAGGTGCTTTTCTTTTCTTTTTAAGGATGTTATGATGCAAGAAACTGTTATTTTCTGAGCTAATCTAAGGACAATCTTGTTTCTGCCTTGTCCTCAGTCAACAAATAACAGAATAACAAAGTTGGAAGGGACCTTGGAGGACTTGTAGTTCAACCCCCTGCTCAAATAGGAAACCCTATAACATTTCAGACAAATCCAATCTCTTCTTAAAAACCTCCTGTGTTGGGGCACCCACAACTCCTGGAGACAAGTTGTTCCACTGATATGTGGGAGACCAGTCATCCTTAAGAGCAAAATTTCCCTCTCATTCTGATACCATCCAATGACAACTTTCAAAGTGTGTAATATCTGTTCGACTTTGACACCCATTACTCTGGAGAGAAGTTAGCCTTCTCCAGTAACTGGAAAGAGACAGAGGATATGAATCAGTGATGAAGACAGCAAAAAATGTAAATAAGAAATGTCAGTATAGCTTTCTACCAACTCAAATCATTCATGAGTGACCCAGAATGATACTTTGTAGGATTAAAAATGCTTTGTGGTTCAGAAATTTATGAGCTGTTGTTCTTTAATTAGAAAATCCCTATTTAAAGTTGTTACATTTTCTTGAATTACTAGAGGGTTATACATTTCTTTGGCTATTGATTTTCCTAACTTTGTGCAAGAAGAAGTTCTTTTTAAAATAATTATTCTGTCTCGAGGTTTTTCTGGGTCAGGCAATGCTAGAATATCTGGTGGAATTCTCTCTGAAGCCCTTCCAGTAAAGACTGCAGAGGGAGTATGCCAAATCAGCACATTCTCAGCTGTTTTTGCCAGCCACTTTTCTAAGCTTCCCATGATTTTTATTTTAGGCTGCTCTGTGTCAATGAATGGTGCTGTCTTCCCAGGAAAGCACGTTTCCTGAAGCAAAAACACAGGGATAATATTTGCATAGTAATTTTATTAAATGTTCCAATACAAAGATAAAGATTAATATTTTTTAAAAAAATACAAAATGCAAATAATATAAAAGGAAAGGAAAGGAAAAAAAATAAGAAGACAAGGAAATATATGATTTCCCCTTTCTTCACAATTATAGTAACTTAACATACTCTTAAAATACAGCAAATAATATTTTCTTCCCATATTTCATCTCCCATCTATAAACAATCCTTCAGATAGCCTCCTTGTTCAATTCCAATCAGCAAAAATGAATTACAAATTACAGAGATAATATTATCTATTTTAACCTAGATCAGGTAAACCATGTTTATATTCCATCAGTTTATGTTTATTAGTAGAGCTTTGAATTTCATTATGGAAAGGTCTTTTGTAGTGTTTGGGAGCACAAATGCATCATCTATCTATGAGTCATTAAAGAAGCAGCATTTAATGAGGTTCTATATTCACTACTGTTTCCCATGCAGTCCAAAGCATTGCACAATTCTTTTGTTTGTTAACTTCTACAATAATGATGAGAATCAGCATGACCCAACAGAGAGATGATATAACATAGATCAGTATGTCTTATGTTATTGCATCTAATTAGATACTACCTACTTTGACATCTAATATTTTGGAAGCCTCTTGCTAGGAATGGAATTAGCGAGTGTTGGGGTTTTTTTTTTAATGAAAAGGATACATTCTATTACTGAGTTATGGTGTTTAGGATGAAAGCCTTAAGGAATCACTAAGTAGTTTAGGGCTAGTGGCTATACTTCTGTCTATCTCCTATAAATATGAATTATAGCCCAAATTGAATGGGAGGGGAAAAAAAGTTAAGGAAAGAAAAAGTTATGAATAACCTGTTCTTCAGTCTTTATAGCCAACCAATGACAAATGAGGATTAAGAAAATTAGAGTAAAACATCATAGCAATATCTCAAAAGTGCTTTTTCAAAAGGCAACTGAAGCTTCTTCATTTCTGAGTGACTTTGGTGGGAACTGAAGAAGTCTTGGATGAGAAGTGAAATGTCTTCAAGGAAAAACAAAGTCAAGTTGCCTTTTGAAAAAAGCACTTTTGAGACAACCATAGACTGGATGGCTGAGAATCTCCATAGACATCATAGCAATATGACCACATTAAGAAACCATTTTGCCCGAACAGAGGTGAGGATATATGCCTGGTTACAGTGGAGCATGTTCCCTGATTTTAAGTTCATTGTGACCATGAGAACCAAGAAATGGATTGACTCTGCATCACACAAGCAGTTCAGGAAGTAGAGGCAGAGCAAAATTTCCATGATTGCATAGCTTCATTTGATGCTGGAGCCCATCCAACAGGGCTATTGATAAATGTGTGCTACAATTGTTCTCTCTTCAAGAGGAGGAAGCAATTAAGCTCTCTCCAGATCAGTAAGGAGATGGAAATGAGACTGGCTTGCAGACTATCTGAAGGCCTTATCATTTTTCTTGCTCTCATCCCTGTCAGGGATTCTGATCAGGTAGCTGGGATTCCATCTAAATAAAACTGAAGCAACAATCATAAAGCAATATTTATTGCCTGTTGGCATTGCCAGTTTCATTCCTTCTTTATGTTGCACTGCTTTTGAAGATGGGTGCTGAATCACCTTTTGGCTAGCAGCCAGCTAATTCCTGCATTTCTGGCTATCTTTGGGAAGTTGGGATACTACCCTGGCAACTTATGCCCACTTATCCTCAAGTGAATCCGTTAAAATAAGGATCAGGTTTCACAGGTTTGATTTCTTTCGTTTCATCTCTAGCCAAAGAGGCTCAACCATAGATACTTGTCACAGAGAAGTGGACAGTGTTATAGGGGACATATATTCTAGACCTCCCACATTCATTTATTATTTCGCCTTGTTAATTTGCTACTTAGCACGAGCTTCACAGTTGCTTGCAACAAGCTATTTTTATTCCTTTGATGTAAGTTTCTCTTCTGCAGGCTTTTAGTGCCCTGCTTTCAGGGGGTTTGTACGATTACTCAAGTGTAAACAGTTTTGCCTTTATCCATAACAGGAAGCCTTGCTAACATTTTTATCTCATAATTATGTTAGTACAGTTATATATTATGAATTCCAGAAAGGCTAAAACAAGAATAACAGAATGCTACAATATAAAGGAGCAATATATTATTTTTTTAATGTGATTTACAGCGTTAGTGTGTGCCCATATAAAGATTATAGGATTCAGTTTCTGTTGGAAACTCTTTGTCTCTCTTTGTCTCTCTTTCAGCTGGAGCCAGTTGGCTATAAGCAGCCATATAAACATTTCACAAAGGAAAGGCTGAAGCTCAAGTGTCCAACCTCAGTAAGTAGCAAGTTAGCTCCTATAAACCTCTAACTCTGTAACATGAACATAAAAGCACAAGAAAGGTCCTTCTGAATCTGGGTGAAAACTAAAAACCGTCTGGTTCAATATCCAGGCAAAGCAGATGCTTCTTGGAAGCTGATAAGCAGCACCTAAGCCTTTTTCCCACATGGAGCCATTAATTCCAAAGGTAGTACATATTTACCATATCCTGGTAACTGTTAAACTCAGTAACTATGTTTTCACCTCACAGTTTGAATCTGTCCAACAAGCCCCCCCCCCCCTGTTGAAAACTTTTTAAATGATACACTAGATCTGATGTTTCTTGTAGGAAATCCTTCATGTGCAGGATTTATTAAAAAATAAATAAATCCAAACAGCCAAATTAGGCTGTTTTCTTCTTTTTCCTTCTGTTCCTCCTGCTTCTCCCTCTTTTCTTCAAAATGCCAGGGATATTTGCTGTTCATCCAGACCAAATATCCCATTTTTTTTAAAAAAAAAAATCAATTAACTTTTCACTGTTTTTAATAAACAAAAGAAAAAAGAGAAAAACAAAAATGATGATAGAAATACATACATTGTCAAAGAAAAGAAGAAAGCATGCATTAAACGTGCTTTTAGCAAAAAAGTGAAAGAAATATGACAAAGGAAAAAATGATGTATGTCATTATAATGAACAGTTGCAATTCTATATATACTTATCTAATGCTTATCTACATATAGTACTATATGTAGATATTTTAATACATTTATGTTTAACCTATTGTATACTGTATAAAAGACTCCCAGCTTTCATTATACTTGTCCATATAAAATCTCCATCCGTTCATAGGCAATCCATTCATTAGTGGCAAAGCCAATCATGTCTTAATCCACTGTTTTGTTTTTTCATTTTTAACAGCCTCCAGCAATTATTAAATTGGACAAATTATTAACACTTTCCAGTCATATTTTCGCAATTAATATTATCATGCCTGGTTTTTAGAATGGTTCTATCCCATATAGAAGAATTACATACTATAAAATTTTCCTAAAGTTGTAAATATTTCTGAATGAGAGAGGAAGAGACAGACTGAGTTCACAGACTACAGCAAATAGTCTAAAACAGATGTCAGAAACAGTTTTACGGAAATGGGTAATAATGTACAATACAATTGGAAAAGAAGCCTGTGCAAAAAGTGAAGCCTTTTAGCGTGAGTAAAGCATCACGGAGAAAATAATGATAATAAGCAGAGTTAAGACAGTAATGAAAAGAATGGACCATCTCCAGGCATCAGTAGTAAAAAATTCTCCTTACCTGTATTTCATTTGAGTTAAAGTAAAATTTAAATTTCCCACTTAAAAAGTGCCAATCCACCATGAGATTTATGCAGTATATGAACAATCTGACTGCCTAAAAATTTAGATAGTATCAAGACTAGTATAGCCTCTTCAAGTCATATTTGTCCCACTTCTAATGGAGCCACAGCTAGATCTTCTTTTCAGAAAAAAAAAAAAAATCAGGAAAGGATGCCACAGAGCTGAGAAGGATTAATTTTTTTTTAAAAAAAGGCCTGGGATTTACTTGTAAGCAGGATACTAGTAGGGCCTGGTAGAGAAAGGGAAATCTGCTACAATAACGAATGAAAGATGACAGCAAATGAAGAATAGATACGTTAAGAACTGAAAGGATTTAAGCAATTATGTATACCATTATGCTGACATAAGTACAGGGATTGAGGATAATTACATTAATCACTTTTTTGCCGTAAAATTCTTCTTAATATATTTAATGATGTTTACTTAAATTGGCAATGATGTTTACTTAAATTTGCATAAGTCTCACCTGGATAGGAGAAGTTCCATCCCCATTTTATTGCTTTGCTATTGAGAAGAAATGTTTACTCTCTCATACCCTCAGAATAGAGCAATCTGTCATAAATAGACCACTCTCTCTAAAGGTTTTGTAAATGTTTTCTTTCTGCTGTAGGAATACCCATATCTTTTCACAACAAGAAACAGCCAAATGCACAATTCAATACTGGAAACAAAGTCCAATGGAGACAGCATACCTTACTGGGCTGTGATTATAGCGGCCACAACTGGAATTTTGGCAGGATCCCTGATTGTTTGGGGTCTGATGACTCATAAAATCAACTAACACTCAAGGGCAAGAGATGCAGCAGCTGAAGAGAAGACAACGTTTTAAATGTGCATCTGAGCCAAAGAGGTTTAACATATGCTACCTCTTGTGATATGAAAAAAGGAACATGGAAGCTTTGCACTTGCTATTTTTAACTACAGTTTTCCATCTAAAAGTGGAATAAATGATCTCATCCCATCTTGAATAGCTAGACCTAGTGAAAGCAAATGCTTAGCAGTTATTAAACATGGGAAATATAAAGAGATCTTACCTGGCAAATAAAAAAATAATATATGTAATCTCCTTTTCTGATAAATACAGTATCACTTTTTCATAACGTTGTAATTATCCAGTTTTGTGCCTCTTACGAAATTTTATCATGTGTCTAGATCACATTGTCTCACCTTTGTGATTCCCTTGCCATCTCTCTAGTTGTAATCCTCTCCGTCTTTTCTCTTAGCTCAGAAGGTAAACCTGAAATAACTGCACAATGAATTTGGAATGGTAGTTCACAGGTGCTCTCCACATGGAAGCATCTGTATTTTTTGTTGGTGTAACAGAGATGCCAAGTTTCCAGTGTTACTAATTTGTCCCCTGTAACAGGGTATTCCACTGGATTCATAAGATTCAATAAATACTATCATACAACCTTTCTGGATTCTCCCCCCTGCCCCGGTCACTTATTACAGATATAGCTAGCAGCACTCTTTCATTTTATTTTCTCCAGCCTAGCTCTATTAGCAAAATTCCCATTTGGATAATGACACACCAATACTCACTTTCTTCACCTGTTGATAATGCTGCTTCTTGCCTTTCTAAATTGCCTTCAAGAGAAGACGTTTTCCCTTCTTCTCTTGAATATTATAGTCTAAGGCAGGGGTGTCAAATGTGCAGCCCATGGGCCACATGCTGGCCACGCCCACCTCCGGTTTAGTGAAGGGGAAAAAAGGGTTGAATTGTCCTGTGGTAAGTTATCCTGTGGCAAATTGGCTGTAGTGAGTTGGCTGTGGCGAGTTGTTCTTGCAAATAGAGAAATGGATTGCCCACAAACTCCACTGAACTGCAATTTTGCACAGAAAATAGTTTCATTGCAATCTGGAATATATTGCAGCTGATGCAAATAAATCTTAGCACCATTAATATGGTAAGATCACAAAGAGTTGGTGATGTTTTTAATCTGGGATAGACGGAAAAATAACAGTTTGAATGCTCTATTTGTGAATGTAACACTCAATTACACAACTGGGCTATAAGTGTAGCTAATTGTTTTTAGCAATTCATTCCCAGATTAATTTGCCTTGCAAAAGCATATGCTACTCTTAGATTGTAGGAGGAAGCCAGGAAAAGCACCAGGTTCAGAAAAGATAACTCCTTCTTGCTTAAAAGTCTTTGCTGACCAATTGATCCCCATCTTCATCTGAATCTTCAATAGATTACTAGAGATGTGCTATGTTCCTTCCTGCTTCAAATGCTCCACTATCATCCCAGTGCCAAAGAAGCCCTCCATCAAGGAACTGAATGACTACAGACCAGTTGCTCTAATATCTGTAGTTATGAAATCTTTGAAAGGCTTGTGTTGTCCCACCTGAAAAGCATCACGGATCCGCTGTTAGATCCCATGCAGTTTGCATACCGAGCAAATAGATTGACAGATGATGCTGTTAATATGGCTCTGCATTACATCCTACACCTGAATCTCCAAATACCTACACAAGGGTCCTCTTTGTAGACTTCAGTTCAGCATTCAATACCATCATTCCAGAAACTCTTCTAAGTAAATTAAACCAACTAGCGGTATCTGAACACACTTGTAAGTGGATCATAAGCTTTCTAACAGACAGGAAGCAGCAGGTGAAGCTAAGCAGAATCACATCTGATACCTGTAGAGAAAGCACAGCCCCCCCCCCAAGGCTGTGTGCTTTCTCCACTTCATCCTATATACCAATGACTGCATCTCAAACGACCCATCTGTTAAAAAACTGAAGTTTGCTGATGACACAACAGTGATTCGTCTCATTCGAGATGACGAATCCGCATACAGACAGGAGGTCATAAACTTGCCTTGTGGTGTAACTGGAACAATCTGGAACTGAACACACTCAAAACCCTAGAAATGGTGGTAGACTTTTGAAGAAACCCTCCCATACTACCACCTCTTACAATACTAGACAACACAGTATCAACAGTAGAGACCTTCAAATTTCTAGGTTCTGCTATATGACGTGACCTAAAATGGACACCTAACATCAAAAACATCATCAAAAAAGCACAACAAAGAACGTTCCTTCTGCGCCAACACAGAAAGCTCAAATTGCTCATGGAGCTGCTGATACAGTTCTACAGAGGAATTATTGAGTCTATCATCTGCACCTTTATAACTGTTTGGTTTGGTTCTGCAACCCAGCAGGACAGACACAGACTTCAGAAGATAATTAGGACTGCAGAAAAAACAATTATTACCCACCTGCCTTCAATCGAGGACCTGTATACTGCACGAGTCAAAAAGAGGGCTGTGAAAATATTTACAGACCCCTCACATCCCAGACATAAACTGTTTCAACTCTTTCCCTCAAAATGACACTATAGAGCACTGCACACCAGAACAACTAGACACAAGAACAGTTTTTCCTCCGAAAGCCATCACTCTGCTAAACAAATAATTCCCTCAACACTGTTCAACTATTACATTACTATATTACATTCTCATTGTTCCTTATCACCCATCCCCTCCCACTTGTGACTGTATGACTGTAACTTTGTCACTTGTATACTTATGATTTATATTGACAATTTCCTAGTATGATTTGATTGCTTATTGTACCCTATGATTATTGTTAAGTGTCATACCTTATGATTCTCAACTCTTAACAAATGTATATTTTCTTTTATGTTTTTTGAGAGTATTTACACCAAGACAAATTCCTCGTGTGTCCGATCACATTTGGCCAATAAAGTATTCTATTCTATTCTATTCTATTCTATTCTATTCTATTCTATTCTATTCTATTCTATTCTATTCTATTCTATTGAAATTCAACAGTAGAGATGTACTGTGCTGATTGGAGATGAGCATTCAATTACAGGTTACAGCTAGCCAGGAGACAGCATCTATTCCATTTTGGCTGATCTAGAAAAGTTATGCACAATGAACCTAGGATCGGGAGCTACCAGAAATCCCAAGTTGTAGGTTGGACTGAGAAATTGAAAAAAGGCTATGACAAATCTTTTCCGCATTTTTTGCTGAGAAAATGACAGTTTTTGGACATTGAACTTAACTTGGACTGTTTATTTACCAACAATTTAAAAGATAGAATTAACATTTTTGGGATGAAAAATAAGTTACATGTGCTAAAATAATTAGGGGATAGGAAGACCAAAAATTTTGCAATAAATATTTGGGAAAAAACTGTTAGGGATACACCCTAGCAGAATCTGCATGGCAGTCAGGCAGGCAGGCAAATATATGAGAAAAACGTTTTTGTAGCTTACACTCAGTAAAACAGATACACTGTGCTAGTTAAATAGTTTATTCCAGTAAACTGTTTTAGCATAGTCAAAACAGTCCATATATCATTCACTAGTTCAGTCGGTCCAGGGATTATTCAGTTGCAAAGTCCAGTGTCGAAAAAGAGGTCAGTAAATTTACAAATATCAGTCCAGTAACAAATCTTCTCACAGTAGAGATATGAAGAAGTTCAAACCTTCTTTCTTCCTTCAGCAGCAGCAGCAGCAGGGAACATGCAGTTAGCAAACAATTCAGTAAGCCAGCAATCAATCATGTTCTCTTACTCCCTCTTATGGCGGTTTTACAGCCGCACCCAAAATTACATGCTTTGCAGTTTAAAGTGACACACACTTTAATTTACAATCATAGTTTATATATATTATTTTACCCAAACTAAGTTAGGTAACCTTGTTATTCCTAACAAAAACTATTTTTGAAACTTAGCCTCTATCTTAACTATGGACTCGTTAAAGCATTTTCTTTTAACCATCCTGCAACTCTGATTACTCAATGCTGGATAACCTTAGATTCTAATCTTAGGATGCAGGAGGCAGAACACAGGATTAAGCTATATATTCTAAGACTGTAGTCAAATTTGCACTTGCCTTTTCTCTTATCACGCAAGAGAGATTTCACTGCAACAGTGCTTAGATTCACAATCCAACATACCAACCATCTTCATGCATCAATTATAGAGCAACAAATATCTAGACAGCATCGTGAACTTGGGAAGAGGTTTTAATCTGTTCCGGATTACTGAGCTAGAGAATCTATTCCTCCAAAATAGCCTGACTCCATATACCACACAGATATGCCTCCTGCAGTACATACCAAATGCCAGTACATAGTTGTCCATGAGCAGATATAAAATCTAAACAAACAATCCTGCTAATCTTGAATGTCTTTTTCTTTCGTCCTAGCACACACACACACACAGACAGACACATAGAGAGATCCTGCCTTGGCTTTGAAGTCTCTCATTCTGGCAATACTGCTAGGAGGCAATATCAAGTGGACTTCTATTGATCTCCAAAAAATAAGCAGGGTTAAACTGGATGGGAGATCATTAGGAAATTCTAGAGTTATAGCAGAGACTGTGACATTAAAAAGCATCCAAAAAGAAGGCAGAAAGAGTTGACTTCTGTACTATAGCCAGGAAAAGGAGATGGATGTGCCCTTGCAGTAAACAGGAGCCAAGCACAATCCCAAGGAGAGCTTGCATTATCTCTGTTATTATTATCTTCATTAATGACTTATATGAGGGAACAGAAGGAGAACTTACCAAATTTGCAGATGATACTTAGCTGGCAGGAATAGCTAACACCCAAGAAGATAGGCTCAAGATCCAGATGGATCTTGACAGACTAGAACACTGGGCCATATCTAATAAAATGAAATTCAACGTAGAGAAAAGTAAAGTCCTATACTTAGGCAAGAAAAACCAAAAGTACACATATAGACTGGGTGAAACCAGGCTCAATAGCAATAACTGTGAGAGGGATCTTGGAGTCTTAGTGGACAACCAGCTAAATATGAGCAAGCAATGTGCAGCCGCCGCCAAAAAAGCTAATGCAATCCTAAATTTTATTAACAGAGGGATACAATCAAGATCAAGGGAAGTGCTAATACCACTCTATAAAGCCTTGGTAAGACCACACCTAGAGTACTGCACCCAGTTTTGTTCACCACATTATAAAAAAGATGTTGAGACTCTAGAAAAAGTACAGAGAAGAGCAACCAGGGTGATTAGGGACTGGAGACTAAGGCATACAAAGAATAGTTACAGGAACTGGGTTTGGCTAATCTAGTAATGAGAAGGACCAGGGGAGACATGATAGCAGTCTTCCAATATTTGAGGGGCTGCCACAGAGAGGAAGGGGTCAAGCTATTTTCTAAAGCGCCTGTAGGCCAGACAAGGAATAATGGATGGAAACTGAACAAGGAGAGACTTAACCTGGAAATAAGGAGAAACTTTCTGACAGTGAGAACAATCAACCAATGGAACAGCTTGCCCTCGGAAGTTGTGGGAGCGTCATCACTTGAGACCTTCAAGAAGAGATTGGACTGCCATTTGTCAAAAATGGTATAGGGTTTCCTGCTTGGGCAGGGGGTGGACTAGATGACCTACAAGGTCCCTTCCAACTCTGATTATCTGTTATCTGTTATTATATCATCTTCACATTAATCATCATCATCCGTATTCTGGCAGTTGATCAAGTCCCTTTCCACCTGGCCCACAGAATTTTACAAGCAGCACAGAAGCCTGGTTATTTAATAAATACTTATAGCTCGCCCCAAATGGCATGTTAAAAAATGATGCAATAAATAGAATGCAGCCTTCTATTGATGGAAAAGTGACAACTCCCCTCCAAAATAGATTCAACTTTTCTACCAGGCCGCCCACCAGCTGGGGCCCTTGTCTGATGCCTTTCCTCTGCAGTCATCGTTAAGGAAAAATGTCATGAGGCTGCCAATTAAGACTGTGTAGCCGAGCCACATTTCACGGGCTGTCTTTGTTTACAGTCAACAATTAACAATATAATTGCTTTTGGCTTTTCTATCCAGTCTTTGTCAGTTGGTCTCCAAAACACTTTTGCAAATGTTTGTTGACCTTTCTGCTGGGGCTTCTCACCATTTGGCCTTCTTTCTGGCATACAAAGTAAGAAAGAATGTCAATGTTCAATCAGCAGAAGCAGCCCTTACTCTTTGCAAGTACGCCCTGCTGCCTATTGCAATGTTCCTGCAAGTTTGCTTTAGGAGGGATTTGCTTTACTTACTCATCTTGGGGATGTGGGGGAGGCAAGATTCTTTGAAAGGGGAGGGAACTGCCTCCTTTCCTTGCAGTTGCGGTTTATGTAGTAGTATGCATACTCCATTTCCCACCTTCAATGAATGAATGAATTCAATATGGCTCCTGGTAATAAGAGTAAAAAGAGACCTAAGTTTGCAAAGTAATAACGCCAACCCACCCACTCACCCACCTGCACCCAGTGGTGAGGAATGGTGTATTGAACAATATGGTTTTTTAAAGGCATAATTAATAATAATAAATAATGGAAGCAAACAGGTTGCCAGCCAGACTTCTGGAGAGGCTATGTCAAATGGCAAGGAAGAGAAACTGAGAAATTCTGCCTCTGGACCTCCCTATCAATGTCTTTCATGGTAGGACTTTCGGCATCACTTGCTGGAAGAAGTTTAAATTACAGAGTGCTTCTACTTGAAGGAGGTAGTCCAAAAATATCAAAGAGCCAAGCTATATATGTTAAAACCAGGGGTGGGTTTCCACCGGTTCTGTCCACCTCTGTAGAACCGGTAGCTCTGAAGAGCAGCAGACATAGAACTGGTTCTATGTCTGCTGATGTTTTTGCTCACCTACCCACCTTGGCTCTTACCTGATCTTTATTTCCTGATTTTTCAACTTCAGCTGCCGAATGAGGCACAGCTGTAGTTAAAAAAGTAGGAAAAGAGGGCTGTTTCAAAGGCTGCTTCTCAGCACGCAGCATGCTAATGATGATTAACAGGCGCGCGCAGCTCACAGCGGGCAAGGAAGCTCGTAAATCCTGAACCGGTATTAACCCTGTCGTATCCCACCCCTGGTTAAAACCAGTACTTTTGAATAATACCTGGGACTTATCAAAAGCCCATGCAGTGATCGGAACTACGGTTTATAGAGCTAAAATGTTTCTGATTAATGTTTCCTTTATTAAAATAATCCCTATTGAAACTGGAGCAAGAGTGGAGGGCTTACATTTATTCAGCCCCTTCATATAAATATATTTTCATAAGTACGTCCAATAGAACTGGGAAAGCACTTAAAGCTGCCCTAATTTTGACTCTTTCCCCCCACCTCTTCCTTGGGTTGACTGTATGTTAAACATACCCAGCAGGGGTTCCATTTAGAAAAAGCAGTTGGGATGAGTCACTGCTCCAGCTGATTGTCCATGTTTAGTTGCCTGTAATGTTGCCTTTATAGTGCTTCTGTATCCAGTCAACTCCCAGCTTAAGCTGATTCAAAGAATTACAATAAATTAGCAAAGCAGAAAAGGGATGCGGCAGAAATCCTTTTGCTTGTACCAAAAGCTGGCTATATGAAGTAGATATATAGACCTAGAAAACCTAGAACTAAGCCATCTTCGGTCCGATCTAAGTATAGTACTGTATATGAAATCATACATTGCAATGTCCTACCTGTCAATGAATACTTCAGCTTCAACCATAACAACACAAGAGCACACAATCGATACAAACTCAAGGTTAACTGCACCAAAATTGATTGCAGGAAATATGACTTTAGCAACAGAATGGTCAATGTCTGGAATACTCTACCTGACTCTGTGGTTTCTTCCCCAAACCCCAAAAACTTTAACCTTAGACTGTCTACTATTGACCTCACCCCTTTCCTAAGAGGTCTGTAGGGGGGGTGCATAAGTGCACCAATGTGCCTACCGTCCCTGTCCTATTGTTTCTTTTATTTTTCTTATATGTATCCATGTATTCATAACTATGTTTTTACTTATACCTATTATCTTGTAAGCAATTGACAAATCAAATCAAATCAATCAATAAATAAAAGAAAAGTATAAATAATAACCTGAAAAAGACTTCTAAAACTCTGGGGACTATCTGCTTAAGTATTTACCTAGGAGGAAGACAACTAAGTGCAATACAATGTCGCCTTAAGTCAATATGTCTAGGATTGTTTATTATAGATCTCCACATCTGTTTAAATATTTTATCCCATTCCAAATCCCAATGCATGGGCTCATTCAGAGATATTTTGTCACTAATAGCACTCAGCAGTTGGCTGTCATTATTCATACAGTAGCTGGCAAAACATGATTCTTGCTCATCTTGGCAATAATTTGGATTAGGCCTAATTAGTTGTTATGATCCAGGTAGTCAAGGCAGGCCTCCAGAGAGCCAACACCCCCCCCCCAATGACAGATAAGGCTTCACACTCACGCTACTCTGAAGGCAACCACCCTCAATCTACCCAAAACAGTCCCCTTGGTACAAAGAAAGCCAACAAAGTAGGAGCATGCTCACAGGGCAAGGTCCAAGGTTCAAGTCCAGTCCACAAGAAATGGCAGCCCTCAGGACAAGGAACAGGCCCCAGGCCCATGCACTCTTCCAAAGGCAATGTGAAATAAAGACCAAAAACAGGCCACAAGAGAAGGGCTGAGTCCAAAACACAACGCGAAGAGCAATCTTCCAAGTGAGGCAAGGCAAACAGTACAGGCACTAGTCAAAGCAGGGGGAATGTAAGCCAATTGTTGGCAAAGACTAATTCCCCATGGCTTCTTCTTAAGTTACTCCCCTCCAGGTGTTCCTTGTGAGGAGGGGGTGGGGTGACCTCCTCCCCAGTAGCCTTGCAATCCTTCTCTGAGCTTGCTTACTCTACACTCTCTCTTGTCCTTGAATGAGTGAATTAGACAACTGTTCCTCATTATAGGGGATTTTCTGCCTATCAGCACCACTGCCAGTCAGCAGCCAATCCTCTTCTGTGTCTGTGTAGGCAAGCAGTTCTCTGTCTCGTCGACTACCTTATTCCCCAATGCTTGAGGATCCCAGAACAGCATTTTCCTCACCTCCTGGCCTCTCCAAAATTCCAAAGATGCCTTCCCTATCAGATGATCCCAGTTCCTCCTCCTCCTCCAAACTGGACTCTGATGGGGCCATGACATTAGTAATAGAGACCATCAAGATGCCCTAGGGCTATAGGCAGGAGGGGCAATTTAAAAAAAATGCTCTGGAAGCAAGTGACAGTGATCCACCTTTGTTTAATTGCTAACATAACTCTACAGAAGTGTCCATGTAGTCATCAGGAGAGACACTTCATCTTAGGTACATTAATTCGGTTTATTTGTTTGTTAAATTTATTTGCCACCAATCTCAGCTTGGGACTACTCTGGGTGGTTTACAACAATAAAAAAGAAAAAAGATTTTAAAAAAGATAAAAATCAAACAATAAAGAAACAAACAATAAAAAGCAATGGAAGCCCAATGATATGAAATTAAAAAGAGGAGTGGAGAGGGAGCAGGAAGTGCAGGGGGAAGGTTGAGATCAGCCAATTAGTCCAGCAGCCACCTCCAGGGATGTACTTCCCTACTGGATCCCCAGGCCAATCTACAGAATCCGGTCTTCAGGCCCTTGTGAAAGGATGGAGGTGGGAAAGCCTCACCTCAGAGGGCAGTTAATTTATCAAGTCAAGTTTAGCTCCATGTGACTGTATGGTCTTGACCTATCCTTAGTAATAACTTATAACTTTTCCAAGGATGTATCAGTAATTTCTTAGATGTATTAGTAATTTCTTCCCCGTCTTCTATTTCCCTCAGCCTTATCAAGCATAAGTACTTTTTTCTAATCTATCTGATGATGTTACCTAGTATGGTAATGAAATGTCTGCAAGAAAGCCACCCAACTCAGAAAGCACCAAGGACCCCACATTCCAATCCATCATCTGTTTACCACATGCTTTAAATGGTTATCTACTTGCTGGTTATTACCTTGAAGTTTCAGATTAATTGGATTCATTCTTATAGTCCACAGAACTCTCAGTAACTGTTCCCAAACCTACTATTTGGAGGTATCTATTTTCTGTCTGTTACTTCTCAATGGTAAAATTCCATTTGCAGGATTTGCTTTAACTGTTCTGATCCTTGTTGTCGGTGAAATGTTTATTTATTAAATGTATATGCCCCCATCTCACTCTACAAAGCAATTCTTTATAAAATGTTCTTATTCTTCATGCTCTTGTCTAAGTTTAGCAGTGTTTTCCTTTTATTTCTTCTCATGTCTCCAGCCCACTGACACTCTACATTTATTCTTGAATCCAAGAAAATTAAATCATTCTCTTCCATTTTTTACTTTGGGCTAATTACAGTAGTAATGCCCAAATATTTTAAACTAAATGTTCTGTCCTTCCATTTTTAATTCTAGGGATTATTTTTTCCTATTATTCATTTTGAAGCAGCAACCTATTCTTTTCATTGACCAACATCCCTTAGATCTGCATAATTCAACAATACTACAGACTTCAATCATAATTTTCCCCAAGTAATGTAGATGGGCAGTTATGGAATGTCCACATTTTTAATTTTATAGAGTCAAAGGCAGGATTGTTGCAACTGCTAATGAACCTGCCATTTTCTCAGTGTCTTGATATCTCTCTGTGAAATCCAACTAGAAATCAATTTTATTATACTGAATTGATGGTTTCAATGCCATCATCACCATTCTTATTCAATATGACAGAAAATAGTTTATTCCTCCCCCCCACTTGGGAGGTACTATTCACCATATTTTCATTCCTGAGAGTGGAGTTCTTAGACTCATCTACATTAAACTGTAGCCAAACAATGTGCATGAACACCCTATCTTTCCTCTTTCGTTGCTGTCTGAAGCTTTTCTGACTTCCCACACTTTTCCTAAACCCCAAGGGAAGCTTTTGTAAGGGAATCCCTTCTTGATATTTTTTTTCTTTTTAGTTTTGGGACAGAGTTGGCCAGAGAGGCTGCTGGATGATGGAGAATGGGATAACTGGGGGGGAAATGTCTCCAAATCCCATGAACATCTCCTTAAAAGTCACTCTAGCACTTCTGATCAATCTCTCAACATGATCTGCTTAGAAGAATTATTAGAAGGCAATCCAGGATCATGGCAGAAACACCTGTTGTTTACACACAGGGACTCATGCCTCTTCTCACAGTTAACCTGAAGTCTCTTTTAACTAATAACAAACTTCCCCCAAGCATTCTGCTTCTGGTTTCTCTAAATAATTCATCAGCACCACACTGTAGCCTATACAGTCTAACAGTGATTAAATTCTGAAAAATGAGGTGTAAGCAGGTTCATGGAAAGGAAACCCCACAAAAATCTAAAGAAAAGGAGGTGGGTCACCTAAATAGTCTGATGAGAACTGAGAATGGGTGGATGACTTGGGAGCTATGGAACTGGAAACAAAGGGAAGGAGGGAGGGAGAAATAGAACAGAATACAGTGTCATATAAGTTGACATTGTGATTGGCTGATGGGAAATTTGAGCAACAAGATTTTCACTTTGCAATCTTTTGCTATGGGTCCTTCTTAGATAAATCTCAATTCAAGAGTGGGCAACCTACTGTCCACCAGATAGATCTCCCTCCTTATAAGTGAAATTGGTTACGGCTGATGGGAATTGTGGTTTCAACTACATCCGGAGAGCCATAGATTGCTGGTGTTGTTAATATTTACAGGAAATGTTGGTTTTTGGGGATCCGGACCACTGGATTCCTTCTTTGTTCAAATGATTAAATTCCCAGGGACTGGTTACTGCCAGTGTCCTATCCTGTAATCATTTCTGGAGAGGTACCACACTGCTATTCATTATTAGATTCTAATTATGTAAGTGGTTAGCTTGACTGAGCATGGAGGGTTGTCACTGGTTCCCACTTAACTGAAATGGGTAACTGAAAGTTAGGCCACTACGGACAGTTTGTTTGCATAAAGACAGGGGTATCCAAAAGTGATTGGAAATGCATTAGCTCATCTCCTCCTACTCTCCCTCCTTCCTTCTTGGAATACATTCAGAAAATACACAAAAAAGGGAAGGATAAACAAGAACCTTCCTTCCATTCCAGGAGCGTGTGCTGACATCAGTTCCTATGAACCAGCATTTTCATCATTGCAGAAAGGTTTTTCAGTCCTTTACCCTTACTTAGACATTTTCTGTACTCTAACATAGGAGTGCAGGGGACTATAAACAGAATGACATTTCTTTCCCGGAATCAAAACTATAATAATCACCAGTGATTATTCCTAAAATGTTCAGACTGGCTGACCTAAAAATTCATTTAGTCTCAATGTACTAAGCATACAGTTAACAGTAGGTGAAGCTAACCCATAAAAAGGAACAGAGGGAGAAAAGGGCAGGCATTCTCTCTGTATTCCATAATTAAAAGGACACAAATATTTTTTTTTCCTTTTCTCCCTAACAGCAAAGCAGACAACAATTGTAGAGTTTTTTCCTCTGAAAAAAGAACTGAACACAGAAAGCAGCCTTATATTGTGTTTATTTTTGCTCAATATCTGTCATGCCCCTGGTGGAGACTGACTCTGAGGGAGAGGAGGAATAGCCGACAGGGAGTGAAAGTGTGGCTCCAGAGGTTGTGGAGGAGGTTGGGGAAGGGCAGAGGCCAGCTGAGCAATCAGAGGAGGACCCAGGCCCATCCCCTATCCATCCTAGGGCACGCAGGGAGGAGAGGATAAGGGAGAGATGTGGTCTACTTGGGAGGAGAGGGCCTGGATCCTCTTCATGGGCTACAGCTGTGAAAACTGCATAAGAGTTTGGACCTGCATTCTGGCAAATACTGGGGCAAAGCATGTTTTATTTTGGTTTGAGGTTATTTTGGTTGGCGTCCTTCCAACAGACTGTGCCTTGTCTCCTTGAATTGGGTAAATATTTCTCCTGTTCCGTTGTGGAAATTTCATCATTGTAGTTTGTTTGGTTTTTATTTTCACCTCTATCTGCTTATTAAATTTGGACTGTATTGCTTTCTTTTGAAGACTATTTTTGAGTACGTTTTATCTCCAACTGAGAATTATTGAACAGTGGGGCCAAGTCGGAGGTATTAAAGGACATTTATTTACGTTTTGGATTTTGTTATGTTGGTGTTACACTCTGGGTCATCACACTATCATTTCAAGTAGGGAGCTATGCCCCTCAATTGCTGCTGGACAGATAGTAATGAGGAGACTGGGGATTGTAATTCACAATACACTAAGAGGCAGAGTTTCTCAACTGTGGGACATGAGTAATCTGCTTCCCTGGATTCCAGATAGTTATCACTTCAAATTCTCCTGAAAGTTCTCTTCATGCAAAGCAGGTACTCTTGGCAATGCATGACTTTTGGGCTGATCTAAAGATATCCCAACAGAGTAGAATATCTAGCTGAACATAACACCATATGATACTGCCTATCTGAATTATCTGCCATACATAAATAAACCCCACCCAAATGGGAGTGGTCCCAGAGGATATTCCAACAGTATTTTATCTTTTAAATTCTGCTGATGGGAAGCAGTAAGTGCCATATTGGCCAGTGAAGCCACAAAGAAAAATGGTATGGAGCTTTATATCTGAAAGCTTTATTTAATTATTTTTGGTGAGAATTCAGTGCTACAGCAAGTTGAAGTAGAAAAATGGCTCAAACATTTAAGTCCAAGTCACAGCTGCTGATAGCTTTCCATAGGCCTCTTCTTGGCCACTATCAGAGTCAGGATCCCTGATCATATATTTGAAAAAACTTTTGATCATGCAAAGCATGACTGGCAAATCTTCCCTTTAGACATCAGCCAGGACTGCAAAGATATTTGTCCAGCCAACTGAAGCTTACAAATAACTGCAAAGGATTATTTTACACAATACCTTAGAAGCCACGCCAGTTAATTTAAAGACAAGGGTGTGTGTGTGATAATTTGGATTATCAGCACTGCAATTTGATCCCGATAGCTGCCGGCCTATGATTTAGTACCGTCCTGCAAAACAGCAATCATAACAATAATTATTATAACAGGGACTTCCGGTTTGCAAGGTTTCGGCGGTGGCAGGGATTCGCGTTACTGCGCGGTCCCTGCTGCGTTCGCCACCAAGGTTCCCCCGATCCGTTTGGATCTGGGGGATATAGCTGCCCTGTAGAGGCAGCTGAAGATAGGGGGGATCTGGAAAGGGGCTTGGGGGTGTCGCACACCCCCTCCCCTGCCGGCTAAACCCCCTTTTCCCGAGGCGGAGGAACGGCAGTCAGCCATGGCCGCCACAAAGAAATCTGCAGCCGGACAAGCAGGTGCTGGTGGAAGAAAGTTGCAAGAAGTGAAAGTTGCTTGTAACCGGGACAAGACAAGAGAAAGTGACCTGGAACCTTGAAGGCTGCTCAGTATACATTGTTCCCTGTGAGAGTTATAAGCTGCGAATATTCTAGAAGGGAAAGTTTTTTCTTTTCGTTTCACTCTCCTTCTTAAAGTGACAGCGGAGAAAAAAAATATTTTTGGCTGTGAGTGAGAAGGGAGAGGGAAAAAAATTGGAGCAGAATTTGAAAATAAGGAGAAGACTGCCTGGAATTGTAAAGAGTTATTAAACATTTAAAAAAAATACTTCCAAAAAATATATTTAAAAGGAAACTTTGTGATTACTTTAACTCCAGAAAGAGAAAGTGAAGAAGAAGAAGGTATTTAAAAGAAACAGCCTGTTTGGATTGTTTGGTGACTTTAGAACCTTTGACAATTATTTCTGATTAAAGCATCTGGGTCGTTGTTTGGAAAAACTTTTTCTCTACACAATGGCATCATCTGTGGATGGATTGAAACTTATATATCAAAAATATGAAAAAGAAAAACAAGAAGGGAAAGATGGTCTTGGCACTACTTTCAATTTTTAGAAATGGCGGTTTATAACTATGTGAAACAGAATGAACAACAGGGACAAAGAAGAAGCCATCTTTGATGATCAAATGACTCTGGTTGGAGAAGGGAAAAAGAAAGAGAAAAAGGAAAGGAGGACTCTAAGATCTGGAAAAACAATCCCAAAAGAGAAGAATAAGGTGAAAAGGGGACATTATGTTAGGAAACAACAGAAAGGGGAAAAGCAGAATAAAAGGGAGGTTGAGAGACAAGGGGTTAAAGAGGACAAAGAGAAGGAGAAGCAAGGGAGAAAGGAAGGGATGAGAAGCCTTAATGGTGGGGAGCAAGATGTTAAGAAGCATAAGTTTTTTAGAGATAATGGATAAACTTTATTGTTAAAGGGATTCTAGAAAGGTACATTAGATTGCATTTTTATATTTATATTTAGAAATAACCATAAAAATTGGAAATAATATGTAATTTAAAATGTGATAAAATATTTAATATAAACTAGTGAAATTTTTGTTAAGAAAAAGGGAGTACTGTAATGAAATATGATTTAAGATTGTGATGTGGGGGGGGGGTTAATAATAATTTTTGGAAAGTATAAGTGTTCCTACAAAGGCATGATATTTAATTGAAATGGATAAAATGTTTAAGATATAAATGATTGTTAATATTAATGATTAGATTATGGTATATTAGTGAAATTTTCTGCGAAATGAGAGATTTGACGTAGAAGAAGGAGGAACACTGTAATGAAATAATGAGTTATAATATGTGATGTGGGGGGGGAATAATTATGGAAAATAGGGCTCCCATAAAAGTATGTGATTTAACTGAAAAGTAATGTGTTAAACGTTTAAGATATAAATGAATATTAATATTAATGAATAGATTTGTATTATTTTTGACAACATAGTATAGTTTTAGAAAGTACCAGACAGAATCCCAACGTAAGTTATGTGTTTTATATTAAGTATTACGAATATAGGGGAAAGAGATAAAGGCATCATACTCCATATAGTGTACAGGAGAAGTTTTTTTTTCTTTTTTAAAGAAGAAAATGAATGGATGGTTGGAATAGAACAGACAAAGAATGATAAATATTATGATATGAATTGAAAGGAGATAAATAAAATAAAACTGAGAAAATTTAAAAGAGAGGAGAAGTCATGTAGAAAATTGAAAATGTTAATAAGATATGAAATGGTATATAAAAGGAATATGAATTTGAATTTGTGTCTGTACCAAGAGTTATAACCCGGGACTAAGTAACTTTCAGAAAAGAGATTTTTTACGCTTTTATGTTTTGTGTATTTGTGTATTGTCTGTCTTGAAGAATTAATAAAACTTGTTTTAAACAACAATAATTATTATAACAGAGTTTGCTCACTTAGCATTTGATATATATATATATATATATATTTATGAGCCACAACTTATCTAGCGGGTTTAAAAGTTATTTTTAAAAATATAGGAACTGTTCTTTGTTCTCTTTTAGGTTTTATCTCTTGTCATTTCATGTTCATTTTGTTGCTTCCTTCTAAACAAATGAGGAACTCTTCCGACCTTGTGGCACTGTTCCTCATTGGCAGGTCTGAATGTACTTTGCATTTATTCATCCAGAAGAGGGAAAGATTTGAGTTTGGAACACAGTGGGTTTTATTCTCAACAGAGCCCAGAGATTGCTGTATTGCGCACGTCCTGAAACACACCAGAGGGCAGGAACAGGAGATCAATACTAAAGGTGACAGTAATTGCAAGTGGACTACAGCTGACGTAAATGCTCTCAGTTGAGCCTGTCAGCTGTTCTAGTGATGCAGCCTGATACAGAAAGTGAGATGTTTTCTCTGTTGCTACCTTGCCCAAATGCTTCTCTGGTTTACTCTAATCAGACTCCATTGCCTTCCGAGACTGCCACTTCTAGGGTTCTGTCAAGTAGGAAAGTCATCTCCATATCCTTGGTTGATGTAATCTGTGCCTTGGGACACAGATGCCAACTGCCATGAAGATCTGCAGTTCGAGAAAGGTTTTGCCAAGATAGTCCTGTTGTGTCACATTAAAACAAGTAGCCAAGTTTTTATTAATGCCTTGTATAACTGATAGTGAAACTCAAGTAAAATTAAAAATGGAATCACCCACACATTTAAATAGGGGTGAATTTAAATTCACATCTCTTCCTTGTAATAGCATGCCTCTGCTGGGGATGCAACTGCTCATTATATCTTTGTATCTCACATATCCCTTTCGTTACGGGTTAGGTTACTAAGCGCACAGAGATGCTCTGATTCTTAAATCTAAGTTATTTTCTAGATTCACCTCTGTCTTAACGTATATTATATTTCAACTTTCATCAGATTGGTCCTACTGAGAAATGTAATTCAATGAAGGTCTGAAGAAGTAAAATCTCAGAGAATTGACAAAGGATAATGCTTCCTTTTTGCAGCAGAATTATATCAGCCAATGTGGTACATTAGATTATAATGTCCATCATCCATTTAAACATTCTCATCGGTTATAGTTACTATGATTTTGTGGTTGGAGTTGTGCTTGAACCAAAGGATGACAGCGGTTACAGTACATTTAATGTAGGAACATACACTACTGGGATTTTTTTCTCATCTAAATAGTAGCTGTGGGAATGGATTATCTGTATAAAATTACATTTTGTTTTCTGTTCCCTGTAGGTTATTGTCACTGAAATTATAATTCTCTTGAAAAACAACCACACCCAACCACATAGCAACTTGTAGTTGCTTCTAATTTGGCCCTTAAAAGCCTGGGAAAATTTAACACATTCAAAGCACCACTACTTGTAAGGTTCTATTTCGTAAAGGTATTTGAATCCCAAAGCATTTCAGGCTTAATGTTAAGGTATTTTGAATGGTTTATATGCAATTCTACAGCTATCTTACTTAATACATTAGTCACCTATATTGTTAATCATAGGGTGTGTACACTGACAATAAGTTTTGATTACAGAACATGACTGAGAAGATGTGAAGACTTGCTTTGAATCATACTAGGGCCATATTGCCACTTGCATGGTGCACCTAATCACATGGGAAATATTTCCTACAATCTCTTTTCTTCTGATAGGTCCACATAATATATAGACCATGAGTTAAAAAGCTGTGGCTTCCTTTAAATAAAACCAGCCCACCTAATTCTAATGTGCTGCCAAGATAGTCTTCAGTTGAGTATCAACTAATAGGTTTTGTCACCTATTAATGTGGAGGAGATCAGGAGGCTGGCACTCATTGGAAACAGAAGGCACAGGCAGAGGATTGGCAAAAATGCCCTGCTAATATAGTTACTAATGACTCAAAAATGGATCACTAGTGGGACAAAGATCCAATTATAGGGATTGCCTATCTAACTTATGGGACATACAGGAAGTAAGGGTTGTAACTGGGGGAATGCTATCAATATTTGTTTGCAGATAAACCAAATGATATAACTTGGTGTGGTCAACTCACTGCTGCCAATTCGCCACCTCCAATTGCTTCTACCAACTCACTGTCACCAAGTCATTGCAGGTAGCTCAATATGTCCAATTCACTATGAGAACTTACCGTGGGCAGCCGGAGGTAGAGCCAGATGGATGGGTGAGTGGGGGGGGGGGGGGTAAAGCACAGAGCAGCAGCAGCCGGGGGCTTTCCCAGTAGAAGGAAAGCTGGGTGGGCGGAAGAATGAGCATGTGGTCAGAGCTCAAAGTGATGGCACCTGTAGCAGTGGCTTCCCATATTTATATACCTCATCACTGCAGCTGCTGTGCTGAGCCCCAGGCCATTTGATATTGGCTGCAGTGGGCAGAATGGGCAGCGGGAGGCAGCAGAGGCCAGGAGCATCCCATTTTCACACACACACTCCTGCCACTGCCACCATTACAGGCCATTCAGCAGCGGCAGTGTTCAAGGCTGTCCAGTAGTTGTGGTGGGCAGGACAGGTGGTACGGTACATTCCATTTTCAAGTACATTCCATTTTCACACACCTGCCACCAAACTGCTACTGCACTGAGTTCCTGGAGCTCAGCATAGTGACAGTAGTAGTGGGGGCATGAACATGGGATGCACCCAGCTGCTGCTGTCTGTTGTGAATGAATAAATGTGTTAATAAAGTTATCAAGAGCTTGAAGTCAAGTGCAGGGTTCTGGCCCTGCACTTCTGATTGGCCGTTAATGGCGACATCAGATTGGTCCGTTCAGGTGAATCTGATTGGCCATTAACGAGCCTCTTCCATTGGTTAACGGAGCTAGTGCTCCCAAGTTTTCATTGGTTGAATAGTTAATAAGTTGCCTATATAAGGAGGCCTGTCGCAGCCATTGAGCTGAGCTGTCACACCATGTTAATAAAGAGTTTTGAAGTTCACTATTTTACCGGCTTGTCTCCATTCTTCGCGCCCATGCTCCACACATAACACTGGCGACGAGGATGGGATGTGGAGACGTCAGACCTGACTGAACAACGAAGATCGATAACCGAGCACATGACCGAACACACAACAGCGGAACCATGTCCAGTGGCGTCATACCACCCGCTCCATTCGACCCAGCGCAAGAAGACTGGGACTCTTATATGGATCGTTTCCAAATGTTCTTGGAAACCAAAAATTTGAAGGATGCCACTGCTGGAAAGAAACGGGCGGTATTCCTAACGCATTGCAGGCCGACCGTATTCAAGATGGCCAAGGCACTAGCGAAACCTGCAAAAGTGAAGTCTATGGACTGGGACATCCTCGAACCTCTACTGAAAGCCCACTATGCACCAGTCGTTCCAACGCTCGTCAGAAGGCATGAATTTTATCAAAGGATAAAATTTATCAACAGAAGGGCGAAAGTATTGCCGATTTCATAGTGGATCTCCGGAATTTGGGAGGCCTATGTGGGTTTGCTGATCTCGAAGAAGCCTTAAGAGACAGAATAGTTCTGGGATTGGATGCACCACACATCCAAAGCAAGTTGATGGCGAAAGGCGACATCGGCCTTGCCGATGCTATCGCTGAGGCTACTACAGCAGAAGCAACCAGGAAAATGCGCCGAAACCGCACCCCGGTTCACCAACCGATCCGCGAAATTTCACCTCAGTCAGAAGGGCAGCTCATAACGGCCCATCACGAGAACCTCTCTTTGTCGTCAGACAGCAACGAAGAAGAGGTCCATCAACTAAGGTCCGAACGGGACCAACGCCAGAAATCTCAATATCAATGCACTGGTTGTGGGGCAAGCCACCCCCGATCAGAATGCAAATTCCTCGAAGCGTTCTGCCATGTATGCGGGAAACGAGGCCATATCGGACAGGTCTGTAGAAGCCAAATAGGACCCAGTCAGCCCTCGAGGGGGGCTAACTATCACCAACCAACAGGAAGCTGTCCTGTAAGGTGAGAACCAGTGAACCACCAATGGAACAACCATTCCTACAGAAACAAAACCATAAACCGCCCCACAAAGCGAGAAGAGGCTCACCAAACTATCACGATCAGTCACGCCTCCTCTTTGGATGCCAAGAAGGTCCGAGTGAAAGGGGCTATCGAAAACCAGCTCTGCCTGATGGAAGTTGACTCAGGATCGTCTCTCTCGATGGTTTCATGGAAAACCCTCAAGCAACTCATCCCTACCGTCCGGCGACAAGATCTCCGATTCCAAAGACTCATACTCAAGGACTATCAAGGGAATCGGATTCCAGTCATAGGAACCAGTCGAGTCCGGGTATCGTTCAAGAACCGTACAGCATTCCTACCTCTGACTGTGATTGACAAGGACCGGCCTAGTCTGCTAGGCCTCCAATGGTTTGCTCTGCTCAGAATTGAGGTGGCAGGCATTCACCGAATCGGTAGCAGTAACTGGGAAGAGGACCTCGTCCAAGAATTCAAGGACGTCTTTGCAGAAAAACTAGGTGAGTACAAGGGGACCCCGATATCATTTAACCTCAATCCCAAAATAACTCCCATCCGCCTTAAGCCTCGTCGAGTGCCATTTGCCCTTAAACCAAAAATCGACAAGCAGCTGGATAAATTGATAGCCCAGGGTGTGTTAGAGCCAATCGATCACTCTCCCTGGGAAACCCCAATCGTTACACCCATTAAGCCGGATGGTTCGATAAGAATTTGTGGGGACTACCGAGCCATCCTGAACCACGCCCTTCAACAAAACGCATATCCGGTACCGGTGGTGCAGCACCTCCTCCATTCCCTGGGGGGGTGGAAAAGTCTTCCCTAAACTAGACTTAGCCCAGGCATACCAACAACTGCCTGTAGACAAAAAAACGGCAGAGGCACAGACGATCATTACGCACTGAGGTGCCTTTAAATGTACCCGGCTCCAATTCGGAGTGACCGTAGCCCCGGGAATCTTTCAAAGTTTGATGGAAAGACTATTACAAGGAATCAAAGGCGTTGTTCCATACTTTGATGTGTTAATCGCTGCACCTACCCCGAAAATTTTACGAGAGTGCCTGAGATTGGTTCTCCAGAGATTCAAAGACGCAGGGCTTAAGGTTAAGAAAAACAAGTGTAAACTGTGCACTAATCATGTCGAATTCTTAGGATATTTGATTGACAGTAATGGCATTCACCCTACCAATAGCAAATTGAGGGCAATCAAGAACGCCCCAAGACCCCAAAATAAAGCCGACCTCCAGATGTTTCTAGGCCTTATCAATTTTTATAACGTTTTCCTGCTGCACAAAGCAACCGTAGCTGAACCCCTACATCGTTTACTGGACAAGAAAGCAATCTGGGTATGAGGACATAGAGAAGAGCAGGCGTTTTGAAATGTAAAAAATTTATTGATTTCTGACGCTGTACTAATGCAGTACAATGAGACTTTGCCATTAACGATCATGTCTGATGGATCGCCTTTCGGAGTAGGCGCCATTTTGAGCCACGTTTTGCCAAACGGTAGCGAAGCCCCTGTTGCCTATTTTTCAAAGACGCTTTCAAAAGCAGAACGCAATTACAGTTAGATTGATAAAGAAGCCCTTGCAATTGTGTCTGCTGTCAAGAGATTTCATGAGTATGTGTATGGCCGAGCCTTTACTAAAGTGACTGACCACAAACCTTTGCTGGGAATAATAGCGGGAGATAAGCCAATCCCCTATATATTATCTCCCAGAATGACTCGCTGGTCAGAATTCTTGGCTGCCTATAATTATCGGCTGCAACACCGCCCAGGGAAGGCCATTCCCCATGCTGACGCATTAAACCGAGCACTGCTTCCAGGGACCATTGATGACCCCACGCCTACGGTGACAACGTTGCAGATTGAGACACTTCGAACACCACCATTAACAGCCCGAGATATTGCGATGGAAACGAAACGCGACCCCACCTTATCACGAGTTCTCAGTTGGGTCGAGCGCGGATGGCCATTGGACCAGATACTGATGACTACGCCCCATTCAAGAGTCAACAAATGGAATTGTTCTCACAGAAAGCCTGCATTATCTGGGGAGATAGAGTCGTTGTCCCAGAGCGGCTACAACGAGCGATACTAAGAACCTTGCACGATGGCCACCCCGGCATCGTGCACATGAAAGCCCTCACACGTAGCTACGCATGGTGGCCGGGCATCGACAAGCAAATCGAGACGTGGGTCAAAGCTTGTCACAAATGCAAGGAAGTAAGCAATGCCCCACCGAAAGCGACCCCAACCGAATGGGAAACACCGCAGGGACCCTGGTCCCGTATTCATCTGGACTTTGTGGAACCTACCAAAGGCCATTCTTGCTAATAGTAGACGCCTACTCGAACTGGCTCGAAATCTACGAAATGAGGAATACAACAACTGAAGCGGTCATCAAGAAACTAGACAGACTATTTACAACACATGGATTACCAGACGTTTTGGTATCCGATAACGGACCCCAATTTACTGCGTTGTCCTTTGAGCAGTACCTGGCGGACCGCGGTATTCGCCATGCACTGACTTCGCCGGCGCATCCTGCGGCCAATGGAAGGGCCAATCGCATGGTACAATTCGTCAAGAAAACACTACACAAAATGGACTATGACAATATTGAAGAAAAAATAAACCGGATACTCCTTTTGCAGCTTATCACTCCGCACAGTGTCACCAACAAAACTCCCGCCGAATTGCTAATGGGGCGGAAGCTCCGTTCCCACCTCGACCGACTACACCCATCGTACGAACCTGAGAAACCACACGGATCCAGCGGGCGATGCCGTACCTTCCAGGTAGGTGACTTAGTATTCACTAAGAACTTGTTGGGCGATCCGTTGTGGGTCGAGGTGACTGTGGTCCGAGTAACTGGCCCCAGATCGTACGTTGTGGAGTGTTACAATTATAGACTATGGAAGCACCACATTGATCCACTACGATCAAGGCTTCAGTCAGGAACCTCCGAGTCCCCTGATATCCAAACTGAGGGGGGAGGAGATACGGAGGAAGATGAACTTGGAATAGCAGAAAGTTTTAATGATAGAAACAACGGCGAAACGGAAACACGTGAAGAAGAATTGGGGATGGGAGTGAGTTCGCCTCGTGGTGATACCGAAGATGTTGGGACAACAAAAATTCGAACTCAGAGTTAGAGGCACCCTTTTCGCCAGATAACGTCCTACCTCAACAAGATTGCAGCCAAATACTGGGTGCAATACAAAAATCAAATAGACTAACAAAACAACCGGCCTACCTCAAGGACTACATAACCGCACCCCGTAAACGGAACCAGGGGGGAAGGGGTGTTGTGAATGAATAAATGTGTTAAAGTTATCAAGAGCTTGAAGTCAAGTGCAGGGTTCTGGCCCTGCACTTCTGATTGGCCGTTAATGGCGACATCAGATTGGTCCGTTCAGGTGAATCTGATTGGCCATTAACGAGCCTCTCCCATTGGTTAACGGAGCTAGCGCTCCCAAGTTTTCATTGGTTGAATAGTTAATAAGTTGCCTATATAAGGAGGCCCATTGCAGCCATTGAGCTCAGCTGTCACACCATGTTAATAAAGAGTTTTGAAGTTCACTATTTTACCGTCTCATCTCTATTCTTCGCGCCCACACTCAGTACTTAACACTGTCTCTCTGCCATCCCTGCACACTGCCAAATGGCCCAAACTCCAAACATCCTTGGTGTACCAGCAGCGGTGGCAATAATAGCAGTGCTTGTGTGTGAAAATGGGATGCCCCTGGCCATCAGTGCTGCTATGCACTCTACCCACCCACTCACTTGCCTCGCTTTCCTTCTAGTGGGAAGCCCTCAGCCACTGCTCTCTGCCCACCTGTTTCCTGTCCATCCGGCTCTCCCTCTGGATGCCTGTAGCAAGTTGTCCCTGTGGCAAATTGACTGTGTTGAGTTGTCCTGCAATGACTTGGCGGCATGAGTTGGCAGAACTGGCAACAGTGAACTGGCCGAGCTGAGTTGGTCAGTTGGTCCTAGATCCGCAAAAAGTCAGTCCTTTTTCTCAAAGAGCAATATAGTTGAAGTTATAGTCGATTTTATTTATTGTGTAATCGTTCTGGTGTGACAAATAATTAGTGGGGCTAAGAACATTTAAAATCCAAAATAAAATGTTCAATTTTTGTTGTTGAAGAGAATCCAATTCTCTGCAGTAGATGTAAGTGTTGAATTACTGAAAAGTTTCTTTGTGCAACTTTGTGCAACTTTGGTTACTTTAAGGCAATTTCTTTTTGCCTCATTAAGCCACATGTTTGGTGTAAGGCACCCCACATGCTTGGAATACGAGGTTTGGCTGAATGAACGCTAACTTCTATAATCTATTTATTCAGGATGGCCTTCCCTACTTGGTGGCTTTTGGCTGTATTTGCTCATTTAGACAGAAGGCTGGCTTCATCTGCCCCCACAGTTTTTTGGAGGGGGGAGAATGCCTATATTAAAAAAAAATCCACTCACTTACAAAGTGGGACTCATGCAAGTTTTAATTGCTATATAAAATCCTACCACATAAAAAGGCAAAAAGGTTTGCATGGCTCATTTAACAAAGTCGATGTTAACATATGCTTTCTGTTTTATCCTGTAAATGTTTTGCTAACTGAACCTGAACAAAAGAAACCTTGCTGTTGCCAATTTTGAACAGAAATGCATTTAAGTTAGACTTTTCACACCAGTGTCATGTTTCAGTAATTTGTTTCAGTCTGGAGAGAGATATGGATTTCTTTCATCTTGTTTCATTTATCCCCATATTCTGTTCTACTTTTCTGTTTCTATCTGATTTCCTTCTCCATCAAAGTGTATTTAAAATAAATTAGGCTAAAACACAAATCAGATCGGTCCTATAATATTCAATGTATACAGAGGTATCTGGACACAGAAGATTGATTTAAGGCTTTTCGACATGTTCCTTAAAGATTTGTACTAGATGAAGTCAAATTAATACAAAGTTAATTTACTACTGGGACCAGGTTCATACAAATCGCTAACCATTAATCATAATTTATTAATTAGAAAGGTTGAGATACATTACAATACAAAACCCACCTACACAATTACATGTTTTACTGCAAGAAGATTTCCTCTTGAAGCTCTTGTGGCTGTAAGTAAAATTCATAGCAGAACAGTCTTTTTAGTTGTGCTTAGTTTGCACCCTCTAGGTCTTAGATCAGAGTTTCTCAACACTGGCAACTTTCTTTTCAGCTTTCAACTCCTCAACCAGCAAGGATTCCTCAACCAGCAAGGCTTTATTTTAGAATCACAATTTGAAAACATAATGGGGGAATTGAATGTTTGGGAACAGATAAAATATAAGCAACCTAAAACAGCCCCCATGCATGCTTCTGCATAAATTGTTTATCACTTTTGAAATGGAAGGCATCTATGAATTGGTTTCTTGAAAAAGGAGGATAAATCCCTATTTCCAGAGGTATGAATTTATTTCCTTGCAGACAGCTTCTGCTATTTACTTCAAGAACATTTAATTGCTGAAAATCCAGATGCAGGCAAACTGGTAATAAAGATGTACACAACCCCATCATAGACACATCCAGTATACTACTGCAAATAAACTGACAGTGAGCTCAGCAAAGACCCATCAAGATATTGAAAACCACTTCTAGACTTAGTGCTTCAAACTTTAGTGCTTCCGACCTGAACATTTTATTGTAGGTTGTTGTTGTGAATGCATAATACCAATAAAGTTATCATTGAGCTTGAAGTCTAGTGCAGGGTTCTGGCCCTGCACTTCTGATTGGCTGTTGATGGCCCGATCGGATTGGCCCGTTTAGAAGCATCCGATTGGCCATTAACAGACCATTCCCATTGGTTAACGGAGCTAGCGCTCCAGGTTCGCTATTGGTTAAATAGTTAATGAGTTGCCTATATAAGTAAGGTTTGAGCAGCCTTTGAGCTGAGCTGTCACATTATGTAAATAAAGAGTTTGAAGTTCACTGTTTCTACTGGCTCATCTCCATCTTTCGCACCCATGCTCCAGACTTAACAGTTGTGATGGTTAATTTTGTTGTTATAGAAGTCGCTTGTATCTATCAGAAATGTAAAGCAAAAAGTTGAGGATGTTGCTATACTTTGTATTCTATGACACCAAAAACAGCCAGAAGCCACTTTTTTCTGTTTCTTTACACTTCTTTTCCCTTTATCCTCTTTCCCCTCTTCCCCTCTGAATTTAATTTTTATTTGTATTTATATTACAATAACTCTGTTTTTAAAAGGTATATGTGATATATGTTCCACACAGAGATGTGCAATCGTTATTCCAAGAATTAAACAAAGCTGTCCTCGTCAAACTTCCCTTTTTTGGCTGGTACCTTGTGATTGTTTGAATTTCTGTATCTCAGGATTAGTAGCTCAAAATTGGCCCTTGAATTGTTATTTTTCTTTTCTTTCTTTCTTTTGTTGCATATGGGAGATAGGACACCTGATATTTTTGCAGGACGACATGTCATATTTTCCATCCTAACCTATACAAATACATCATGAGGCTTAGTTATCTCTTTCACCAGCATAATACATGCCATACAAATATTCACAGAACTATGTCATAGTTTAAGAATGCGTATGTATGACTTTTGACCATAAACACATCTGTATTTCCAACATATATTCCATCCTTATTACAAATTTTCTGATTTTCCTTGGATCTAAAAAAGAAATCTCCAAACCCTAGAACATCCATATTCTTTTCTATTGGATTAGAACAGCTACACAATTATAAACATAGGTGATGTAGCATACAGCTTGTTAGGGATAACATTGGTTACCTAACTTAGTTTGGGTAAAAATAATATATAAACTATGTTAGTGAGTTTAAGTGTGTTGTATCACTTTAACTGTTAAAACATGTATTTTGGGTGCGGTTGTAAAATCACCATAAGAGGGAGCAAGAGAGCTCACTGTTTTGCTGGTTTTTATTGGAGAGCTGACAATGATGGATTGATGGTGATAACTGTGTGTGTTTTCCCTGCTGTTGCTGAAATGAAGAAAAGGGGTTTGATTTTCTTCATATCTCTGACTGCAAAAGAGATATATTGCTGGACTGATTATTTGTAAGTTTAATGACCTCTTTTTCAACACTGGACTTTGCAACTGATTAATCCCCGGATGGACTGAACTAGTTTATGACATATGGACTGTTTTGACTATGCTATAACTCTTGCTGGAATAAAAAACTATTTAACTGGCACAGTGTATCTGTTTTACTGAGTGTAAACTACAACAACGTTTATCTCACATAATTTGCCTGCCTGCTAGACTGCCGTTGCACGTTCTGCTAGGGTGTGTATCCCTAACACAGCTGTTCAACAGTTTATTTTGGCCAGCATTGTTCCAATATAGAAACAATTGCTTTAGAATTCTTTTCTATGCAGTCTGTCCCTTTTTAATAAACTGATTTACAGCTTTTCCTTAATAACCACCCTCCCCTCAGGTTTGCAAAAAAAAACAAACAAAAAACCACACCCTTACCATCATAAATTAAATTAAATTGGATTGTTAATTCTATCCCAGTTGAATAGTGTCTATACATGTGTTCAATTGTTATGTTCTAACTGGCAGGTATGCCAATACACTCTGTACTTGACCAAACATCCCCTTCCTTCTGGAATTATATATGTATTTATGTATGTATACCTTTGAGTCAATGTTGACTCTTGCCAAATTCCTGCAGTTTTCTGGCAAGATTTGCCTTGTTCCTAGGGTTGACAGAGAGTAATGGCCTAAGGTCACCAAACTGGCTGTATGCCTAAGCTGGCTCTAGGATTCATCATCTTCCAGTTTCTAGACTGATACCTTAAACACAATATCAAACTGGCTCTACTGGAATTATTACTTTCCTCTTTGTCAATGTCACCAATTGGTCAATATCATTTACATAAATCATAGTGGTAGCAAGGAAGAGAAGAACTATTGTTTTATACTGACACCACTCTAAAACTGTACTGGTTCACCTTTAAAATATTTCAGCTTTATACTAAATCCTCTCTCTCTTTCCTCTTTTTAGATAGTTGTGGTCCTTTATATGGAGCTGAAAGTCTTGGGGTGTATGGCAGAAAGGTGAAATTGTCTACAAATTATGGAGAAAGCTCTTGAAAAAAAGTGTTGTAAACTATTTCTCTTTTATTTTCTGGGTACATCAACTCTCCATCTCTACAGCAATGAGATATATATCATCTTTTTTTAGGTGGGTACATTGCAGTTTTTTACAGGGGTGAACAAAATACGTGGGAAAAATGATGAGCCGTCTGTGCAACTAAGCCTTATTTATATATTTATTTGTCATATTCCCATGCATGCAAATCACTTAGAATTTCAGAAAGGACAAGGAGTTATCCAACTGGCTATTGAAACATTCTTTAAATTGTATTAAAGTAAAACTGCTATTCTACTTACAGCCTGAAATAGATGTCCAACAATTTGGTGCAACTAAATTAATACACCTAGAAACAACTTCAGTAGCTGATATAAAAAGTGATAATAGATAAAGCGTTCCTTTACCTGAGGCCTTCCAGATATTTAGCATTACAACTTTCAGAGCTTTCAGCCAGAGATCATATTGATGGGAAGTTATGGGAATAGTAATCCCAACATACTGAGGGGTCACCAAGATATAAATCTGTTGCTTTCAGAATCCAATGTTTCTAGCTCTCTGGGGTTGGTAGGATGGTTTAAAATGCTAATAGAATAAACATATCAAATGATTCATAATGCCACGAACCACTATTTATTTATTTTTATTTATTTGATTTGTCAATTGCTTACATGGTAATAGATATAAGTATAAACATGAGTAAGAATACAGGAAATAGCTACGAATAAATGGGGACAATAGGACAAGGACAGTAGGCACGATGGTGCACTTATGCATGCACCTTAAATATTATTAAATATAAAGGGAATACAATGGCAAGATTTCTTGAAAAACAGATGTAGGAACAATCAGTAATCAGATATTCAGCCACAGCAGTTGTTTGAAACTTTTAACTTAAATATAAGAACAAAATATTCTTCTCTCCTTTTTGTATTTGTGCTCTCAGGTCTGGTTGCCATACAGGAATAAAGGCTGCATTTAGTCTCATTGAGTAAAGCCAAGAATGGAGTAAAAGTCCAAGTCAGCAGGGATTTCTGTATATAGGTAGGTATCAGACATTTATATGAACTGTACAAGCTGTACATATTGGCTAAGAAGTACATTAATTTCATCTAATTTTCCACATCATTATATGAAATGTTGCCTACATAGCACATCTGTGTGCTTTCCCTATAGCCATATCTGACAGGGTCAGTTATACTGACCATTCTAAGCATGGGTGATAATATATCATTACTGAGTCTAGAAATGCAATGCTTTTATTACTTGCCATCTGTTTTGTTTTGAGAGTGCCCCTTGATCTTGAAAAGGTTTTATAAGAGGATGGTCCTTACATTAAACTAAGTGAGCTACTTGCTGCAAGTAGATGTTCAAATGGAGGTGATGACACTGAGATGCCGGGTAAGAAGGCCAGAACTCTACATACCAATTGGTCTAATCTAATCTTGCTATCCAGGAAAAATGGAGAATGTTATCTCATCCTGTACCAATATAAGATTTTCACTTCCGACTCCTCTGTCTTCTCTTTACAGAACTGAGAAAGGGAAGCATAATTTTTTGCTCCCTTTGCAGCTGGGGCAAAATATCTTGAGTCCACATGCAATAATTTTGCTGTAGCTATGCCTTCCAGGGCAAAGGAATGTTGCAGGAATTCAGCTTGTTTTTGAGTTGTTGGGAAACAGAGCTTCTTCTATGAAGAAAAGGAACAAGTACTTGAGCTGCTATAATCACAGTGATAAGTCACTATAAACAAGAGCAAGGTTCTCCAGGAAATACTTTCGCTGAAAGACGTCAAGAAGTTCTCAGAGAAACCAACTGTGAATCCAAATATTTGCCCAGGGATTAAAGGCAGCCTTCTTTGCTTCAGGATTGTCTAATAAAAGAATAAGTGACACATGGTAATTGTTGTGAATTAATAAAAGTGCTTGAATAAAGATTATTAAAACCTTAAAGTAAAGTGCAGGGTTCTGGCCCTGCACTTCTGATTGGCCGAGAATAGCGACATCGGATTGGTCCGTTCAGGAGAATCTGATTGGCTATTAACAAGCTTCTCTCATTGGTTAAAGGAGCTAATGCTTCTTGTTTCTCATTGGCTAAGTACTCAAAAACTTGCCTATATAAAGGGGCCGTTGTGGCCGTAGTTTTGCCTTGTTACACCATGTTAAATAAAGAGTTGAAGTTCACTGTTCATCGTCTCGTTTCCAGTTCTTGCGCCCATGCGCAGAACTTAACACTGGCAATGAGGGTGGGATGTGGAGACGTCAGAGCTGACTGAACACTACAAAGAAAGTGATAACAGAGCACGTGGCTGAAACGCACCAACGGTGGAACCATGTCTGGCAGCGTCATACCACCCGCTCCATTTGACCCAGCACAAGAAGACTGGGACTCATATATGGATTGCTTCCAGATGTTTCTGGAGACCAACAACTTGAAGGATGCCACTACCGGAAAGAAATGAGCGGTATTCCTAACTCATTGCGGACCGACCATATTTAAGATGGCCAAGGCGCTAGCGAAACCGGCAGAAATGAAGTCCATGGACTGGGACGTCCTCGAACCCCTGTTAAGGGCCCACTATGCACCAACCGTACCAACGCTCGTTAGAAGGCATGAATTTTACCAGAGAGATCAGCGGAAGGGCGAAAGTGTTGCAGATTTCATAGCGGATCTCCGGAATCTAGGAGGCCTCTGTCGGTTCGCCGACCTCGAAGAAGCCCTGAGAGACAGAATAGTTCTGGGATTAGATGCACCAATGGTACAGAGTAAGCTGATAGCGAAAGGCGACATAAGCCTTAAAGATGCCATCGCTGACACTATTGCAGCAGAAGCAACCAGGAAGTCGGCTGCCCGAATGCGATGCACCCACGCCGCGCTTCGCCAACTCGCCGGCGAAGCTTCACCTCACCCAGAAGGACAGGCAATGCCAGCCCACCACGAGGACCTCAAATCGTCATCAGAAAGTGATGAAGAAGAGGTCAACCGGCTCCGGTCTGAACAAGACCAACACCATCAACGAAACCAGAGATTGCAGTACCAATGAGCTGGTTGTGGGGCAAACCACCCCCAATCAGACTGCAAATTCCTCGACACGCTCTGCCATGTGTGCGGCAAAAGAGGCTACATCGGAAGAGTCTGTAGAAGCAAGCAAGGACCCAGCCATCCCCCGAGGGGGGCTAACTATCACCAGCCCATAGGAAGTCATCCTATAAATCGAGAACCCTTGACCCACCAATGGAACAACCACTCCTGCAGAAACAAACCCATAGTCCACTCAACGAAGCAAGAAGAGGCGCACCAAACCATTATGATTGGTCATGCCTCATCAATGGATGCCAAGAAGATCCGGATGAAGGTGGCCATCGAAAACCAGCCCTGCATGATGGAAGTCGATTCAGGATCGTCCCTCTCGATGGTTTCCTGGAAGACCCTCAAGCAATTCATCCCTACAGTCTGGCGACAAGACCTTAGATTACAAAGAATCATACTCAAAGACTATCAGGGAAATTGGGGGTTTCCGGTTTCGTGTGGCTTCGGGGCAGCAGGAATTCGCGACTGCTCACGATTCCTGCTGTGCTAGCTGCCGAGGTACCCCCGATCCAGATGGGTCAGGGGGATATGGCTGCCCTGTAGGGACAGCCGAAGAGAGAGGGGAGCTGGACGGGGGGTTGGGGGTGTCGCAGACCCCCTCCTCGTCCTGGGAAACCCCTTTTTCCCAAGGCGGTGGAGCGGCGGTCAGCAATGGCCACCATGAAGAAGCCAGCAACCGGGTAAGATTGCGCTGGAGGAAGTAAGAAGAGTGAAAGTGCTGTCTGAGCCGGGTCAAGTAACATCTTTCAAATTTGTTGGAACTGAGCTGTTTGAATTGCTGGAGGATACATTGTATCCCTAAGAAGATTGAAAGCGGCGGAGAAGCTGTTAAAGGGAACTTTTTTTTTCTTCACTCTCCCACCCCATGGAAACAGCAGATATGTTTGGACATATTGCACATTGAAGGTGAATTATTCTGAAAGTTGAAGCTAAGGGACAAAAGGGTTCCTGGACATTGAAAAACTTAAGAAATTGGAAAACCCTTATTAGAGGTATGGATTTCTGATTATTTAAAATTGATGTTGCAAGTGGGAAGGGAGAGGGGAAAAAATTGGAGCAGAAGCTGAAAAAGGAGGAGATTGCCTAGAATCCCAAAGAAAGGTATATGGTAATTGGACCTCTTTGATTAAACATTAACCCCAGAAAGAGAAAGAGAAGAAGGAAGAAAAGTATTAATTTTTGGAATTTTTTTTTTGAATTATTTTTGATTAAAAATATTTGTGGTTGTTTTGGGAAAAGTTTCTCTTTTCATGATGGCATCGCTTGTGGATGAACTAAAGATTGAATATCAAAAATATAAAAAGGAAGATACTTTGGGCACTTTGTTTCAATTTTTAGAAATGGCGTTATGTACTTATGAAAAGTTGACTACGCAGCAGAAGGACTGGGACAAAGAAGAAGGGGAAGAAGAAGCCATCTTTGATGAACAATGGGTTCTTTCCGGGGAGGAGGAGAAAAGGGATAAGAAAAAGGGGATTTTAAGAATTATAAAAACAACCAAAAAAGAGAAAAATGAGCAGAAAGGTGGAGGCAAGGTTAGAAAGCAAAGGAAAGGGAGTAAGAAAAGGGAGGAGGAGAGACAAAGGGGTAAAAAGGGCAAGGAGAAGAATAAGCAAGAGAGAAAGGGGGGGAGGAGAAGCCTCAATGGGGGGAAGCAAGATCTAAAGAAAAAAAGTTTATTCAGAGACAATGGGTGAATTTAATTTAGGATAAAAGAGGGATTCTGGAGGGTACATAAGTTTGTGTTTTTTATATGTATATTTAGAGTATAAAATTCATTGTGTAATTTTAGAATCTATTAAACAGAATCCCAAGAAAAATTATTATATGAAGTACTTTTAAGTTAGGGTAATGAATTATAGACGTTACTCCAATTGGTATATAGGAGAAGTATAGTAAAAGAAAAAAAGATGAATGGATAGTTGGAAATAGAACAGACAAAGAATGTTATTGAAAATGGTAATAAGATATGAAAGGATATATAAAGGTTTTGTTATGGTTTTTTTTGGATTTTGTATATTGATAAAAGGCAATAAAATTTTAATTAACAAGAAATAATTTGGATGAAAAGGAGAAGCTGGGATAAAATGTGAAGTTAAATAGATAAAGTATTGATACTATAATTTGGAATTGTTATGTTCTATTGGTTTTCTTCTTTTATTATTTTTTTTTAGAAAAGAATTTATAAGCTGTTATGCCTTGATTCTTTGTGCATTGTTTTTATAAAATTGATAAAAATGGTTTATATATATATATATAAAAGAAAATGATAAAAAGATATGGAAGGATATATAAAGTGAATATGATGTTTGAATTTGTGTCTGTGTGAAGAGTTTCAACCCGGATCAGACAACCTTCAGAAAAGATATTTTAGTTTTGTTTATGTTTTGTGTTTTGTATGTTTGTGTATTGTGTTTTCTGTAAAATTAATAAAATTTGTTTAAAAAAAAAAAAGACTATCAGGGAAATCGAATTCCAGTTGTGGGATCCAGCCAAGTCCGTGTCTCATTTAAAAATTGTACCGCATCCCTACCCCTGACCGTAGTCAACAGGGATCGGCCTAGCTTGTTAGGCCTCCAATGGTTCGCTCCACTCGAAATTGAAGTAGCCGGCACTCACCGAACCAGCAGCAACGACTGGGAAGAGGCTCTCATCCAGGAATTCTAGGACGTCTTTGCAGATAAACTAAGTGAGTACAAGGGGACCCCGATATCATTTAGCCTCAACCCTGAAATAGCTCCCACCCTCCTTAAGCTCGTCGAGTTCCATTTGCCCTTAAACCAAAGATTGACGAGCAGCTTGATAAATTAATAGCCCAGGGTGTGTTAGAACCAACCGACCATTCTCCCTGGGAAACCCTAATCGTGACACCCATCAAGCTGGATGGATTGTTAAGAATTTGTGGGGACTACCGAGCCACCCTGAATCACGCCCTGCAGCAAAACGCTTACCCGGTACCAGTGGTACAACACCTTCTCCATTCCCTGGGGGGCAGAAAAGTCTTCGCTAAACTAGATCTAGCCCAGGCATACCAACAACTGCCTGTGGACAAAAAAATGGCAGAGGCCCAAACGATCGTTACGCACCAAGGTGCGTTTAAATGTAACCGACTCCAATTCGGAGTAAGCGTGGCCCCGGGAATCTTTCAAAGTTTGATGGAAAGACTATTACAAGGGATAAAAGGCATTGTCCCATATTTTGATGATGTTTTAATTGCTGCTCCGACTCGAGAAATACTAAAGGAGCGCCTGGGGTTGGTTCTCCAGAAATTTCAAGACTCAGGTCTCAAAGTTAAAAATACAAGTGTCAACTATGTACGGATCGAGTAGAATTTTTAGGGTACTTAATCGATAAACAAGGCATTCACCCCACAGATAGCAAGCTTAGTGCAATCAAAAACTCCCCAAAACCCCGAAATAAGGCAGACCTGATAAAAGCCTTATCAATTTTTATAACGTTTTCCTGCCTCACAAAGCAACCGTAACCGAACCCCTACATCGTTTGTTAGACAAAAAAGCACCCTGGGTTTGGGGGCACCGAGAGGAACATGCATTTCGACAAGTAAAAAACTTGTTGACCTCCGATGCTGTTTTGATTCAGTATAATGAGACTTTGCCTTTAACGATTACATGTGATGCATCACCATTCGGAGTGGGTGCCATTTTGAGCCATGTTTTACCAAACGGTAGTGAAGCCCCTGTTGCCTATTTTTCAAAGATGCTATCAAAAGCAGAACGCAACTATAGTCAAATCGATAAAGAGGCCCTTGCTGTTGTATCTGCTGTTAAACGATTTCATGAATATATTTATGGGCGAGCTTTTACTATAGTAACTGACCACAAACCTTTACAAGGAATAATAGCGGGAGATAAGCCAACCCCTTATATATTATCTCCCAGAATGACTAGCTGGTCAGAATTCTTGGCTGCATATAATTATAAGTTGCAACAACGCCCGGGGAAAGCCATTCCCCGTGCTGACGCATTGAGCCATGCACCACTTCTGGAAACTGTTGTCGACTCCGCTCCGACCGTCACAACACTTCAGATCGAGACACTTCAAACACCGCTGCTGACAGCTCGAGATATCGCGATTGAAACCAAACGCGATCCCATTTTGGCACGAGTCCTCAGCTGGGTAGAGCGTGGATGGCCATTGGACCAAATCCCTGACAACTACGTTCCCTTCAAAAATCGACAGATGGAACTGTTTTCCCAGAAGGGCTGCATCATTTGGGGGGATAGAGTCATTGTCCCAGAGCGGCTACAACGAGCAGTACTGAGAACCTTGCACGACGGCCACCCTGGCATCGTGCGCATGAAAGCACTCGCATGAAGCTACGCGTGGTGGCCGGGCATAGACAAGCAGATCGAAGCCTGGGTAAAGACTTGTTACAAATGCCAGGAAGTCAGCAATGCCCCACCGAAAGCAACCCCAACAGAATGGGAAACACCCAGGGGACCATGGTCCCGTATTCATCTGGACTTTGCGGGACCTACTAAAGGACACACATTCCTATTAATGGTGGATGCCTAGTTGAACTGGCTTGAAATCCATGAAATGAAAAATACAACAACCGAATCAGTCATCCGGAAATTGGACAGATTATTTGCAACACACGGACTACCAGATGTTCTGGTATCCGACAACGGGCCCCAGTTTACCGCACTTTCCTTTGAACAGTATCTGGTGGACCACAGTATTCGCCATGCGCTAACTTCATCGGCGCATCCTGCGGCCAATGGAAGGGCCGAGCGCATGGTACAATTCGTCAAAAAAACTCTGCATAAAATGGATCATGGCGATATCGAGCACAAAATTAACTGGATACTCTTTTTACAGCACATCACTCCACACAGCGTTACCAACAAAACTCCGGCTGAGTTGTTGATGGGACGAAAGCTTCGCTCCTACCTCGACCGACTACACCCATCGTACAAACCTGAAAAACCACACGGATCCAGCGGAAAATGCCATAATTTCCAGATAGGTGACTTAGTTTTCACTAGAAACTTTTCCGGTGATCCATTGTGGGTTGAGGCAACTGTAATCCAAGTGACCGGACCCAGATCATACCACGTGAAATGTCACAACGATAGAATATGGAAGCGCCATATTGATCAGCTGCGTTCAAGGCTGCAGTTTGGGGTCTATGATTCTGGTGATTTCCAAACTGAGGGGGGAGGAGATGCCGAGGAAGCTGAGTTCGAAACGGCAGAAAGCACAAGCGGAAGAAATGACCATTCAGACACAACATGTGAAGAAGGATCGGGGACAGGGGTAAGCTTGCCTCAAAGGGATACCGAGGACATTAGTGGCAACGAAAATTTAGATATAGAACCGGAGGCACCCTGTTCGCCAGATAACGTCTTACCCCAACAAGACTATAGACAAATACCGGGAGGACAACGTAAATCAAATAGACAATCAAAACAACCTGCCTACCTCAAAGACTACATTACCGCACCCCTTAAATGGAACCCGGGGGGAAGGGGTGTTGTGAATTAATAAAAGTGCTTGAATAAAGATTATTAAAACCTTAAAGTAAAGTGCAGGGTTCTGGCCCTGCACTTCTGATTGGCCGAGCATAGCGACATCGGATTGGTCCGTTCAGGAGAATCTGATTGGCTATTAACGAGCTTCTCTCATTGGTTAAAGGAGCTAACGCTTCCTGTTTCTCATTGGCTAAGTACTCAAAAACTTGCCTATATAAAGGGGCCATTGTGGCCGTAGTTTTGCCTTGTTACACCATGTTAAATAAAGAGTTGAAGTTCACTGTTCATCATCTCGTCTCCACTTCTTGCGCCCATGCGCAGAACTTAACAGTAATAACTAACAATATATAGTGTTTAGATATGTTTTCAAATGTTGAAATTAATCCCCAGATATTGCTTAACTTGGCCAACAAAGAGAACAGCTGCCTCTTCATGGTCTTGTCTTTTTCCCACCTTCAGTAAAGTAATGTATGAATTGTTCCTCAATATTCAAGATTAATGCCAGCAACAGTAAAGAAACATAAGAAAGGAAAACTGTAACCTTGATTGTTATCCATCAGTTTAGACAAGTACAATGCATAATGTCTGCATAACTTCCATGTGATTTGAGTAAGACTGATAATGAAATGCTAAATGAACTTTTGGGAGCTATTTACACAACCACCCAAGGAACTTGTTTATACTGATTTTCATCCAGCAGGAGTGCCAGTATGAAAAGGAAAAACAAATGGATATCATAGCTCTGATGAATCTGGGACAGAATAGGTGCAGACTGAAACTATTTCTGTTATATATACAGAAACAGAATATTGGGCAGAGAATGGCAGTTGCCCTCCATGATTTACAGGAAAAGTCCCTTTTTCACTTCCTTGGATTTGAACTTGCAACTTTCTAGATGCAAGGCATGTGCAATATAATGAATTATTGGCTATAGATTCATATTGTGTAGGCACGTCCAAATATTCCTGTCTAAATAAAATAGCTGGTAATGTCAATCAATGCAAAGACTACTTCTCTATGCATACAGTCCAAAATATGGAGATTATAAGATCATATATATATTTCAGGGTCATATTAATAAGTGGAGGGTGTACTTGTGCTTTCAGGCTGTACTTGTGTTTTATGTAGTTCATAATCTCTTTGTCCTTCTGAAAATAGCACCCTACACTGGAGTCAAACTCTGCTGTTCAGTCAGGTTGAAAAAACTAGAAGGCTTGCAAAAAAAATTGCAATTTATTTTTCTATAATTTTGCAGCTATTTTCTATTCCTTGGAATTACATTCTGATAGAGTTTCTCCCGATGAGTAATAACTTTCTTCAAAACCTTTGCTACTGCAATCAATAAATGTAGTAAGGAAAGTAATTAATGGAAGGATCGCTAGTGTTTAAGACCATAATTTACTGTTGACTTTAAAATACAATGCATCATAGGGTTATGGCAAGCTTTGTTTCATAGTAAGAACAAGATTTTTTTGGGGGGGGGCATGAGTTGCAGAATGGGGAAATTATCCTAAAAGATAGGACAGGAATAGAATATTCTTGAAATGACAGAAAACTAAAAAGGTATGAAATTTATTTTCATAATTGCCAATCCCTATGCAATCTCATCGCCTCTCCAAGGTAATGAGTGGCAAAGGCTTGCATATTCCATATATTTTAAGGGTGCTCCTGTGGAAATACTGCTTTAAGTTTAACACTAGCATAGCAAAGAACATGTCTCACTTATATGGGACTCAGATAAGAGAGCAGGGGGGGAAGGGATATCTAAAAATGAATAAAAATTGTGACTGTTTTGTGAACAGCTGCTTAGAATAGTTCTGTTTGTTTCAAGCACACTGTTTAAGCATGTCATTCATACATATAGGTGTCAAAAGAATGAATATAAATAAACATGATTGATGTTATTGTTCATGATATAAGATTCAGATAATTAAAGATACAAGAATGATGAGAACTATGAAAGTGGGGCAAGTAATGTTTGGTAATGTCAGGAGTGTTTTGTTGGCTATAGAAAATAAAGAATAAAGCAGAATGGCTGCAGAAAGAGATAGTACCTCCCAATTTTACAGTGTAGAATTAACAGGAAACCTATAATGTTAGTGTCCAAGTAAAATAGGGATTATCAGGATGTACGTGATTGTAAGTAGTATCACTGCAGAAATATTAAATTATGGATATGATTTCCTTATAGAATGGTTAAGCAACTTGTTTAATATGCATTTGTGTCTGATGATTGAAAGAATCCTATTATTCCCTTAAACAAGAAAATAGTTAACAGCAGTTAATTCAGAAACTATTATACAAAGTCATTAGTTTGCCTAAAAAATATTTGGCAGAAAAATAATTGAAAAATTACAGGAGTTGGCAACAGGGCAGGCAGTATTTGGAAAATGAAATTTAGCTTTATGCCAAGCAGATGTGCAGACTAATTTAATACTTTTCCAGGTGCACAATATAGATTTTTATACTGAGAATTACAAGAACATGAGAAACAAAATTTATTGGGCATATGTTAATGTACTTCTTGGTGACCAGGCAGGGAGGAGGGGATGGTTTTGTATGGGTGGCCAGCCTGGCACGCATACAAGCAGCTCCATTGGTGTAAATGGCAGGCACATGCACACACCGCTTGCACAAATGGACCTTTGTGCACGAGTGAGTACACCCAGCACTCATGCAAGCGGAGCTGTGAGCATGCGCTCACTCACCTCTCATGTGGCCCGGTTCCAAATGGGCCAAGGCCCAATAGTGGGTGGTAGCCTGGGGCTTGATATGTATGTATGTATTTATGTATGTATGTATGTATGTATGTATGTAAATAATGGCATGCTTATAAAATGTTTCAACACTAATCAGGTTCTAAGACAAGTATGTGTGTCCTATATAAATGTATATGCAGCATTTATGGTGACATTAGAGGTGTATTGGTTATGAACGTAAGTATGCAAGTTGTTTATTTTAAATATAAATTATTGGCAGTGAATATGAGATATATTATGCTGCAAGGTGTATGGACTTTTAAAAAAAATATTTATCATTAGACTTCTGTGCTGTCCATCTTGGAAAGGTGATTAATGGATGGTATATGGTTTGCTGTAAAGTATGGATTTTTATCCAAGCATCAAATTTAGGTGTGTAAATAATTTTACCCAAGCATCAAATTTAGGTGTGTATAATAATTTTCTGTGTACTTTGATATAGTGAAAGGTGGGTATTTCAGAAGAAACATTGCTGACTGTAGTGGGAATGAATTGCTTAAGAAAATGATAACACAGTAGAATGTAAAATAAGAGCAGGCAAGTTTAGAAACAGAATAAATGAACTTATGTAGACTAAGTACAAAGAGTCATTATTATAAAATCAGAATGAGGGTTAATTACTAACAATGGTATGAATCATTGTGAATGGGTTGAGATTGAGTGAGTCATAATTGGGTGGCGTTGATAAGATCCACAAAGAGATGTGTTGAAAGAGAAAAGGTAATATATGAATGAGTGCATGGATACTGTAGAAACAGAAACGGACAAAAAAGTATTGAACGGTACCTTAAACAAATTAAGTTTAATTCTATTTCTCTATTTCATCATTATTTTCTTTGGTTTATTATTTTTTTCTCCTTATCTGTGGTTTGCATAATTTGCCCACTGCTAAAGGGAACAATGTAATGGATATGTTTCTTTGCACATAAGTACTTCATCTCAATTTATTGTCCAATCTATTTAATACCTATCAGAAAATATCATTAGCTTTTTACTTACATTGTGTAAATCTTAAGAGTTGGACTTACTATGATTGATTTTATTAGAATGAAAATGAAGAAAGTTGTTCTTTTTCTCTAACTTTTCATTTTGACATGTATGGCCAAAAACGAATGCTGGATATTACTTCAAGGTCTAAAGAAGATGGGACATTTCAAATTTCCACTAAAAAAACTCCAGTTAGCACCATGCTATTTGGTATAATTGTCAATGTGTAAAATATCATTAACAATAAATTTCAGAAATATAATATTAACAGTTGGCTTTCAAGATACCCTGGCAGCCCTATGCTGTTTCCTGCTTTGGAGATTGAATTCAATATCTGACAGTGAAAGTTACCATTTTAAAATTTCACTATAGTGAAAATGAGTCCAAGCATAGGTGTGCAATAAAAAACTTCTGAAATGAGCAGGGGGTTCTTGTTCACATTATGAACAACAATCGCTAAGCTCCAAACATAAATAATAGAAAAGATGCTTAGTGATTTAAATACTGCAAATCCCATCTATTAAAGATGAAGGCTATATATAATAGAAGTGCACATTAAATAGAAAGTCAATATTTTCAGTCAAAATTTTACAGTATTATGTTGTATTTTGTTGTTATGTGAGGCAACAACCTGGTAAATACCCAGAATTACCCTTCAGCCCAAAATAGCTAAAACTAACCAGATCTTGCTGTTCTTGGTTATTGTGGGTAAACAAAACCCAAGCTTGTAACATAAAAGCCAACTTTCAAATGAATTCATTTTTTGTCTAAGTCTCCTAACCCTTCTACACTATTTCTGAAAGTCTTCTTTCAAAGTGTGCTAGTTTTTGTATTGCCTGCCCTATGCCAAAGATTCCCCATCATTTTTTTTCCACCATGTCATTACCATGCTTTTTCCCCATTTAATTCTTGGATGTCAGTATGTTGCTAAATGCTCAGGAGACAGGCAGTTAGAAAACTTGCAGTGCACTTGTTAAGCCTAGTTTTCCCAACCAGGGTTAGGGAGACAAGCTAAACAGAATGTGCAGAGTTAGTCAGATAGGCACACAGATAAATAAGTGAGCTAAGCTTGTATGTTTATTAACATACAGTAAAAATAACAGATACGCTTGTGCTATCAAAAATATAGTTTATTCCATTATGAGTTCATAGCATAGTCAAAATAACAGTCCAATAGTCATGTATCATTTAGTCAGTCCATTCAGGGATATTCAGTAAGCAAAGTCCGTGCAGAATATCCTATGTCAGTTCACTTACAAATCAGTCCTTTGTTTCTCTCCCGTTCGAGCAATGCAGTCTTGATTCCAAGCAGTAATCAGGGATCATCAAAGCCAGAGAGAGAGCAAGCTGCAGTCTTGCCTCTTTTAAAGTGCTTTCACAACCACTCCCTTAATTACTTTCCCATATTTAAAGTTGCAGACACTTTAACTAACAAACTATGATTACTTTGTTATTATTTTACCTAAACCAGTTAGGGTAAACAATGTTATCCCTAACATTCTCCCCTTTTAGGTTAAATAATAATATAACTATTTACATCTTTAAATCATATTTGTTACAACTCTCTTTAAACTTGCTTACTCCTTGAGCTTTTGTAAATTGGTCTGCAATGTTTTCTTCTGTCATGCAGTATTCCAATTTAATTAGCCCATTCTTTACAGATTCTCTAACATTTAAGTATCTTAAATCAGTATGCTTTGATCTAGTTTTTACAGCAATACTAGTAGCTAATTTTATAGCTGCTTGATTGTCCTCGTACACAATAATAGAATCTTTTACAGTTATACCCATGTCTAATAATAACTGTTTGTACAAAATTAAGTCAGTGCATAGTAATGACAGACATGAAAATTCCGCTTCCATCGTGGACAAGCTGATATGCTGTTGTCTGATTGACCTCCACCCTATTAATGTCTTACCAAATAATATAGCCATCCCAGATGTTGATTTTCTAGTGTTTATATCAGTTGCAAAACTTGCATCTGCATAGGCACTAAGACTCAAATCACCCTTTGGTTCTATATACAATGCATGGTTCATTGTTCCTTTAAGATATCTTAAAATTCTCTTTAATGATTGCCAATGACATTGATGTGGATCCGAATTAAAACGTGCCAGCTGATTTACACTATAAGCTATATCTGGCCTTGACCAATTGCTTATATATGATAAGCTACCAATCAAAGATTGATATAAAGACTTATCAAATTTGGGACTTTGATCATCAGTTTGGCAAACTTCCTGACTCATTGGAGTCTTTGCCGGTTTACAAAGTTCCATTTTATACGTTTTAATTAATTGGCAAATTTTATCTTCTTGAGATATCTTAAATCCATTTTTTGTTTTGTTAATTGTCAATCCTAGATACTTTTTAATTTCACCTAAATGCTTTAATTTTATCTTTTTGGCTAATAATGATATAATCTCATTAGCTTCATTATTAGTCTTAGTTATCAAAGCAATATCATCTGTAAATAATAACAATAATGACACCGTTCCATTATTTTCTCTTTTAAACACACATGGATCTGCTAAACCAGATTTAAAACCTATATTGTTTAACTCTTTCACAATATATTGGTTCCACTCAAACCCAGATTGTTTCAACCTGTAAAGACTCTTTTTGAGTTTCCAACAATCATTACTATTTACTTTATTGTCTTTTATACCTACTGGCTTTTTCAAATATATAGTGTGCTGCAATGGTGCATGCAGATAAGCAGTTTCTACATCTAAATGGTTAATGACATAATTTTTCTTAGCTGCCCACACTAATGCTGCTCTTAAAGATGTTGCTTTAAGACTTGGTGCAAAAACTTCATCGTAATCAGATGCAGTTTGATTAAATCCTTGAGCTACCAACCTAGCCTTATGGGTAACAGTCCCATCATTTCCAGTTTTTACTTTAAATATCCATTTGCACCCAATGGATTTTTCTCCTGGAGGTAATTTAGCATCTTCATATACTTTCATTACCTTTAATGAATTTAGTTCTTTTTCCATTGCCTTTTGCCAATTCTCCTGATCCTTAGTAGGATACATCTTAAGTTCATCTACACTAGTTGGAACTTTAGTTACTTGGCAAACTATACTTGCTTGATACCTATCAGGTGGTCTAGTTATACGTGTAGTACGTCTAGGTATTACAGGACTTACAGGTGGACTTTCATTTATTAACTTTTCTTGATTATCTAACTCTTCCTGATCAACTGTTTCCTCTTGTTCTGGTCCTATTTGCTCTTCATGGACTTCTTCTTTAATTGGACTCTTCTTATAACTAGTCTGATCTTTCTGCCTTTTGTAGGGTTCAATAATTACTTCATTATTTAAATCTTGCTCTAATCTATTCCATCCTACATGTTCTAGGAATTTAGCACTAGCACTGGTGTAAACTCTAGATGTACCTGGTTCCCAGAATCTATAAGATCTATGATTAGATGTATATCCTACAAAAAATAATCTTTTAGCTCTATGCTGTCCTTTGTGTCTAAGTTGTGTAGGGATATGCACCCATGCTGGTGCTCCAAATGTGTGCATGTAACTTAAATCAGGTCTTGTACCATGCCACAGTGTGAATGGTAATTCACCTGTTGTTGAATTAACAACATTATTTAATATATGATTACCATACATTATTGCTTCTCCCCATAAATTGTCAGGTAATCCTGAATCAGACATCATAGTTCGTGCCATTGATTGTAATGTTTGGCCTCTTCTCTCTATAAAGGCATTATGTTGTGGCCGATATGGTGCAGACTTTTTATGTTGAATACCTAACATTCTTAGTCTGTTCTGGAATTTATTATTTGTAAATTCCGTACCATTATCTGTTATAAGAGTTACTAATTTCTTTTTAGTTTTCCTTTCAGCAAATTTTATCCAATTAAAGAGATTTTGATACGTTTCAGTTTTGCTTTTCATTAAATAGCAAAACCCATATCTAGAATAGTGGTCCATTATGCTTAGTATATAACGAGCTCCTCCTACACTTGGTTTTTTCGGACCTATTAAATCAGCAAATACTACTTCTAAAGGTTCTTTAGTAGTAAATCCATCAACTCTATTAGCCGGTGTGACCCTGGCTTTGCTTTGATTACAGGCATTACATTGCAAATACTTATTACAAGGTTTCAAACTTATTCCCTTAGATAATTCAACAGTTCTCTTAAGCATTTTAAAATTTAAATGCCCTAGCCTTCGATGTAACAAGTGAATACATTCATCATGGGGTTTCTTATTTTCATAAACCGTGTTAGCCACCTTTAAACCATCATCATTTAACACATATAATTCACCTCTTAAAGATGCAGTAATTTTCTTATCTTCTTTCTCAATTATGCAGTTATCTCCTTTAAAAGTAGCTACATATCCTAGTTTAACCAAAATTCTAACTGAAATTAAATTAAACTTAAGTTGTGGTACATATAACATTTTTACATTCTCTTTTATAAAAGAACAATATGCTACACCTTGACCTTTAGCTTTCAGTTTCCAGCCATTGGCTAACGATATCTGCTGTGTACTCTTGGACATTTTAATAAAATTTCTGTTATCATTTGTTATACAGTGGGATGCTCCACTGTCAACCACCCATAAATTATTTTTTACAGCTCCATTAGTATACATGGCTAACTCTAAATTTTTATTTTTATTTTGATGACTTTTAGTATTCTGGCCAGCATTCTGGCGCTTTGCTTTTTTACAAAATCTTGCCAAATGTCCTCTTCCTCCACAATTAAAGCACTTTTTAATTGCGTATGCAGTAGGAGATTCATTATCTTCTTTTTGAGGTTTCTGCCTCCTTAATTCATCTCTTTCAAGCCTTCTTCTGGCCTCTTCAATCAATCTGCCAGTTATGTCAGTTAAAGTTAGGCTTTCCTTTGGCAATATTTCAAGGAAAGTGACGTAGTTATCATAACTTTCATCAAGGGAAGATAGAATTATGTAGACTTGGTGTTGTTCAGAGAAAATAAGCTCTTTCTCATGCAGTTCTTGAAAAATGCTTTGCATAGTTTTCAAATGACTCAGCATATCACCATTCGTCTGGAGATGCGTCCTGAAAAGCTTCCGTGTTAGATTTATGTGAGCACCAACATTATCTCGAATATAAATCCTCTTCAGCTTCTGCCAACACCCAACAGCCGTTTTCTCTCCGTGGATATAAACAAGCTGTTGGTCAGTTAAGGTTAAAGCAATTATGCAAATAGCGTGTTCATTTTTATGCATAAATTCTTCTATCTTTAGTTTATCTTCATCATCCTCTGGATCCCATTCTTCTACATTTGGTGGATTTTCAATTATGTTCCACAAACCTTCTCTTCGTAGAAGCAGACTACATTTCATAGACCATGATACATAGTTTGTTCCATCCAACTTGGATATAAGGGACAAACTTTGTAGATTGACTTGTGCCATGTTTTCTTTGTATGGATATAAAACTATAATTAATAAAACACAGCTGTCTGTTTACTGTAATGTATAACAACACAAACTCTCACTTTTTACATAAATCTGTTTTATCCTAGTTAAACTGACTTTGCAGCCTCTGGGCCCATAACCAGTGTTAAGCCTGGTTTTCCCAACCAGGGTTAGGGAGACAAGCTAAACAGAATGTGCAGCGTTAGTCAGATAGGCACACAGATAAATGAGTGAGCTAAGCTTGTATGTTTATTAACATACAGTAAAAATAACAGATACGCTTGTGCTATCAAAAATATGGTTTATTGCATTATGAGTTCATAGCATAGTCAAAATAACAGTCCAATAGTCATGTATCATTTAGTCAGTCCATTCAGGGATATTCAGTTAGCAAAGTCCGTGCAGAATATCCTATGTCAGTTCACTTACAAATCAGTCCTTTGTTTCTCTCCCGTTCGAGCAATGCAGTCTTGATTCCAAGCAGTAATCAGGGATCATCAAAGCCAGAGAGAGAGCAAGTTGCAGTCTTGCTTCTTTTAAAGTGCTTTCACAACCACTCCCTTAATTACTTTCCCATAGTTAAAGTTGCAGATACTTTAACAAACAAACTATGATTACTTAGTTATTATTTTACCTAAACCAGTTAGGGTAAACAATGTTATCCCTAACAGCACTTTTCTTTGCCCAAACACATTGCTGTACAAAGAATAAATGATGACAAAGTGAAAACAGTAGATGATATTAGGCTTTGTCTTTATACAAGTGAGATCTTTCGGGTGGTATCCTTTCATTACAAGGTGTCAAGCTTTCTCTGCCTGAGGCTCTTGTTCTTTCTGTTCACCTAATTGAATGGAATCACTGAAAGTAATGGTAAAATGCTGATAATTTTCATTTCTTTTGGACTTTGCCAAAGACACCCAAACCTCATACAGAAATAAGTCAACGTTGGTAAAAAATAAAAATAAAAAAAAAATCATCTGGTTTCATTTCATTTCAAAGTATAAATGCTGTTGTAACGTGAAAAACTATCTTCACAGCATCATCCATTGATAAAGGCTAAACAAGGGACTTCTCTGCTAAAATTAATGAATATATTTAGCATAGAGTTTTATAAAACAAATTCCACTCGTTTTGAACTTCCATATATCAGAGGACTTTTCTGGGGTTACACTTGTCACATTTGAGCAACATGCCAAGTTCCACACTCCCAAAGTAATTGATAATGTTATCTACATGTCATTAAGTATAGTTTATGAGTACTGTCCAGTTAAGTACTGCATAACTTCCTCTTCTGTGACATGAAACATTACAAATTGACAATATCTGGAGGTTTTTAGGGCAGAATAAAGTATTATGGACCAATATACGAGTCTGATGCACTATGTTACACACCTTCACTGCCTGACTAAGCAAAAAAATGTTGAATTGGATGTTGCTTACTTCCAAGTAACAGTACATAGTAGCCTACTACTACTGGTAGCTATTCAAAATTGGCATCAATATAGCCAGCTATGGAAAAAGGAAGAAAGGAAAAAACTGTTTCTGAATAAAAAAAACCATGGACTTCAAAGATATCACACTAATCAGTCAGGAAGAGAAAGCTTCTGTTGAGAGAACCAAAAGATCACCATCTGTCAGACCAAATAGAATCAGCACATACAGCAGATCAGTAGCAGTTGTGACCAATGAAATGCTTGTGAACTGTACAAAAAAGGCCAATAGATATTTAGCAATAGCAACATCTCCCAAGCCTAGTTTGATACACAGCTTCACTTCATGTTCCAGTTTTATTTCTTTCTGCTTCACTAAAAAGCTGCTTTGCCCTTGTACTTTTCCCAGACTCCTTGTGCTTGGCTTGCTTCCCCAGGTTTTAATAAAAGCATTTGTCTCATTCAACTGGTTCGGGATATTTGGCAGCTGTTAAAATCCTCCTCCCTGCCTCCCATTGCCCAAGATAAATAATCCAGAAAAGCAAATGCATGGTAATTAAGATGACAATTTCAGAATATGTTTAGAGAAAGGGAAATGGCTGCCAAGGACAGAAAAGAGGTCTGTATGTCTGAAAAAATGAGTATTGGACACAACAAAGCAGGGTTGTTACTTTATTCACAGAGGACACTCACTTTGTTGTTTTTTGTGCTAAGTTGTACATTCTGTAGGAGTGCTTGGAAGAATAACAGCTGGTTTATATGAACAGTAAATTATATATGGTAAAACTATTCCTTGGGTTGAGCTATATAGAATGAGACCATCAAGTACAGTCTGCAATATGTTCCAGGTTCAGAAATGCACAAAATGCATTATTTATTCCCCCTCTTTTAAAAAAAGATGGGGGGGGAGAGAGAGAGAGAGAGAGAGAGAGAGAGAGAAGAAAAAGAAATAGAATAGTTCCACTCCATATTATATATGCAATTGCTCTGCCCTGTTCACTTCTTATGAGGTATCCACACATTGCCATAATAATCACTACTTTCATCATTCCCCATGTTCTGTCACCTCATTTGAATTCTTGAGATCCCCGCGCTTTGATTGGCCAAAGTGCGGGGCGATCGGATTGGCTAAGCGAGCTACGCCAATTGGCTCGCTGAGAATCTCCCGTAATTGGTTGATTCGAATCGCGGGAGATTCAAAGCGGTGCCATTGGCCGCGGCCGCTGCGGCTTGGAAATAAAAAGCCGCAAAGTTTTCCTTTAGCCTCAGTTCGGTTCCTGACTAAATAAAAGAGCTTGATACAAAGTCACCGACTCCTGGCTTCCTTCCACGCGGACTTAACACTGGCGATGAGGGTGGGATACTTATCCTGAACCGAAGCACGTGTCCGACAGAAGCCAGCCAACTGACGAGATGGCCAGCATCGCACCACCAACCCCTTTCAACCCTGCCAGCAAGGACTGGGAATCTTACACGGACAGATTCCACATGTTCCTCAAATGCAACAATCTGAAGGATGCCACGGGACCGAAGAAAAGAGCCGTCTTTCTAACGCACTGCGGGCCCGCAGTGTTTAAGATGGCAAAAGTGCTAGCCAAGCCTGCTGATGTTACCGCGATGGATTGGGCGGACCTCGAGCCATTACTCCAGAAACACTACGCTCCAGCCGTACCCATTCTCATCCGACGACACGAATTTTATTGGCGGGACCAGTGGTCGGGTGAGAGTTTCAGTGATTTCGTTGCAGAGCTGCGGCACCTGGGAGGACTATGCGAATTCTCCAATATGAACGAGGCCCTGCGGGACCGAATCGTGCTCGGCCTTTGGGACCCCGTTCTCCAAAGTCGGTTGATGGCCAAGGGCAACATCGCTCTCGCCGATGCCATCTCCGAAGCCGCGGCAGCTGAAGCAACCTGACAATCAGCAGACTGCATGCGGAGACCGAACGCCGGGGACCGGACCGCAAACAACAACCCTGCAAGGTCGACCGAGGCCCAACCTGAAACTACCACCCACCAGGGCGAACTCCACTCCACCTCGGGCACATCAGACGAGGAGGAAGACATCCACCGTCTCCAGGCAGGCCGCGACCAGCGCAGCCGGCGGAGTCGTAAGTCAAGGACCGCGTGTGCCGGTTGCGGAGGCGACCACCCCAGATCCGAATGCCGGTTCTTCGACTCCGTTTGCAGGCACTGCAACAAAAAAGGCCACATAGCCTGTGTCTGCCGCCTCAAGAAAACCCACAGCCCCAGACGATGGGACTCGAGCGAGTGGAAACGAGAGAGCCCACCCCCCAGAACCAGAGACCGCCCAGCAGACAACCGTTGGAAATGGAACGGACGAGCCCAATGAGGGGGCAAGAGCCAGCGGAGAGAAGGGACACATCAGACAGTCACCATCGGCCACGCAACTACCACAGATGCCAGAAAGGTCTACGTGGAGGTAGGTATCGAAGGCGAACCCTGTAAGATGGAGGTGGACTCCGGGTCCTACCTCTCAGTGGTAGCATGGCAAGAAATTAAATGCTTGGTGCCTACCATCCAGAGGAGGGAACTAGAAAACCAGAGACTAATCCTCAAAGACTACCAGGGAAACCTCATCCCTGTAGTCGGAACAGGAAAATTCACAGTGACATACAAGGGGCACACCGAAAGACTTCCCCTGACCATCGTCGATCGAGACCGACCTAGCCTGCTGGGACTTCAATGGTTCGCACCGCTCGGCATTGCAGTCACGGGCATTGACCACATCGCCGAAGCCGACTGGGAGCAGCAACTGGCCCGGGACTTCCAAGAAGTGTTCGACGGCACCCTAGGCAAGTACCGAGGGCCCCCTATATCCTTCAGCCTAGACCCAAACGTTCCCCCAAAACACCTAAAACCAAGGCAGGTACCTTTCGCACTCAAACCGAAAATCGACGAGCAAATTGACAAGCTCGTCAAGCAAGGGGTCTTACAACCCATAGACCACGCCCGGTTGGAGACCCCCATAGTCACCACAATTAAGTCTGATGGGTCAGTGAGAATCTGCGGGGACTATAAGGCCACCCTAAATGGCGCCTTGCAGCAAAGCGCTTACCCCGTCCCCGTAGTGCAGCATCTCCTGCACTCACTGGGAGGGGGCAAAGTTTTCGCGAAACTCGACCTGGCCCAAGCATACCAGCAACTGCCGGTCGACGAGGAAACTGCAGAGGCGCAAACCATAGTCACCCACCGGGGAGCCTTTAGATTTGGAGTCAACGTGGCACCTGGAATTTTCCAGAGCCTCTTGGAAAGACTCTTACAGGGCATCAAGGGGGTGGTCCCATACTTCGACAATGTACTAGTATCGGCAACCAACCAAGCCGAATTAGAGACTCGCCTAAGGGAGGTGCTAACGAGGTTCAAAGAAACCAGGCTTAAAGTGAAGAGGGAAAAATGCCAACTGCACACAGAGCGGGTTGAATTCCTAGGATACCTCCTAGACCGACACGGCATCCACCCCACCAACAAAAAAATTAAAGCCATCAAGGAAGCCCCCACACCCAAGTCAAAAACAGAACTGCAGGCGTTTCTGGGGCTACTTAACTTTTATAATGTCTTCCTGCCCCAAAAGGCGACCGCGGCGGAGCCTTTGCATAGGCTTTTGGACAAGGCGGCTACCTGGACTTGGGGGAAACACGAGGAAGCCGCCTTCAGGAAAACCAAGGACCTGCTCACTTCGGATGCCGTCCTCATCCAGTACAACGAGACCCTACCACTAGCCATCACATGCGACGCATCACCCTTCGGTGTTGGCGCTGTCCTCAGCCACACTCTCCCCGATGGAAAGGAAGCACCCATCGCATTTTTTTCAAGGACCCTCACCAAACCGGAGCGGAACTACAGCCAGCTGGACAAAGAGGCTTTGGCTATCGTCACCGCAGTAAAAAGGTTTCACGAGTACCTCCACGGCCGGACGTTTACCATCATCACCGACCACAAACCGCTGCTGGGAATCCTTGCAGGGAACAGGGCCACCCCGAAAATTCTGTCTCCCCGAATGACAAGGTGGTCCGAATTCCTGGCTGCCTACAACTACGGACTCACACACCGACCTGGTAAGACTATCTCCCATGCGGACGCCTTAAGCCGCTCACCGTTACCCGAACCAGACACTGACCCAGCACCCACGACGACCACCCTCAGCATAGAGACTCTACCCAACCTACCCATAACCGCGTCAGACATTGCCCGAGAAACTAATAAAGACAAACGTCTGGCGCAGGTTTTGCATTGGGTAGAGAAAAGGTGGCCGGAAAAGGACAACGACGAGACCTTCAGGACATTCCGGAACCGGCAAACAGAACTCTCGTTACTAAAAGGGTGTATACTATGGGGGGATAGGGTGATCATCCCGGAAAAACTACAAGGGAAGGTTTTGGAACTGTTACACGAGGGGCACCCGGGCATCATTAGAATGAAAGCCCTGGCCAGAAGTTACGCTTGGTGGCCAGGGATGGACAAACAGATCGAGGCCTGGGTAACAAGATGTCAACGATGCCAGGAAACTAGACCAAGCCCACCCACAGCACCCATCCTAGAGTGGGAAACCCCAAGGGGACCTTGGTCTAGGATCCACATAGATTTTGCCGGGCCCACAAAAGGACACACTTTCTTAATAACCGTAGACGCTTACTCCAACTGGCTGGAGGTAAGCAACATGAGAACAACCACCACGGAGGCCGTGACCAAAGAACTCTGCAAACTCTTCGCAACACACGGCCTCCCGGATGTCCTCGTCTCCAACAACAGGCCCCAATTCACCTCGCTAGAATTCGAAAAATTCCTAGCGGAAAGAGGCATACGACACGCACTGACAGCCCCGGCGCATCTGGCGGCGAATGGTAGGGCAGAACGGATGGTTCAATTCACAAAAAAAAACCATCCAGAAAATAGACCACGGGGAGATCCAGGACAAAATAAATAAATTACTTTTCATACAGCACATAACCCCGAACACCACAACAAATAAAAGCCCAGCAGAACTGCTAATGGGGAGGAAAATAAGGTCCCCACTCGATAGATTACACCCCACTTACAACCCAGAGAAACCCCCAGACTCCACCAGCAAACACTGAACTTTCGCACCAGGCGACACCGTCTACGCGAAGAACCTAAACGGAGACCCATTATGGGTACCAGCAATCATAACACAGCTAACAGGCCCACACTCGTACCGGCTACAAACAACTGACGGACGAGCGTGGAAACGCCACATCAATCAGTTAAGATCGAGGACGACCACACAAGACACCACCGACACGCAACCAAGCAAAACCAACCCCCTCAACACAAACCAAGAGGGGAGGGGATACCCCGGGAACCAAAACCCAGAAAAAAGAAACCAGCCATACTCACCTGCAAGCAGCCAGCACGAAACCTCGCCAGGAAGAGACAGCCAGGCCAGCTCAACCAACCCGGGAAGACCGAGCAGGAGTGGCAAAACCCGCAGCTCAACCAACCCGGGTAGCCCAGGAGGGAGCTGCGGAGAGCGGCCCAGACAGACAGACCAGGCGGTTCCCATGATGGAGTCCGGAGAATCAGAGACCCCGACCGAACCGGCCGGGATCCAACCTACGACTGACCTGCGCAGGTCCAGTAGGCAAAGACGGAGCCCCGCCTACCTACGGGACTACGCTACGTAGGACTGAACCAAGAGGGGAGGGGTGTTCTGTCCCCTCATTTGAATTCTTGAGATCCCCGCGCTTTGATTGGCCAAAGCGCAGGGCGATCAGATTGGCTAAACCACGCCGATTGGCTCGCTGAGAATCTCCTGCGATTGGTCGATTTGAATCGCGGGAGATTCAAAGTGGTGCCATTGGCCACGGCCGCTGCGGCTTGGAAGTAAAAAGCCGCAAAGTTTTCCTTTAGCCTCAGTTCAGTTCCTGACAAAATAAAAGAGCTTGATACAAAGTCACCGACTCCTGGCTTCCTTCCACGCGGACTTAACACCCCAGTTATTCTAAGATAGATGAATACTTTAGAAAACAGAATGGATAATCCTCACAAGGGATAAATCATTATTTTTATTGTTCCAACTTTTTTTAACTGGGGTTGTGTGTGTGAGATTAAATTATTTGGACAGAAATACCTAGGAACCAGGTGTTAAGCTAGGACTGAGGAGACCCAGGTTCAAATCCATCCTAAACCATTGTTGTTTAGTGGATGACTTTGAATCAGTCACTTTCTCTTAGTCCAAATAATCTTACAGGATAGTGGGGGGGGGGTGAAGGATGGACGAATACTTATTTGAGCTCCTCCAGGAAAAGAGGGGTGTAAATAAAATAACATTCAAAAACCAACTCTGATAGATCAGACCAAGTGTACCCAACTTTGTACAACACTGTGTTTCTGATAAGGACTAGCCAACTGTATGCCTCTAGATTGTAAGCCAGCAGAAGAAGGAGAAAGACCCTACTTCCTCCACTGTTCCCCTGCAAGTAATATTTAGTCAGAAAGTTCAACCTGGAGGTAACATTGAATCTCAAGACTAAGAGCTTTTAAATAATACATGAATTTATCCAATCCTGTTTTTTTTTTTTTTTTGAAAATTTTATTTGGGTTTTCACAAAAACAAAATACAAATAAAACATCTTTTTTTGAAAATAGCATGGTCTCAGGTTATCATTTTTTCATACAGATACAAAACTCAATTTCATGCTCATTTGTACATTCTATTCCATATTTTTTTACTGGTTTATATTTTCTACATAGTTTTTCCCTACTTTTAATTTTTTCAACTTTATTTTAATTATCTCATCTCAATTCAAATCATTATATTTATACTTTTGTCTGTCCTATTTCAATTTCATATTATCTTTTCTCATTAAACAAATTTTCCCCTGTAGTTACCAATTGGAGTATGACACCTTTATATCTTTTAATTTTATCCATTCAAACTCTTATTTAAGCTTCAATGTATACCTTTAAAATTATAGCATTCAATATAATACATAACTTCCAATCGAATTCTGCTTGGTACATTCTTAAAATACACACTATATTCTTAAAAAGAAAAGATTATATATATATGTAAATAAAACACACATTCCATTTCAATTCAATTCTGTCATTAATATTCATTAAAATCTTAACATCTTTAACATTTCTTTTCAATTAAATATCATACTTCCTTGGGAACACTTATAAACTTTCCATAGTTAATGCTCCCCCCCCCCATATTTCTCACTTATATTTTTATAAATCATTAATAATAATTAAAATGTTTCCATTTAATTCTCTCATTCACTTTAATTCATTTATTTATTAACAAACATTCCCCTATTACAGTAAATATTTTATCCATCATTTTAGTCATATTTTCTAAATTTATTTCTGTTGTAATTTTACAATGCTATCTTATGTACCTTTGCAGAATCCCTTTTACAATTAAATTTTCACCCATTATCTCTAAACAAGCTTATGGTTACAATTCTTATATCTTTTCCCTGTTTCTCTATTTCTTGTTTCTGTCTTTTACAAGACAGAAAAACTATGTAGAAAACTTTTTTTCCTTACCTTCTTTCACCTCTTCTTCTCTCTCCCTTTTCCCCCCCTCATCCCTCTACTTCTAACTCTCTCATCTGTAATCCCCTCTTCTGTTGCTTTCTAATATTATACTTATCTTTCAAATTGTTCTTCTTCTTTTTGGTTGTTTTTTCTGGTCTTAAATCTTTCACTCTCTTTCCCCGCTTTCCTTCCCCCCCCCCACTTAAAATTATTTGATCATTAAAGATGGCTTCTTCTTTATCCCAATCTTCTTGTTCTGCAAGCGTTTCTTGTTGTTTCTCATAATTCCAGAACTCTATTTCTAAGAATTGAAATACAAAGCCAAAAAAAACCCCTCTCCCTTCTTGTGCATCTTCTTTCCATTTTTTAAGTTCCATTTTCAGTTCTTCTAAGAATGATACCATTTTAAAGACTTTTAAACAACCACCCGGTTAATTTTAGTCATATAGATGCAAAAACCAAAAATCACCAAATAATCCAAGGCTTTTTCTTCTTGCTTCTTTTTTCCACTTTCTCTTCCTGGGGTTCTATTATTTTGTTGCCAAGTTTTAGTTAAAATGTATCTTTGAGGAATCTTGTTAAAATTTCACTATAAGTTCCTTTTAGTTACAGTTCCATTCCTTAGTTCCAGGCAGTCTCCTCCATTTTCCAGATCCTGCCCTTTTATTCTTTTTTTCTCCTTTCCTGCTTTTAAAAACTTTTAAATATCCAGAAAACTTTATTATCACTTTGACTTTTATTTTCAGCTTAGATGCCTATTAATGTCAAAGTGGATTTTTTTTCAATTTCTTGCTTAAGTCTCTTGGCTGTCAGTATAAGGAAGGAAAGAAAAAAAACACCTAATCCTTTCCCTTCTCTCTCTCCTTTGCAGCTTCAAAATCTTCTTTGGGAACAATGTTATTTAATTTAAATTCCAGGGTACCTTACATTGTTGCTTTTTCGGTTTAACCTGGTCGACCAAAACTTTATCTTCTTATCTTCCTCCTGCACATTATTTTCCAGTTCAGTTCTTCTCTGTGGTGGCCATTTCTGACCACCGCTGCAACTGCCTTTGGGAAAGGGAGTAAAGGCCAGCTGGGGAGGAGAGATGCGGCTCTCCTCAACCCTGCTGGCAATCTCCCCCCTCTTCACCACTCTATGGAGTGGCTTAGCCCTGAAGCCAGCCGGCTCGGGGCGCTCTGGTGGTGAGCACAGATCGAAATCGCGCACAATCGCGGATTTCGGTCTGTCGCCAAAGAGACTCAAACCGGAAGCCTATCCAATCCTGTTTTTTGACCATCCAAATTAGTGTATATCACCACATTTTTGTGGTAACAAATTTGACAGGCTGGTTATTCACTGCAGAAGTGCGTCTTCCACATTTCCTTCCAATCAGTTTCACTGAATGGTTCCTGATTCTAGTCTTTTGAGAGAAGAACAATGTATTTTCCTTTCTACATTTTCCGTACCATCCATAATCTTATCAATAATCAAATCTTCCCTTCATTTTCCCCCTTTTCAAGCTAAAAGCCTTGAAACATTGTTTGGATCTTTTATCCTAAAAATCAGCCACCCTAACATCCTGATACTTTTAGTTGCTCTTTTCTATAATTTATGTAAATCCACATGCAGTTTCAGTCCCATACTTGAGAATGAATGAATGAATGCATACACATTCATTCATTCATTCTCAAGTATGGGGACTGAAACTGCATGTGGATTTACATAAAGGTATTACAATGTAATACCATAAAGGTATTACAAGGCATTTTCAGTATCTTTGTTTATCCCTTCCATGGAATTTGTCGTTTTTCTCAACCACTTGAATTGATATTTTCATTGATCTGTTCACTGAGTTGACATCTTCACTGATGTATGCAGATATTTCCCTCCTTAATTGCTGACAGTCCCAGATCCATTGATATATCTGGAAATTTAAGAAAAGGTTGTTGCAATATGCAGCACCATTCACTCATTTAAATTGAACAACACCATTCACTCATTTAAATTAAATTGAACTCATTTAAATTAAATTGCTAGTTGGTTTTCCCAATTTAAAGAAATCCTTCTGGAATTCTTCTCAAATGCTTTTGGTTTTTACTACCTTGAATAGTTTAGAATTAACATGAACTTAACCAAGTTAAGATTAATTTGCAACACTAACGGAAAGCCAATATGTAGCACAGTGCAAATATAATAGGGGAAAAATAAGTTTGATGCTCTCCATAATATCATATGTATCAGTTGAACTAGGAACTGCATACTCAGTTGCAGTTCCTAGTGCTGTCTTCTTAAACTCTTATCTGTGTCCAGTGTGCAGTGTTTGGAGAAAGTTTGGGTATTAGCTTAACACATGATGTGACTCTCTCACTAAATTGCCACAAGATATACATGGGAAAGAGCCTGAGAAATGTACACCTTGGGATAAAGATATAAGACTGTTTGAATTACTTCTCTTTTGCCCCCTTTTTGGGAAGATCAAATAATAAACCGTTTCTGCTTCTTAAGCCATAGCTGTTGGTTAGGCAGACTCATTATGCCCTGGGACTAATGAGGATCCATTAAAAAAAGATTGATGCTGGCAAAGCTTCCTGCCAGTTCAAGGATATTGCTATGAACTGATGATGCAAGAAAGATTCAGGGGAGAGATAGAAATGGAACAATGGGAAAGTGTGTGTGTGTGTGTGTGTGTTTCTTGACCAGAACAAAACTGAATACCATATATATATATATATGTGTGTGTGTGTGTGTGTGTGTGTGTGTATGGCATTCAGCTTAGTTCGGGTATTTTCCCACGTCATAATAGTTGTGCTTTTAAAGTTGTAGCAACGTTTCAGCAACTTTAAAAGCACAACTATTATGACGTGGGAAAATACCTGAACTAAGCTGAATGCCATACATGTAAGTACCCGCGAAAACTTAAGAAAATATATATATATATATATATTCATTCTTAAGTTTTTGCGGGTACTTACATGTATGGTATTCAGCTTTGTTCGGGTATTTTCCCATGTCATTATAGCACTTCCTCACTAGTCCAACACATGAAAGCAACAGGTCATAGCATTGACTTCAATGGCACCAAAACCCTAGCCACTATAGAAAATCCCAGCTACAGAATTATCAGAGAAGCCATAGAGATTGACAAAAGACCTGAAAGCATGAATAGAAGAGATGACTCCACCAGACTGTCAATCATCTGGAAGCCTGCACTCACAAACAAAAAAATCTCCACACCACAAGCCAGGCAAACACCTGGGCATAAACAGATCCCCCCTGATACCTCCAGCTCAAACACACCCCAAATAGGCACACAGATGAAACCTAGCTTCCTAATAAATGATAGCCGTCTATTTACTCAAAGCCAAGCCGCACTAAAAGCCTCCAATACAGGAAACACAATGTTGCCAGCCAATCAAGACAAAAAAAGCCACAAAACAGACAGAAGATATTACAAACACCAATCAAGCAGAACACAGAAAACTCCAAGACCAATAAACACAGACCAAGACTCCCAACCAATCAGGAGGAAAAAAAAAACCATTCTGGTAGAGCGTAGGCTAGCACCAAATTTAAAACAGAAACGGCTGTGAAAATCTGATTCACAGACGAACACTATACAGAAGCCTGATGATAGCAGATTAGATTCTGCCGAAACGTTGCTACAACTTTAAAAGCACAACTATAATGACATGGAAAAATACCCGAACAAAGCTGAATACCATACATATAAATACCGGTGAAAACTTAAGAAAACATCTATCTATCTATCTTAACTAGAACTTTTTCCTGATTTTCTGTCTTGAGTCCTGGCCAACTTCCTTAGATGATCCTCTGGTTGTGCACCTGAGCACAGCTCCCTTATCTTTCTCCACAGCTTTTCACAGCAGACTACTGAGAAAGGGCATTTGCATTAAAGTGCACTTCAAACAGCAGAGACCAACAGCAGCATTCAATCCATGCCAGAATCAGATGCCCACTATTCTTCCAACAGCTGCAGCAATGCTATAAACCAGAGGTAGACAGCATGCTGCCCATCAGGCCCCTCCCTTGATGTCTACCAAGCTCCCTGCTGTATTTTTATTTAAATTATTATTTTAATTAAAGTCAAACAGGAAGACAGGGTGCTTTACAGGAAAGCACAAACTTCTAGAATCAGATTTATATGCAGCAGTGTCCATGGGTGTCTCAAAACTCTGGGAAAGCAAGAGGTATACTGAGGATACTTTGCTTTTCATAAATGGATGCTTTGTGACAAGTTATGCCCACCACGGTAGCATTCTACGAACAGCTAAGTTCCCCATAACAGCAATTTTTCCAGTGCAACCATTAAAAATATCCTGAAAATTTCAACAGGACTTTTGGCCAGAAAGATTGCCTATTAGGTTTGCACAATTTTGTTGTGCGCTTTCCTAAATTTCTGCTCCATCCAGGTATTCTGATCAGGTCAGATAGTACTGAATTAAACTTTTTTTTGTATTGTCTCTATTATTAAATGTCCACATTGTTGGACCACATTGTAAAAAAGATTTACAATGTTAATTCATCTGAACTTGAAAGTACTCCAAGGCTCTGTCTTAGGTCCAGTACTTTTCAATGTCTTCATCAATGATTTAGACAAGGGAATAGAAGGAGAACACATCAAATTTGCAGACAGCATCAATCTAGCAGGAATAGCAAACACTACAAAAGATAGGCTCAAGATACTGAAGGATCGCCAGAGACTTGAACACTGCATCCTATCGAACAAAATGACATTCAATGGTGAGAAAATTATGGTTCTATATTTAGACAAGAAAAAGAAAATGCACAAGTACAGAATAAGTAATATCTGGCTCAACAGTAGTAACTGTGAGAGGGATCTTGGAGTCCTAGTGAACAATCACTTAAATATGATCCAGCAGTGTGCTCCAGCTGCCAAAAAAGCCAATGCAGTCCTAACCTGCATTAACAGAAGGATAGAATTAAGATCATGGACATGAGCACACACCCTAGAGTTAGACACTAGGAAGAAAACCTTTAGCTTTAGTTTAATGAAAAGTACTAAGGCTGACATGATAACAATGTTCCAATATGTAAGGGGTTGCTACAGAGAAGAAGGGGGGGTCAAGCTATTCTCCAAAGCACAGAAGGTAGGACAAGAAGCAATGGGTAGAAACTAATCAAGGAGAGATCCAACCTAGAAGTATGTAGGAAAATCTGACAGAACAATTAATCAGCGGAATCATTTGCCCTCAGAAGTTGTGGGTGGTCCAATACTGGAGTCTGTAGAGATTCTCAGTTATCCAGGTCATGGTTGTCCCAAAGATGCTTTTTCAGAAGGCAATTGGACTTTTTTCTTTTGAAAATCCTTCTATTCCCCACTGTCTGTGGTGGTCTCCCATGGAAAGAATAAGACACAGGCTGGTGTACTAGGGATGGGAGTCTAGAACAAATTCTAGTGTTCCCTTTTATTGAGAATTTCGTACATAGTAAGCATTCACATTGTGGATTACAATAATTAGATATAGTACACAGAATTGTTTACAGTTGTCTGAGCTGCTTAATTGTTCCTGGTGTTTGTTTTTAATTTCCTTGCTTATCTCAGTGACCCTTAGGCAGACATGTATGTATAAGGTCTTAGACTAATCATTACCCAATACTGAAGTCAAAGTTTATTCCCACAACTATCTTGTCAGAGCTGAAGAGGCTTCTTGGATGAGAAGTGAAACATGTTCAACAAAAAAGCATGAAAGTCCAGCTGCCTTTTGAAAAAGCTCCTTTGGACACAACCATGACCTGGATGACTGAGAATCTCTACAGACACTCAGAGTCTGCCAAATTCTAGCCTGATGTTTTTAACCTCTATACCAAAATGACTTTGGTAAAACAACCATACATGTTTCCAAGAGTTAGAAATAAAGTAAAATGACAAACTGCAGTAATAGGTGCAGTATTAATAATTGGTGCAGTAATAATAATTGAACATCAGCAATAATACAATAAAAGCAACATTGAAATATTATTCAATACAAGTGCTGGTAAAATTTAAAAAAAAAACAGTTCTTCATTTTATTCATAATAAAACACAGCTAATTTCCAATTATATAACAATAATAATGAATTTTAAAGCATAAATTCAGATAAGAGTACATGTCTTCCTAGTAGCTCTATGAAACTGAGAGTGGCTGGTGTAAACCACAAAAACAAGCCTAATCTACAAATTACAAACTAAAGTAATAATCCCAGAGTCAGTCAGGTTTCAAAAACAGCAAATTACTATAGGTAGCAAGTAAGCCTTTCTACTGATGTTACTGCAGAAATAAGAAGCTACCATTATGAAGATCCTTTCTCTTGTGACCATTTATCACATGGCATCTGTAAGCCTATTAGAGTTTTTGGAAATTTTTTGATGTATGAATTTCCAGGATTTTCTATCTAGAAATGGACATTTCTAAGAATTCTGAGGCTGAATCCCACATATTTGAAACAAGCAAGTTGGGAACAGCTGACTGACTTTTGAATCAGTCCCTCTTCAACTTGCAATGTACACATTATGAGTTAATTAGGAACCATAGTACAACTGATTACAGTAATGTGTGAAGACAAAAATGTCAACCTGCTATACAGTTCGTGGAACAACAAAATTCTCCTTTACCTCAACCATCATGCATGTAAAATAAAATGGTGGCCCCTTGCTCCCACCATGCTTTTAGTAAACCGGACATTTTTCTGATTGTTAATAAGGAAATAAAACTGGCTTCTATGAGGAGAAGCTAGCAAAACTCCTCTGTTTTAGTCAGAAGCACCTTGAAATCACTGAAGGAGAAGTTATAGCCTGCTTGCAGTTTTGCAAACAAGATACGTTCCTCAATAGCTGTAACCATGGTTGCACATCATCTGGTGGTGGGAAGGGGAGAGATACTTTCTCTAAGGTTCATGATTTTGCCTGAGTTTTTTCAGCTTTTCAAAGATGAAGATATGTTGATGATTGCAGCTTCAAATCATTTGCAGAGTAAATAAATTATATGAAGAGTAAAAAATGGAGGTAATGTGGAAATTTGACCATCTGTGACTGTTTGTTGTGCTTAATCCTGAATGAAGAACAGCAGAGGAACAGGAAATTCAACCACAAATTATTTCAGCCTCGTTTCTCAAATTAGCATTTGATTTAGCTCTGCAGATATTAGAAGGTAACTGTTTAAAACACCTCCAAATTCTATAAATCCTGTTTTTCTAGAAAAAAATTAAAAACGGATATTTTATCACAAAAATGTACAAAATAACATTTTTTCTTTAAGCCTTGGACCTATAATTTGACAGTGCCCAGTTTAACTGATTTGGTAGCAGATTCAGGAGATGACAAAAGCAGTTCTTTAAACAACTGACAATTATTTTTTAATAGAATTCACTCCCATAAGATGAGGTGCCTTTATATTTGTCTTCAGTTTTTGAATACATTCAGTGATCCTCAATCATGCATTTACTAAATTTCCTATTCATTTTAACTTTTAATTGTACTTAATTAATTACAGTAATTTCTCCTGCTTCACAGATTGAATAGAGGAAAATACTATTGTGATTATCGGCACGTCAAAACTTGCCTGGTGAAAGCTTAATATGCTTGCTTCATTTATCAACGTTGGTTATTATGCTAATTATTATGTATATATTGCCAAACAATAGAATTACTTTTCTGAAACATTGTAGGATTACTTTATATATGAGAGGCTTGGAAAATAATGCCGTATTTGAGTCATATTTTAATAGCATATATAATTCAGGTGTCCCTGTGTGCACACATAGGAAGAGTTTAATCCAAAATTAAAATCTCTATTAAATAATGACTTTTCTAAGGTAATCCACTAACATCTTACAAAGCCTTTATTAAATTACCTATTCATTAGCAAATTGCCAAAAAGGAGAGGCAACAAAAAGAGCTTAAGTGGGCTTGTGTAATTTTCAGAAGCAAGGTTCATCTGAGATTTAAACAGAATTATCAATAATTGCATTCTCACCTTAGTTGGAAAAAGTATCTATGACAATGCGTCTGCTTATTTAGTTCTTTCCACATGGTGACTGTTGTTAGGCAACTGGGGGGAAAAAACCCTGTTTTTTATGTCTACATTCCCCACCCCCAATGATTTATCAAACAAAGCCACCCAGAATCCTCATTCAAGGCACAAATGATGAAGCTCAAATCATCCTACTTCAGACACGTTATCAAAACTCCCAGTTCTCTGGAAAAAGGCTCTAATGCTGGAAATGGTGGGAGAAAAGAAAAGGATGAGGAGCAGCAAAATGGACAGCATGTGATGGAATGTAACTTTGCCAATTTAAAGACTTCCAAGAAAAAAGCTTGGAATAACATTGTACAAATTCTGAGCTGGATGGGAAAGGGGAGATGAGGTTCAGGGTTACAGCCAGCCAGGCCTTTTTCTAGAAAGGCTCAGAGTTGGCAAAATATTCCCTCTCTTGTTCCAGGTGCACATTGTATCACATGGAGCCAGTTGCAGCAGCAATGGATGCACCATTGGGAGATTTGAAAGAACAGGTTGGAGACAGATTGTCATGGAGACAATATATCAATCTGATTGCTAGAAATAAAAAATATTTCATAGCACATAATAAAATTTTATATCCAAGGTGGCCCAATAGAGAATTATTTCGATTAGAAGATGCTCTTTGCTAATATGACATCAAATATAATCAAAAGTAAACCGTTTCTGAAAAAAGCCTTTATATGAAAAGCTTTTCCAATAAAATGAGAAGATACACAAGTTCAACCAGACTTCTTTGTGATTATGCTGAGGTCTACCACCAGATTTAAAAAAAAGTTAACAAGCTGTCTGTATAGTTTCATATGCCAGAAGGAGGGGGAAGATAGTGAAATAATTAAAAAATAATTAGGTAAACTTAAAAGGGCCTTTAAATGTAAAGAAAAAGAAAAGGTTAGGAGTAATTAAAAAATAATTAGGTAAACTTAAAAGGGCCTTTAAATGTAAAGAAAAAGAAAAGGTTAGGAGTCCTGAGGATGCAGAACTTAAGAGTATATTGCAAAAAATGTCTTTGTAGACCACTTGTATGAGCATTTGGATTTGGGCCACTGTTTTCTCCTAGTTTCCCATCTTCCTAAGCAGATTCTAGATGTTGGGAGAAGAAGTAATGTGTTTTGTTCTCTCTTTTCAACTTCTACATGAAACCATGTTGTTGACAGTTGGAAGTCTACTTGTCTACTTGTCCCTAGGTAGGAAGTATATGCAATATACTGACACAGATTCAGGAAAACTGGCTCCACAAAACAATTACATAAGATTACTTAGTAATAAATAAAAAATATTTACTATAAGGACTGCATAGACAGTGAATCCCAATGCACAGGGCCCTCATGCCACACCTGTTGGTAATTCCTTAAAGGAGCTGCATCTTTTCCTTTATGCAATCCCAGGAAAAGACATCTTTGGTTTAAAGTCACGCCAATAGATGAAATGTACATACCCAAACAGACTCTAAATTACCTTTTCTCTTTTGAATCCATATCATTGCATAGCCATATTTACTAATTGCCAATGGAATACTTCAGATGAATTATATTAGGTAGCTTAGCCAGGCTCCTTTCCCATTAATACATTGAAATTATGAATGTCTAAGAAAAAGTTAGTAATTTGCAATTCATATAATTATAGTGTTCAAGGACACTCAAACGTAAAATATATAAATTAACATATCATTACATCCAACTTGTGATCATGACAGAACATGCAAACTTTCAAGAGCATGAGGGAAAGTAAAAATAATAATGAAATAATGGTCTATTCATGGCTATTAGCCGAGAGGGTCAACATATGCCTCCTGGGTGGGTGGTGTGTTCCATTAGTGCCCTCTGCCATGATAATTTTTTTTGTAAGAATTGGGTCATTATCAAGAGTGAATTCATTTCTATATAATGTGAAAGGTTGTTGCTTTAAAACTTGAATGGAAGCAAAAAACTGAATAATATCACATGATAAAAGTATGCATTCTTATTGAAAATTGGCAACTTAAACCTCACCTGAAATATATAAAGGGAAAGTCAGTTGGAGAAAGATATTTTCATAGTCTCTCTGCATTATTCCAAAATCAGCTCTTCACCTCTGTGATCCCATGCCCTTATCTTCCTTTAACAGCTGAACTAGTTTATTTTGGCCTCAACTACAGTGTTTTCAGAATCACACTAAAAAGCTATCCATTTGCAATACCAAATCTCTGCAGTGTTTGTATTGTAAGTCATTTTCCCATGAGTAAGTACTTGCTTTACATTGTTCCTATCATGCTCCTAGAGAAATTCAGCTGCAGAGTGCCTGTCTTTGGAGCTTTGTGTATCCCCTTCATAAAGTAGGACCTGCTCATTTGAGAAGAACAAGAACCAGCTGACAAATACACACAGCAGGAAGCATAAATGTTGAGACACCAATTGAATGCTGTTCCTTATGCTCCTGTTAGGAAGAATTTACTGGCACAGCATTTTGTAGTTAATAGTAATGAAGATGATCAGAGATTGGCTTCAAACTGATTTTGCATAATGCAGAGTAGTAACAATAGTATGTGGATTCTATTGTAGGTGAAGAAAAATAAACCTTTGAGTCTCCTTTGAAAAATAGTTTGAGGAACCTTCTTCCTTAAAGAAGCTGTTGCTCCATTATGATTCTGATTGGCAGTATAAAATTTAGAAAAGCTGCCTAGAATTGCTCCAAAAAGTGAGATGGGTTGTATATATATTTAAATAAAAATATCAGGAAGTCTTAATAGAGTTTTGAATATTTAGTGATGCATTAATTCTGAATAAGTTATGATTTTATCTAAACAGTTCAAATAGATTAGAAGTTGTGTATTACAGTAATTAAAGAAGTGAAACATGAGTTTTAGTCTGTAAAATAGTTTTCTAATAGTATTTATATGCTGATTTTCTTACACATAGTACAGCTTTTATGTTGAGAAGGCATCTTTTTAATTTCTCTTTAATTTCTTCTTTATTACTTGTTAAAGTAACTGCCTAAGCATAGGAGTGATTACTCCAATGTAGGAAGCTTTATCATTCTGGAGAAAATTTCAGATAAAAAGTGGTCCATGTAATTTGATTGCATAAAAAGCCTAGCATCATGACAGCCTTAAAGCAAATTGTGACATGAATACAGTTAAGTGCTTTTGTTCTCATGTTTATGCCAACCTCACTACCTGCATGTTTTCATTTCTTAATAGAAACAGCTTTGAAAATTACTTTGAGGATGAATATTTTTAGCTTTATTAACTTCCGTTCAGCTCTGAAATGAAGCTTATATTTCACTGTATTTGAATTGTTTGTTTTGTCACAAGCTAACCCAGCTGTACTAAGTTCACTTATAAGAATAAAAACAACCATGTCTGAAGTAAAACTTGTATTATGATCAATGATAAGCAGGAAGAACTACTAGCAAAGTGCCATGCTCCGTATAGTTGAGGCTTTTTATAATCCCAGACAATGTGGCTTCTGTTATGATTTGAGTTCCAATTAGCTGAAAAATCAACAGTTGTGACCTGTTTCTTCCAATCCATCAGAAAAAAAGGCCTAACAGAAGGACTGAACCTCTGGTGACAATGCTGTCTGTGAGAAGAAAATTTAAAAATAGAGGCCTGAACTTCTTCAAAGCTCTAAATTGGAGTAATGTAAATATTCCTGAAGTATTATACAAGTAGTCCTTGACTTACAACAGCTGGAACTGGAGGTGGTAGTGAGTTACCAAGTGAGGTGGTAGACAAGTGACTCATGTACAAATTTACAATATTTTTCACTGTGATCATTATGTTAATCATGTGGTTTAGTGAAACCAGCTTCCCTCATTGACATAATTGGTCAGAAGCCAGCTGGGAAAATTGCGAATGGTAATCATCTGACCCCAGGATATTGTATTACATGCCACTTGCCAAATGACCTAATTTTAATCATATGAGTATAGGGAGATTGTAATGGTCATAAATATGAGGACCAGTTATAAGTCACTTTTTTCAGCATTAAATGGTTGCCATTATCATTACATTAATATTTACCAACATAACTGAAATATTTAATAAAATACTCCCAGTGTCTTATTTGGGAATAAATTCAAAAATAAAAATGTTTATATGATTTACTATTATAAAAGTTTAGTCTGAGTTAAAATAACCAGCCAAGATGCTCATTTGCAGCACTGTAGACATCCTGTTTCAGAGCAGCATGGTCTTTCCATTTCACACTCTGCAGTGTTTAAATAATCACATTTCACACTTTGTTGACTCTAGCTTCAGATGCATGATTGAAATAAATTGCCAGCTTGCAAACCCACAGAACTATCTGCTCAATGTTAATTGAAGCACTATTCTTTGACAAACCAGAGCTATTAATGTTGATAATATAAAATCTTTGGTATTGGGAAATATGAATACTGAACTCAAAAGTGGTATCATAGCCTATAATTATGTAAGTTCTATTAATAGGGAATAGAAGTCTTAAGAAAATATTGGTAATCAGAGAGCGGTATTAACCAGTTTCTATTTTACATGGTTGTGTGCATTTCATGTTTCATTCACCCTAACAAAAAGAGAAATAAATGGATAAAATGCCAAATCTGGCTGACTGGGCAACCAACCATAATAATGTATAATCAATCAATATTAATAATTGAAACTGGACTATGTTAACTCAGGGGTGAAATTCAACCACCTCGGCCCACCTTGGGAGAGGTGGTAGGGACAATCTGAATTGGTAAAAAATTGTTCCTGGTTGCTATTACTATTATACCAAGTATACAAGCCACGCCCACAGAGCTGGTAGGAAAAAAATTGAATTTCACCCCTGGTTAGCTTTCCCTCACTTCTCTTTCAATCATTATTTGATGAATTTGTCTGTAATACTATAGAAACATTTAGGGGATTTTTTCTCAATTAGATGCTTCTGGATAATTCAAATCTAAACTCTTGTAATCCTTAACTAGTACTTATTGGTGTTGAAGTTCAAGAGATCTTGTGTTAGGTTAGGCTAGTTTAGAAAAATCATTGGTATGAATCACTGGCTGTGAGTTTCTGAATTTGTACACTCCTTTTTTCCTACTATTGATACTTAGATATATGATAGTTGTTTAAATAACTCTTGTTCATTGAAATGTGGAAAGTACAGTAACATGCTGTAACATTTTGAACATTCCTTTATTAATTGATCATTATGCTCTAGGAAGCTTGAGACCAAATTGATTGATGTTGTCATTATAGAAAACATAAAAGAATTGTCATATATTATACCTTTTACAGCTTTCAAGCACGATCAAATTGTTGGTTTGTAATATATTTAATATATGATTAACATTTGCTAATTTTAATATATTAATATTTTTATCACAATATAAAGCAAAGAAAGTAAGATGATGTCAAGCTTTACTTGATTTATTTAAACTCAGGATTAATCATGACAGCCATTAAGAATTGATTCATGGTGCAATTTTCAAATCAGTATTGACTTACTAGGGAACAATGAGCCAATAACAATGAACCAGAACAATGTGATGATCTCACTCTATTCAGCTGAGAGGTATTATTTGTCAGCCAGAGCCATATATTCTCCCTAAAAAATTAATGAAAATACCAAAAAGCTTTTATTTCAATTTCCTGCTGACACCAAAAAGACATCTGAGAGATGACTATGTATCTACCCCTCTGTTTAGGCAACTTCCTCTGTTCCTGTCTACATGACATGGACAATTGATGAGCCCCCTCCTAGTCAATACTCAAAGAAGCTGGGAGAAATTCATTTCCTATCATTCTCTCTCTTTTGCCTCCAAAATGTTTTTTAAAAACACAATTGCACATTTAGTATTAGCATTACTGTAGAAGCTATTTAGCTTGTTGGTTTTGGTCTTTTTTTTTCACCACTTGTGTGGCTGCAGTGTATATGTGTCTGCATGTGAAAAAAGGAGGAAGAAAATACTGCCCTATCAAGAGATGGACTGCCTTGAGAACCCATTTTTGCATGTTCTCTACATGTTTTTATTAGTTGCAAAATCATGTCTGACCCATCACACCCCCATGGACAAAGTTCCTCCAGACCTTCCTGCCCTCTTCCATTCCCCGGAGTCCATTTAAGCTCAATACCACAGTGTTTCTTAATTTTGTCAATTTTAACATGTGTGGACTTCAATTCCCAAGCCTGCTCCTAAGGAATTCTGGGATGGATGATTAAATCTTTCAAGTAGTTCTCACAACATGGGAGTAATTAGTTGAACTTCAGGCAAGACTGGGTCACATAATGTTGATCCTTACCCACATCACAGTTTATGTATCTTGCAAATAGGACCAATATGCCTGTTTGATTTGTGCTTTCCAGACTAGTAGTAGGTTTTTTATGATGGGTCTGGAGTCTGTTATCTCACAGCAAGAATGAAAAGGGCACTGTTCTCTGCTACACCACCAGGTCTAGTTACTGACATTATTTAATTCCATGGCACCATCGAAGATTTGGTAAGTAATTTGGTAAGTAATTCTTCTGTCTGACTTGTGAAGGTATAAAGCAGTTAAGCAGCAATGTATACACTTCATATCCCAGTCACATGTGAGATGTATGCTTCAGTTGTGTGAGTTGCAACATCACAAGCAACTATATCATTTGTCTCTCGAAAGTATCTTTCAGGAAGCATATTCATTCCTCAGACCAGCAGCACCAGGGTATCCAAACTCACTGTAATCTTACTACCAAAGTACTATCAAAGTATTTCCAGGCAGCATGTTAATAGTTCCAATCCTCTGTTGTCATGGCTGCCAACTCTCACGCAATCAGCGTGAGACTCACGCAATTCAACCAATTTTGACTGTCTCACTCTGATAAACGAAATCTCACGCTAAACCCCCAAAATGGAATGTACAAAAATAAATATATCTCTAGTACATTCTCTGATATTCCGAATATTCCCCTTAGGAGAAGGATGAGCTCCCAGCGCCGCCCCGCCCTGCCCAGCCACCCCACCACGCCTCTTTTCCCGCCTTAATCCTCGTTCTGCCTCGGCGTCCTGTAACTGTGCATGATGCCGATTAGCAAATTCGCTCGAAGAGCAAGAGGCTTCTTCCCGCCCGGGGCGCTCGCAGCCACTTTGCCCCGCGCTCTCCCTCTCTGCAATGTCCTCCGGGACAAGCCAGCTGCCCTTTTCAAAGAAGGACACGAGGGGGCTGGCAAAGCCTCTTTTGCAGGCAACAGCCTCGGAATAACCCTGGTAAGCAAAGCTGAGAATTGTCCGCTGCCAGAGATGTAACTAGAAGCTGGGGCGTCTCTCTCTCTCTGAAAGACATTTGTTCCAGAGGATCACATCCTGTCAGTCCTCCAACTTTCTATTTTGCACAAAGCTGCCCAGCCCCTTTATAGATCAGCCTGGCGCGCTTCTCGCCTTGCTGGTTTGGGAAGACTCTTTTGGATCAGCTAAAAGAGAGCATAAGGCGTGTAAAGGGGTGGTGGTGGTGGTGGAAGTTTGCTCATACACCCACATGCTAAAAGCATTAGGACAATGTTCTGTTAGGACAATGGGATCAACCAGGATGAAAGGTTATGTATTTCCAAGCGATCGCATGACACTCCAGCATTGAGAGTGCAGTTGGGTTCCTTTAATAACTTGGATTTGGTTTAGTAACCTTCCCCCTCTCCCCCTCCGGTTTACTCTGGGCCTTGGTAGCAGGTGAGTTTTCAAGACGGCATTTTTGAAAATACTTTAAAAACAAGGTTAGGGTTTCCCTTTTTCTAATATTGGAAGCAGTCTCCTCCAAATGGTAATTAATTAAACATCTGCTTAATTCTTCAGCCAAATAAAGTTGCTATAATGGCTCTTTAAAAAAAGTAATTTTACGAGCACCACGCTGGGGTTTACACTGTGTAAGATACAAGGTATCTTACACAGTGTAAGATACAAGGTATCTTACACAGTGTAAGATACAGCACTGTGTAAGATACAGCACTTGCTGTATTTTTTAGTCTCTACCAGGGCTTTGTTTTGGTTCTATAGCTTCTATGATGAAAGCTAGGGCCAAGCTTCAGAATACAGTTGATGAGTTTTACAGTTAACAATATGTATATTTATATGAAGCACTCATTATTCAATTAAATGTTTAGTTTATACATGTCTGAAATTATGAACCCCTATTTCAATCAACAAGTTAGTATATAATTAAAGACTGAGACTATAGCATTTGATATTGGCATGTAGTATGGTATTTGATACAGAAAGAAGAATACCCATTGATGTATTTGCATTATCTCTGTAGTTGTTTCGGGTTTTTTGTCTTTTTGTTGCACATTGAATTCATCCTATAGTGGTCTATAGTACATCACTAAGCTAATAAAGTCAGTTGAGGTAGAATACTGCAGTTACAAGTCAGGAACTTCAATTATTCATGGTCAGTGAACTGCATTATTAATATCTTACAAATCCGGTTCAAGTACATTGGTGCTGCTTGCATGTATGTATGTATGTATATGTCCAAATCATGACTAAAGTATGCATCAGATTGCACCATTTAAAATGTAAAATTGTCAAAGCTCCCTACCGTGGAAGGGGGGACACCCCCTTTCCACACCATCCCCCCCTCGGTCGCTCCGCTCCCTCGCAGTGTCTCACTCCGAACTATCACTCAAGGTTGGCAGCCCTGTGTTGTTTTTAACAGGACTAGCAAAATTAAGGTAAAATGCTTACATATTGACAGAATCTCTGTTTCCCCCCCTCCCCAAATAAATAAATAAACTGTTCTCCTGTTTACAGAGCCACTATACCCATTCCACAATGCTGTGCTTAACTGAGAAGCATGTGTGGGAAAAGAGCTTTGTTTGTTTGCTTTTTAAGAAATATTAAATATAACTTTAAATATAACTTTTTCAGGAACTGAAATCCCATAGCTCAGCTAATATGTCTTTCTGAAATATAGGCTATAACTGGATGATTCACTTTACTCCTACATTTCCACACCAGCAAAAATCAAATAAGAGTTTATTAAACTTGCACACCACTGAATTCTCAATCCCTGTGTAGGGAAAAAATGAAAAATTTAAAAAGAAATAAATTAAGGCAGCAGTTATTGATAAACAGCTAAGGTAGCAGCAGTAGGTAATTCTTGTACCTGGGAGTTATATTTTATTTTTTTAAATCTTCAGTTACAACCAGTGATGATGTCACTAAAATGGGGATGTCACTTTTGCTGAGATGGGTAATTTAAAAATAAACTTTTGTCCCTTAAAAAAATCCTAAAAATTATCCTGAAACAAACAAACTCTGAATATTTTGGCTCCTACTAATTCCAGAAGGCTTCATGCCAAAATGGAGTGCTGGCAAAGTACATGAAGGCTGTGGGTTGCAAATCTCTGTAATGGCAACAAAACTTATTCCAATATAATGCATATTCCTTCCCAACTAAGTTCCTTGTTGGGAAGAAGAGATTGAAAGTACTTGCTTTTATTTTGTACTCAATTATAGTTTATTATGTCTGAACTTAACACAATGTATGTTGAACTGTGATATGTCAAAAATACATTAAATTAAAATTGAGGTCCACATCTTAGCTGGTTAAAATTAATCATAACTTAGTTTTGGACATGGATACCCGAAATAAAAATGAAAGCAACTCTTCATTCTTATAAGAATATGAAACAATAGGAGAGGCTAGTACATGGCCATAAATGCTATGTACAGGAGGACCTCATCGAAACTGGATAGATTCTTCAATCTTCCTCACCAGCAACCATTATACTACTGGCATTATGATACGATTATATTGCATCGAAACTTGATAGATTCTTCAATCTTCCTCACCAGCAACCATTATGATACTACTGGCATTATGATACGATTATATTACATTACAACAAAATAAACTTCATCCTCTCTTTTATTTGTGCCTTTCAGTCAGTGTTGATTCCTGGTGACTGCCTGGACAGATCTGTGAAATTTTCTTGACAAATGTTTTTTTTTTTTTATTATTATTGCTTCTTTCCTAGGGCTGAGAATGAGTAATTAACCCAAAGCCACCTGGCAGGATTCATGTCAAAAACAGGACTAGAATTCAGTCTCCCAGTTTCTAGCCTGATGCTTCATTGCTACACCAAACTGCCTTCCATTTATCACCTATCTAACATAATTATATGAGCATATACTGTAACTGTCTTCTGCCTTATTTATTTTCAGACTTTCCGCCAAATAACTCAAGGGAAATACCCGATTTCCTGCCTTTTTCCTCTAGTTACTTATGGAAATTACTCATGAAACAGGTGTTTGGAATTCAGAATTTTAATTTAATTTTAAAACTTACGGTTCCATGAGAACTTGATAGGTCCTATGAGACTAAAAAAAAAAGTTCACTTGAATGCAGCAAATTGTATTTCCTCCCTTTTATTGTATTGCTTGATACATTTGACTTCAATTCAGACTTTAATACATCAATATTTGTATGATTAAAATTATTAAGATTCTATTATTTAAAAAGTGTAAAGTACTTTTTTTTAAACTACAGGTAATCCTCAATTTACAACAGCTCATTTATTGACCCTCCAAATTTACGATGGCACTGAAAAAAGTTACTTATGACCATTTTTCACTTACAACTGTTGCAGCATCCCCATGGTCACGTAATCAAAACTTGGATGCTTGGCAATTGGTTCATATTTACAATTGCAATGTCCCAGGTCACATGATTACTTTTTGTGACCTTCTGACAAGCTAAGTTAATACCAGATTCACTTAACAATTGTGTTACGATGCTGTTGGAAAAGATGATAAAACAACATATAGACTTAAAACCTGAAATATTTTTGTTAGGGATAATTGATACCTGAAAGTTATAGCAAAGAAAATACATACTTAATTATTCATGTATTAACTGCATCTAGAATAGTATTTGCTCAAAACTGGAAAAATGAAAAGATTGCAATGGAAGAGAATGTGATTAGGAAAATATTAGAATGTGCAGAAATGAATAGGTTTACTGGCAATTAAAGGGAAAAATAAACAGAATATTATATGATATGATATGGGAATCATTTTATCAATGGTTAGAAAAGAAAAATGGAAATTAGAAATTAAATATATGAACATAGATATGTTAAATATAAAACATGTATGAATATAGAGGGGAAGGAGTAAAGAAGGGGATGGTTACAACAATATATCTTATCATATATCTTATCAAAATAAGAATGCAATGTAATTATTGTCGTTATGTTAAGGAAATTGTATTAACCACAAATAATACGGCACAAGATATTTGTACCCAGACGACACACTGTGTAAAGAACAGATTAAATGTTTGTAAAAATAAAATAAAAAAATTAATTAAAAAAAACTATTGTGTTACTAATTTAGCTACTGCAAGTGATTCACTTAATAACTGGGACAAAACTCTACGAAAAAATGTCTTGCTTAGCAACAGAAATTTTGGATTCAATTATGGCTGAAAATCAAGAACTACCTATAAAAATCCTATCAAACATAGCCAGTTTTCTACCATTAGAATTTTGTCTTTGGATCAGAGATTCTGGGGATTTGTTTTTGTTTATTATCTAACAGGTTATTGGTTTGAAAAAGTTTGAAACCTCTGTTCAAGGCAATAAAACAAACTGGCCAAAGATTTTTTTTATAAAAAATAAAAAACCTAATTAAAACTTAATAAAAACCTTCATCATGGCATTTTGGTAAGCTTGATCCACGGATGGATGGTTAATGGCTCTACATCAAGTTGGAAAACAGTATCCATACAGGGCTCTCTCATGAGCCCAATCATAGCCTAGAGTTTATCTGTTCTCATTCTCTAGAGTTGTTAAGACTGCACAGATACCTCTTGAGAATGATTTGATTCATTTTGTGCACATTGCAGAGAGTTTTGCTTAGAGATATTTTGTGTGTCTTCAACTACCATTTCTAAGTCTGCAGTTCTAGGCATTGGCAATGAAAGACATCTGGGGGTTTTTAAGCTAATCTTTTATAGTTTAGAGGTTGGCTGATCTCAGAAAGTTAAGTAGGGTTGAACCCTATTATCACTTCAATGAAAGATGACCAGGAAACCCTGCAACTTTAGTGTATTCTGGTAACTACAAAGAACATCCAATATTGACAGACCACTTTTGTATTGTTGCTATGAAAACTGTATGGGCATGCTTGTGAAGTCATCAACAATCAAGTTGCCTCAAATAAGTCTCTTAGCTTTAGCCCAATTGGGCTCAAGGCTCTAAAAACAGAATGAAAAACAGCATTTACTTTTCTTCTGAGTTGAAGGATGACTATTTCAATAAAAGCCGAATTAGATGAAGGAGACTATAAGAAATTTAAACACATAAACTCACAAAAAAGCTATTCAGTGCCTCATATGTGATAAGCAATAAAAACTTGGCACACAAAGGTAAGAAAAAGATAAGAATACCTTAATGTTTATGTAGAAAAGAACATTATAATTACTGTTTTAATAGCAATGAGAAAAATCATTCCAATAAATATATTTTCTATTCAATTATTTATACTAACCAAAATTTCTTACTCATTTACATTACTTTAGTCACATCCCAACTTACTGGTCAACTATAGTTGTAACTAACTATAAACTTAGTTATTTAGTCCTTTATAGATGTGACAACTATCAGCTATATAGAATACCTTCCAACTCTGTTATTTTGTATTCTGTATCTACTATTCATAGGCATTGAAGTAGTAAAACCTATGGCCATCTTATTTTTTCTTTAGTAACTTATTTTCTTTTCATTTCTCTTTTATCATTCATGTTATTTACAGAATTAGTGAACAAGTATGTTTTAGACTAGTCCATATCTGTAAACACTGGCACAAACTTTCATATATTTATGTATGTCTACTAAGAGTAATATGAATTACTGTAGTTTAAAATTGAAACTGATTTCCCCCCAGAAACACAATTCTATTTATACTATTACAGCATAGGTAAGACAAGGAAACTCATATGTAAATCAATCTTTTCAGCCCTCATTCAGAATTAATGTGAAAACTGTTCAGAATTCTATATTCAAAATACATTAATTCAGAACTCCCAATATTAACCTAACATTGTCTCTTAAAGAATAGATCTCACAATGAACTTGGATAATGCCTTTTGTAAGAATATAGTATATACCATTATTTTTGGGAGGGAAGAGAAATATTAAAATTTGAGTGTTATTCTTATCCTTCTAGGTTCTGTGCCCTAACAAGCAATTGTATAGTCCTTCTAAATGTTGGCATACTTTCAGTGCTTTTCTGTGCCTATCACAATTCTTACTCTCAATCATCATCAGCAACCTTATAACAACATTGGGAAAAAAAAAAAAACCCAATGTAGCAACATCAACAGTAATACTCACAGGATCCCCAATGATCCTTTTGTCATCGTAATTGTGCAGATTTATAGTGGGGCCATTGTAGTTTCTGGTTAGGTCCAGCCCCTAACATGTGTTCATTTGATCAGTGCACACATAAGGAGCCTCTGTCTATCCTGTACTCTTTATCTGATACATGTGCACTGTTGGCTTTGGTTGTGCAAGGACAAATGAGTCTTGACTAGCTGTGGCAATAAATTGAGTGCTTTATATTTGCTAATAAAGTTAGTTGTGCTTCTCATGGTCTTGGATTATATGTAGTGGTATCATGAAGCAAAGGGTTTATATCCTGCAAAGACTCTATTTCTGCAATCTTATTCAGCATTTCTTGTAAAGGTACAGTGAAATAAAAATGGAAATATTATTTCCTTATATTGCAAAATGAGGAAGATTATTTTGAAGTCAAGATTGTATGGACTCTCCCTATCTCACAGAATTCAAAGTATGGGACAGTCTGCTTGGCAGTTCAGTCAAGAAATCAATTGCTTCACAGAATCAGATCTATAGGCTTCAAAATGCTGTTTTCTTTTTTGCAGGCATGTTATAGGATTATTAAATCTGAACTACAAAATGTGAAAAATTGCTGGACAGCAACAAGAAATTACTTATCTGTAATTCTACCTCTTTATTCCCGTTCAATGGATGTCTGAATGTGCCCAAACTCAGTTTTAGCATTCACTTTGAAAAGAATACAGATTAATATAATTCTTTTATTTCTTTTCTTCTTCAGCCATTCTTTGTCACTTTTGCTGACAATGTTTTACAGGAACTATCTTGTTTTGTAAGTTTTTCCATCTGCAATTAAAAGGGGCTACCAGATAAGATAATAAATCTGGGTAAGAAAAAGAAAAAAATGTTGGAAGATTTAAATATGCATCAAGTATTTTGTATACAATGTTTTCCTATTTAAGATAATTGGAGGAGAAATAAGAGCAGCATAACGTGAGTGGACAATTCAGCTTTCAAAGTAGTGCTTGTCTCTGTCCAATTAGAGTTCTTGTGTTTCACCTAGTTGCATTGTTAATAATTGTTATTTTGCCCAATGGGCTTCCTGACAATAAGAGAATTTAGTTCTCAGAGAACTATTCACATAGAAATCTATTGCCAGAGGTTCTGAATTCCTTGTTACGTTTTTTAATCATTTGGTCTATTGTTCCATTTCTTTTGTGTTAGAGAACATTAATTAAATGCTCTGCATTATTGCCAGATTTTCTTAAAGCATCAAATGGGTATTTAAAAAAAACAACAACCTTGGTATTCAGTGCTAAACAGGAAAGCAAAGACAAACTATTTGTTTTATTGCCAAAAAAGCCAAATGGATGCATCTCTGAAATCATCAGAAGATAAATTCATCAGAATAACCATTGTTATTGGACAGTGGGTGGACTCATGGATTAAATGGCCTCTTTCTAGGATTCTAGAGGAATTTAGAAGAATACATTTTAATGTTACTTTCCTGTAAAACGGGTTTTTCTTAAACTCTCCAAAATTTGATTGAAATAATTTGTACCTGTTTTTTGCTTAAAATTAATGATTTCTTATACTCACCCTTATTACTTTTTTGCAATAGAAAATATAACTGTTTTATAAAAGCTGCGCTGCCTATCTGGAAAATGCATCCTGTTATCCATCCTGTACTGAGGCAGAATTTTGATAAGGTCAGTTGAAAAACTACAAACTATTTAAATCCATGAAAAAGGTGGAGTGGAAAAGTGTATCAGATTTGCTATGTCTAAGAATGGTGGAAAATCTTCAAATGTATAAATTGCTCATATCATGTGCAGGAGTAGCATTACACAACACTAGATATGTTTCCAAAGCTTATAGGGAAGAACACAAGCACCTACGGATCCTCATTGCGCACAGCAGTCCCAACCAGTTGTTGCACAACTGGAAGCCTTGAAATGAAGCTTTACTTGGTACCCCAGTAAAAAGAGCATGCGGCATTTTACTAATAAAGCAAATAAAGTTTCCACTTTTGAACTCCAAACATCTAAGATTTTGTAGCGAGCCCATGAAGAGCTTTTTCTACTTAACCAAGGTTTCATTCAAAGCATCTCAGTTAAGTTTGCGCCCATGTAAGAGTGCCTCAACTTTTGAGCCATTCTCCCGAGAAGCCAGAAAACAAGACCCTATTCAAAACTCTTTCTCTCTGAAAATACATCAAGGGTAAGGAATATTAGTTACCGGGGGGGGGGGGGAGGAGACCCACAACAAAGAACATATTTTTGAGCGATCAAACCGAATCAACAGCTGCGATTCTGCCTCGACCGAGACTAACACCTCTTTCCGAAAAAAATTGGAATTAGAGTAAGGATTATTGAAAAATATAAGCTCCTCTGCAGCAAGTAGGCATTGTAGGAGCCAAGTACAACTCCACTTCGATGTTTTAAAACTCAGGCCCGACCTTCCCATTACTTGGATATTAAAACCGAGGGCAAGAAGGGGGAAAGGTAGTCCAAGCCTCCATGAGCGGCGGCCCTTGAGCTTGCGCAGGCTCTTCTGGGGGGAGGTGGCCTCAAAGCCGCTTCAGCCTTTCGGAGCAGAACCTGATACTCCCGCGCAGTTGTTGACAAGAGGCGCGCGCTTGTGGAAAGGAACGAAAGGCGCTTGCGCGGAGAGGCCTAAAACCAGGCAGGAGGGCGGGGAGGAGGAGCGGTGGTCTCGCTTTCGTCTCCTTCTTTGCTCCCTCCTCCCTGCTCAGCGGCGCTAGGGGAAGAGAAAGTAGGACTGGGATCCCCGTTGGGCTGGGCGCTTTCGGGGGCTGCGCTTGGAAGGGCTGGAGCCGCGGCCGGGAGGGAGGGATCTGAGAAGGAGCTGTTGCTTTCGCCGACGCCGCCTTGGTGAAGCGCTTTCTGTGTTTCCGCCCGGGACGAGTCCATTGGTTACAAAATGGCGGACGGGGAGCTGAATGTGGACAGTCTTATCACCAGGCTTCTAGAAGGTGCGTGTTGGCGGGTCGGAGGGAACGCCGAAGGGTGGGCGGGGATCTGCTTCTCCTGACTTGAAAGGCGAGGGTGCATTTTTGGCAGCGCGGGGAGCGAAGTTCTTCCTCGAGGGTGGAAGCGAGGCGGGGGAGCCTGGCGAAGCGCAGCGGGAGGGGGGTTGCGGGTGCAGAATGCTTGTAAGCTGACACATGTATTCTGCCTGCAGGAGCGGGGGGGAGGTGGCCGAGAAGGTGGTCGGATGACCCTGTTCCTCTTGTGAATGCGCCTCCATAAAATCTTCCGTCGCTTTGCTGGAGCGCGGATTAGGAATATAGCTTTCCTTACCTCGAAGGGCCGTTTATCGCACACCCGCCGCCTCTCCCGAAGCGAGGTTGGGAGTGCAAAACCTCCCAAATGGGCAAGATCCCCCACCTTCTCAGCGCTCTCCTCCAACCGCCACCGCTACTACTTCTCGGTTCTTCCAGTTACTACGACGAGTCCACTAGAAAAGCGCAATATAGGTAAAAAAGTAGGAGCCGCTTCTTTTACAACAACAACAACAAAAAAACGCCGGTTTCTATCTCGCCACACCCGTTAGCTGCTGCCGACCTTAAAAGTAATATGTAGGCCGTGGTTGTGGGGAGTTACCCTTTAATGTAATTCAGACTGCTATACACTAATCCCCAAAGAATGGGTGGTATTATCTGTCATCCAGCACGTGAAATGGACCTCAGTGCATAAAAACTGAGGCTGTAATCCCAGATGCTTTATAGTACCATACATAACACTACAACAATACCATTACCGGTGTACAGTATTGATAACATTAATCATACTTTTCCTGTTGGTAGTGTGTAACCATCACCTAAGAATTTCTTTCTATGGTTATCCAATATTTTACTGTACTGAGAATTTGTATTAACTTTTTTTTTTTCACTTTACAGCAACTGAATATATTTTTATATATATTTATACCTGACTCTTTTTTACATGCGGTGTCATTCACCTAAAAATTCTGCTTTTTGCTTAGATGCTTTTACACTGGAAAAAATACTTAAGAGGACTGTACAACATAGAATAAAACTGGTCATTTGAATTTCAACCAAAACGTTTATAGTAATTTGTACAGTAAAAAATAGACATTTCAGTGGAAATTTTTTTACAATATTCACTTTTCTTTATTGCATGATATACTTTAGTGCAATTTAAAGCATAGCATATCAATATTGTAGAATTTTGGTGCATTTCTAGTTAATCTTGGTTACCTCCCAACTGGTAGTGATGAGCACAGCCTGTGAGAAAAGGCTTCTCTGCATGAGTCTGCTTAATAGAAGGTTAGGAGCCTGCTTTGCAGATGCAATTTTCTATATTCTGTAAGCTGAACTATTTGATATTGAGGTAACAACTTTAGCACCACCTATATTTTGTTATTCTAAATAGTGTTACTTAGAAGCCTAATTCAGCTGTTCTAAGGTTATAGATAGGGATGAGATGCCATCTGCTGAGGATAGGCATCACATAGCACATGATTTAGACATGAGTAGGCTAAGGAAAGCAGAAAAACAGAAGCCATGCTAGCTTTCCACGGCTATGAGAGAAAAGTGATTATATTATCAGGCATGCAGCAGTCTGAAGCAAATTAAAGGATTGGTTTTGGATTGATGCAACAAAATGTGATTTAGGATACTAGTTGTATTTCTTGGATGAAAGCTAATGTGTCTACATTTAAAATAAAATGTGTAGGTTGTCAGTAGTTACTGCTAACTGAAGATACTTAAGAGCAAGATATTTTACCTAACAAAAGATATTATTGTAAGCTTGACTTCTATAAAGATTTTTTTTTTCACTTTTTAGAACAGTTGAATCTACTTATTTTCTGTATTTTATTACTATTTACATTCATGGCTGAATTTATTTATTGGAAGATGCAGTCTGAGAGATTAGAAAACTTTTTTTCAAGGAACTCCTTTATGTAAGGAAAACCAATGATGCTCTGATTTGATATTTATTATTGGTATTGTATTAAGATACATTAGATCTGGGAATGACTTCAATATTTTTTGTTTTACAGTTTTGATTGTCCTATTTTGGAAGAGCACAATAAGACAATCAACATGCATGAAAGAGTGAAGCACACATGTCTGAGGGTAACTAAAGAATGGAGTGTTGTAATTGGGGGGCGGGAAACAGATAGGTAATAGGGAGGAGTATAATGAGCATATCCAGAGGGAATTCTCTCATAGTTCTAAACTTGAAATACCATGGAATTGTTAAAAGAAAAATTAGGGGAAAAAACAGCTTCATAGTTCATGGTCACAATACATGTCAATAATGACTAAATGGCCTTTAAAAAGTTAAATTCCTTAGAGGGTAGTTTTTTTTTAAACAGCTATTAACTCTAATTGGTTTGTGTAGTTTTTCTTTTCATGGGCAGTGTTCTTTTGGCCATCATAACAAGACAAAGCTATTACTTGATTTTGGTCTTCCCAGCCCCATTTAATTGATAACCATAAAACTACATGCTGAGCGAGGGAGATTTCTGGTTTGATTCAGCAGGGCTATTTTTATAATATATGCCAGATACAACATATGTCCTATACCAGCTTTGTTTTTTTTTTAAATAGTTCTAGGCATAACTACTACAATTGTGTTCAAAGGAAAATAGGGAAAAAAAAAAACCTTTTTCCATTATGCTTTATAGGCTAAATAGCTCAGGCTTATGTTATTTTTTGAGTCAGAATATTGAGGTGTTTAGATTTTGGTTAGTTTGGTTCCTGAGAAGGGAAATAGAAGAAATGGTGCCTCCCTTGAATTGGTCTAGCTGGCTGTATATTTAATACGAAAGCAAAAGAACAATTTTGTTTGCACAGTTAATATTAGTGGTTAAACTATACTGGCAATTTTTTAAAATTAGTCTTTCTACTTTCAGAAATTTGTTTCAATTTGATATCAAATAGGAACATAGGTTAGGATTCAAATTAGCTGTAATTCTGACTTCTAAAATTATAAATTATTTCAAAGTGACTAATGAACTTTTTAAAAGCTTTATTGCCATTTTTGTAAAGTTTGTACAACCTATTGAGCTAATTTAAGAACTAAATATCAACAAGGGCAGTTCATTGAAGTTTCTAGGAAGCAATGCATTATTGCAGGACTCCAAATGCAACATAGTTTCCTAAGTCTAGTTTTTTTAGCTTTCATTACATTTGTTATTTCTACTATTAAGAAGAAATAAAGCACACTTTTTTGCAGAAAAGACGGCTAAATGTTTTATACAAATCCAGTGATTATCTGAAATATCTAATACGTAGGTTTGTAAACTTAATCTGAAATCTTTCATCAACATATGTTTTTCCTGATATGTGAGAAATTAGCTTTGAAAGTAAATTTGTATTTGTTAATAAAATTGTTTATACTTTCACGGATACATTTCATACCTCATGTCCTCTATAGCTTGTAGTATTGTAAATATTTAAATGCTGTGTAAAAAACAAATCTGCTTTTATGCATGAACTTTTAAAATGGCAAAACTTCCATAATCAGAACAAGTGGTGGATTCTAGTTTAGAAATATTATGGGGCATTTTTGCTATTACTTCATAATATAATTGATTCAGCATTTTTTAAAAAGAAAATCCCATTTTGTATTGGGGAAGAAGAAGTAGGTGTATAATGTCTTCCAAGTGGACTTCATCTTCCATTCTATTTAGGAGCAACTGGAAGTTATTACATACAGTATTTTGTCTTAAAACTATCATGTTTTTGAGCAAGGCAGTCAGTTGCTAGTTCAGATTTCCTCTCCCTGTAAATTCTCATAGTGGTACTTAAGTGTTTTCTGTGTCTTAACTCTTCTGAAATACTGGATTTGTAATAAAATAACTGTTTCTTGTAAAAGTGAACATATACAGTACACTGAATCTTTTTTTAAAGAAGCCAATTGGGTTTTTTTTTAATCTGCAGAAGAATCAATAGTCTATTATCAAAAGTGACTATTCCTGCCCAATATGTCTGGCCCTGTTATGCTAGTGCAAGATTTTGGTACTTAGTCATGTACTATATTCTCAGAAATACACTCTGAAAAGAATGAGATGTCAGAATATCTATGGGGTTGTGTTTTCTTTGTAGTCTTGTGGGTGGGATGAAGAAGCACTTAGCTTACTTTGGAAATACTCCAAAGTATCTAAAAGTATTGAGTAGTACGCATATTTTTCACATTTTAAAATCAATTTTGCTCAAATTTAGGACTAGTGTATTAGTTTTAAAAATTCTACCTATACAGCGCCAGCCTGAACAAAACAATTCAGTACCTGCATGAGTTCCACAAAGTAGAATAATTAGCATTTAGAAAAGATAAACCATGGAACTGTGAACATCTAGAAACAAGCAGAGATATTATTAGGAGCCAACATGGGTTTGTCAAAACAAATCATGGCTTATTGCATTCTTTGACAAAGTGACTGAATTGGTGGACTAGTGAAATGCTGGAGACATAATACTGTTTTTCTCCAAGAATATGCCCTGCCCATAGGAAGACCCAGCATATTTTCTAGGCATAAAATGAAATTAAGACCCTCCCCCCAAATTTAGGCCATATATTTAGGCCACATATGAAATTGGGGGGGGGGGGGGCTTGCCATTATGAGTGCCCCACGGGCAGCCACGCCTCGCCACCAGCCGCTCCTAATGGCCGATCATGGCGGAGGGCTCCCTACCCCTGCCAAGCACCTTTGCTGCAGACTCAGGTATGGTGCTGGTTACAGGCCGGGTCAGCGGGCGGGCGACGTCGTGGATGTCCGCTGGCAGTGTTTCAGTCGCTTCTCAGGCCTCTGTAGCTTCCATGGTTCCTGCTGGCACTGGCGTCTCTCGCCAGCACTGTCTTCAACAACAGCATCTGAGTTGCTCCCACTTTTCCTCAGTCTCTGTCCCCACAACAATAGGGGGAAAAAACCTTTTGAGGTACCTGGGAGTGCCGCGCGCTGCGTTTTTGTTTAATCCTGAGCAGCTGGTTGGAGCGTGAGAAGAGCCGAGTAAGTGTCTCTACCGCTGCTACCCTTGGTGCTCCAGCCTCGGGCTCTGAAGTTTCCAAAAGTCCCACTGTGCAGCCCGTTCCTGCATTCCAAGCGTGCCCAGGCCGAGCTGCAGCTGTCCCGCTCTTGCCAGCACCATCTCCAACAACAGTGGCAGCAGCGCCGGGAACTATGAAAGTTAGTTACAGAGGTGGCTCCGCTGCCCAAGAAGCAGCTGGACTGCCATTTATCAGAAATGATGTAGGGCCTCCTGCTCGGGCAGGAGGTTGGACTAGATGACCTATAAGGTCCCTTCCAACTCTGATTATCTGTTATCTGTTATACCTTTCTTGAGCATTTAGTGAAATTTTGCTCAATGTGTATTGTTGGTTTTCTGCTAGACTTGTTTTTTTTTTTTTTTGTGGGGGTGGGTGGGTTGCTGGTTAAACTCCAATTTCTGTGTTTTTGAGAAAATAATGTTCTAAAATAGTCTTATTTCAATGTTGAATATGGCATTATATATATAGATTTTGAATAAGCAACTATTTTTAAAGAATGTTAGTTGAAAATCAGAATAGCTTGGACAAAATATGGAACGGGAGTCAGTATACTGGACAACAAACATGCATACAGTGGAGTGCAAACTGAAATGAGCTATTGTGACCATGAAGAACGTTCCCAAAAAAGAGAGTTGTTCGTTTCCCTTCGATGTTGGCTCTATCACACTGAGAATATTGCATACAGTTCTGGCTGCTTTATTTTAGGAAGGCCATTAATACTGGCATGTTCAGAGGAGTTCAAGATGATGAGGGGCTTTAAGTAAAAACTTAAAAAGAAGAGTAGAAAGCATTGGATATTTTTAGCCTGCAGGAGATAAAACTGAAACAGGATAGAAGAGGTAGACTTCGTGAGTGTGATTTTAGGAAGCAGGCAAGAAACATTAGGTTTGAATTGCAAAGAAATAATTTTTATTGAATGTCAGGAAAAAATGTAATGGAAAAACAATTAGAATAGGGTAGTGGTGGTTTCTGTTTCATTAGAGGTGTTTAAAGGCTGGAAGGCAGTTTGTCAGGAAGCCATAGTAATGACTTCTTTAGAAATTGTCTTCAATGAACAAAAACAATAGTAATAAATTTCATCCCAAAAAGTTGAACTCACCCAAAGAAGCTTTTTTCTAAAAAAAATAAAAATAAAGGATAATTTGATGTTGAAGATGTAGTTTTAAGAGAGAATTACTTAAAAGGAGCACTTTCTGTGAAATGTTCCTAAAATCTATTTTGCAATTTTTTTTATTGCTATTGTTGGGTAGAATCCAGTTTGAGAAATTATACTTGACAGTTTCCCTTCAGGTTTGCTTTTATGGAAATCTTTTGTTGCCTCCCTGAAACTTAATATTTAAGCTTGTGATAAAAATGCTACCCTCCTTAACTCCACATTGTGCAGGAGCCTCAACTTGCTGTACTCCCCTGAGATGGTTTTTTTTTTTTCTTTACTCCTACTTCAGAATATATTAATTTTGGATATGTCAGGTTTTCATTTTAGGACTCATGAACAGTGTGTTCCTTATAAAGCAGATTTTTTGGCTTATTTTCACTTTTTTTTCTATAACTAATAGTTCAAATGCAAAAATTAGTCTTTGTGCTATATGTGAAAGAAAAGAATTAAGCCTCTATATTAAATTGCAATTATGAATGGCAATAAAATACACCCTCATCAGTATAAGTATTTATGAAAAGGGCTAATATTGTTAGCAATAAGAACTTCATAGTGAGTGTTTTATAGTAGTACATTAATAATGATGGCTTTTGTTGAAGTAGTTTTTCTTAGATAGATTGGAAGGGTCAGTTGGAGATACTAAGTAACGATAGTTTATGGATATAAAACTTACATTTGAGTATATTTTTTATTTCAACCATTGTATAAACAAGATGATTTTTTCTGTTGACCGCTGCACACTTTATTTTGATGGGCAAGATTGCATTCATGTAAAACTAACAAAATATCGTATTTTTCGGTGTACAAGGCGCACTCCCCCCCCCAAGTGGGTGAAAATGTCTGTGTGTCTTATACAGCAGGTGTTGCCAAAGCCCCACCCACCCGCCGGCCCCCACCTGCCGGCCTCTGCCTCCCAGCAGTTTGCCTCCTTGGAGCAAACAGCCTGGTCAACTTTAGCACAGCCTGATTTAGCACAAGCAGCTGATTGTTGGTTGGATCTGCTTCCCAATGATCAGCTGTTTCGGGCTGCAGGGATCACCATCACTTATTGCCGCCTCCGGGCAGCGGGATTAGAACGGGTGGAAAATGGAGAGCGCAGAGGCGGCAATAGGCAAAGGCAATCCCTGCCTTTTTGTTGGCTATTAGTTATTAAACATACAGGTAGCCCTTGACTTAAAACAACAATTAGGACCAGAATTTTCATTGCTAATCAAGATGTTGAGTAAGTCACACCTGACTTTACAACTTTATTTGCCAGGACTGTTAAGTGAATCATTACTTGTTAAATGAATCATGCCGTTAAGTGAGTCAGGCTTCCCCCATTGACTTGGCTTGTCAGGCTGCCTGGGAAGGTTGCAAATGGTGATCACATGATCCTGGGATGCTACAACTGTTGCCAAGCTTCCGATTTTAATCATATGACCATAGGGATGCTGCAATGGTTGTAAGTGTGAGGACCAGTTGTAAGTTACTTCTACTATGTAGTGAACATTTCATCTTGACAACTGTCTGTTTTTCTCAGAGAGAAGTGTGAAGTTATTTAATTCTGCTATCACATTTAACTTCATAGGCAGAGTAGTTTTTAACATACCTCTGTTGTTGATTTATCAAGGTCAAATTTCTTATCTGACTGTCTGCAAAAACAGGTCATTACTATTAGTAACTATGCCTACAGGAAGATTTGGAGGTGGGGGAACCTCCCTATATATAAACCATATAAAAAGCTAGCAAAGGGTAATACTTAAATACACTGTCATATTTTCTTGAAGTACACTTTTTAACTCCAAAGCCAGTTATTGTATTACTAGCAATGAAACATATCTTATAATCATAGTTTCTTACTTTTAAAAATGTGTATATTTATAATTTTGGATTGGCAATAAAATATAAAATACACTATTTCCCCTCAATTCTTTTTATTTTAAAGTTGGAAAGTCAAAGCCTGCTTATTCATTATTACTTTCACAAGCTGGAAAATAATGGTTCTTTTATCATCTAAAAGTTTTTTTCCTTTGGAATAAAGTTAGTGACAGTATTTTTGTAATTAAACTTTTTGGTCTTACCAAATATTAGTCTCCTCTTGGAAACCTAAAATGGAAACAAGTATCCTCCCAGGATAAAAGAATTAATAACTATTTATTGCAGAAAAGCTAAGAATTCCACTGACTGTTGTTGTAAATGGAAGTTCTGTTTACAGTAAAATCAATGTTCTTGTTTCTGTTTCTCTTGTCCACACTACAGTGTGTAACAGTTTAAAAACCAGGATAGGGGTGCAGGAGAGATGGCTTTCGCTTGGCTCTTATTTGCCCTTATTTTGATAGTGGAATAATCTAGCATTAGGCTCTTTACTTATGACATCTGAGAAATGTTTCTTAAAATATAAATTGAGTAAAAAGAACAGAAACAACTGTATTTGAAATTTTTGATATATCTTGGATGCTCCCAAATACCTACTCTGATGTGTTCTGCATAAAAAATGTTCCCCAAAGCAATTTTCCAGCTTATAGATTGGCAAGATTTAAAAAAAAATAAACTGTCTGAGAAGTGTTTAATGTGAAGCAGAAAAGGCTATGAGTTCCAAAATAGAAAACACTATGGATTCTATAGTATTCTATTTCTTCTGCCCTTTTGCATAAGTTATATTTTGTTTAGATACTGGATAATAGCAGAAATGGGACCTCGGATATATACCGTATATACTCGCGTATAAGCCGTTTTTTTCAGCCCATTCTTTGTGCTGAAAAACCCGCCCTCGGCTTATACTTGAGTCAGATTCTCCTCTGAAAAAAAAAATGGTGTGGAGCTCCGGAGCTGGACAGCCGCTTTTCTGCAGGTAAGCCCCACTTCATGGACTTCATCCTCGCTCCCATCCACCCACCCACCCAAAGCGATGAAGTCCCCCAATCGCGCAGCCCAGAATTGCCCTCCCCTCAGGGGGCAGCAACGACGCCCAGTGTTTCCCAAGACAAGAAGATCCACCGTGCAATGAAAGCGCCCTGGCTCTAGGCTCAGAAAACAACGCGAGGCGAGGTCGCTTCAGCTCCACTCAGCTTCGTTTCCTAGCTGCTTTCAGTCCACTCAAGAGGAGGGGGAGGAGGTGGTGGCCTAGGCTGCCGCCACCACCTCCTCCCCCTCCTCCCGAGCGGACTGAAAGCAGCTAGGAAACAAAGCTGAGCGGAACCGAAGCGGCCTCGCCTCGCGTTGTTTTCTGAGCTCTAGGCTCAGCTCAGCTTCGTTTCCTAGCAGCTTTCAGTCCGCTCGGGAGGAGGGGTAGGAGATGGTGGCCTAGAGCTCAGAAAACAACGCAAGCTGCCACCACCACCTCCTCCCCCTCCTCCCGAGCGGACTGAAAGCTGCTAGGAAACGAAGCTGAGCTGAGCCTAGAGCTCAGAAAACAACGCGAGGCGAGGCCACTTCGGTTCCGCTCAGCTTCGTTTCCTAGCAGCTTTCAGTCCGCTCGGGAGGAGGGGGAGGAGGTGGTGGCCTAGAGCTCAGAAAACAACGCAAGCTGCTGCCACCACCTCCTCCCCCTCCCGAGCGGACTGAAAGCAGCTAGGAAACGAAGCTGAGCGGAGCCGAAGCGACCTCGCCTCGCGATGTTTTCTGAACCCGCGAGCCTAGAGCCAGAGCGCTTTCATTGCACGGCGGAGCTTCATCTCGGGAAATACCGGGCGTTGTTGCTGCCCGGAGGGGAGGGCGATTCTGGGCTGCGCAATTGGGGGACTTCGTGGCTTTGGGTAGGTGGGAGCGAGGACGTTGACTTTAAGCACTGCCGACCAAGTGTTTCTTTCACAAATACCAGTGGGACCTCCGTCCACCACCATCCCTCCCTCTTTTGCCTCCTTCCTTCTGATCAATCAGGTTTTCCTAGTATTTGCTCACAGCTGCGTTTTCTCTTCTGCTGTGCTAGGCATTGAACGCAGGGATTTCTGATTCCCCTTACACGTGCGTGGATATGCCGCGGGGCATTTTCTTCCAAATGCCCCACTGGCAGAGAACACTGACTTTCATAATAGTGAGATCATTTCCCAAATTAATTGATTCACTAACCCAAAAGAAGATGTCGATGACAGTGGGAGGCAGGAGTCACTCTCTCCCTTGCAAAAAAAAAGCAAGAGCCGTTCTTATGATCTCTCTCTCTCTCCCCGTAATACAGTCAAGCCCTTTCCAGCACGCGGGATCCACCCCCGCCGCTTTGCACCTTGCAAATGCAAAAACCCCGGGATTTTGCATTTGCAGGGTGCAAAGCGGCGGGGGTGGATCCCGCGTGCTGGAAAGGGCTTGACTGTATTACGGGGGGAGAGAGAGAGATCATAAGAACGGCTCTTGCTTTTTTCTTGCAAGGGAGAGAGTGACTCCTGCCTCCCACTGTCATCGTCATCTTCTTTTGGGTTAGTGAATCAATTAAACCTTTCATGATAGTGAGATCGTTTCCCAAATTGATTAATCTGTTTTTCTTTGAAATAAATATTCAAAAACATTTAATCTACTGATGCCTCAATTAATGTAATTTTATTAGTATCTATTTTTATTTTTGAAATTTACCAGTAGCTGCTGCATTTCCCACCCTTGGCTTATACTCGAGTCAATAAGTTTTCCCAGTTTTTTGTGGTAAAATTAGGTGCCTCGGCTTATATTCGGGTCGACTTATACTCGAGTATATACGGTAATCATTTTAATCTACAATATATTAGTTTAGTCTAACTTTGTATATAGTTTTTCAATAACACTAGCATTATTTCACATGTAATTTGAAGCTTTTTAGTAGTTCATTCCACAGGAAAAACCACTGGTTTTATATTCTTTTCCATGGTTTGCTATTAATACACTAATTTTATGGGATTTACTTTTATTCCTCTTCTCCTTTTTCCTATATCAGAAGTAGGGATCTCCTCTTTGGTCTTCTGTGGTGAAATTAAAACAAATGGTAGCTTTTGCTAGAAAAAAATGACATGGATTTATTTGGAAACAGGAGTCAATTTTTAAGGATTATGTAAAATCAGTATTTAATATAAAGAATAAAAAACATTGCATTCAGATTTATGGGTTACAAAAATTACTGTTAGGCTATTTAATGGTGTGAGAAACCAGACCCACAGTGTTGGGTGGAAAAGAAAAGGCAAGTGTTTAGAATAATAGTTGATTTTGAAGCCAGGATATAAACATTAAATAGACATTACTAAGTTTTTTGGAAATCTTGGTTCTCAAATAGTATGATTTCTGCAGAATTGTGTTTCCTCCAGCCCAGTAAATCAAAATTTTACCCAAATGACTTGGAGTTCTGGAACATTTGAGTTAGATTAACATCCATACATGATATTCTTCTGACTAAAATTGGAATTCCGATTTTTTTCATCAGCGGCTGGCTCATTTTGCATCTGGCTTCTTCGCTCACTGTCCCACAAAATGGCCCGGACTGCGGGAGCTACACGCTTCCCCTTTTCCTTTCTTGCAGCTTGAACCACCTGGAGGAAAGGCGCCAAGACGTCTCAGGTGCTGCCTGCGAGGGAGCCTCTACGCACTGTCTGTGACAGGGCTCGAGCGAGCTTCTCTCCCGCTCTTTGCGATGGCTCCGAAGGCTTTGTGCCCCTCACTTCTCGTGCGGTCCTCCTAACCTGCTTGTGACTCACTAGAGCGTGAGTGGGGTTGCGTGCTTGTGTGTGTAGTGCGTGCCGGGTGCGGGGACGCTGGCAAAGGATGACGCGTCTTTCCGTTCGTCGGGGCCAATTACAACAGGCGGAGAAGCCACTCCTCCCCCTTTGTCGCCAAAAGCAACAGAGGCACCAAGGCTCAACTCCGTTCCCGCCAATATTGCCCCACTTTGCTTCTTCTCTTCCCACGCACGCAGCCGGCTTCAGGTGATTTCCTCCACCCCCTGGCCCCAAAGGAAGCGTCTTTGGAGACAGCGCGGGAACAAAAATGCTCAGCTGAGTGGAAGAAGAAAAGCTTATACTTTCCCAGGAGTTACAGAGTACCGAGACAAAGGCTCGGGAGGAAAAGAGCTTCGTTCAGCTATTGTTAGCCAACTCTCCATTGTCCTGAGGGAGGCGGCCGGCGACGAACTACACGGATTACTAAGCAACTGAAAGAAATGCTGCTTTGCTCAAATGACACATTTCTTAAGGCAGAGGGAAAGTGGTTTCTCTTTAGGAAGTTGGATTTCACTGCTCTTTGTGTAGCTGTGTGGGATACCTGTAGCAAAGGTTTGGCCGACAAGACTTAACGTTGATATTACTTCCTCTTATGTGACTTTAAAGGTCAAATAATGGTTACAGCCCCCAACCCACCATCATAAAAGATAAGGCATATTGCACTGCCTGAGCTTCCCACTTTAACATGTGTGGCACCTTAAAAAAGCAGCAAAATGTTATGGCACCTTTCATAGAAGAGTGCTTCATTCAAATGATGGTTGCAACTACTGCACATTTCTGCAACATGGTCCCCTCCAGCTGTTTTGGATTTAAAAGCAAAGAGGGCCAATCTGGAACTGAAGAAGAAGAAAACTGTAGCCAAAAGACAGGCCAGACTCAAAGTTATGCTATCAGCTCAACTAGCTAGAAAGAAGCATAGAGAAGCAATGCTGATCAAAGGAAAGGGAACAAAGAGAAAGTCCAATTAGAGGTGAAGCGCTGTGGCTGTTTTTCTGTCTTTTAAGCAGGGTTTGTTTGTTGTTTTTGTTTGTTTGTTTTATTTTTTAAATGTGAAATCCTTTGCCTGAGAGCATTCTCATGGTGCTTTTTATTATTATTTTTTGTCAAACAGTAAAACTATCATGCACACTCACCTTGAAAAATCACTTTTGATTACTTTACTCTGCTAAAGCTTCAAGGGGGCGTTGCCAATTTAATTCCCACTGGGGCGCTGAGCGGACCGTGGTGGGTGCTTAGGCAACCCCTGTACCCCTGGCTACTTTTCAGAATTTTTTTCCAGAGGGGAATATCATGCCTGAACATCTGAGACAGGGATTGTACCAGAATGAAATTCACAGTGGGGGGTTTTTTCCTCCAAATTTGGGTTGTGAGATTTGAAATCAAGTATTTTTCTCCATTTTTATTTGTGTGAGTCCTCATAATTTTATGGTGAAAATGTGTGAATGCCAAAAGCTTTTCTTTTAAAAATTGAACAGTATTTGTGTCTATAGTAGAAGCTTCTGCATTCTGGCAGCTCTTTGAGTACTATATTTGCATTTCCTCGAAACACCATAATCAGGTCGAAGATAGTATCACTATTTGGAACAGTAAAGAAGAATTAACTCAGTAAATAGTTGCAGAGTCAATAAATCTTGATTAAGATACAATGATAGAAACTCTACATTGGGGTGAAAACCTCATTATTTCTATATCCATATGCCTGTGGAAATGTAGAGAACATAGCAGGTATAACTACCTGGTTAAGCAGGGGACGTTGACTTTTAGGCAATCCCCAGATGAGGAACTTCCAAATGAGACAATTCCTAGCTATGAACAGACTGCCTATTACTAGAAAATTCAGCTTGTGTTCTCCTTAAACTGACAGAGCACTGAAGATGTACAAGAACCACTGAAGCCATGAGTTTCTACACACAGCCTGTTTTCAACAGTTCCTAAAAACATTGTGTCTTCAGTGCTTAATCAGCTTGAGGAGGTCAATGTGATGTACCTTTTTTATTAATAGGCAGTGTTTGTAAGGCAACCCCTGTACCCCTGGCTACTTTTCAGAATTTTTTTTCCAGAGGGGACAGTTAAATAACCAATTTGGGTTAAAAACAGGAAACAACTCTTGACCTGAGAACTGTCTTTTTCCTTGACATTTTAAGAGATTCAGAATTTAAATGTATTAATATTTTGACTTGCAGTGCGAGGATGTCGCCCTGGAAAGATTGTGCAGATGACAGAAGCTGAAGTTCGCGGTTTGTGTATAAAATCACGAGAAATTTTTCTTAGCCAGCCCATTCTCTTGGAACTAGAGGCACCACTGAAGATCTGTGGTATGTGCTGATTTCTTTCATTTAAAAAAACCTTTAAATTGGATGACAAAATTTATCAATGTTGATGATGGATTTAAATTATATAAAGAATAAACACAACAAAACATTTCAATCTGAAAGGATGATTGGCTAAGTAATCACTTAGTTTTAAAATTAAATACAATCATTGGAATCTGAATTAAAAGGTAAATTAAGAACTAAAATGTATAGCATTCTGTGCAGTTATTTTACAGCTATATGTTTGGGATCTTCTGAATACCCTCCTCTAAAGAAGCTCTTTGTCTTTTGATCAAAATATCAAGAATGGCAGACAGTTTTGAGACTTGGAAGGTATGACAGAATGTCACTAATAGCTCTCACAATAAACTTCATTTTCCTAAATTAATATATAGTACAAAGAAATCTGTTACTTGCATTCATCTTTGTAAGTGGTCGGAATGATTGCGGTGTAGAATGACAGTACAAATAAAAAAGAAAGTAGAAATATTTAATTCTAAATTGCATTTAAAATATATTGGGTTTGCTGGGCTTTTTTTTTGTTAGGTGTAACTAAATGCTAATACCATAAAAATATATTTACTATTTTGGTTGTATTATGGAATGTTAATTTTAAAACTTCTGTTTATTTACTATGTAAAAAAAAATCCAAAGTTTAGAAAACAAAACTCAGAAAAAGAGTCCCTTAAATTTAATCAGATCTTTAAATCTCCATTCCTTAAAAAATCCTACTTATGATGAAAGTTAGACCCCAGGACTTTCAATAAATCTTTTAAAAAGTTTATTAAGGGTTTTTAAAAATAAATTTACAATGTCAAGAGGATATGACCCAAATCAGCTGGTGAGCTCTAATGGTTCATGTTTCAGAACTTGACTCACAAAGAAGCTGGAAAAGGGGGGCAAATCTTATCGCTGTTTTTCCTACTCTCACGCCTTTTGGAATCTTTATCTCCGTTCTGGGATAATTAGAAAATGGAAATCAATATTTTTATTTGAAAGGAAGAAATTACAAGAAAGTAAGCATACATACAATGGGGAAAAAATATTGAAAGGAATACCTTGATACCTTGCTTGTGGCTGCTTAGATATAAAAGAAAGGTTTGGGGTGAAATTGATTAAGACCTGAGTACTAATCAGGGGTGAAAAGCTGCAGTTAGCGCCTTTCAGGGAAGTGTGCAGTCTGTATGGCAAAGAAAAGCAGTTTAGAAAGCAAGAGTTTATCTAAACAATCTCTGTCCCCTGCAAGAGAGGAAATTTTGGGAATGGGGAAAAGGGGGAAGGAAAAAAAACAGTTCAGGCAATTAGGCACAGGATAGCCACCTTGAATTACTTATAAAGTAGTAAAGGCAGGATCAAAAGTCTTAACAAGTAAATAACCACCACAAGTCCACTCTGACTCAAAGGCACAAATAAAAAAGGAAGGATGAAGTTTATTTTGTTTGTAGAATGAAGTTGTAATGCCATTATAATGGCATAATTATTGCTGCTGGGGAAGATTGAAGAATTGATCCAATTTAGATGAAATCCTATTGTCCTTAGTATTTATGGCCATCTGCTGGCATCCCCTATTTTTTTCACCCTCTTATGAGAAACAAAATGCGAAGAAATTGCTTTAATTTCCAAGTAACTATGTCCAAACTAAATTATGATTAATTTTAAATGGGTTATCTTAACCATCCAGGATGTAAACCATAGTGTGAAGCTGATGTGCTTCAACACACCTTACATAGTTCAACATACAATATATTGTCCAAGTTTTTTTATTCTAGAAAATTGAGTTGATTAAAAAATACATATATACACAAATAAAAATATTAGCATGAGCAGCTGTATACAAGAGTATAAAATACTGAAGTTAGTATGTAATTATGAACAATTATAACATGTGAAATGTTAAGTGAAACCTGAAAATACCTTAGCAAAAGGACTGCTTATAATTGTTATCTGAAGAATGTGATATGAATGTGAGAAATACATCAAATTCAAAATCAATTATGGTTTGCTTATATTCATGAATAGATTCTATTTACAATTTACATGTGTGATAATATCACAGTTTTGATTCTGTAGATTTGATTACATGCTGGTATTGCTAAGGGAAAATTGACATATCTTATGTATACGGTTGATGTTAACTGATTAGCAATTATACACAACTGAATACTCTTATGAAAGCTTCTGTAAAAGGGGAAAGGAAGATGTTCTATTTTAATAATTTAGTAAACTTGTGTGGTGCCCAACTAAAGACTGAGAGGCTCACAACAATCAAATTATAATAAAACCAATGAGACATCAAATAATGATAAAAGATGGCAAGTTCAGTGAAGCAAGGGGTCTCTCTTTCCCTCGCCGAAGGGCTTGGTAAAAAGCCAGGTCTTTACAGCTGTTCTAAACAGCAACAAAGTGGGGCTATCCAGGTCTTAAGGGAGCATCATTCTATATCCAGTCTAGTGAGCAAAACAATTTAGAAATTATTTGCAAGATAAAAATTCAGATAAGCAGAGTCTTGAATTGCCCTTAGAGCTTGTTAGGAATGTAAGTTACCTAACAGCTATTTGGGTTGGAAATATATAAACCAGGATAGACATTTTAAAACTGTATATTTAAGAAAATGCAAAAAACTAATTGGGTTTGGTTTCTTGAAAGGCCATAAAGTGGAGCCAGAAACCTGGGTTGTTTAGTCTTAGTCGAGAGTGTGAATGAGTCTGTTTCCTTCTGTTGGAGAGTTTTGCTGTTCCTGTATTGACTGTTATTCTTGGATTTGATGTAAGTCTGATACTGAACTGTTTTTGACACTGGACTTTGTTATTAGATTATCCCTGGACTGAAAACTGACTGATCTAACCTATGAATGACTTTGGACTGTGTTTGAACTTTGCTTAAACCTTTCTGGAAGTAAAAACCTACATTTACTGTACAGTGTATCTGTGTGCTATGTATGTATTATTCAAACACTACTCTCAATACGTCTCCCTGTATGCGCTTATTCTCCTAATGGGGAATTACCTCAACAGAGCTTATATTAATTATTGGAGAACTTGAGAAACAAGATTCTGGTTTTTTTTTTATTTCCAGTTGTTTAGATAATTGTAACCTGTACAGCCTCAAGGTACTTGTAATACAACTTTTCTTAATTATTTTAGGTGACATTCATGGCCAGTATACAGATTTACTTCGCTTATTTGAATATGGAGGATTTCCACCAGAAGCTAACTACCTTTTTCTGGGAGATTATGTGGACAGAGGCAAACAATCCTTGGAAACTATCTGCTTGTTACTTGCGTATAAAATAAAATATCCTGAGAATTTTTTTCTCTTGAGAGGAAATCATGAGTGTGCTAGTATAAATCGCATCTACGGATTCTATGATGAATGTAAGTAAAACTTTCTGAAAATGTTTCTCTTTTTTGAAATAATTGGAATATTTTGAAATACTTGATGCATTTATGGTTCTTCAAGTTTGTGACGCATCCTCCTGGAACAACACATTAGTGAAATAGTTGACCAATTCATGTGATATAACTCTGAATGATCATGCTACAGTGTAAATATTCTTCCAATTTTATTAGGTAAACGAAGATTTAATATCAAACTCTGGAAGACATTTACAGACTGCTTTAATTGTCTGCCTATTGCAGCGATAGTAGATGAAAAGATTTTCTGCTGCCACGGAGGTAAGGAAAAATCCACTTTTATATTGATGAAATCATTTTGTTGTTGAAAGTTTAATAAAAATATACAGAAATGTTTGATTTCTTCTTAAACAAAATGTGAATTATATGATCACCCTATCCCTTAAAATACCAATATTTTCCAAGAACTTGCCCAAGAAAATGTGATAAATCAGAAATTCAGCTACCTCCACAGGGAACATAAAGCTTGCAAACAGGGCATGGCAGTTTAATTCATTTTCTCAGTCGTGAAGAAAGGTAGAGGTTATAAATTTGAAAAACCAGTAAGTTATGTTGAAATATAAGCTCTTAATATTTACTGTATCATTTACTATTTGTTCTTTTATTATCCTTTAAGCCAGGAGTCGCCAACCTTTTGGATCTCAGGGACCAGCAAACTCATAATTTTAAATCCCACGGACCAGAGACCCTGGGAAAATCCCCCAAAAAGTCTGCAGGAAAATTCCCCATCCCATATTCCTACCAATCAATCATTCTTTATTTGGGATTGCAGGATATTGTCTCCGTTCTCAGGGGAGAGAGAGAGAGAGACTTTTGGCTTCATACAAGGAAAGCAGCAGAAGTCTTTCTTTCTCTCCCTCAAATTCCGCCAGAAGTGGGTCTTTGCCAGCGCAGCCTCTTGGAGCAGGATGCCTTGCAGGGTCCCAAAGACTCATTTCTGGCAGAGTTTGGGGGAGAGAAAGAAAGACTTTTTCTGCTTTCCTTGTGTGCAGCCAAAAGCAGAAGAAAGAAGTGGAAAGAAGCAGCCCAGTGGCCAGGCATGGCAAGTTCCCCCCTCCACCCTTTCCCCCCTCTCCTCACCACCTCGTGTTGTTCGCAATGCAAGTGACTCAGCCTTGTGTTCCCATGAAGCCTGGATTAATTGCTTTGGGGGTGACAATTTTCTACGGACCCCCAAAATTTTCTCACGGCCCACCAGTGGTTGGCGACCACTGCTTTAAGCCACTTTGCAAATATTGCAGCTAGGATTTGTGAGGCAAAAGGATATGCATGTTCACTTTGTTTCAGAGACCACCAAAGTGTATGTCAGTTGAGATGAGCTAAAAATCCTAGGACAACGTTACTTTTGCTGTGACCTGAAATTTAAATTATCTAATCCCATCTCAATAACTATAGTATTTTGATGATATTGCCAGTTTTACTGAATGCTTCTATAATTCAAGAAGGAGGAGCATTTGCTAGGCTAGATCAAGTCTTGTATGCTGAGATAACATATTTGTTCAACTTTATGACTTCTTGAAGAATACAGATAGTGTCCCTAAAATCTTTCTGGAAGGGGAGGTAGACTTCAGCAGGGAGATTATGAACCTCTAGAAAGAACCAACCACATTTCTCATGGGACGGTAAACACGTTTCTTTGTGTTTACCATCCCGCAGTAGAAGTCTGAATTTAAAAAGCCACTTAGCTCAGAGGGAAATGAATATGAAGAAATAGATTATAACCTAATATTTGAAATTAAAACAAGCATGTTCCAAATAGGCTTATCCTTAAAATAGCTTGATCAGAATTCCAGTTTCTGATATATAAGTTGCTTGATGTGAATTTGTCTCTGGGTAGGTGCCCAGCAAATGAGCTTTAACTACTACATTTCTTAACACTGACCTTAACTGGGTAGGAAATTTTAGATGAAGTTTATATACGTGAACATGCAACTAATATACTGTATAATAACAATTTCATTAAAGATGAAATCCTTTAAAAATCACCAAGAATTGATACAATTGGATATTTTACACAATATAAACTGGTTAAAAGAATAAAATACTAGATTTTCAAAGATCTTATGTACACTTTTTTAAAAAACTAAATCTCTGGGATTAAAAGGACCATTAAACACTGTTACAAGGAATACATTTGTTTAATGCATTTTTTGTTAAAGATAATTTGTTGGAGAAAAATCAGATTCCGTGCATACTTGGGGGAGGGGGATTCCTAATGTCTTGCACTTAGTTCAACTTAAAGACCCCAGTGAACTGTCATCCTGCAAGACTAACTGGATATCTGTGGACTGTTCTTTCAAAGGATATGTTGATATAACAAATGGAGGTTTATTGGATCATCTACCATAATGAGGCTAAACACAGCCTATGAAATTCTATTCAGCTTCTGGTGACAAACAATAGCCAGTAGATATTTGAAATAGCTGTTTTGTTTCTATGTCTATCCATAGGACGCTCATACTAGCTTATGCTAACAACAAAAGAATGGAAAAGTGTGATCATGATGATGCCATCCCAGTTTTATGAAGTGTTAATGAGATAATTTAGATAATCGGTCCTGGGTTAAGTGGTATAGCGGTAGGCATTTTGTTTAGTATTTGTTCTACTGGCCTACACTTTCCTATCTGAAGAAAAAAAGCTTGCACATGTACTCAGGAAGATAAAAACTTATCTTTAAGATACATACAGTTGTTTTGTTTTATATTAAAGAGCTGAATTTGGAATAAATGTGTAGAAGACAATATTGGTTGGTAAAATGAAGATATCACATTAGTCTCTAGATTGAACTATTTTCTCAGTTCATTATCAGTGGATTCTGTCTTGTTTAGTGCATATTTTATGTAGGCACAGAGTTGTATGCAGTGGTCTTATTTCATGAATAGAATGCAGACAGATCAAATTCTTCATCTTGTACATCCTCCCTATCCTTCAGACCTATGCTGTATAATTAAATTATCTAGAACTAGGTCCATGCATATTTGCTTTGTACTTGAGGAAGTCTATTAGCATAACATTAGATTTAGCTTTCTGTACAAAATGTTCTACTGACTTTTAATATGGCTTACTTATGGTTGGTTGTTTTGCTTCTTTTCACTCGTTTGTGAAATGGACAATTATTGTATTTCAAGTCTTGTTAATTTGTCATAAGAGTCTAGTAGCTTCACTAAAGTATTATACATCTTGGTGCCGCTTTTATAAATCTTAGAGTTTGAATTTACAAGCTTGATTTTTAAAAATGTAATCCTTTTAAAGCTTTTTCAGTAACAACACTCATTGAGTTAGATTTGGGTGTAGTTTATTTCCTTATGCAAATTCTTCCAATATCATAGTATGTCCAATGAATATTTTATCTGCTAATTTCCTATTCTAGTAAATTTTGTTCTACAAATCTAGGTATGTAGTGTGTTACTTGGACTATGCTAGGTATTTTAAAAAGAGTTAGGATTTGCCATTTGACAATTGGGAAGCAGTGTTTTGTATTCCCTAAGTACTATTCAGGGTGATTTAGAAATACGATGGTTTTTAAAAGTAGAAGTCATAAGATCCATTACTGCATTTCTTTCCATAAGTATATTTGTAGGGATGCTACATTCCTGTAGTGTTTTAACTTTTTTATTGACTCTTGTTCTTAATCACTTTGATTATAGGAAATTGTATATTTTAGAGTGATTCATGCATTTTCTGGATAATAAAAATGTTTTATTCATTTGTATTGTGCCTTTATTATTTTCACAAATAATTCAAGGTGGCAAACATACCTTTGTCCTCCTATTTTCCTCACAAACAAAAAACCCTGTGAGGTGATTTGGACTGAGAGAGCAGCTGGCCCAAGGTCATTCACCTGGCTTTCATGGCTTAGGTGGAACTAGAACTCACAGTCTCCTGGTTTCTATCCTAGTGCCTTTAGGGGATTTTTTTTTTAAGTTTAGGATTGCTGACATTTTTCGAGAGAAATATAATTCCAACCAAGCAGATTCATTTGAATTGTTTATGGTGGAAACTGCCTAAAATCTAAGTTCATTCATAATAAATTCTTAGGTTTTCTGCGCTCAGCATTTTTCCCATCTTGAAAATAGTCACTATGTAGAGATGACTACAGTTTTTTAAGTGTATCATATTTTCAGTGTGTTGCAGGTACACAGATCATATGTTTCAAGACATTTTCAAGACATACCAAAATATCAGAAAAACTTGAAACAAAACAAAATATGTAAAGTCTAACCCTACGCTTGCTGACCATTTGTACTCCCTGCCTTGAATTACTTGTTTTTCTATGCTGTTTTAAAATGATGCTGTTGCATCTACATACCAGAACTAAAACCATCAGAGGCAACCTTTTACTTACTAGCGAAGTTTGAATGGTAGCAATAACTCGTGTCTAGTCACAGCAGTCCCTTGCAGCAGTACAAGTCCTTTCTGAGATTCAGAATGCCATCTGCAGCTTAATTCTGTTTCTCTCAAGATCACCTCACATAACGTAAGCAGATAGTAGCAGAAAATAATCTTGCTGTTCTACTGTGGCACAGAAAGAAAATTTAAGATAGCATTCTAGTCCCATTGCACAGAACACTTAACCATACAGTTCAAAAGGGCTGGGCTTGTTAAAAAGTGCTTACCAAAAACAGAGTTCTTGAAATGCCTGCTCTTTGGTTTTGAACATGGAATACTTATATGTTCTGAGTTGTAAAATGTTGAATGGTTTTATATATGCTTATAAAAAAAATAATCAAATTCCTACTCTTATGCCGGATCATTGAACTACAACTGTTCTCTGTCAAGAATTTTGTTTTATATTTATCTGTAAAGTATTGGAAATGGGCCAGTTAAGAATACTTTTCCTGTTATTCAGACACTTTAAAAATGGTGGTAGTGTTCTATTTAAAAGTATAACATCAGCATTAGTAACACTAGTTATGAAAGTATTACAAAAATCCTATAAGGCTGATTAGCTGATTATCTTTAACTGAAAAGTATAGGGAATAAATGCTGTGCATCATTTTTTACAGTAAACTTAAAATCTCTTGTTATAGGATTGTCACCAGATCTGCAGTCAATGGAACAGATCCGAAGAATTATGAGACCCACAGATGTTCCTGACACAGGTGAAACTGGCGTTTAGTAGCATATTCTCAAAGTACTTCATAGTCTGGTCCTGAAACTATGTTTAGAAATTAATGTACACCACCTAGAGTCTCATGGGAGGGGGACTTAAAAATGTTATTAAAGTTAAAACTTTTAACTTCTATAAAGCTAATTTCTAGTAATTAAGTGCTGTGGCTTGACAATAGTAATTTTGTACTGCTGGGTTTAGTGAGTACTAATGATGACTTAGTCCCACTCTCTGTATTAAATTGCTTTTTAGAATTTAAAGAAATTTGGGGAAGGCTATTTGCATATGAAATCTAGTCAAACCTTATCATTTATCAATTTTGGCTCTCAGGGTTGTTTGTGTCTTAACTAGCTTATTAAATTGTATTACTTTTTAGAATTTGAAACCAGTGAATTATAAACTAGTGCTTAGAGATTGTAGCTTTGGAAAAGAAATTAAAAATACATGTCTATGCTACATATATAAAAATAAATATAAATACAATAACAACAGCAATAATCAAAAATTGCATGACACTTAGAATATTAAAAAAAATTCCATCTGTCAATTACAAAGGCAATGTTGCTTGGATCCACACATACATGCCAATACATTAGAACATCATAGGTTCTTGGGAAGAACTCAATGCAAATGAAAGCCAACACCAACTAAAGAAATGGTAACTGAGAGTTCATTGTTGCATATGTAATGTTGTTTATAAGTCTTAATGAATGTATACTTTCCTTCTTTTTAAGGCTTGCTCTGTGATCTGTTGTGGTCTGATCCTGACAAGGATGTGCAAGGCTGGGGCGAAAATGACCGTGGAGTTTCCTTCACTTTTGGAGCTGATGTGGTCAGCAAATTCTTGAACAGACATGATTTGGATTTGATTTGTCGAGCTCATCAGGTATGAGAACATTACTGCTAATATATATATATTATTTTTTATTCTAGGGTTTGGTTTGGTTTTCTTTTTTTGCATTCAGTGTATTCTGGCATGTAGATGAGCCAGTGTAAATTGGATTGCAGATGACTCACTTCTGTTAATACAAATACCCTGTTGGCACTCAAATTGTTCCTGTGAAATAATTATACAGGACCATAGTTATTGTCACACTATATGCTCATGTATGCATTCATTTTAAAATGTAGACTTTTTGTATAGGCGGTCTTGCTTACTAATACATACATACATACAAGCAACATTGACTTTGTAATACGTACATTTTCTTTTATTCTTTTCTTTTTTAAAAAACCAATTTATTAATTTTTGAAGACAAACAAAACATAGGACATAAAAGCATAAAACCTCCTTTCTGAAAATTACTTATAAGTTTTAACAAGGCAAATAAAGCATTATTTTTTAAGGCATAGTTCCACATTGTCACATTTCCATTTAAGCACATATATATCTTTTCCAAATTTCTCCCTTCACTTTTATTCAGTTATATTTCTTTCTATCAAGGTTTTATTAATTCTCAATCGAATATAGACATTTATACAGCATAGTTCCAAATTGTCACATTTCCATTTAAACACCTATATATCTTTTCCAAGTTTCTCATTATTTCTCCCTTCACTTTTATTCAATTATATTTCTTTCTGTCAAAGTTTTATTAATTCTTAGTCAAACATAAACACCCAAAATACAAAACATAAAACAAGACATAAAAAGATAAAACCTCCTTAATTATCATTTGTACATGCCTTTTCCAAATTTCTCTCCCTTTAGTTTTATTCCTCCAGGGTTTTATTAATTCACAATCAAACATAGCTAACCAAAACACAAAACATAAAACTTCTTTTCAAAAATGGCTTAGCCTCGGGTTACATCTTTTTTTACAGACCTAAATCAAATTCATGCTCACCTTATATACCGTTCATATCGTATTGACCATTCTATATTTTCTATATACCGTATATACTCGAGTATAAGTCGACCCGAATATAAGCCGAGGCACCCAATTTTACCACAAAAAACTGGGAAAGCTTATTGACTCGAGTATAAGTCGAGGGTGGGAAATGCAGCAGCTACTGGTAAATTTCAAAAATAAAAATAGATACCAATAAAATTACATTAATTGAGGCATCAGTAGGTTAAATGTTTTTGAATATTTATTTCAAAGAAAAACAGTAAACTAGCTCTGTAAGTGGAAAAGAGAGCCAACAAAGCCAACAAAATCAACAATAACTTTCTAACAGGATAAAAAAATAAACTTTGAAAACTTTTGAACAGTACGCATGCACTCATATTATTTATGGACAAAAGTGGATATTCATTCAGGCTAGAGTGCTTTAAAATGTAAATGAGGTTAGTTTCACACACACATGCACACCGTTTCGCTTTCCATAAACTAATTTTTTAGTGCATGACAGATGAAGTGCCTGACAGATGAAAGTCCTCTTAGGAAACTTTAGATCTTAACTGGCATTACATTTAAAATCAAACATGTTCACATTCTTAACATTTTTCCATGGCAAAGTGTTTCTCAAATAATCCATAATAATGCCGCGGGAGGGAATTATTGTCTAATTAAAACTTTCACTAGGACAGTTGAGAATAAGTTTGATGTTCACAATTTCCTCTTTGAAAGAGACCAGTAAATAGGGAACAAGAAGATGAAGAAAAAGAAGTGTGTTTTTTCACATTTTTCACACTGCAGTGAACAAAAATGGCATCATAGGAACAGGCTTATTCTCAGTCCAAAGGTTTGTTTCTGATTTCTTCCCTGATTTAAGGGAAATTTGGGAAACGATCTCACTATCATGAAAGGTTTAATTGATTCACTAACCCAAAAGATGATGATGACAGTGGGAGGCAGGAGTCACTCTCTCCCTTGCAAGAAAAAAGCATGTGTATGTGCTGCATGTACATCCTGTTTTGGAGAGCCACCATCTCTTTCACAGCTCTCCCTCATGCCTCCATTGCATGTGCACACATGCCATGGCTCAGTAGTAGGTCAACATACAGATGTCACACTAGGCTCCCTCCTCAAAAGGAACATCCAACCTTTCTTGAGAAGTACAAACTTCATCTGTTCAGGATTGTGGTGACAAAGGTGAAGAAGGATGGGGCTGAGAAAAGGGAAGGGAAGAAAAGATCACTGACAGGGAGAAAGACAGGGAGAAACATCTGGAAGTGTGAGCCCTCGAGTTTCCTTAGGGAAGACCAGACAACAAGGGGAGAGGAGAGGAGGTGGAGAGTTAAAAAAAAAAAAGAGTGGGAAGCCAACTCACGCGTGCCATCAAAGCGGGTTGCTGTGGTATCCAGGAAGGTGTTTTGGGGAGCCAGGAGGCCCCTCATCACCGGCATTTTAAGACTTGCTCAAGGACATCGCCATCGTCCAGTTGGAAGGGGGAAAAACCCAGAGGTATCTGAGAAGGACGGGAGCCAAGACGGGGCCCTTCGCTTCCTCTCCCCGAGACAGGCCAGGGGGAAGCGGGGCTTTCTCCGCCTGCTGTTGCGAGAGGGGTGCGGGGGGGGAGTGCGGGGAAAGGGGGTTCGTGCCGAGGCTCCACAAGCCACCGCCGCCTCCTCCAGACGAGCGCCCTGACGATCGCAGCCACAACAGCAGAGACCGCGAGGTCAGACAGAGACGAGGGGCGTCCCCGAAGAGCTCCGACTGCAGCGAAGGCGAGCGGCCACCACTTCCCCGGTGCGCGGCGGCGTGGCAACTCCTGGCGCAGACTGGCCCGAAGTCCGACGTGACTCGCTGAGCCCTGCAAACGGCCGGCCGAAAGCCGAGAGGAGGACGCCCGGGCGGCTGCCACCCCTGGATCCTAACTGGAAAGACCTCACCGCTGCCGCCGCCTCCCGCTCAGGCAGGGTCCCCATTCCCCTGGCCGACCAGGGGCACAGCCGCTTCCCACTCCCGAACAGCCCGGGCGCCGCTAGTCAGCCTCGCTCAGCGCCTGGGGCAGCATTGCAGGCACAGCCTTTTGCAGAGCCGAGCCGAGCCGGGCCGCACCTCACCTCCTTCTCTCGCTCTTCTTGCAAAGCGCCGCCGAGCTCCAAGTTGCTCGACTTGGCGGCGAGCAGCTCCTTTACCCGCCTCTTGTATGGGAGCTATCACGCTCGCCTCCGGAGCAGCCGTCTGCAGTAACTTTCAAGTTGAGGATGCTGGGTGCTGCTGCTGCCGCTGCTGCTCCTCGGGGCTCTTGAAGCTAATCCTGGTTTGTTCATTCCCGTTCATTGGAAAGGAGAAAATAAAAGACGGCGGGGAGGGAGGGGGGCACAAAGCAGCCCAAACGCGTAGCAGTGGAAGGAAGGCGCACTGGTGCGAGGAAGGGAGAGAGAGACACACACACACACACACAGAGAGAGAGAGAGAGAGACAGACACACACACACACACACACTCACTTCGCCACTTTGCACCTTGCAAATGCAAAATCCTGGGGATTTTGCATTTGCAAGGTGCAAAGCGGCGGGGGCGGATCCCGCGTGCTGGAAAGGGCTTGACTGTATTACGGGGAGAGAGAGAGAGAGGGAGAGATCATAAGAACGGCTCTTGCTTTTTTCTTGCAAGGGAGAGAGCTGCCACCACCACCTCCTTCTCCCCCTCAGTTTCCCTTGAAGGATCTTCCGTCGCTTTTGCCTTCTCCCTACATCTTCCCTCTGTTAAAATCCCCCCACACACACACACACTTATTTTCGGTCGGATAGATTTCGTGTCTGAGCATTCTCACATGGCGGTGGGTCTTTTTTTTTTCAGAGGGGAATCTGACTCGAGTATAAGCCGAGGGCGGTTTTTTCAGCACAAAAAATGGGCTGAAAAACTCGGCTTATACTCGAGTATATACGGTAACTTCTCCCTTCTTTTCACTCTCTTAATTATAATTTGTTTATTTCATCTTATTTCAAACTCATTATGCTTGTATCTTTTGTCCATTCTTTTCCAATGATCTCTTTATCTCTTCTCTTTAGCAAAGTTTCCCCTATAATCACTTTTAAAGTATGACGCCTTTCTATCTTTCCCTAAAGTAACACTTAAAATAATACATAATTTCCATCCTGATTCTGCATGTTGCATTTTAAAATAAAAAAATAAACTTATAGTAAAGTATATAATTTCCATTCTAGTTCTAATTCTAATTAATACATTATTTTAAAATAAGATGAAATAGTAAATTTATAATAACATTAAAACAATAACGAATTAAACAATAACTAAGCATTAATCATTTTACACATTCTCTTTAATATTTTATTAAATATTGAGATCTATCATTATTAAACGTTTTAATATTTTAATATTTTGTTAAATCTTATAATATTGCAATAGACTATTTCAAATGCAAATACTACAATACTATCTTATGTACTCTTGCAGAATCTTTCTTCAATTATATACTATCTTTTATCCTTTATCTCTAAAAAAAAATTTTCTTTTTGGCATCTTGTTTCAGACTGTGGCTTTTTTTCCCATTTTGCCTCCCTTTCTTCTCCAGTCTGGTCTTTTTGCTCCCCCCCCCTCCTAACCTCCACCTTTTTAACTTCCCCTCTCCGTTGTAGTTTTCTTTTCAATTGCTTTCTAACATTGTACCTTTTTTTCACCTTATTTTTCTTTTTTTCTTTTTCTTTTGGTTGTTTTATTGAATCTTAAATTCTCATTTTTCCTTCCTCTCTTCCTATTTTCTTTCTTAATCAAACTTTTTTGTCCTTTAAAGATGGCTTCTTCCTCTTCTTCTTCTTCTTCTTCTTCTTCTTCTTCTTCTTCTTCTTCTTCTCCTTTTCCTTCTTCCTCAAGTATTTGCTGGTACGTAGAAACCGCCATTTCTAAAAAGTGGAAGGTAGCTCCCAAAAATCCTTGCCATTTTGTTCTTTCTTTTAATTTTTCATATTCCATTTTTAATCCATCCACAGATAGTGCCATTGTAAATTTTTAAGAACAACCCAGATGTTTTTAGTCTTAAAGTAATTTCCAAATATCAAAGTTATCAAACAATCCAAACAGACAAAAATTATTTCCTCTTCTTCTCTTTGCAATTTTTCCTCCTGGGACAAAATCCCAAATATATTTTAAAGCCGTATAGCAGTTAATTGCTGGTCTTATAATCTTCAAGGCATCTCCTCCAACAAATTTTTAAAGATTTTTTTTAGTCCTCTCCTTCCCACTTATAACAAAGAGCATGTTTTTACCTTAAAGAAGCAGGTTTTTCTGTGCTCATTTGCTTTCTCTGTAAGGAAGGGGAGTGAACTTTCCTTCAGCACTTTTGCCGCTGTAACAATCTTTTGGAAACAAATGTATCAATCTACAAGTCAGGTTTCCAGATGTTTTAAAAGTAACTTAATGTCCTGGTTCAGCCAAGAAAACTTCTCCTTCTAAAAAACTTCCTCCTGCACAGTCTTATCCGGTTGAAGATTCCTTTGTGGCTGCCATTTCTGACAGCCGCTCCACCGCCTCAGGAAAAAGGAGTCTAGCTGGCTGGGGAAGGGGGGTGCGATATCCCCAGACCCCTGCCCGGATCTCCTCTGTCTTCCGCTGCCTCTTCGGGGCAGCGACAACCCCCAAATATAATTGGATCGAGGGTACCTCAGAGGCGAGCACAGCAGGGACCCGCAGAGAAGCGGATTCCTGCTGCCACCGAAGCCTTGCAACCGGAAGACGGAGTCCAAAGGTTATTGAAACATGGCCAGCCTTCTTTTATTCTTTTCATTGTTTTGCTATCTAAATTTTAAAACTCAAAATCCTGGTTTTTTTAATGTTTTCAGGTATTTTTAGACAAATATTTACTGCTTAACAAGCAATTTAAAATTATAAATATATTGATAATTATATTGATAATGGCTCTCTGTTCTCACTGACAGGTGGTTGAAGATGGCTATGAATTCTTTGCTAAACGACAGCTGGTTACTCTATTTTCTGCTCCTAATTACTGTGGAGAGTTTGACAATGCTGGTGGCATGATGAGTGTGGATGAAACTTTAATGTGCTCTTTTCAGGTAGGTGTTTTTGTCTTAAGAGATTAGCCATAAGACATAATTTTACAAGCATTAGTATGTGCCTAAAACTAAAATAGTAAAAATTAATTGGAATAACTTAATATTTAATTGAATGTTGATTGAAGATTAGGATTTTGGATTGTAAAGGCTAACCTCCCTCTCTGTTGGAAGTACTAATTATTATGTCAATTATATCAAACCAAAATAAAAGTGCCTGAAGATGTGAATCCAAGTTTGAGCTCTGTCAGTGGAATATTTTGATAATGTGGGTAAAATAATACCCCATTTAGTTCAAAGCAAAAGTGGGATTTGGTGTTATGTTCAGAGATTGTTATTTATAAAACTCTGAGCTACCATCTCTTTCTGATAACACATCGATCAGTAAATGCACTTATTTTTTAAATTTCACGTTAGCAATAACATGGGCCGTTATAGAAATTGAATGAATAAATGGGTATTTGTAAACCTAGCTATTACAAAATGGTTTTACATACATCTACAGTTTCGTTGTACGCAGCTCATGTATAAGAGATAAAAAGTAGACTACTTCCATGCTAGTCATAGTATATTGGAACATGGATCAAATCAGCCTGATTTGTTCTAAGCTCCAGATAAATTTCCAAAATGCTTGATGTTTTTTCTACAGTCAAAAACTTTGTTCTGTTTTGTTTGGCAAATTGAAAATATTCTTAAATAATAGTTTGCGGATAATGACAGCTCCAAAGTCCTTTTAAGCAAAACTGAATTCTTGTTTGATATTTCCTTAATTGTATATCTAATGAAAAAGGAAATAACACGCAATAAGTTTTGTAACATCTCAGACCTTGTGAATGTATCAGCCCAGCTCCTTGTTTCTCAAATTTTCTTCACTGAGGGAATCAATCTACAGTTAGTCCTCACTTAACAACAATTGATTCTATGATGACCTGGGTTATGGCACAAAGGCAACACAGTCAAATAAGCAAGAAGTGTTCCTTTAGTACCTCCAACTTTACCCCAAATGTCCAGGTTACCTTCAGCTGGAGAAAAAATTCCCAAAAACAGTCTTTAAGTGGAGGAAATTCAGTTTGAAAACAAAGTACATACAAACTGTAAATAAAAATCAATACAAACTACATTGCAGTAATTAACTTGACAGGGCAGGAGAAGGAATTGCAGACTTGAAAGCCCAGCAAAACACACACAGTTGGGAAGACGTCAGGAACCCAGATAAGACAATACCAGATAATTCATGATTTGCTCCCAACAACTTGCTGTGCGCAACTTCCCTTTTTAAACACTGTGTTCTCAGCTGCAGCTACAGCTGCAGCTACAGCTGCAGCTAATGAAAGGGAACCAGGGCCCTTTCCTTCCCCGTAAGCCACGCAACTCAGGTTGCTGGCGTCTCCGTTCCTCCCTGCGTGCCTTAGGATGAAGACAGGGTGAGCCTGGGTCTTCCTCCAAATTCCCTCTCCCTTGCTCTACCTCTACCCTACCCTGTCCTGCCCAGCCGACTTTTGCCCTTCTCCAGTTTCTTCCTCAGCCAACAGAGCCACACTCCCACTCCCTGTCAGCTATTTGGCCTTCCTCTCTGAATCAGATTCCAACGGGCATTCTGACACATTCAGTGGCTGTTTAAAATTACAGTGGTGCTGAATGAATGCTTATGACTGGCCCTGGAAGTTTTTTATTTATCAAATTTAGACACTGCAAAACTCAATATCAAAGGGATTCTAGGCAATTTACAGATTTTAAGAAAAAAAGGCTGCTGCAGTACTCCCTTGGTCACATGATGGTGATTTCTATAATCACGGAGTACATTTCAAGTCTCCTGCCCCATTTATCTCTTCCAATCTGTTTTTTTTTTAACTACCCTGTGTTCTCTTACTGCCTTGCAGCCAACCCTGGCCCATTTGTGCACCCTCTGCCTCCCAGCAACAGCCATCCCTGATCCAGGTGCACTCCTGCCAGGCTGCAGCAGTCCCATGCTTTCTGCTGACCTGCTTGCAAGTGCCTAGGACTTGCAAGTTCCTGCTGTTTTCTCCATTGACTCTGATTGTTGAAAACAAGAATTCGTGACGAGGCAGTATGGTCATTGTAACATCAACCACACTTTAAGACCTTATTGCTTAATGCTGAAAATTCAATTCCCAATTATTGAGTTATCAAAGGACTATTTAGTATTTTAAAGGGATTGGTTATATGCGTTTCTGAGCACCAGTGTCTGCAAAATGACTTCTGCATAACAGAACAAATAATTGTTGCAGATCTGGTAGTCATAATTTAGCAAGGCATATGGCTGTACAAAGTGAGAGAAGTTTTAAGATTATATAATCCCAATTAAGGGCATGTAGATTCAAAATAATGGGTTTATATTCAGGTCATCTGTCCTTTTTGCAATGGATTTGTTATCTTGGGCAAGTTATTTACTTTTTATTCTTTTTAGTTTCCCTAAGTGAAGATTGGTATAGCTAGTTCAGTCATGGTAGCCATTTTATAGTGACAGAAAATGCTTTTTTGACATGCAAAATATTTCCCAGCTCAAAAAGACTGAACTCTTTTTTCTCTTAAGATTCTGAAACCTTCTGAAAAGAAAGCGAAGTACCAGTATGGTGGCCTAAACTCTGGACGTCCAGTCACTCCACCTCGCACAGCTAATCCACCGAAGAAGAGGTGAAGAAAGGAATACAGTAGAAAATCATCAGATCTGTAAAGGACAAAACACCATATATACAGTATATAATAAGTGTACACTGTAAAATCATCCAGCCATTTGACAACCTTTATGATGTCACATCTTTAACTTAAAGAGACGGGTAAAGGATCCTTAATATTTTCTAGTTGACAGATGTGCAACACTGTATTGTAATAAGTATACACCAAGTTCCAGTAATCAACATAAAGTAAATCAGATCTAAACAAATTATTTTGGTTGCATACATGTCAGTTTTAAAGTTGACCAACATCCCAATTTAAGCTTAATGTAATAGTTAAATCAGATGAGAGCATGATGTTTCATTTGTGTAATGTGGTCTTACTGTTGCTTGATTGCTTTTATTTCTATTTTGTAGCTAGAATGATGGCAAGGTATCTTAGTAATGTTCCCTGGCTAAAAATGAACTGTGGAAGAGATTTGAATAGCCAGCTATTGGTGTTCTTTCTCTTCCAGTAATCTTGCTGACTAAGTATTTGCCCCTCTTAATAGGAGTCTGGTGATTAAAGACAAACCAAGCTCAAGCTAGTTCCTACAGTAATGTTACTTTTCCAAAGAGACTAGAAATCAGTGTTTTTTCATGAAACAAAACTTGTTACTTAGTCTGCCACTTCGTGCACTGCACCATTTTAAATTAACATTATACTCACAAGAACACTTCATTCAACTAAAATAGTTCAAAAGTTGTATTTCTTCTTTGTTGGTCATGGAATATCTTGCATTAGATTTTATTAGCATGAAACATTTTTCAGCATGCTTAGTTTCTTGATAATGCCATTCTTGCATTAAAGTGCATTCTGCATTTCTCAGAAGACGTGAAGATTCTTCTCTGACAGGCCTTAGAAGTGTTATTTCCTTTTCTTCCCTGCCAACACTCCAGGAGGGTTTATTTAAATGTATATTACTATGGTAACTAAGGCTAATGGTGGTTGAACTGCCTAATATATCTACATGATTGTAAGGCTTATGTCACAAAGAATGATATCTTCTGGATTTTCATGATCAAAATTCATATTCATGTAGAGATTTCTGCTTTGTAGTGTACGTATAGTAGCAATAATTTCTGTACATGATCAAGAGTTGATGCAGTATTTCTTTTCCTGCTTTCCTTTCTTAAGGATTCATATTAATGATAAGTGTAAGGTCATGTGTAAAGTTTGTAAGATAATAAAAATTGAAAGACAAAGATTTCATTGAATAGGATTACAAACTTTTACTGGACACTGACAAACTTGCAAGATTTAAGAGATAAAGTAACAATTTGTACCATTCTGTGTGCAAAATAAATGTAAAACTTTAATTTTGCGTTTGCAAATGTTACACTGAGGATTTGAAACTTGCATTTTATAAATCGCACGTATTATGCAAGTAATTTCTGCTAAGTGAAGTTCTTTAAATTTAAGCCTCTTTTCTAATTCCATTTTGTTTTAAACATTACATGTTTTTTTTTTTCATTTAGTAAAGTTGTTTAATTCATTTGAAGTCTGACTGTTTATTCCAATCCTTTAAAAAAAAAATTCATTAGCTCTTAATGACATGCATTAATTGCTGTGTGGGTAAAAGGTTGATACTAATGCTAATATAAACATTCAATAAGGGTATTTAAAAACTGTTATTTTCGTGTTTTAAAATCACAGAACTCGGTAATAAGAATGGTGCAGTGCCAAGTAACTGAACAAATGTCACTTCCAGAACAATGACTGATTTTCAGTTAGTTATCCAGCACAGTGATAAAAAGTTCTCATCTGACTGCAGAAATGTGAACAAGTCATTAACTGGATGACAAATTCATGCCAATAACAACATTAGTAATTGAGAAAATGGAAACAAAGCTTAGCTTGCTGGTCAAACAATGATCCTTTTTTTTTTTTTTTTACAGGTGAACTCTTATTTAATGTTTTAGAACATTAATTTGTACAGCTGAGTTTAACTTTGTTTAAAAAAAAATGCTGTTACATAACTGCCTATTTAAGCATGGAAAACCTTATTGAAAGATGATAACTTTTTACTTACCAGTACCCTGTAACTGATATCTCCCTTGTCATTTCTTAACATCTGGTAACAGTACGATTCTAGTTATCTTTGCAACAAATAATACAATCACTAAAATCACCACTTACCATCTTTTTCTTACAAACATTATTTCTGAAAGAATTTATTGCAAACATTTAAGGCAGATCATGTTCAGTCCTTAGAACTGGTCAATGAATATGAAATCCCCATTGAAATATGAGCTTTGGCATACCATAAGTTTACTTTGAAGATCAGTAATGTGTCATTTGCAGTTCTTTAAAAAATATTTTGGCCATGGGTGCATATCCTTTCTGTATAACCAGAATGGAAGCTGTAATGTATTAAGCATGATTTTAAACATTATTTTATTGTCTTGTCTTCCCACCTCTTTTCATTCACTGCTTGCATAAAAGGAACACAGTTCCTTTTTCTGCAATCTTTCTGTAAAGTTGGTGTCACTTTCTAGTAGCATTTTTCCACAGTTTTATTTCTAAGCTTCTACTTAACTGTGTGGTGTTTTCTTTCCTGACATTGTTCCATCAAACTGTCATATAAGCAATTTGCTTAAAGACAATCTTGTGCAATGTGGATGGACTGCTAGAAGATTTCAATATGAAAGTAGTTCACAGGATAGTTTTTGAACAAATGTATAAAAGACTTTTTTCCACGCGTGAATGGACATTGTTTAAAACCCATCTTGTGGATGCAAAATATCATATCCAAGCTGGTTGTGTCCTGCCAACTTGGAGGAATATTGAGTTTTAGGAATAAATACAACTAAACCTCTTGATTCTGTATTCATGTCTCTTATTTGCACATTAATGCGTTTCAGTTGTATACATTGTCTATCTGCTGTTAAATCCGTATCTGCTGTTAAATCCATTGCATACATGATGTTTTGAAAAAGAAGAACACCTTTAAATGCCACTAACTTTGTTAAAAACAAGGCAATAGGTAGAACCCAGTGAATTTCTTCACTTGGTCCCAACTTGCTTCACTAGAATGGATTGGAATAGCTTTCTGTGCAGCATCCCAATACCTACTGAATTTTGGGAAATGTCTAGAACAGGCTCTTGGAGGAGACATTGCGGACTAACCAATATCCATATTTCATAGTTGTCACATTGTAGAGATAAGCTTAGACAATTAAAAAGGCAGAAGAAAAAAATGTTTCCATGCAGAGCAGTTGCTAACACACAGCCAAACATTTAAGAAGCATGGAAGCTCACAAAAACAATACACTGTATTTTGGATGAGCAAAAGAATATGAAATGTACAAGTGACCCTCCCTTTCAGATAGAAACTTTATAGAAATATTAAAATATATACATATTGCAGATTTAAGTAATCATAAATTATTTTGTAGATATACATCTTATGTAGACACAAAAGATTGGGAGAATTTTGTTTGCAATACTTCTAGTCTATCTCTGCAATTAAACAAATACTTTGGAAAATAAAATACAAGGCTTTCTATCCTTGAACATGAGTTCATATTGTTTATATATGAATCCAGATTCATTTCTCTGTTGCAGAATTTTCTTTTACTATGTACTTGCTCACAAATGTATTCAGAAAATCGACATAAACATTTTTGGTTGCTTTAGTGATTAAGAAACTATGATGGTATGACATTTACTCTCAGGACTTGGACATCCAACGTCTCATCCAACCCCATGATTCTATGATATTTTTTTTTTTTTTGCAAGTCTGGTAGAATCCCCACATCTTGTCAGACATTTTCTTTACCCTCACAAATAGATTTGCTGGGAATGCTAATACCAATATTTAGAACGGTAGAGTAAAAATTAAAATTGTGAAATTAAGTAACAAGTACCTGATATTAATATTCTTATTTTGTTTGGAAGACAAGTATGCACAAGCTACCGGTTTCAAATAACGCATATTTGAGAGAGTGGTCTGGTTTTGTTTTTGTTTTTTTAAACAAATTTTATTAATTTTACAGAAAACACAATACACAAAACACAAAACATAAACAAAACTAAAAGATCTTTTCTGAAGGTTGTCTGATCCCGGGTTGAAACTCTTCACACAGACACAAATTCAAACATCATATTCACTTTATATATCCTTCCATATCTTATTATCATTTTCTTTTTTATATATATATATATAAACCATTTTTAACAATTTTATAAAAACAATGCACAAAGAATCAAGACATAACAGCTTATAAATTCTTTTCTAAGAAAAAATAACAGAAGAAAACCAATAGAACATATCCCAGCTTCTCCTTTTCATCCAAATTATTTCTTGTTAATTAAAATTTTATTACCTTTTATCAATATACAAAACCCAAAAAGACATAACAAAACCTTTATATATCCTTCCATATCTTATTACCATTTTCAATAACATTCTGTCTGTTCTATTTCCAACTATCCATTCATCTTTTTTCTTTTACTATACTTCTCCTATACACCAATTGGAGTAACGTCTTGAACTGATTACCCTAACTTAAAAGTACTTCATATAACAATTTTTCTTGGGATTCTGTTTAATAGATTCTAAAATTACACAATGAATTTTATACTCTAAATGCACATATAAAAAACACAATCTTATGTACCCTCCAGAATCCCTCTTATCCTAAATTAAATTCACCCATTGTCTCTGAATAAACTTTTTTTCTTTAGATCTTGCTTCCCCCCATTGAGGCTTCTCCTCCCCCCCTTTCTCTCTTGCTTATTCTCCTTGCCCTTTTTACCCCTTTGTCTCTCCTCTTCCCTTTTCTTACTCCCTTTCCTTTGCTTTCTAACCTTGCCTCCACCTTTCCGCTCATTTTTCTCTTTTTTGGTTGTTTTTATAATTCTTAAAATCCCCTTTTTCTTATCCCTTTTCTCCTCCTCCCCGGAAAAAACCCATTGTTCATCAAAGATGGCTTCTTCTTCCTCTTCTTCTTTGTCCCAGTCCTTCTGCTGCGTAGTCAACTTTTCATAAGTACATAACGCCATTTCTAAAAATTGAAACAAAGTGCCCAAAGTATCTTCCTTTTTATATTTTTGATATTCAGTCTTTAGTTCATCCACAAGCGATGCCATCATAAAAAGAGAAACTTTTCCCAAAACAACCACAAATATTTTTAATCAAAAATAATTCAAAAAAAAATTCCAAAAATTAATACTTTTCTTCCTTCTTCTCTTTCTCTTTCTGGGGTTAATATTTAATCAAAGAGGTCCAATTACCATATACCTTTCTTTGGGATTCTAGGCAATCTCCTCCTTTTTCAGCTTCTGCTCCGATTTTTTTTCCTCTCCCTTTCCACTTGCAACATCAATTTTAGATAATCAGAAATCCATACCTCTAATAAGGGTTTTCCAATTTCTTAAGTTTTTCAATGTCCAGGAACCCTTTTGTCCCTTAGCTTCAACTTTCAGAATAATTCACTTTCAATGTCCAATATGTCCAAACATATCTGCTGTTTCCATGGGGTGGGAGAGTGAAGAAAAAAAAAAGCCCTTTAACAGCTTCTCCACCGCTTTCGATCTTCTTAGGGATACAATGTATCCTCCAGCAATTCAAACAGCTCAGTTCCAACAAATTTGAAAGATGTTACTTGACCCGGCTCAGACAGCACTTTCACTCTTCTTACTTCCTCCAGCGCAATCTTACCCGGTTGCTGGCTTCTTCGTGGCGGCCATTGCTGACCGCCGCTCCACCGCCTTGGGAAAAAGGGGTTTCCCAGGATGAGGAGGGGGTCTGCGACACCCCCAACCCCCTGTCCGGCTCCCCTCTCTCTTTGGCTGTCCCTACAGGGCAGCCATATCCCCCTGACCCATCTGGATCGGGGGTACCTCGGCGGCTAGCACAGCAGGAATCGCGAGCAGTCGCGAATTCTTGCTGCCCCGAAGCCACGCGAAACCGGAAACCATGAGAGTGGTCTGTTTTTTTGTTATTTGCTTACTATGTATGAGGTAGTATTAATTTTGTATTTTAGGTGGAGAGGAAAGATATAAAAAAAGGACCAGATCAGACCAGTAACTGGAAAATTAATTAATTGTAAGTCGAGTATATGAGATGAGAAAAAGAAAGGAAAAAAAATATTGGGGAAAAAAAAACAAAAACCCAATGCATCAGTATGGAAGAAGCAGCTAGGAAGCTACTCAAAATGTTGGCAACTACTACAATTTAAGTTGTCTTCCCTTCTGTTCACTTCTGAAAATAGAGTGTATGCAGCCTGTCCCTGCTTTATCTGCATGTTCATATAAAAATATGATCATTGCTACAATAAAAACGTTACAACCTTAGAAACTGTTCTGCCTATTTTTCTTACCTTGTTTTAAAACCATAATAGAATACACAGAAATAAACATTAAGCATGCCTAAACACTAAGGTAGTTCTGAGTGTGAGTTTTCAAACAAGTTTTTGAGTAGACTCCAACTGGAAAAAATACTGGGGTGATGAACTGTAACTTTTCCTCTCATCCTAATGAGCAATATCAGCACCTGTTGGATGTATTTATCATTTAGATGGATTGATTGTATGCCACTGAATTATCTTCCTTCCACTTTTCCTGGCATTACAGACTTCTCAATAAGATTCAACTTCCAGTAAAGCTTCCTTGTCTGTTTTCCTTTGAACAAATACCTGATGATGCACTGGAATAATAATCTAAAATTCTTATACACAACCTATCCCATTATTTGGATTCTGACCATAGAATTTAGGAGACAAACCTTTAGGTCCAATACTATTGCACATCTTTGAATTCCAATGTATAATAGGCCAGTAAAGAGAAATTAGCATTGAACAGATGATGAAATCTTCCTTAAATCTCAATTTTATCATATAATGCCTATTGGAAATTGTATGCATTAAGAGGGTATACATATTTATTTGTGAAAACCTAGGATTGGTTGAAAGAAGAAAAAAGATTCAAATCCGAATAACTGCTACTATTATATACAGTATGTCTTTATACTAAGAAGTATTTTTTCTGCTTGCTGACAATCCAGTCCTATGTTATTCAAACATCAACTTAAAATTATGAACTATCTCTGTTGGAAATCTGTTCATGTCTCAAACAGCTTTCAGCTAGGTTGTGATTAGAAAAATGATCACTCTGCATGCATTATTTTGGTCAAATGATGGCAACCAATTAATTTAATTTCATCAAGAGCATTGTAAAGAAGCAGGAAGAGGCTGAGTTGACATGTCTATTAAGTCTCTGACTTCAGTGAACTGTAAAAGTATACGCAAGTAACCCTGGTTTTCTTGATCCTAGCCATTTTTCAAACAATATATTAATTTTAAATGTGCATTAAATTTGGTTAAATTCAGAATCTAAAATTCAACAGTTTTAGAAAGGTTCAAAATGTCCACAGAAAATTGGATTTACAGCTTTAATTTCTGAGCACTTTAAATGGATTTACCAGAACTCATCAATCCCCATGCTCAAAGATGGGGACCCAACATTGCAAGGAAGTGCCAGTTTTTAATGCTGTATAATTTTGTCATCCTGGGATAGGACTGATCTATGGGATCTGGGATAAGATAAACATTGGGTGCTTTCTTGGAAAACGCTGGATATACAATTTATCAGTGGCAAAACAAATAAATAAAAATTCAAGTGTATTTGTTAATTGTTATTCCTGAGTCCATGTTTCTGTCATAAAAATCGGAGAATAATCACTTTTGTATAAATTGCCAAAATATCTATGGAATGGAGAGAAAAGGGAGAAAACTTTTTCCTCCTCAAACATAAAGCTTTGTCGTTCTCAAAAACTTATTTAAATAATCTTAAGTAATCTTCCAATGTTAATGAGCTGTGATGGTGCAGTGGTAATAATGCAGTACTGCAGGCTACTGTCAAGCCCGAAATTGACATAACTGTAGCCATTTTAGTTTGTCTTAGTATATATTCTTTTTCTTATTTTGCTCTGTGGCAGTCATGGGGGGAAGGGTTTTGGGCTTGACACATTCCTAAGTGGGGAGGAGTGGAGATAAAGAGAATGTTATGGCTAGGTGATCTTCTTTCACATGGGAAACAAGCTGTCTGTATGACATCAAGCAACGTTGAATTCTATTGGAGAATGACTTGGGAATTGTTTCTAACTTCTAATATTGTGGGGTAATTCCAGTTTGGGTCAGAATTACCATGGACTTAGTCAATTTGATGCTTTCCTAAACAAATCTTTTTGAAAGATGGACTTTGTACTTTTTTTTAAAGTAGATTTCATCACTTGGAAACCTGACAGCTACTTCTGCTGACTGCTGGCTGACTGCAGTTAGGCAGTTCTTTTCTCATCAGCTCAAGGTTGACTCCACCTTCCATCCTTCCAATGAGGATATTGGGGGCAATATACTGACTTTGTAAACTGCTAAGAGAGAGCTGGAAAGCACTGTGAAACAATATATAAGTCTTAAGTGATTTGCTAATCTATCTGAACTTTTGCAAAAATCATAAGCTGTAGATCATTGATGTAATTCCTACCATTTTTTCATTTTATATTATGGAATATTATGAGTCCCAACAGCCCTGACCGATGGACTCATCTGAAATTTGAAAGTTATTTCTTGGAAAGGGACTACAGAAATAATCTAAATTTCTCAGTAACAATAAAGAACTATTATTTCCCTTTTTTTAAAAAAAAAATCTACATTAAGTATCTGGTGGAAAGATTAAAGACTGTCAAATGCTACAATGCTTGCTGTTTTCATTAAATTCTTTTGAGGGGAAAAGATCATATAAGTATAATGCAATGCAAGGAACAGACCAAGGTTAGGAGGAAAACAATATCAAATGATCTAGTTTTCTGCTGGCCTCTTTTGCTGTTACTTTTTTCCCCCAAGCTTCTCCAAAGACACTTTATTTTCACATTAGGTATCTTTATGTAGTATTGTTAAGCCTGGGTTCCCCAACCAGGATTAAGGAGACAAGCTAAACAGAATGTGCAGCGTTAGTCAGATAGGCACACAGATAAATGAGTGAGATATGTTTGTATGTTTGTTAACATACAGTAAAAATAACAGATACGCTTGTGCTATCAAAAATATAGTTTATTCCATTTAGAGTTTATAGCATAGTCAAAATAACAGTCCATTAGTCATGTATCAGTTTAATCAGTCCATTCAAGTATATTCAGTTAGCAAAGTCCGTGTAGAATATCCGATGTCAGTTCACTTACAATATAAATCAGTCCTTTATCTCTCTCCTGTTCCAGTAGGGAAATACGCAGTCTTCATCCAGTAATTAGGGATCATCAAGCCAGAGAGAGTAAGCTGACGTTCCTTGCTTCTTTTATGGTGCTTTCACAACCACTCCCTTAATTACATTCCTATAGTTAAAGTTGCAGACACTTTAACTTATAAACCATGATAACATATTTATTATTTTACCTAAACCAGTTAGGGTAAACAATGTTATCCCTAACATTCTCCCCTTTTAGATAAATATAATAATATAACTATTTACATCTTTAAATCATATTTGTTACAACTCTCTTTAAACTTAATTACTCCTTGAGCTTTTGTAAATGTTTTCTTCTGTCATGCAGATGTTTTCTTCTGTCATGCAGTGTTTTCTTCTGTCATGCAGTATTCCAATTTAATTAGCCCATTCTTTACAGATTCTCTAACATTTAAGTATCTTAAATCAGTATGCTTTGATCTAGTTTTTACAGCAATACTAGTAGCCAACTTTATGGCTGCCTGGTTGTCCTCGTACACAATAATAGAATCTTTTACAGTTATACCCATGTCTAATAATAACTGTTTGTACAAAATTAAGTCAGTGCATAGTAATGACAGACATGAAAATTCCGCTTCCATCGTGGACAAGCTGATATGCTGTTGTCTGATTGACCTCCACCCTATTAGTGTCTTACCAAATAATATAGCCATCCCAGAAGTTGATTTTCTAGTGTTTATGTCAGTTGCAAAACTTGCACAGGCACTAAGACTCAAATTACCCTTTGGTTCTATATACAATGCATGGTTCATTGTTCCTTTAAGATATCTTAAAATTCTTTTTAATGATTGCCAATGACATTGATGTGGATCCAAATTAAAACATGCCAGCTGTTTAACACTATAAGCTATATCTGGCCTTGACCAATTGCTTATATATGATAAGCTACCAATCAAAGATTGATATATGGACTTATCAAATTTGGGACTTTGCGCATCAGTTTGGCAAACTTCCTGACTCATTGGAATCTTTTACAAAGTTCCATTTTATACGTTTTAATTAATTGGCAAATTTTATCTTCTTGAGATATCTTAAATCCATTTTTTGTTTTGTTAATTGTCAATCCTAGATACTTTTTAATTTCACCTAAATGCTTTAATTTTATCTTTTTGGCTAATAATGATATAATCTCATTAGCTTCATTATTAGTCTTAGTTATCAAAGCAATATCATCTGTAAATAATAACAATAATGACACCGTTCCATTATTTTCTCTTTTAAACACACATGGATCTGCTAAACCAGATTTAAAACCTATATTGTTTAATTCTTTCACAATATATTGATTCCACTCAAAGCGATTGTTTCAATCCGTAAAGACTCTTTTTGAGTTTCCAACAATCATTACAGTTTACTTTATTGTCTTTTATAATAACTGGCTTTTCAAATATATAGTGTGCTGCAATGGTGCATGCAAATAAGCAGTTTCTACATCTAAATGGTTAATGACATAGTTTTTCTTAGCTGCCCACACTAAAGCTGCTCTCAAAGATGTTGCCTTAAGACTTGGTGCAAAAACTTCATCGTAATCAGATGCAGTTTGATTAAATCCTTGAGCTACTAACCTAGCTTTATGGGTAACAGTCCCATCATTTCCAGTTTTTACTTTAAATATCCATTTGCACCCAATGGATTTTTCTCCTGGAAGTAATTTGGCATCTTCATATACTTTCATTACCTTTAATGAATTTAGTTCTTTTTCCATTGCCTTTTGCCAATTCTCCTGATCCTTAGCAGGATACATCCTAAGTTCATCTATACTAGTTGGAACTTTAGTTGCTTGGCAAACTATACTTGCTTGATACCTATCAGGTGGTCTAGTTATACGTGTAGTACGTCTAGGTATTATAGGACTTACAGGTGGACTTTCATTTACTAACTGTTCTTGATTATCTAACTCTCCCTGATCAACCGTTTCCTCTTGTTCTGGTCCTATTTGTTCTTCGTGGACTTCTTCTTTAATTGGACTCTTCATATAACTAGTCTGATCTTTTTGCCTTTTGTAGGGTTCAATAATTACTTCATTATTTAAATCTTGCTCTAATCTATTCTATCCTACATGTTCCAGGAATTTAGCACTAGCACTGGTGTAAACTCTAGATGTACCTGGTTCCCAGAATCTATAAGATCTGTGATTAGATTCATATCCTACAAAAAATAATCTTTTAGCTCTATGCTGTCCTTTGTGTCTGAGTTGTGTAGGGATATGCACCCATGCTGGTGCTCCAAATGTGTGCATGTAATTTAAATCAGGTTTTGTACCATGCCACAGTGTGAATGGTAATTCACCTGTTGTTGAATTAACAACATTATTTAATATATGATTACCACACATTATTGCTTCTCCCCATAAATTGTCGGGTAATCCTAAATCAGACAACATAGTACGTGTCATTGATTGAAATGTTTGGACTCGTCTCTCTATAAAGGCATTATGTTGTGGCCTATATGGTGCAGACTTTTTATGTTGAATACCTAACATTCTAAGTCTATTCTGGAATTTATTATTTGTAAATTCCATACCATTATCTGTTATAAGAGTTACTAATTTCTTTTTAGTTTTTCTTTCTGCAAATTTAATCCAATTAAAGAGATTTAGATACATTTCAGTTTTGCTCTTCATTAAATAGCAAAACCCATATCTAGAATAGTGGTCCATTATACTTAATATGTATCGAGCACCTCCTACACTTGATTTTTTCGGACTTATTCAATCAGCAAATACTACTTCTAAAGGCTCTTTGGTAGTAAATCCATCAACTCTATTAGCCAGTATGACCCTGCTTTTGCTTTGATTACAGGCAAAGCATTGCAAATACTTATTACAAGGTTTTAAACTTATTCCTTTAGATAATTCAACAGTTTTCTTAAGCATTTTAAAATTTAAATGCCGTAGCCGTCGGTGTAACAAGTGAATACATTCATCATGAGGTTTCTTATTATCATAAACCATGTTAGCCACCTCTAAACCATTATCATTTAAAACATATAATTCACCTCTTAAAGATGCAGTAATTTTCTTATCTTCTTTCTCACTTATGCAGTTATCTCCTTTAAAAGTAACTACATATCCTACTTTAACCAAAATTCTAACTGAAATTAAATTAAACTTAAGTTGTGGTACATATAACATTTTTACATTCTCTTTTATGAAAGAACAATATGCTATACTTTGACCTTTAGCTTTCAGTTTCCAGCCATTGGCTAACAATATCTGCTGTGTACTCTTGGACATTTTAATAAAATTTTTGTTATCATTTGTTATACAGTGGGATGCTCCACTGTCAACCACCCATAAATTATTTTTTACAGCTCCATTACTATACATGGCTAACTCTAAATTTTTATTTATCTTTTGATGACTTTTAGTATTCTGGCCAGCGTTCTGGTGCTTTGCTTTTTTACAAAATCTTGCCAAATGTCCTCTTCCTCCACAATTAAAACACTTTTTAATTGCGTATGCAGTAGGAGATTCATTATCTTCTTTTTGAGGTTGCTCCCTCCTTAACTGATCTCTTTCAAGTCTTCTTCTTGCCTCTTCAATCAATCTGCCAGTTATATCAGTTAAAGTTAGACTTTCCTTAGGCAAAATTTCAAGGAAAGTGACGTAATTATCATAACTTACGTCTAGTGATGATAGAATTATGTAGACTTGGTGTACTTCAGAGAAAATAAGCTCTTTCTCGTGCAGTTCTTGAAAAATGCTTTGCATAGTTTTCAAATGACTAAGCATATCACCATTTGTTTGGAGATGCGTCCTGAAAAGCTTCCGTGTTAGATTTATGTGAGCACCAACGTTATCTTGGACATAAATCCTCTTCAGCTTCTGCCAACACCCAACAGCCGTTTGCTCTCCATGGATATGAACAAGTTGCTGGTCAGACAGTGTTAGTCCTATTATGCAAATAGCTTGTTCATTTTTCTGCATAAAATCTTTTATCTTTAGTCTATCTTCCTCAATCTCTGGATCCCATTCCTCTACGTTTGGTGGATTTTCAATTATGTTCCACAGACCTTCTCTTCGTAGAAGTAGACTACATTTCATAGACCATGATACATAGTTTGTTCCATCCAGCTTGGATATGAGGGACAAACTTTGTAGATTGACTTGTGCCATGTTTTCTTATATGGATATAAAACTATAATTAATAAAACACAGCTGTCTGTTTACTGTAACGTATAACAACACAAACTCTCACTTTTTCCATAAATCTGTTTTATCCTAGTTAAACTGCCTTTGCAGCCTCTGGGCCCATAACCAGTGTTAAGCCTGTGTTCCCCAACCAGGGTTAAGGAGACAAGCTAAACAGAATGTGCAGCGTTAGTCAGATAGGCACACAGATAAATGAGTGAGATATGTTTGTATGTTTGTTAACATACAGTAAAAATAACAGATACGCTTGTGCTATCAAAAATATAGTTTATTCCATTTAGAGTTTATAGCATAGTCAAAATAACAGTCCATTAGTCATGTATCGTTTTAGCCGGTCCATTCAGGGATATTCAGTTAGCAAAGTCCATGTAGAATATCCAATGTCAGTCCACTTACAATATAAATCAGTCCTTTATCTCTCTCCTGTTCCAGTAGGGAAATACGCAGTCTTCATCCAGTAATTAGGGATCATCAAGCCAGAGAGAGTAAGCTGATGTTCCTTGCTTCTTTTATGGTGCTTTCACAACCACTCCCTTAATTACATTCCTATAGTTAAAGTTGCAGACACTTTAACTTATAAACTATGATAACATATTTATTATTTTACCTAAACCAGTTAGGGTAAACAATGTTATCCCTAACAAGTATGATACATAAATCTGGATGTCGGTAATTTTTATTAGTGCTTCCGGTGAGCTCTCTGGTTTTATGTCAAGGAGTATTGAATTATTTGTTCTCTTTGCTGTTCAAGACATTTTCACCACCATTCAAAGGCACTGATTTTTCCCAGCTTTTCTTTTTTTAAAAAACAAGTTTTATTTTCAAAACACACAATACATAAATACACATAAACACAAAAAATAAAAGCATAAAAAAATATCTTTTCTGAAAGTTGCTTAGTTCCGGGTTAAAACTCTTGGTACAGACACAAATTCAAATTCATATTCATTTTACATACCATTTCATATCTTATCAACATTTTCAATTTTCTATATAACTTCTTCTCTCCTTTAAATTTTCTCAATTTTATTTTATTTATCTCCTCTCAATTCATATCATAATATTTATTATTCTTTGTCTGTTCTATTCCAGCCAACCATTTATTTTTCTTCTTTAAAAAAAAAAAGAAGAAATACTTCTCCTGTACACTATATGGAGTATGATGCCTTTATCTCTTTCCTCTATATTTATAATATTTAATATAAAACACATAACAAACATTGGGATTCTGTCCGGTACATTTTAAAATTATACTATATTATCAAAAATAATACAAATCTATTCATTAATATTAATATTCATTCATGTCTTAAACATTTAACTCATTGCTTTTCAATTAAATCACATACTCTTATGGGAGCCCCATTTTCCATAATTATCCCCCCCCCCACATCATATATTATAGCTCAATATTTCATTAAAATGTTCCTCCTTCTACTTCAAATCTCATTTCACAAAGATTTTGCTAGTATACCATATTCTAATCATTAATATTAACAATCATTTATATCTTGAACATTTTATCCATTTCAATTAAATATCATGCCTTTGTGGGAACGCTTATGCTTTCCAAAAATTATTAAAAAAAACCCAACATCACAATCTTAAATCATGTTCCATTACAGTACTCCCTTTTCTTAACCAAAAATTTCACTAATTTATGTTAAATATTTTATCACATTTTAAGTTACATATTATTTCTAATTTTCTATGATTACTTCTAAATACAAGTATAAAAATGCAGTCTTATGTACCTTTCTAGAATCCCTTTAACAATAAAATTTATCCATTATCTCGAAAAAACTTTTGCTTCTTAACATCTTGCTCCCCACCATTAGAACTTCTCATCCCTTTCTTTCTCTCTTGCTTCTTCTTCTCTTCTTCCTCTTTAACCCCTTGTCTCTCCACCTCCCTTTTATTCTGCTTTCCCCCTTTCCGTTGTTTCTTAACACAATGTCCCCTTTTCACCTTATTCTTCTCTTTTTGGGTTGTTTTTCCAGATCTCAAAGACCCTTTTTCCTTTTTCTCTTCCTTTTTCCCTTCTCCAGTCAAAGTCATTTGTTCATCAAAGATGGCTTCTTCTTCTTCTTCGTCCCCATCATCCTCATTCTGCTTCACATAAGTATAAACCACCATTTCTAAGTATTGAAAAATAGTGCCAAGTCTATCTTCCCCTCCTTGTTTTCTCTTTCATACTTTTGATATATAAGTTTCAATTCATCCATAGATGATGCCATTGTGTAGAGAAAAAGTTTCCCCAAACAACCACCCAGATGATTTAATCAGAAGTAATTTCCAAAGGTTCCTAAATCACCAAACAATCCAAACCGACTGTTTCTTTTAGATACCTTCTTCTTCTTCACTTTCTCTTTCTGGGGTTAAAGTAGTCACAAATCCTTTTCAAATATATTTTTTGGAAGTTTTTAAACTCTTTGCAATTCTAGGCAATCTTCTCCTTATTTTCAAATTTTGCTCTTATTTTTTCCACTCTCCCTTCCCACTCACAGCCAAAAGGTTTTTCTTTTTCTTTTTTTTTCCGCTGTCACTTTGGGAAGGAAAGTAGAACAAGGAAAAAACTTTCCCTTTTAGAGTATTCGCAGCTTATAATTCTCACAAGGAACAATATATACTTAGCAGCCTTCCAGGTACCAGGTCACTTTCTCCTGTCTTGTCCCAATAGAAGCAACTTTCACTTTTCTTTCGGCTTTCTCCCTCCTGCACCTGCTAACCCGGCTGCAGCTTTCTTCGAGGCGGCCATTGCTGACCGCCGTTCCTCCGCCTTGGGAAAAGGGGGTTTAGCCGGCTGGGGAGGGGGTTTGCGGCACCCCCAAACCCCTTGCCGGATCCCCCTTGTCTTCAGCTGCCTCTACGGGGCAGCTATATCCCCCAGATCCAAATGGATCGGGGGAACCTTGGCGGTGAACGCAGCAGGGATCGCGCGGTCGCGAATCCCTGCCGCCGCCGCAAGCTTGCAAACCGGAAGTTCTCCCAGCTTTTCTTATTGGTTTTTTTTTTTCCATTCAGTTTTTATAGCCATACATTATATGTAGAAAACCCATGTTCTTTGTATTACATATTTTGCCATCTTATATCTTTGGCATTGCGATTGTTTCTACATGTAGATTTTTTGCAAGGATTTGTCATTTCCCCCCATGAAACAAACATCTATACAGCATTGCATGGTTATAGTAATAAACTTTTAGAATAAAAGCTTGTTACTGCTTGAAATTCTATTTACATTGGATTGGAGTTGATAAATTTTGATTATTATTTTTCTCAAGTATTCAGTTGGTTCAGTTTCATATGCTGCACTAAACCAAACCCACAGTGTTTTAATTCAGTATATAATTAAATTATATACTTCAGAATAAAGCACATTTGCCAAAGTCGGTGATGCAAAAAGCAGATCCTATATAACTACTTTTGACTATCCTCATTTCTCTTAAATTCACAAAAACTGCCTCCCAAATTGTTTAGAAGCTGTCCAGCAAAATTTCTGGAAATTTATTTCTAAATAAACCATAACAATCCTGATAGACAATATATGCATAAAAATAAGTATTGAATTTGGTTCTTATGTAACATTAAGATACAACAATTTACATGAGTCACAACGACCAGTTTCATGCACTGCATCATACCAAATGGAAATGACCTCATAATATTTAGAAACTTAATTTCTGTAATGTGTGTAGTATTTGCAATCTGATTCTGCAAGAGAATTAAGGGTTTGATTTTGACAGTGGATGTCTGCTGCCCCCTGCTGTCCAGCTAATTATGAAAACAAAATACTTATTGTGCAATGAGACACAAATTAGTGACCAAAATTATTTTTGGCTAAGATTACTATTTTCCATAAGCATGTTCCTAGTTCTTAATCTGATATGTACTTTTCAAGAAAAAAAAGGTTTCCTTATATTTTGCATACTTCTTACTTGAAGAAATATAAATTATAAATACTTTTAATGATTTACCCCAATGGAACAAAATCCTATCATAGTTAAAATTATCCTGCTTAAAAGAAGAATTGATTAATAAACAAGTAACATCACGATTTATAACTTCATGCCCCCCTAACCTTAAAGGCTTTGAAAAGGGATCAATCCATCAGACAATGACAAATATAAAATATGGGGAACAAAAGACCTATAAAAATGGGTTAAATCAAAATAATATTAAATGCACAGGTTATAAATGGGACATGTCCTTCTGGTTTTGTAGACAACAAGAGGACAGAACATAATAAATGACAACTAAACTAGTGACCTATATGTAACTTATCCATCCTAATGGGGAATTAGCAGCAAATGCTGGTAGAACACAATAATTGACTAGGTATGCTCCATAATAGGAACATTTCAAAACACAGATGTTATTTCACAAGACTCAGAGGTGGTATTCAGTAGGTTCTGACCAGTTCTGGAGAACCAATAGCAGAAATTTTAAGTTATTCGGAGAACTGGCAAATATTACCTCTGACTCGAAATTTTACAGTACCCTCCCCCTGCCATGCCCACCAAGCCATGCCCATAGAACCGGTAGTAACAAAAATTGAATCCACCACTGGCAAGACTGTAGTGATCAACAGCCTCTCACATTCCAATATACTGGCTTTGAAGATAGTGTTATGCTGCAAATAAAGAATTAAGGCAGGATACTTCTCAATAAATTTCAATTCACTAATAACATAGTTGTTGGTTTGATATGGGAAGTGGAACAGCATGTTGTCTAGATAGGCATTTGGCAAGGAGAGCAAAAGATAGTTGTGCCCCATGAGTAATTATAAAATTTCTTAGGAAGAAAATTGTGTATAAATGTATCCTAAAACACAAGAAGACTTTATATCAAATGTCTCTTTGGCATTCTCTCTTGACACCATAGATTCTAAAGACACATTGTTCTGGAAATTGGTAAATGCCAATTTGGATAAAGTTAAGAATGCAGAGATTTGAGTGACCAAAAAGGAATGAATGATCTATATATATTGGATGGCTCCCCATCCTAACTCCAGTTAATCCTCCAATTAACCTAAAACTTTGTGACACTATACCCTGGCTCACCGTCTCTTTAAAAGAAGTTGAATATCTGATCCTGGTATTGCCATTAGGCAAAGTGCCCAGAGAAGAATATATCCCTGGGGATTTATTAAAAGGTGTTGTTGTCTCATGGAAGCCTATTTTGGTTAAACTAATTAATAGCAATAATTCTGGATTACTTTCCTAGGCCTGGAATACAGGGATAGTAATCCCAATATACCAGAATGGAAGAATGGTACTTTCCCCAGAGAAGTATAAACTAATTAGTCCGATTGACATCATAGCTAAAATATGTGTAAAATATACAGCTAATAAATGATCTTTGGATCTTTGATAACAATGTGCTTGCAGAGGAACAGGCAAGGTTTAGAGCAAGGGTCCCCAAACTTGGCAACTTTAAGACTTGTGGACTACAAATCCCAGAATTCCTCAGCCAGCATTCTAGGAGTTGAAGTCCACAAGTCTTAAAGCTGCCAAGTTTGAAGACCTCTGGTTTAGAGCAAGATATTTAACAATTGATTATTGTTTTGTACTGGAGTATCTGATAAATAAGAATATAAAACACACCCACAGGTTGCATGTTGCCTTTGGGATTTTCATGTAGCTTTTCATACTATTGATAGGAACAAACCATATATTAAACTAGATCAGCATTCTAGGAGTTGAATTTTGATAGAAAGCTAATATATACAAGTACTCACATTCAGTTTAGATTCATCCCAGCAGGGCACCTGAAAGATATCAAGACTTTAAAGTGGTAAAACAAGGATATGTATTAAACCTTTAATCTATACTTTGCAAAGAAAGCATTGTCTTCCATAAGTCTGTTTAAATCACAATCTGAGCATTTTATATTCTATTGCTATTTTAATATTTTGACATAACTGTGCAGAACTGTAGATAACATGTTTGCCACCCTTATTTAATGGTTAATAGTATTAGCATAAATTAGCACACTTTTACTGCTTAAGTGAAGACCTAAGACTGGGAAATAACTTTTTTCCTTCTCTCACCCATCCTGGAAACAAGACCTATTTTAGTTCATTATTTAATATTCTGATTATGTTCTACTTTGACCCACTCTCTTAAAACTAAGCCATTCTTAGTCTGGATTGGTGAGTTCCTTCTGTTTAAATTGGCTGAGAATTATAATGCATGGGTCCTTATTGGATGGAAATTTAATGGGGGAAGGATGTTAATAGCTCCTCCCCAGAAAACATTGTGCTCCACACTGAAGGAAGAAGTCAGTCTGAGGAGGAGATTTTTGATTGGCTGAAAAAAGCGGTGACTCCCTCCTGATCTTCCTTTCCCATGTAGGGCATTTAAGCCTGAGGTAAATGTAGCATGCAGGAAGTTTCATGTTTTCTTAATAATTACATGCTGCTAAATATGAATCTTTGTTAGTCTTTGGCTCAAAGACCATCTGGAGGAAAAAATAAATAAAACTAAAAGAAACACACCACAAGCCTCATGTCAGCATTTCAAGTCCTTTAGTGTGACAAATATCTTTATTATTTGGGGAAGGCCACCATTTTAATGTGTAGTTTTAGGGCAGAAGGGGCCACTTCTGAAATTATTTCTGTCCCTTTCAGCACTTTTATTTCTACAGTACAAAGTACAAAGAGGAATATTTTTCTCTTTAAAACATTAGGGAGAGCCTGTTTTGTAAGGGAAATTCTAGGGTGTCATTACTTATAAATAATACTAAATACATATGCAGGGTTGGGTCCCTGTGCGTGTGCATTAGGCCATCTTTTGAAATAATCTGTGTGCTTTTACGAACAAAGAAAAACCATAAGCAGCAAGCTGCATCCTCAGAGGCCTTCACAAGCCTAAAAGGTACAAGTTAATACATTTTATAGCTTCATAAGTTTTTTAAAAAATAGCTGGTTACTACTCCCAACATTTTGAAACCCACTTGAAAAGGCAAACAATGGCTTTTCAAATTAGCAGTCATAAAAATGGTACAGGGTGAGATTCTTTTTTTTAAATCCTATGAGGATAAAATTACGTTGTAGTATATTTTCATTATACTGTCCTCCCACTTATTTTTTTTCTGCTGAAGGATTAAAAGGCACTGGAGCTAAAAAGATTATTAGAAAAATAAATTGTCACTGAGAATGTCTTATTTTGTTCACATGGGATTTAGTTGGAATTGAACAAAAGTGTTCTGTAATAAAGGCAAAGTCTTACTTTGGGAAGTGCATTTCTGACTTAGTCATGTCATTTTAATACTGTTGATAGCCTTTTCCCCATCTTTTTGCTTCTAAACTTTTGTTTCATATTAACACAGAAATGAGAACCTCTGCTTTGTAGAAAGTTAGTAAACTACAATTCCCAGTTTTTAGTTCCGAAACATGTCAGGGAAATTAGCTGTTCCCTTTTCTGAAATTAAGAAACTAAAACTTTACTGCAGTATGAAAGACCTCAAATTAGAAGAGAAATAGAGAGACAGTATAAAAGGAGAAAAATTTACTTTTTACTGGATAAGAAACAGTTACATATTTATCATGTTTTAAATCCGCAGGCTTTCAATTACCCAGTGGTTCAGTTCCATTGTCAGGATATGAGGTAAGCCGGACATGAAAATCTTTCAACTTTCCTCTCCTTCCAAAACTTGTAGAAATCTATCCCAAGCATTAGTTTTGGGCCATGACAACATATAGACTTAACCTGAACTTTAACCCTAGATTCATTTTTAGTTTCAAAAGGGATTTTCCCATGTATTTTACTGTGGTCCGCAAAGAACTCCAAACAAAAAGTTATCAGCTTTCCTTTTCTTAAAAATCTCGAGGAATCTATTCCTAGCATTAGGTTTGAGCTATGACACCATGTAGAACTAACCCTACCCCTAAATTCATTTTTAATTCAAATGGGATTTACCTGTGTATTTTACTGTGGTCCATAAACAACTCTGAATGAAAAGCTTTCAACTTTCATTTCCTTCAAAAACCTCAAGGAATCTATTCCTAGCACTTGGTTTGGGCCATGACACCAGGTAGAACTAACCCTAACTCTAGCCCTAACCCTAAATTCATTTTTAATTCAAATGGGGTTTGCCCATAAATTTTACTGTAGTCCACAAACAACTCTGAATGAAAAACTATCAACTTTCCTTTTGTTCAAAAACCTCAATCTATTACTAGGATTAGGTTTGGGCCATGACATCCTGCATACCTAATCCTAACCTTCACCTTAACCCTATATTCACTTTTAATTCAAATGGGATTCACCCATGTATTTTACTGTGGTCCACAGGCAACTCTGAATGAAAAGCGATCAACTTTCCTTTACTTCCCAAATTTGGGGAAATCCCATTTGAATTGAAAATGAATTTAGGGTTAGAACTAGGGTTAGAGTTAGATTTAGGATTCAGGTAAAGTCTACATATTGTTATGACCCAAAACTAATGCTCTGGATAGATCCCTACAAGTTTTGGAAGGAAAGGAAAGTTGACAGCTTTTTGTTCAAAATTGTCTGTGCACCATAGTAAAATAGATGGGAAAAGCCCTTCTGAATTGAAAATGAATTTAGGGTTAGGGCTATTGTTAGGATTAGTACTGCATGTTGTCATTGCCCATAATTAATGCTAGGAATAGAGTCCTTGAGGTTTTTGAATGAAAGGAAAATGGCAGCTTTTTGCTCAGAGTTGTTTGCGGACCATAGTAAAACACATGGGAACATTCGGGGGTGGCTTTCTACCAATTCTGTCCACCTCTATAGAACCAGTTGCTCTGAAGAGCAGCAGACATAGAACCGGTTCTATGTCTGCTGCTGTTATGACCCACTCCCCCCCCCCCACGGGGCTCTTACCTGACCTTTATTTCCTGCTTTTTCAACTGCAGCTGCTTTGCGCGAGACAGCTGCAGTTGAAAAAGCAGAAAAAAAGGGCTTTTCCAACTGCTGTGCACTTGCACGCAGTGCTACTCAGCTATCCGGGCAGCTCAGCAGGTTGTAAATTGCACTCGCGTGATTCGCGTGACTCACGCATGCACGTGTGATGCTAATAGACAGAACCAGTAGTTATACCAGTTGGATCCCATCCCTGATTCCATTTGAATTGAAAATGAATTTAGGGTTAGGGCTGGAGTTAGAGTTAGTTCTACATGGTGTCGTGGCCCAAAACTAATACTAGGAATAGATTCCCCAAGGTTTTTGAAGGAAAAGAAAGTTGATAACTTTTCATTCAGAGTTGTTTGTGGACCACAGTAAAATACATGGGAAAATCACATTTAAATTGAAAATGAATTTAGGGTTAGGGCTAGGTTTAGGATTAGTTTTACATGGTGTCATGGTGAAAAAGTAATGCTAGGAATAGATTCTCGAGGTTTTTGAAGGAAAGGAATGTAGTTCACAATCAACTCCAAATGAAAAGCTGTCAACTTTTCATTCCTTCAAAAACCTCGAGGAATCTATTCCTAGCATTAGGTTTGAGCCATGAGACCATGTATCCCTAACCCTAACATTAACCCTAGACACATTTTTAGTTTCAAATGGGTTTTTCCTGTGTATTTTAGTGTGTTCCACAAAATGAAAAACTGTCAACTTTTCTTTTCTTTAAAAACTTTGATGAATCTATCCCTAGCATTGGAGTCTTAGTGGATAATTGCTTGAATATAAACCAACAGTGTGCAACAGCAGCAGCCAGAAAAACTAATGCCATCCTGAATTGTATAAACGGAGGCATAGAATCCAGATCTCATGAAGTATTAGTGCTGATTTACAAAACCCTAGTAAAATCACACCTGGAATGCTGCAAGCAGTTTTGGTCACCATACTACAAATAAGATGTTGAGATTTGGAAATAGTGCAGGGAAGAGGAATTAAGATGCTCAAAGACCTGGAGATTAAACAATATGAAGAATGGCTGCAGGTTTGGGGTCTGGCTAGTCTAAAGAAAAGAAGAATTAGGGGTGACATGATAGCAGAATTCTATCTATCAGAAAGAAGAAGGGGTCAATTTATTTTTTACACCACCAGGGGGCAAGACAAGAAACAATGGATGGAAAGTAATCAAGGAATTAACGAGAAACTTTCTAACAGTGAGGATAATTAACCAGTGGAACAGCTTGCCTTCAGGAATTGTGGGTGCTTTATCACTGGAGTTTTTTGAGAAGAGTCTAGACTGTCACTTGTCTGAAATGATATAGGTTCTCCTGCTTGAGCAGGGGGCTGGACTAGAAGATCTCCAAGGTCTTTCCATCCATATTGTATTCTAATTATTAATCATGCTCTTTAAATATACATGGCTATGTTCCATAATGCTATATGCCAAAAAAACTGATCAGTTAATGTACAGTCATGCTGCCAGGTGTTTGTTTGCTTGGGGAATGTTGATGGTTTGTGGTTTTGTAGTTCAGCTTCTGAGTTTTAGGTTTATGGTATCATCCAGATTTGAAATAATTTTGAGTTATGAGACTCAAAGTTACTCTTTTTGGTTTGAGTTTGGATGATGCTGAAAATTTAAAAGATTTGTAGCAATTGTAGCAGAAGGTAGAGCACATTTGTTGCTTTTGAGCTATTATTCATGCCAGTGTAGCTTATACAGGTTGTTCTCATGTTATGACCACAATTGAGCCCATTTGTTAAATGAGTTTGGCCCATTTTACAATCTTTCTTGAAACAATTGTTAAATGAATTATTGCAGTTGTTAAGCTAGTAACATGGTTGTTAAGCTAATGTGGCTTTCCCATTGACTTTGCTTGTCAGAAGGTTGCAAACCGGGAAATGACATGATCCCAGGACATAAATATCATAAATATGAATCAGTTGCCAGGCATCTGAATTTTGATCATGTAACCATGGGGATGCTGCAATGGTCATAAGTGTGAAAATAGTCATAAGTCACTTTTTCAGTACCATTATAACCTTAACGGTCACTAAATGAACTGTTGTAAGTAGAGGACTACATGTATAATGATTACTATTTCTTATTAAATTAATCTTTTCCTTATGACTATAATGAAATCAGTATTTATATTTAAGTTAACAATTTTTAAGCAACATATATGCCTTATAATCTATTTTCAATCTTAGTTTAAAACTACTAAGATTTGTAGAAAGGACTGAGCATTCCATGTGAAGGTTCTTTCCCAGTTTGGTGATACCCAAATATATTGGAAAGGCAACTTTGATTTTGAGTAGGAATTCTGGAAACCACAGTCCTGAGCTGTCCAGGGGAATTACTGTCATCAGTTGTAACTCTTAAAGAGTATTCTGGCCAAGGAATGTGCATGTGTTAAGTTTGTATATAGGAAGCTAAAACATATAGGATAAAAAGAAACTTAGATAAGGTAGGAATCAATACTTGGCACAACTTTACTGCTTTTCTGATTAGCTTACTAGTTAGAAGAGTTAGAACATATAAATGAACCCATCTAATTCAAAAATAAGTTAAGAACTAAAACATAAGTCAGAACACAATATAGAGCAGGAACAGGCAAATTTCAAGTTTATGGGATATGCTTTATCTACTACTCAACTGAAATCTAGTGCAGAATACATAAAATTAAAACATAGCATAAACAGTATTGTATTATGAAACCAAAAATGAATGGGATTCACAGATCTTCCACGTATGAATTTATTTCTGGGATAATTTTGGAGCTGTACCTTCTACCAGTACCAGTGTAAATGCTTTGTGCAGCAATTTCCTTCTCCCCTTCTTAATTGTTTGCTTACACAGATAAGAAAAAAGGAACAATAGAAGACAGTATAATTATCAATGAAAGATAATAAAACAAGACAATTGTGTACAATAGTCTAGACGTACCTCTAAACCAGTGGTCCCCAATCTGGGGTGCTCGCACTCCCTGGGGGTGCGAGATGATATTCCAGGGGGTGCGAGAAAAGTCTAGGTAAATAATAGGATATTGGCTATATGTTGGCATTTTTATTTATTATTTATTTGAGGGGGTGCGAGGTTCGAGTGAAATTTCTTTAGGGGTGCGGGGCGAAAAAAAGGTTGGGAACCATTGCTCTAAACTGTTTTACTAGAAGTGTAATGTTGTTGCTATTATTCTAAAGTTGCTATTATTCTAAACTACATTGGGTTTTAGAAATTCTTGCCATTTCAATCAAAATCCACATACTCTCTCCCTATTATAGAGAGTTCAGAATCTCTGAACAAAAGAAGCTGAAAAAGAAAGAATTGCAATACAAAGAGAGCTTTTCATTTCTAGAACTCCAGCTTATATAGCATGTAGAAAGACGCAGTATGTACTGGATAATTTTCCCATGTTACTTTCTTAAACTGTTTACCTTAAAATAAACAGCTAAGTTAATCTACAATTTGGGAAGAAACATAATTGGTGTTTGTCATGTGCAGTTCATATCTATCTGCCTTCGCTTTCTATCATATATGTAAATTAGTTCAGTCACTAAGAATATTTGAAGATAACAAAAACACAGGGAATAGAGGGTTATTTCAATGAAGGCAACTATTTATTTACCTAATTTCTAAAAAAACCAAGTAGCTTAGAGTACACCAACAAACAGGGTTAATATTTACAATAAAATCTGTCCATAAAAATTGCAATAGTCCACTGCATCACCATTGTTATGATTTTATTCATCCACAAAAGCCCTTCCAAAGAGCCATAAAAACATGGTTCAGTGGATGCTAAATAGTCAGTCTGGGTATCTACAAATACACTGTTCTAAAGGAAGGGATCATCACCAAGAAAGAGGGTCTATAAGATTCCTGGAGATGGCAATTTCTTCACTCACAGCAATCTAGTCTCCCTGATCTTACTGGGCAAGAAGTTTTAGCCTAGAAAAGGTATCCTAAGGGAGAACCATGTGAAGCTTTAAGGGTTATGGCTAGTACCTTGCATTGCACTTAAAAACTAACTGCAGCCAAAGCTGAGAATGGTAGGAATGAAATCTCAATAAAATAATGTATATCATGAAGCTTATGCATTATCAAAATTTAAATTTCATTTTTAAAAATCTGCTCTTATTTGAATGATTTACAATGACTGCATTTTATCCAGTTGGCAGTTAAAAGGAAGAAGCAGCTGCAAGCTCACATCACTCTGAGAAGCACAGAGCTGAAGACACAAGCCTGAAGATGATGAATGAGACTTCATCGAAACGTTGCCTAGATACTTCCAATCTTACAGGGGAGAAAACCCGAATAACCAAAGATCCACATACAAATACCCATGAGAACCTCAGAATATATATATATGTGTATATGTATATGTATATGTATATGTATATGTATATGTATATGTATATGTATATGTATATGTATATGCATATGCATATACATATACATATACATACATACACACACACACACACACACACACACACACACACATATATATATATATATATATATATATATATATATATATATATATATATATCTGGCATTCAGCTTTGTTCGGGTATTTTCCCACGTCATAGTAGTGGTGCTTTTAAAGTTGTAGCAGCGTTTCAGCAGAATCTCATTTGCCATCATCAGGCTTCTGTATAGTGTTTGTCAGATGAACACTATACAGAAGCCTGATGATGGCAGATGAGATTCTGCTGAAACGTTGCTACAACTTTAAAAGCACCACGTGGGAAAATACCCGAACAAAGCTGAATGCCAGACATATATATATATATATACACACACACACACAGACACATACATACATATATATCAACTTGATTGTACTTTATGTAGCAAAAATATTGCAAAAATATGGAAAACATACAACATTTGCTCATATTATATGAATAAAGATATAGCATGTATGCATAATGTATTTTTCATGATATCCTTTCTATAACTTCAATTTCAGCTACGAATTTATTTTTATTTCAACAGGTAACTTCATTTAGGAAAATGAAACATAACCAGAGCTGCTGTCAAACACCTCCCACTATTACCATTCATGTAAAACCAAGTGAATCTAAATCATATCAGCAAAAAAAGACACTTGCCCTTAAGCGCCCAAAATTTAAAGACTGCCGGGGGACCTCTGGAAAAAACATTAATCATAATATTAAGCCAAAACAATTAAAAGGTTCATGTTTAATTATTCAGCGTCAGGAAATGACAGCTTTCTTTAAACTATTTGGTAGGTTTTTTTGTACATTAATAGAATTTTACATCTATGTATACACACACATATGCATATAATACATAGTTTTATACATATGTATATTGATTATGTGCTATCAAGCCATTTAAACACATTTATATGAAAACACGTAATATTTCATATTTCAATAAAATGTGCAAACTAATTGTATGTGCTTGAGAGGTAACTCAGAAACTCTCACAAACTTAAAACTCTTTAGCACTCTCATTTTATTCTCATAGGAACCAAAATATAAAGAAAAATCTCCTGTGCTTACATAATTCAATGATAGAAATGACTGTTTCATCAGCCTTCATGTGTGTGGAAGTTGGCCATTAGATAAGGCTCATAAATCTACTATAAAGAAGTTGTTTATGCTCATACCATTTTTTCTATGGCTTTGGTTTTCTTTAGAAACAACATTCTTTCTCGCCAAATAGCTGGTGATTTTATAGTCAAATCAGAAATTAGGAAAAAATGTAATTTTATTGTTAAAAGGCTGTTTTCAAAGAATGTGTCCTGAGATTATAATTAATTTACCATTGCTGCCTTATTTTATAGATGATGATTTGATACAAGATTTTTTGTGGATGGACTGTTGTTGTAAAATTGCAGACAAGGTAGGCTTATTACTTTTAAGTCAGTATAACTTTAAAAATCAGAGGATTTATATTCTGTTGTCATCTATCAAACCCTATTGTTTTATGCTAATTTCAATTTAATAATTCAATTATTGTTTTAAATAACATTAAAATTTAAAATATTGTGATTAGATGTGATTGACTCATATAGATCAATATTTTAATAATACAAATCAACATTTTATTAATCTAAATAAAAATAATGTATTGTCCCTCTTTTGGCTCTAATTCTTAATACATGCATACTGGATATTACTATCTAATAAATAGGAGACTCATTTTAATACAGTCTAAGCCACTTGCCTGAATAACCTTACAGCGTTATTTATTTATTTGCTGAATTAAAAGTCTGGAAAAATATTTATTCAAAACCCAACTGTAGGCATTAAATGATTTTAACTCTGATATTAAAATGCTGCAATGAATAAAATATTATTGGGAGAGTGCATGACATCTGTTATGCACTCTCCCAATAATATTTTATTCATTGCAGCATTTTAATATCAGAGTTAAAATCATTTAATGCCTACAGTTGGGTTTTAAATAAATATTTTTCCAGACTTTAGAAAACAGCAAAGAATTTGAGAGCAGTGGCTGTAGGTATTGATACCCAATACAATACCACAGGATTGTGCAGAAAGTGGCACACTGCATGACATACTAACAATGTATGTGACAGGCTATTATGTAATTAGCAGCACTTTACCCTGCAACACAAGGCCAGTAGCTGCAATTTATTGGCCCATTTTTCTCTATATCAGTTTCCTGTTTTTTACATTTCCAGTATAACTGAAAAATTACTTGATCCTTAATACGTTGGTTAGGAACGATATCTCTGGCCCTGCTTTATGTCCTACTAATGGGATTAAGGCAGTGAGAACATGACACAAGTTTCTGTGACAGAGTGTGACTGAAAAATCCAATTGGAGGTGTGATTCACCTAAATTTAAAACCAGTCTGTTTGGCTGCATATTAAAAATAATGATTTTCTTTTTTTTGCTTTGTTGATAATTTTTTTTCTGTTGATTTTATCAAATGACTGTTTTGTCATTTTTAGGCCAAAGGGAAAAGAGGAACATTAATATTCTACTTTCTTTCAACAGTATCTTTTGGCAATGACTTTTGTTTATTTCAAGAGGGCTGGCTATAGTATAAATGAACACACCAGGCTTAATTTCTTTGTTGCTCTGTAAGTAACTCTAAATTTTATAGTTGTGATTAAAATACAAGAGAGAGCATTTATTACCTGAGAGAAGAGTAGTTAGAACAAAGCATTGCTGGCTCCAATAAATAAATATTTATATTTATACATTTATGATACATAATTATATTTATATCTTGAAGCATATTAGGACTAATAGGCTGATAGAAATTTAATTTGTAAAATGGTGTATGAACCCAACATGTTGTCAAAGCTAAGTAGAGGGGTGGCTGATTTCTGCAAATTTCTAATATTTTAAAATGAAAGTTAAGAATGGAAATATTTATATTTTATGTTCATAGAAAATAAACCCCCAAAATATATAGTTGTGCTGTGTAACCTTTTCTTTTTTTTTGGGGGGGGGGGGAGGCCAAGGACAATAGAGCCCTGTTAATTTTCTACCAGAGTAGTTATCTAACTTTCAATTTCTTTTTCAATACATATTTTTGGAGTTTTGTACTCCTGATTTGAATAGGCTTCACATTTCAGCTTAAGTATAAGGCGAAAACTTCATTTAATTTTCTAAACCTTTAGGTGACTTCTTCAGTGGGATACAATAATAAATGTTTACAATTTAAAAATGTTAATGAAAATTGTTCATATCCTAAAACTAGAAATTACTAACTTTTAGGAAAATAAGTACATTAGGCAATTATATACTTAAAAACCTACTATTTGGATCAAGTAGTATTTTTGCTCAATTTGCTTCAGTCTAAGTGAAAAGCTATGAAGTCAGATTTTGGCAGTAATTATTAAGCATCCTTAGAATGCTATTGGGTGGGCAAGACTCATGATTGTGTTATGGGATTTGCTTTACCATAATTTATTAAATAGGAACAATTGCTGATGTTCATGCATAATGCTAAATCAAGATAAAGTTTAAAACTTTTTTAAAGTGATAATATCCCTTTATTAAGGAACAAATCTTAATGATTAAGCCATCCAAACCTGGCAGGGCTGGAAGATTTCATCCCTGCATTTCTCTCAACTGTGCTATTAAATAGCTCAAGAGGGTTGTATAGTCACCAGTAAATGAGAATGTTGAACTCATCTTTAAGTTGTCCACAGTAAAAGCAAACTATTGATTTGATGTCAAAACAGTATTTTATTAAGAAAAAAAATCTACATTCTTGTGGAAACTCCTGAAAATTACTGAGAAGCTAAGTAAGCTTTATTCTTCTCTCTAATAGTTTAACTCCTTTAAAGAGGATCATCCAGATAACTATCATCCAGATAGCAATAAAGCTGCAACCTTAGTACACTTTATTAGACATTCAGTAAATTTTGTGTGTGTGTGTGTGTACACACAATCATAAAACGAAATAGTTAAAAAAAGAGATAAAACATAAAATACAGAAGAATCAACAAATAATATATCTTGGATCTTATGACTTCTGGTATATCATTAATTATAAATAACTTGTGGATTTATTCACTTTTATATTTCTATATATTTACCCATATGGGCTGCAACAAATGAAGGACACCAATTCATGTCTGACCAGATGGTATCTGACGTTTCAGCCATATTAAATGTAATATTGTACATCAAGGGACAGTAAAACCCATTATTGACTTATCACTGAGTGGTAAAGATGTTGAGATTACACTAACTCTATGAAAAGGAAAAAAAATTAAAGACTGTTTTTTTTCCTTTCAAAAGAGATGGGATTTGTGCACAAGTAAGCTGTTTGAAAGAATTGCAGGAGTCTATACTGCCTTCTTTCCTTCCCATCTCAGTTTTCCTTTAGCATCAGCACAGCAAGAGTTGCCAATAAAGCTGCAACCTTGGCAGAGGTATGGGAGTTTTGAAGCTCTGCAACCAAGAGTAAACAGAATAGAACAGCCAAATGAAAGAAGGTTTTTCTTTAGAAGCAGTGGATGATCCAAAAGGAGGAAATGAAGTATAAAGCCTCAGGAAGACAAAGCACAATGTAAGAAAAGGTGCAAAAGCTCTACATGCTGACTAGTAAAAGAAAAAGAAGAAATTTCAGACATAGTTAACTTAAGACAAAGCAGGCTTAAGAAAGATATGTTTATACATACTAATAATTATAAAAATTTCAGCAGAAGATTTACAATGCATTGGTTAAAAGGGGGGAATTCTTTCTGAGGGACTAGCAAAATTCAGTATTACCCCAATTGTTTTGGGTTTAAAATGAATATTTCTAAGACAAAACCAGAAAAGTACTATGTAGCCATTTCATTTGTTAGTTGCGAAGTCCTGTCTGGCCCATCGTGACCCCATGGACAATGTTCCTCCAGGCCTTCCTGTCCTCTACCATCTTCTGAAGTCCATTTAAACTCACGCCTACTGCTTCAGTGACCCAGGCACTTCATTCTCTTCTTCTATTGCCCTCAATCTTTCCCAGCATTATGCTCTTTCCAGTGAGTCCTTCCTTTCTTCAGATTTGTAGAGCCATTTCATACGGCTCTGCAAATCTGTCAAGAGATGCTTTGCAATACACAGGGGTATCTGAATCAGCAAAACAGAAACATCTTTTGGGGGGTTTCCTTGTTTCCTTGCTTCCAGTCTCCAACTCTGCCTGTATTGTTGAAACATTTATTTATTGTATGGCACATTCATATCATATTTTGATAAAAAGAGATAAAATATGAAATAAAAAATATAAAATACTATAAATGTATGTCTAGATTACATTTTTTTTTTTACTTCATTTGTCACAGCCAGGAAATCAGCAAAGTCTCCATTATAGCCTCTATTTTAGCATTGTCACTATATGTTGGCTAGATTGTTTTTTTGGCCCCGCAGTCACAATTTCATGATGGTATTTTGCCTCTCAGTTATAGAGGGCATCAGTCATCTACCATGGCCACTATGAGAATCCGGTGTTCTCCATATCGCATGGTGTTTGGCACATCCAAACTGCATTTTCAAAATGCAAGGCAAACTTCAACATTGTAGGGAGCGATTTTGTTTTACATATTATGTATATCCAAATCATCTTCTAAAGTACTTTAGCAAGAGAAATAACTGCATATCTGGAACTCAACCTGTTTTGCTCAGGCAAGCTACATAACTCAGTATTAGTACCTGAGAATGATAAATAATCTTCAGGTATTTGTGATGACCTGGTGTTGGGCATGGAAGCAACACAGCCAGAACAAAGGCTTAACTCCCCATTATTGCACCAACTTTCTCCCAAATGTCCCATCGTTCACTGCAAGTCCAGGAGCAAAGCTCTAAACACACACCTCCAATAGTTCCTGGCTGCTATTAGTCCAGAGGAGCAGCATAGTTCTGAGAGCAGCCACAGTTCAGGGAACTTGGTCCCAGAGAGTCCTCGTCACAGGAAGAGTTCACTGGGACTGCAACACAATCTGGAGCAGAACTGTGTTGCTGCGAACTTGCACATAGCCAGGCCAGGCAAGCAGAGCAAGGCAAGGAGGGCATGGGACTGATGGGACCATGAGAGTATTCTTGGAGGACCACCTTTTTTCATCTTATTTCTGGGAGTTGTATGTGGCTCAAAAGAGGCAGCCAACATGTGGGAGTACTTCTGATCATCCCAATATCAATGTGCATTGACTCAGGCAATTATGCATCAATCCTATTTCTGTGGGAGCTATAAAACCATACTGTGGCACAATATTCTGCTGCTGAATAAACCAAGCTTAGTGCAGGATGACTATTCGTATCCATGACATTCCCTAAGTCACATGTGTCCTCTGGATGGTGCTAAAGAAACAGTCACTTTCACTTCAGATGAAACATCTGAAACCTTCAAGATACAGCAGCTATGGGGACAACCTAGCCCTTGGCCCTTTTTATGAGGGGTGGCTTAGGGTTTTACATCAAGCTGTTGGATGAGGTCAAAATCAGTACGGAGTGTAGTATCATAAGTATACTGATGATATTCAGACATACATCTTTAGTGCAGGCTAGGTTAGTGATGTGGTTGAGGCACCTGGAGATTGTGAGCATCTGGAGGGGTTCATGTGAGAGTCTGGAAGAACGGGTATTATACAACCCTATGAAGATGGTGTTTTTAAATTTAACTTTTTACTTTTAAAATAATAATAGAACAAGAACAAGAACAAACACGAATATAATTATAATGGGTACATTCTCAAAGGAAAAAATGTATAAAAGATGCTTTAAAAAGGTGAAAAATACAACAGAAAAAAGAAACAAAATATATCATTAGAAAAGATAACAGGCAAAATTCTATATGTACTTAATGTAAAAACAATACAAGTTTATATATTTTTATTTCTAATATACAACTATCATTCTTTTTTTAACATACTATATTTTGTATAAATGAGTTCCATATTCCATTATACTTGTACATATAAAATCTGTATTTATGTATAATCTTCTCATAGATGGCAAGTGTAATCAGGTCTTCAATGCTATGGGTAAATGGGGCCATACTCTTATCTTTTCAATGCTGCAATACCATAGTATTTTACTTTTACTTTTAGCCATAGTAAGGGCACAGGGACTCCATTTTAGTTGTTTGGTTGTCAAACTCCTTGTAGTAGGTATGTAATTCAAGTGAATATTTTCTTCTGAAAATGTTAGCTTTTGTTACACATATTTATATAATCCACTACTTTATCTCAAAACCATGAGGCCCTATTCATGTTCATTCATCATCTTTTGATTTTACTGTTCAATGCAAGACTGCTCTTGAAGACCCTCCTTCCCTACCCTAAAGGTTTAGTTGGTCCAGCATGCACTAGTAGGTTCAGTTCTGAACTCCAAAGTTTCCCAATTTTGTGTGCACTCTAGTGGCTCCCAGTTACCTTTCAAAAACAATTCAAAGTGCTGATTATCACTTTTAAAGCCCTGAATGATACAGACCACTTTATTTGAGAATCCACTTCTCCTTGAGACTGTCTATTCAGCTTATCAATACCAAATGTAAAAGAGTATGTGTGTTCCAGGTCCACTCTATCAAACAATGCCATCTGTCAAGACTTAGGAAGTGTTCCTTCTCTGCAGTGGCACCTGTCCTAAGGAAAAATTTCTTCCCTGAAATCCGAAGGGCTTCCACTTTCTTTGTTTTCCATAAGGCCATAAAGACCTAACTTTTTCCACCAAGTGCTGGGCCAGGATGTGAACTCAACTGGTGTAGGCAGCTGGTTGTTATGATACCTTTATTAGAGTAGAGTGATTTTTAATTTTGTACTTGTGTTTCTGACATATTTATATTGATCTGATTGTTTGTCATCTTCCAGGGTTATATTTCAAGATGACAGCCATATAAAGCTTTTCAATGCATCTGTAAGAGGAATATCAATTATACAAAGCCAGATATTTTAACTTAATTTGTATTCAGCAGTTTCGATATTCCGAAACTGCAAGACTTTCATTTCTTTAAAAAAACTGAGATTTTTAGGATGCCTGAATTTATCTCTATTTTTGTATTTTGGTTTTTGAATTTCTTTGCTCATATAGCTCTGAGTTTGGTACTCTGAATATTAAGTTAAGATAAGCAAATATTGGAAATTATAATCTATTTTCCTAATATGAAATCTAAGCTTTGGGATGCTTGTCCAAACTAAATTGTTTTGAGCAATCTGTAATGACATGGGGATGGGGGGAGGGGTAAGAAAAAAGATGGGAGACAGTGCTAAACATTTGATCAAAGTTATGTTTAATTGTCATATACATGTTATTGTAGATACCTTGCAAATACAGTTGAAGAAGATGATGAAGAGTCAAAATATGAGATTTTCCCATGGGCTTTAGGAAAAACTTGGAGAAAACTCTTCCCAGATTTCTTGGCTTTGAGAGATGAACTGTGGAGTAAGATGGGTTATAGAGCTATAGTAAGCAGACGTTGCTGTGAAGAGGTGAGAAAAGTATGTTTCATATTATTAAGAAAGAGGATAAGGTAAATTATAATAAACAACTTCTGTTTTCTAACCTTTCCTTGTTTTCAAAACTCTAATAGTTATTTTTAAATGCTGTCAAAATTACTCATTTTAATTGCTAGATGATACCATGTTTTCAAAGTACTCTTAATGAATAACTGACCTTCATCAAAGTGGGTATTTGTTTTAAAAAATATACTAGCATTTATTGGAAAATATGAAATAATCTATCAATAATCTAGCTATTTTTGTTACACCAGTTCACCAAACATTCTTTTTCCTTGCGGTAAGCACCCTCATTATCATCTTGAATAAAGCTCGCTATCCTTATATCATCCTCATACTTCACAATGTGGATGGTGGCAAACCTAGCACAACAGTTATGGGTCAACAGGGTGAACAACAACAGATTTAGGAAACCGCCCTGAGGAGAACCTGTGCTCAAGAAAATGGTGTTAGAAATATTAGTCCCAATTTGTACATACTGGGCCTATCAATAAGAAAATCAAGAATCCAGTTGCACAAAGCCTAATAGGCTCAGTTTGTCTACTAGATGCTGAGGAATTATTGAATTAAGTGCCAAACTGAAATTGACAAACAGCATTCACACATGAGCACTTCTTTCCTCTAAGTGCGCCAAGCTAAGATGGGGAACAGAAGAAATAGCATCCTCTATAGAGCAATTTGGACGGTAAGCAAACTGAAATGATCAAATGCTGGAGGGAGGCTGGATACAATAATGTCCTTTATCAGCCTCTCAAAACATTTCATAATGTTGGATGTAAATATGACTGGATGGTAATCATTGCATTATAAGTTTTCCACTGCTACCAAAGAGGGGTTTCTATTTTTTACTGTTTCTAATATTTGGGAATTCGTTTGCAATTCAAAGTGAGCAGCAGCTATTTTATTGCTGACCAGTTTCCAGCCAATAAGTGCCTTTGTTGCTCATTCTCCCAAAACAAGGCCAATCCCCATGTTCATGTCACTCTTCATGGCCTGCATATGATGGTCTTACCATTCCTATTAATTTGGCTACTCTCTATCCCCCTAATCTGATTATACCTAAGATGTCTAGCTTGTAGTCATCAAAGAGCCACAGAAGTTGAGCAGATTTTTCAACCTGGTGTAGCATTTTCACATTCCATGTCCCAATTCTTGTGTGATATTTTTAACTGAGAAAATCATTTTCAACTTTTGGCACCAGACTCCATGGCCAGTTTGCTCCAGTGTTGTCATATAAACAATATGGCTTGAAACAGAACTCTTGCCTGGTTGACTAAATTTTCTTGAGATTATTCTTGCTGTCTTAAGTTTCTTTACCTTATGAAACATCATAGAACAGTGCATTGACATTCACTGGCCATCAACTTTATCGATTTTAAGAAAGCATTTGGCAGTGTCCACCAAGAATCCCTTTGGTAGATCCTACATCTATACGGCGTATTGACAGTCTTCATTATTATTTTTAGAACTTATGAAAATGGCCATACAGACTTCTTCAAAATTACTATCAGAGTTAGGCAAGATTGTATTCTATCACTGCTCCTCTTCTGGCCCTCGACTATGTTATGCAACAAACATCATACATCAGGAAAGGCATACATTACTCTGACGAAGATTGTCTTGGCAACCTCGAGTTTGCAGATGATATTGCCCTAAGATGAACCCAAACTATAATAAGTGATGGCTGCCTTAGATGAAGAAGCAACCTAAATTAGCTTCAGAGTAAATGCTGAGAAATTGAAGATCGTGTATGAGAGCTCTACCGCACAGATACAGGGAATCACATTCAGATCAGTGACTTGGGAAGGAAGAAAGGTTTACCTCTTTGGGTAATGTAATTGCCCGAAAGGGAGATGCAGAGATGGACATCAAAAGCAACAGCTGGTTTCCAGATGGTGAATAAAATCTGGTCCCCATCACTGAAACTTAAACTCTGTTTGCTTGCTTCTATAGTGATTCTGACAACCATTTATGCCAGCAAGATTTGGAAGGCACCAGCAAGTATTAACAAGAGACTTGATATCTTCCAGTAAAATGCCTTCACTGAATCCTAAAGATACACTATTTTGACCATATTACTAATGAAGAAGTGCTCCAAAAATGTTTACCACCCAAAAGACACCAACTTGCAGGTCATGTTCTCCACGCAGAGAAAATGACTTAGTGAAGAACATTCATGGAAAGCTTAGACTCTAAACATCACATTGGAAGATGCTGAAGTACTTGCCCAAGACCGAAAATGCTAAAGATCTCTTGCTTCCAAATATGCTACATAGCACAGGAGGATCTAATGCTAAAAAAATAAAAACTTGGAAAATGTGCTACTCTGCCTACAGGTAATCCTCAAATTATGAATGTAATAGAGCCAGCCAATTATATTCATAACCCAAGGATTCGTTAATTGGATCACGTTAAATGAATGTGATCCCTTCCTGCTTTCCACAATTAAATTCGTTAATCAAATGCACAGGTTGTTAAGTGCACATGAGCTATCTCAGAGTGGAGAAGACCATGAGGGTATAGTGCTGGAACAGGCCACCTACTTCCAACCACCCAAGGTCTCCCCTCACCAAGATATCTCACTCTCTGCTTACAATCCCCTGGGGTACCCATAGTTGTTTCCTCTCCCCATCCTCTCCCGCTGGGTCTCTGCAGGCACTGGGCCTGCTTTGCAAACCTACCAGATTGCATTTGCTCCACCCCACTCCATTACTGATCGCTCGCTTTTGAAGGTCTCCAGATTCCAGAACAGGCTGACCCATGTGGCAGAAAAGCAGCCGCCTTGTACTTAGATGCTGGTAAAGCTGTCACAGATAAGAGGGGCATGGAATGAAGCTGTCAGGACTGCCCCCAGAGCTCCATGCAACCTCTCTTCTGCACTTTTGACTTTTTAGTTCAACATTCATCTGAAAATGCCATTTCACTTTCTCTTGCTCTATACTTATTAGACCAATTTTGCTAATAAATAGCAATTTTTAAAATGTTGCATAGTTATGTCTTGTTAATTAAGAAAATTAATCTTGCCCACTAGCCTTTATAATTTCTGTGCACTGTTTGTTATATGATAGCTCTGATGCAGTCCTTTCTGAGATAAGAGTCTTTGATACAGGTAATGGCAATTGCTTCAACACATTATGTATGGCAGCGAGAACGGTCTCTTTATCATAGTGGAGCTATAAGAAACAGTTTCAGAAAAAAAGTACAGTTGCCACGAGGACCTAATGCCACACCTGTAGACTGTTCACTTTGTGGGAAAAAAACACGATATATAAGGCTGGGATTATCATCTACCTCCTCCACTGATACTCTGGAAATGGTGGAGCAACATGTCACTCCTGGTTTGCTTGATCCAACAGATAAAATGCTCCTTGATCCAGCTTATCATTGTCACTCCCAAGGTAAGTTAAGTGAACATAGAAATAAAATATTACTGTAATGTTTAAACATCTAGTCTAACTATAGCCAAGAAGTCAAAAGGGCTGTATGTTTAGAGATCACATATATGTCTCTCTTGCTGGCAATGTTTTGTCAGAGGTGGTATTCAGCAGATTCTGACCAGTTCTGGAGAACTGGTAGCGGAAATTTTGAGTACTCTGGAGAACTGGCAAATATCACCTCTGACTGGAGATTTTATAGTATCCTTCCCCTGCCACGCCCACCAAGCCATGCCAATAGAACCGGCAGTAAAAAAATTTGAATCCCACCACTGTGTTTTGTGTCTACATGAAAGCTACAGAGTGGATTTCAACTTAATGAACATCCTAATGCACCAAAAAATTAGAGTTAATGAGCTGAAGAGAAGAACAACAGAGAGTATTTCACTGGAAAGCCTTTTTACAATTTTATTTTGCTTGTTGGGGTTTTCATTCTATTATTCCTATTTATGTAATCTGTTCTGAATTACAGGTAGTTCTAAAGTTACGACCACAACTGAGCACAAAATTTATGTTGTTAAGTGAGAAATTTATTAAGTGAGCTTTGCCACATTTCTTAAGTGAATCACTGCAGCTATTAAATTAGTAACATGGTTGTTAAGTGAATCTGGTTTCCTCATTGACTTTGCTTGTCACAAAAGGCAATCACATGACTCTGGGACACTGCAACCAACATAAATATGAATCGGTTGCCAAGCATCTGAATGTAAATCACATGACCATGGAGATGCTACAATAGTCGTAAGTGTGAAAAATGGTCATAAGTCACTTTTTTTCAGTGATGTTACTTCGAATAGTCACTAAATGAATTGTTGTAAATCAAGAACTATCTGAATACAAAAGCATAATGCTTGCTTATCCATAATGACACTCTAAACTCCCAAATACTTCCATTTTTTTGACAGGTGACCAGCCTAAGAATGATAAAAAAAGTAGTCGAGATAAATCCATGGACTGGTTTACTGGAAATGAAGAATAACAAAACTTAAGTTTCAAAATTAATAGCAAATTAAATACAAAATACATGTCAAAATATTTATTCTCTAAATTTATTTTATTTCTTTTATTTGTTAAACATATTAGTATATTGAAACATATTGTATCTTAGTCAATGTAAACACATCCATTGTTTCCCAAATCATACTCATATCAAATAAAATTTCTTCTAATGTGTTATTTCTGATGAAGCACGATCTTCCAATTGGCACATACCATCTGGAGCAGTGTTTGGATATAGTGAATTAAATTTCCTCAGCTTGACAAGGAATACTATATGAAAGGGGAGAAAAACTAATGTTTTAACAGTCATTAGCATTTTGTTTTATTATTCATTTCTAAAAATGCTTTCACAGTGCTTATGAAAAACATAGTAATAATGAAATGTGTAGCTTATAACATTTTTGCTAAGTCATTCTTACCTGTATAACCAACTTGATATGGGAAAGGCCTAGCAATGTAAGGTGTTCTTATATTGGCAGAAGCAAGAGCTGTTGAGATAAAATAAAATATGTAAATGACTAAAATTCTTTAATTCAAATTTGTTCTTGAAACAAATCTGTTATTGAACTACTCATCCCTGTATCAATTCTCATCCCCCCCCCCCCAGCCTTGGGCACCTTAGCAACTTTCCTTGTTTGTTTCCTTTCCCATAAGAGGAAGATATGACTTTTATTTCATATTGTCATCCCTGAAGGAAAACAATTATCAGACATCAGGCCAATTGAGTTTATTTTATTGATAATTTCAATGGAAGAGAATGTATGTAGCTCAGGGTTGAATGCTAGGAAATTCCTCAAAGCTTGGTATTTAGACAAATCAACCATCAATAGACAGAGAAATAAATAATATATTTACACACTATTCAAAAGAGACAACCAAAAGCTAAGATGGAAACAAAAGGGGCAGAACACATCCATATCATCTGGCAAGCAAGATTCATAAAAACAGTGATTAACACTAGGCAAACAATCAAGCAAACAAAAAACAATACCCCAATCAAAGGACTACCAAGGAGAAAAACTACATCTCCACCAACACTGACAGGGCAACAAGCTATGTACAGTATATAAACAGGGAACAAACTTCAGACTCACTAGCACTGATATTGGGTAATGAAATGTCTGCAAGCAATCAACCATGCTCAGAGACCATTTAGGTTTCCGAAGTTCATTCATAATGTGTGATTCAAGAAAGTTGTTTATTCACCAAACTACAGTTAAGTAAACATAATTTAGTATGCATAAATCCAACCTATGATTTACCTCTTCTGAACAAGACATATCACTAGGTTACAATATTTCAGTTATTATTACAAAGAACCCAATTTATTTCCTACCTTCATTTCCTCTCTCTTCAGCAGAAACATCATTTTCATGATGACAAACAATTTCATCATTGAGGTTTAGTTCAGATGCTATGTTTTTAAGAACATTTCTCTTTTCCCATGTAGCTGGGCATATTAGCCAATCTCTATGTGTAACTTCCAAAACCTTCTCACAAAAAAGGGCTAATTTTCTGATCCGGATAGCTTCCATCAATTCAATAACCTGAGTGATACTGGTAGAAAAATAAACAATTATGTATATTGCAAATGAATTTCTACAAATATATATTAGAATGTATTTTGTAGCCCAATTTTAATGCATATGTATTCAATCTGTTATTGATATTCATTTTTCAGTAATGTTTATACAACTGTAAACCATAATGCAGATTATATGCTTTGTCTTAGAGTTAGACTCTCATGTAAATCCAGTCATTATAGTTTATTAAACAATGGTTGAATCACATTTTAGCATGATGTTTCAACAATAATTGTCACTTTGGTTAAAGACAGAATTACAGAATTGGAAAGAATTATAAGGATCATCTGTTTCAAACTATCTGAAATATACAGAAAACTAATTAAACCGGTCTTGAGAGGTGTCTAACCAGATGGAGAATCCACAACTTCTATCAGTATTCTGTTCCATTATTATATCATATTGATAGGGTTTTTTTACTATGAAATCTAAGAATAGGTAGTCCTTGAGTTATGGCAGTAATAGGTACTAGAATTTCTGTTACTAAGTGATATGGCCATAAATAATCCCGGCAGTTCCCATTACAGCTGTTAACCAAACCCATTGGTCATTAGGTGAAGACCAACCCCGATTCAAGCAATTCTCAGTTTGGTCTTCCCAGTCCTAATCCTTGGTGATTTCAAGGTCTGCCTTCTCTATCTCCTTTCCAAATACTCTCATTTGCCTATCTCTCCCTCCATCTCTGTGCTTTTGGCTGTTCTTTGCAGTGGAGAGGTGGTACTGCTGGTGCTTCAGCAGGCTCGGCTAGCTGCCATTATCTCCCGGTCCTCTCTTTCACTCCCAATACTACCAAGGAATGCTACCTCATGTTCTGTGTCATAACTAGCCACCCTAGTATCACAATGCAAAACCCCAGGTGCCCCTACAATCTACGTTCCATAGGTCTTGCTATTCCTGCTGAACTTTGCTGTCTTATACCTCAGCTTGACATGCTGACTCTATATGAGGCAGCCGCTGGCCATGCCAAGCCTTCTTCCTGAGGCTGCATGTGCCATTCTCCAAATAGCATGAGGAGAACTAATGGGCAGAGCTCTCAAAAGAGAGCTAAGGACAGGTTTGCTGTTAGCACTTTTCAACAAAATTTATTTGAAACAGTATCTAAGAACCTCCAAGGAAGAAATTAATTTCAAATTAATATGTTAGTGCCAAGCATATAAACATATACCATATAAACAAAAACTCTTTTTCCTAAAGTCTTTATTCCTACAATCTCTTTTAGGAAAAAGACATTGCAGGAATAAAGTGTATTCCCTTTGAAGAGAAAACAAGATAAGACAAGGAGCAATGTTGAACAATACTAGCCTTCTCTTGTGTTCTCCAAAATAAAGAGGCCTGCTATTTGTAGAACATGTCTGCTGTATTGGAGTACCTTTAATTGTCATACATACATCCTATAGTATTGTAATAATATTTTTAACTTGAATTACAAACTGTTCCTTTACCCAAAAGGAAGCCAAAACAACCCCCCCCCCCATTTCATTCTCAATTGGGAAATAGCTAAAAGAACATGTCTGTATTTTACAAAACTGGAATTGCAGGATCTGCTAATATTGGGGGTTAATAACATGAGACAAGACAATCTGAATATTGAGTTAATATACAGACTGAAAAAGAGGGTTAAACAAGAGGTCTTAAAAGAGTGAAAAAGATCAACCAAGATGGTAAGGAAATTGAAGGTTAAATCCGATGAAGATCTGTTAAAAGAACTGGGTATAATTAGCCTAATAAAGAATTTTTTAATGAAATTTCTGTTCCTATTTGATTCCATATATAAGTGCATCACAGCCACTTCACTGCATTCTTTCCTGCAAACTTGAAATGGCCCTGCATGTACACATACATGAAGCAACGAGGTATTAGGAGTATTAGTCTGGGAAAATATTTGTCTGCTTGAAAAGTTTGAAAGGGGTGCTTCATTCATGCATAAAATAAAGTTTAAAATATTTTGCATACTGAAAGCAAAACCTGGATATTTAAGGAATGAATACTTACTTTGCAAAGTATGCAACACAGACCCCACCTTGTTTAAGACTTGGGAAAATTACAGGCAAAGCATTCTGAGGGGAAAGCATGTCCAGAACTACCTATCAAAAGAGAAAGAAAAACATTAATATTAAAGTAAAACACAACAGGGATTGATTTTAATGAGTATTTATATTAGAAGTACTTATTGTACTATAAGACTTGTGACAGTGTCTGTTTTTAGCATAACATAGATCAATGTTTTAGCAGCACACACTCACAAACCATAATGTCAGATTGGTGGGTAATAGGTTAATGATAAAAATAAAGGTGTTTGCTTATAGTGTTAATGGAATTATCTGTTTTAAGTCCCCAAGCCACTTTGAACAGGAAATTCTGACTTTAAGAAAATAAATACACTACTTACAGCATCAAGTGTTACAGATTTCAAATCCTCAGCTGCAGTCAAAATATCTTGATTAATGAAATCTACATTATTTGGCCACTCTTTATCATGTCCTATCTTCCATGCATTACGCCACTGGCAAAAATTCTCCTCTGCCAATTTGTGATGTTGTTTCATGATTTCATAACTTATAACATGACCTTGTGACCCAACTGAAAATAGAATACAATCAAGTTGACTTATTTTACATTTTATATAAACAATTACATAAAAGAAAATACTTAAATAGCCTCCCGCAGGGAAAGATCTACCACAACTCTTCTTCCTGTTTGACTTATATTCTCTCCCATACCTATCTTTCCTAATTTTAGCTGTCCTATCATTCACCTTTCACCAGCTACTAGTCAGGTGACCCTTAGTTGGTTTAAGGCAGGGGTGGGCAAACTACGGCCCGCGGGCCACATCCGGCCCGTTGGTCTGTCCAATCCGGCCCGCCCCTGAAAAAAAATCGCTGGGCGTGGCATATTGCCCTGCGCTGCATGGCCCCCAAAGCTGCAAAACAGTGCGGAGCGCTCTCGGGGTAGGAAAGAAAAGAAGAACTTTGCAAAGGCCTCGGCTGGGAGTTCGAAATCACTTTCGAGTGCGACCTCTCCGAAGGTGAGTCCCCGCCAATCCCCCTTTTTTTTCCGGGGCTTCCAGGCTTAAACTTTGCAAAGGCAAAGTTGCAGGCGGAAGCATCTTCTGGCCGAGGAGCAGGAAGGGTTCCGCCCAGTGGGCAGGCGGGCGGGCTGCTTGGAGCGGGCTGCTTAGAGCCACCTAAAGCTAGGCCGCTGCTGGTGGAGCCTTGCCCTGCCTTGGTGCCTCATTTTCCAGCTCGGCGGTCCTGCTCGGGCACTTTAAAAGCCTGTTCCCAGCACCCGAGCAACTTCCCAGCAACTTGCGGCTTCCTTTTTCCTCATGGGCGCTCACGCCTGGCCCTGAGCTGCGCGGCAGAGGGGAAATCCAGAGCACTGCCGGGTCGCCTCCTCCAAGCAGCCCGCCCACCCGCCCACTGGGCAGAACCCTTCCCTCTCCTCGGCGGGAGGACGCTCCCGCCTGCAAACTTTGCCTGTGCAAAGTTTAAGCCTGGAAGCCCCGGAAACCCAAGCAACTTCCCAGCAACATTCGGCTTCCTTTTAACTCGCGGGTGCTCACGCCTGGCCCCGAGCCGCGCGGCGGAGGGGAAGCCCGGCGGGTGGGCGGGCTGCTTGGAGGAGGTGACCTGGCAGTGCTCCGGCAGCAGCAACAGGCAGTTCCGCCCGGGCTCAGGTGTCCGGCTGGGGCTGTCAGGAGTTGCTACCGCCGGCGCAGCTCCGCGCGGCTCCAGTCCTGCGTTGCCTTGGGAAGGAAAAGGCAAAACCAGGAGCCGCTGAGCCTGAGCCTCCGGTGCTGCTGCTGCCGTTGCAAAGTACCACCGTGGCTCTTCCTTTTTGCCTTTCCCTTCCCGAGGCAACGCAGGACTGGAGCCGCGGGGAGCTACGCCGGCGGTAGCATCTCTTGACTCAGGGGGCCTCCGAGGGCAGGGGAAGAAGGAGAAGGGGGGGAAAGGGTGGGGGAGGGGGGGCGATTCCCAAAAAATCTTGTGCTGACCTGGCCCATCTGTCAAATTTTAAAAGTCAATGCTGCCCCCAAGCCAAAAAGTTTGCCCACCCCTGGTTCAAAGGGTCCTCGTGGCTATATATAGTAAAATAGCCAATCTGCATAATATCTGCAGGATGGCAAGTTTGTTGCAGGAATGTTGGCAATAGGTGACTACCCTTGAAATTGTCATTCACTTTACTTCAGCCCTTAAAGAGCTGCTGTATTTCACCAAGCTGTAGCACTGGTAAGAAAAAAACAACAAATAAACAATAGAAAAATGTGAGGAAGTTTAGAAAAATATGGCAAATCTTACAAAAATTCAATAAATAGAATATAATTGAATGACAGTATTATCTGAAAAGCATCTTCTCATATTTTATCTCAAATATTGCATTCCGTTTTGGTCACCACGGTGTTGAAACTCTAGAAAGAGTACAGAAGAGCAAAAAAGATGATTGGGGATTGGAGGCTAAACATGAAGAACTGTTGCAAGAACTGGGTATGTCTGGTCTAATGAAAAGAAGGACTAGGGGAATGATAGAAGCGTTCCAATATCTGAGGGCTGCCACAAAGAAGAGGGAGTCAAGCTATTCTCCAAAGCACCTGAGGGCAGGACAAGAAGCAATGGATGGAAACTAATCAAGACTAAGGAGAAATTTCCTGACAGTTAGAACAATTAATCGGTAGAACAACTTGTCTCCAAAAGTTGTAAATTCCAACACTGGAAGTTTTTAAAAAGGTGTTGGATAATCATTTGTCTGAAGTGGTGTTTCTTGCCTAGGCAGGGGGTTAGACTGGAAGACCTCCAAGATCCCTTCCAACTCTTCTCTTCGTGGTTTTACCACCAAAAGGTGCATAATTTTCTACTTATTACAGACAGCATCAGTGGCACTAAAATGAGAAAGTAGCAGGAATGAAATCATTTTTTTTTTTTGCCTGAAGCCTGGTAAAAGATTAGCAATTATATACATTAAGATGTCAAAAAGTCTGATTTAGTATAAAGAAACAATAAAAGAGGGAAACTCTTGTCAGCTGACACCAATAATGAAAACCCTATCCAAAAACTCTCATTTTACCTGCTTTCGATAGAAATAAACTCATACTGCCAGAACCAGAACCAGCTTCCAATACTGTGTCCCCTTGAGTAATATCCATTAACAGCAGCATTGTATTGGCATCCTATAGGTTAAAAGAACAAAGATGACATATTTCAAAGCTATTATTCAAATAGTATTGAGAGGGATGTTTCTTTAGTCTGTCCAGTTTCAACTCAGATCAAATTAATATTCAGTATAACTGAGCAGCAGCTGGGGCAGATGTTCACATACAACTCCTGCAGAGAACAGAAGTGAGTATAATCTTATATGTATAACAACAGAAGTAATTCCAACCAGAATCTGGAGGTCCCACTACAATTTCTGTTTATAATAATAGCACTTAGACATGTATATTGCATCACAATGCTTTTACAGCCCTCTCTAAGCTGTTTACACGGTCAGCATATTGCCCCCAACAATCTGGGTCCTCATTTTACCAAAATTGAAAGGATGGAAGGTTGAGTCAACTTTGTAAGTCTAAATTACCTTATAATCTAAATTAGGTACTTTCCAAATAAATAAATCAATTCTGAATTTCCAGTAATTGCTATGCTTAATGATAAGACGAAGCAGTAAAGGTGCTTTGTTTTCTCTCAGTTTTGGGCCCACTGTTGCAGTGTTTCTCAACTCCATCAACCTTAATGTGTGTTGACTTCAACTCCCATAATTCCCCAGCCCAGAAAGGTTCATTAGGCTGAAAAGGGGGGCTAAAACATGGGGAAAGTGAGATGTGGTAGCAAAGAAAATAGGAAATATATACACAAGGCATAAAAGTTTAGGTGGGGAGTCTTGTTGGGTCCTAAAACACCCAAAGCCTACCAATTCTGTTTTCAAAATGAGCCCACAAGATCTCAATGGAGCCCGTTGAAACAATGGGAGCGGTAACATACTTATCAGTCCCCAGAATGGGAACATGGGAGTGCTGATCAACTAATACATACCTTCGGAGAGATGATGGTAGGTTTTCGATCCATTAGCAACACATATTCTTCTAAGGATGGCCTCCGAATCATTAAGATTTTACCCCGGGACGTGTGGAACAGCTGTCCGGGGAGTCTGCCTACGATCTCAGAGAATCTAATGAAACCCACATTAGTATTACACGTTCCAGTCACAGTGAGCAGGCATTGGATCTTCCAATTCGTGCCGTGCTTCCCATGACCCTCGATAAGAATCAGCTCCCCAACTCGGAAGGGGCAGTTCCTCGAAGACGCATTTTTCATTTTCTCGGCCAGCGAGCCTCGATCCAGCTGGGAATCTGCTCCAGGAAAGACGCCCTCCTCTGCGACGCCCGTGTCGCACCCCTGAGACTTGGATTCCTTCACCTCCGCGCTTCTCAGAGCTCTGACCTCCGCAGAGAGGAGCTCGGCGGGAATCATCCGGCTCAGCCTTTCTAAGGGCGATAGCGACCCTCTCCGAGCCCTGCTTGTCTCCCTCAACCGAAAGGAATCCGGCTGAGATTTAGCGCTAACCTGTTCTGGGAGTTCATCCCTTCCGTCTGCGTCTCCCGCCGAGGTAGAAGACACCCGGCGACTAACGCCTTGGGGATCGGCTGTGGGCTTTCCTTGCAGCTGGTGCCGGTGCGCTTTGGAATGACCGACGACCGTCCGGAGGTGCAGTCCTTTTCGCCCAGCGTCTCCTATGGATCGATCCTCTCTCATCTTGGTCCGGAGCGATGCCCAAATCCTCCCTTGCGATGCCCCCAGACCCAGCCTTTGCCAGCAGCTGCCCATCACGACTTGTCTTTCGAGGAGAGCAGGCACCGCCAATTGGCCAATCGCTTTCTTTTATTTTTATGCTTGGCTTAATGGAACCCGCCGTTCTACTACTCTGCCAAAGGTACCCAAGCTGGTTGCAAAGCGAACAAGGACGCAGACGCGGCTTTTTCTTCCCGGGCGAGCTGCGGAGCCAATCGCAATCCAATCAAAGGAGCCTTTCCGACAAACTACCGTAGGTTTCCTCTTCAGCTTCCGGTTATGAATGGACTCAATTGGAGGGGGGGGGGGAACTAAAGGCAGCGAGGGTACATATTAATAGAAATACTAAGCGGAAGGAGGGGGAGGAGGAGGAAAGGATGTAGTTCGTTACGAGGCTTGGAACAAACGTGAGTCTTCTCATACAGATACAGATTCTCTCAGTATCCCTTGAATTCTGTCCCCCTTTATCCTTTTCCAAGAGAAGCAGAGGTTTAACTGGCTTTGCTTTCTTCATTAATATCTGCATCCCCGTGACGGGAAAAACTGCCTGCTGGATTTCATACAGTAATAATCTAAGAACCGTGTTCCAGTGTTTCCCAAGAACGAATCTAAATTGCAGTACGCGGATCCTCAGAATGGAGAAAACACAGCAAACTCAATATTTTCTTTCGTTTGAACTTAACCTATGCATAACCTGCCGGAGTGGCAGTATCTGGCTTCTGCTTTTAGACCTAGCCAACAACTAAATGTTAAGCATTTTATCTTTTTACCTTAAGCTCTACGTATCTATAGTGGTCCTGCCCGCATATTGAGATATACTGCAGTTGAGAACCGGATGTTGGGATATAAAACCATTGCAACTTAGCCCCGTGGAGAGACAAACACAAGGAATGATGCACATGCCCTGCGCCGGCTTAGTCTCACGTGGTTCTCTACAGAAGTCGTGTCGGGATGCGTCTTGATTCTTCTACTGTAATAAATTATCTTTGGGTTTGCCTCTCGTCCCATTTTCTTTTGAGCTTGATTTATTGATTTATTATTTATAGGAGGCTAATTATACTCGCCTCCCCTTGTGTATAGTCCAACTGTTGACTGCATAAAGGAAATTTGACACTCTGCCCAGTGTCAAATATATATATTTAACATCTCATTCCGTTGAAATGAAATAAGACAAAGAGTCTTGCAGCTCTTATTCTTACTCTGGCCACTGTATCAGTATGTAATTCAATTGTAAAAAGATGAAAAGATTCCTACTGATGTCTGTCTTTGCAATTTTTTCCCATAATTGGGATGTGTCAATTGAGTCAAAGGCAGAAGTAAAATTGATGAATGAGACAAAGTTGCTTTGTATGTTTGTTGGTATATTTCTGGATAAAAGCCTTTCAGAGTGGCACAATGATCCACTGTGCTTTATGAATCTTGCCTGGATGGAAAAAATGTCTTCCTCCCAATCATTCAATTTAGTCAAGAGATGAGCATAACATTTAGAAGAAATATCCAGAAGACTAATTGGATGCTATTTGGCAGGCTCCTGCCTGCTGCCCTTTTAAAGGACTGGGTCCATAATATTTAATTTCCAATTAATAAATACAATATAAAGTTATCTATTTCTGAGAAAAGTCTAGAATTCTTTATGTAATTCTATATTTTGTAAACTTGAATGCATTTTTCTTTTTCTTCATTCTTTTTTCAGCTTTAACTCTTTAAGGTTCTTTAAAAAGGAATATGAATATATATATTATATACAGAAAGAATAAATAAGTTGAGTTTAAAGTGTGTTGTTATTTCTTAAGAATAAAGAAATAACAGGGATAGCATGTTTTAAATGTGAAAGGATATCTTCTAGACTGGAGGAAGAACAGTTCCACTATGATACAGTGGACAGAACATGGAATTAAAAGCATATTCCTGTCAGAGTCTACTCATATGCACACCACCAATTGAGATTTACACATCCCTCATATTTATTCCAAACAAGTGAATTTAGAACTGTAACAAAAACAGGCAACATGGAGGAATATGGAACCATCAAGACATTTGCATTGTCTTCCTTCACATCTTTATTTCTCCAAATTGCTGATTGTTTAGGACAGTGCTTTTAAGTCTTTCATGCTTTTTGAACTTAATTCTCTTCTTGCAGACGTTTCATCCTATTAAACACCTAGTTAGGTAATAAAATATCTGCAAGAAAACCACCAAACTCAGAGAGCACCAAAGACTAAACAATTCAACCTTGAGCTACAAATAATTATCTTCTATAGACCCAGTGCTTTTCAACCGAGGCACCTTTTAAGATCTGTGGACTTCAACTCCCAGAATTCCGCAGCCAGCTGGGTTCAGCCAATTGCAACCGACCTCTGACTTATTACGATAAAACGCTATGAACAATTACAGTCGGATTCCAGGAGCCCAATTCAAATTTGAGGCTTGTCCCTGATCTCTAAGTCGGCTTCCAGATGTGCTGCTCCAACCCTGGGCAAGTTCATTTGGAAGAAAGCCGGCGCATTTATCAGCCGGAGGCTGCAGAAACCGCCTCCCGACGTCAACCTTCAACCTTTGAACCGTGAGGATGACGGAGGGCAGCGCGTCAGAGGTTGCGAGAGCGCATGCTCGGGGGGAGGCCGACCACGTGGCCGCGTGCCTGCCTGGTGGGAGCTGAGAGGGTCGGGCCTGTAGCGAGCGCCATGGCGGCGGCAGCGGTGGCAAGAGGCGGAGGAGAAGGCGGTTCGGCCGGCGGGCGGGAGCAGACGGCGGCCTTCGAGAGCCCCATCTACGTGACAGGAAGCCCCTGTGCCTTTTCTCCCCACGAGCGGCGCTTGTTGGCTCTCTCTGGGCCGGACGGGCGGCTTCGCGTGTGGGAGACGGCCAGCAGCCGCCTCCACCACGAGTACGTTCCTTCTGCCCACCTCAGCGCCGCTTGTACATGCCTGGCCTGGGCACCTCCGGGCGTCGGAGGAGGCCGACCACTTCCCAGCAAGGTATTCAATGGGTGGACTTGCCCGGCGGCGGCACGGTCGCTAAGACCGAACATACTGGGTTGCGTTTGCTGGGCCTGGGCCTCCGTTCCCCGCCATGTGGGAAGCGCCCATCCCCAGCAGCGAGGCGGGGCCTGTCATTATGGGCGGGGGTGTGTGGGGGGGGAAGAAAATACGGTACGGGGGTGGGGGGAAGCCTCCTCTGAGATAAAATCACGGCTCCCCCTTTCGCGTGCAAATTGGAGCCACGTGCGAATGGGACCTCCGCAGCGCCCTGCTTTTTCTTAAAGACGGAGAACCGTCCAAGGACGGATCCCGAATCGCGTCGCCTTCTTGTGCAGGGGGCTCGGGCCTCTCCTCAAAGCAGCCCCGATTACCCCACACACCCCCGGGCCGGGATTCTTCAGGATCGGGAGCAGCACATGTGTGCGCTTCCCGGCTCCGCCCCTGCCCCGACGCATGGAGGCTTTTGAAGAGCCGAAAAGAAGGCGCTGCTGCTGCTGTTGCTTTGAAATGCGTCAGGGTTCACGCCACCCGTGACTTGGCGGGCTCACCCTTCTCCGAAAAGGGGGCTTGGTTCTCTTTCTTCTAATTCGTTTTCCCCAGCGGAGACATTTCGTAGAAAATTCGGAAGAAAAAAGCATCGATCATTGGAAAAGGAAAAACCACGTCGAAATCTAATTATTTGAGCATCACCAAGCAAATGCTGTGCTTTCGATTTGGGAGCCACTTCTGTTCTTAACCAGTTCATAACTTTGGCTTGGCATCGGACTCTGGTGTGGCACATATGTGGGCACATATATGCATGCAACATAGTTCCATTTCCCAGTACTTGGTGCTGACAAGAAATGTGTAGCTAAAAGTGGGTTTTAGTTTTAGATTGGAGTTCCTAAAGGCATCTGTTAGGTTTGATCTCCATTTCAGCTGTAATCCTAAGTGACCTCTTCAGTACTCCAATTTAGATGGAAATATTTAGAATGTAAAGCCTAATATATATCAGGTGTTGGCTACCTGACTCTTTATGATACACCCATATATACACATCTATTTCAGTTGTGCTCTTTTATTTTTTCATAAAATATATGGCACTTTGAAAAGGATTTTACATTTTCCCACTCCATCAGACTTGAAAAGTCTATAGAGTTAATATTAGGCTACAAAGCATTTAAAAGTAATTTATAATATCTGTTTATAAATTCAGACAAAATGCTTTTGAATATTTTTAAATATTATTAACAATCACAGCTAGCCTTTTTAGTTTTTCAAGAACCTTATGCATCTGTTTTTATTTCAATAGATATAAATAAAATGGCAAAATAAAGTATTTGTTAATAGAGTGAGAATATAGGAGTACTGCTTTGTTGATATTACAGTCCTGTAGGTGTTGCTTGAAAGTGAAACGTGTAAATTGTTACTGATCAGAGAAGCTTGCTGGTTTATCAAAGGGGATTTAAACATGTAAATGAAAAGGAGCATTTGCTGAGTAAACATTCCTGAAAAGGAAAGGATTGTAAGGGAAAAGAGTGCATATTCCTGCATTGTATCCCATTTGTTTCATTTGAACTTTACCTGCGTATTAGCGTTTTTTTTTTTAAAAAAAGTTGTTGCAGATCTTAAAAGTTTATCCAATTACTGCATTATTTCAGGCTTGCAAAGTTTATGCTACTTGCAGAAAAAAAATCATCCTTGTGCAAGTATTAAAATTCAGAATTTTAATTTTGAATTCACGACTCAATATGATTTTTATTATACTTAATAGTCAATAAATTGGCTTTCATTTATTGTTGGATTGTACTTATTACAACTATCAAAACTAGGAGATACTGTAAATTTTAACATTTTAATGGAGAAAGATCTGGAGACCTCTGCAAAATACTCGCCAAGAAAATTCTATGGAAAGAGTGTCAAACATCTAGATAACAATGCCCCATGATTGAAAAGAGGAATCCCAGTTGCTGAGGCAGCCAGTGGCAAAAATGAATATCTACATTGTACAGAGATACATCAGAAGAGTGAGTCAGTAAATTAAATATTGTCCAGCGCGAGATGATCAGTTTAGAAATTGATCTCCTAGATGTTAGTGAGCTACTGTGATCAGGTGGCTTTTTTCCAGTGTGAAAACTACTCTTACTCAGGATATGATATCAGGAAAATGGAGTGGCATTTATTATAAGTGGGAAATTTGCTAAAGCAGTGAAAAGCTTTTCAGCTGTCAGTGACAGAATTACGATAATCAGAATTTGTGCCAAGCCCCACAACATCACAGTTGTCCAAATCTTGCCTCAACGACTGCTGCAGCAGAGCTTGAAATAGGGCTTTCATGCTATGGTCCAAAAAACTATGAAACAAAAAGACATCATTTACAACCTGGATGATTTAATGCAAAAATTGGCAAACAAGCGGAGACAGGCATCACTGGTTGTTTTATACTAGGTGAAAGGAATGATGCAGGTGATTGTTGGTACAATTTTGCCAAGAATTGTCAAATTTAGAATCACGAATGTATGGTTCAAATAGAACAATCACCACTTATACACCTGTACCTCACCAAATGGACTTCACCATAATCGGATTGTCTATATCCTATGCCATATCCAAGTGCTGATTGCAGTTCAGATCATGAACTATTGATGGCAAAGATTAGTCATATTATGCAGCATCAAAAAGGCAGTACCTCCAAATGTCTCCAAAATCCCTCTTACATATACAATTGAGGTGAAAAATATGTTTGATTTGTTGGACACAGCTGAGAAGATGCCTGAACTATGGTAGGAAATTCAATCGACCATTATTGGAATTGCAGAACACATACCACTCAAGAAGTCAGAGAAAAAATTCAAGTGGCTCCCAGGTGAAAGCATAAAACAGCTGAGCAAAAAACCCACCAACAGGCAGCAGGCAAACAGGAAGAAGTAAAACTAAATACAGCTTTCCAGAGGGCAGCAAGGAAGGATAATGAAGTTTACTGGGACAAGCAATGTAAACAGTTTAAAATGCACTACAGGAAGGGTCACACCAGGAATGCATTTATGCAAGTGATAAAGATCTGCACATCATTGTTTGTTGCCTATAAAGGCATAATTAAAATTAAGCAAGGGAAAAAACTGTTGTACCAACAGGGCATCAACAGATGGCAAAAATATAGTGAAGAGTTGTATGCAGGTAGCAAAGAGGCATTCCCTCAGGAAGATGGGGAAAGAGAAGTAGAAATAGAACTGGCCATCCTTGGGAAAGAGATCGTGTGGGCTACCTATGATTGTGAACCAACATTTTGGGCATTTTTAAAATCACAATTGAAAATGCATTTCAAGTTGTGGTTTCCAATTCTTGATATGGAGGTAAACTAAAGTAGAGATGCCACTGAAATGAGCAAGATGTGAAATCAGAAGACACTGACTTATATTTGTAACACTCAAATTGAGTGGGAAATACAGATTAACAGATTGAAACAGATTAACGTTATTATGTAATTTAGTTTAGAGGTTAAATTTTGAATGAAATTTAAAGTGATGTGTATGAACTTTTATACATGTTCATTATCTAAGATTTCTGAAGTCAGATATTGTAGGGTTTTTTGGGGGCAGGGTGGGTTGGAGAAATTACAATTCTTGTGGTTTCCATAGTTTTTAATTCCAAAAGTATAGTAAACCATATAAGAGTTAAGGAGCTCGAACTGTAACTCAGAGACAGAAGTAATTTTAATTTGAAACATACAGGAGATAGGTATATTTGCAGTGATCAGTGCAGGGGGACACATTAAAGGACCTTGTAGATTTGTGGTGAACAGTAGCAGGAGGAAGCAGTGTCAACGAAAGATACACCTGGAGAATTAATAGGTTCTGAAAAAGAAGCGATTCAGTTAGATATAGAAGAAGAAAAAGGAAATTATTTAAAAACTCATTAGACAGCTAAAGTTGCAGAAATAGGTTTCTATTACTAAAGCAAGGCGCCTTTCTTGGTTGAAAAAAAAATGGGTTTGAGTATTTTGAACTGTGCCTAAGTACTATTAATAAGACTATTATATCAGATTAAATCAATATTTATGGTCACTGATCACCATGCATAGTGAATGTTCATGTTTGCTCAGCAGAATTGAATGCTCTTTATATTAGCTCGATTTTAACAAGATAAAGATGATTGTTAGGGTTGAGTTTGGATTATATTGATAGAGCAATTCAGCACTCTTTTCAAAGTGTACAAAGGAATGAGGATTCTGTCTTTATACTGCCTGATAATTTTGAATATGCTTTTATTTTATATCTCTTGTAAAATTGTTATTTAATATTCAGACGATTGTAACTTTTACAGGAAGGTCCTCGAAGGAAGAAGAGGAAATCTGAAATTGTAGAAGCAGCTGAACAGTTAGATCTTTTGGCTATTGGTACTGCTGTTGGTGGCATTTTATTATACAGCACAGTGAAAGGAGAATTACAGAGTAAACTAGTAAGTATGATGTAGAGCAGGGGTCTCCAACCTTGGCTCCTGGAAGCCTGGCGGACTTCAACTCCCAGAGTTCCACAGCCAGCAAAGCTGGCTGTGGAATTCTGGGAGTTGAAGTCCGCCAGGCTTCCAGGAGCCAAGGTTGGAGACCCCTGATGTAGAGCAACATTATTTTTATGTTAAGAGACAATTGACTTAAAGTTGTTCAAGAAAAGCTGAGGTATGCAATGTTTATCCATCTGGGATAGCAGGTTTTTTTTAAAAAAAATCTGGTTGGATTTATTTATTTATTCCTCCTAATGTGCTAGGGGTATCAATGTAACAATGTAAAAAAGATATGCAAAGATTTCTCTGTCTGGGGGAAGTTACAAGCCATAAGGTGTAAGTAAAATTGGTGCTTTTCGAAATAAAGCAGCTTAAGATAATAACTTTGCCTCTTAAAATCTTTCTATGTGGTACAAATGGGAGGGTAATTTTAGGAGATTCAAAGATAGTTGTAAGTCACGGACCACCTGTAAAGCATTTTGGTCACAACTGGTTTGATGAAAGTATCATGAAACTTGCTGATAACTTTTCTTTTTACCTAGAATGGGCATGACAATAAAATAAACTGCATACGGTGGCATCAGGACAATGGTTGTTTATATAGCTGTTCAGATGACAAGCATATTATAGAGTGGAATGCTCAGACATGTAAAGTGAAATGGTGAGTCTGGTTAATTTTGAGTGTCTCAAAATTTCTGTTTTGCTATCTATCATCAGATCAGTTTATCATAGGTAGAATTGAGTAACATGTAAAGAATGGGTAAGATTTTTTTTCATTTCCAAATACTAAAATGAATATTATTTGCTTATTAAACAATATTAAAAGTAAACTTACAAAACTGTGAAAGTAACATTACGGACCTTATTAATGTTAAGAAAATAACATTAAGGACCTTATTGCTGAAGCATACAGGAATCCCATTAAGAGACTGCCTCTCAAGCTAACCCAAGGCCTGTGTTAAGAATCATTTGAACGACGAGGCCAGGTTAGGGGTAGTACCACTTCTGAGGAAGGATGTTATAGAGGCAGGCTTCCTAAATCCCATCAGATGATAAAGCTTAATTGAAGACCCTGAAGCATGCCAGTTGAACTCTGTTGGATAAACAGGATCAATGTATACTACAGGAGATAGGTAGTCCCTCAGAATCCCAGAATTGTTGAAATAAAATGGAAATAAATTACTTATGACATTTGCAATCATCAATGGAAATTCATATATAGTTCTCTTTTCAGATAAACATCCATTCATCATGAATAATCCCATACACATTCTTATGGAAATTTCTGAATTAGTAAAATTTGATTGCTTTTTCATTTAAAATGCTTGGATCCTAACTTAAATTCCTTTATTTAAATTTCAATCCAATGGAACAATTAAATTTCAATCCAATGGAACAATTAACTATAACAGCTTGCATTATAATAATATGCAATTAATTATCTTGTGGGCTATTAGAATATATCTGATACTTGATTTTTAAATCAAGGTGTAATAAATATTTGCTCATAGTTTACCTTGTGTGGGAAAAATATCTTAAATTTGCAAGAGAAAAAAAGCCACATTGCAAATAACATCTTTTTGAGTTGTAATGTAAAATCCAGGACTAAAACTTGAACCCTTTCTTGGGTATATAAACCATCTGTTTATTATCTTTACTTTTTGTAAGCAGTAAAGGGGGGAAAATTGTATAGAAATGATTCTTCTAACTAACTACTGGTTATATATGAGGAATAAAACAATAAACATCTTGTATAAACAAACCAGCCTATTTCATTTATTAATTTCAAAAGTGCAGTGTTCAAGTAATTTCAAGCAAAAATATACCCTGCTGTGATGATTTTCAATTGGTTTCACTCACTACTGATACCTAGTGAGGATAATTTTCTCTTGGCTGCCTGAGCAGGTTGTCTTCAAGTCAAAATTTAATAACTTGAATACATGCTAGAGTACATTAAAGCTTATTTGATGTTAAAGCTTATCAAATAGTATAGTAAGTACATAGATGCAAAAGTCCAGAATTAAGCAAATTTTTTTCAATTTCTCAATGTTAAAATAAGAGCTGGTTGGACAGAATATTTTTAAAGGTAGTGAAAGTAGACACATCATAATACTTTTCAAACCTCTCTGGATATAAACTATAACAAATTGAATTAAACATTCCTAGATGTTAGAAATCCAATTACCAGACTTTGGTATCACATGAATTTCCAGAAATGTCTTAGGACCCTACAAAGTTCTCATTGAGAAGAATATCACCTTTAGTTAAATGGAGTGGGTGTTTGTAAGAGTCATTTTGTGAATAAGCATAGTTTCCAAGCGTACATGCTATCAAAATTATAAATGTCCTTCTTACCCAAATATTTTTGTCGTGGAAAAGCAGCTTAACAGGTACTTCAGTCCGGTTGAATTTTTCTGGCTGCTCAGAAGTTGCCAATTCAAGGAATCTTTTGGATTTAAATTCTAAATCAAAGTCTTAGTGATTTGAAGTCCCATTTTCCAACTTACAGAGTTATATATATTTATATGTATTTTCTTTTAGTCTTTAAGTCTGTATTACAGTAATTTTTAATTTATTTTTCTTAAATTCCCTAGTAAATGGAAAGGAGATAACAGCAGTGTAAGCTCATTGTGCATCAGTCCGGATGGAAAAGCACTACTTTCAGCAGGTCGAACTATCAAACTGTGGGACTTGGAGACCAAAGAAGTCTATAGAGTATGTATTCAGGGACACAGTGAACCTAAATGATCTTAATTTCTTAATCAATTGCTTTACTTCATCTTGTTTAATAGTATCATTAGCATAGTTGGAGACTGCTGGACAGTTTGCTGTGATGATACTTTTAAAAGATGGTTTCAGCTGGCTGACAGTTGAATGAGGACATGAAATTCCTTGGCTGTGTCTGAGCACTGCCCACAGCAGTATTTGACAACATTAATTTGAGTTGATGAAACACTATTTCTGTACACATCACAGGAATAATGTCTGGTTTGGTGTTCATTAATTATGAAGCACTAATGATTGTTAAACCCACTACTTTGGAAAATATAATTATTTTTATCTTTATAGTATTTTATTGTAAGATGAGCATACTCTATATCATATCATTGGGTAAAAATATTTACCAGTTTCTTATTCTTAGACATTTAGTTGATATTTAAATCCAAATCCTGTTTAATGTTACCTTCTATGGAAATCTGAAGGAATAATTAGTAGAATCAATTTATCATATTATTTAGTGATAAAGACTGGGTCTACTGAAATTCGGTGTTCAAAGTCTTGTTGTAGTCCAGGAGAAGTAATTGCATACTTTGTGGTAGAAAATAAATTATCTGTCAAGGTTCCCACTAATGAACCCAACCAATTCATCCCTCTGAAACTTTCAGCTTTCTCAACTGTTTCATTTCACAAATGAAAACAAAATCAGCTCTAAATATTTCCTGTTGTTTCAGTATAATTAAAGAATAGATACTTCTCTCCCTCATGGTCACAGGACACATTGTATAATTAGGTATAATTAGGTGTTCTGTCATCTCTTTGGCAACTCCCCTCCGTCTCTCTGGCTAGCATCTGTTGAGATGACCTTGGTTCCTACAGAATGATCTGTTATTATCTGGTCTGACATTCCAGATTTCCCACCTCCCACATTATGTGGCAAGCTGTGAAACTGAAAGATGGCTGCAGCAGGCCTGATCCATTCTGAAGTTGACAGTATCAGTTTTTCACTCTTCATTTAGCTCAACAGAAAACTTAAATTCCTGATTGTGACTATGTTTAAAAAGAATTCCTTTCCATCTACACTACTTCTACTGTGAAGCTAAATTCATTCCCTACTTTAGGAAAAATGAGTTTCTTATGTGACACTATTTTGGGGCTAATGGATTCTTGTCGGGATACAGAATCTCAACTTCAAATTTTTCTATGCATTTTAAACACTGTCTTCCTGATCAATCTAAATGACATTTCTTGTTCAGCATTTCACAGGACATGCTACAGCAGTCTCAATGCTTAGGTTCACCACAATGTGGCCTCCAGCTGAAAATCAACCTTTTGATGGAATTACAGGCCTCTATTTCTTGTCTGGAGCAATGCATGACCGGTTACTCAGTGTGTGGTATGTATTTTTTTCAAACTGTTAACAATCGCTGTTTGATAATAATCATTAGTCCCAAAGTAAGAAATAAAAATATGAGATAAATGAGGTTTGTGGATCACTGCAATGCATACATAAAATTAACCCATAGACTTTTGCATATCATTGTAGAAGAGAATTTCTGCTTCCTAATTATTTTATTCATAGCAAGCATGAAAGCTTCTTTGAGAAGTTGAATTTTATAAAATGGACAAAAAAAATTCCCTTTCTAAAATGCTAAAACCAGAGATCACATAGTGAAATTTGATCTTGGAAGAATTGGGACAGACAAAAGAAAACAATGTTTTACATAATTCGTTATTTGTTCGTGTCCTAGGTGAACAGACCGCAGTACTAGATTGGCTAGAGGTCCAATCTAACAGGGCATTACTTGTCTTCTTATGTTTACCAAAATAATTTTTATTTATTTATTTTATTTTCATTTTTTAAAATCTGTCCTGCTTTTTTCAAGGCAGGTGAGATCAGACAGGAAAGAAAAGAATGCTGTGATAAATTTCACAATAACAGATGAGCCAATCCACATTGACTTGACAATATCAGAAAGCAAAGAACAGGTAAGAAATGTAGCTTATTTTTTCAACATTTATGTTCTAGTGCAACAATTGAAACCACTTTAGATAATTATGGAGGTAAATTAAAAGTTGATGATTTTTAAAAATCTGATTTAATCGCAAATGAAAATGAATTAATGACCTCCGTTTTGTGCCACTTCTAGATTTGGTTTTCTTTTCCATAGAACCATATTTCTAGATGATCCATAATTTTTACTGTTGATTTTATATACAGGTAATGCTTGATTTATGACCACAATTGAGCCCAACATTTCCATTGCTAAGCAGCAGTTATTAAAGTGTATTTTCCCCTTTTTATGACCTTGTTTGCTATAGTTAACTGAATCACTTCTGTTAAGTTGGTTGTAAGTTGAAAACTACCTATAATGGTTTTTGTTTATAGTTCTGTTCATGATTTCTACTATGTTAATCGGTATATTCAATTTAAAGTTCAACGGATAACACTTATACCTTATCTTTTGCTATCTTTTTTGTTTTTATACATTTTTGTTTTTATATTTTTTTACTTTAAATTTATTTCAAATTTATTTAATTTTTTAAAATATTTAAAATGATGAGAATGAAAGAATGAATTATCTTTCTCAACAAACACATAATGATTTAGTGATTTAGATCACACATAATGTCGTGGCAATATTGTTGGTGACTTTCTGGCTTTCATTCTGGAAAAGAATCCATAGTCCTTTTTTTAATAACACACAATCATAGTCATAGTTGTTTATAAATTTCAGCCTTTTGCATCTGAAAGGGAATAATAGTTTATTTCTGTTTTCTTATATACATTGTCCAAAATTTGAACAATGCAAGCAAGAATGAAAAGGAAGTTAACCAAGAATTGCCGAAAGAATTTGTAGCTATAAAAATTCTTGACTTGGCTTTACATATACCCATCTAAACTGGTATTTTTGTTGAAATGAATCTTAAAGAAAAATACTTGAATGTCAGTTTTATAGATATGCATGAAATTGTGTTTTGTTTCATGAGCATATTATGTTTTTTCATAATCACACCAAACCTTTCAACATGTTTTGTTTCATTTGCTGACAACAAAAGTCTTGAAGTGTGTTTTGTTTCTTAGAATATTCAAACTGTCTGTTTTAAGTCTTGGAATATTTTGAGATAGACATGTCTTCTTAAAATGAGGTATCAAAAGCACTTTTCATCTTATTGTCATACATTGTGTTATTAACTATTAAGCTTGCTGTACACACATGCACAATGTATTATAGATAGCATTTATTGGATAAAAACTAAAACAATTCAATCCCATTTTTTATTATTTTAGTGGGACAAAAAGTAACCAGGAGAGCAAATTAAAAATAGTTATTATAATATGAAAACATATATTTATTACAGTTTTATATACATATACATACACACACATATAAAACATTTACATGAATAGTAATTCATAGTATTTAATATGAAAACAGCTAATTCAATTGCTAATAATTAAATCTGGACTACATAGCATATTCCATATTTTAGGAATACTGCATCACATCAATATCCTTAACTATTTTTCCAAAATTTTATTAATATTTGTAGAAATGGGAAAAAATGCAAGACTTGTAGAACAAGTCCAAATTATATGTGTTAAATTTTTTTTTGAATTTCTTATATCACTAGCATAAAAAATTGTTTTGCATTTTCTAAACATTATCTGTGGGCCAGTTAACAAAAACTGTTATGATTAATGATGTTCATTTTTCAATTGTAAGTATATTTTAAATTTTTTGAAATACGACCTGAATCCATTGATTCTCCATAAATCACATTTTTCACTCCACAGTTGAAATATATAATATTGACACTCTTGTCATTTTTTGTTAATACTTCAAAAAATTATTTGCTTCTGATTAAGCCCGTATCACTAAAAGAAGCTAAAATTGCCTTGGAGGCGCTGGTCCATTCAAATTTTACTGGTTAAATTGGTGCATGTTTTAATTGCATATATTAGCAGCGTATGTTGTAGGTTAGTCTGATTCAACATGCGGTGTCTTAATATGTAAACAACATGTGGAAATCAGTTCATTTAAACTGCTGGGCTCAAACATTCCAGTAGGCATGGCACTTCCATAACACCATTAAGTGGAAAGCATCTTCCACTATTTTACCTCGTTTATTTTAAATCTAATTCTGTTTAAGATAAATGAATGGTTGGATATACTGAATTATGGCATTTTTAACTTGATGGTGAAATTATGTTTTTTTCAGCCAGTGAAGATAGCAGTGGTATGCAGGGATGGACAACTGCATTTATTTGAGCAAGTTTTGAATGGGTAAGTTAGCATGAAAGAATCATATGTTTAATCTGTTTTTAAAAACAAACAAGCCTGTAGAAAGAATTACCGAGACAAGTTTCAATGGTAATAAAATTGATCCAATAACAACCTTTCTAAATGTTTTCCAAACTAAAGCAGGTGACCTATGGGTTCTATTCTTTATAAATCAAGTGTGGAACTCTATTCACATAAGGATCTTTTCTTTCTTTCTTTCTTTCCCCATTGCATCCACTAAGTGTCCTTCCCATACCTGTACCAGAAATTCTGGACTCTATAGCAGGTTATTTTGGAGGGTGCGTGTGTGTGAAGAGTGTGAAACAGCACAGAAAAAAGGCATTTTTTCTCAATAATTCAAGTTCCTGTGAAACTGGATGAAACCTTGTACAATTTGATTATTTGAGTTTTAAAATTTTCAGATTTATCACTTTGGCCCAATGACTTTTTATTAACATATTAGAAATTATATTAGAATTAGTGTTTCTAGTTTCAGTCAGATCATGTTGACTTCCAGGTCCAGTTATGATTCTCACAGTGTTGTTAGTAGTATGATGTCCAAACAATTTTCTTAGTTATAATATGATCTTAGCCTAATTTTCAGCAAGATGCGTGTGTGTATATCTTAACCAAGTTCCCATATAAATACTTTATATAACTTATTGCATCATACAATATTAACTGAATTCACATAAGCTTGTATCCAAGCTAATCATACTATGGTTATTAAATATATAACTCAATTTCATAGTAAGTGAAATCATTAAGGTATACAGTATAACTGTTTATATGTTCAACCAATTGTTTTTCTGTAGCTATTGCAAAAAGCCCTTGACATCCAAATATACAATCCAGATAGCAACACCTGGAGAAGAAAATAATTCCACACCAAAGCCAGTCCCTATCCTAGCAGCTGCATTTTGTTCAGATAAAGAATCATTGCTACTTGTGTATGGGAATTCCTTACATCCTGTTATTGAGAAAGTGGTATGTATGGCTTTCTTAAATTCCAAGCTGGTATTTTAATTTTTTTTGAAGTTCTAGATAAAATTCATTTTTTTTAAGTAACATGCATTTTAAATAAATTTTATATTTTATATATTTTCTTCAAGAAATGCTGATTTCAGAATGACACCCCCCCCCCCAAGTAAATCTATATTCTTAACTGCACACTATATGCAGTTACTTGTTATTTGGTAATGATATTTTCCTAGAACTATTAGGGCATAGATTAAATGTTTAAACAATTTAAATGTGCTTTGGAAAAAAGAACACCTGCAAAAGTGTTGAAGTTTTTTCCCCCACTCTCTTTTAATAGACTTTGAATACTACAGAAAGACACATTTGCTTTGTAAGGGACATTCAGAAGTCTCTGACCCTGAAAACAGAAATGGCTATAACAAAGGTGAGTTTTGAAATCAATATTTTATCCCTAAGTAGATATATCAGTTATTATGAAATGAGATGGACTTTCACAGGATTAAAGTATAACAGTATCCCAGTTTTTTTTTTATAAATATAGATGTTTTGTAAATGAATAAAACCTAATCCAGTTTGCCTCCTTTACTTCAGTGATATCCAGCATATTCTGGGCTTGGTTGATTTAATCCAGTTAAAAAAAATCTGTATTGCACTTAAGAACGCATACAAGATAGTTTCCTGCTTGCTTTACTCGTATTTTGTTTATCTGCATGTTTGCATGGTTGAACAAACCAGTGCTACAAGTTAGCTACATGGTTTATGATATGCTAATCCATGGAATAGAGAATGCTTATGGATCCTTGGATGTGCTGTGATGATCTCCTTATTGGTTTCACTCATCACTGAATTTCTCTGATGACACCTTCTCTTGGCTGGCTGAGCACATCGATTGGATAGATTAATGGGCAGAAAGAAATTTCTGTCTAAACTTTTGCTTGCTATTATAGAACATAATTCTTTTTTTTTTTTTCACAATTTTCTGACTGTATAGCAAAACTTCAACGGATTATTTCTTGAATTAAAAATGTGCATTCAGTGCTTGGACTGATTTGTCAACGCCTGACTTTTCTGTTATTTAAAGGTGAAGTCCAAAGTAGTTTTATTGGTTTTGTCTGACGTCTCTTAAATATAATCCATAAATCATGATTTTATTGTATTCATTTATTCTGTAGATAACTTGTAGCATCTTTAATAATATTAAGATGCAGGTCCTCAGCAATTACACAGCAAAAGATGAAATTTTAGGGACATTCATTTCTTATGAAAACTATATTCATTTAGATTCATAGGCTATATTTTGAAATATTTTCTGTAATATACATAGTATGTAAATTATGCCAATGGGAATCAGCATCTCCCTCCCTGCCTTCTTCCCTCCCTGTCTATCCATCTTTCTTTCTTTCTTTCTTTCTTTCTTTCTTTCTTTCTTTCTTTCTTTCTTTCTTTCTTTCTTTCTTTCTTTCTTTCTTTCTTTCCATCTTCCTTCCTTCCTTCCTTCCTTCCTTCCTTCCTTCCTTCCTTCCTTCCTTCCTTCCTTCCTTCCTTCCTTCCTTCCTGTTCGAAGTTAACAGCGGCACTGAAAAAGTATGACCATTTTTCACACTTATGTGAATGACCATTTTTCACACTTATGACTGTTGCAGCATTCCCATGGTTATATCAGAATTCAGATGCTTGGTAACTGATTCATGTTTATGTTGATTGCAAGGGTCATGTGATTGCCCTTTGTTAAATTCTGACAAGCAAAGTAAATGGGGAATATAGATTCACTTAACAATTCTGTTGCTAACTTAATAATTGCAGTGATTCTTTTAACTGGCAAGAAAGGTTGTAAAATCAGGCAAAATTCACTTAATAGATGTCTCATTTAGCAACAGAAATTTTGGGCTCAATTGTGGGCATAAGTCGAGGGCCACCTGAACAGAAAAATAATGAAAAGCCCTTTGAATTTTGCTAAAAAAGCAGACATGATATTCTTCCGATTAAAATTGGAATTCTGATTTTTTTGGGAATCACCCCCCCTTTTCCCCCCTTTTCTCCTCCTTCCCCTCCCCTCGGAGGCCCCAAGTCAGGAGTTGCTACCGCTGGCGCGGCTCCACGCAGCTCCATTCCTGCGTTGCCTCGGGAAAGGAAAGGCAAAAAGAAAGAGCCACGGCGGCGCTTTGCAACGGCAGCAGCGGCTCCCGGTTTTGCCTTTCCCTTCCCGAGGCAACGCGGGACTGGAGCTGCGCGAAGCCGCGCCAGCAGTAGCAACTCCTGTTAAGCCTGGTTTCCCCAACCAGGGTTAGGGAGACAAGCTAAACAGAATGTGCAGCGTTAGTCAGATAGGCACACAGATAAATGAGTGAGCTAAGCTTGTATGTTTATTAACATACAGTAAAAATAACAGAAAAAAATATCAAAAATATAGTTTATTCCATTATGAGTTCATAGCATAGTCAAAATAACAGTCCAATAATCATGTATCATTTAGTCAGTCCATTCAGGGATATTCAGTTAGCAAAGTCCGTTTAGAATATCCTATGTCAGTTCACTTACAATTCAGTCCTTTGTTTTCTCTCCCGTTCGAGCAATGCAGTCTTGAGTCCTTGCAGTAATCAGGGATCATCAAAGCCAGAGAGAGAGCAAGCTGCAGCCTTGCTTCTTTTAAAGTGCTTTCACAACCACTCCCTTAATTACTATCCCACAGTTAAAGTTGCAGACACTTTAACATACAAACTATGATTACTTAGTTATTATTTTACCTAAACCAGTTAGGGTAAACAATGTTATCCCTAACATTCTCCCCTTTTAGGTTAAATAATAATATAACTATTTACATCTTTAAATCATATTTGTTACAACTTTCTTTAAACTTGATTACTCCTTGAGCTTTTGTAAATTGGTCTGCAATGTTTTCTTCCGTCATGCAGTATTCCAATTTAATTAGCCCATTCTTTACAGATTCTCTAACATTTAAGTATCTTAAATCAGTATGTTTTGATCTAGTTTTTACAGCAATACTAGTAGCTAACTGTATAGCTGCCTGGTTGTCCTCGTACACAATAATGGAATCTTTTACAGTTATACCCATGTCTAATAATAACTGTTTGTACAAAATTAAGTCAGTGCATAGTAATGACAGACATGAAAATTCCACTTCCATCGTGGACAAGCTGATATGCTGTTGTCTGATTGACCTCCACCCTATTAGTGTCTTACCAAATAATATAGCCATCCCAGATGTTGATTTTCTTGTGTTTATATCAGTTGCAAAACTTGCATCTGCATAGGCACTAAGACTCAAATCACCCTTTGGTTCTATATACAATGCATGGTTCATTGTTCCTTTAAGATATCTTAAAATTCTCCTTAATGATTGCCAATGACATTGATGTGGATCCGAATTAAAACGTGCCAGCTGATTTACACTATAAGCTATATCTGGCCTAGACCAATTGCTTATATAGGATAAGCTACCAATCAAAGATTGATATATAGACTTATCTAATTTGGGACTTTGATCATCAGTTTGGCAAACTTCCTGACTCATTGGAGTCTTTGCCGGTTTACAAAGTTCCATTTTAAACGTTTTAATTAATTGGCAAATTTTATCTTCTTGAGATATCTTAAAACCATTTTTTGTTTTGTTAATTGTCAATCCTAGATACTTTTTAATTTCACCTAAATGCTTTAATTTTATCTTTTTGGCTAATAATGATATAATCTCATTAGCTTCATTATTAGTCTTAGTTATCAAAGCAATATCATCTGTAAATAATAACAATAATGACACCGTTCCATTATTTTCTCTTTTAAACACACATGGATCTGCTAAACCAGATTTAAAACCTATATTGTTTAACTCTTTCACAATATATTGGTTCCACTCAAACCCAGATTGTTTCAACCCGTAAAGACCCTTTTTGAGTTTCCAACAATCATTACTATTTACTTTATTGTCTTTTATACCTACTGGTTTTCTTAAATATATAGTGTGCTGCAATGGTGCATGCAGGTAAGCAGTTTCTACATCTAAATGGTTAATGACATAGTTTTTCTTAGCTGCCCACACTAATGCTGCTCTTAAAGATGTTGCTTTAAGACTTGGTGCAAAAACTTCATCGTAATCAGATGCAGTTTGATTAAATCCTTGAGCTACCAACCTAGCCTTATGGGTAACAGTCCCATCATTTCCTGTTTTTACTTTAAATATCCATTTGCACCCAATGGATTTTTCTCCTGGAGGTAATTTAGCATCTTCATAAACTTTCATTACCTTTAATGAATTTAGTTCTTTTTCCATTGCCTTTTGCCAATTCTCCTGATCCTTAGCAGGATACATCCTAAGTTCATCTACACTAGTTGGAACTTTAGTTACTTGGCAAACTATACTTGCTTGATACCTATCAGGTGGTCTAGTTACACGTGTAGTACGTCTAGGTATTACAGGACTTACAGGTGGACTTTCATTTATTAACTCTTCTTGATTATCTAACTCTTCCTGATCAACTGTTTCCTCTTGTTCTGGTCCTATTTGCTCTTCATGGACTTCTTCTTTAATTGGACTCTTCTTATAACTAGTCTGATCTTTCTGCCTTTTGTAGGGTTCAATAATTACTTCATTATTTAAATCTTGCTCTAATCTATTCCATCCTACATGTTCTAGGAATTTAGCACTAGCACTGGTGTAAACTCTAGATGTACCTGGTTCCCAGAATCTATAAGATCTATGATTAGATGTATATCCTACAAAATATAATCTTTTAGCTCTATGCTGTCCTTTGTGTCTAAGTTGTGAAGGGATATGCACCCATGCTGGTGCTCCAAATGTGTGCATGTAACTTAAATCAGGTTTTGTACCATGCCACAGTGTGAATGGTAATTCACCTGTTGTTGAATTAACAACATTATTTAATATATGATTACCACACATTATTGCTTCTCCCCACAAATTGTCAGGTAATCCTGAATCAGACATCATAGTTCGTGCCATTGATTGTAGTGTTTGGCCTCTTCTCTCTATAAAGGCATTATGTTGTGGCCTATATGGTGCAGACATTTTATGTTGAATACCTAACATTCTTAGTCTGTTCTGGAATTTATTATTTGTAAATTCTGTACCATTATCTGTTATAAGAGTTACTAATTTCTTTTTAGTTTTTTTTTCAGCAAATTTTATCCAATTAAAGAGATTTTGATACGTTTCAGTTTTGCTCTTCATTAAATAGCAAAACCCATATCTAGAATAGTGGTCCATTATACTTAATATGTAACGAGCTCCTCCTACACTTGGTTTTTTCGGACCTATTAAATCTGCAAATACTACCTCTAAAGGTTCTTTGGTAGTAAATCCATCAACTCTATTAGCCAGTGTGACCCTGCTCTTACTTTGATTACAGGCATTACATTGCAAATACTTATTACAAGGTTTCAAACTTATTCCCTTAGATAATTCAACAGTTTTCTTAAGCATTTTAAAATTTAAATGCCCTAGCCTTCGATGTAACAAGTGAATACATTCATCATGAGGTTTCTTATTTTCATAAACTATGTTAGCCACTTTTAAACCATCATCATTTAACACATATAATTCACCTCTTAAAGATGCAGTAATTTTCTTATCTTCTTTCTCAATTATGCAGTTATCTCCCCTAAATGTAACTACATATCCTAGTTTAACCAAAATTCTAACTGAAATTAAATTAAACTTAAGTTGTGGTACATATAACATTTTTACATTCTCTTTTATAAAAGAACAATATGCTATACCTTGACCTTTAGCTTTCAGTTTCCAGCCATTGGCTAACGATATCTGCTGTGTACTCTTGGACATTTTAATAAAAAATTTTTTATCATTTGTTATACAGTGGGATGCTCCACTGTCAACCACCCATAAATTATTTTTTACAGCTTCGTTAGTATACATGGCTAACTCTAAATTTTTATTTTTATTTTGATGACTTTTATTATTCTGGCCAGCGTTCTGGCGCTTTGCTTTTTTACAAAATCTTGCCAAATGTCCTCTTCCTCCACAATTAAAACACTTTTTAATTGCATATGCAGTAGGAGATTTATTATCTTCTTTTTGAGGTTGCTCCCTCCTTAAATCCTCTCTTTCAAGCCTTCTTCTGGCCTCTTCAATCAATCTGCCAGTTATATCAGTTAAAGTTAGGCTTTCCTTTGGCAAAATTTCAAGGGAAGTTACGTAGTTATCATAACTTTCATCAAGTGAAGATAGAATTATGTAGACTTGGTGTAGTTCAGAGAAAATAAGCTCTTTCTCGTGCAGTTCTTGAAAAATGTTTTGCATAGTTTTCAAATGACTCAGCATATCACCATTTGTTTGGAGATGCATCCTGAAAAGCTTCCGTGTTAGATTTATGTGAGCACCAACGTTATCTCGAACATAAATCCTCTTCAGCTTCTGCCAACACCCAACAGCCGTTTTCTCTCCGTGGATATAAACAAGCTGTTGATCAGTTAAGGTTAACCCAATTATGCAAATAGCTTGTTGATTTTTATGCATAAATTCTTCTATCTTTAGTCTATCTTCCTCATCCTCTGGATCCCATTCCTCTATGTTTGGTGGATTTTCAATTATGTTCCACAAACCTTCTCTTCGTAGAAGCAGACTACATTTCATTGACCATGATACATAGTTTGTTCCATCCAACTTGGATATAAGGGACAAACTTTGTAGATTGACTTGTGCCATGTTTTCTTATATGGATATAAAACTATAATTAATAAAACACAGCTGTCTATTTACTGTAATGTATAACAACACAAACTCTCACTTTTACATAAATCTGTTTTATCCTAGTTAAACTGACTTTGCAGCCTCTGGGCCCATAACCAGTGTTAAGCCTGGTTTCCCCAACCAGGGTTAGGGAGACAAGCTAAACAGAATGTGCAGCGTTAGTCAGATAGGCACACAGATAAATGATTGAGCTAAGCTTGTATGTTTATTAACATACAGTAAAAATAACAGAAAAAAATATCAAAAATATAGTTTATTCCATTATGAGTTCATAGCATAGTCAAAATAACAGTCCAATAGTCATGTATCATTTAGTCAGTCCATTCAGGGATATTCAGTTAGCAAAGTCCGTTTAGAATATCCTATGTCAGTTCACTTACAATTCAGTCCTTTGTTTTCTCTCCCGTTCGAGCAATGCAGTCTTGAGTCCTTGCAGTAATCAGGGATCATCAAAGCCAGAGAGAGAGCAAGCTGCAGCCTTGCTTCTTTTAAAGTGCTTTCACAACCACTCCCTTAATTACTATCCCACAGTTAAAGTTGCAGACACTTTAACATACAAACTATGATTACTTAGTTATTATTTTACCTAAACCAGTTAGGGTAAACAATGTTATCCCTAACAACTCCTGACAGCCCCAGCCAGATACCTGAGTGGAGCCTGGGCGGTGCGAGCGGAGGCCGCTGAGCGGCAGGAAAAGAGAGCTGGGCAGCCACAGACCAGTCTCTGTGCAACATGCCACTGCCTGGCCCTGGCAAGGGAAAGCGGGCACTCCCCGGGCGGCGGCCTTGGCCCTGCCCCCAGGGAAATGGCTGCCCAGCTCTGGAGCTGATCCACACCTGACCGGCTGGAAAGGAAGGGTGTGTAGCGTTGGTGTTGTGTGCGATTTCTTGGTGCGCGGCGGGGGGGTCTCTTTTGGCCGGCCCTGATTTTTTTTTCAAAGGGAATATCATGCCTGAAAAGGCATAAAATATTTGAAAAGATGAGGCATATTTTCATCAGATTTTCAACCTTTTAATCAATATACATCTAAAGAATTCCATCGAAGTTCATTTAGATTTTATCTCCATATTGGAACAAAACCATTATTTGAACTATGAAATATTGGTCGTATGTTTTGGAAGATGAAATGTACAATTACATTCTCAATTCTTAATTATTGAGTTTAACGTAAGTGTTGATGATCAATTGATGAAGAATTGATAGCAGCTTAGTATTTATGAATGCCTTAATTGGGCTCTCAAATTTATGTTTATGAAAAATATGCACACTACTAGGGCAATTTTTGGAGAATTTCTCTTGGGTTGTAAATTGTCATATATATGAACTAGTTGTTCAATGCAATTTTTACAAAAGAAAAGTTTTGAGTTTTAATTAAATTATTTATTCAGATGTTGAGTTTGATCAAAAAAATTAATTTCAAAATATAGTGGATACATATAAATATCTTTCTTTTCTTTAAAATAGGTGAAAACTCCCATAATCAACTCAGAGGTCAAAACATTAGTTCCTGGGATTCCTGGTCATAGTTCAGCTGTGAAATCTTCAGTATGCAGGGGTAAAAATAAAAGGAAGACAGATGGCAAAGAGGTAATTGTTCTCCATTCAGTATTCTGTACTTAATCTAAGCCAGTTGTTGAATATTAGTCATCTGTTTTGTTATGTTTTGTACTCTGAATTAGTACTTACTGATTTTTTTTTAGTATAATTTTCAGGCTAGGTTCTGAGAATTTTTATTTTCTTCAGAGAGGAAATACAGACTTTACAACACATTGATTTTCCTGAAAGAAAGTATTCCCACCACTGGAGAATATTAGGTGCATTCTAAACATTGTGTTTTTTTTCATGTAGGCAGAGGCAAAGCCCAAGGATATAATTTCACATGAACAAAATAGGTGGCCCAAAATATTGAGAGAAACCTCTGTGCCTGTTAAGTCAATGCCGCCCCTTTCTCCAGTGGGAAGAATGACATTGCTCCTTTTTAAATCTTCTGTTAATGGAAGGAGAACAGTAGAGTAAGTTTAGCTCTAGATCCAGTCATTGTTTAGAATAAGAAATACAAAATACAACATACATAAGAAAGGTACTATGTAGATCAATAACTGAAGAGTCAAAACTGATTTTTCTGTTAGTGATGGAAATGTGCTTTGTGATAGAAATGAGATTTGTGGCAGCAACACTTAACCAAACCTCTTCCCTTTGTATGTATTGGATTACAAGTCTCATTACCTATAGTTAGAGTGAAGATTGGATAAAATTGTTGAACATCTGCCATTGCTCTTGTTTTTGAGGATTGATTTTCTAAGTTCAAACATTTAAGCTCCATCATCTCTGACCCTGGATTTTACCATGCCCTTAAACCTTGAAGCACAATGAGCTATTGATTTTGCTGCATGCAATTATAGTATAAAGGAGAGATGCTCACCACAAATATTATAAAAATGCTAACTTGCTGTGTAATTATTTTTAATGTCTAGGAAAGTATTGAAGATCGCCTTAGTGCTATGGATATTGATGTGATGAAAGTAAAACCGCCATCCGGTGGCCTTCCACAGACTGATAATTTTGCAGTGCTTTTGGTTCAGGGTTTGGAAAGCAGTGATTCTGTGATTTTAAATGTAAGTATTAAAAGTAATATGGCTGGGGAGAATCTCTATAACATCTCAAAATTATCAAAACTATTTAGATTGTTGCAGTATTTTGTGTCTTTATGACAATGTAGTAAATACTATGTAATTATGACATAGAAATCTTTTAATAAAAGAATTTTGAAGGACTTTTCTTACTTATCTAAATGACCTAAATTAGACTTTACAATTTTCAAGCTCAACTACATTCCATTTTTTGAGGGAAAACAAACTACATTTTATATCTGGATTAGGATTAAAAAGTAGTCTCTTCTGAGATCCATAAGGCTTTGGTAGATTGGGTGTCTACTTATAACATGGTTCCATCATTGACCCCTTTCTTTTTTTAACAGAAAGTGCTTCAAACCAAGAAGGAAGCAGTAATAAAGAAAACTGTAGCCAGGATTCCTGTACATTCTGTTATTCCATTACTGCATGAGGTAAAAGATTTAATATTGAATACTGTAATTTTCTTGAATACCAGTTTGAAATAGTATAAGCTTCCAACATCTGTCCTGCTTTTACCCCAAATTTTGGTGTTTTTTTTTTTTATCATACTAGAAGTTTTTTTGAAATTGAAAACAAGACGGTTTCTTCTGGGTGCTTATATTAATTTGAATTAGTTCAGATTATTTTCACACAGCTTTACCTCCTTCATGAAAATAGACACAGGATTCAATCTGGTATTTCAAACTTGAATAGATATCAAATATTCTATCATCAGAAAGTATACTATATTACAAGCAATCATGTTGAATAAGCCTAATGTTCAACCAAACTCTTATGTAAATGTGAACAAACTTGGTGTTGAATCTTTATTCAGTGATGTCAGTCACAGAAATACCTGATTTGCTGTATGCATTCCTGGTTGTATGTCATCTAATAAAGTGTACTTTTGTGGAAATAATAGCAATAACTTACATTGCCATCTGTTTTAATGCATAATGCAACATCATTCACAATGAAGTTTAGTCACTACAAATGAGGTTTAGTCATTACAAATATTTTGAAATAGTTTAGACTTTGAGAATTCATATATCTGCATTTTGCTGAAGAACATAATTGATATAAAAATCTGAATGCATCTCAGTCTTTACATTCTCATTTCTATTTTAGCTCACAAAAAGGCTACAAGGGCACCCATACAGGTAAGCATAGATTACCTAAAATTCTGTCTGATAATAATAAATAGTGGACCGGGGTGGATGGGTAGGTTGGCTGTAGCAGGCACTGTTTAAAATATTGAACTGGGTTATTCATTTGGAATGGGGCACTCTTTGTTTATCTGATTTGTTTATTTAATTTTAACTAGTATCTGGTTCAAATATGGCTTGGAAAAAAATCCTTAGCATTTCTAGAAGTGCAGCACTTGCTGGTCATTAAAGCAGATTAATGCTGTCCATTAAATGAGAGTTTTGCAGGAGCCTAAAGAAAACATGCCACTGCTTTAAGAGACACATTTACTTTAAAAAGTGGATTTCTTAAGATGTAAATCCGTACTGGATTAGATTAGAGCTGCAACAATAGCTTTATACCTGAGATTGTATAAGGTTAAAAAAGACAGAAGTTCATGTAGTCCTACGTTGTACATTGATGTGTTCTAGAAAAATAAGGGGGACCCTAATTCTCTTTTTGTTGCTACCTGTGAACTTGTAGTTGATGAAAGTTATCCCAAGGATTCTTCTGTCTATATCATTTATCATTAATGTGTGAGAGTTTACCCTTCTTTGTATCTTTATAGATGCAGTTTAAATTTATCATCTTGAAATATGATTTTTTAAAAAAAAAAAAATTCTGACCCTCTATAATAAATGATTTTGCTGTTATTTTCTAGTGCTTCACAAATGGTTCGATGGTTAAAACCTGTCCTAACTATGCATGCCTCCTACCTTTCAACGGTAAGTATTCTGATACACAGGCTTTTTATCATCTTGGTTTCATCTAGTGGATGCATGAAGGGAAGGCATTTCCAGACTGATAAAGGAGTATATTTGTAGCTCAGGGTAGAAATGAAAAGTCCCCGGTCCTCTCTGAGCTTGGTTGTTTTGTTGCAGATGTTTCATTTCCCAAATTAGGTAATATCAGTCCTAGCACTGATGATGTTGTCTAGTTCAGGTAATGAAATGTCTTCAGGAAAACAACCAAGCTCAGAGAGCACTACAAGGGTTCCTAATAATTTTCGAACCATCCAATCCTTCTTGTCTGCTTGCTCGTTTGATCGTATTGCACAAGCTTGCTAAAGTAAAGGAGAATTTATTCAAATCTGCTAAAAGGGCCAAAAACAGAGAGGAGAGGTGAGGAAATTAGATTTCATCAATTGCCTTTTGCTTCTGCAATCATTGTATACAATTCTTTCTCCCCTTCTCGTGTTGAATTTATGCTTCTTGAATTCTTTTGTTTCAAGTGAATTCCTTCACAGTTGTCATTGTATAACATTTCACTCTTGTTCCAAAGTTCACTAATACTAAGTGAATGTCGTGTTAAGCGATTAATGCGTATAAGTATAATTTTTGCCTGTAAGATGAACAAATTGACAACATTTGAGGTAAAGTGCTTAATTGCTCAGATGACACATTTAAAAAAATATGCAGTAAGATAGGTGATTGCTAAACAGGGCAGTGTTTAAGCAAGATTTATATAAGTACATCTGTATGTTTAATATAGAAACTGCCTAGGACTTCATTTGCATATGTCTTCATAGTTCTCTGTTGACTGTTGTCTCTTTTCTCTTTATCCCTATCACAGTTGCCAGATCTAGCCTCCCAGCTTGGAACATTATATGAGTTAATGGAAAGCAGAATAAAAACTTTGCAAAAGCTGTCTCGCTTGCATGGGAAACTATATCTTATTATCACCCAAGTAAGTTAAAGTTGATAATCTTGCTCCACAGAAAATATGTTGTTATGAACATAGAATGAAGGTATGTTACTAATAACAGTGAGATTTTCTATCAAAAGTGGGAGGGTTTGCCAGTGTGCCAGAATTTATAACACAAAAGAACTCTGATGATCCCTCTCAAAGTGATTTTGGGGGAAATGAAACTATACATGATCTTTGCTGTAGCAGTCTTAGAAAGTTTTTCGTGTATGATAATTTTTTTCTGAAATAGAGCAGGTGTCACACATAATTTTCAAATATAGAAAGATATTCCCAATATTAAGGGTAGCTTCCTGTTGACAATTTGAGGCTGCAGAATTTCTGTGTGGTTGATAATTCAACAATTCTCATAAAAGATAAACCAGTTTTGGAAAAAGAAAACATTTATGTTAAGACATCCAGGGAACTTCCAGTCTTAAATGAAGGCATTGCATCAATAAGTTTTTATCCCATTAGAGACCTGTATAATTTTGTTTCAGTAGAGGAGTTTTACAGATTCACTGAGAATATAGTGATGAAGACGCACAAAATTTGTTTGTCCTAGTCTTCAGGGATGGGGTTATAATAAATTTAGTTTATCTTCAATGGTCATTGTTTGTGTAATTTAGTAGCAGCTACTGTTTCTTTTCTTGATGCCAAAATTGATTCAGTTCAGCTCTTGTAGTGAAATACAAAACTTGTAGTTTGTTATAGATGTGGCAGAGTCCTATTAATGCAGAAACAATTTGATTTTTTTGAGTAGAAAAACAATCTCTTAATGCCAGCAAAAAGCAAACACATTTAATATTCAGGTTGGAGCTTCAATTTTCTCTTTAAATATTTTCCCCCTGTGATACGTACTTGGTTACTATCTTAAGCATAAAACAGCACTGGACAGAGTGGTTGCACCATCGCTTAGTTGGAGGAGCCTATTCTGTATAGAAAATAATGTGGATTCTAGTCATAGACATTAAAAAGTTTATGTCAAGTGACATCATTACTTTGTAAGATGCCTTCATTACTTACTACAGACTAATAGATACTTAATAGTTTTTGGAAAGGTATATTTGATGCAATAATGTGTAATAATATTTTTACTCAAAACATACAAATATTGCTTTTACAATGTTACAAGTTAAAAAGGGGCAGAATCAGGTTATTACTAAACTTATCAAAATGTCATTTAAAAATATTTTCATTGGAATTAAAACTGTTCATTATTTGATAAATTAGCAATAGTGTACAGAATAGCACTTTTCAAAAATCATACATATCATATCTATTTGATGTAACTTGAATTCAACACAAGTTGTATGGCCTAGCTACAATCTCTGTTGATACCAAATACTCCTTTTTAGGTGGCTGCATTAGAACAGGCTCAGGATGTGCCTGATATTGATCAGACTGCAAAACTAGTATATGAAGAAGGTAAGCAAAAGAAATTTTGTACTAATCAATTTGGATAAATTAAAAAATAATATAGTATATCAACAAAGGAAAATATTTGTAACTCAGAGTTGAAATGAGGGAGTCCTTGGTGCTCTCTGAGTTTGATTGTTTTCTTGCAGACATTTCATTACCCACACCAGTTAATATCAGAGGCCACAAAGGACGCTCCTTGAGATAGTGTATTCTTTTTAATGTTCTGGCTCTATTTTTTAATTGAGCATCTTTTCAGTTGAATACTTGGGGAATAGAGAAGTCTTGTACATTTTTAATCAGACTTAGCAGGAAAACAATCAGAAGATTTCTTTAGATACTTTGCTTGTAGTTTTTGTCCTTACTTTCCATACAATACTTCCTGTCCCCGTTTCCATGCCCGCAGTGGGATGTCTTAAAAGGGATGTGTATCAGATGTTTCATGAAAAGTTCAGATTCTTGGCATGTGGTCAGTCGACACAAATTTTCTGTCCACAGCCTGAACAGGTAGAGAAAAAAATACGCATAAACCTTCTAGGACTGACCTTGCAAATGTTGTTGACTCTGAACTTCCCCCAATACATCAGGTGATTGATTACACATACTGTGTTTCTCACAAAATAAGGCCGGGACTTTTTTTTTTTTGACCCCTGAAAAAACGGCTAGGCCATCTTTTCGGGGATGACTTAATTTCCTTCCCCACCTAGAGCGGTCCATACGCATGTACCTTGCTGCAAGGCCACTTCTATCGGCTAACGAAAGCTCCCTGAAGGCAGGGTCCCCAGCTGCTTCAGGGCGTGGCGTGGCGTGGCTGCCTGTGTCCCCTTGCCATTAGGCAGTCTCTTTCAGGCGATGGAAGCTCCTCAAGTGCAGTCACCAGCCCCTTCGATCGGCCGGTAGAAGTGTCCTTGGGGTGAGCGCACACACACACACTCTCCTCGCCGCGAGGCTGCTTCTATCATCCGATCGAAATGGCTGGTGACTGCACTTGGGGAGCTTCCATAGCCCGAAAGAGACTGCCTAAAGGCTGAGGGGACACGGGCAGTCATGCCATGCCCTGAAGCGGCTGGGGACTCTGCCTTCAAGGGAGCTTTCGTCGGCTGATAGAAGCGGCCTCGCAGCGAGAGGAATGTGTATGCGCACTTGCCCCGAGGCCGCTTCTACCGGCCGATCGAAGTGGCTGGTGACTGAACTTGGGGAGCTTCCATCGCCCGAAAGAGACTGCCTAAAGGCTAGGGGACACAGGCAGCCACGCCATGCCCTGAAGTGGCTGGGGACTCTGCCTTCGGGGAACTTCGATTGGCTATCGGGGTAGTCTAGCCTAGGCTACCTGCAGGATACTCCTAAAGGCAAGTTTTCTCCCCACAACCCCCCCCCCCCACCATTTCTCTTCACCTCGTATAGTTTCTAATGAACGATGTGAGAAATGGTGGGGAAACGCATGGATTAAATAGGCCTAAATTTTGGGGGCGGAGCTTAATTTCACTTCATGCCTAGAAATCATGCTGGGCCTTCCTATTGGTGGAGGCCGTATTGTTGGAGAAACACGGTAATCTTTGCTTTTGACAGTTTGAAGTTAACAATGGTTGGGTGAAAAAACAGTTTTGCGATTAACCCTCTTATTTACAGTTACTTCAGAGTCATGTGATCACCATTTGGGAACAGCTGGTGAGCTTTTATGGTAACTGTAGTATGCCACAGTCATGTGATTGCCATTTGCTAGTTTCACAATGAGTTTCCAACAAGCAAAATTAATGGAGAACATAGACATAAAATTGGAAGTCATGGTCATGTGATGGATCCTTCACAGCCACGGTGATCTGCTTAATGACAAGCATGGCCAGTTTTCCCATTGACTTTACTTGTCAGAAGGTTACAAAAGGTGATCGCATGACTCTGGGATACTGCAACGGTCATAAATATGAGTCAGCTGTCAAGCTTCTGAATTTTGATAACATGATCCTGGGGATGCCGCAATGATCATAAGTATGAAATATGGTCATAAGTTACCTTTTTCAATGCCGTTGTAACTTTGAATGGTTACTAAATGAACTGTTGTAAGTCAAAGATGGCCTATATTAAGCAAGGTGTAATCTGTAGGTATATTGGTAGTGCACTCAAAAGATATACTAATAAATACTGGTAAACAAATATCACACATTGGTGTTCTTTATCGATAGAATCATCAGAAGATGGTTCAGATGATGAGATGGCTGCAGAGAGAGATTCAGATGTAAGTAAAGTTAAGCGTCTTTCTTAACATACTTGAGAGGTTAAAAGAGATTATGCCAAATGCATATTTTGTGATGCTCTCTCCTTCAGGAAAATTGGGATGAAGATGAAGAGGATGAGGAGAACAATGAGAGAGATGAACAGTCGGATGATGAGCAGGAAATGGCAGTAGAAAAAGAAATCAACGGAGAATCAGATTTAGATCCAGAAAATGAAAGTGAAGAAGAATAGCATACTGTTTAAAGAAAGAAAGCTTGTTTTGGAGCTGGCTACCAAAATGTGTCACTTCTGGATTGCCATGCTGGAGGCCACTTGGATCACACAAGGATTGCACACTTGACACCTAATATATCTGATGGCATATTGGAAAACTTTTGTTTCCAAATCTGTACTGCACAATGATGCTATCATTCTTCAATTCTATATCTCTAGGGATCACAGTGAAACAACTTTCTTCCACATAGCAAGCAAATTATCATTTATTTGGATATTCATTTTACAGCTCAGATCTAATAGCTTATCGATCCCCATTGGGTGATGACCCTATTGCAGCTTTGTTTTAAGTTCTGATGGATTGAAGACCACTCTATCTTCTTAATTTGCTTTAGTTAAATACTTTCCTAGTTGGCATCTTGCTACAATTTTTTGGAAGAAAATATTTTTATAAGACTCAAAAACATTACTTTGAATTTCTTGGTAGTTCTTCCTCTTTTCCCCACAACAACATCCATTTTCTCATAAGAGAATTATTCATACTTTAGCAATGATACATTGCAAACCAGGTTTTAAGACTAAACTGACTTTTTTATATTTGTGTGTAAATCAGTCATTTTTCATGTACTTAAAAAAAAAAAAAGACTCATGCTTAATCCTAACTTTTTGGTTTTTTGTGCTTGTATATATATAAGTTTACTGTTGACCCAGAGAGTTCTTTGGAGGGAGAAAAATAATGAAAATGGGAAGGGCAGAGATTTGTGAATAATGTTAAACAAACTTATACATTTATGATTTTTAATCTTGGAAAGAATGGGGTTCTATTAGCTCAATTAAGTTGAAGTGATACAAACAATTGGGGAAAGTTTTTGAGCCATTCACCAGTATAATGTACAGTTTAATTTGTCTATAATTACAGCTGTTACAACTTAATGCTGCTCTCCTTTGTAAAGTGAATAAATATACATTGTCTTTATGAAGTATTAGTCTGTGATACACGGAATATAATGAAATGCTTATAACTGGAATTTTGTACTGAAGATGCACCAAGCCCTTTTTTGCTATCATGGAGCAAGTTTGGAATAAATTCTAGTTTTTGGAGCTGCCTTGTTGAATTGTAAAGGTAGTTGTCCCAATGGTAATTGGAACTGGGAACCCCATTGTTAAGTAATGCAGTTGTAAGGCACAATGTCATTTGGCTGCACCAACTTAACAACATGAGTTCTGGTAGTTGCTATTGCCACTGTTAGGTGAATCCCATGTGGCTGCAGCATCTCACAAGTCATGTGATGTCCATTTTTGACATTCAGCTGGCTTCCCCATTGATTTTGCTGGTCAAGCCAGCTGTTAAGGTTGCAAATGTTGATTGTGTACCTGGGATGCTGTATGTGACATAATTGTGAGACAGTTGCCAAGCACCTGAATTGCAATCCATGGGGAGATTGCAGCAGCTGCAACTTTGAGGACCTGTTGCAAGTATCCCTTGTTCAGTGCCATCACTTCGGTTGCTGAACAAGTGGACAATAAACAAACTACTTGTTCTTTTTCTGCAACTTGTATTTGTTCATATTGTTTGTCTGAGTTGCAATATGGGTTGGATGGATTCCCATGTGTAACCAAGCAAACCAAAGAACCTTTATACAAATATAGTTTTAATTGAATAAGGCGGAGATACTTTACAAATATATCAGCATGGCTGGTTGAGGAATTCTGGGGGTTGAAGTCCACAAGTATTAAAAGTTGCCAAGTTTGGAAACCCCTGAGATATATCATGGAAACTATCTTATACCATTGCAATGGCATTTTCAAACAATGATATTCCCCAATATCCCATTCCCTGCCATTCAAATTAGGAAGATAGTAGTCCAAAGAGCTTCAACTACAAATTTTATTAATGTTTATTATAGCATAAAACAATGAAAATAAAGATTAAAAGGGGGGGTTAAAAACGGAAGAATAAAAATAGGTGTTGACTTCTGACTAATGTAATAAAGTTTACAACCTCAACTTTTTACATTACCAATAATTATGAGTCAGTTCTATATCTACACAATATTACATTTTCAAACTAAATTCTGAATCTCATTTTTTTCTATTTCAAATATGAAAATCAGAAGCAATATCCCAACAGAAACAAGATCAAATAAAATATTTATTTAAACAGTACATTGCAATCTTAGCCAAATCCATTCCCTCCCCCCCAATTATGGGAAGTTTATACAGTTGTATATTTCTATTTGCAGTTATTAATTTTTCTAAACTACCATATTAACAAAAATCACTTATTTCAAATTTACCAGTTTTTATATTAAGACTAACATTTCATCTTTATAACTAAAATACAATTTAATGCATCTTTTTAATATGCTTTCAAATTCATTTTCAATAATCTTTTACAAACTAGAAATCACTAAAGCATTTTAGTCTCTGTGTGTGTGAGAGAGGGAGAGAGAGAAAAAACCATTTTTAAATCCACTATAAGCACAAAATGCTTTGAAATTCTCTGAATTACATCTGCCAAACTAATAGAAAATCTCTCCTGGCCCCAATTATCATACTAAATTTAAATCACTCCCTCCAGCTTGTCCTCAAATATATTTCTCCTTCAGAATGTCTGTTAAGTAAATATAAACTTTTTGTCGAGATCTGTCTGATACAATTTTTTAAAAGTTAATTCCATTTCAATTTTGAAGTAGAGTCCCCAAATATGTTCTCTTAAGAATTATAAATTTATTGCAGTCGTCTTTGAATTGCAGTGGGGTACTTGTAATTAAACCATCTTTGTAGTAGGCACTGTTGGAGTCAGGTTTATATTCCAAAATTAGGGTTAAGTCCTTTGCATTATCAAATACTTGTGCAGACGCCTCAATAGTTTAATAACTGCAAGTAGTTGCATCTCTGGATCACTCATCTTTTTTTCCCATTATTTGGCTCATTTGTTCCTCTTGCTTCCTCTTTCATGACTTCTTTTGAAACATAGTTGAAGTGAATGCTTTTGTTTAAACACTCCTCCAAAATAATTTTGCAATCTTTGGTTTAGATGGCTTCTACTTCATTGTCTGTTCTTTAAGTTCCCTCTTGTGATCAATTTAAAAAAAAACAAAAAACAACTTTATAGATAAGCTGGTATCTCCTGTTCAATCAAAATCCATTAAGATCAGAAGATGTCACCCTCCCACAACAAACAATCCAAAACCACAAATTATAACTCTCAATGTCAAAGATGGCAAATCATGAAAATGAGAGAAAAAAATATTCCACACTTCCTTATTTTAGCTCACCTCTTAAAAAACCTCTTTATCCTTCAACAATAATAATGTCTCCAAAATAATCTTCAAAAAGAGTAACAGGCTGTGATTGAAAAACCCTCTTTTAGCTTAGTAAATATAATAAATAGAGGTAGTCCTTGACTTACGATCACAATTTCGCACAAAATTTCTATGGCTAAGTGAGACATTTGCGAAGTCAATTTTGCCCCACTTTATGACTTGTCTTGCCACACTTGTTAAGTGAATCATTACAGTTGTTAAATTAGTAAACACAGTTAAGTGAATCTGATTTCCCCGTTGACTTGGCTTATCAGGAGGTCATAAAAGAGGATCACAATGTCCCCAGGGCTGCAACTGTCATAAATATACATCAGTTGCCAAGTGCTTGAATTTTGCTTATGTGACCCTGGGGATACTGCAGTGGTCGTAAGTGAAAAGCAATCACAGGCCATCTTTTTCAGTGCCTTTGTAACTTTGGGCAGTCACTAAATGAACTGTCACTAAAAGTCGAGGACTACCTGTGAAGCGTTTAAGAAGTAAAAGGCTGAACAGTCCGTAAAATAAATGGATGCTTTTTTTAATACCTACCAGTTTATGGATGACTTGCCTGGCTGCTCCTAAGTGTTGCTTCAGAGACTCCTTGCAAATTGCCACCCTAAGGAGGATTTTGAGTGACTGGATCTCTCCTTAACCTGGAGGTCTCCAAACTTGGCCACTTTGGACTTCAATTCCCAGAATGCCTCAGCTAGCTATGCTATGGAATTTTGGGAGTTGAAGTCCTCAAGTCTTAAAGTTGCCAAGTTTGAGGACCCCTGCCCTAAACCCAAGAGACTCATATAAATTTAGGGAATTCAGTTTCGTTATTTATAAATTTATAAGACATAAATCTAATCCAAGCAAGTACTAAGTTGACTTTGGTAAATGTTGAAAATTTCAGGAGGGTCTAATTTAATTAATATTTAATTAGTAAATACTAAGTTAGTTAGTATTTGGATTGGAGACTACATGAATTCTCAGGATGATCAACTAGAATGGAAAATTAAAACATGAAGACAATGTCCAACCATTTCTGATTGCTGCAATAAAAATTACATTAATTTGTTCTGCGGTCGGTGAGAGTTGAACTTAAGAAAAATCTTTATCATCAAAGCAAAACCAACCCCCATAAGATGAAATATAATCATTTGCATTCAGAAATTGTCACAGATTTACATCCAGCATTATGACAAATGGGATGTGTATCCATACTTCTAATAAGGAGGTAATGGGAGAAAACATTTGGTTGCATTCACACATTTGTATAATGTATCTTGCTTTCTAATGCAGGCATACAGTATACAAATCTGTTTACTTTGAATACATTATGGTGTTGTGTGGATTTTCTTTTTGGGAGGTGTTTTTCCCATTTATTCACTTTTGGGGAATTCGTTTTTAATATCCAGGTTTGTTGATGCCGAATGGGTGCTCAAAAATCTTATTAATGCATTAGAAATATAATTCTAGAAGTGGCCATTGGATGTCACATATGTGCTGCAGAATAATAGTAAATAATTGGCAAATGATACAAGGTGCCAGTAACATGATGTACATTGAACTGGTTCCTGCAACATTAATACATTCTGTTTTATATTACTGCTTCTTGATAGCTTTCAGAATACACTGTGGTGGTGCGAAACCCACGAGAGGACCTGTATAAGTCAAATCGCAAGTGATACTTGATCAACTTAAAATGTTAACCTGTTAATATTGCCATCACTGTGGGAAGAATTTTACATTTAAGAGCACTTTGGTCCAAATATTTGAATGATTTGTGTTCCATAGAGAAAAGCAAAACGAAACTGTTCATCTATAAACAGAATGGAAACATAGTTTTTGATTCAGCTTTTTCTTTATTGGTTTACAATCCATATTCCATAACACGATTTTAAATTTAAGCTCTTTCTCGAAGAATATTTCTCCAGGTATTTATTACGAAGAAATGCGTTTGCTTTGGTTAGTACCATCTATCATCTGGTACCTGGATTATTGTCTTTTGGGAAAGGCTGAAAAACAAGGGGCACAGAGCAGCTAAAAGCAAGAAGATCTGGAAATTGTATTTTAGGCTTACCCATATGTAACTGATTGTAGGTAGGAGTGCTATGTTCTTTTCCTAACTGAGCTGGATGGGTTTTCTTCTGAAGTACACAAAGTTTGGGAAATCTGTCTTCTCATGTTTCTTGAGCCTCGCCTCATGAAATTGCCTTTAAACTGATCAGACAAAATGATGGTGGAAAATGAGATCTAATGTTCAAAGCATTCTTGGCACTTAATAATTTAGTAAGTTCACTTTTTGGCTTTTGGTTATATTTCAGCAAACTCTTGTTATACCTCTTCCAAAGATCTGTCAGAAGAATGGCTTTTTAATTAGGTGGAATCCAGGAACTGGCTGGGAATCCAATATTTCAATTCAATTCAATTCAATTCAATTCAATTCAAAATCAGACTAAAACTTCATTCTAACTTTATGCTAAGAATCTAAGAATCTATCAGGTCCCTGTTCTGTTCTGTTTGCTCTTCCTTTGTTTAGTCAAGATTATGACTAAGTTCACATCTATTCTTTTAAGCTGAGTTTTTTTGTTGAATTGGCTAAGTTGGATAGCTCTTACTTTGAAAAGTTTGATCTGTAGTGCAGATAATTTTAGCTCTTATTGTTTTCCCTTATTTTTTCAAATTGCTTTTTAAAAATTGCTTTATCTAAATTGGATTTCAAATTTTAGTTCTCTGTACCGAGTAGCATATTAACCTAGAAATGCAGGGCATCAAAGTGTTAAAATCAAAACTCAGACATACTTTTACAACTTCTTATATAGAAATAGGACAGAGGCAATGCATAATATTTAGAGTATAAGAAGCAAAATTTGTTTCCAAGACAAAATCTCTACATGGATTTTTCAGGTGATGGCAGGGATCCCGAATCTTAATTTGGGATTTGCCTGCTCTGATGATTAATGAATAGAAAAATATATATTTGTGTGTGTGTGTGTGTATTTGTTTTCTTAAGTTTTCGCGGGTACTTACATGTATGGCATTCAGCTTTGTTCGGGTATTTTCCCACGTCATTGTAGTTGTGCTTTAAAAGCACAACTACAATGACGTGGGAAAATACCCGAATAAAGCTGAATGCCATATATATATATATATTTCTATATTTCTGTAACTAATAATATTTGAAACCCATAGCAGTGATGGTATTCAGCAGGTTCGACCAGTTCTGGAGAACGAGTAGCAGAAATTTTGAGTAATTCATAGAATCGGCAATTACCACCTCTGACTGGGCCCACCCCCATCTATTCTCTACCTCCCGAGTCCCAGCTGATTGGCTGGGTCTTCTTTTGTTGCCCTGCACAGGAGAACAGAGCTGGAAAGCAGGTTAGTGGGCTGGGGAGGGAATGTGATTTTGCAGTACTTTTCCCCCAAGAGTGGGGAGGGGATGGGGATTATGCAGTATCCTTCCCTTGCCGTGCCCACCAAGCCACGCCCACCAAGCCATGCCCTCAGAACCAGTAATAAAATTTTTTGATTCACGCCACTGACCCATAGATTACATTGACTTACTTTTCCATAACTACTCAAAGTTGTGAATACCTGTGCTTGTTTGGTTATGAGAACAAGACAGAAATTGAACCCCAACAAGAAAACTACCCTGTTATAGAGCCTAAATCAGCAGCCAAACATCCTTCTTCAGAACTGTTTTAGCTTTATTCGCAAATGTCAATATCTTCACAAGTAAAGCAAGCCTCTGAGTTTTTCTGTATTTTTACCTGTCAACCAAGTCTTACTCTTCATGTATTCCATGTACAAAGAACAAGGGAAGTAGATGTCAATTAAAGAATCTTGCAGGCTGCAGATACTTAAAAATTGCTTGAGCCTCTTTTACTCATAACTGTTCAATTCAAAGGCATTCTTTTTCTTGTTCTTGCACTGACAATGTTCTGGTGCATTTAGAGAAACACTTACCTTCTACGTGCACCTGTATAAACAAATCACATACTCGGTCCTTTGTGTACTACCTTCAGGGAATTTTAATCTTCCATAACCAGGGCTGTGAAATCTCCGATTTTACGCGGAATTCCGATTTTTTCCCTCAAACACCAATCTACATTTTCCGCGTTTTTTTCTCAGCTCAGGCATACCGTATATACTCGAGTATAAGCCGAGTTTTTCAGCCCATTTTTTGTGCTGAAAAAACCGCCCTCGGCTTATACTCGAGTCAGCCGCTACGGCACCATGCCTGGCCTGCGCTGGTGTGGCTGCAACTGATCGCGCCTCCATGGCAGCATTGCCGCCGCGGCTGTCTACCCACTGAGGTACTACACAAGCGACCCCAAGCGGCCTCTTCTTCCCCATTAACGGGCGCCTGGGGCCCCCGCGACCTCCTGTGTTGCGCGCTTCCAGCTTCGCAAAGAAACTGCCAGGCTCAGGCAGCCTCCCCCACCCCCTAGCCCAGCAGCGAAGAGCTGCTCCGGGGGCAGCGAGACAAAGTGCCTGGCTGCGCCGTGGCGGGAGCCCCCGGAGCAGCTCTTCGCTGCTTGGGGTGGGTGGGGGAGGCTGCCTGAGCCTGGCGACCCCAAGCGGCCTCTTCTTCCCCATTAACGGGCGCCCGGGGCCCCCGTGAGCTCCTGTGTTGCGCGCTTCCAGCTTCGCAAAGAAACCGCCAGGCTGAGGCAGCCTCCCCCACCCCCTAGCCCAGCAGCGAAGAGCTGCTCCGGGGGCAGCGAGACAAAGTGCCTGGCTGCGCCATGGCGGGAGCTCCCGAAGCAGCTCTTCGCTGCTAGGGGAGGGGGTGGGGGAGGCTGCCTGAGCCTGGCGATCCCAAGCGGCCTCTCCTTCCCCATTAACGGGCTCCCGGGGCCCCCGCAAGCTCCTGCGTTGCGTGCTTCCAGCTTCACCAACAAACGGAGCTGCAAATCTGGTAATCGCTTGCGGAGCCTCGGCACGAACCCCCTTTCCCCGCACTCCCCCCCCTGCACTCCTCTGGCGGCAGCAGGCGGAGAAAGCCCCACTTCCCCCTGGCTTTGATGGCACGTGTGAGTTGGCTTCCCACTCTTTTTTTTTTTTAACTCTCCTCTTCCTCCTCCTCCTCTCCTCTCCCCTTGTTGTCTGGTCTTCCCTAAGGAAACTCGAGGGCTCACACTTCCAGGTGTTTCTCCCTGTCTTTCTCCCTGTCAATGATCTTTTCTTCCCTTCCCTTCTCTCAGCCCCATCCTCCTTCACCTTTGTCACCACAATCCTGAACAGATGAAGTTTGTACTTCTCAAGAAAGGTTGAATGTTCCTTTTGAGGAGGGAACCTAGTGTGACATCTGTATGTTGACCTACTACTGAACCATGGCATGTGTGCACATGCAATGGAGGCATGAGGGAGAGCTGTGAAAGAGATGGTGGCTCTCCAAAACAGGATGTACATGCAGCACATGTACATGCTTTTTTCTTGCAAGGGAGAGAGTGACTCTGTTTGGACATACAGAGGAGGAGGAGGAATCCAGTTTTGAAGGATTTTAACTCTTGTGTTTTAGCTTGGTTGCTGATTGAGCTAAGGTTTTTGTACTTTTAAAGTTATTGTTGATACCATATTGGTTTTGTTGGCTCACTTTTCCACTTACAGAGCTAGTTTACTTTATCGTAGCCAAGCAAGTAGTACCGCGTAACTGACTGCAAAGACAATTCATACGGCTGTACATAGAGTCTGTGCACGTGCACGCGCTCGATCGTGCGCGCGCTGGACCCCGGCCTAAGGGACTTCGCGCTTCACGCTCGTGATGTGCGCTTTGCGCACATGCGCTTCGCGCACCTTATTCACTTCAGATTTTTTCAGACTTTTTTTTTTAACCAGCTCTCACACCCCTGCATAACTAGTTCATCTTTTTCTCAATTTAATACTCTCCTGCTCTACAAATATTGGGTTTGTTTTTTTTTGCTACTCCTCATAATCTAAAGGCATTGAGGAAACAAACAAGAAGGAATACAGTACTCTGCTTGACAGATTTTGCCCCTTTTCCTTACCTCCGAATTGATATTTGTTTTATGTAATGCTAATTCCCTGGTGCTTCTCATCTGAGTAGCACCATTCTAGCTAAATAAATGGGACTCCTGGGTGTGCACCACAGGAGAGAGACAAATGCAATCGAACCTCTGGTAGAAGCAGACATTGTCCCACTGATTTTATAACTGCATAATCTGAAATCATCATAAACTATCCGGAATGAAAAAGCAGGGATCTTAACTTTCTTTTGGGAGTGGGGCTGGTAGCAGGATAGGTTAATCTTCCCTTGAGTTCTCCTGTATTCATCCATCATTGTAATTATGTGCAAATCACATTTTTATGGATACAACCTACATTGAGACAGACCACAAGCACTTTCATTTTAAAATGCTGTTACTGACTGATTCATATTTATATTCGTTAGCTTAATTTGTCAAGAAATCATCCTGGTTAGTGCAGAAACTCTGCAGGTGAGAATACGGAAGTTGAGCAGATTTCTTTGGGATCTAAAAATGTTTGCTTATATGCTGTGTTTCCTTGATGACAAGTGTGATGTTTTAGAAACATTATTTTGGGTCTCCACTGCACTACATTCACATTATCAGGTGGTTCTGCCAGTGCAAAATCCACATGGATTCTCACCTGGAGTGTGTGAATTTCAACTTCCTTTCAAGTATGTCTAATCATAGTAGTAAAATCAGGACAGACTTGAAAGTATTTTAGGAATGGCTTCACCTTCCTTTTCTTGATACAATGCTGTTACTTTAAGAAAATGTATGTGATGACCCGTAGTCTTTCAAAATAACCCAAAACCCAAAACATACATTAAAGTCCGGTAAAGCCTTCAACTTAACTTCACTGTTTTATTAGGCACAGTTTAAAGTCACAAAAGTAAATAATGAGGCAAAAAGAAAACCAGAACAAACCGCATTGAGGAGAGCTTCAAAGCAAGCCAAGATAATTAATCATATATTCCAGGAAGATAACCAAGTAGTCCATGGGAAGAATGCCAGCAAAGATAAACAAACCTATTTCAAAGAAAAACACTAAACTTTGACTCCAGCAACTCTGACTATGTAGTTACAAACTTATATACATAGCTCCCAGCTGCAAGCGACAAGAAGGATCAAGGTAATCTCCTCTTGAGTAGACCTCGCTTATCCCTGATCCTCTCCTCCCTGCATGCCCTAAGATGGATAGGGCCTGGGTCCTCCTCTGACTGCTCAGCCAGCCTCTGCCCTTCCCCAGTCTCCTCTACCACCTCTGGAGCCCACTCCCACTTCCTGTTGGCTGTTCCTCCTCTTCCTCAGAGTCAGTCTCCACCAGGGGCATCACAATGTAATAGCGGAAACTTTTCATAGCACAATGCTGTTATTTTAAGATAATGTAATAGTGGAAACATTAAAAAAAATAATTAAAAAAGTCCAAGAAATTAATCAGGCTAATAAAACTCAAACAAAATGCAACATTTGATGCACATTCAAAGAACCAGGGCTTTACATCCATCCATCATCTACCAGAACCTTTTTGACCTGCTCCTGTGGTCATCCCTGCTTCCCATCCAACCTCTTTGTCCTTGGTTCACTCAAATGACCATCTCCACCTTTCCCTTTATTGTATACCAACTCTTGCAGGTGCAACTGCTCAGTAAGGTTCAAAAAATGGACAGAGCAGTGGTTGCCAACCAGTGGGCCGGAGACCACTGGTGGTCCATGAGAAAATTTTGGTGGTCCACAGAGAAATGTCACCCCTAAAGCACCCCTCAAAGCAATTAATCCAGGCTATACAGGAACACAAGGCTGTGCCGCCCACATGGCCCGTGGGAACACAAGGCTTGTGTCGCTTGCATTGAGAACAATATGAGGTAGTGAGGGGAGGGGGAAACTTGCCCCACTCGCCTCACGCACCTTGCGTGGCTACTGGGCTGCTTCTTTCCACTTCTTTCTTCTTCTGCTTTTGGCTGCATGCAAGGAAAGCAGCAAAACTCCTCCAAACTCTGCCAGAAATGAGTCTTTGGGACCCTGCAAGGCATCCTGCTCCAAGAGGCTGTGCTGGCATGACAAGTCTCACAAAGTCTCATTTCTGGTGGAATTTGGGAGAGAGAGAGAGAGAAAGACTTCTGCTGCTTCTGCTCCTTTCCATGCATGAAGCAAACATCTCTCTCTCTCTTTCTCTCTCTCTCTCACCCCTGAGAACGGAGCTGGAGACGGTATCCTGCAATCTCAAATAAAGAATGATTGATCAGTAGGAACGCCGGGCGGGGAATTTTCCTGAAGACTTTTTTTGGGATTTTCCCAGGGTCTTTGGTCTGCGGGAGTTAAAATTATGAATTTGGTGGTTCCTGAGGTCCAAAAGATTGGGGACCCCTGGTACAGAGTACCACTAGTGATGGCCTGTATTCCCCTTCCTTCTAAAGGAGTAGAGCACAGTACAAATACTGATAGGCTTCTCTGAAATTCTAGATTTCCTTAGCATCATAAAATATAGGATTATCTTCATGTTTTCTACTTAATCATCCCCAATACCTGCAATTTGTACATGTCCTTTGTTGTTCTGTTTAATTCTGTTTAAACAATAGATAGAATTAAATAAAAATAATAGATTTAGAACACAAGACTATATCTCCCAGGGTTAAGTATTCTTTCGCATGTAATCAAATTAGGCAACTGCCCATTCACTACCTGTAGTAAAATAAAAACGTACTTTATGTGTCTCACAGAACATGTGCATTCTTTTTCTTCCATTTCCCTTACCAATTGTGCTGTTTCTTTCATGGAACAACAACTACATTACATAAGCTTCTTCATTCATATTTCTGTAGATGCTGATCTGTTGCTTTAGTTTCCATTATATCTTTTTCTTATATATACAGTATACATTTACTGGCAAGAAAAGTGACTAGAGTCTATTAATATCAACTTTCACTCAGAGAGAGGAGCCAGCCTGAGTGTGCTCACCCAGTAAATCCATTCTTAATATTTTGTTACTGACCAGGGAGGGCAATAAGAAATGATTTATAACCATGACAACAGTTGCTGTGAGAGACTGGGATCAACAAGGATCTCTTTCATGCCTGCATCAATGAGTTTGGGATAAAGAGCTATTCTATCCATCTGGAAAGTCCATGTGTGCCACTTTTACATTTTTATCAAGGTAAGTTCTACTGAACCGGCCACGCACATACTCTTAAATAGCTTTCTTGGGGACAGAGGCTTTGTGATTGCATTAGAGCTGTATCACTCCATGAGGTTTCTTGATCCCCTTGCTTTCTTCATTGTAAGGGTAAGAGAAATTGGGTGATTGAAGTGGTTGCACTTGCAGAGAGAAAACAGTTACTTCTCCAGTTAGATCCAGGTTCAGGAGAAGGAGGACTTTCCCCTTTCATATATCTGAGGTCATGAATTTAAAGTCAAAATATTACTCTGAGGCATGGAAATGACTTGGATTCATTTTAAAACTGAAAAAAAAAATAGCGAAGTCTTTCTTCCTGTGATTTTACAACATAGAAGAGATTCATTGCAGAAGTATGGAGGACTATTGAGGAAAATTGGGTTTGTTGGGTTGGGTGGGATTTGGGAAATCATCTTGCACAATCCCTGAATCAGTGTGGGATCTAAACTTCAGGCTACCTCTTCAGAAAGATTGGATAGTGATCGTGATGATGATAGTGATGGTGGTGGTCTGATTCTAGTTCCAGAGCTACCATGTCAGGTTAAATTATATCAGAAGTGATATTTTAGGGAAAGGAAGTCTTCCTTATTGGGATGTCACCAATTTGTGGGAAAACAGAGCAAATACTCATAATTATCCCACTTGCCACACTCTCTTCCATGTTGCTAAGAGCAGTTTTATAGAGCAAACTTTCTTACCCTCAGAAACTTTAAGATGTGTGTGGACTTCAACTCTCTGATTTCCCCAGCCTGTTCACACATTTTAACATTGCTGGAATTGAGAAACACTGCTCTCAGCATGAGACAGATGTCCCAGCCCTCTCTAGATTAGCCAAGGATTCAACCTTGTACACGAAGCACAATTCTAAGCTACAATTCTGCCTGTTAAAATGATGTGTTCAGCTGTAAAGGAAAGGTTAATATCCGAAGCAACTGAGAATGAAGCAGAAAGAGCTTTTTCTCTTAGAGGCAAGGCAATTCCCTGGTCTTCCGCCCCTTCACAAATGTTTGAAGACCTGGCTTTGCCAAATCACTTGGAGCCTGCAGAATGTAGCATGCAGCCATGGGGCTAGTTAGACCTCTGCAGTCCTTCCTTCACCTTTTTCATTTTGATTATGTTATCCTTGCTTTTATTATCTATTATATAGATATTCTATAAAGGAGATGGCTGATTTCTAAATATGATAAATAAACAAACAAATAAAAAAATTAAAATATTCTTTGTTAGGATGGAGTATGGACCCCATTTTGATCTTGAACACAATCAAGTCTCCATGTAAACCAAAATACAGATTTTTACACATGGACTGTACAGCAAACAATGTCCAGCAAACTTCCCCATACATTACAGTTTAAAGTCACCAGTAAGAACTGTTTTTCTTGAGTGGAAATTAGCACTATATGAATTAACCATTTTGAAAGAGCTTTATAACACTCCTCCTTTTTACCTTTCCAATTAATCCTTGAATAGACTGTGCCTGACAGATTTTTATAACTCTGAAGGTGTCATGATTTGTGGACCCTCTCTATCTAATTTTTGGTTAGACATGGTTGATTGGATCATGATGCAAGGTAGATTACTGATTGCCACTGCTGTTCGAATCAGTATCTACCCAACTCTGCCTTTGGGGTGTTTATCTGATTATAGAGTTGCTATATTTTGTCAGCCTTGTTTATGAAACCTAGTGAAATTAAATGTTATTGATTGCAAAGCCAGAACTAACTGCAAGATCAGCAAGAAGGAATTTAGTGAGAGATTTGTGAAGAGGGAGACTGCAGTAACTAAAATATAAATTTCTAATTTAATTAAAATCAGACACGGTGGACTTAAATTTCTGTGAGTAAATCCAGGATTGGGATGATATGGTAGGCTGGAAGTGATCAGATGCATTTATTCTCATTGTGAAGTATTTGATCAGCTTTCCTTAGCAATTTCTTTCTGTACTGGGAGTTGGCCTGTATTTTGAGGTAAACTTCAATCTCCTGATGTTTGGAGATGATAACTCCCTTAATTCCCAGCCAGATCCTGTTGTATCAATGTCTTTGATAGTTTGAAACTGAAAACTTTAAATCTTGTATTGTGTCTGTCACTAAACCTTCTGCAGATTATGGATATCTCCAGTCTATTACCTATTCTGAACTAAACCATGGTGTCTGCTTTGAAATGATGCTTTAAGCATTGTAGCTCTTGGAAGCCCACCAGCCAGGCAGAGTGTGCTTGTATGAAGAGTAAGTACCAAGGATCACTAACATAAAGACAGTTAGTGCCAAATTCTGCGAGTTGGCCCTACACATGTGAATAGGAGACTTATGAACAGCTACTTGGCAGATTTGTTCATACGGAGATCTACAGTAGTCAAGAATCAGTTTTCTATAAGGTATTTCAGCCAAAATATTTGAATCTTCAAGGCAAATGTATATACTAAATTTTTAGTCCCATTCTTCATTTCATAATTTGAATTGACACAATTTAACTCTGCCTCACAAATGTCCTGAAAAGTAAAGTAAATTTGCAGTCTACTTCCCAGTGTATTTGATGTTTGGCTAAAGAGCTGAGTTCCAGTTTCTAAAAACCAATAACTGGCCATCAGCACACCAATTAACCAATAGGAAGGCACCACATCAATAGAAAGCATAGAATAGTCCAAAGCAGGGGTTGCCAACCTTTTGGAGCTCAGGGACTACCAAACTCATAATTTTAGATCCCAGGGACCACTAATCAGTTCTGTGGGTGTGGCCTAATTTGTGGGTGTGGCTTGGAGGTCATGTGACTGGCTGGGCATGGCTTGTATGCAAATATTATAAATATTTATATAAATATTGATTATTATTTTTTTTAAAAAAGAGCAACTTTTACTCAAAATCAGGCAAAGCAGGCAGGCAGATTGAGTTGCTCAGAGAATCACAGATTCATTCAGAAATTTATCTATCTGCCATTGGCTAGCTCAGTCTGTCACATAAAATTTGCTTGCAAGCAAACTCATAAAATTTGCTAGAAAGCAAACTCACAAAATTAACTCACAACACACCATGTATGTAAATATTGAATTTTTTATAAAAAAGAGCAACTTTTACTCAAAATCAGGCAAAGCAGGCAGATTGAGTTGCTCACAGAATCATTCAGTGATCTATCTATCTGCCATCGGCTAGCTCAGTCTCTCAGATTTGCATGCTGTGAGTCTGCACTGAATTTTCTTGCAAGCAAACCTTCAGTCCTCAGGTATCTAAAGACTAGTTAGAAAGCAAGAAACCCAACCGTTTCCTGCTTCTTAACTAATCTAAATCTCCCGGCACAGCAGAACAGATGATGGTCAGAAAAAGGAAAAATAGCAATTTAGCAGGCAAGTTTACCCGGGTAAGGAGTGATTGGGCGGGGAGGGTTCCTGCGGGCCATGTGGGCAGTGCCACCTTGTGTTTCTGCGCAGCCTGGATTAATTGCTTTGGAGGGGTGCTCTGGAGATTTCTCTGTGGCCCACCAAAATTTTCTCACGGCCCACCAGTTGGCGACCACTGGTCCAAAGCACATATTCCCTGAGAATGGGCTCCAGCATGAATCTGAAAACTTGGAAGACTAAACTTCTGGTCCTGATGACTAATCCTGATTGGATCTTGCAACATTATCCTGGGGCACATATATTTGCCTTCATTCTAAAAACCTTGTCCAGCATTTTAACCAATTGTAGCAAAAGTGGCCAAAAATCTCAAATTTCTTTTCAGAAATCCATTAGATCTTCATACCCTGGCTCCATTTTCTGTAAGGGCATGGTAATTTCTGCTACCATTGCTATTGTGAAAGATGTGTCCATGGAGGGAAGCTGGTATGATGGACTACAGTGAGCTGGTAGTTTCCCAGGAAGGAGGGAGCACATCCCAGAAAGGTTGTGAGGAGAAAAAAAGAGGCAACTCAGCCCAGAGCTAGACAGAAGACAGATGAAGAGAATAAGGATAGCCACTCCTTAGAATTTTCCTGGTTATATCCATTAGGTTGAGAGTACTAAGGATTTAATCAGGCAAGATTCTGTCTATTATGTGTCAGCAAATAAAGACCTGAACTCTGGCTGAATTATTCTACATCATTCTTAGCTTTGCTTGGCACGTATTTTCCAGGTGACACCCCTGCTGGTTTTCTCCTGTAACCCTGTGTATGATAAAAGTTGGACTGTCATAACCAGTTCAGGCTTTCTGGCAATGAGTAAGTTAACAAATGCCAAAAGTAAAATAATTTCAATATGCCACTTCATGGCTATATTAAATAGAGCACATGGGTAATGGACTCAGTCATCTCTTGGGAGACAAACCAACCACCAACTCAAGAAATAATACCAAACTATTTAAAAATAGAAAATGTAAAGTCTGCTTTAACTCTTAAGTATTAAAATGCAAATAGTGTTGTATACATACCATATCATACATATCATTATCATATCAGCTTTTTACAGCTGGAAACAAAATGATTGTAGTGCAAAGCTCCAGGCAGATTACAATATGATGATGCTTCTGCTGCAAATAGATGGTGAAATTTTCCCATATTACTATTAGATTTAGCAGAAAATTCTAAATGATATTCTAAAGAATATTCTAAATATTCTAAATACATTCATGAACATGTAGCAGAAATACTTAACAGTTCCTGAACTTAATTAATAATTTAACTTGTTTATTAGGAAAATATATATGGATACCTAATGAAGATATGACTTTTTGTGGCTACCAGTGAACAGAATAAAAATAATAATATCCCAAAAAACAAAATAATAAAAACAATACATTATGCAGAGAGTGCTCCCAGAAAATACTGTAAAAATTAGACACTAGAGGGAACTAGAAGGAACTAAAGAAGAGAAATAAGGAGAAAACAAAAGCTCAATTCATAAATACAAAATAAAGCAGGATATTTTAACATTGGATATAATAAAGGATGTTTTTGAACAATAGACTCACAGTTAATTTTAAGAGTGCCCTCCTCTACAGATAAAGTTTAGAAGCTATTATGGAAGAGGAACAAGTTTTACCTTAAAAGATTGAGACTGATCTGATTTAAAAATTATGGTCTACATGAAAAAGATACTATACTGCCCCCCCTTATGTTTTATTAATTATAAGGAATAATAAATCAAGAAAATGATTTGTATAATTTTCCTATATTGCAAAAGAGGCTTTTTAAAGCTCTGAGAAATTTGCAAAAATGAATAAAGAAACATGAAAATGAGACAAGTTTTGGGATATTATTTGAAGGGACTAAAATCAAGACTGTTGGAAGTAGGTGGGAATATAAAGGTGGTTTATTTAATCAAGGTTTAATAGATATGTTGTCATCACTGGAAATCCTAAATGGACCTTTGCTGACACAAGTACTGAAATGATGAGGCTTTAGGGATTTTTTTTATACATAAGAGATGGGATATGGGAAGAAGAGATCATTTTTGTAATTTAAGAAAAGGTGATACATTACTAAAGTTGTTTATATTAGTGATGAAGGGGAAATCATTTCTTGACATACTTCATTTCTTTACTGTATTCTTGTTTTTTTCTATTTTTTTTTCTGCCCAGTGGGGGGAAAAATAGTTTTAATTATAATATCAGTAATAAAAAAGACAATCAAATTTAAAAAAGTAGATAGAAAGAAAGAATAAAAGGTTCAAGAAAGCAAAAATGAACAACAACAAAAAAGATTCCTTGCCTCAGATTCCTTCAAAACTTTAAGAAGACTGTTCTCTAAGTATAGCCTGAAAAAAATATTCCAATTACTCAGTTGAATTGTCATTTTGATTTCTGTCTTTATTTTTAGAGCCAATTCTATTTTTTTTTAATATCCAGTGATAAATACTTGTTTATGTTGTTCTCTATAATCATTTCAGACAAGTTTTGTTCCATATCTCTTTCTATAACAGCTTCTTCTAGTTTAGCAATTTCTTCTGGGAATATAAACACACAATATAGTTGACAAAGTCGGTTCAAAATCCCATTGCCATTCTTCAACAATACCTCTGAACACTGTTATAAGTTGCTTATTCTATTAGGTCTCCAAATATTGAAAATAGCTTTTCTTTCCCATGAAGATGTATGTTAAGTACTGAGCGTGGGCGCGAAGAATGGAGACGAGCTGGTAAAATAGTGAACTTCAGAACTCTTTATTAACATGGTGTGACAGCTCAGCTCAATGGCTGTAACAGGCCTACTTATATAGGCAACTTATTAACTATTCAACCAATGAAAACTTGGGAGCGCTAGCTCCCATTAACCAATGGGAGAGGCTCGTTAATGGCCAATCAGATTCACCTGAATGGACCAATCTGATGTCGCAATTAATGGCCAATCAGAAGTGCAGGGCCAGAACCCTGCACTTGACTTCAAGCTCTTGATAACTTTATTAACACATTTATTCATTCACAACACCCCTTCCCCCCTGGTTCCATTTATGGGGTGCGGTTACGTAGTCCTTGAGGTAGGCCGGTTGTTTTGTTAGTCTATTTGATTTTCGTATTGCACCCGGTACTTGGCTGCAATCTTGTTGAGGTAGGACGTCATCTGGCGAAAGGGGTGCCTCTAACTCTGAGTTCAAATTTTCATTGTCCACAACATCTTTGGTATCACCATGAGGCGAACTCACTGCCATCCCCAATTCTTCTTCACGTGTTTCCATTCCGCCATCGTTTCTATCATTAAAATTTTCTGCTATTCCAAGTTCATCTTCCTCCGTATCTCCTCCCCCTTCAGTTTGGATATCAGGGGACTCGGAGATTCCTGACTGTAGCCTTGATCGTAGCTGATCAATGTGGCGCTTCCATAGTCTATTATCGCGACACTCCACGAGGTACGATCTGGGGCCGGTTACTCAGACCACAGTTGCCTTGACCCACAACGGATTGCCTGACAAGTTCTTAGTGAATACTAAGTCGCCTACCTGGAAGATACGGCATCGCCCGCTGGATCCGTGTGGTTTCTCAGGTTCGTACGATGGGTGTAGTCGGTCAAGGTGGGAACAGAGCTTCCGCCCCATTAGCAATTTGGCGGGAGTTTAGTTGGTGACACTGTGAGGAGTGATATGCTGCAGGAGGAGTATCCGGTTTATTTTTTCTTCGATATTGTCATAGTCCATTTTGTGTAGTGTTTTCTTGACAATTTGTACCATGCGCTCGGCCCTTCCGTTGGCCGCAGGATGCGCCGGCGGAGTCAGCGCATGGCGAATACCGTGGTCTGCCAAGTACTGCTCAAAGGACAATGCGGTAAATTGGGGTCCGTTATCAGATACCAGAATGTCTGGTAATCCATGTGTTGTAAATAGTCTGTCTAGTTTTTTGATGACCGCTTCGGTTGTTGTATACCTCATTTCGTAGATTTCGAGCCAGTTCGAGTAGGCATCTACTATTAGCAAGAATGTGTGGCCTTTGGTAGGTCTTGCAAAGTCCAGATGAATATGGGACCAGGGCCCCCTCGGTGTTTCCTATTCGGTTGGGGTCGCTTTCGGTGGGGTGTTGCTTACTTCCTGGCATTTGTGACAAGCTTTGACCCACGTCTCAATTTGCTTGTCGATGCCCGGCCACCATGCGTAGCTACGTGCGAGGGCTTTCATGCGCACGATGCCGGGGTGGCCATCATGCAAGGTTCTTAGTACCGCTCATTGTAGCCGCTCTGGGACAACGACTCTATCTCCCCAGATAATGCAGGCTTTCTGTGAGAACAATTCCATTTGTCAACTCTTGAATGGGGCATAGTATCTGGTCCAATGGCCAACCGCGCTCGACCCAACTGAGAACTCGTGCTAAGGTGGGGTTGCGTTTCATTTCCATTGCGATATCTCGGGCTGTTAATGGTGGTGTCCGAAGTGTCTCGATCTGCAACGTTGTCACCGTAGGCGTGGGGTCATCCATGGTCTCTGGAAGCGGTGCTTGGCTCAATGCGTCGACGTGGGGAATGGCCTTCCCAGGGTGGTGTTGCAGTCAATAATTATAGGCAGCCAAGAATTCTGACCAGCGAGTCATTCTGGGAGATAATATATAGGGGTTTGGCTTATCTCCCGCTATTATTCCCAGCAAAGGTTTGTGGTCAGTCACTATAGTAAAGGCTCAGCCGTACACATACTCATGAAATCTCTTGACAGCAGATACAATGGCAAGGGCTTCTTTATCAATCTGACTAAAATTGCGTTCTGCTTTTGAAAGCGTCTTGGAAAAATAAGCAACAGGGGCTTCACTACCGTTTGGCAAAACGTTGCTCAAAATGGCTCCTACTCCGAAAGGCGATGCATCACATGTGATCGTTAATGGCAAAGTCTCATTGTACTGCATTAGTACAGCGTCAGAAGTCAATAAATGTTTTACATTTCAAAACGCCTGCTCTTCTCTATGTCCCCTAGTGTGTGTGCATTATGTTAATTAGTACATTGGTTTTACATTTTATGCTTACTTGCTTTTTTTTTTTGTATAACCAAAACAGACAGGCTAAGCATTGGATTGGAGGTGCTTTAGCACCCATGTTTAGAAGGCATAAGTCAGTGTTTTTCAAACTTAGCAACTTTAAGATCTGTCAACTTAATGCTGTTTGGGAAATTCTGGAAGTTGAAGTCCACACATCTTAAAATGGCCAAGTTTGAAAAACACTGACACAAATGGATGCCACCTTCAACTTGCCTCAGACTCATCATGGAGGCAACTAAGAGAGAAACTAAAGAGATTGAGAAAGTAATAAAAGGCAGAATAAACTTAAACAATCATGAGATAAAAGGAAATTACCTAGGGAATTTATCATAGGCACTTTATTGTATAAAAGGCAATTCAGAAACCTAGGAACAATCATTCCAAATCATTCAGAGATATTCCACCTTCATGAATCATTTTCAGTGAGGGGATAGAAAACCTTTTTGCAATTTCCAAGATTTGATATTTACCCCAAGACCTGCATTAAAGTACCATAATGGAGTCTATGCAGTTCTTGCTCTCTTGACCTTGTTCAGTTGTGTGGGCTTATCAGCAGCCCATACTTGGGTTTCTACTTCCACTTCTAAAAAGTTATTTTCCAGTTTCTCCCAGAACAAGGTGCAACAGACATTTAACAGGCCTCCTACTGAAGAAAGGTTAGAGACAATGACCTGACATGCTCCATATTGGTCATTGGGATTTAGCAACTGAAGCACCATGAGTCAGGTTTGTATTTGTAAGGATGCCATTAATTTCCAGAATTGCCGCTGAAATGGCAAAAAGGATTAGTTTTAACTAACAGCTACTAGGAAAGGACAACAGTGTGAGATTTTGGCTCGCTCCCCTTTCTACCCTCCTATCCTTCATCTCATTATAAAGTATCCCTGCAGAAAAGAGCTGTTTGTAAACCAAATAGATTTTTCTTCTTGTCCCACTGTGACTGTCCTGCTAGAGGCAAAATGCTTGCTATTATTCTCTGTTTTTTCAGCAGTTTATTTCCAAATTCCATATAAATATATCAGCAAATAGATAATTGCAATAGTGGCAAATATCTATAGCTTGAGTGTAGAATAAGGGTGAAGGAGCTTGTGGGTTAGATTCCAAACATTTTGTTACCAGGCTAGTTAATGAATAATTGCACAGGCCTGGGTTGCATATATTTAAAAATATTTTTGGTCCAATCATCTACAATACTTTTTAATCTTTCTTAACTTTCATGATAGTTTAAGTTTGGAGTTTGGCAGAAGCTTTTTTTTTTTTTTTACTCTATTGGTATGTACTATGGTTGATGGCCTGAGTTAATATGAAAGACTAAAGGCAAATTGTTGTGATGGATTCGACCTTGAAGGCAACAGTTGCATACAAAATGGAACATAGCCTTTCCAGTTTATAGGGTGCAGATAATTCTACATTCCTAGGTTTTAGAAGTACAAAATGAAATTGGAAACTTAATGTCCGCTAGTGAGCCAAAGGTTATTTTTTACGGAATATATAATTGAATATAAATAAACCTTCCAAATTGGTTTTGCATTGCAGTGGTGTTGAGTTCCATCTTGCTGCAGCAGTTAATATAGCCATGCACTCTTCTGGCCAGGGATAAAAGGACCTGTATCCTTATGCTATTGGGTAGAAGCACATTTTGAAAAGCTATTTTAAAACAGCCAAAATTTTCGTTAGGGTTCTTACTATCTTAAGTCTAACCATGTTCAATCTGATTTACAATTGGCCATATTCCATTTCTCAATAGATTAAATGGAACAATACCACAGTGACTGGATTCATCTTATGGGAAGCTGTTTATATCTGACTAGAGATATAAGGTGAACAAAATTTTTCTCTAATCCATAAACATTCATATTAATCACGTGATAATCCCTATTAGGGGAGTGGCATGAATTTATGCACCAAAAGCATTTTTAAGATGTGTGTCTATTATGATGCTCTAAATATATTTTATATGTATTCCAAAGGCTCAGTTCATGATCCTTCTAGAATGATAGAAAAACTAGGAACTTATTACGCAGTCTATTCTAATCCAGACACCAGTATTAAAACCCTCCTTGTTAAATACACTATATTTCTGTCAGCCCAAATTAGATTCTTCCATTGGCTGCTGAATCTCCAAAAATATACTATCACTGTTCCGGACTAGCAGGCTTGAAAGCCTGCAAAGCAGATTGGTTTGCTAACAGCGGGTCGTGATTGGTCACTCCAGACTGATCCGATTGGCTGCTAAATGGGCTGCCGCGATTGGGTGAACCAAGCGCGGCAAGCTCAAACCACTGTCATTGGCCGTTTAGCCGCAGCCAGCTCTATAAAAGGGGCTGCTGCGGCTAGGAGCATTCGCTCAGATCGGAAGTTGCTAATGAAGAGCTGTAGTCACTTTCTGAGTCTCGTCTCTGTTCTTGGACCCATCCTTCCAGACATAACACTGGCAACGAGGGTGGGATTCATAGACAGCAGAGCTGACTGAGCACTCGCTAACAACCAACAGAGCACGTGGCTGACAGCGCGCAGACATCGGCAGAATGGCCAGCGGCGCTATACCGCCCGCCCCGTTCAATCCAGCCAGCGAAGATTGGGACTCATACATGGACAGATTTCAAATGTTCCTAGAGTCCAACAATCTGAAGGATGCCACTCCTAGCAAGAAATGAGCAGTTTTCCTGATGCATTGCGGACCCGCCGTTTTTAAAATGGCCAAAGTGCTCGCAAAGCTGGCTGAGGTCAAAATGATGGACTGGGATACCCTTGCTCCCATCCTCCACAACCACTACGCCCGGCAGTACCGACTCTCATCCGCAGACACGAATTTTACCAAAGGGATCAACACGAAGGTGAGAGCATTGGGGATTTTGTAGCTGACATAAGGAATTTAGGTGGCCTGTGTGGATTCGCAAATCTAGAAGAAGCTATGAGGGATCGAGTTGTCCTTGGCCTAAGAGACCCCACAGTCCAAAGTAAAATTATGGCCAAAGGAGACATCTTCCTCGCAGATGCCATAGCTGATGCCACTGCAGCTGAAGTTACCTGCAAATCAGCAGCACGGATGTGCCGGACAAATGGGGCCAGCTGCCAATCCACCAATGATACAGCAATGCCATCAGAGAAATACACGTCGGCCACCCATCATGAAGATATCGAATCCTCATCAGATAGTGAAGAGGAAGAAGTCCACAGACTCAGGTCAGAGCATGAACAACGAGACCAGCGGGGTTGTAAATCGAATTTCCAATGCGCCGGATGTGGTGGAAGCCACCCACGATCCGAATGCAGGTTCCTAGACGCCATCTGTCATTTTTGTGAGAGAAGAGGACATATTGCTAAGGTATGCTGAAACAAAAGAGGATTCAGTCCCAAACGGAAGGAAAACAGCCTCCGATAAACAGAGGGCAACCCTACCACTAATCGGGACCGCCCAAACAACCAGTGGAGCCAGTACAACAGAAATCGGAAATTTACTGGCGCACCCAGATGGGAAGAAGCACATCAGACCATTACCATCGGCCACGCTTCATCTTTAGACACCAGAAAAATCCGTGTAGAGGTCAACATTGAAAATTGACCATGCATCATGGAAGTGGATTCTGGGTCTTCCCTATCCATGGTCTCCTGGAAAACCCTGAAGCAGCTGATTCCCAACATCCGCCGCCAGGACTTCAGCACTCAGAGACTTATATTAAAGGACTACCAGGGCAACCAGATTCCGGTCGTTGGTTCCAGTCATTTCCAGGTCTCCTTCAAGAACCACACCACAATACTACCTCTCACCGTCGTTGACAGAGACCAACCCAGCCTACTGGGTCTACAGTGGTTCGCGCCATTAGGAATCAAAATGGCAGGCATCAATCAGACTATAGACGAAGACTGGGAAGCAGCCCTCATCCGGGATTTCCAAGAAGTCTTCAGTGAACAGCTGGGCAAGTACAAGGGGTCCCCTATCTCCTTTAATCTCCACCCTGATATCACACCCATTCGCCTAAAACCATGCCGTGTCCCTTTTGCTCTCAAACCAAAAATTGATGAGCAACTGGACAAACTAATTGCACAAGGCGTGTTAGAACCCATTGATCACGCCTGATGGGAGACCCCAATTGTAACCCCCATAAAACCTGATGGATCTTTGAGAATTTGTGGAGACTACAAGGCCACCCTAAACCACGCTTTACAGCAGAGCGCTTATCCGGTACCCATGGTCCAGCACCTCCTTCACTCACTTGGGTGGCAGAATATTCGCAAAGCTTGACCTGGCCCAAGCTTATCAACAGCTACCAGTAGATGCTGAAATCGCCGAAGCCCAAACCAAAGTTATGCACAGTGTAACTGTAACAGTGTAACAGACTCCAGTTTGGAGTAAGCGTTGTCTCGGGCATTTTCCAAAGTCTGATGGAAAGGTTGTTACAGAGCATTAAAGGAGTCGTGCCCTACTTCGACGATGTGTTAATAGCCGCCCCAACAAGGAATCAGTTAGAACAACGACTGAGAACAGTCCTCCAAAAGTTCAAAGACGCTGGCCTCAAGGTAAAGAAGGAAAAGTGCCAGTTATGCACTGAAAGGGTTGAATTTCTTGGTTACCTCCTTGACAAACAAGGAATTCACCCTACAGAAAAGAAATTGGCTGCCATCAAAAATGCCCCGAGACCACAAAACAAAACAGACCTTCAAGCCTTCCTGGGATTCATTAACTTTTATAACATTTTCCTACCCCAGAAGGCGACCGTTGCTGAACTCCTTCATAGACTCCTCGATAAAAAGGCTTTCTGGATTTGGGGACGACGGGAGGAGCATGCCTTTCAACAAGTAAAAAACCTTTTAACTTCGGATGCAGTGCTCATCCAATATAATGAAACACTTCCTTTAACTGTGACTTGTGATGCCTCACCATTCGGAGTAGGAGCCATCCTGAGTCACGTCCTACCAAATGGCACAGAGGCGCCTATTGCATTTTTTTCAAGAACTTTGTCAAAAACAGAAAGGAACTATAGTCACCTAGACAAGAAAGCCCTCACCATCGTATCTGCAATCAAAAGGTTCCACGAGTATGTGTATGGAAGATCATTTTCCATCATCACAGATCATAAACCATTACTTGGCATCTTGGCTGGTGACAAACTTACTCCACATATTCTATCCCCTAGATTGACATGATGGTCGGAGTTCCTAGCCACCTACAACTACCAATTGAGGCATCGCCCGGGGAAAACCATTCCCCACGCAGACGCTTTGAGCTGCTCTTCATTGCCAGATTTCCAAGATGACCCGGCTCCCACACTATCAACACTACAAATTGAGACACTTCCCTCACCGCCACTGACAGCTCAAGACATCGCATTGGAAACCAAAAAAGACTCATGCTTGGCACGAGTTCTTAGCTGGGTGGAGAGGGGATGGCCACAAATCGAACCCAACGAAACCTTTAAACCCTTCAAGAACAGACAGACAGAATTCTTCTCACAGAAGGGATGCGTATTGTGGGGAGACCAAGTGGTTATACCACCAAAACTACAAAAAAAAGTTCTACAATTACTACACGATGGGCACCCGGGCATCGTACGCATGAAAGTGCTGGCAAGGAGCTACGCCTGGTGGCCAGGTATGGACCAACAAATTGAAATCTGGGTCGCCACCTGTAGCAAGTGCCAAGAGACACACTCAGCCCCACCGAAAGCCTCACCAGCCGAATGGGAAATGCCCAGGGGTCCCTGGTCGCGTATCCATATCAATTTTGCGGGACCTACAAAAGGGCATACCTTCCTAATAACAGTAGATGCATACTCGAACTGGCTCGAGGTTAACAAGATAAAGGCTACCACCACAGATGTAGTCATCAAAAAATTGAACAGACTTTTTGCAATGCATGGCTTACCTGATGTTCTGGTATCCGACAATGGCCCTCAATTTACCGCCTTGGCTTTTGAACAATACTTAGCAGACCGTGGCATACGACATGCACTGACATCACCGGCTCACCCGGCGGTGAATGGTAGAGCTGAACGAATGGTTCAGTTCACAAAAAGAACTCTACAAAAAATGGAACAAGGCAACATCCACGATAAAGTCACCAGGATGCTCCTTCTCTAGCATATTACACCAAATACCATGACAAACAAAAGCCCAGCTGAGCTTCTGATTGCCAGAAAACTCAGATCTCCTCTAGACTGCCTACATCCTGCATACACCCCGGAAAAACCCCTGGGCTTCAGCAGTAAACACTGTGCCTTCAAGGTAGGAGACCCTGTATTCGCTAAGAACATTTCAGGTGACCCTCTGTGGATCCCTGCCAAAATAACTCAAATTACAGGCCCCTGCTCTTACCAGCTGGAAACCACAGATGGGAGAGTGTGGAAATGCCATATCGACCAGCTGCAATCCAGGCTAACCACATCCCCCATCAGTGACCCTAACCACGAAACCAGAGGGGGAAGGGAAACCGGGGGTTCTGAAATTGAACCAACATCTGGCAGAGAAGAAAGAACCCCACAATCACCATGTCAAAGCCTACAGTACTCACCAGCTGATGAAGAGCCTTGGCAATTGATCATCTCACCTAGTAGCAGCAACCGAACGGGCCCAGCGAATCCTGAGAGCACAAGCAGTAGCAGCAAAGGTGGCATGCCAATCAGCCCAAGGTCACCTGAAGGGAATCACAGCTACAGAACCGGCTCACCGTTTCAGGTGAGCAGCCCGTCGGAACCCGAGACCGAGCAAAGACAATTCGAACAGCGCAAGTCAGATAGACAGGTGCGAAGACCCGCCTATCTGCGAGACTATATAACCCCACCCCTTAGACGGAACCTAGAGGGGAGGGGTGTTCTGGACTAGCAGGCTTGAAAGCCCGCAAAATGGATTGGTTCGCTAACAGCGGGTCATGATTGGTCACTCCAGACTGATCCGATTGGCTGCTAAAAGGGCTGCTGCGATTGGGCGAACCAAGCGCGGCAAGTTCAAACCAATCAATTGGCCGTTTAGCCGCAGCCAGCTCTATAAAAGGGGCTGCTGCAGCTAGGAGCATTCGCTCAGATCGGAAGTCACTAATAAAGAGTTGTAGTCACTTTCTGAGTCTCGTCTCTGTTCTTGGATCCATCCTTCCAGACATAACAATCACCACTCCTTAATTAGTATCAATGGAATTTGTTCTGATTTTCACAACTGGAGGAGTCCCCATTTCTGAAGTTAGCCAAAAGAGCAGATGAAGCTAACTTTCTTCTTGGTTTTTCAGGTTGTGGTACAGGACAGAAATGGTGCTTTTGGTTATGTGCTGTTAATTTTTTGTGCAGACAGACTTGTAGTGCTGGGAGCAATGTGGAGAAAGCCAGCCAAAGGCCAGCTATATATTTAAAATGGTAGTTCAAGGTCTGTATTTCATGTTCTTTTCCAAATTTACAAAGTCTGACTATGCAAAATTACTATTTGGAATGGAATGTTGTTGATCAGCAATTAAATCGGGGAAGATATGAAGGATTAAAGCTAGCTTGAAGAAGGGTTAAAATCCCCTCCCCCATTTTCCAATCTTAACTTTCCTAACTAAGAAAGACTTCATAAGACTTAATGTCCAGTCTGTAGGGGTCAAATTTACATGAATAGATCCTTAATGATTAGGAAATCTCATTTTTCACATCCCCTAATTTTAAGCATTGCTTTGTAAACAGAAAGTGCCTCATGTTCCATATAATAAATATTGGATATAAAAGATTGGCTCAGGCCATGTCCTAGCAACATCTCAAAAGAACAACAGGGAACCATTTCTTCATGTTTATTAATGTTCCAAGCTTAACTCTTTTTGGAACCAATTACAAGTCTATTTTCTCCCTCACCCCTTCTGTCTTAGCCAGAGTGAACACATTCTTTCCAAGAGAAATTGGACACTGTGCAATTGGCTGCAAAGCTAAGCTAGCCATGCATTTAAGACAATACGTACAATTAACTGGATTAATGACAGAGGGAGCCTAATGAGGCTCTCTCCATATCATATGATTTCTATATCCATAAGCCAATCAAGTGGCATAAAACATAGCTGGTGGGAAAGGTACCCTTGATTGTCGTAAACAGCCCCTGTCTTTCCAGTTATCTCCCATCAGTGAACTTGCTGTATTTACTTAGTTTAGAGTTTGGGCAATGATCTGTATAGAATAAAGACATGGCAAGCTCCTTCTGCCAGTAGATGAATCCAGTGTAAAATGTAAATCCAATACAACGTAACTGGTCCTTCTTCTTTCCACTTCTGTCCCTGCCAACATTTTCCATTGTTTGGGTCACGGGTGACCCTCTGTATAGGGACATGGGGATGGGGAAGAGTCAGAAAAATCAAGATGGGGAAGCAAAAGGGAAGGGGCAAAGGTAAAAATTCCTCTCACTATTATGGTTGTAAGGAATCAATCACATCACAGCTTTTGCCCTTCTTTGCAAGGCTTTTCTACTCTGAGCTGCCGCTTGTTTCCTGAGCGGAATTTGTAATGTTCCCATTATTTCTTCTCTCCTCCTCCCATTCTTTTTGTTCACATACTTGGTTGCTTTGTTAGCTTGTCACCACAGTATAAAGCTTTCTTGTTTTTCTTTCCTGTGTGTTCTTCCAGGAAAAGGTATTTATAAAAGCTATAGCTTTAAATGAACATCTTCAGAGTTGCAAAAAGCCCTTTCCCAAAGGTTAATTCAAATGCCTGGCAACACATGATTACTGGCTTTGGCTCTGATTAGATTGCTGCCACACAGATTACCCTTGATGAAAAATTGCCCTTGCTCGAATTAAAGATCACTAAACCAGGGATATTCATGAGAAGCAGGGGATCAAGATGATGGCTTGAAACACGTAATCATGGATACCCTCTTGACTTTCCTCAGCCCTGATCTGAAGTAGAAGAACAAGCTTTGTGGGAAAATCAGGAATGTTTTGTACAATGTTACCTGTGGACTCTTGCTTGATATTTCAGCTAATATGTTATTTCATGAACATTGATATTAGCGCCTTAACAAAGAATGTCCTTCAGTCATATCTCAAGCGGACATGTTCTTATATAAAGAATAGGCATCTGTTCTGACAACCTCTTGGCTATAGGAGAAAGTCTAGCAAAACCCATGGCCATTTTCTGCCAAATATAGGATTATTTATGTAAAAAATATGGATATCAACTCCAGTTTTAACAGCAGTTACAGTACATTTCAAATTAATGCAACAATTGAATCAATCAATAAAAATGTACATTCAAACATGATCTCATTGAATAAAGAACAGATGCAATTCTGGTTAGCATTCAGTACACCATGGTTATGTTATTCAAATTTAATTGGAGAAGGATATTTGTGATAATACATTAAAAGCTGAATCATACAGAATTCCGGCTTCTGTGAATTGGGAATGAACAGATAATGCAAACATATGCGTGGATGGAAATTTTATTTTCCCTGAACAATTTAGATGTGTATTTTAGCTATCTAAAGCATAGCATAAACAAACAAAACTGAGATTAAATAGGAATAAGATTCTGAAGGAGAAGAGGAATGAATTTACCTTCCCACACTTTTTAATAAAAATGGATTGTTTCTTTCTTGTGGTGTAAATTAACCTTCAATTTTCATCTTTTGATCCCTCTGGATCTGCAGATTGTATTTGGAGAATATTAATACCTTTTTCATTCTTCCGCTGGTGATTCATGGATGCTTCCATTTAATTTTATTTAGCAACAATAAAATTAGTGGGGTGATATCTCACTAACAACTTCTGAATATTTATTTTCAACTTCCCAGCCTGGCTTATGCCCTTAATATTTCCTGGTTCTTTCCTATTTAAGTGCTAATCAGGTCCAATCTTACTCTGCTTTTAGCTAAGATCAGCTAGATTCTGTCTACTCTACTACAGGTAGTCTTTCATTTAGTGACCATTCAAAATTACAATGGCACTGAAAAAAGTGACTGATGACTATTTTTCACATTTATGACCGTTGCAGAGTCTTTGATCAAAATTCAGATGCTTGGCAACTGATTCATATTTAGGATGGTTGCAGTGTCCAGGGCTCATGTAATCAGCTCCTGCAAACTACAAAAGTCAACGGGGAAGCCAGATTCACATAACAACTGTGTTACTAACTTAACAACTGCAATGATTCACTTAACATATATTTCACTTAGCAACAGAAATTTTGGACTCAATTGTAGTTGTAAGTCAAGGACAACCTGCATAGTCCTTCTTTTGTTCTCTTCCATCATTGATCAAATGTCTGCAGAAACTCTAATTCAGCCAGCTGTTCATATTTTCTATTATAGCAGGGAAATATTGGTTGTGAGGGAAGAATATATGGGGAAATCAAAGAAGTTTAAGACTTTTTCCTTATTAGTCCTGCAGTAAATATTAGAAATCATATTTCTAATCTGTTATTCCAGAACGGTTGTTTCTGTCAAAAGTTTATCTCCTGCTTTGCTACATAATAAGATGGCACAACCATTTCCCAGTCTCCCCTGCAGGATTCCATTTGGCTTTCGACGGTATGTCTTTGTTTTTTGGTGCTCCAGATGTATTAAACGGGTGTGCGCTATGAGAAATTGAATGAATATTCTTCCCTCCTGGTATTGTTTATTTCTTTTAATTAGGAGTGAAATTCTCTGCATGTCTGTTTCCAAGTCAGCGATTCAAGAACACTCGATGCATACCCACAGACATAAGATTGCAGCCTTACTTCTACTAAAAGAAGCTAAGTGGCTATATAATGCATATCTAAAATAACAGTAAACACTGGGGGGTTGGAGGAACCTCCCAATAACCCGAAGTAGCAGTCTATCAGAGCAAACAGAACAATTCCTATAACCAGCAGCAAGGTAATTAAAAAGTAATCAGTGCCACTGATCACTGAAGGCTTTCTTTTGACAGCAGGATTTTTGCTCTTCGGTCCCTCCAAGTCACTCTGAAGCGCGAAGAGGAAAATGATGAGCAGGCGAGGAAAATGGAGTTAATCTATGCTCTCCCTCTAGCTGAGCCACCAGAGTGTAAAAATTTATTAAATCACTACCTTGTTCCAAACTACTACAGACTGTATAGCAACAAACATCCTCTCACCCTATACTCCATATGCAAAATAAATATAATAAACCACTCTCTGACCAGTCTGCGTTTCTGTACATTTATCTGGGCATGGTGGGGAGGTGTGTGTGTGTGAGAGAGAGAAGGGAACATTTCATATAAAGCTGTCAAAGTGCCATCCCTCTGTTACATTTAAAGCCTTTTGCTACCTGTGGTGATAAAAGATACGCTAACATTTTTGGCAAGCTGATGCTTTTGCCAGTAGCTATAATCATTCAAGTTGCTTTGGCAGCTACAGTGGAGGAAGAGATGATACTTGTCATGGGAAATTCAGAAGTACAGAGCATAACACTGAGGAGAAGAGCCATATTTATTGTGCTGATAATTGCATTGCATTGAATATCAGGTGCCTGTTTTATAAGAAAACAAAGAGGGAGCCTGCACAATGGCTCCCTTTTTACAACCCTTTAATCCCTTAATAAGGGCTGGAAAGAAAAGCAATTTTTTAAAATAAAAGTTGAGGGCTACAAGGTGGGAAATCCTAGGCATCCGAATCCGATTTTCTGGAAACTTTTGAGGGAGCTAAGCAGAGACTTGTCCCTGTACCTGCTAAGGAAGCCCATTGTTATAGGGATGGGACTTGACTTGAGGTAACCACATTGATTGGGGTTTTTAGTTTACAATGCTGTTGCAATTCCCTTATTAGGCTGCCCCTTGGCTGCCCTTTGAGCCAGTGAGGAGGCTTCTGTTCTTCTGTTTAGATGGGGTAGGGAGGGTCAATTTGGGTCTGACTGGATTAGACAAAGAGGGGAGTTGAGTTCTACCCTGATCATGTCCAAAATACAGGGAGGAAAAAGAGTGCAGCCTCCATTTTGTTGGTTAGATTTCTTTTTCTTCATTACATATGCAGAATGTATACAGTAGACATGTATCTTTAGAAACAGGTACAAGCAATTCTTGTTATTTGCAGATTCCGTATTTGCGAATTCTCTTGTTCATTAAAATGGATTTGTACCTGAAAGATCAATACCCCTGGGTTTTTTTTGGATATTTGTAGGCACAGAGAAAAGGAAAACATTTGAGTTGCCAGATGCATACATTGCCAGGTGGTTTTAAACTCACTAATTCAATATATGTGGCGATGTAATAACCACAACAAATAATGAGAACTGACTATGTCAGGAACAGGGCATTGATGGTTGCCTTATAACAACAGCAGTAACAAAAAAATATTTTCAACACAAAAGCAGTTGCTTAAAAAATGCAGGTGCTTAGCAGCAACTTGTTCTGCTGGAAGACAGGAGGGAATTGGGCACAATCCATTTTAACTTCTCTCTGTTTCTCTTGCTTTAACTACAGTCCTGGGCACTGGGGGAATGTTGCATGAATCTTCATAGAGCCAGAATAGCTCAGATCAATGCAAGTTGTATTTTAAAGTGAAGTCAGCAGTGTTGCTATGCAAATATGTAAAACCATCAAGTTGCCTGGCCCTTTTTAAGGACCCAAAGCAGAATACTATCAGTTGGAGTTGGGAGTGGAGAGGCAGGATGAGAGAAGAATTAGTTCTGATATATTTCTCCGAGTAGAATTAATCAGTCTCGCAGCCAAACACTAATGACTGACTAGGAACTAATTTTGGAGAGGCGCAAATACCCAGATGTGTATTTGTGAAGGATAGTTACATTTTTTCTCACATAATATATTTCTAAGGTATAAGCTTTAAAAATAAACAGCCAAATAAGGCTGGCTGGGATGATTTTTTTTAGGGGCAAATTCTAGAACAATGACATGATTGAAAAAGTTTTGTATCTCATTTCCAAGATGTTAAACAACAGCTACATGATGGAAAAGAAAAAGGACACACATATTGTTGGTTTAACAAAGTGAACCAGGAAAATAAGATGACACCAACAAACAGTGCACAAAGACCTAGACTAGTTATGGGTTATCTGAAAAGAAATGGGTTTGGTCTTACAAATCCATTCCATTCTCATTCAGAAATTACACTAGTAACAGCCATAATTGTATGGGAATCCAGTTACCAGAATTTTTCCACAAAAAATACCATACAATACAATGTGCATTTTCAGTCATGGTACAATTTCAGAGGGAGATGAAATAATTAGGTACATTTAGTCCCCAGAAGAAATGACAGAGGGTCATATGATAGTAATCTTCAAATAGCAGAAGGATGTTGTCTCATAGAAGAAAGACTTTGTAAAGTTATGCACATGGGCGCGAGGAACGAAGACGAGACGGTGAACAGTGAACTTCAACTCTTTATTAATCATTCTGAACAGAGCCAAACCCTAGGGGAACAGCAGCCCTTTTATAGGCAAGCTGCCGCTCTAGTAACCAATAAGAAACGTGGAGTGTTAACCTCCTTAACCAATGAGAGTGGCTCATTAACAGCCAATCAGATTCTCCTGAACGGACCAATCCAATATCGCTATTATCAGCCAATCAGAAGTGCAGGGCTAGAACCCTGCTATTTTCTAAAGCTTTTGATAAACTTTATTTAAGTGTTTTATTAGTTCATAACACCCCTTCCCCCTGGGTTCCGTTTGGGGGGTGTGGTGACATAATCTCTGAGGTAGGAAGGTTGTTTTGACTATCTATTGGATTTATGCTGTCCCACCGGTGCTTGTCCGTAAGCCTGTTTTGGCGGGGCATTTTCGGGCAAGTTGGGTGCTGGTGGTTCCTTGTTGGAAGACTCGGTGCCGCTAATGTTTTCGTCATTGTCCTCTGGCCCTTGCGGGCTTGCCTCTGTTGAGGTGTTCCTCTGTGTTGAGGCCACGCCCTTCCTTGATCCTTCTTCATTAGTTACGCCCAATTGTTGACTTCTTTCGTTCCTGCTTTCTGCCATCTTGAAATCAGTTTCCTCCCCCCTCAGTTTGGGAGTTACCGGAGTCACGGAAACTAGGTTGTAGCCTTGAGTGAAGCTGATCTATATAGCATTCCCATATTTTTCCGTCGCAGGTTTTCACCCGGTACGACCTGGGTCCAGTGGCTTGAATAACAGTGGCCTTGATCCACAACGGTTCGCCAGAAAGGTTTCTGGCGAAAACTAAGTCGCCTATCTTGAACTCGCGGCATTTTCCGCTAGATCCACAGGGTTTCTCTGGCTTGTAAGACGGGTGAAGCCGGTCGAGGAATTTGCAGTCTGATCATGGGTGGTTTGCCCCACAACCTGCGCATTGATACTGCAGTCTCTGGTTACGCTGGTGGCGTTGGTCTCGTTTAGATCGGAGCCGGTTGACTTCTTCCTCATAACTTTCTGATGATGATTCGAGGTCCTCGTGGTGGGTTGCCGTTGCATGTCCCTCAAGGTGAGGTGAGGTTTTGCCGGTGAGTTGGCGGAGCGAGGCGTTGGTGTGGCGCATTCGGGCAGCCGACTTCCTGGTTGCTTCTGCTGCAGTAGCATCAGCGATGGTATCTGCAAGGCTGATGTTGCCTTTTGCCATCAGCTTACTTTGTACGTGTGGTGCAGAACTATTCAGTCTCTTAGAGCTTCTTCGAGGTCGGCGAAACCACTTTCCTATTATTGTTGAGAGTTTTTCAGAATTATGGTGCTGCCAGGTCCCAGGTTCCAGAGATCCCAGGTTCCAGAGATCCGCGATGTCCCAGGTTCCAGAGATCCGCGATGAAATCTGCAACGCTTTCTCCTTTCCACTGGTCTTTCTGGTAAAATTCATGTCTTCGGACAAGCGTCGGTACGGTAGGTGCATAGTGGGCCATAGGAGGGGCTCGAGGATGTCCCAGTCCATGGATTTCACCTCAGCCAGTTTCGCCAGTACCTTAGCCATCTTAAAAATGGCAGGTCCGCAGTGAGTCAGGAATACCACTCGCTTTTTTCCAGTAGTGGCATCTTTCAAGTTGTTGGTCTCCAGAAACATCTGGAACCGGTCCATGTATGAGTCCCAGTCTTCTTGTGCTGGGTCGAATGGAGCGGGTGGTATGGTGCCGCCGGTCATGGTTTCCGCCGTTGATGCGCCTTCAGCCACGTGCTCTGTTTAGTGCTCTGTAGTGTTCAGTCAGCTCTGATGTCTCCATATCCCATCCTCGTCGCCAGTGTTAAGTTCTGTGCATGGGCGCAAGGAACGGAGGCGAGATGGTGAACAGTGAACTTCAACTCTTTATTAATCATTCTGAACAGAGCCAAACCCTAGGGCAACAGCAGCCCTTTTATAGGCAAGCTGCCCCTCTAACCAATAAGAAACATGGAGTGTTAACCCCCTTAACCAATGAGAATGGCTCGTTAACAGCTAATCAGATTCTCCTGAATGGACCAATCCGATATCGCTATTATCAGCCAATCAGAAGTGCAGGGCTAGAACCCTGCTATTTTCTAAAGCTTTTGATAAACTTTATTTAAGTGTTTTATTAGTTCATAACAGATTTACTATCCCAAAGTGCAGGACCAGAACCTGTGGGTTAAAATAACAAGTAAGTATGCTCAGGTTAGATGCAAGGAGAAGCTTTCTCATTGCATGAGCTCTCGGCCAATGAAACAGACTGCCACATAAGGTAGGGAGGTCAATTTTGCTAGAAGTCTTCTAACAGAGCTTGGATAAATATATACCAGAGATATACTGAACTGAGCAGGGGGCCAACTTAGATAACTTCTACTATCTCTCTCAACTCCCTGATTCTAAATTTTTATGCAAAAGTGGTAAGCACTGGTTCAATGAGGCATAATCATCAATCTGTCATATTATCTACTTCACAGGATTATTTGTGAGATATGTGACAAGAGAATTGCAAAACAATATGTTCCCTCAGTAATATTTTAATCCAGTCAGTAATTGTTATCTAAAAGAAAGCATGAATGAGGAAAGGTGGCAATTTTGTCCCCTCAGTAAGCAAAATCTCTCTCTCTCTCTCTCTCTCTCTCTCTCTCACACACACACACTCACTCACACACACACACACACACCCCTAGAGAATTGAATGCATCTTTGCAATGTACATTTGATCATGTTATTAGCTCCTGGAAGCAAAGGCCGAGCGCACACACTCCCCTTTCCTATTATTGTTGAGAGTTTTTCAGAATTATGGTGCTGCCAGGTCACTCCAGTGCTTATCATGCAAATCCCCAGGAGAGACAGGCCAGAAAAATCTCTTCCTTACGCCACCGGCATCTCAAGACTCCTTGGAAAACATGGTTGCTATGCAGCCTTGTTTGTTCACGGTAGGTGACACTGTTTGCTGCCCTGCATGTGTAACCTACAAGTGCAAGCTTATTAGCCTAGTGCCAAAGAGGGTTGGCTTGAAGAGATACCTACAACTTTTGAAAGCTACTGAGGAAGGACAAAATTATTAAGGGGAGAAGGAAAGCACTTGTACCCACCTTCTGAGGCTCTGCCAGACACAGCATATTTGTTCAGGATCCTGGCATAAAAAACTAGAGCAGGTGAGTGACAAGAACTGACTTCACTGCTATTTAAGGGATCAGCCCTTTCCTCTAAGGCTGTTTACTCTACCACAAGCATACAGCCTGTAGAACTTGTCATGCAGCCCCTAAGCTATTTGTCATTTATTTTTAAATTAAGGAAAAAATCTGTTCCAGATCCAGTACTAGGCTACCCAGGTGGAGAGGTTATTCAAACCCTCCAAAGAGAGGAGAAGCTATTTCTGAAAAACCGGGAAAAAAAGGCCACCCACAAGATCCTTATAAGGAGTCCTATAAGAATGTAATGTAGGACTGAAGCTGAGGAGGACATGACAAGTTCTTACTTCTGGTGGCTGAAAATTTGCAATGGCTCCTGTAAAAAAGAGTGACAATATAGTAGATCATAGAGCAGAAAATAATCTCAGAATAATTTACCAGCCATCCAATAGCTTTATTTATTTTTTTGTAAATCGCATAAATGGTGAGGTGGAATTCTGGAGGGAAAAATCATCAGGTGGAAACATACATATATGGGCTTGTCTACTGTGGCTGAGAGTTATGGAAGCTGAAGTCCATAACCATCCTAAAATAGACTTACAACACCCAGGATCAGGGGCTTGCTCCAGTGGAACCTTCATTTAATATTCATAAGTTGTATTAGGCAGTGTTTGCTTGTTCTTGTCTTTATGTAATGAACAAATTTACCCACAGTGGATTAATATTATGCATGATTTACTTTGGTATGTTCAATAAATCAAATCTATTTAAATATGTCCAATTGCTTTCATCAAATATATGAAAAGTAGAAATCCCAGAACTCTCTAGAAAGCTAGTTCCTGCAGATACTTTGTGTTATGGATGATTTGTAGCATTTTTTCTGGTAAAGGGAAGAACATAGGAGTCTCCAGCCCATGGTACCAAAATTCCTAATAAAAAAGTAGATAATCTTAAATTCCTTTCTATTAGAGTTCAAGCAATCTAAAATTTAAACAAACAAGGGTAATTTAAGTTATATTGCTTTGAACTATGAAGCTCTTCCAAAAACCTCATAAGCTTCTTATTTTTGTTAGAGATTTGAATAATGTTTTATTGGCTATGTTACTAAAATAATAATTTTGCAATTTCTGATAGTCCAACAACAAGGATTAATGTTTTTCGTTTTTTACTGAGGAGTTGGAAAAACTTGGCAGAAATACCATTCATCTGTTGTTTGTTGCACCTTGGCAATGTAAACACACTTTGTTTTCTGCTTTCTTCAAAAGATTCAAGTCTTCCTTATTGTGTCTAAACCTGGGAATGATTTCTCTGAATGTCTTTCTAATCCTACTATTCTTATATCCTTTGAGCTTTTTCTCAAAGTCTCTTGCTTACTTTATTGCAGTATTTTGCAACTTTAAGACGTGAGGACTTCAAAAGACCAAAATTTCTCAGTCATATGACTTTGCTGGGGATTCTTTGAATTGAATTCTTAAAGTTGTCAAAGTTGATAATCATGGCCTTCTTGTACCTGATGTCTTGAGGAATCCTAAGTGTATGAAGGAACTCCAGACTCTTCTACTTCCCATCCATCTCTACTTACTGTGCTATTTCTCTCTCTTGAATTTTAAAGTCCAGGTTTCTTTGGAATTCCCTGTTGTGTCAGTGCTGCATAAGTATAATAAGTGACCTGAATGAAGACTGAAGTATTATTCTGTGCATCTTGCAGTCTCCCTAGTAAAGACTGTAAAACCCAGGCCCTCTGTGGAGAAACTGATTTGACCCATAGATAGAGGCTGCAAGATCTGTGAGGCAATGCTTATTCTTTCCTTCTGGAAATTCTTGTGAAATTTCTGGCCATTCTCCTGCCATTGACAAGAAAGCTCCAAGATTTTCAGCTCCTCATGGGGTATGAAGCAGACGCTCCCACAGTACATTATTAGAGATGTTTGCTGGTACTCTCTCTCCCTCTGGATTATTGCCTTGCTGCTTGCTACTACCACAGAGAAGATGTTCCTCAGCCCTGATGCTAGAAATTACTTGGGAAACTAGAGAGAGGGGAAAAGTCTCTTGTCCCCAAGTACAAAAAGCAAATAAGAAGCAGAAGTGGGCAAAAAAAGTAAAACAGCCCTAAGGTCTTCTTTTTGATGGTAAGGGGGAGCAACAAAATGTCTGAGCAATTTAAGATTGGCAAGCTTTTTAATCAACCAATCAATCTATCTTTCATGAATAGTGTGAGTCTGGTTAGCTGTTTCTAAGCAGTTGACCATTCTGTAATGGTCTCTTCTGGCTTTGCAAAATGTGTGAAAATCAGAAGTTATAGACCTGAGAGATGATCCTTCTTGGTTCACTCATTTAATAAGTGTGACATAGTCACACTCTTCCCTGATAAAAGTCCAACTAAAAACTTCTCAGGCAACCTTTTTTCTTTCTTGTATTCTAGTTAAACCAAAGTGGCAGATCTGTGCTTTAGAGTTTGGCTATACATATTTATTTTAGAGTTATTAGAACATAATCATGCAATCATTCTTCCAAGATGTCTGAATGGACTCTGTCCAGTCTTACTTCTGAATTGTAAAACAGAACTACTGATCCGTAATCTTGACTCTTGTACTCCTTTGATCCAAAGCTGCATTATTACTTCTGTCCTCACATTTATAGACAAGAAGTTGGAATGGCTTTTCCCTGTCCTGGTTATGGAAATATAAACCAAAATAAATAAATAAGATTTCTGATTCTTCATTATGTTAATCTAAATCTCTATGTTAAAAAACATTGAAAAAAGCTTGCTTTGGATGTCATTTGGATTAGTCCTAATATATATATATTACTCAGTATGGGTTTCATTTGTTCGTCTTCCTTGTAATGTAAAACATATCTATATATTCATCTAGCATAATATATTTGGCTTTTATTCATTAATAATGGGAGGAGCAGAGAACGATTCATCCTGCCTTCAGCTCCTACATAGACTGCTGTTATGTCCTTTTCCTCTGAATGCTTTTACCTGTTGGAACTTGACTTTCTTATAACATTAGAAACATACAATTTGCATTTGAGGAGAACCAAGGTCAATGGCCTGCTTCTATAGAATCATAGACTATTATTTTTCTGGAACACATACTGTTTCAAAATGCTCAACTAGTTTTTTCTGCCTCTTTCTTGACTGTTCTATCTCCTTATCTTTTCTTTTTACATATACACCTCATTCCCTCCCTTTAGATTAAAAAAAAGTTTTACATGCCAATGTGTTATAGGTTAACCCTAAAGCAGTCCCTCTGCTTGGTAAATATAATGGCTATATTGATTAGTATGGCTTGGCCAACATTTTGGCTACTATTATGCTTTAACATTTATTTTAGCAGCAGCATTACACAAGATATGAGATGGTGCTTACTCATAGGACTTAACCAGTTGGAAAGGTATGCAATTTTATTTTAGTCCCCTTTTTTCTTATCTTTTCAGTGAGTTCACAGCTATTACAGACAGTTCATATCTGCAAAGCAAAATTAGTAGCCAGATGGTCTCTTTATCTATTCGGCAAACAGCTGTCTCCCTATTATTATCTTGGATTATAGTCACTATATCCAAAATCGAAATCTTATTCTCCTATGTACAATGCAAGAACATTCAGTATAAAATAATCAGGAGAGATTAAATGTTAAAATAAGAGATCTCGCTGCAGTTTTCATTGTTGGTGAAATATATTTTTAGGTGAACTCTATCTAGCCCATTGCGGAAATTATTGAATGAACATGAATTTATGAGGCATAGAAAGTGAGGTTTCAGCTTGTGGAGTCATGCAGAAAGGAATAGGTAGGAAAGTAAAATCATGAAGGTAATGTACAAATGGCCCAATTTTTGCAATGAAAGGATAATTAGGTGGGAACTTGATTTTTGCCCTTCCTTCTGAGTCCACTCTTAGAGAGCCAACTGAAAACCTCTCAGAGGAGTGACATATTAAAATAATGCTGTAGTTCCTCAAGTAAATGATGGGCTGATGCCAGCAGGCCTATGCCTCAGCATTGACAGACAAAGTGATGAAATCAGGTTCAGAAGCTTTTTGTGCTGACCTTCATTGTATAGCTTAGCTCAGAACAAAAAGTGTTTCACTCATGCAGATGTCAAAATGCAAAGCACAAAGAGCTGACTGCTTCCAGTGTTTCAATGGTAAATTCAAATATTAAAATTTAGAATATGAAAGGTTTTCCAGTCAGACTTAAAATGTAAATATAGTAGAACCTCTGATCATGAACGCTTCTGACCATGACCAAATCAGGTTCCAACCAAAAAATTCACATTTTTTTTTCGCAGCCAACTTCCCCTTCCATGCCATTTTTTTTGTAAGCACCAAATTTCCAAAATTAGATTTGGGTCATGACCAAATTGGATTGCAACCAAAGTTATGGAATGAATTATGGTCATGACCAGAGGTTCTACTGTATTTCTTCACTTTTTATATTAATTACCAAAATCTCTCCCTTTTTCTCTACTCAAAATCTATAATTATTTTGCACTGGTTTTAATTGCTTTAGAATAGTTTGGCACCCAGGGTCACTTGGTTGAGATGGATGGCAATAGAAATTAAATAAAAAAATAAATAAAATGTAATATGTAACTAGCCTGCACTTGAGCTAGTTGCCTATTTTCTGGTAGGTCTGGCTCAGCTTTGAGGAACTATATTAAATACATATCCAATACAATGGGAGTGGCTTTAAAAAAAACAGAAAGTGAATAGAGAGACTTGATATTCAGCCTATGATGGGCCTGTATTTGTGGTGAACATACCTGTATATCATTACTAAATACTGAAATAATAAGAAAGAATGTATGTGTTTGAACCAGTCTTCCTTCTCACGAAGAACAAACACCCCAACTCATAAACTGATTTAATTTTGAAATGGGCAGTGAGAGGAAATGAAAGTTGTTCCCATCATGAGCGTCTTCATGACAAGATTCTGATCTAAAAGTCATTGAAATGAAAAGAAGCATGTCATTGATTGCACGGTCCCTACGAAGAATGAATGAGAATATACTCTCTGTTCTTGCCTCTTTGTTTAACTGTGAAAGCTTGTTACACAATCCATCATCAGTCACCTTTCAGAAATCCGTGTGTCTTGGCCACAACTCTAATGGACACAGTAACAATATGTACTCTGAAAACATTGGGCAAGGTGTTTAAATAATTTGCAATGTCCTAAAGTTGCCGCTCCATAGACATGTCAAATTACAGTGAGAAGTGAATGTTTGGATTCAAAACCACTCAACCTCTCCTCCCCTCCCTTATTCAAATTCATGCTTCTGCTTACAATCAGTCTCAACAATAGTTACTCTGTGATTAACTTGCTTTATGCAAAGTCTTATTGTAGCTACCCTTCTAAAGAATCATTTGCTCTGGGAGCTCTTGGAGAATTAAGAATATAAACAAGGTTACAGTTTTCTTCATGGGAAATCTTTGAATAAGTAACATTACTAGATTCTACGGTACTTCAATGCTACTATAAGTTTTTTGATATAATGGATTTTGTGGCTGAGTTTGCATTTTTAACAATTCTATGCTTTGATTTTTTTTTTTTTTGAAAGAATGGTAAGTCATGAAAATTCTAGCTGGGCATTTCAAAAGGTATTTACAAATTTACACAATTATACACAATGTGAAAAGGGGGTTGTGCTGAGTAACTTTGCTTCCAATGTTGGTTGTGTGGTGCTTAGTCTCCCATTCAGCCTGTTTCTGGTAGCTTTGTATGTCACAAGGATTTTACCATCTAGAAGGTATTTATATTCCCTAAAATCTATTCTCCTATATTATAAATTCTTTTAAATAAGCTCTGGGCTGTTTTGCTTCCAAAGAATGTATCTTTTCCCTTTTCCCTTTTTAAATAAGCTCTGGGCTGTTTTGCTTCCAAATAATGTCTCTTTTCCCTTTTCTCGGTGAGGGTCATCCAGGAATGTCTCTTTCTCTCTTTGTTTTCTTTTTCACCAGGCTGAGCGTACCATATATACTCATGAATGGATCAAGAATTATAAGGGCCAAAATATATCCTAAAAATTAGGTTTGCCATATCAATGGATGGGCTTATCTGCAAGTAAAATAGTAACCTTTTTCAAAAGTATCATTATACTGTATCCTGTACATACTTGTATATAAATACATCTGCAGATAAGCTGACCTGGAATTTTTAGCCAAAATACTACCAAAAGGGATTTAAAAAGATAGGGGAAATCAGGAGATTCAGGCAGTTCAAATGAGCATAAAGATTTATTGCAAGTTTAAGCGATCTACAATAATCTGACCAACTAATGGTCAAGAGAAATAAGCAGGAAATAAGAGGCATTCAATGTGGATGGACTTAGATCTTTTGCAGGCACATAGTGACTCATGAGTTATGATGCATTTGACCCTTCCCTCAAGCTCAACCTGATTATCTTCTATATCCAGTCCTCACCCTGGACATCTTCTTTTGTACTTAAAGGCTTTCTGTGCCACTTGGATCTTTACATTAACATTTAATCAATCAATCAAAAAGCACAGGTGCTAGTTCTAGAATTACCTTTATTTTTGAGAATGTCACTGATCCCTAAAAAGCCTCATAACCTACTTTAAAGAATAAAAAAAGATGACAAATAAATGATTTTCTTTGAAGTGTGACCATATCCTTAAGACTAAAGAAGCGATACGGGAACTTTGATTGTTTAGAAACTTTCCATTGCAAAATTTCCTTTATAAAATGTGCAGGTTTTTTTTTTAGCATGAAGCATTCAATTTGTCTTGGCATTTGACACTATCTTATTTAATCCTTCATATGATCAAATTTAGTGATTCACAGAGCAGAGTACGAAAGAGAAGAAGTCTTGCACAGAGAAGATGCCTAAGCAATGGCTGTCAGATTATAGCATGATAAATGGAGAAATAAATTATATCCAAATTCATAGTTAATTGGCTGACTTCATGTTGAGGCATACATAGAAGCACTCTCAATATTTCATTTTTATTGGAAGAATGAATCAATACTTATTGTTCCATCCCAGGTTCCTATTCTATTGTCATGGTTTAAGCAAGCATGAAGCACTCAATTTGTCTTTCCAAATTTTGTCTTCACAAGCCAATCCCCTTGCAATGATTGATCAGGTTGATTTGTTGTGGAAATGTCTCTCTCTTTTTTTACTGTGGAATTAAGATACTTTTTATAATAATCATGCTTGTCCTTCATTGAAATATACATTACAGGCTCTTTCTATACTCTATAATATCCAAAGAATTTAGTCTCTTTAAGCAAATGCTGCACGTGGACCACTTTCACAGGGGACATTTGGCATTTATTCTGAAATCATCACATGTTATTTTTGCCGTGTGATTGTTTTTGGGTTCCCCAGGGTTCTTCCACCCATCTATTTTCATGCCTTTTTAATAAAGTGGAAGAGTCATACAACTACAACTAAACATGAATTAATTTAAGTTGCATTCAAGTCAGTTCAATACTGATTTTTGATGATTCCTTGGGCATTTAAGGAGGTTTCTTTCCTGCCAATTACCAATAAGTTTGGTGGCAATTTTTAGTGGGTTCTTTTGTGTTAGGCATTTCATAACCCTAGTGCAAATCTGGGGCTCACATCAGGCAAACCTGTTATAGTAAATCTGATTTGGGAGAAAGAATGGAATAATAGTGTCATCTTCTCATGAAACAATCACTTTCTTACTGCTCTTACTTATTCTTAAAGAAAGCATGATTTATATCTGGGTCATTAGATAGAGTGAATTGGTTGCTTTAAGTGAAAGATGCTGGAGAATGGTGGCAATAACCCCCAGATAGCAACCTCACCTTGAGGGGAGAATCGTATTTTTCAGGCACTTTGTCTAATATTCGCCAAGCTATTTTTCTGCCCTCAGTTGCAAAAGGGTATTTTTTCCAGACAAGAGTCAGTAATAAAATTCAACTACTTATCTGTAGGATGAATGGAAAAGAGTATCTTCTTGTTTGCTTCAGACAGAAAAATGTATTGGAGCAGTCTTGATGTGTGCAATGTTGTCTACTAATAAATTTTATGGATCATGAATCATGGACCTTATCAACCTTTGCCTTACTACCCACTTTCAATGTGACAGACAAATATACCAATAAATCAGAGGAACACCCATGGGATCACTGTTCTCAGGACTCATAGCAGAGACCATAATAGAGCATGTAGAAACTGTAGCAGTCTCACACATACCATCAAAAGTATGGATGGATATGTTGAAACAACATCTTTACCATAATAAAATGGGAACGACTAAAGGTAAAGACACCTGAAACAAACAACATCATCTTCAAAGGAATATAATTCACAAGAGAAGAAGAAAACAATACATTGACCTTCCTGGATATCTTTATCAACAGAAGTAATGGCTGTTTAGAAAAGTTTATGTAAAACCATCCACACTAGCCAAGTGCTCCACTACCAAAGTAACAGCCCAACTTCCCACATGAGAGGCTGTCTAAGAATACTTTTTAGATCAGCATAAGCCGACAACAGCAACCCTAAACACCAGGAAAAGGAAATAGTTTGGAAGATTGGAATAGTTTGGAAGATGTTGTAGAAACCTCTACAACAAAATGGATTATTCAACCCACTACTACAACATGGTATGAAAAAGGATAGCCGTAAAAAAACAGGAGTCATCTACTATCTACAGTATAAGGACTGTAATAGCCACTATGTAGGATAGATAGAAGACTAGAAGAGCACATCCATGAACATCAACTAGCAACAAAGAGACATCATGAAAACTGCTTAATTGCATAGTACAGGGACAGACTTCACCATGGTTTCAACTGAGCATCCCAAACCAAGATACATTTAAGTCCCAAATGCTAGAAAATTCATGGAAGCCTGGCATTCATACAAAGAAGCTATCAACAGGTGCGTGAAGATAAATATATCCCATTCAAGTGAGACAATCAAAAAGCTAAAAAAGAAAACAAACTATTTCTTCATCAGCAATTAATACTCAGCTAAGCAGAGAGAAACATCCAGCACAGTGGTTAGAATGCAGTACTGCAGGCTACTTCTGCTGACTACTGCTCCCAGCAGCTTGGTAATTTGATTCTCACTGGCTAAGCCTTCAATCCTTCTGAGGTCAGTAAAATGAGGACCCAGATTGTTGGGGACAATATGCTGACTCTGAAAGCTACTTAGTGAGGATTGCAAAGCACTGTGAAGTGGCATATACATCTAAGTGCTATTATTATTAATATCAGACCAACAATCAAGCAGTAAACAATGCTCCAATCAAGGAACAACCAACTCAGAGAAACAAACAATAAACAATAACCTAATCAGGGAACTACAGTACCAAGGACACTTCTACCAACACTGACATCTTCTGTATATAAACAGAGAGCAACACCCACTGCTAACAATGATGGTACTACCTGATTAGATAACGAAAATAATCAAGTGCAGAGAGGACCCCATAAAATTTATTTTTCTGAAAATGGACATAAATTGACCTGCTTTGCATTTCCAACAGAAATGTGGTGATTGTGACCTAGTGATCTTGTGGACTTTGCATTTCTATAATTCTTGATGCAATGGTTCTTGATTGAAAACTTTGTAAGAATGTAAATTAAAGTAATATTCATTTGCAGATTTTATATCCCTTATATCAACAACTGTAAACATTATATCCAGTGAAAAATAAATATGAAGCATAATAACATAAAATAATAGGCTACTAAGCATAAACACATTAAAAATATGGAAGGGAAAGAAAAAACTGGATTCACACATTAGTCTTTAACAAAGTAGTTAAGAGATATGTTGTCTCCTGAATGACAAGGAAGAAGAGCCACTGCAGACAAGGTATATTTGTCTTTAACAGTCAGATGGATAGGTAGATGCAGTATGGCCTCTTCTGTTGATCTTAGTGACTATCTGGTTCTATGAGAAGAAAGGCCACCTTCAATTTCATATGTTTCCAGATTGCATCAGGCACTATAGGTCAAAAGCAAAAACTTTGACTCAATTACTAATAGCCATCATCTAAAACTAATAATACAATGTCTATTGAAAGTCTGTAGAGATTTTGGTCATGGTTGTCCCAAAGGTGCTTTTTCAGGAGGCAACTGGACTTTCTTGTTTTTTCTTTGAAGACCTTTTGCTTCTCATCCTAGAAGCTTCTTCAGCTCTGACAAGATAGTGGGAATAGAAGGATTTGATTCCTTGCAGATAGCTGGTCATTTGCATCCTTTTAGAAGGTCGTTGAAGCACTTGGAGGTTTATCTGTGTCTTCAGGTCACTTGAGTAGTGCTCCTAGTTCCTGTAATCTGCAATTTTTTCTCTGGAAATCCATTCCTACTCCCATACCATTCAAAGGTGTGGGTCAGATAACCTCCAAGTGCTTCAACAACCTTCTAAAAGGATGCAAATGACCAGCTGTCTACAAGGAATATAAATCCTTCTATTCCCCACTATCTTGTCAGAGCTGAAGAAGCTTTTTGGCTAATGTCTCATTCAACACATTGACTATGTTCTGCTCAGCTGCAACCTCAGGCAAAGAGCAAAGGTGACTCCACCTAGAGTACACTAGAGTAGCTCAAGTTACCAGTGTATGTACCTTTGTAGCTATTTCTACTGTCATATCTCCTGTGCAATACCAATTGAAGATGTTATTTTTGTCTTAGTTTTTTATGAACATTTATGAAATTAGGAGTACCACAAATTATAAATCTACTGTTTTTGAGGTGTTACATGCTCCACCATGATCAGACTTCTCAGCCAAGTACAGGCGAACTTCTTAATTGCCTTCTCTGAGCAATATCAACTGAAAGAGTTTATGATTTATCAGGTTTCACGAAGCAACATAAAATGTTTTCATTGCAAGCAAGCAACCCATCTAACTTTCAGTTTCACATCCACATTTACTTATCACAGAATTCCACATCCTGCCACCACTGGAGAATTATTGTCATCCATACTAAAGATGAACTTCCTATTCTGTATTTACAACTTGATTAATAATTCATATGACTATTTCACTCAATATGGCAATTGCATAATTTTTAAATAGAAATACTATTTTTGTGCAGGCTTTTTTTAAATGTATGAAGCAATTCTCAGTTCTTTATTTATCTGTCATAAATTTATGCACTACCTTCTATTAAAATATTTAATGGTGGCAACAGTTTATGGCTAAGTCAAAATAGTTGATAGCAACAATTATGTATTTAAAAAATTCTCTGGCAGTTGAGAATGTAATAGTCATAAAGATTATGCTGTCCTTTCATGCAGAAATTGATATATTCTGGGAAAGAAGCAACAGTTCTGGGTCCAGAAAAATGGAGTAGAAGTTGCAGCTCCTTACCTGTACAGGTATCTCAAGCTCTTCAAGGCCCATGGCAACACATGATGATTTTATGGCAGGTAAAGACCTATCTTCTTTCTTTCCTTTTCTCCCACTTTCCCTCTTTCCTTTGTTCCTTCGTTCCTTTGCTTTTTTGTGTGAATTATCAGAACAGAAGTCTGCTTACACATTGAGTTTCCTGCTCCCTCCCTGAAAATTCTTTCCTGAGTGGAGCCAACCTGAGGCAAAGCAAGGAACATGCAAGATTGAAGAATTAGCAAACAATGGTTCTCTTTTCTCCCTTTTATTATTCTTTTTTTTAATAGGAAAATATCAAACTCAGGTTGTAATATATTCTGGCAGCATTCCAAACTAAAATTTGGATGCAAGCCATCTAAAGGTAGAAGCATTGATTCTACTTTGCAGCTCCATGGAAATGGATGGAGGACTGCAGATGAGGGTGAGGACGCTGCCTTGGGTGTGATTGGCAACCTAGAAATGGATGTGCTTGGTGGACCCCAGTAAATAGGAAATGAGACTTCAGCTGATTTTCTCTGATCGCCAGTAGAGTTGGTGATTTTTATTGACCAATTTGTGTGTATGTTCACACATATTTCAGTGTCTTTTATGTACATACAGATCTCCAAGGTGTTACAGCTTGAGCAGTAATCTTGGCATTACCTAAAGCCAGGAGATAGCTATTATCAGTATAATATGGGTGTAATTTTACCGGAACTTGCAAGTATTGAGACAATTTGAAAGAAGAATACATGAGACTGGAAGGAGAAGCAGAAATCGTGAGCCTTTCATAGTGGTGCTGCAAATTTAAGTCTAGCTCATGGAAAACCTGTCAGAAGCAGTTCAACAATATACTGCATAATTCTGATCTGCTCTCAGACTAGGAACATATTACAAACACAAAGAAATTTGAATTTTATATAGAGATATTGGCATCATGATATTGCTGTTTTGCTTTCTAGATAGTAATCATTTTTTTAATTAAGTTTTTATTGGTTTTTATTGGTTTTTAAAAACAAACATAAACAAACAAAACGTAAAAACATCAAGCCATCTTCCATATGTATACATACAGTGTACCGGTTGGTTTACAAATTGTTTTGTGCTTCCATTTTGTAGTCTTCAATTACAATTACATTGCATATAAGCTTGTATTTTCAATCAAAAATTAAATAGTATCATTATTAATCAATCATTTGACTATACTTTTATTTATTCATGTTTTACAAGATAATCATAATTTACTTAGTTTGTTTTATAACAGTTCATATTATCATCCCAAATATATCCTAAAATCATTTTGTAGATATAATAAGAAAGAAATACATCTTTATATATTTATTATTTTCTAAGAGTCTACATGTTTCATTACTATACTTTGTTATCTAACCATTGATAGAAAAGATCCCAGATTTTATAAAATTGTTTATCCTCTTGTTCTCTAACTTCAAATGTCAATCTACTCATTTCAGCACATTCCAATATTTTCTTAATGATTTCCTCCTGTGGTGGTGTTTTCTCATTTTTCCAATTTTTGGCAAATACAACCCTAGCCGCTGTTAATACATTTACAATCAGATATTTCAAGTCTTTACTATATTTTTCAGGTAAAATTCTCAATAAAAATATCTCTGGTTTCAAGTCTATATGTTTTTTATCATTTTTTCCAACCACATGTGGATTTTAGTCCAGTATTTTTTGGCATCTGCACAAGTCCACCACATATGGAAATATGAGCCAGGTGTCTGATGACATTTCCAAGATTTTTCGGATTTATTCTTGAACATTCTTGCTATTCTTGTTGTGGGAAAATGCCACCTGTAAAACATCTTATAAAAATTTTCTTTATATGCTGTTGACATTATCATTTTATAATTTTGAGACCACAATTTTTGCCATTTCTCTAAATCAATCCCATATCCAAAATTCTTTCCCCAAGCAATCATAGTTTCTTTAACTGGTTCTTCTTCTAGTTTAATTTCTAATAAATATCCATACAATTTTTTAACCACCTTTTCATCAGTACCTATCAAAATCTGATCTAAGTCAGTCAATTTATCATAGAAACCTTCTGTTTTAGAATCTTTATGCTTCAATAGTTGATAGCCAGACTGGAATTTTCAAATAACATTGTCTTTAACCTTCTCCCAGTTTAACCACAGAGACTCCCGTATATAATGTCTTTTAAAATACCCCTGTGTTTTAGTTCCTTTATACCATAAAAAAGCATGCCACCCCAACAACAAATCATGTCCTTCTAGTGTCAACAATCTAGTATTTCTTAATGTTCTCCATTCCTTAACCCACATCAGATTTGTAGCTTGATAATACAACTCCCAATTAGGCAAACCAAATCCTCCTCTAATTCTAGCATCTTGCAAAAGTTTTAACTTTATTCTCGCTTTCTTACCTTGCCATATATATTTTTGAACACAATTTTATTTAAATCTTCAAAGTAATCTTTTCCAAGCCTAATTGGAATTGTTTGAAACAAATATAAAATTCTGGGTAATATATTCATCTTGATTGTTGAAATTCTCTCTATTAGTGACAGTTGTAAATTTTCCCATTTCGCCAGATCTAGTGCTATCTGCTGTTTAAGTTTGATATAATTATTCTGTTTTAGTGTACTACATCTTGCTGTCAAATATATCCCCAAGTACTTGATCTTATTCGTGACCTGAATTTTCAATAGGTCTGCCAGTTCTTCCTTTTGTCTTAAAAGCATATTCTTTGTCAAGATCTTTGTCTTATCTTTATATATTTTCAAACCAGCCACCTTTCCATATGTCTCTATCTTTTCTATCAATTTTGGTGCTGTTTATAGAGGGTCTTCTAAGATGAAAATCAGATCATCTGCAAATGCTTGCAGCTTAAATTCTTCCTTTTTGATTTTTATTCCTTTTATATTCTTTTCATCTCTAATATTTCTGTTTAGCACTTCCAAAGTTAACACAAACAACAAAGGTGATCGTGGGCACCCTTTTCTTATATTGATAGAGTCTGTCAGTTCTCCCTCTATCATTACCTTTGCCGTTTGCTTATAGTATATAGCTTCTATTGCTTGAATAAATTTTCTAGCGAAGCCCATCTGTTCCAGTTGTAATAACATGAATTGCCAATTCACATTATCAAATGCCTTCTGTGCATCTAGAAATATCAGAGCCATTTGTTTTTCAGGATGTGCCTCGTAGTATTCCAAGGTGTCTCATATTATCTTTAATTTGTCTCTTTGGCAGAAATCCATTTTGAACAGGATGAATAAAATTATTTAGATATTTTTTAAGTCTTTCTGCCAATATTGAAGCAAAGATTTTATAATCTGCATTTAGTAGAGAAATGGGTCTATAGTTCTTGATTTGTAAGGGATCGGTCTCCTCTTTTGGAACAAGTGTGATATAAGCTTCTGACCATGATTTAGGTATCCTCTTCTTTAACATAACTTCATTCATAACTTCTAGCAATGGAAAATTCATTGATTCTTGTAATGTTTTGTAAAATTCTCCTGGAAGTCCATCTAGGCCTGGTGCCTTTCCATTAGTTTGCTTCTTGAGTGCTTCAGTTAACTCCATCATCGTTATATTGCTTTCTAACATTGTTTCAATCTCTTTAGGTATCTGAGGTAAATTAGCATTCTATAAGTACTGTTTAACTCTTTCCTCATCAATATTCTCTTGCATATATAGTTTCCCATAGAAGTCTCAAATGATTTCCTTCTTCTCTTTACTACCATAGCAAACTTGGCCTTGGTCATTTGTTAATTGCAATATTTTCCTTGATTCTTTCTCCTTTCTCAATTTGTATGCTAACCATCTACCTGGTTTGTTTGCGTCTTCAAAGTAGTTCTGTTTAGCACCTCTAATTTTCTGTGCTAATTCTTCTTTTTCTATTTGACCCATTTTAAGTTTAATTATATCCACTTTTAGCTTGATGTCCTTTTTCTGTGGCATTTTCTGTAGCTCTTTTTCAAGTCTTTTATACTCATCCTCTAAGGCCTTAGAGGCTAATCTTTTCATAGTATTTCTTTTCCTTGTATAGTCTATTATCAAGCCTCTAACATATGCCTTTATTGTATCCCATACATTCTGAATTGATGTATCCTCTTTTTGTTTTCTCTAAAGAAAAAAGCCAATTCTTTCTCCATCCAATATGTGAAGTCTTTTTCCTTTAAAATAGTATTATTTAACGTCTGTCTAGATCTTCTTTTTTGTCCTTTCCATTTAATTGTCATTGGATTGTGATCTGCCCAAGTACTTGTTTCAATATTTATTTCTTGAATATTAGTTATTAATTCTGTTGACATCCATATCATATCTATTCTGGACCATGATAAGTGTCTATTTGAATAGAAGGTGTATGGTTTAGTTTTGGCATTTATTTCTCTCCATGTATCTTTTAAATTTATTTCATCTACCATTTCAAAAAAAAAATTAGAGAGAGTCTTTCTGTTTTGCTTTATTGTTTTCTGTGCTGTATAGCCCAATTTATTATCTACAATTCCATTAAAATCTCCCATCATAACTATATTAGCATATTCCAGTTCAATTATTTTCATATGTAATTTTTTGTAGAATTCTTCTTGTTTGTCATTCAGAACATAGATTGCAATCAGGAGTGTTTTCTTATTATTGTCCATTATTTCCACCATTAATATTCTTCCGTCATCATCGGTATAAATCAATTTTGCTGGGATGGTCTCTTAATATATAAAACCACTCCTCTTTTCTTACATTGTGTCAAGGAAGTAAATATTTTCCCTAGTTTTGGCTGTGTCAACAATTGTTCATATTGTTTTTTAATATGTACTTCTTGTAGACAAATTATATCAAATTTTAATTTCTCTAATTTATGAAAGGTTTTCCTTCTTTTAACGGCTGAGTTAAGTCCATTTATATTAATTGTAAGCAGTTTTTTCTCTTCCATGATTCTATTTTGTAGTTAGGTTTAGCAGCTCTCGTAGATCTTGGTTCACGTTGTTCTTTGGCTTCCACCTTTCCACCTACTGCACCTTCTTCTTTTTCAATCACCATTTGGCAGTCCTCTTGGAATTCAATTAGTGAGATTTCTTTTTCTGCCTCTTTGTGAAAACTTGATAAACCTCATCTATTCCATCCATCATCTTCTCTTAAGTTATTTCCAAAGCTTCAGCCAGTATTTCTATCATTATCTCAGCTAAGTTTTGTCCTTTTTCTTCCTCTACGTTTTGGAATCTAAGATAGAATTCTGATCTATCCATCTCCCATCTCAACAGACCACGTTTATCCTGTTCAACCACCGTTAATCTATTATCAATATCTCCAATCTTCTTGTCTCTTTGTTTATCTTCTTCTTCAATTTTTTGGAATCTCTCATCATACTTCAACATCATTTGTTGGATGTTCTCCACTTTTTCATCGGTTTTCCCCGTTCTTTGTTCAATATTCTCTGTTCTTTGTTCAATGTTCTCTGTTCTTTGTTCAATGTTCTCTATTCTCTTTTCAATATTCTCTGATCTTGCTTGAATATTTTGAATTCCTTGCATAATCATCTGCAGAGTCACTTTTTCTTGTTCTTTTTCTTGTTTTAACATTGTCTGTATTGAACGTTGTCCTCCAGATGGTGGAGAGGAAGAAGTAGAAGTTGAAGAGCCAGGAGCTGTAAATTTCCTATTCATTTTAAGCAATTCAAAATCTTTAGGTTCTTCTAAACCTTAATCCATTTGTGAAATAACCAATTGTAGTTCAAAGTAAAAATAGTAGAAAAAAGAAACCAAATAGTAATAATAAAAAAAGAAGAAGAAAAGAAAAAGAGGACAAACTTTCTTCAGGTTCTTGTATACCTTAATCCAATCAGTGGTTAGATGCAGAAAAAGGCTTGAAAAAAAAAAAAAAGGAAAGGAAAGGAAAAATTCTTCAGGTTCTTCAACACCTTAATCCAACTGAGAGGTCTCAAATAGAAAAGAGTACATAAAAATAAACCAGAAAGGTAGATGAAAAAACAAAAATACCAGGAAAGGAGAAAAAAAGGCTATTCCCTTTAAAAAACCGAAACATTAATACTAAAGCTTTCCCTTTAAGATAAAAAGCAAGCATAGAGATTGGACTTCCAAAGAAAAGAAAAAAGAAAAACAAAGACAAGCTCCAACAAAGCCAAAGATCCAAATAGCTATTGCAAAAAAAAAAAAAAGATAAAATGAAATGAAATAAAATAAAGCCAGTGAGGAGGGATAGCACAAATTAGAAAAAGTAAAAAGAGCACACTGCACTTTGTTTAATTATCCAAGGCTCTTATTATAGCTCTCTTCTCCGAAAACTTATCACCTTTTTTCCCCCTAGGTTTCAACACCAGACTCCAGCTGTTGATAGAAACCCAGAAGAGCACCTGCAATAACACTCTCCCATGCTCTTCCCTCTATCTTATCAAACAGGCAATGTCCTTGAAAAAAAGTCTCAATTCTTTCTCAGCTTTGTCTGGTCAAAGGAAAAGTAGAGTATTTCCAAGCCTCTAGTTGGCAGTGTTACAAAGTTTCTTTAGCTTTCACTTTCCCCCTCCTTTTCTGGCAGAGTATAATAAGAATTAGTTGAAAAAGGAAGAAAATATTTAAAAAAAAAAAGACTAAAAGGGAGTCTCTGGCTCAATATATTATAAAATCAAAAAGGGGAAGAAAAGAGTAGATTTTAAAAAAAAGGAAAAAAAAACAGTCCAGTTTCAAAATATAGGATCATCAGCAATAAGAAAAAAAAAATTACTTTGACATTTCTGTTTAAAATTGCCGCTTATTCACTTCTGTAAAAAAACTTTTACAGATTCTTTCTTTCCCTTAGGGTGTCCTCTCAGATCTTTAAATAAAGAAAAGTTCTCACCAAACTGGCACACTTTCTCTTTCATTCTCTTTCATTTCGGAGGTGTCCCAACTTCAGCAGCTTTAATGGCTGCCTCTTTGCCACAGGCAAAAAGAGCTTCTCCTGGATCAACCAGGGACTTTGCGATATCCCTGGGATTGACAGGATGCGCTCTTTACATTTACCGTCTCTTCGAGACAGTTTAGATCCACTTGGACCGTCCAGGAGCAAAGATATCGGCAGCGATCTCAGATCTCCAAGATCGCATGCCGTATTGTCACGAAACCAGCTCCGCCCTCTTCAGATAGTATTCATTTTATCCCATTCAATAGTCCTTCAAATTGTAAGACCTTTCAGTAACCCTCCCCCCCCATCCTTGCACAATAAGCTATTTTTTTTATTACTGTATGCAGACTTTTATTACTGTATGCAGACTTTTATTACTGTATGCAGACTTTTGCAGAAGGAAGAGAAGTTACATTTTACTTTGCATCTGACTGGGGAATTATCCTTGCATCTGATATTCTTAGTCAACCTCCTGATTTCCTAGTTATCTGGAGTCCCAAAGGTGCTTTTTTAAGGAGGCAACTGGACTTTCTTGTTTTTTTTCTCTGAAGACATTTCAGTTCTCATCCAAAAAGCTTGTTCAGCTCTGACAGGATAGTGGGGAATGGAAGGATTTATATTCCTTGCAGACAGCTGGTCATTTGCAATCCTTCCATGGCTGAGATGACTGAGAATCTCTACAGACTTTTAGTTCTCTGGAGAAGTAAATTTCAGCCTGAATAACTAAGTTGCTCTGCTTAAATTGTTCCACAGCATCAGTTTTAAAGACACAATCATGTTTATGGGGAAGCAAAGGAGAACCTTCAGATGTTTCTTCTCTGAAGAGCTGGGATAGTAGAAATGGCCTTCAGAAGAATTTAGACACCACAGTCATGAATGGCTCTTCACAGATACCTAATGCTCAGCCAAAGTACAGTCTCAGTGAGTTGGAAATCAACAGTGCAGCCATGGAGACTGCTCAAATCAAGGATAAGCTCAAAAAAAGAAGAATGTCCGAAGGGCTACTGGCATCAAAAAAAGGTATGATGAATTCTTGTAAGAAAACATTATCTGTAACCTTTATATATAATTGCTATAAATCAAGTATAGCTTTTAGCCTTGTTTGGATAAGTTGTCATTATTCTAATTTTATGGCTGGAGGCTGAGCCAGAATAATTACCCAGTGAAACCATAATTCTTGAATCATTGGCTCCATGGTCTAAAGCTCGGGTAAGCTACATCATTAGAGAGAAGAAATACAGAGTAATTAAAATCTGCCATTAGTACATACAATTATCAATCTGACAACAATATCTGCAAGGCAACTAGACCAAAATGATGAAGGATTTATTTAAAGTTTAAAGAATGGCGTTGGATAATATGTGGGGTTTAGTGTAGGTTTCTTCACCAATAGTCTAACGGGTGATGCCATAAACATACTGACTTCATTCTGCTGGTCTATGATTGCAGTAAAGATTTGATTTGATTTACTGACCTCAATATGAAAGCAACTGAGAGCCATTTTGCACACCAACTATTTTCAAATCAACCTGAAGGTTGTTGCTTCAACTGAAATGAGAGTAATCCTTACCAAATTCAGTAAATGGATTAGATGGAATGCAAATGCAGTAGATAGAATTACCAATTTGGGCTCATTTCTTGCATTGACTTATGTGCCCAGCCTGTGAGTTTGAATATACCTGATGCAAGGTTTTTTTAAAGGCCCAGTTTACTAGATCCCTTTTCATTATTTTTAGGTATAACATACCATTAGATCTTTTTTTTTGAATTAATTGTGAAAGGTAACGATCTTTCTTTCCACAGTTCAGTTAGGAGAAAGGCCTAGTTGCTACTTATTCAGAAACAGGATATAACTGTTTCTTGAATTCATTTCTGGAAGTTTATAATTTTGTAGGAGTTGGATTAACCTGGTACCTTGATTTCTGTATGCATAGAGATAACTGCAGGATAAGAATGCACTTATTCAGGGCATTTCCTGGTGTTGACAATAACGCCACAATGGTCAAAACTGATCTGGAAAACAAGTGATAATTCCATCAGTTTGGTGCTGCTGAGACACTCTGCCTTGAAGTTTGACATTAGTCTGGAAATATTTCTACAGCCATGTTTTTTATCTTTTGTATTTGCAGGCTTGCTGGACAAAGCTGTTCCCAAGGGACCTGCCCTGAAACCAGCTGTTTCCAGATCTGCTTCTCAAAGACTGCTGGTCACTTCCAAGCCCATGCCTCCAATTCAGAGTATACCGAACACCCCAGAGACCAACAGAGCTCAAGAAACTGAGCAACAAGTTGGAGAGAATGGTTCAGACTCTTTACAGGTTGAAGAGGAGAATCCAAAATTAACATCCACCCAGCAGGTATAAAATATATATTGCCTGTGCTTAAGAAATGGAAGCTTGAGCAGGGGGTTGGACTAGAAGACCTCCAAATTATGTTCCAACTCTGTTATTCTGTTTTTAGAATAACTTCCTTTACTTTATACATCTGCTATTAAAATTGAGGATTTGAATGTGTGAGTTATATAAATTCAAGTTGCATTGTTCCAAAAATAGCAAAAAATTATATTCAAGGAACAAAATGAGCAAGTTCTAGTGAGATCCAAGATTAGGAAAAAAAAAATTAATCATAGAAGGGGTAGTTCAGACCAGTGATCTGAAACTGCTTTTAAAAGAAAGCTTACTGTCTCTCCCAGTAGTTGTATACATACATAAATAAACTGCTCTTATCTTTAGGAAGACTTATTATTTTACATAGCACTGAACTAGTCTTGCTTCATATAATGGAAATCCATTATTCTACAGAGCTAACAGCCACTGTAGCCCCTAAACTCTTCATTAGGTCCATGCTTTGTCCTTCTGGTAACCCAAGCCAAGCAGTCCTTGCTTAACTCCCATTTCCTTCATTTAACATTAAATCCTTTTAGAAAGTGGGTAGTAGTGTTATGATTCTATTTTTCTTGGCTCTATACGACCAAAAATGACCTCTTGTTAATATGAAAAAAAAATAAGCTACCCCGTTTGCTTTTGGGTCAGATGAAAGACCTTAACAGACCACTGAGGACTGGCTTATAGATTGAGAGCATGCAGTATAAGAATTACATCTAAGGATTGTTGATTCTCCTCACAAATTATTGTTTCCAGGGAAGGCACAGCTCAACTTTGTCCTACAACTCCCATCATTCCCGGCCTGCTAACTAATTGGGAGGTGGATACCAGATTCAGGAGGCTGATGCAGCCATTGGAAATATTAGAGTAACATTCCTGGGGACTTTTGGGTTGGCAGTTTTCCAACAGATCCCCCTCTTGTTCTCTTGCTTTGGTATCATTGGAAGAAGGTAAAGCAACCTATGTAGAGAATCAAAAAAGTGAACTGCACTGCATTAAAAATTCATTCCTGATGCGGGAATAGTTGCTGAAGGAGACTATATATTTCCTATAGCACAGTCAATGCGATCTGATGCTCTTCTAAAATCAACAACTTGCAGTAACTTTGATATGTCAATGATTAAATGGCATTTGGAGAAGACCAAGGGTTCTGTGGATTGCATCTTATCATTTAGGCTGAGAAGTTGAAGGGCCAACAGGAGGAGCACTAATACAAAAAAAAAAAAAAAAAAAAAGCAATAGGCTTCTCTTCTGAAAAGCAGACTTTGGTAGAAGGTCAAAAGAGTTGCAAAATTGGCCAGAACTCAAGACTACCTGGTAGGAATAATAATACATAGATATCTTGGAGAGTGAGAGTTAAATTTATTCCAGTAAAGTTTTTAAAAATAAGAATTTAAAAGGAGTCAAGAGCTGAAGCTCTTGAGGAAAAAAAAAAAGAAGGAAAGAAGGAAAAAAAAGTAGAGGGAGCTCTTATTCCACAGCTAACATTAATGGAGTGAAAAGCCAGAAAAAAAAAAGGAAATATTTCAGCTTTCATGTGATGTGGATTTTTTTTCTCTCATCTTTCTGCTTCCTGAGAATTTCTGTGCAACTGAAAAATGTATGTTCTGCATAAACAAAAGATAAGGTTTTTTTTGACCCTTTGAAGTTGAGCTTAAGTCCTGTTGACTTTCAGAACACATTCCTATAGTTTTCTTGGCAATGGTACAGAAGTGGCTTGCTAGTGTCTTATTTTGGAATGATTTTTGATTTTCCAGTGTAACCTACAGCTCTGATGGTCTCCCGCTCAAGTTTTCAAGTTTCTCAGACTTGACTTTGCATAGATTTTCAACTTGACAATGCTGGCCAAGAGTTGCTACTTTCTGAAGCAGAGCTTGGCTTAGCTGGGGATGAGGGCCATCTTATTATCCCCTTGATTTTTTTGGTTTTAGTAAGAATAGTCCAATTATCCTGTCATTTTCTTTTCCATTGCACCATCTCCTAAGGGCAAAGAGGTATTACACTGTATATGAGAACATAATGTGACCTCTGATTTCCATTATGGAGTTTTATATCCTGCATGATTTTTCTAAATGGTCTAATTGACTTAGCTATGCCAGTATAGATTAGTGTTTTAAACAAGAATTATTCAGTTCTTGATACCTGTGTCTGAAAACAAGTCAAAATAAATCAACAAGTCCAAATAAATCGCAAGAACTTTTATTTATGTGGTATTGGCAAGTGAGATGTCAAATCAGCTGCTGGTTTTTGCATTAAAAGTATCCCTTGTCTATCAAAATAACTTGGCTAGCTGAAGCTTGTTTGACAAGGTGAAGCCTTTGAGAAAGTTCAACTCAGACAAAAGAAAGCTTAAGGCAGCATGGAGCTTCGAGCAGGATTGGTACGCTTTAGCACAACTCTCAAGCAAATCACTCACTTTCTCCAGCAGGGTGAAATAAGTGCAGAAACTTTCCTGAAGCCTCTCCATCTAATTAGAATTATTGCCTCAGCTGAAATGTTTAGTTCAGTTCCATTTCAGGCTTCCTGAATGTGGTCCTCCAGGTGGCTTGAGTTGATAGTTTTGTTATGAGCTACTGATTTTATGCTCCTTTCTGAAGTGTTTTCTGTCATAGATTTGACATAGGTTTGCTCCAAACGGAATATTTAAATCTCCTCAACTCAAATGATCTCTGTAATTCCATCCCCTTTCAAGCTTCTCTAGGTGACAGGTCTATATTTCAACCTAGCAGTTCAAAAGCATGTAAAAATGCAAGTAGAATAGGGACCACTTTGGTGGGAAGGTAACAGCATTCTGTGTGCCTTCGGTGTTTAATCATGCTGGCCACATGACCATGGAGATGTCTTCGGACAGCGCTGGCTTTTTGGCTTTGAAATGGAGATGAGCACCACCCCCTAGAGTTGGAAACAACTAGCACCTATGTGCGAGAGGAACCTTTACCTTTACTTTAGATATTTATGACAGTGGCTGTGTCCTGGGAGACATGTGATCACCACTTGTGATCACCCCAGTTGGATTCTGACAAGCAAAGTAAATGGAGGAAGCTGGATTTGCTTAAAGACTATGTTATTCACTTAAAAACTGCAGTGGTTCTCTTAAACACTGTGATAAAAACTGTTATTAAATTGGCTGCAACTCCCTTAAAATGCCTTGCTTAGTAACAGACAGTCCTTGTTTAGCAGCCACAATTGGGACTGGCAACTCCTTCACAAAGTACAACAGTCATAAATGGAAAAATCAGAGGACTGTGATGGGATTATGACCTCGGTTCCTGTTCAGTCATTATGTGAATCAACACAGTCATTAAATAAAACATCACATGACCAAGACTTAGGATTTTTACTTCTGTGTTCACCATTAATTCTGCTTGTCATGAGCCATGGTAGCGCAATGGTTAGAGCGCAGTACTGCAGGCTACTCCTGCTGAGTGCCGGCTACCAGCAGTTTGGTGGTTTGATTCTCACTGGCTCAAGGTTGACTCAGCCTTCCATCCTTTCGAGGTGAATAAAATGAGGACCCAGATTGTTGGGGGCAATATGCTGACTCTGTAAACTGCTTAGAGAGGGCTGGAAAGTACTGTGAAGCAATATGTAAGTCTAAGTGCTATTGCTATTGTCACAAGCCAGTTAGGAAGCAGCTGAATAGTAATCACGTTATCATGGGATGCTGTGCTGGTTGCAAATAGGAAATTTGGTTCTGAAGCTTTTTTGTGTGTATACTGTCATAATTTCAGTTACTCAATGGGCAATTGGGAAGCAAAGACTACTTGTATTGCAATAAGTCAATATACACTTAAGAATTGTTTTAACTAATTGATATGGCTGCACGTATAATAGATAGGTGGCAAATAAATTTGATAAGTATTCAGATAAACAAATATGACTCTAGACAGCATATAATAAAACAAACAGTTAAAAACAGTAGATAAAATGGGAAGAGGCGGTTGCTCAAATAACCGGGTTCTCAAGCCCCAGTGACTTTCAGCAGAGTTTTAAAGTTCTTTTTTTTTCTCCTTTCCATCCCTGTAGATAGAGATGCATGGTCCTGATGAGAATCCAAAAAAGTCTTTAGGTGCTGCTTTGATCCCACCCATCCCTAAGTTAGCAAAGGCATGTGAAGAAAATTCTCAGAAGGCTGCAGAACCCTTTCCAAGCTTACCACCGACAGAATGTGTCCCACTTGCCAGAGATGAGTATCCCAAAAGAAGGTAAGCCTCTTCTGCTTTTCCTGTTCCTTTTTCTCAAAGTCATATCTAAAAAGCCTCATTAGTTGATTTTAAGGCAGCCTTCACCAAATGGCACCTTCCAGATATGCTGGCATTGCAATTCCCAGCAATGTTTTGATTGACTAGCTGGGGAACCCTGGGAGTTATGCTTCCCATACTTCTGGGTCATGCTGATGTTGTTTTGGAGAAGGTTTCTCCAATAGGTTATAAATTGTCCTGTGTAAACTTTTCTCAATTTCATTAAGAACATTTTAAATCTCACTCATTCAACTAGAAACAAGAGTTACACTTCAGTGCTGTATAACTAAATGAATTTCTAAGATTCTGAATAAAAAGAGAGTTTGGGCTGAATGAGACCAAAAGCTTTCTAGTTCTTCAAGTGAAAACCAAATGCCTCTATGAATCCCACAAGGCAATTGTCCTCTCTTGTTCTTGTTTGTAGCAGCTTGTGAAGAGGGATTGGACGCTTATGGCATTGAACAATAGCTGAATAACGGGTTGGGAAATTCTTGGTTCAAATTTCTGTTTTGCTTGTGTTTGTAAGCTAGTTATGAATTAAGCATTTCATTGTCTTGATTAGTTTTACTTTCTTGGCCTGCTTCAGACACTCCCTGCAAAATGGGAGTTCCAACAAGTTTTTGTACTTGAAGTTTCTTCTATACCAATAGCACTTAGACTTATATACCGCTTCATAGTGCTTTACAGCCCACTCTAAGTGGTTTAAAGAATCAGCCTATTGCCCCCAACAGTCTGTGTTCCTCATTTTATTTACCTCAGAAGATGGAAGGCTGAGTCAACCTTGAGCTGGTGAGAATCGAACTGCTGAACTGCTGGCAGCCAGCAGTCAGTAGAATTAGCCTGCAGTACTGCATTCTAACCACTGCAACACCACAACTCTTTCTAACTAAGAGGCCCCTAAATTATTATATTTGCCTTTTTTTGTGAAAGACAGTTTAATATATCTCTCTCTCTTTTCATTTCCCTCCACTCAATTGTCTTTAAGATCATTATCAAAGTCTGGAAATGATGAAGACAACAGCAAAAAAACACTGGGTAGGTACATATAATAATTTATTTGAACTTAAACAATGGTTGGATATTTCAAGATAAGTTAAATGTGCTTCAAACTTTTGTAGTGGAGATCCCCTTTCTCATTCAGTACTACTGGGCAGTGAGTAGGTAATTCTCTCATTTTTCCTTCTTATGTGAAAACGATGAGCAAACTCCTGATTGGTAGGGTCAGTCAGAATAGATTGTATGAAAAAAATCAACTGTACTTTAATCAAAGGAAATTAATAACGAAAATTATTTATATAACTTTTGGTGACTTCTTGGAAACATCCATGCAGAGTAGCTTTCTTAATGACATTGTGGAAATCATACAAATGATATTCTTGGAATTTTTGTTGTAACCCTGCTTCGTTTTCCCAAGATTAACCAAGTTTGGTGGAGGGTTCTCATCTTCATCTTATTAAGATGAATGCTAGGAATTTTTTATTTGGGTAATATCTGAATTTTATTTCTCTGTCTGAGCTACCTGATTTTATGAGAATAGTGTTATGGACTCAGCCAATGCAGCGATACAACCCTAAACAGCTTTACTTTACAGCAGGCTTGTAATCCTGCACTTCTCATTGGCCCATGAAAAGCAAGTTGTGATTGGTCGTTTTTGGCCAGTCTGATTGGCTATTAACAGGCCCCTCTGATTGGACGCTTGTGAAAGCGGTAAACTCAAATCATTGGTTGTTTTGACAACAGCCAGCTCTATAAAAGAGCTGCTGCTGCCCAAGTATTTGCTCTGTTCTTATTTTACAATAAAGAGTTGAAGTCACCGTTCGATGTCTCATCTCCATTCCTTGCGCCCATGCTCAGGACTTAACACTGGCGACGAGGGTGGGATATGGAGACGATAGAGCTGACTAAGTACGCATTGAACAAGACAGAGCATGTGCCTGAAGAGTGCATGCAACAAACGGCAAGATGACCAGCGGCACCATACCACCTGCTCCATTCGACCCAGCAACCGAAGACTGGGACTCGTATATAGATCGCTTCCAGATGTTCCTGGAGACCAACAATTTAAAAGATGCTACGCCTGGCAAGAAACGAGTGGTGTTCCTGACTCATTGCGGCCCCGCCTTTTTCAAAATGGCTAAAGCACTGGCAAAACCGGTGGAAGTGAAGACCATGGATTGGGATACCCTCGCCCCAATCCTCCGGGCCGATTACGCACCCGCAGTACCTACACTAATACGAAGACCCGAGTTTTACCAGAGGGACCAACAGAAGGACGAGAGCATTGGGAATTTCGTAGCTGACCTCCGGAACCTAGGAGGCCTTTGTGGTTTTGCAAACCTCAAGGAAGCCCTAAGAGACCGTATAGTTCTGGGATTAAATGCACCACAAGTGCAGAGTAAACTGATGGCGAAAGGAGACATCAGTCTTACAGATGTCATCGCCGACGCTACTGCCGCAGAAGCAACCAGGAAGTCAGCCGCTTGAATGCGCCGAGCGAGCGCACTGCTTTGCCAACTCGCTAACGATAGCCCACTCGCTGCTGAGAAGCACGCTACCACACCCACCAGGAAGACCTCGAGTCACCCTCAGACAGTGAGAAAGAGGAGGTCAACCGGCTCTGCTCGGAACGAGAGCAAAGGAACCAGAGACGTCCGTGCCAATGTGCAGGTTGCGGGGCAAACCACCCGCGATTGGACTGCAAATTCCTTGACGCACCCTGCCGTACCTGCGGATAAAGAGGCCACATCGTGAAAGTCTGCAGAAGCAAGTAAGAGTCCAGTCCCAGCCGAAGGGAGAACAACCTCTGTCGGGAGACAGGCAAACCTCCTGAGAACCAGGACCGTCTGAAGCACCAAGGGAACAACCACTACTACTACAGAAATCTAGCACCTGCCTCTTCAACGAGACGAGAAGAGGCCCACCTAACCATTATCATCAGCCACGCTTCATCGTTCAATGCAAGAAAGATCCGCATAAGGGTTACTATTGAGAATCGACCGTGCGTGATGGAAGTCGATTCGGGATCATCCCTATCAATGGTATCCTGGAAAACCCTCAAACAGCTGATCCCTGCCATTTGCCGCCAGGACCTCAGCACTCAACGAATCATCCTAAAAGACTACCAGGGAAACAGAATTTCAGTTGTCAGTTCCAGCCACGTCCAAGTATCCTTCAAGGACTGCACCGCGATGCTTCCCCGACTGTCGTTGATCATGACCGACCCAGTTTGTTAGGGTTACAGTGGTTCGCCCCACTCAGGATTGAACTAGCCGGCATACACCAAACCAAAAGCGACGACTGGGAAGAGAATCTCATCCAGGAATTCCAGGACGTGTTCACAGGAACATTAGGCAAGTACAAGGGGACCCCTATATCATTTAATCTCAGCCCCGATGTAGCTCCCATTCAGCTTAAGCCTCATTGGGTGCCTTTTGCCCTAAAGCCTAAGATCAACGAGCAGCTAGATAAACTGATAGCCCAGGGCGTATTGGAACCGATTGACCATGCCCGCTGGGAAACTCCAATAGTAACGCCCATGAAGCCAGATGGTTCGTTAAGAATTTGTGGGGATTACCAGGCCACCCTAAATCATGCTCTTCAACAGAGCGCTTACCCAGTACCGGTGGTTCAACACCTTCTTCATTCCCTGGATGGCGGAAAAATATTCGTGAAATTGGACTTAGCTCAGGCGTACCAGCAACTACCTGTAGATGCGAAACCTGCAGAAGCCCAGACAATCGTTACACATAGAGGCGCCTTCAAGTGCAATAGACTCCAATTTGGAGTAAGCGTGGCACCAGGCATTTTCCAAAGTTTAATGGAGAGACTATTACAAGGCATAAAAGGCGTCGTGCCTTATTTTGATGATGTCCTAATAGCTGCCCCCACTAAAGAGTTATCAGTACAAGGACTCAGAAAAGTTCTTCAGAAATTTAAAGACGCTGGTCTGAGGGTAAAAAGGGACAATTGTCAACTTTGTATGGAGAGAGGGATACCTGGGATACCTGGGATCCTGGGATACCTTCTCGACAGACAGGGAATCCACCCCACCGAAAAAAACTAACTGCAATCAAAAATGCCCCGAGACCTAGGAATAAGACAGACCTCCAAGCCTTCCTAGGACTCATTAACTTTTATAACTTTTCTTCTTGCCCCAGAAAGCGACTGTAGCCGAGCCCCTACATAGACTTCTCAACAAAAAGGCTTCCTGGGTCTGGGGACGGTGTGAAGAAAGGGCATTCCAACAAGTAAAAGACCTCTTAACCTCCGATGCTGTATTAATGCAATACATCAAAACTCTACCTTTGACGGTTACCTGTGACGCCTCACCATTTGGAGTGGGAGCCATTTTAAGCCATATCCTACCAAATGGGAATGAAGCACCTATTGCGTTCTTTTCGAGAACTTTGTCTAAGACCGAAAGGAACTATGGTCAAGTTGATAAAGAGGCTCTCGCTATTGTATCCGCAATTAAACGTTTCTATGAATATGTGTATGGAAGACCCTTTACCATATTACAGACCACAAGCTGCTACTTGGTATTTTGGCGGGAAACAAACCAACTCCCCATATCTTATCACCAAGAATGACACGTTGGTCAGAATTTTTAGCCGCCTATGATTACCGATTGCAATACCGCCCAGGGAAAACCATTCCCCACGCTGATGCTTTGAGCCACTCTCCACTACCAGACATCATAGAGGACCCAGTTCCAACCTTAGCCATATTGCAAATTGAAACCCTCAAATCGCCGCCGCTGACTGCTCGAGACATCGCCTTAGAAACAAAAAAGGACCCTGTTTTGGCACGAGCTCTCAGCTGGGTGGAATGGGGTTGGCCGGTCAGCGCAACCAATGACACGTTCAAGCCATTTAGGAATTGTCAAACAGAGCTATTCTCCCCAAAAGGCTGCATAGTGTGGGGAGACAGAGTCGTAATCCCGGAGAAATTGCAACATAGAGTATTAAAAATGTTGCACGATGGACATCCAGGCATCGTGTGGATGAAGGCATTGGCCAGGAGTTACGCATGGTGGCCTGGATTAGACAAACAGATAGAGACCTGGGTAGCAAAGTGCAGCAAATGCCAGGAGACTCGCTCTACTCCTCCAAAAACTTCCCCAACTCAGTGGGAAATGCCTCGAGGTCCTTGGTTCCGTATCCACATCGATTTTACGGGACCCACAAGAGGACACACTTTCCTCCTAACAGTGGATGCCTATTCAAACAGGCTCAAAGTCCACAAGATGAAAAGCACCACCACAGAGGCGGTCACTAAAAAGCTGAATAAGTTATTCGCTACCCACGGATTGCCAGATGTCCTGGTCTCTGATAATGGCCCCAATTCACTGCCCTGCCATTCGAACAGTACCTGGCAGATTGGGGCATCCACCATGCCTTAACATCGCCAGCTCACCCTGAGGCCAATGGTAGGGCTGAGCGAATGATTCAATTTGTAAAAAAGACCTTGCACAAAATGGACCACGGCGACATTGATGACAAAATAATCCAGATGCTTCTCCTCCAGCACATAACCCCAAACAGTACCATGAACAGAACCCCAGCTGAACTCCTGATGGGCCGGAAACTTCGCTCGCATCTCGATCGCCTCCACCCAAACTACACGCTGGAACAACCCCCAGGATCCAGCAGCAAGTGTTGGGCATTCCAGGAAGGTGACCTCGTGTTTGTGAAAAACTTCTTGGGTGACCCATTGTGGGTCCCTGCTACCATAACGCAACTTACGGGACCCCGATCCTATTGCCTACAAACTGCAGATGGTAAGATGTGGAAACGCCATATAGACCAACTCCATTCCAGATTAGCACCTAGTCCTATCTCAGCCCCGGAATCTCTAGCTGGGAGGGGGGAAGGAACATTGAGGAGGCCGAAGAAGAAATAACAATCGAAACCCAACAGTCTACACAACCAACCAGGGGATACTCACCATCAGAAGTAGAAGCGAGCCAGGGAGTGGCCTCGCTGCATGACAGCACTGCGATGGAAACAGATCCAGGGAACCCGGAAGACAGCACTGGCATAAGCAGGGAAAGCAGCCCAGGGCCACAATTTTCTCCATCCAACCCAGCTAGCAGCCTGCCGGAATCAGAGCCAGGACAGAAACCGGTGGAACAGCGCAGGTCAAGCAGACAGGTGAAGTGACCTGACTATTTATGAGAATACGTCACCCCACCCCTCAGAGGGGGGAGGGATGTTATGGACTAAGCAAACACAGCGATACAACCCTAAACAGCTTTACTTTACAGCAGGCTTGTAATCCTGCACTTCTCATTGGCCCGCTAATAGCGAGTCGTGATTGGTCATTTTTGGCCAGTCTGATTGGCTGTTAATGGGCCCCTCTGATTGGACGTTTGTGAAAGCGGTAAACTCAAATCATTGGTTGTTTTGACAGCAGCCAGCTCTATAAAAGAGCTGCTGCTGCCCAAGTATTTGCTCTGTTCTTATTTTACAATAAAGAGTTGAAGTCACCGTTCGATGTCTCGTCTCCGTTCCTTGCGCCCATGCTCAGGACTTAACAAATAGATCATATGTGCTACTTTGAGCACCATGGAGAAAGGCAGTAGATAAATATAAATGAAATAAATAAAAATTAATGAAGCTAAAAGAACCTATTTCTATTGTCATAGTGAAAATGATAGCCCCCCACCCCCCATGGCAGCTTTCGCAGTAAAAGTGCTTCAGGCTGGAATGAATTGAACACACAAAAATATGTTATTGATTTTTAAATAACATTATTGTATAAATTATGATTGGCTTATAGCTTGAGTTCGTTGGGTTTTTTTTAAGCAGATCCTTTTTAATTCTCATTGGTATTAAAAGCTCAGCTGGAGAATCATTCCTTGTTGTATGTTAAAATGAAATGTCACATTTTATCCTGGGGTGACTGCTTGGTCAAAGGTGTTAATTTCAAAGGGTAAAGCTGCTTGCCTTGATAATTATTCCACAGCAGAGATCGCTTGAAAACAAATTTATTGCAATAACTACTTTAAGCTAGCTGTATTCTTTTATGCTGCAGTTTAATTTCTTTGCAAACAAGAATAGGTATTTCATCTGGATCCAAAATTTGGAGTTTAGATCCAGTATCTAGCAGTCAAAGATGTGAGAATGCATATTTAATATTTTTGCTGTTTTCACAAAACCATTCATATAGCATATACTGTGTTATGGGATACAGTAATATAGCAAAGCAACCTTCTTGTTATTTTTGTCTGAGGCCTTTACAGTTTTCTGTGGCTCATATTCACTGACTCTTTTCTTTGCTTCTATCTTGATCCTGATCTTAGGATAAATAGAAATAGAATAGAATATAAATATTTATAAATTTATAAATAAATAGAATATAACTACAAAAGCCATTTAGATTCAATTTCTGTTCACATTATAACATAATAATACTGGAAAATCTTGGACAGTACTTAGAAAATCTGCACATTGACAAAATTTCCACCTGTCAATTACAAAAGGCCACAGAGCTTGGATCTGCTGCACACATGTTATGCCGATTCAGTGCAACATCCTAGGCTTTTGGAAAGAACTCAGTGTGTAAGATGGCCAATACCAGCTACAGAAATGACAGCTATGATTTCACATTTTTGTGTATATAATAATAATAGAACTAAAATAGAAAAGCTCCTGCCACATAACACTTATTAACACCATTAGTTAACTTTTACTTATTCTCCTACCCAATTTTGTCCCTCTGTGACTTATTTGTGCACGTTATAGGATCAAAATATTGGTCTCTCTAACTCAGTAGGGTTGGTGCTCCCTGATTGCACCTCCTTCCAAGATTTCAGATGAGTTGCCTTGGAATTGAGCCTGGAACTTGAGAACACATATCTTCTGCACATGAGCTCTGTCTAACCTGGAGAGAGCACTTCTTATTCTAACTTAGGTTGTAATGAACTAATAAAGGCGTTTAATAAAGTTTTAACAACCTTAAGTAAAAAGCAGGGTTCTAATCCTGCACTTCTGATTGGCCGATAATAACGACATCGGATTGGTCCTTTCTGGGAAATCTGATTGGCTGTTAACGGGCCAACTCTCATTGGTTCAAGGGTTTAACACTTCCATGTTTTTCATTGGCTAATAGGACAGCAGCCAACCCTATAAAAGGACTGCTGCTGCCCTAGGTGGTTGCTCTGTTCAGGATGCTTAATAAAGAGTTGAAGTTCACTGTTCACTGCCTCGTCTCTGCTCCTTGCACCCATGCGCAGAACTTAACTTAACTTCGTGCGCAGAACTTAACTTAACTTCGTGGACTACAGCTCTGCCTTTAATACAATCATCCCAGGAATTTTAATCAAAAAACTGGATACATTGGGTTTGCCCCCCCTTACTTGTGCCTGGATAAAGAACTTCCTGAGTGATCGGCCCCAGATTGTGAGGCTTGGTCCCCACCTTTCTTCCACACGTACGCTGAGCACTGGCTCCCCACAGGGCTGTGTGCTGAGCCCACTCCTGTACTGCCTCTATACCCACGACTGTAGTCCACACCATGATAGCAACCTCATTGTGAAGTTTGCTGATGACACCACGGTGGTTGGACTCATTTCGAGGGGAGATGAGGCAGCTTATAGGAAGGAGGTCCTGATGTTGGCTGCTTGGTGTTCGGACAATAATTTAGCTCTGAACACCAAGAAAACTAAGGAACTCATTGTGGACTTTAGGAGGCACAACACTGACCTGGCTCCCCTTTACATTAATGGAGAGCAGGTGGAGAGGGTCCATACTTTCCGGTTTTTGGGTGTTACTATTGTTGATAAGATCTCCTGGACGGAAAACACCACGGCAGTTATTAAGAAGGCTCAGCAGAGACTCCACTTCCTGCGAGTGCTCAGGAAGCACAATCTGGCCTCCAGCCTGCTGATTACCTTCTATCGTGCGTCCATTGAAAGCCTGTTGACATACTGCATTACAGTGTGGTATGGTCATTGTACTATGGCAGACAGGGAGAGACTACAGAGGATAGTCAAAACAGCTCAGAAGATCATTGGCTGCCCTCTTTCCTCCCTGTCAGACATCTATTCCTCACGCTGTCTTAGTAGAGCTGTGAACATCATAAAAGACAGTTTCCATCCTGGTAACGGACTGTTTGACCTGTTGCCCTCGGGGAGGCGCTATAGGTGCATCAGGTCAAGGACAAATCGTCTTCAAAACAGTTTTTTTCCCAAAGCTATAACTACCCTGAACTTACATATGCACTGACTTTAAGTCCTGTCAAACATATTGTAAATAATACTTTGGGACAATTGGGAAATTTTTGTGCAATATATCATGACTATTACTGTGCTGGCTGACAAGTGCAATAACTCCTACTGTGAATAGGCACAAATTAAGTGCAATAAGCTGGTAATTTTACTCATTTTATTCTTCTTTGTTGTTTTAGATATTTTTAGATATTCTTATGCACATTCTCTTTTTAACATGTATGGTTGTACTGAACGACGAGTCGCTTAATCTCACTGTGTATGCGTATGATGCAAGTTGTACACGTGGATAGTGACAATAAAGGTATTCGTATTCGTATTCGTATTCGTAACACTGGCGACGAGGATGGGATACGGAGACATCAGAGCTGACTGAACACTTACAGAGCACCAAACAGAGCACGTGGCTGAAGGTGCATCAACAATGGAAACCATGTCCGGCGGCGCCATACCACCCGCTCCATTTGACCCGGCACAAGAAGACTGGGACTCGTACATGGACCAGTTCCAGATGTTTCTGGAGACCAACAACTTGAAAGACACAACTACGGGGGAAAAGCGAGCAGTGTTCCTGACCCATTGCGGGCCAACTGTCTTTAAGATGGCCAAGGCACTAGCAAAACCAGCTGAGGTGAAATCCATGGACTGGGATGTCCTTGCGCCCCTTCTATGGGCCCACTATGCACCTGCGGTACCAACGCTTGTCCAAAGACATGAGTTTTATCAGAAGGACCAACGGAAAGGAGAGAGCATCGCAGATTTCATCGTGGACCTCCGGAACCTGGGAGGCCTCTGTGGGTTTGCAGACCTCGAAGAAGCTCTGAGAGACCGAATAGTTCTGGGATTAGATGACCACATGGTGCAGAGCAAGATCAAGGGCTGCTGCTGCCCTAGGTGGTTGCTCTGTTCAATATGCTTAATAATAAAGAATTGAAGTTCATTGTTCACTGCCTCGTCTCCGCTCCTTGCACCCATGCGCAGAACTTAACAAGTTGTAATGATCAGTCCAGGGAATAAATAATTACTGTACTGCCAAGATAAAAACTTCCCTCATATAATTCAACTTGCCAGTTCTTGGCTGGAGAATAAGAAAAAAGGAAAGAGGCTACAGTATTTATTCTTTATTTCAGGAGCTGAAGGGAAGGAGGGAGAAACACACAGAGAGAGTATTGATGGGAATTATTATCCACTGGAACTAACACAGTTAGAAAGTGTGAACAGGTTACTCTGTATCAAGGAAATAAGTTTATTTCAACCTTCCCATGGAATTGATGGTTGGCATCTGTACATTTTAAAATCCCAGGTAAATAGAATAGAACAGAACAGAACAGAACAGAACAGAACAGAATAGAATAGAATTCTTTATTGGCCGTGTGATTGACGTGTGATTGGATACACAAGGAATTTGTTTTGTGCAAATGCTCTCAGTTTCATAAAAAGAAAAAAAATACATTGGTCAAGAATCATAGGTATAACACAAAGGGTACAAATAAGCAATTAAATCATAATAATAAGCGATCAAATTAAATCAAATTATACTAAACAATCAATAAAAATCATAAGGATACAAGCAACAAAGTTACTTACATGCAGTCATAAGTGGGAGGAGATGGGTGAAAGGAAGGATAAGAAGATGAATAGTAATAGTAATGCAGATTTAGTAAATTGTTTATTCAGAAGCTTGTGTCAATTTAGTAATGAAATTAAACATATATGTCATATATGTCTGGGTCAGCTAAATGGTCCCATGCTTGTAGAGATGGAAGGATTCTTAATAAATGGGGAGTAGAGTAGAGATGGAAGGATTCTTAATAAATTCCCTCATCAGTGGGTGATAGTTATTGAGAGCCTTTCCCAGATCTGCTGTGAACTTCTATTTAGGCTCCTTTGAAGATGGATTGAATGCTCTTCTGGAACTGTATCCTTTCATTTGGCTCTGAAAGGAGTCCATCAGCTGGCTTCTCTGGCAATACAATCATACAAAATACTTGCACAAGGCAGATTGAATTTTCACAGGTGATTAACCTGTCAGTCTAGCCCTCTGCTTTAATTCACTTTCTTTTCTTAGCACAGCCTATTCTGTGTTTAGGGAAAGTGATTTATGGATATTTTCATGCTGGGGTGAAGTTTGATAAGAGAAGAGGAAAAGAAAGTCAGAGGCAACACCAGTCTCTGACCTTAATGTTTCCTAAATTCCATAAATAAGAACAGCACCGTTTATCGACATTGCGTTTGTGGCAGGATGAGGATCATCAATGGGACAGTAAATTTTATACTGGTACAATACCTGTCTATGAACAAGAGCCCTTTATCTCCATCTACAGTGAATGATTCAATTTGTTGGAATGCCCCTTGGTTTTTTTTTCTTTGCTCTCACTGTCTTCACAAATTCTTTTAAAAATTGCATATATAATTACAGTCCACAGTAATACATTCCATTGTTTTTTAAAATTGGCTTATCAGAAACTAGATTGTCTGAACCTGCTTTCCATAATGGCTTTGCTGCACCTTTGAAGATTGTTGGGGGATCACTGGCATCCTTACTGCTACCGGCCACCTCCTCCCTCTGTCTGGCCAAGGAAGAGGACTTGCCTTCAAATCATCACCTGTTAAAAGATGATGAATGGAAAGAAAGCAACGGAAGGGTATGTTTCAGTTTCTGTTTCCATCTTTTTGCATTTTGGCATGAAGGCCAAGGTGCCTTTAAGGTTGGCATTTAGCAGGAAAAAGTAAAGAAAATATTACAAGGACTCCAACTGGCATGAAGGGATATTGGGAATGCTATTTGGAAGGCAGACATCATAGCTGAGCTTGATAGGCTTGGCTCTGCCATTTGCAAAGTTGACAATTATCAAGCAATGAGTGATGAATATTTTCTGAGATAGAGCTTTGGAAAGGAATTTCTGGAGGAAACAGAGGGAATGGGGCCTAAACCCGGAAGTAATACTGGCAGGATGAACAATGCAGGATCTCAGCCATCAATATGAATGCTTCCCTCTCCAATAGAAAGGCAGTGATGATGTATTAAGTAATGAAAAACTTAGTGGCTTCCCCACACTTCATTTTGCCCAGTAGGGCTGGCCTTGGCTGGAATTCCATCCATCTGTCCTTCCATCCATTTATCCACCCATCCTCCTCCCTTTCTATAAAGGGCTTTTCTTCAAAAGCTCAAGGTAGTCTCTCTGCTCTAGCTTTTCTCTCCACAAATAGCTCCTTGAGATAGATCATGCAGAAAAAGCTCCTGGCTCGAAATCAACCTCTGTGTATTCAGGGCAAAGGCTGGATTAAAAGCTATGTTTTTCCATTCCATTCCAGCATCTTAGGTACTACATTATATTGGTCTTTTCAAAGATTTACCAAAAAGGCTTATAAATAGCTTGACTCTCAATGGTAGGTAATAAAGTGGTAGGAATAAATTTGAGTCATTTGTTATTAATTACTGTGTAATATCAACAAAGTCTGTGTGATATCCGCACACTTGTACTCCACACACAGCAAAAGCTAACAGAATGAATACATAATATAAGTATAGCATTGCATTTTATAGAATGCAAAAGAATACAGGTCACACTGAAAATGTGTGAACATTATAATAAATGTGAAGTAGAGAATTGGCCTTTGATACAAGCAATTTATGTTCAACACAATGTGATTTGATTAGGAATGGTATCTACCACTTCCATTTTATCTGTCCCAGATCAGATTCTTTCTAATCAATTCAGAATTGTGCTGTTTAAGCTTTTCTATCTGGGAGGCTAAACAGCTTTAGGGTCAGTATGGGCTTAACATCAGTCCAAAAATAGCAATACATCTATGTGATTTCATAAGACATTGCTTATATAATTTTTTTTTTGCTGCAGGTCTTTTTTCTTGCTCTATTTTTTTCTGATGTTGTACAACATCCCTTAATATTTTTTTCTGATTCAATATCTGCCTCAGATTAAGCTTTGTCTAATAATTCCAACTTTGGGTGACAAATAATATGAGGTAAGGGGAATACAGGATTAGAGTTCCTTATGTTTTCCTTTGAAAAGCAGCTGGTGTGTTTTTTATGAGTATAACAAATTCTGTATCATTAGGAACTGGGCTTTAATGCTTTTTCTCCTGCACCATTTCACTAATGTAAATTGGGCTTCTGGTCTCAAAACTGCTGTTAAGCATGAAAGAAACTTCAGCAGGTACCTGTGTTACATATGATCCATTTCCCCTTTCTGCTTTGCAATTAGTTTCAGACTTAAATCAAGAATTAAATGGCTGGCATTCAAGTCTCTTCTAACAGCGCTGCTCCATCTTCCATTTTTATAGAAACCTGTAAAAGATGCTCAGAGATCTAGTGAGAGAATCTGCCACGTCATGATTCATGTGTAATATGGCTTGAATCTCACTTTTTAAAAGCCCAACCTGAATTACATATGCTAAATCAGGGGTGTCAAATTCGATTTCATTGAGGGCCGCATCAGGGTTGTGTTTGACCTCGGGGGGGGCCGGGTAGGCATGGCCAGGGTGGGCGTGGCCAGCTCAATGTCACTCATGTTGGAAGCACCTGTATTGGCCTGGGTAGGGTTGGGGGGATCCTCCTGCAGCCTTCTGCCAGTGAAAACAGAGCTCGGAAGGGCACCCTCCTGAGCTCCATTTTTGCAGAGGCACCGTGGGCCAGTCCTTCACTGTTTCCAGGGCGGTCTCGTGGGCCAGATCTAAGCACCCCACTGGATCTGGCCCTCGGGCCTTGAGTTTGACATCCCCATGCTAAATTGATAGAATTTACCATGGCTATCTATTCAGGTAGACTCCAATGAAAAATGAAGAGCGTGAAACCATCATTCACATTGATAAAATATTTAATTCGGGTTATAATAGATTAATAATAATAATGTAACCAGTTAATCTGTCTCTTTACTATTGGGTACAAGTTACGCTCTCTCTCTCTGTATGTGCCTGCATCTGCACCCATACACATATACATTTGTATGACATGTGCATGCTTCTATTGCTTCCAGATTCATGTCACAATATCCAAGTCAGCTCAGGAGAAAATGCGTCAAAAGCAGCTAAAGGAGATAGAGTTCTTGCACAAAGAAAAGGAGAAAGTGAAAGAGAGAGAAAATGAAAGATCCACAAAAATCCAGGAACAACAGTCAAGAAATGTTCCGGACGGTATGCGATTAATGTAAAAGAAGAGGGAAATTTATTTTTGCAAATGGATTTATTTTGTCCAATCACATTAGAAATGGTCTGGTGCCAACCTTAAGGAGCTTACCCACTCCCCCTACCCCTGCACGCATGGTATCCTCTGGTGAACTTAAGGTGGATTAAAATGGAGCCTAGACAGCAGAAGGAAAAATAGGTCAAACAATCCAGCTCTGTTAGAAAGCACATTGTCTGATTGGTTTGAAGCTGCAGCATCCAACGATAGATTAGTCGGGAATTACAGTATATTGGCAAATTAAAATTCTGATAGTAGCTGCTTTACAACATTTTTTTAAAATAGTGCCAGCTAAAATGAATTTTTAAAAGTTTTTTTTTTTAAATTATTGAAACAACTGTGCCTGTATTGGCCCCATTCATGCTGGGTTCTTGTCTTCAGCAAGGAAGACATGTGAAATTTCTGAGCAGTTTCTTTTATTCTTCTTCACCTATAGACAGAAATCTTGCCAAACCAAAGCAATTATTTGCTTCACTATAGATATAATCTGAGAATTGCTAGGGAGAAGTCTTCTTAATTCTCTTTCCAGTGACCAGACTATTTAAGCTTTGCTGTCTCTTTGCCCTCTGGAATTCAGCCCCTCCCTCCTGGGAATCCAGGTTACATTCCACTAAAGTGCTCAAAAGAGTTTTGCATAATCATAGATTCCCTTAACATTCAGAAACTTTAGCATGCAAGAAGAAGTGGAAGACCCCTAAAAATGTGGTAGGTGATAATCTCAGAATTCTTTTTTCCTGAATAACACCTTGGGCTGGAATGAGATTCTGAAGGTTTAAGATTCTGCTTATGTAACAATTGACATTAGATGAGATTATCTTTACTCTGAATAAAGATACCAGAAAGAAAGAAAAATTCATGACATCAGGTGAATTTCTATGGGTTTTATGTTTTAAAGATAGAGAGTCCCGATCAGGGACAATGTTGGATCTGACATTATGTTTTGTTCAAACCATGTATTTTAAAACAGCAACAGCAACTGTCTGTCCAGCAATATAATTTTTTTGGGAAAATTATATTGCTGGACAGACAGTTACTTTTGCTGTTTTCCCAGAAACCCAGAGTACATGACACTTTCAGATTGAAGGCTACCTTTGGCTTTTGTGTAACATAACGGGACTTGCACATGAAAAATTATTAGGGTCCAGGATAAAAGCTAATTTTAATTTTACCCGAATTAAAAGTACATTAAATCTGTTAAATATAATAACATGATCATATTCAATGGATTTAGTGGTTTTCCTCTTCAGGCACATTACAATTTTCGCTTTGCTGGCAACTTTAAAAGCTTCTCCAAGGGCCATTTGAACAGCTTTTGAGACTATGGGTGCTTTTAAGACCACAAGGTGCACAACAATATTTAATTTTAAAGAAATTATGACAGGGGGAAAATATTTTGTATAAAGTGTTTATTTGTTTTAAGAATATGCATGCTCTTAAAGCTTTCAGAAGGAGTATCAATATTTCTTCTATGAAGTATGCACTGTAAGTTTGGGGGCATTTGTAAGAAATTTTGGCAATGCTCTCTGCTGCAGCAGGGAAAGACAGTCGTCTGCATTCTGCCAAAACCAGGCCTGGTCATTTTTTTTTCCTGAGAGGCTATCCTTTCAGAATTTGGGAGAAAAGGTGGTCTTCTGGAGGACAAGTGCCCATTATGATATTTTTTTAAAGTGTACCTCTAGGACCAACCAGTACATGTGGAATGAAGATTATCTTATTGAGCTCAAAATGCTATAATCTTTAGTTGATACACTGATTAATTCAACTTTTAAAAAAACTTGCACTTAATTAAAATAGCATCCCTGATTAATTAGGTAGCAGCTTTTGTATTTCCTTTCTTCAAAATCTGAAACATTTCACCTTTTGATTTACATTCAAAAGAATGCCAGAATAATATATGTATGCATAATTTAAAACTGTTGAGCTGTTTCACGTGTGAATGTTGAAGTTCTTTCAGAATAGGATAGGTAGAAAGGATTAGACCCATTTGCTACAATGACTCTGTAGTTTCTTCCCGAAACCCCCAAAACTTTAACCTTAGACTGTCTACTATTGACCTAACCCCATTCCTAAGAGGTCTGTAAGAGGTGTGCATAAGCATACCAGCATGCCTACTGTCGCTGTCCTAATGTCCCCTTTTATTCGTACCCATTTCATGTAATCTGAATCATGTACTAATTATATCTGTTATCTAATACATGCTTGACAAATAAAATAAATAAATAAAATAAATAAAAATGACATAAAGCAAGGCAAACTAGACTTACCCCTTGGATTGGGGAAAGAAAGCAAAAGATGGCTGGAACGTGCCTTACTTAATTGTCTAGATTCGGGTGTCCAACCCTGGCAACTTTAAGACTTGTGGATTTCAACTTCCAGAATTTCCCTATCCCCGTGCATGGCTGGGGAATTCTGGAAGTTTAAGCCTATAAGTCTTGCCAAGGTTAGACAGCCTTGATCTAGATCTACTTAGTTCCATAACTGATTTCCCTCCCCAATAATTTTCTCCCCTTCCACTTCTAAATGGGACTCGGCTTGCATTAAAAAGATAACCAATGAGAACCACAAACAGGATCACAAAAAAGATTTACCTCTAAAATGGAAATGAAAGAAAAGAAAGTGAAATAAGATGCTCCGAAGCAGGGTTTTTCAAATCTAAGGGGTACCTCCCTTGGGGAAATGCAGACAAAGTCCTGGAATATGGAACATGTGAAGAACATTTTTGTTGTACTGTTACAATAAATCCATCTTTTTCAAAGTTTCCTTCTTGTTTTGATTTGCGTTTATTTTGGTGTTTGGATTTTTAGGAGAAGCGTGTGCATTAAGATTACACCAAAGGGAGGTATGATGGCAAAAAGTTTAGAAATCCCTGTTCTAAAGCATAGAACATAAACATCAAACTAAATCTTTGATCAACTCACCAAAAAGGAAATGAAAAAAGGCACATGATTTAGAGTTACAGGCAGAGAATGGTGATTAGAATTTTTTAAAAAGAGCTTACATATTGTATTTTAAATGCTGACATTGAAGCAAATTCCTCATTCCAAAAATGGAATCAAGGTGATATGTATGAAATAAAACCCTCCACTTTCTTGATCAGTTTACATTAACAAATACATACAGTAAAGATAATGTGTGGGCGGTGTGTCAAAAGGTAATAAGGTCATATAAGCAGTTTAATTCTTTTTGGATATTTTTAAAATAAAAAAATAATAAAACTGGAATACTAATGAGGATAAGTAAAATAGTCTCGATCAATTATTAATGTGAACATCCATTGGTCCAGCAGTGCATTGAATGAATTGTTTTCTCCTTTCATGGTATGTTCTGGCAGATGTTTCTAGCTCCTTCCTTCACTGACCCCCTTAAATTACTTTCTGCAGGATCCAGTTGGCTTAATCACAATGGAGCCACCCCTGTTACCCTCAACCTGACCAACCTTTGCAGAGCTTCTGTTGGGATGGCTTTAAGGAAACGAGTGAGCAGGCCTTCATTGCCCAGCATTCCTGTTATCAGCCAAGAGAGCAACTTCCTGAGACATGCGTCAGGTGTGACATTAAAATTTTTGCCAGCTTTTAAAACGTACCCTATTAGCTTTTGCTATAATATGAATGGAAAAGGATTTCATGGACTGCTTACATTTGTTTTGTAGGAAAAAGTTATAAAGAAGGTGCCTGCACTGTTATGGATTAAACATAGCAGTGATACAAACGAAACAGCTTCGCTTTAAAACAGGCTTGTAATCCTGCAAATCTCATTGGCCCGTGAATAGCGAGTCGTGATTGGTCAGGTTTGGCCAGTCTGATTGGCTATTAACGGAAACCCCTGATTGGACGCTTGCAGAAGCGATAGACTCAGTTCATTGGTTGTTTGACAGCAGCAAGCTCTATAAAAGAGCTAATGCTGCCCAGGTTGGGTGCTCCGTTCTTATTGTTAAATAAAGAGTTGAAGTCACAGACCGATGTCTCATCTCCATTCTTGCGCCCATGCCCAGGACTTAACATGCACTATGCATTATAATGTTAGATGCTTTCATGACATCAGTACTGTCTCTCACTGGGTGAGAAGAGAATGTACCTGTGAGAGGATGTACCTGTAGCCTGAGTTGTTGAGATATGATGGCTGCTTTGTTGCCAGACAAGGGCAACTCTATTTTTTGAATCTTAAGTGGTTTCTTTCACACCTCTTAAACAATTAGGGAAGAAGGGCCTGGAAGGAAAAGATGTGCATTTTCTGTCTCTACTTCTTCTTCTTCCAGAACACAGCACAACCATCATGTTTTCAGTAGGATGTGACTTAGATATGTATATTTATATTGATAATAACATTTGAATGTACTATATTGTAATAACATTGGAGTGTAATGTTATGTTTACAGCTAATTCCCTGCCAGCAAATCTCCAACACTCTCCAGAATGGGAAGACGATCTTGTAAATAGGGATGCCTTTGAGATAAGACCTTTGTCTCATCCAGAACATGAATTAATCGATGCTCTCAAGTGGCTCAGTAGCAATGATTGGTAAGGAAAGGAAGAACATTACTTTCTAAGCTGTGTGAAAGCCTGTGATGTCAAGACCTAGGATGTACATTGGGCAGAAAGAACTGCAGATGGCCACCAAAAATGTTTACATTTGCAATTGATGCATTTATGCATTAAAGGCAAGTTGGGTAGGAAGTGTAATACAATCATTATAATTTCGAAAAAGGAAATGTCTTCAAAATGGGGGGAAATGGAAAAAAGACAATGAGAAAAGGTTCTCAGATATGTGGGTTCCTCTAAACCACATCATTATAATGTCTGTGTGATGAGAATGCTATGGAGCCTGCAATCTTACCCCTACGCTCAGGAAGAAAGGCAGCATAGGCAGATTTACTGCTTTTTTCCCCCTGTAAGAATTCATGCCTTCTTCCACTTTTTGTGATTTCCTTTCCATGGTGGTATCTTACAGTGGCTCCCCATCACTCTGTGGCTCTTCTGAGATTTGACTTTGCCATGCACTATGTTCAGTTGATGTTTTTCTTATCACAAAAAGCCAATGTAAGAAGAGAGAAAAAAAATTAGGAAGAGGGATGGGTTCGATGTAATTGTAATTTTTAGTGCTCCCTCATAGAATAGCTGGTGGGTCTGACCAGTTTAGGGGAAGAAGAAGCTAAGGCAGTGACATCTATAGAAGGTATCAAAAAAGTTAAGTTGGTGCCACCATTGCATGGCAGGGCCCCACCCTGTTTTTGCCAAATGTTGCATCTGCAATGCATATTTAAAAGGAGCTGGACTTAAAGTACACAGCTGTACTTCTCTCCTCCTCCACCATGCTTCTCCTGAGGATACCCACAGTGTATCATGTAACATGAATATTCAGCTAAGTTTGGAAAGCCAGGTCCAACAGTAAATATAGGCAATGAATAACATCAGACAAGCTATCTGGGACTCATCAGGACTAGATTCAGCAGTCCATCTACATTTAAAAGACAAAGGCCACTATTTTGAAGACAGCACAGTCCACAGAGAGAACCGCTGGTTTGAAAGAGGGGTCAAAAAGGCCATCCAAGTCAAAATTGAACAGCCTCTCTCAACAGAGGGGAAGGATATATGGCATCATCTATGGCTTCACATCCATTTGCACTATTCAGGTGACCCTGACAACACTGATAAACCTCCAGGTGGCCTCAACAACTCGCTGAAAGAAGGCAAATGACCAGCTGTCTGCAAGGCATATAAATCCTTCCATTCCCCATCCAGTGAGAGCTGAAGAACCTTCTTGGATGAGATGCAAAATGTCTTCAAAGAAAAAACAGAAAGTCCAGTTGCCTTTTGGAAAAGCACCTGTGGGACATCCATGACCTGGATGACTGATAATCTCCATAGACATCAAGCTATCTGGGAGAATAAAAATTCCTTCAGAAAACAGAAGCATTGTCCAAATGAAGAGCACGAAGAGGACCACACGGAAATGCAAATAGGCATAAAAACAGCATTTTGGTGGAGCATACTGCTAGTAAGTCCAAGAGTGAAACATCTTTAAATACATGAGAAGCAGAAAATTATAGAAATATGTTGGATGACAAGGAAGTTAAAGGAATACAATCATTTATTTTGGAATTTAATACCTATCTTCATTTGTTTTTGTCACCAACAGGCAAAGTTGTTAATGTAGTAAGATGGTGCTGGGGAGCGTAGTATAATAAGAACAAAGTGGTGCAAAGAATAAAAGCTTTCTTTTTCGGTCTCAGCCATTTCCAAGGATAGAGCCTGTTATGCAGAACTAGTAGATAAATCACCTTCTCTTGTTCAGCTTAATTCTCAGGGGATTCTGCATGGTATATACACTATATTCATGGGCAATAAAATGTTTTTATTTCTATTTATTTTATTTTCATTTATTTGTTTGTCAAATGTGTACAAGATAACAAGTATAAGTATGAACATAAACAAGAACAAGGGAGTAAATGGGAACAGTAAGACAGGAAGGTAGGCACGCTGGTGCACTTATGCATACCCCCTTTAAGAGCCTTTTAGGAATGGGGTGAGGTCCATGATAGACACTTTGAGGTTGAAGCTGTGAGGGGTTGAAGTTGTAACAATGGACTCAGGTAGGGTGTTCCAGGCATTGACTGTTAGGGATACACACCCTAGCAGAACGTGCAACAGCAGTCTAGCAGGCAGGCAAATATGTGAGATTAACATTGTTGTAGCTTACACTCATTAAAACAGATACACTGTGCCAGTTAAACAGTTTTCTTTATTCCAGCAAGAGTTATAGCATAGTCAAACAGTCCACATGTCATACACTAGTTCAGTCCATCCGGGGATTAATCAGTTGCAAAGTCCAGTGTTGAAAAAGAGGTCATTAAACTTACAAATAATCAGTCCAGCAATATATCTCTTTTGCAGTCAGAGATATGAAGAAAATCAAACCCCTTTTCTTCGTTTCAGCAACAGCAGGGAAAATAAACGCAGTTATCACCATCAATCCATCATTGTCAGCTCTCCAATAAAAACCAGCAAAACAGTGAGCTCTCTTGCTCCCTCTTATGGTGATTTTACAACTGCACCCAAAATACATGTTTTAACAGTTAAAGTGAAACACACACTTAAACTCACTAACATAGTTTATATATTATTTTTACCCAAATAATGACACTATTCCATTTGTCTCTCTTTTAAATAAACATGGATCAGCTAAACCTGCTTTAAACCCTATATTGTTTAACTCTTTTACAATATATTGGTTCCATTCATAATCAGATTGTTTTAATCCATAGAGACTCTTTTTACATTTCCAACAGTCATTATTATTTTTATCATCCTTTATACCTACTGGTTTTCTTAAATATATAGTGTGCTGCAATGGTGCATGCAGATAGGCAGTTTCTACATCTAAATGATTTATGATATAGTTCTTCTTAGCTGCCCACACTAAAGCTGCTCTCAATGGTGTTGCCTTTAAATTTGGTGCAAATACTTCATCATAATCACATGCAGTTTGATTAAATCCTTGAGCTATCAACCTAGCTTTATGGGTAACAGTCCCATTTTTACCAGTTTTTAACTTAAATATCCATTTGCAGCCAATGGACTTTTCACCTGGAGGTAATTTGGCATTTTCATAAACTTTCATTTCTTTTAATGAATTTAATTCTTTCTCCATTGCTCTATGCCAATTTTCTTGTTCCTTTGCAGGATACATTCTAAGTTCTTCAACAGTAGCTGGAACTTTACTAACTTGGCAAACTACACTTGCTTGATACCTGTCAGGTGGTCTGGTTACACTTGTAGTACGTCTAGTTATTACAGGACTTACAGGTGGACTTTCATGTTCTACCTGTTCCTGATTATCTATTTCTTCCTGTTCTGGTCCTATATGCTCTTCCTATACTTCCTCTTTAATTGTACTCTTCTTATTACTGATTTTTTCTTTTGGTCTTTTGTAGGTTTCTATAATTACTCCCTTACTTGAATCTTGTTCCAGTTTTTCCCATCCAACATGTTCTAGGAATTGGGCACTAGCACTACAGTAAATTCTAGATGTACCTTTTCCCCAGAATCTGTATGATTTGTGATTAGATTCATAACCTACAAAGAATAACCTTTTAGTCCTATGTTGCCCCTTATTTCTCAGTTGTGTAGGAATATGCACCCATGCTGGTGCTCCAAATGTGTGCATGTAGTTTAGGTCAGGTTTTCTACCTTGCCACCGTGTGAATGGTAATTCACCTGTTGTTGAGTTAACAACATTATTTAATATATGATTACCACACATTATTGCTTCTCCCCACAAATTTTCAGGTAATCCTGAATCTGACAGCATAGTATGAGCCATTGCTTGAATTGTTTGGCCTTGTCTTTCTATAAAGGCATTATGTTGTGGCCTATATGGTGCAGACTTTTTATGTTCAACACCTGCCATCTTCAGTTTATTTTGGAATTTATTGTTTATAAATTCCATTCCATTATCAGTTATAAGAGTTATTAATTTCCTTTTAATTTTTCTTTCTGCGAATTTAAGCCAATTAAATAAATTTTGATATGTTTCCGTTTTGCTCTTCATTAGATAACAGAAACCATATCTGGAATAATGGTCCATTATACTTAGTATATAACGAGCACCTCCCACACTTGGTTTTTTAGGACCTATAATATCAGCAAATACTACCTCTAGAGGCTCCTTTGTTTTAAATCCATTAATTCTATTTGCTGGCATTAGCTTGCTTTTTTCTTGACTGCACGCATTGCAGTGCAAATACTTACTGCAAGGCTTCAATTTTATACCTTCAGATAGTTCCATCGTTTATTTAAGCATTTTAAAATTTATATGCCCTAAATGTCTGTGTAACAAATGTATCTACTCATTATGAGGTTTAACATTATTATAAACTGTGTTAGCTATCTCTGAATTATCATTTAACACATACAATTCACCTCTTAAAGTTGCAGTCACTTTTTTACCTTCTTTTTCAATTATGCAATTGTCTCCCCTAAAGGTAATTACATAACCTAGTTTAACCAAAACTCTAACCGAAAGCGAATTAAACTTAAGTTGTGGTACATATAACATTTTTACATTTTCTTTTATGCAAGAACAATATGCTATACCTTCACCTTTAGCTTTCAGTCTCCAGCCATTAGCTAACGATATCTGCTTTGAACTCGTGGACATCTTAATAAATCTTTTCTTATCTTTCATTATGCAGTGCGATGCTCCCATAAATTATTATTCACAGTTTCGTTGCTATACATGGCTAACTCTAAGCATTTTTTATCTTTTTGATGCCTTTTAGCATTCTGTCTGGCATTGTGGCGTTTTCCTTTCTTGCAGAATCTAGCCAAATGTCCTTTTCCTCCACAATTAAAACATTTTCTAATTGTATAGGCTGATGAAGATTTTTTCTCTTTTTCACATTGTGGTTGTTCCCTTCTGAATTGATCCCTTTCAAGCCTTCTCCTGGCTTCTTCAATTAATCTGCCAGTAATGTCAGTTAATGTAAGGTTATCTTTTGGCAGAACTTCAAGTGAAGTTACGTAGTCATCGTAGCTCTCATCTAAAAAGACAAAATTATATAAACTTGGTGTAGTTCTGTGAAGATAAGTTCTTTTTCATGCAGTTCCTGAAAAATTCTCTTCATAGTGTTTAAATGAGTCAGCATGTCTCCATTCTTTTGAAGATGTGTTCTGAACAGTTTCCATGTAAGATTTATATGTGCTCCTACACTGTCTCGAACATAAATCTTCTTTAAATTCTCCCAACATTTTGCAGCTGTTTCTTCTCCACGTATATGTACAAGCTGCTGGTCACAGAGTGTCAGTCTTATTATACACAGAGCTTGCTCATTCTTCAATTTATATTCTTGTATTTTCTGGGCATCATCCTCATCCTCCGGATCCCATGCATCTACTTCTGGTAGGTTTTGAATTATACTCCACAAACCTTCTCTGCATAGAAGTAGGCTGCATTTTATAGACCATGAAACATAATTTGTTCCATCCAGTTTGGATATTAGAGACAAACTTTGTAAATTGACTTGTGCCATCTTTCTCTGGATATTAAACTATAATTAATAAAACACAGCTGTCTGTTTACAGTATTGTGTACACAAACACAAACTCTCACTTTAATCTAAGCCTGTTATATCCTGGTTAGTCTGACTGTGCACCTGGGCCCATAACCAGTGTTAGGGTTACACACCCTAGCAGAACATGCAACGGCAGTCTAGCAGGCAGGCAAATATGTGAGATTAACATTGTTGTAGCTTACACTCAGTAAAACAGATACACTGTGCCAGTTAAATAGTTTTTTTTATTCCAGCAAGAGTTATAGCATAGTCAAACAGTCCATATGTCATACACTAGTTCAGTCCATCCAGGGATTAATCAGTTACAAAGTCCAGTGTTGAAAAAGAGGTCAGTAAACTTACAAATAATCAGTCCAGCAATATATCTCTTTTGCAGTTAGAGATATGAAGAAAATCAAACCTCTTTTCTTCTCTCAGCAATAGCAGGGAAAAACACACAGTTATCACCATCAGTACATCATTGTCAGCAATCCAGTAAAAACCAGCAAAACAGTGAGCTCTCTTGCTCCCTCTTATGGTGATTTTACAACCGCACCCAAAATACATGTTTTAACAATTAAAGTGATACACACACTTAAACTCACTAACATAGTTTATATTTTTTATTTTACACAAACTAAGTTAGGTATCCAATGTTATTCCTGTTATTCCAATGTTATTCCTGTTAACACTATTGCTGGTCGTGTTTTCTGCAATCGAGTTTGGAGTGGTTTACCTTGAGTTTGTATCAGTTGTTTGCCTGTGTTTTGTTGCGATTGAGGCTGAGGAAGTCATTGACAGGCAAGATGTTATAGCAGATAATTTTGTGAACTAGGCTTAGATTGGACCGCAGGCAGACCAGTTCCAGATTGTCCAGGCCCAGAATTTTGAGCCTGGAGGCATAGGGAATTCTATTGTGAATGGAAGTAGTTCTAAAATACACTGTGTATGAGAATTTCTGAGCCTTTACTTTTCTATAGTTCTATTGAGTTACTTTGTGACATCTCTCATTTTCACACACAGTCTTACCAAGTATGAGAAATGAGGTTTCTGCAAAATGCCAGGTGAGACTAATGATTTCTCTTGTCTTTTTCTCATTTTCCATCTTTCTGATAACTGCCTCTCAGGCACCTGAAGGAGAAAGGACTCTTCAACATCATATGCTTGGCTACCTGCCATTCAGAAGTTCTGCAGAGTAGACTTCATGATGTTTCCTTGGCAGCTACAAAGGAGGTTGGGAATGAATATTTAACATATGTCCAATCAATCTTCTCTGGTGGATTACTTGATGCTTTCCAATCTGTTTCTATTTAGTCAGTTATGTCTCCAAGCAGCTTTTATACTTTTGTGCACCTGTGTGTCTGCCCAATGTGCTATTTATGTTTATTTATACAAGAAAAATTAATGCACTTTTTATTACCTTCAGGGTGGGAATAAAATTAGAGGAAAACAAGGTATACAAAGTAGTCAAATGTGCTCCTATCTGTATTTGTATAAAACTGTTTTTAAAAAACATACTTTAAGATAATGTATAATTTATGCTGATGAGGAGAAGGATAGGAGAGCAAAAGATGGAGAGGATGGAGCAGAATGAAGTGTGAAAGTCCATGGTTTCCAGCGGAAGATACCAGGGCTCCGCCTCTATCATTGCAAAGTGACAGGGGGTGGAACTCAAGAGGTATAGTTTTCAGTGCCCTTCCCTGTGCTTTACAATGAAGAACTTCCCACACATGGTTAACTTTTTGAAAGCTGCTAAAAACTACATGGTGTCAAAAGGCTTATGGGGCCTGAAAAAGCTGTCTGGCTGTCTGGACATGGTTCAGTAGGTTGGAAGTGCAGAGTAGAAATGAACAGAGCTGTTCATGTGCTATGCACGTTTTTAGAACAGCTTCCCATCCTGCTACTCTCCTAATATTTCTAATCAGGCAGGATGTTGAAAGTTGAATCCCAAGATATTTGAAGGGCTCTAGTTAAAGCAAGGCTACTTTAGAGTAGCTTTTTGTGTCTGGATTGAATTTGGCTTTGCAAAGTGATTTTGTTTCTTCCTTCCCAATGTGTGGGAAACATTTTGGACTCTTCTGCACTCACTATTATGCACTCACTTAGGGAAGGATTCAATAATGTGCACCCTAATATAGATATTGTATATAGAGATTACATCAGGCACATGCTGTGTAGGTTCTTTACTTCCAAACTCAAATTACTGCTGGTGTAGAATCTAAAAATTATCTCTGCATTTTCCCCCTCAGCCCACTTGCAAGTGCTGCTCGCGTCTCCTCACCTTATATTCCTATGGTCAAGGGAGTCCTTCAGATAGCCAGAGTACATCCAATTGTGTTGTTTTACTGTCTGGTTGATTCAGGGGAGGTGCCTATGAACAAAATGAGAGAGGTCTGTCTTGAGAAAGATCTCTCTTGTTACATTTAGGATTTTAAGATGTAAAATCTATTCTTGCAGCTGTGAATATATGCTGTATACAGTATTCAGTTTTGTTTTAAACACTAGCTGGAAAAGTACTATCATTGTATTCTGCAGAGTGAAATATGTTTGCTCTGGTAGCCTACTCATGATAAATTTCCCAGATCTTAGACAGCAAAGTATAAGCTTAAGAAACATGTCTTACATGTGGAAGCATATATCTTTCATCAAATCTAATGGAAACAGGTTTAGAAATGACATATATTTTTCTGCATAGAAAGCATATGTTCTCCACTGAGTTATGGCTTCTTCTGTGTAAGATATATGACATAGACACTGTGACAGTTTTGTATAACAATTACATTCTATATGTAAAATAAAGTTGGCAAGTTATTTCAGAAAAGAGAGAATGAAACTGAACATTTTAGTTTTAGTACTTAGGAATATCTAAGAGTCAGTTTGGGCCAGTGGTTAAGTGGTTAAACTATGAGTTATAGTCCTGTTTTCGTATAAAGCCAGCTGAAGGATCATGAGCCTTAAAAATTTGAGGCTGTCTGTCAGCCTTAGGAAGAATGCAAAGGCAAACCCCTTCTGAAAATGTTGCCAAGATAATTGCAGGGACTTGTCTAAGCAGTTGCCAGCAGGCAACACTGACTTTAAGTATCAAAATAAATAATAAATACAATGTAAAAATCTGAAAGTCTGGATTATTCATGTTATTATGAAGGACATAAAACAATACTTTGGAGAAGGGGAAGTCTTCTGCTTATGTGTATTTGAGATTCAATGAGGAGCATTAAATAAATCTATTCTTACATATACTGTATATTTATGTCATGTTGTATAGTTACATTCTGCATGTGCTCTGGTAACTAACCCATTGCAAATGAAAACTAAAGTTTGATCAAAAGTAGTGGAAAATTCTCAAGTTGTCTTGTCAAATGCCTTGCTACTGAAAGTTATCCATGGTTACCATCAAACCATTCCTTCATAAACTTGGCTTGTGCACAATGCTGAAGGATAGTAGAATTTATTTGTTGTTGTTTTTTGCTTGGAATCATAGCATGCTATAGTGATATTACAACGATATGTCTTGGGCCATCATGATGTAAAGCCTGGTGTTTCATGTTTACATCCAGATATCGCCAGATATATTTAAATAATATAGTTTGCATACCAATGTTGTGATGCAAGTGATATTATTTGCCCCCTCTCTTGTCACCCTGGTCAAACCTCTTGCTTAGAGTGATATATGAACTCATTTATTATGGCTTAGTATTAAGACACTAATTAATTTGATTAAACAATGCCATCTCTCAGGATCTAGGAAGGTGCCTTTTCTGTCTCAGCAGCTGCTTTTTGAATACATTTCCCCAAAGATCCATATGGCTCCCACCCTAATGGTATTCAGAAAGTCATTAAAAACTTGAGTTTCCTCTTAGATCTTACTATAGGATGGTGGTTGTTTCTTTGTTGTTGCTTCCCAGAGTAATTTAGAATTTGGCAGTCTCTTAACTAAATGAATGAATGAATGAATGAATGAATGAATGAATGAATGAATGGTTTTTTTGTATAGAGTCATAGAGTTCCAGGTTTTCTGAAGGACAGACTACTGTGTCTTAACTACAAACGTCTACCAATGGAATTTCACTGATTCTTAGGAAAGGGGAAATATAATCAAAATTGCATGACCAATCCAATACTTGCATTTTCCATTTTCCCAGACCTAAATACAGTTTGGCCTTCTTATAAAACTCCTACTGGATGTTGGGAGCTAGCTGGTTCTTGCATTCCTGGGAGTTAATTTCATGGAGCTGCTTACAGCAGACTTTCTGTTTACTGTATTTGACCACTTAACAGAGGGGTTTTATTGCTCTCATTTAAAGCCTTCTAATAAAAAGCAAGAGCTAAGCAAATTCACAAGCCAACTCCACACTTGTTCATTGTTTGAACAGCTGATAGGCTGCTATCAGCAGAGTTTTCAAAGGCCATTATGCTCCCTCTCTTGGCTAATATTAGGAAACCATTGGCATAATTTTGGTCTCTCATTTTTCTCTAAAATTATAATAAACCAAGACCCTATCCTGGAGTTTAAAAAGTGTTAGTCAAGATAAAAACAAGGCAAAATTTGGCTGTCACATGGAAAATAGCAATAAAAGTTTTCTATTTTTTTCTATAAAGAAATACTGTAGACCTAGGAGCTTATAATAGCTTTTTGGGCAAGTACATATAATCTCTTGGTGCAAGTTCTCATGGAATGTGGAAAATATATTGTAAAAATTTGTACAATAAATTTCTGTATGTAAAAGTAACATGCAGAAGTAGGAGAAAAATAAGAGCCAGTTTGGTGTAGTGGGTATGATGCTAGCCTAAAAACTAGGAATTTGTGAGTTCTAGTCCTGTCTTATGCATGAAACCCAGCTAAGTGATCTTAGGTTAGTCACTCTTTCTCAGCCCAATTCACCTCACAAAGTTGTTGTTATGGGAGAAATATGAGGAAAAAATACTATGCATTTATGCTGCCTTGAGTTACTTATAAAGTAATAATGGTGAGATAAAAATATAAGTAGATAAAATAAGAGATACTAGTTTTAGACATCTAATCCAGGGATTTTGCATATTGCTAAATTTGGGAATCTTTATTTGGATAAGAAAATGATCCTGTATTGATTCTCTGGCTGTTCTTTACAATTTGTAAAAGTATATAAGATCATATGACTTTCTTTATCAGGTTAGCAACTTACGATCTAAAGTATGTAGATTTGCTATTGGGACACTTTCTGAATTGTTCAAAGCTATGACGAAGCACATGGATCAAGAGGTTGAGGAGATATCTCGAGTCCTGCTTCAGAAGGCAGGTGATACTAGTGAATTCATCCAGAAAGCAGCTGACCAGTCCTTGGGGATCATGGCACAGAGTGTGACTCCTTCGCGAGCAATGACAGCCCTCATGGCCAACGGAGTGACGTATGTACATTGTCTTTTCATTTGCAATCTCAATCCTTGCTGGTCTATGGGCATGAGCTAGCATTTACAAAAAAGAAAAGTGTTGGAGGAGAGAATTCCATATCTCTGAATTATTAGAGTAATTTGAAAAAAGGTATAACCGTTCAGGTGTAGCTGACTTCAGCACCTAGCATTCCTTACCAATTAACACAATGGAGAGGGGCACTGAGAGTTATAGTTTAGCAGCACCTAGGGTGCAAAATTTGCCTTATCCCTGCCAGAGGATGGCTGAATTCTTCTGTATGAGTCTACAAGTGGAAACCAGAAATTTGACTTAGCATTGCAGCTCTTTGGACCTATGCTTATTCCTTAAACTGTTTGTCCATGAAATAGAGTGGCAGAGAAAAACAGAAAGAACACTAAGCAACCCTGTAAATTAAGTAAATTAAGGAAATTGTGTTTGCCCATCTCCTTTGCACAGGAGAATGTTTTCCCATTCATACTCTAAGAAAAGCATACATTGTAGGATAAATGAAGGTGAGCTAGAAGAATTGTTGCTATCAGCCTATACCTTGGCAGGTTTCTACTTTGGCATGGAGACAAAAACGTACCCTGTGTCTGACAATGATGATCATTTTGTTGCAGCCACCGAAACCCTCTCATTCGAAAATGTGCTGCTGGACACTTATTGACGATCATGGAACAAATTGGGGCTGAGAAACTGCTCTCGGGCAACCGGGACAGTACAGAGTTGTTAGTGCAGACATTAGTGAAGATGGCTCAGGACTGTCATCAAGAAACAAGGTAACAGCAGGAAATGCCGTTTCCCCAATGAAGATGGCATTTTGTTCTTCAGTGATCTTAAAAATATTTTCTTTTCCTCCATTAGATGTTATGGCCGGAAGATGCTGAACATGCTTATGTGTCATTCAAAATTTGATGGGTATTTGAAACAAAATGTGCCATCACATGACCTGCGGGATGTCATGGCTGCAATTAAACAAAAAGTAAGTATGGAAGCCCATGGACAACTTTGGAACTGCATAAATTAACAGGAGACTCAGAAGATCTGATATTGTACATGGGCATTAACTGCACAATTGAGTATTTTTCAGAAATGATATAAAGCACTAATATACCAGCTGCATTCACTTGCAGCAGTAAAAACATTATTTTCTTAACTCTGCTTTATTAAATTGGCAGAGTTCACACAGGCTCAATACATTCACCATGGTTTCTAAGCCACAATGGCTGGTTTTGTATAACATTCTTAGCCCAAATCAACCAAATGATTTAACATGAAGTATAAATCAGTTGGCACGAAAGGACGAGGCATGTATAATTGACCAGAATGTTAAAATGACAATGTGACTTTATCTGTATAGGGAACAGAAGATTCAGCCTCCCAAGCTCCTTCTGCCAAAAGTTACCGAAGATCAAAGAATGGCAGTTTGACAATCTCACTGGACAGCCTGTCTTCGAGTGAAGGGTATGGTGGGGAGCATCATTTGCTTCAGTGATTAGCTGTATTTTGGAAAGACATAGAACATGTCACTGGAAGACATACTGTATTTTTTTTAAAAAAACGTTCAGGTGCCCATTATATTCTACATGCATGTTGAAAGGCTAAAGTCAAGAGAAAAGCTTGTTCCCTTTCTGGAGTCTTTCCTTGTTTCCTTAAGCATAATTCATTTGCTTGAGATCCTCATAAAGTAAAGGTCTTGAGTAATGAACCCAACCAATTCAGCAACCCTGAGGCTTTTAGTTTTCTCAAAGAACTGCTTTATTGAGTACATTATTTCAGCCCAGTTGAAACCCCCCCCCAGCTCTGGCTATTTCCTGCGCTTTCAATATTAGATGAGATAGCTCCCTCCCTCCTTGTCACAGATCACGTTGTCCAATTAGATGTTTTGGCATCTCAAATGTTTTGGTTATTATTCTGAACTAGCAGGCTCGTAATCCTGCAAACCTGATCGGCCATCAACAGCAGGCTCGTAATCCTGCAATCCTGATTGGTCCGTCAACAGCAGGTCGTGATTGGTCACTCCAGACTGATCCGATTGGCTAGTTAACAGGCTGCCGCGATTGGACGCTCCAAGCACAGCAAGCTTGAATCATTGTCATTGGACGCTTTGGCAGCAGCCAGCTCTATAAAAGGAGCTGCTGCTGCCAGGCTCATTGCTCTGTTCTGAAATCACTCATAAAGAGTTGAAGTTACTATCCGATGTCTCGTCTCCGTTATTACACCCATCCTCCAAGATATAACACTGGCGATGAGGATGGGATACGGAGACGTTAGAGCTGACTGAGCACTTGCAGAATTGACAGAGCACGTGGCTGAACGCACACAGATATCAGCAGAATGGCCAGCAGCGCTATACCACCCGCCCCGTTTGATCCAGCATGTGAAGATTGGGACTCGTAAATGGACAGGTTTCAAATGTTCCTGGAATCAAATAATCTGAAGGATGCCACATCAAGCAAAAAACGTGCGGTTTTCCTAACACATTGCGGACCCACCGTTTTCAGAATGGCAAAGGCACTTGCAAAACCGGCTGAAGTCAAAACGATGGACTGGGATACTCTTGCTCCCATCCTTTGGGCTCATTACGCTCCAGCAATTCCTACCCTTATAAGAAGACATGAATTTTACCAGAGGGACCAACGCGAAAGTAAGAACATCGGGGATTTTGTAGCTGATCTAAGAAATTTGGTGGACTGTGTGGCTTCATAAATCTAGAAGAAGCCATGAGACATCGGATTGTCCTCGGCCTAAGAGACCCCACTGTCCAAAGCAAGATTATGGCAAAGGGAGACATCACCCTCACAGATGCCATAGCAGATGCCACTGCAGTGGAAGCTACTTGCAAATCAGCAGCCCGAATGCACCGAACAAATGGGGCCAGCCATCAACCCACCAGCGACACAGCAATATCCTCAGAAAGACACACAGCATCCACCCACTATGAAGACATCGAGTCCTCATCGGAAGAAGAAGTCAACAGACTCAGGTCAGAGCGTGAACAGCGATACCAGCGGGGTCGTAAATCCAAGTTCCAATGCGCCGGATGCGGAGGAAACCACCCACGATCAGACTGCAGGTTCCTAGATGCCATCTGTCATTTCTGTGATAAAAGGGGCCACATTGCTAAAGTGTGCTGGAACAAAAGAGGATCCAGCCCCAAGAGGAAAGAAAATAACTTCCGACAAGCATCAGGCACCCCACCAACAAACCGGGACCGCCCAGTGAAGCCAGTACAACAGAAACTGAATGTTTACTGGCGCAACCAGACGGGAAGAGGCACATCAGACCATCACCATCGGCCATGCTTCATCCTTGGACATGAAAAAAAATCTGGGTAAAAGTCATCATTGAAAATCGCCCATGCATCATGGAAGTGGACTCCGGGTCTTCCCTATCCATGGTCTCCTGGAAAACCATCAAGCAGTTGATCCCTGACATCCACCGTCAGGATCTCAGCACTCAGAGACTTATATTAAAGGACTACCAAGGCAATCAAATCCCGGTTGCTGGTTCCAGTCACGTCCAGGTCTCTTTTAAGGACCACACTGCAATATTACCTCTCACCATTGTTGACAGAGACCGGCCCAGCTTATTGGGTTTGCAGTGGTTCACGCCATTAGGAATCGAAATGGCAGGCATCAACCAGACTGTAGACGAAGACTGGGAGGTGGCCCTCATCCGTGACTTTCAAGAAGTCTTCACTGAACAATTAGGCAAGTACAAAGGGTCCCCCATCTCGTTCAATCTCTGCCCTGTTATCGCACCCATTCATCTAAAGCCACACTGAGTCCCTTTTGCTCTCAAACCGAAAATTGACGAGCAATTGGACAAATTAATTGCACAAGGTGTGTTAGAACCCATCGACCACGCCCGATGGGAGACTCCAATTGTAACTCCCATAAAATCTGACGGATCTTTGAGAATCTGTGGGGATTACAAGACTACCCTAAACCACGCGTTACAGCAGAGCGCCTCTCCAGTACCCATGGTCCAACATCTCCTTCACTCACTTGGGGACAGAAAGGTATTCACAAAGCTTGACCTAGCCCAAGCTTATCAACAGCTACCAGTAGACGCAGCAACCGCAGAAGCCCAAACCATAGTTACACACAGGGGTGTGTTCAAATGTAACAGACTCCAGTTTGGAGTAAGCACAGCACCTTGCATGTTTCAAAGTTTGATGGAAAGGTTGTTACAGGGTATAAAAGGGGTCATGCCCTACTTCAATGATGTATTAATAGCCGCCCCTACAAGAAGTCAGTTAGAGAAACGCCTGAGAACTGTCCTACAAAGGTTCAAAGATGCAGGCCTCGAGGTTAAGAAGGAAAAGTGCCAGTTATGCACTGAGAGGGTTGAATTTCTTGGTTACCTTCTTGACAAACAAGGGATTCATCCTACTAAAAAGAAATTGGCTGCCATTAAAAATGCCCCAAGACCAAAGAACAAAACAGACCTCCAAGCCTTCCTGGGACTCATTAACTTTTATAACATCATCCTACCCCAGAAGGTGACTGTTGCTGAACCCCTGCATAGGCTCCTCGACAAGAAGGCTTCCTGGTTTTGGGTACGTCAGGAGGAGCAGGCTTTCCAACAAGTAAAAGACCTTTTAACTTTGGATGCAGTGCTCATCCAATATAACAAGACACTTCTATTGACTGTGACTTGTGACACCTCACCTTTTGGGGTAGGAGCCATCCTGAGCTACATCCTACCAAACGGTACAGAGGCACCTATTGCATTCTTTTCAAGAACTTTGTCTAAAACAGAGAGAAACTATAGTCACTTAGATAAAGAAGCCCTCGCTATTGTATTTGCGATTAAAAGGTTCCACGAATACATGTACGGAAGATCCTTTTCCATCATCACAGATCATAAGCCATTGCTTGGCATCTTGGCAGGAGACAAACCAACTCCCCACATCCTATCTCCAAGGATGACACGATGGTCGGAGTTCGTAGCCGCCTATGACTACCAGTTAAAACACTGACCAGGGAAAACCATCCCCCATGCTGATGCTTTGAGCCGCTCTCCACTACCTGAGCTCCTAGATGACCCGGCTCCCACATTATCAACATTACAAATCAAGCTGCTTCCCTCACCTCCACTAACCGCACAAGACATCGCATTGGAAACAAAGAAAGACTCATGTTTGGCACGGGTCCTCAGCTGGGTGGAGAAGGGATGGCCAGAAAGAGAACCCAACGACACCTTTCAAGAACAGACAAACAGAATTTTTCTCCCAAAAAGGGTGTGTGTTGTGGGGAGACCGAGTGGTCATTCCAGAAAAACTACAGAAGAAAGTTCTAAAATTACTACATGATGGACACCCGGGCATTGTATGAATGAAAGCACTGGCAAGGAGCTACGCCTGGTGGCCAGGTATGGACAAACAAATTGAAACCTGGGTTGCCACCTGTAGCAAATGCCAAGAAACACGCTCGCCCCCACCAAAAGCACCACCAGCTGAATGGGAAATGCCCCTGGGAAATGCCCAGGGGCCTTGACATCACCTGCTCACCCGGCGGCCAATGGCAGAACTTTACCAAAAAAACTTTACAAAAAATGGAACGACAAAGTCACCAGGATGCTCCTTCTCCAGCATATTACACCAAACAGCACCACAAACAAAAGCCCAGCCGAGCTTCTAATGGGCAGGCAACTCAAATCGCATCTAGACTGCCTACATCCTGCATTCATCCCGGAAAAGCCCCTGGGCTCCAGCAGCAAACACCATACATTCAAGGTAGGAGACCCCGTATTTGTAAAGAACTTTACAGGTGACCCCTTGTGGATCCCTGCCAAAATAATGCAAATTACGGCCCCCCGTTCCTACCGGTTAGAAACCACAGATGGGAGACTGTGGAAATGCCACATCAACCAGCTGCGCTCAAGGTTGACCACAACACCCATCACAAACCCCGATCTCGAAGCCAGAGGGGAAAGGGAAACTGAGGGTTTTGAAACTGAACCAACATCTGGCTCAGAAAACATAACCCCACAACCAGCACAGCAAAGCCCACTATATACACTAACTGAAGAAGAACCATGGCAGATGGTCATCTTTCCAGGTTACAGCAGTCGTACAGGGTCAGCGAATCCAGAGAGTCCAGACGACAGGAATGAAGGAAGCGTTGCAGGTATCCCCGAATCACCTCCAAGGATACCCAGCGTAGAAGCCAGGTCACCAATACAACCAAGTCCAGTAAGCAGCCTGTCGGAACCAGAAACCGAGCAAAGACATTTTGAACAATGCAAATCAGGTAGACAGGTGCGAAGACCCACCTACCTGCACGAATACATCACCCCACCCCTGAGACGGAACCTAGAGGGGAGGGGTGTTCCGAACTAGCAGGCTCGTAATCCTGCAAACCTGATTGGCCATCAACAGCAGGCTCGTAATCCTGCAATCCTGATTGGTCCGTCAACAGCGGGTCGTGATTGGTCACTCCAGACTGATCCGATTGGCTAGTTAATGGGCTGCTGTGATTGGATGCTCCAAGCGCGGCAAGCTTGAATCATTGTCATTGGACGCTTTGGTAGCAGCCAGTTCTATAAAAGGAGCTGCTGCTGCCAGGCTCATTGCTCTGTTCTGAAGTCACTAATAAAGAGTTGAAGTTACTATCCGATGTCTCGTCTCTATTATTACACCCATCCTCCAAGATATAACAGTTGGTTCTCATACGTAGTAAGTTGTTGATGTCTGGTCTGGTCTAACATTCCAGAACTCCCTCCTCCCCACAAAGTATGTCAAGTTGAGAAACGGAGAAAATGGCTGTGACAGGCCTGATCCATTTTGAAGTTAACACATAGTTTATGCCACTGCTAAAAACTCTTAATTTAAAAGCAGACTTTTACTTGTGAAAACTTTTGTCTGCCCTTGGGTCTGCCCTGGGTCTTCAAACATGGCAACTTTAAGACTTAAGCATGGCTGGCCAAGGAATTCTGGGAGTTGAAGTCTACAAGTTTAAAGCTTCCAAGTTTGGAGACCCCTGCCGTAGAACAGAGTTTCTGCATCCAGGCAGAACACCTCCAAGAAGCCTTTAGATGTCAGTGAAGCGTTGTTTGGCTGTGTCTCTTTGTTGCCTTTTGATAAGCACCCGGACTTACTGTATATAGGGTGCTAATCTTCTTCTCTCTTTTTAGAATCTATATAAGTTTTCTTCAAAGTTTGCCATCTCAGAGAAGCAAATTGCCAGCTGAATTTACTACTTGTCTTCCCACTCAAGCTGCAGAGAGAGCTTGATGGCTTGGGGAAATGTTTTGGAAATACACACTGCCTGCTTGCCCTTTGCTGCAGAGCTCCACACCTGGTGGAAGCCACCTCTCTTGGCACTGAGTGAGCGACATCCTCTGGTTGGAATTGCCTGCAGCATGAAATTACAATTTTTAGCAATTAGCAGGACTAGCAGCATTAACAGAGCAGCAAGGAATAAAAAAACAGGATATATTTTATGGAAAGAGAGAAGGAAATTGCTAATAACTGAGGAAGAAAAAATATAGATTCTGTGTTTTTAATCATTTGCACAACCAAGAGTAGAGTCTCTATTCTCCAGACTTACTGTTCAAATTTACAATTGTTCTTTTGCTCTGTGGACTCCTGCTCTTCTTACCCCCATTTCCTTTGTATAATTCATACTCTTACTGTTGTTGTGGGCTGCATATGAGTTCTTTAGCCTCTTCTGGAAGGCTAAAAGGAAACTTCATCAAAGAAGTATGAGCAAAAGGACATATAATGGACAAAGAAGAAGCCGTCTTGTGAGGGAAGGTAGAACCCATTCAGTTATAACAACTTATGTCTGTTGCTTTTACATTAAGTTTGTCTGAAGACTTGGGCTGAGCATCTACAACTCTTGATACTTCTTCTTTTTTTGAATGCTATTTTGGTCTCTAACAAAAAGAATAGCATGCCTGATCTTATATTAAGTCAAGGGGGACAACCAGATATGTTTGAAGGAGATGTATTCTTGTTCTTGATTGGTTACTCTGTCATGAAGATTGGGTTGTTGCAGCTTGTTTTCCTCTGCAAGGCATAAATCAGATTAGATTCTCTTAAATGCAATGTGCACATTAAAAATCACACAAAATCTGTGCCAAAGGCACCGTTTTATCAGTTTTGGTTGATAAACCAGTTGTGTCCCTATCTGGAGAAGAAAGATATACATCAGTTACATAAGATCTCAAATTTGATTTAGGGTAATTCATTTTGGTGAGGCATTTTGGAAGCTGCAGTTAGTGGCTATGAATATGATGGGCAAGTTGAAGCTTCTCAAAAATCATCCCTATATTGGAATACCTACTCTTTATGTCAGTTTATTTCCAAGACTAATTAAAACCCTTACTTTGCAGTAGAAAATCTTACACAGTTTGAGATCATAAAACCTATAGCACTGACCGCTTCTCTATAATTTACTCCACACCCACAGGACTTTTGCAGATCCCACTATGGATGTATCAAACATCAACAGTTGTCTGGCAGAGGAAGCTTTTAACAAGCCACCATTGGCCTACTTAAATGTTCAAATGTTTTTTAATGCTACTAATTGTATTGCATTGTTTTTAATTGCATACATGTTTTTAATAATATCATATAATTAGTTAGCTTGATCTTTTATATGTTATTTAGAATCAATGAGGAATGTGTTCATGCACTTGTAAACTCAAGGAAAAAAATTAAAGGAAACCCACCTCCAGCTTTGCCTAATTTACCATACTATTCTGAAGTAGATTCAGAGTTGTCCATCTTGCATCTGGAATGACTCATGAAGGTTAAATGAACTTTGCTTAACTTGCACAATAAATTTGGCATATCACAAATTGTGCTTCCTTTCAGGTCTTGATAAAATTGTTTACTGTAATATAATATGGTTGGCAAATATGGTGAAAAGCTTTTCACTTTTCCAACTACAGGTCTACCTCAGATGTTCTTAATTTCTCGCAACCTGCAGCTGGTTGCTCCTCACATCGCAGCTTAGAAGTAATGGAGCAGCTGAAGGAGTTGAACAAACTGCTTGTGGCCAAGGAATTTCAGATACGAATTGATGGAATAACCTTACTAATGGACCATTGCAAGAAGAACCCACACTTTGTCTCTTCAAATATTGTGCAGGTATCCATTATGATTACCAGTATCCTTTATTAAAACATCAATATTTATTAAACTTGCAAGGGCAGTACCATCCTAGCAGCCAGCCAGTTTAATTAATTTTACTCTTTTTAAAAAATGTTTCTCCAAGAATTTTTATGAAGAATTATTTATAATAGTTTTATGAAGAATTATTTATAATGCACTCTCCTTGTTGGAGATCCAGTTTTGCTTTATCTTGTTAACTGTTAAAACATCAGGAATAGAAACAGTTCTGCTTTTATCTCATTTAGAGACTGATATTATTAGTCAGGGTTGTCAAACTCCTGTATTGGATCTGGCCCATGGGGTGCTTAGATCTGGCCTGTGGGGCCACCCAGAAAACAGTGAAGGACCAGGCCACAGTGCCTGTGCCAGGGAAAATGGAGCTTGGGAGGGCTCCATTTTCACTGGCAGGGAGTTGCAGGAGGCTGAAAACGGAGCTCAGGAGACCATTTTTACTCCTAGAGGTCTCGGGCCACCACAGGTGCCCCTGACACAAGTTGAGCTGGCCATACCCACCCAAACCCATCTCAGCCCCTCAAGATCAAACACAACCCTGATGCGGCCCTCAATGAAATCGAGTTTGACATGCCTGTATTAGACCCTCAATTTCTCATAGGAACATTAGCATATTTCCTCTACCACTTGTTTCCCACCTTGAAGGTAGACAACTTAAAAAGGGAGGTTTCTTTCATACTATATAACAAGGGTGTAAAACTCATGGTGTCATGGTGTCATCACTTGACATATCAGGACTTTTTCCCCCTTCGCTAAACCAGGCATGGGTATGGCCAGCGTGTGATGCTTTTGGCCCACAAGCCAAGAGTTTGACAGCCCTGCCATATAACATCCTTAATGAACAAGTTAACCTATTATACCTTAAACATGAACAATTCTACTTTTACAGCTATGATCTTATGCTAAATGTGGACTTTGGTGAATGAATTGGAGGATGGTTGGATTTGTTGCAAATGACCTCTATTAACATTTGATAAATGAGGGTGAATACAAGAGATATTTTTCTCGCAAAATATATTCAAACAAAATGTTCATGTACTGGCTCATAACTTGTTGGAAGAATTCCCACATTTCTATATATAATATTTATGGTAAAATTTATTTTCTTATTTTCTTAATGTTAACAGATTTTTGACACTTTTACACTGAGGCTTCAAGATTCCAACAAGAAGGTGAACCAGTATGCATTAGAAACAGTTGTCTCCATGATTCCATTGCTTAAAAATGGCTTTAATCCAGTCCTGTTCTCTGTGGTGACTATAGTGATGGACAACTTAAACTCAAAGAATTCTGGGATTTACAGTGCAGCAGTAAAAGTTCTGGATACAATGATTACTTACTTAGGTAATGGTGATCTACTTGCAAGATAAGTGTATTTTTGTGTTAGCTATTATAAGGTAATTTTCAGCCCACCAGAGAAAAAGACTTACAGAATTTTAAAGAAGGCAGGCTGTGAATGTGCTAACATAATGCATAGTTTTGGGGACATACTTCTTTTGAGTTACAAATTACATCCAAAGACTCCTAAACTGTAGATCTCAGCATTTACTTTCACATATAAGTTTGGAAAATGTGATGTAAAGCAAATCTCCCCCCCACAGTTCTAGTTAGCAGTGGTAGAATAGCTTGATTATTCTCTCTCTCTCTCTCTCTCTCTCCCTCCCTCCCTCCCCCCTCTGTTTTGTGTGTGTGTGTGTGTGTGGTGTGTGTGTGTGTGTTCAAATCAGTGAATCACTGCTGATTCCTGATGGCTGCCTGGACAAGTAATCCCTGCAGTATTTTTTGGCAAGATTCTTTAGAGATAAGTTGCCATTGTCTGGGGTTGAGAGACAGAGAGAGTAACTGGCTCAAGGATATGCAGCTGGCTTCAAACTAAAGGAAGGACTAGAACTCAAGAGTCTTCTATTTTTTTAGCCTGGAACTTTAATTATTAGACATAAGTTTGCTGGATATTAAATAAACTCCTCTTGGGTTCTGTAACACCACCATCTTTTACTTCCTCTAAATTCTTACATGAAAATGAAATTGTGTATGTGTGTGTGTGTGTGTGTGTGTGTGTATACATACGGCCTCCCAAAAATACACAAAGAAGGCATACCTCTCAGACCCATAGTCAGCTCCAGAGGAGCACCACTACAAAACCTGGCTAAACACCTAGCAAAAGAGCTACAGCCCCATGCTGAAACAGCAGCTTCTCATGTACAAAACTCATACCACTTCTTGGAAATGATCAAAGATCTACACGTGGAGCAAGAAGATCTGCTTGTAAGTTTTGACGTGGTTTCACTATTCACTCAAGTCCCGATAAAAGAGACCCTCGAAATCATCAAAAATAAATACCAACCAGCTAAACACATCATGGAACTAACAGAACACTGCTTAGCCAACACATATTTCATATACAAAGGACAAAGATACAAACAAATTGAAGGAGCCCCCATGGGATCACCACTGTCACCTGTCATTGCAAACCTGTTCATGGAAGAATTCGAATCCAGAGCCCTGGCTAATGCCATACTCAAACCCAAACTATGGTTAAGATATATCGATGACACATTCGTGATTTGGCCCCATGGACAAGAAAACCTAAACAATTTCCTAACACACCTAAACAGCGCACACCCCAAAATCAAGTTCACCATGGAAACAGAAACAAACAAACAAACAACTATCATTCCTAGATGTACTAATCTACAAGAAAACAGATGGCACACTAGGACACACCATATACCAGAAGAAAACACACACCAACCGCTACCTCAACGCCCAATCCCACCACCACCCAGCACAGATAAACTCCGTGGCTAAAACACTAATTACTAGAACCAAACGCCTGGCAGACAAGACACACATTAAGACTGAACTATGCACCCTGACTAAAATATTGACAGCCAACGGCTTCCACAAAAGCAAAATCACCAACTTGATCCACAAAAACACACTGAGACATAATAGAGACCCAGAAGATGAACAGACCTATGGAACAGCTGTCCTGCCCTACATAAGAGGCACTACAGACAAAATTAGTAAGATTCTATACAGGCACCACATCAAGACTGCCTTCAAAACAGACAGAAAAATAGCAGCCATCCTCAGGAACCCCAAAGAGAAAATTGACCTGGAAAACCAAGGCATATATGAAGTCCCCTGTGCATCATGCCCAGCCACATACATTGGACAGACCAATAGAAGAATAAGCACCCGCCTGGATGAACACAAAAATGCAGTCAAAAAGCTGGAACACACTTCCTCACTCGTCCAACACATGGAAGCCACAGGTCATAACATCAACTTCAATGGCACCAAAACCCTAGCCACCATAGAAAATCCCAGCCACAGAATCATCAGAGAAGCCATAGAGATTGAAAAAAGACCAGAAAGCATGAACAGAAGAGATGATTCCACCAGGCTGTCAATCATTTGGAAGCCTGCACTCACAAACAAAAAAATCTCCACACCACAAGCCAGGCAAACACCTGGGCACAAACAGATCCCCCCTGATACCTCCAGCTCAAACACACCCCAACCAGGCACCCAGATGAAACCCAGCTTCCTAACTAATGATAGCCATCCATTTACCCGAAGCCAAGCTGCACTAAAGGCCTCCAATAAAGTAACACAATGTTGCCAGCCAATCAAGATACAAAAAGACCCCCCCCCCAAAAAAGACAGAAGATATTAGTAGCAGAACACAGCAAACTCCAAGACCAATAAACACAGACCAAGACTCTCAACCAATCAGGAGGAAGAAAAAACCATTCTGACACAGCAATAGGCTGCCCCAAATTTAAATCTGAAACCACTGTAAAAGTTTGACTCACAGACAAACACCATACAGAAGCCTGATGATGGCAGATGAGATTCTGCTGAAACGTTGCTACAACTTTAAAAGCACCACTATTATGACGTGGGAAAATACCCGAACAAAGCTGAATGCCAGACATATATATATATGGATCTTTGGTTATTCGGGTTTTCTCCTGCGTAAGACTGGAAGTATTTAGGCAACGTTTCGATGAAGTCTCATTCATCATCTTCAGGCTTGGTCTTCAGCTCTGTGCTTCTCAGAGTGATGTGAGCTTGCAGCTGCTGCTTCCTTTTAACTGCTAGTGGGGGTGTGACTTGATTGGGTGGGGGCTTGGCTGTGTTCTGATTGGGTGGGGGTTTGGCTGTGTTCTGATTGGTTGGGGGGTTGGCTGTGTTCTGATTGGCTGGAGGCATGTTCTGTTCAGGTGGGGGCTTGGTTGTGCTCAGGTTAGTCTTAGTTGCTGGGGGATTTGAGCTTGTGAGCTGTGATCTTGCTGTTGGCTTCGAGTTCGTGGTCGTGCTGCATCTTCATGGTCGGGGTCAGTTCGCTTCATGTATGGCTCAGAGGGGTTTGAAGTGGGTAGTTTGAAGTGGGCAGCTGCAGTGTGGCTTCTGGTCCGTGGTCGTGTCTCATCTTCTGTGTGGGTATGAGTCTGCTTTCTACGTGGAAGTGTGGTGGTGGCATCTGTGTGGCTCTCAGGGGTGTGGGTCTGGTGTCATTCTTCATGTTAGGTACGCGTCTGTTCATGAGGGCGGGTTTCCAAATGGCTGGTAGGCGGGAGGTATCATCTCGTTTATTCATGCTGTGTGGGTGTTTTTCTATCTCTATGGCTTCTCTGATTATTCTGCTGTTGAAGTGTTTGGTTTTGGCGATAGTTCTGGTATTTTTAAAATCAATCTCATGTCCTGTGGCTTTGAGGTGTTGGACCAGGGAAGAGGTCGGTTCTTCCTTTTTGATTGAGTTCTTATGTTCTTCAATGCGTGCACTTATTCTTCTGTTAGTTTGTCCAATGTATGTGGTGGGGCAAGCAGTGCAAGGGATTTCGTATACTCCTTGATTTTCTAACTCGATTTTGTCCTTAGGGTTTCTTAGGATGGTGGATATCTTTCTGTTTGTGCAGAATGCTGTCTTAATGTTGTGTTTTTGGAGGATCTTGCTGATTTTGTCTGTAGTGCCTTTTATATATGGGAGGAGGGCTTTGCCATTCTCTTGTTCTCTGTCTTGGATTTTGGCTGGGGTTTCTTTTTGGATTAGGTGAGTGATCTTCTTTCTTTGGAATCCATTGGCTGTCAGCACGCAGGTGAGAGTGTGTAGTTCGGTCTCTAGGTGTTGTTCGTCGGCTAAGCATTTTGTTCTGGAGATGAGTGTCTCGGCTACGGAATTGATCTGTGCTGGGTGGTGGTGTGAGAGTGCGTGTAGATAGCGGTTTGTATGTGTTTTCTTCTGGTAGATGGTGTGTGCTAGGGAGCCATTGGATTTTTTGTATACCAAGACATCTAGGAAGGGAAGTTGGTTGTTAGCTTCTGTTTGCATGGTGAATTGTATTTGGGGGTATAGGCTGTTGAGGTGTGTGAGGAAGTTGTTCAGTTTTTCTTTCCCGTGTGGCCAGATTATGAAGGTGTCATCTACATATCTGAGCCAGAGTTTGGGTTTGTGATCATATTTTTCTAGAGCTTGTGTTTCAAAGTGTTCCATGTAAAGATTTGCGATGACAGGTGAGAGGGGTGATCCCATGGGTGCTCCTTCTATTTGTTTGTATTTTTGTCCATTGTAGGTGAAGTATGTATTGGATAGTCAGATGTAGGATGTGCTTGGGGGGGTTGTATTTGTTTTGGATGGCTGTCAAGGCTTCTTTTATTGGCACTTGGGTGAAGAGGGATATCGAAGCTCACTAGTAGGTCACTGGGTTGTAAGTTTTGTTTCTTTATGATCTTGATGAACTGGAATGAGTTTCTTACATGTGAGTTGATGGATTCTGCATAGGGCTGTAGTTGTTTGGCGAGAAATTTGGCTAGGTTTTGTGGAGGAGAGCCTATGGAGCTGACTATTAGTCTAAGTGGGGTTCCTTCTTTGTGTAACTTTATCTATCATAAAGTTTAGGGCATCTGGATGATTTCTCTCTGGGTATGATTTTTTGCTGGATTTCTTCACTGATGGGGAGGCTTTTATTTTGGATCTAGTGGTTTTTTCTAGGTAGGTGCTGGGGTCTGTCTTTAGAGGTTTGTATGTGGGGTCTTGGAGTAGGTTGGTTAACTTGGATTGGTAGTCAGATGTGTTCATAACCACTGTCGCGTTGCCCTTGTCTGCTGGTAGGATTATTATGCTGGTGTCTTCTTTCAGGTTAAGTAGTGCAGTTTGTTCTTCTTTGTATAAGTTGCTTTTGGGTGGTTTGCTAGTGCAGAGGATGTTGGTGATTTCGAGTCTGATTTCATGCTGCATCACTACCCACTTCAAACCCCTCTGAGCCATACATGAAGCGAACTGACCCCCACCATGAAGATGCAGAACGACCATGAACTCGAAGCCAAACAGCAAGATCACAGCTCACCAGCTCAAATCCCCCAGCAACTAAGACTAACCTGAGCACAACCAAGCCCCACCTGAACAGAACATGCCTCCAGCCAATCAGAACACAGCCAACCCCTCAACCAATCAGAACACAGACAAACCCCCACCCAATCAGAACACAGCCAAGCCCCCACCCAATCAAGTCACACCCCCACTAGCAATTAAAAGGAAGAAGCAGCTGCAAGCTCACATCACTCTGAGAAGCACAGAGCTGAAGACCAAGCCTGAAGATGATGAATGAGACTTCATCGAAACGTTGCCTAGATACTTCCAAACCCGAATAACCAAAGATCCATCCATATATATATATATATATATATGATGGAGGGATGCAGTATTGGATTTGAAATAACAAAGGCGTTTGGCGTGAATTATTGCAGATTGGTGGAAAATTATATCCCATTAAAAGTTGGTACTGCAGTAAAAACACATCCTACTCAAGCGACCTGGGTGCTATAGCTATGGAGCTATTGTATGCCTATAACAAAAATGTCATACTCACAATGACACATTGTTATCATGTGATGAATTGCAACTTTTTTCTCCTTCGCTAAACCAGGGGTGGTCATGGCCAGTGTGTGATGCATCTGGCCGACAGGCCACAAATTTGACACCCCTGCTCTATACTGTTCTTTTTAGGTTAGTCTGGAATCTCAAGTTTGCTTCAGTGGCCAGATCTGCATATGCCTTAGAACTAGGCAATAGAATCACAAAATCACAAGAAGCTAATAATATAATTTTAGATTGCAGAAGTGGAAGTCCACCTTGATGCTCCACCATGTAAAATTCAGTGCTAATAGAAGACTAAGCCATCTCTTTTTTATGATTATCTTTAACTGAAGAGAATTAAAAAAAAAGTTCCTACATGCAATTTGATGTAATTGCTACTCGATTCTGCTACTCCATTTCTCAGTTGGCAGCATGAAACATGGGCATACTATGAATACTCTGCATTAAACAATGCCATCTACAGGTAGTAGGTAGTAGATAGTCTTCGACTTATGACTGGGTTGCTTACTGACATTCTAACTTATGGGAAACCCCTTTAAAAGGTAGTTGTGTCCTGAATTCAAAATGGTGAAGCATGTGTCCCTCCCCTGGTCATGTGATTGCATTGTGGGCGCTTGGCAACTAGCCCATATTTATGGCTGTTTGCAGCATCCCATGGCCATGTGATTGTGATTTATGACTTTTTTGCTGGAAACCAATGCATACTTCTGGTTTCCACCAAAAAATATCTAGACCAAACAATGGGCTCACTTAAGAACCACAGTATTTGCCCACTGACTGTGGCGTTCACTTATTGACTGCCACATTCACTTTATGACCACCACAAAAAAGGTAAAATTGGATATGGTCACATGATGCCAAACTTAATGGCTGGCGCAACTTACTAGCATAATTGCAGGCTCAATTCTGGCTGGAAGCCGAGAATTTCCTGTCATGGGAACTATCTTTCTTATATTGCCTAACCCAGGGGGCTCCAACCCCCACTTCATGAATCAGCACCAGGGTGCAGCATGTCAGAAACTGGGCCACACAAGTAAGTGAATTCCCACCCACTGGATGCAGGCAACATACAAAACCAAGCTCCTTCCAATCCGTGGAAAGATCTCTCACCATGGAACCAGTCCCTTGTGCTCAAAAGGTTGGGGACCACTGACCTAACCATTGCACAGTGTATTCCCTAGAATTTCAGTGGCCTTGATGACCTTCTGAAGACTTGGATCTTCCAATAAGCATTGGACATGGATGTTAGCTAGACCCATTTAATGCAATGACTGTTTTTTTTTTTTTGCTGGATTTTTATCCTTGTACGTAGTGCCTTTTGTTTTTAATTATTAATGTGGATGTATGATTGGTAGTTATCTACCCATAGTAACATCTTGACCTGGCAGCCTTATAAATTGTCTTTTTTTAAAAAAATAATAATAATAATAATAAGTTTGGTAAATTTGAATCCTGGTTTGCTTTTTCATTGCTTATTGTATGATGAGAAGACAGGGTTTTTTTTGGTTAGTGTATTGTGTCCATGTATTGTGCAAATCTAGAAATTTCCAGGACAAGGTTTTATGTGTGTTATGTGAATATAGCACATGAGTTATTTTTGTCCTCTTGATTTGAGGACAATCTCCCAAATAAGTTTCTTCTGTGCTAGCTTTATAGAAGCCCTAACTTATGAGCTTCATCCAGCTCATTCTCCTATCTCCAATCCAAAATTAACTCCAATGCATACTCTTCTTGAAAGAAAATTTATAGTTTACTGAGCTCATTTCTGAAGAACAAACTAGCATAAATCCATGTCTAAATGACGGCTTCTTTCAAACATTGTTCTCCAAAGGCAGAAATTGCAATTGCTAATAACTACAAAACCAAGGACTGCTATAAATTTCATACCACATAGATTTATATCAAAATGAAAATACTATAGTGGGTGTATAAGCTAGACATATTATAGGATTTCATGAATCATGACTGAAGTTAGTACTAACATACAGATGTCCTAGTAGATTTACTGATATCCAAACCATGTCATATTTCTGACTATATTGAAGAACACGAGCACTGAATTTAGAATCAAACATTCATTTTACTGTGTTGTAATTCTGAGGGAACAGGGATGCTGTGGCTCAATGGCTAAGATAATGAGCTTGTTGATCAGAAAAATCAGCAGTTCGGCAGTTCGAATCCCTAGTGCCATGTAATGGAGTGAGTTCCCATTACTTGACCCACTTCTGCCAACCTAGCAGTTCAAAACCATGTAAAAATAGGGACCACTTTGGTGGGAAGGTAACAGTGTTCCATGAGTTTTTGGTGTTTAGTCATGCTGGACACAGGACCATGGAGAGTCTTCAGACAGCTCTCTTCGGCTTTGTAACAGAGATAAACACTGCCCCCTAGGACCAGAAACGAATAGCACATATGTGCGAGGGGAATCTTTACCTTAATTCTGAGGGATAGCTAACGTGTGTCATTGTAGAACTACAGCTTCCAGCTTCTATAGGAAACACAATCAATGCTGGGAGAAGCTATTAGTTGTAATTCAACAATATGTGCACAGATTACCTATATTTGGTTAGAGACTTGAACATGCACAGAGACTATTCTCCTTTTATCTAAACTCTTTGCTTCTTTATACTGGACCCCAGTGGATTACTCCTGAGAAAAATAACCTTGATACTGGAATTAAGTTCAAACATGTCCACCGATACTTCTGTGGATCAGGATAATTGACATTCTGGAAATTATAATTCTTTGTGTAAATTCTTAGTGTGGAATAACATTATTTTCCTTCCTTGACTGGACTTACCTTATCCATGGATGCTTTAAGAGCTTCCACCACAAGAGGACAGTATGTGTATACATTTCTTTGTCTTCCAGGGAACGTGTGATTGTCATTTGTAAGTATGGGGCTCCTATGACCTTGGAAATCACAGGGTCTAGATGTTACTGGATAGAAATTTTTATTTTGAAACATATAATGAGTTCTTAATACCTAGCTTTTTTAGTTTTTGAAATTTAATAAAATTCTTTAAAAAAATAACTGGCTTCATAAATGTAGTTAACTGATTGTAATATCATGTTATGGATGTTTCCTAAGATACCTTTTCCTTCCTGGTTTTGATTTTCATTAATTTATATATTCATTTTTTTCCTTGGTACTATTTTCCATGCAGTAACATATAAAACATACAGAAACCTTCTTTGTACTGATTTTAGGAAAAGGCTATTTGAATCAGAACATCAGATGGAAATAGAGAAACTTTCCCATTTCTGTCAGAGCAGCAAGAAAAATTGCTTTAATATACTAATCAACATCAGCAATACTTGCAAGATATACAGTTAGCTTTATGTTTGCAGAAAGAGTCCTGTTTGCATGGATACAAGAATAAAATTCATTCAAAAGGATGTGTCCTCCTTTGACTGTATTTCAGGATCTGAGTTTTTTCATCTGGTACCTGATTCCTTACTTTGTGAAGGCTGGCTGCAGAAAATTAAAAAAAAAAACACCCACTGCTGTCAAGACCTTCTGGGAAAGCAGCTCTAAATTTATCTCCTACCAATAGCTTATTGGGGCTTTCATGATTCTCAGATTTTTGAAATGTACAGCACATCTTACTGAAAGACAAAAAAGGAGAAATGTGCCATGTTTTACTTTAGAATGAGTTTTGAAAGTCAGTTTTACAAGTGAGCAAAAATCTTTAAAGATATTAATAAGGGGGCAATGATTATCAATAAATAACACCCACTCTCCACATTCAATATTAGCATTTCAAAGCAATTGTTCTTGCTGCAGCAAATGGTGATACTTTCCATTAATCATTAAAAGGACAGAGTTGCCTTCCTCAGCACACACATCATTCCTCTTCTATCTATCACAATGGATGACATTGATCAGAACATGAATTTTTTGCTCCTTGCTATTTTGTTCTCTTTGATTCATCTTGGCTGCATAACCTGAGAAGGAGCAAGTTAGGAAAACATTCTTTTTTAAAAAAATAACCAGTCAACTAACCAACACTTGCCACATTTAATTCATACGTATTTATTTTCTGTACCATTTTCCTCCATTATGATGGATTGGAATAGATTCCATTTAAAATCAAGTAGGCATGCTACCTATTCACTACAAGCTGAAACCTGGACCATTGTTAAATGCCTGATTCTGGGTTGTCAGTTAACATACAAATGCTATACATGTCTGTTAACATACAATCCTTCCCCCAAAATGACTTCTAATGGTATTGGTATCTGAAGCAGGAATTCCATAGTCTTAAGGCAATCTGCCTAAAGCTACCTCATATTTCTTTATAAATTGGCATGGAAGAACCAGAGGTCATATATCTTTTGCATCAAACACTTGCATAATCTCTGAAAGAACTTTAACGAAAAGGCAGTACTCCATCTTGAAGAGTTGTAGATACTGGCTTGAGTACATTAGTACATTGTTCAATAAAACAAATAGTTTGTACAGTAAAGGCATACTGAACAAACAATGTATCTTCATCATGCTTTTAAAATACTGAACAAACAGTGTGTCTTCACTATGCTTTTAAAATATCATTATTTAAAATAACTTAAAATTTTAATAGTGCAAAATGGATTATTGCAAGGAGTGTTGATTACATTTGGATACATTGGGAAAGAATGTCTGGTCAAGCAGGATCCATTGATGCCTAATTTGATTATTTGCAAACAAAAGCAAATCATAAACCTCACTGCTATGATGCTAACTGTTTTGTTATTTCTGTTTGTAAGTTGATTGCACAGACGCAGTGTCAGAAACATGTTCGTGCATTAGCCATATTGCTCCAAGCATACTTCCCAAGCCTTCAATTCAATTGAATTAGTTACTGGCGATTCTGGTTACTGTGGTCCCAACACATTGGAAGGGTGCTAGTTAGAGAAGATTAGCATATGTTCAATAGCTTGTAGGAACAACATCTAAATTTGCAAAAACAATATCTTCTCAATTCAAGTATAACACGATATGAAATTGTTTGTTGTTTATTATGTGGTAATTTATGTAACCTCCTACATGCATTCTTGATTGGTCCATAATAATTTGCACCCAAACAATATGTTTGTCCCTTTCAGACAACCTATTGCTGCTTCAAATAATTGCCAGCAGAGTGCGTTTTCTCACTGGCCGAGCTCTGCAGGACATCACGGACTGTCTGGCAGGTTAGAAAAGACTATGTATGGTGTGGAGTTTTTTCTGAACAATAATTCTGATAACAGTAGGAGGCAAAGAGCTCCTTTATTCACAGCTGAAGGCAGTATATTTCTATTTACAACTTTTCAAACTTGAAATGAGAAATGACTGCTTATTGAGTATATGGGCCAGCACTTTCTCTGGAGGATCTCTGACTTATTAGCACAGGCATGACTCAGTCTTGGAGGTGTTGTTTCTAACAACACCCAGGCAGGACAGTCACTTTGAAAAGACTGGTATTAAAAGAATTTGAATCAATTGGGCTCATGTCTCCAAAATAGAGAAGAATATCTTGCAAAAATATATACACAATTTACTCCACAGAGATTTAAAAGTTATCCCATTCTATTTGTTGAAGGTATTCAGCTGTGTTTATTTCCAAATAAAAATACAAAATTCTTTTTCTGCAAATTTCTGTGTCAGGTTTATGAATATTGGATAGAATCAAATATTCCACTTCAGTTGCATTTTAGATACAAACCTATAAATAGATGTTATTTCTACTAGCATTTTCTTTCCCCTTTATTCTTTGAATTTTTAATATTGTATAAGTTCTGGTTTACAATAATTGGAAAAAAGTGAAGAAACCATTGAACAAAGAAATTGATATAAGAAGATAAGAAGTCTAAATTAAAACATATGGTATAAAGGTTTAGATATACAACCACAATTTAAGAAACTCTGATTTTTTTTTCCTAAGAAGGAATGAGAGGACGAAGAGAGATGTGGGTAAAACATTCTCAATAAAATAAATTGGTTTATTGATTTGGTTTCTTGAACCAAAGTTGTCATGTCCTTTCCAGGTATTTGGATGACTCAGGAATTATTTCTGAAAACTGATATTTTGCTTCCACCCCAAACCAGTTGCTATGGTCTCTTTAATCTATTGGACAATGGAAGCAAAAGTTTGCCAGAGGTCCAATCCATAGCTGTATCTAGCTGAGAACAGATCACAAGCTCCTTTTATCAGAATCCCAAAATTGAAACAAGTTCCTTCAATATATGCATCCAAAAGCTTATCACAATCATCCTTCATTAGCCACTGAGATGTAACGACCCAAAATATACTCATCAGATATCACTAAAAGGTCAAAGGCGTCACTGGTGTTTGACCCGTGCAATACTCTTTAGCTTAGTGTTGCAATTTAGAAATTTGATATGGACATTTTAAATAAGTCTCTGTTTGAAATAGATAACTAAGCCATCTATTATGCTATAAATCAATCAACCACTAAAAACAGACAGCATTCAAGAGCTATACTTTTTCCTGTGTGTGTGTGTGTGGGGGGGAGCACTAAAGCCATAAAACAGCAATAATAATCATTTAAGATCAGCACAACTTCCATTTAGTAAAATAACCAAATGGCTTTATAATAAAACAGTAAGTATTTACCCTACTCCTCTAAACCCCGATTTTTTGCACAGTATACATGAAGTGGTACAACAATGACAGCACAGACTTGTTATTGAGGTATACTTAGAGGTGGTATTCAGCAGGTTCTGATCAGTTCTGGAAAACTGGTAATGGAAATTTTGAATAGTTTGGAGAACAGGCAAATACCACCTCTGACTGGCCCTGCCCCCATCTATTCTCTGTCTCCCGAGTCCCAGTTGATCAGCTGAGTCTTCTTTTGTTGCCCTGCACAGGAGAACGGAGCTGGAAAGCAGGTTAGTGGGCTGGGGATGAGAGGGATTTTGCAGTAACCTTCCTCCAGGAGTGGGGAGGGAATGGGGATTTTACAGTATTCTTCCCCTGCCTCGGCTACCCAGCCATGCCATGCCCACCAAGCCACGGCTCAGAACTGGAAGTAAAAAAAAATGAATCCCACCACTGGGTACACTTTCTCGTATTTTTTTTTACTGCTTATGAAATGTTTTGGATAAAAATAACATTCTTTTTAAAATCTGTGTGGACTATGCATATCTACTTTTAAAATTAATCAATAGTTATGTTTTCACAATTTAAATTTTGAATACATAGCACTTTAGATTTGATGTAATAAACTGTCCTCCCAAATATTTGAATGAATAATGAATAATTATATTTCTTGAAAACATATACAAACCATTATTCTATAAACATCCTAAGCAGGGGTGGGATTCTACAGGTTCTCACCTATTCACTAGAACCAGTTATTAACATTCTAAGCAGTTTGGAGAACCTGTTGTTAGAAGAAATTACTGGCCTAATCCTGTAAGGAAGGCAGGAAAGAAACATTCTGGTGTTGCTTACAGAAACTGCCTTTCCATTAACTCTTATTACATTCTTAGCAGGACTAGACTTCCTGTCACAGGAACTTCTCTGGAGTTTTTTTTCCTCCTTTGCTGGTACTTTGCTTGTGTGGAGTGACCATTTAAAGTTACAATGGCACTGAAAAAAATGACTTATGACTGTTTTTCACACTTATGACTGTTGCAGCATCCCCACAATCATGAGAGGCCAGGCAAGGAGAAGCGTGAGTGATGTTGAGTTGGCCATGCCCACCCAGTCACATGACCACCAAGCCATGCCCACCAACTAAGCCACATCCATAGAACTGGTTGTTAAAAAATTTGAATCCCACCCTGATCCTAAGCCCCAGACAATAATGGTAACTTGCAAAAACTATATAGAGGATGTTGCAGAAATTATTATTTAGTGTTTCTATAGCTTTTATCATGAGCAATTAATTTAACATATGTTGTTCTAACATCAACGATATAAGATAGGTCATTATTATCTCATATTGCAGGCTAAGTGACAGCAATGTCTTTAAAATCACCATCAAGCTCATAGCGGCAATGAGAAGCCACAATAAAAATAACATCCAAAATTCAGTCAGTGTCTTTTCTCCCTATCCAATGGCCAACTTGTCACAGCCAACTCGCCATGGGACAAGAATTTGACTCGCCATGGGACAAGACAACTTGCTGTGGGACAAGAATTACACTAATATCAAAGAAAAGGTAGAACAAAATCATTAAAGAATGAATACAAAAAGAGGGACCAAATGAAATATGAATGGCAAAAATTTTAATAATTTTTATTTACTTTATATAATTAAATTGAATTGTTAAAATTGTCCTACAGTAAATTGTCCCGCAGTGAGTTGGTTATGACAAATTGTCCCATGATCAGTTGGTTGTGGTGAGTTGGCCATGGCATGGTGGCCACGATGAGTTGACTGTGGCAAGTTGTTCCATTCTTCAGATGAAAGATTCATTACAGTGTACTTCAACCATCCAGGTGTCTAAGCCAAGTGCATCGGGTTGGGAAAGGCTGGTGTTTTTGAGTTACACAATCTGGTGTTCCAATTCCTAAAGCATGTAAAATAATCTTAGGATTAAGAACAAAATTAATGTCTTAATTCATTTACGGTTATTTGTTTTAAAATAATAACCAAATATCAATAATCAGAGGTGCTGCTGATAAGGTACTCATGTGCAGAATTCCACTTAGTGTCCCCAAACAATTTTTAAATATTCAAAATGTACTTTAGGTATAGTTACAGAAGGAATTCACAAAAAATTAGATTCAAATCACACCTATGTACAGTTTTTGTTCATTGAAAAGGAAATTGTCTTAACAGTTTTTCAAATTTCAGTGCTATGCCTGCAATAAAAAAAGTGAGCAGCTATCCTAGTTTACTATTTCTGAACTGTGACCACTTGAAGTTATATGGACTTTAATTCCCAGAATTCCCCAACCAGCCAAGATTGAGAATCACCAATTTTGTTATTTCAAGATCTGCAATCTTTTGCTTTCAGGTCTTGTGGCTGTTGCTTATCCAAGGAAGCCTCAAGTTGTGGAACGTCAGATCCTTCCTGTTCTCTGGTATTTCCTGAATAACATGATTGGTAATGGGGTCTTACCTGGGAAGAGTGGAAATGTAAGAACTGTGGTGTCTAAACTGGCTAAAAGCTTGCATAAACAAATGGGGCTGAAACTTGAGGAATATGTTTGCAACCAACCACAACATGCGATCAAACTTTTTCAAGATCTTCTAGATATGGATCTTCAATGAAAAAAAAGCCTGTTACTATTTCTGGAACAATTTTAGTGGGACATTTCCAAGAGAAGCAAAAATGGATAATGATACAGAATTTGCCATTACTTAACCTTTTTATTTTTGAAGTGTAAGAGTTTCCTGTTGAAAGCTTTTAGTAATAATCTAACAATGGAAAATGTACATAATATATTTTGCTGTAGAATTAAATTATCTATTTTTTTAAGGTTTAAGTTCCACACTTTTGACCCATAGAGGTTTCATCAATGATAATAATGCAGAAATGGCACAACAATAACCTTTGTATGTGTAAAAAGAGAAATTTATTTATGTAATATATATCAATATTGTGTGATAAAGTGATAGAGGTAAACTTTAAAGCATAATAGTTCCTCTATCTCTATGGATTGCCAGTTAGGGAAGATGGATTACGTGACCACAAGAAGATTCCAGTGTGAGTGAATACCAATTAGTAGTAGCTTCCAAACTACCATGTAAACTGCCCATAGAGTTATTCCTTAGGTCAGGGGTGTCAAACTCAAGGTCCATAGGCTAGATTGGGCCCCATGGGGTGCTTAGATCTGTCCTGTGGGACCACCCTGGAAAAAGTGAAGGACTGTCCCATGGTGCCTTTGCCAGGAAAAAAGCATCTTGGGAAGGCCGTGTGTGGCCTCCTGAGCTTCGTTTTCGCTGGCAGAGGGCTGCAGGAGGTTATTGTGGCCAAAAATGGAGCCCAGGCAGGAGCCATGGAACTTTGATGAGTGATGAGCTGGAAACACCTATGCTGGCCATGCCCCCCTGGTCCCCTGAGGTCAAACACAACCCTGATGTGGCCCTCAATAAAATCGAGTTTGACACCCCTGCTTTAGGTGATTACTGGAAAAAAATTGTGAAGGGATGAAGTGCTGGGCACAAAATGCATAAGAAATATTCCAAACAATATTTTTCTTCCATTCAGTTGACCTGTTATAGAGGCAATGATGCAGTTTTTCCACTTAGCACTGGCATGGCATATTCTCATTTCTTTCTTTTTTAAAAAGCCATCAAGGAGGAAAAAACAAATGGAACACCATACTCTTATCAGATTAGTTTGGTTGCGGTTTGGAAAAACCAAGAAAATCTCATTTATCTCAGTTCCTTACTGTGTTAGAAATTGGAGATGATATAACTTGTCACTACTTTCCATTCATTGTTTTTGATTCTGCCTCTCCTCACTTAATTAGCGAAGTATCTATACAGTGCTTCATTCAGTAATACAATATAGTAGAGTGGTTTGGAACATCTGGAATTGTTTAGTTGTACTCCAGAAGCACTAGCCTTCGGCAATGATTTCCACATTCATCCTGAAATACTGAAAGTCAAAATTAATCTCTGCAGAATTTCTATATGGACAGCTGTCATTTGCTAACATGACATGAATGTCAATCACCATTAGCTCAATATTTTTTTTAAAAAAGTAAAATGTTTTAATTATTAAAAAATACATTTTAAACTTTCTTTATTTGCATTTCCATTTTGATCCTTCAACAAAAGACATTAAGTGTTAGCCCCAAAAGGTAGGTCAAGAAATCAATGCCATATCAACAGTGGTGGGATTCAATTTTTTTTTACTTTGGTTTTGTGGCTTGGTGGGCGTGGCAGGGGAAGGATACCATAAAATCTCCAGTCAGAGATAGTATTTGCCGGTTCATCAAACTCCTCAAAATTTCCACTACCATTTCTCCAGAACTGGTCAGAACCTGCAGAATACCACAACTGCATATCAGTCAAAAACTATTTTTGATCAGAACAGCTTTTATAACAAGATCTTGCAAGTCTGAATGTGTTTCCCATTCTCTCATTTTATCACCATGTGAATTAGGGATGGGCCTATCTGAGGCATTTTCTCAGATTCATTTCTTGGCATGGACTTAAACCACACTTATCTGATTATTGCCTTGGAAATGGATCTTTCCTTTATCCTTCAAGGCCATTCCCTGTTGTCTCTACATTAACCTGAGGGTGAGTTAGGAAGGATTATTGGAAGGAAAATATTCAACCGACATGGGTATTTTGTGTGAACTAGCTGTAATCAGTAGTAATTAGTACCAGAGGCTTGTAAATGGCCTTAGATTCCTATTGGTTGACTGTCATGAAAGTCTGAAACACAAAAACTTCCTGCCTTAGCCTAAATCTAAGGTGTTCCCTCAGACCAGACCCAAAGCTTATATATTCCTGAACTGTTTTGAAAATGGACCCATAGATCCTTTGGGATAGGGAGGGGGACAGCATAATTGGAAAGTGAATGCAGTTCTAATAGTAATCGAGTTCCTTATTAAAGTCTTTGACAAGATAACACCAAAAGCATTTAAAGAAAAAAAAAACCTCAAGTGATATTGGTGTTCTTTCTCATGACATTTTAAGAGATTTATGAAGCCAAGGAGGAAAAGAATGTGACAGTTTGGTGTGAATTGTCATAAGCACATTGAAGATATTCTGCTGTACCTCAGCACACCAAGCCATGCCAGGAATATTGTGGAAAGCTTGAATCAATATTCGAAGTCTCAGGTAAAATAAGCCCAAGCTTATTTATCTCCAGGATTAATTGCTGTATGTCAATAAACATCTGAAGACATCAGTCCCAGTAGTTACTCTGAATGAGGTTAAGCCCCCACCATAAGTTGGTGTCTGGGGCTTCTCTTGGACTCTTGGATACTGCCTAAATCAGGGGTCTCCAGAATTCTAGGAGTTGAAGTCCTCCAGGCTTAAAGTTGCCAAGATTGGAGATCCCTGACCTAAACAACAGGTGGAGCTGTGGCTGCTGGTGGTGGGGGCTTCACCCAACTTTAACTGGTACACCAAATGCTTACTTGAACCCAGATTTCTGGTAATTGATGCCATAATCTCAATATATCTGGATTACTGTAAAATGATTTATTTGGGATAATATTTGCAATATTTGAAAAAAGAAGTTGCTAGTTTCACTAGATGGAACATATCAGCCTCACTGGATGTCTAAAATTAATTTTATTGAGGAGAAGGCGGAGCTTCGTTTTGGCGATACAGCTGCGATCTCGGGGCTCTGAGATCGCAGCCGATATTTTCGCCCCTGGTCGGTCCCAACGGACCTAAACCGTCCCGTAGAGATGGGGATTGAGAAGGGTACTGTTCCAGGATCGCAGAGATATCACAAAATCTCTGGTTTGATCCGGAAGAAGCCCTTTTGCTGGCGGCGGAGAGGCAGCCTCGATAGCTGCTGAAGTCAGGACAGCTCCGGAAAGAAAGTGGCTGGAGTGAAAGTGTGTCGGCTGGGTGAGAAAAACTCTTTTGTGTTGTAAATTCGCTGAGGTTGGAAAGGACATCCTGATCAAAGAAGAAATCTGTGAGACTTTTTTTTTGACTGAAACTGTCTGAGCGGCGTTTTTTAAAGTGGTGTCAAATTGAGGCTTGGGTTTTTTTTTTATTCTTTTCTCTATATTTTTTGGGGGGGACTTTAGTGTGACTTTGTAGGTAACCAGATTGAATTTTCTCTTATATATATTTTTATGCTCCCTTTGATTTTTTAACTTTCTTTAGGATAGAGGCTCCCTTTGGCTATTTTTTTTTTTTGTGTGTCTGTATATATTACTCCCTTTTTCTGGCTGGGGGGGAGGAAGAGCATTAAGAAACTTTGCAACACTGCCAACTAGAGGCTTGAAAGTATTTTATTTGAATTGGAGAGAATTGCAAAAAGACCTCTTCTCAAGGACATTTTAACGTGATAAGATAGAGGGAAAGCACAGCAAAATATTATTGCAGGTGCTTTCCTGGACTGTTATCAATAATTCAACACTTGAGGTTTGGCTTTGAAGCTGCTGGAGAAGAGAGTCATAACAAGAGCCTTGGATAAATAAATAAAGTGCAGTATATATATATATATATATATATATATATATATATATATATATATATATATATATATATGTGGCATTCAGCTTTGTTCGGGTATTTTCCCACGTGGTGCTTTTAAAGTTGTAGCAACGTTTCAGCAGAATCTCATCTGCCATCATCAGGCTTCTGTATGGTGTTTCCCCAGAGAAACACCATACAGAAGCCTGATGATGGCAGATGAGATTCTGCTGAAACGTTGCTACAACTTTAAAAGCACCACGTGGGAAAATACCCGAACAAAGCTGAATGCCAGACATGTAAGTACCCGCGAAAACTTAAGAAAACATATATATATATATATATATACCCTATTCGCCAGCCTTTTTCTAAATTTCAATTCTAGTAATATTTTTATTTCTGCCTTTTATTTTAAAGGGAAAGCCTCAGAGTTTTTTCTTTATTTTTCTTTTCTTTTTTATTGGGACTTTTTTGCTTTTCCTATCTATGTTTTTGGACCACTTTGTTTTTCTTTTTTGATTATTGAGACTTTTCAACTGGATTAAGGTGTGAAGAACCTGAAGGAACTTTTTGTTTTTTCTCTTTTTGCTTTTCTTTTCTTTTTTTTGCTCTTAATCAATATTATTATTTTTGGATTTGTTTGTTTTTCTCCTTTCTATTTTTTCTTTTTTATGGTGGACTACTTCGTAATTGGATTAGGGTCTAGAAGAACCTGAAGATCTTTATTCTTCCTTTTTTCCTGTTTCTTTTTTGGTTTCGTGCCTTTTACTATTGGAGTTTTCTATTTTGGATTATAATTGGCTGCTCTACCAGTTGGATTAAAAGTCAAGAAGAATTTGAAGCTTTGGAAGCATTGAAATGAGCAGGAAACCAATACCATCTGGCATTTCTACTTCTACCTCTGCTTCCCCACCAGCTGGAGGACAACGTTTAATTCAGACAATGTTGAAGCAAGATAAGGAACAAGAAAGAGTAACTTTACAGATGATTATGCAAGGAATCCAAGATCTCAAGACAAAATCAGACATCATTGAACAAAGAACAGGAAATATTGAACAAAGAACAGAAAATATTGAACAAAGAACAGAAAATATTGAACAAAGAATAGAGAAGACTGATGAAAAAGTGGAAAACATTAAACAAATGATGGTCAAGTATAAGGAAAGATTCCAAAAAATTGAGGAAGAAGGAAAACAAAGAGAGAAGAAGATTGGAAATATTGACAGTAGATTAACAGCGGTTGAACAAGAAAAAAGTGGGATGTTGAGGTGGGAGATGGAAAGGTCAGAATTTTACCTCAGATTTCAAAATATAGAAGAGGAAAAAGGAGAAAATTTGGCAGCGGTAATGATAGAAATTTTGGCAGATGCTTTGGAAATTACAGAGGAAAAGATGATGGATGGAATAGATGAGATATATCGAGTCTATACAAGGTATGCGATGAGAAATAAATTACCCAAGGAAGTCCATATTAGATTTACCAAAAAATCCATTAAAACGCATATATTACAAGTAGTAAGAGAGAAAACATTGAAATACAAAGGTAAAGAGGTTGTGGTTTTAAAACAAATACCCAGAAGAGTGAGAGAGATGAGAAGAGAATATCGATTTCTGACCAAAATGCTATTGGAAAACGAAGTGAATTATAGATGGCTGATTCCAGAAGGACTAATGCTTAGGTGGCAAGAGCAGAGACATAGAATTGATTCAATTGAGAAAGCGGAACTTTTCCATGCAGAATTTTTTGGAGGAAGAAGAGAGGAGGCAGAGAAAGAGGTCTCATTAATTGAGTTTCAAGAGGAACAACTGGAGACTGAAAAAGAGAAAGGAGCAGTAGGGGGACAGATGGATAGCAAAGAACAGCGTGAAGTGAGATCCACAAGAGCGGTTAGACCTAAATATAAAGCATAATCATGGAAGAAAGAAAACTGATTACAATGAATATAAATGGACTTAATTCAGCTGTTAAAAGAAGGAAAACTTTTCATAAATTAGAGAAATTAAAATTTGATATAATTTGTCTACAAGAAGTTCATATTAAAAAACAACATGAACAGTTATTAGTACAGCCAAAATTGGGGAAAATATTTACTTCTTTGACTCAATGTAAGAAAAGAGGTGGTTCTATATATTAAAGAGGCTATCCCAGCAAAATTGATTTACACGGATGAAGATGGAAGAGTATTAATGGTAGAAATAATGGACAATAATATAAAAATACTCTTGATTGCAATTTATGCTCCGAATGATAAACAAGAAGAGTTTTATAAAAAGTTACACATGAAAATAATTGGGCTGGACTATGTTAATATAATTATGATGGGAGATTTTAATGGAATTGTGGACAATAAATTGGACTATATAGCAACAACAACAAAGCAAAATAGAAAGGCTCTCCCAAGGTCTTTTTTTAAAATGACAGATGAATTAACTTTAAAAGATATTTGGAGAGAAAGAAATGTTAAAGCTAAACAATATACTTTTTATTCAAATAGACATCTATCATGGTCCAGATTAGATATGATTTGGATCTCAACAGAATTAATATCCAATATTCAAGAAACAAATATTGAAACAAGTACTTGGGCAGATCATAGCCCAATGACAATTAAATGGAAGGGACAAAAAAAAAGATCGAGATGGACATTAAATAATACTATTTTAAAGGAGAAAGATTTTATACAATGGATGGAGAAGGAATTGGCTTTTTTCTTCAGAGAAAATAAAAAAGAAGATACTTCAATGCAGAATGTGTGGGATACAATGAAGGCATACGCTAGAGGTTTGATAATAGATTATACAAGAAAAAAGAATATTAGGAAAAGGCAAGCTTCTAAGGCCTTGGAAGATGAGTATAAAATTCTTGAAAAAGAATTACAGAAAATGCCACAGAAAAAGGATATTAAATTGAAGCTGGATGTAATTAAACATAAAATGGAATTAATAGAGAAAGAAGAACTGGCACAGAAAATCAGAAACTCTAAACAGAATTATTTTGAAGATGCAAATAAACCAGGTAGATGGCTAGCATATAAATTGAGAAAAGAGAAGGAATCAAGAAAAATATTGAAGTTAATAGATGAACAAGGCCAAGTTTGTTATGGGAATAAGGAGAAAAAAGAAATTATTCGAGATTTTTATGGGCAACTATATAAACAAGAGAATATTGATGAGGAAAAAGTCAAACAGTATTTACAGGAAGCTAATTTACCGAAGATACCTAAAGAGACTGAAGAAATGCTAGAAAGCAATATAACAATGATGGAACTAAATGAAGCATTTAAGAGACAAAATAATGGGAAAGCACCGGGTCCAGATGGGCTTCCAGCAGAATTCTATAAAATATTTCAAGAATCTTTGAGCACCTCATTGTTAGAAGTTATGAATGAAGTTATGTTAAAGAAGATGATACCCAAAACATGGTCAGAGGTTTATATTACACTTATACTGAAAGAAGAGACTGACCCACTGCAAATTAAGAATTATAGACCTATTTCTTTATTGAATGCAGACTATACAATCTTTGCTTCAATTTTAGCAGAAAGACTTAAAAAATATTTGAATAATTTTATTCACCCAGATCAAAATGGATTTCTGCCAAAGAGACAAATTAGAGACAATATGAGAGTAATCTTGGACACTTTGGAATACTATGAGGCTCATCCTGAAAAGCAAATGGCTTTGATATTCCTAGATGCTCAAAAGGCATTTGACAACGTGAACTGGAGATTTATGTTGTTACTATTGGAGCAGATGGGTTTTGCTAAAAAATTTATTCAAGCAATAGAAGCCATATATAATAAACAGACAGCAAGGGTAATGATGGAGGGGGAACTTACAGATTTTATTAATATAAGGAAAGGCACAAGACAAGGATGTCCCCTATCTCCTTTGCTATTTGTGTTGACCTTGGAAGTGTTGAATAGAAATATTAGGGATGATAAAAGCATAAAAGGAATGAAAATTAAGAAGGAAGAATTTAAGCTACAAGCTTTTGCTGATGATTTAGCTTTTATTTTGGAAGACCCGCTAGAAACAGCTCCAAAGTTATTGGAAAGGATAGAGACATATGGAGAGGTGGCTGGTTTGAAAATAAATAAAGATAAAACAAAGATTTTGACAAAGAATATGCTATTGAGACAGAGAGAAGATTGGCAGATCTTTTGAAAATTCAAGTTACAAATAAGGTTAAATATCTGGGGATATATTTGACAACAAGATGTAGCACATTAAAGGAGAATAATTATATTAAACTTAAACAACAGATAATTACAGATTTGAAGAAGTGGGAAAACTTGCAATTGTCATTAATAGGGAGAATTTCAACAATTAAGATGAATATTTTACCTAGAATTTTATTTTTGTTTCAAACAATACCAATTAGGCTTGGAAAAGACTATTTTGAAGATTTAAATAAAATTATGTTGAAGTTTATATGGCAAGGGAAAAAAGCGAGAATAAAGCTAAAGCTTTTGCAAGATGCTAGAATTAGAGGAGGTTTTGGCCTGCCTAATTGGGAATTGTACTATCAAGCTGCAAGTTTGATGTGGGTCAAAGAATGGATAACATTAAGGAAACATAGGTTGTTGACATTAGAAGGGCATGACTTGCTGTTGGGCTGGCATGCTTTTTTATGGTATAAGGGAACTAAAACACAGGGTTATTTTAGAAGACATTATGTACGGGAGTCTTTGTGGTTAAATTGGGAGAAGATAAAAAGACAATGTTATTTGAAAATTCCAGTTTGGTTATCGACCATTGAAGCATTTTCCTATCCTATAATCTACAAGAAGGAACAAACAGTTAGATATGGGGAACTTTTGGATGAAAAGGGTGAACTTAAATTGATCCAAAACTTAGAGGAACAAGGTATAAGGATGAATTGGTTTTCATATGCACATTCAAGGTATGATGAAGATTCCAAAACGGAGGGATTTTATGATAAGCAGACTGATTTAGATAAGATCTTGATGGGTACTGATGAGAAGGTGATTAAAAAATTATATGGTTATTTCCTGGGAATGAAATTAGAGGAAGAACAAGTCAAAGAAACTATGATTGTTTGGGGGAAGAATTTTGGATATAGGATTGATTTAGAGAAATGGCAGAAATTGTGGTCTCAAAATTATAAAATGACAATGTCAACAGCATATAAAGAAAACTGGTATAAGATGTTTTACAGGTGGCACTTTCCTCCGACAAGAATAGCAAGAATGTTTCCCTAACTTAAAAGTACTTCATATAACAATTTTTCTTGGGATTCTGTTTAATAGGTTCTAAAATTACACAATGAATTTTATACTCTAAATACACATATAAAAAACACAATCTTATGTACCCTCCAGAATCCCTCTTTTATCCTAAATTAAATTCACCCATTGTCTCTGAATAAACTTTTTTTCTTTAGATCTTGCTTCCCCCCATTGAGGCTTCTCCTCCCCCCCTTTCTCTCTTGCTTATTCTTCTCCTTGCCCTTTTTACCCCTTTGTCTTTCCTCCTCCCTTTTCTTACTCTTTTCTTACTTTGCTTTCTAACCTTGCCTCCACCTTTCCGCTCATTTTTCTCTTCTTTGGTTGTTTTTATAATTCTTAAAATCCCCTTTTTCTTATCCTTTTTCTCCTCCTCCCCGGAAAGAACCCATTGTTCATCAAAGATGGCTTCTTCTTCCTCTTCTTCTTTGTCCCAGTCCTTCTGCTGCGTAGTCAACTTTTTATAAGTACATAACGCCATTTCTAAGAATTGAAACAAAGTGCCCAAAGTATCTTCTTTTTTATATTTTTGATATTCAGTCTTTAGTTCATCCACAAGCGATGCCATTATGAAAAAAGAAACTTTTCCCAAAACAACCACAAATATTTTTAATCAAGAATAATTCAAAAAAAAAATTCCAAAAATTAATACTTTTCTTCCTTCTTCTCTTTCTCTTTCTGGGGTTAATGTTTAATCAAAGAGGTCCAATTACCATATACCTTTCTTTGAGATTCTAGGCAATCTCCTCCTTTTTCAGCTTCTGCTCCAATTTTTTTTCCTCTTCCTTCCCACTTGCAATATCAATTTTAAATAATCAGAAATCCATACCTCCAACAAAGGTTTTCCAATTTCTTAAGTTTTTCAATGTCCAAAAACCTTTTTGTCCCTTAGCTTCAACTCTCAAAACAATTCACTTTCAATGTCCAATATGTCCAAACATATCTGCTGTTTCCATGGGGTGGGAGAGTGAAGAAAAAAAAAAAGTTCCCTTTAGCAGCTTCTCCGCTGCTTTCGATCTTCTTAGGGATACAATGTATCCTCCAGCAACTCAAACAGCTCAGTTCCAACCAATTTGAAAGATGTTACTTGACCCGGCTCAGACAGCAGTTAGGGTAATGAGTTATAGACGTTACTCCAATTGGTGTACAGGAGAAATATAATAAAAGAAAAAAGATGAATGGATAGTTGGAAATAGAACAGACAAAGAATATTATTGAAAGTGATAATAAGATATGAAAGGATATATAAAGGTTTTGTTATGTTTTTTTTTTTGGGATGTTGTATATTGAAAAAAGGCAAAAAAAATTTTATTAATAAGAAATAATTTGGATGAAAAGGAGAAGTTGGGATAAGATATGAAGTTAAATAGACAAAGTATTGATACTATAATTTGGAATTGTTATGTTCTATTGGTTTTCTTCTTTTATTATTTTTTCTTAGAAAAGAACTTATAAGCTGTTATGCCTTGTGCATTGTTTATATAAAATTGATAAAAATGGTTTATATATACATATATAAAAGAAAATGATAATAAGATATGGAAGGATATATAAAGTGAATATGATGTTTGAATTTGTGTCTGTGTGAAGAGTTTCAACCCGGGATCAGACAACCTTCAGAAAAGATCTTTTAGTTTTGTTTGTGTTCTCTGTAAAATTAATAAAATTTGTTTAAAAAAAAAAAAAAGAATAGCAAGAATGTTTAAGAACAAATCTGAAAAATGCTGGAAATGTCATCAGATACCTGGCTCGTATTACCATATGTGGTGGACTTGTGAGGATGCTAGAAAATATTGGACTATAATTCGCATGTGGCTGGAAAAAATGACAAAGAAACATATAGACTTGAAACCAGAGATCTTCTTATTGGGAATTTTAACTGATATATATAGTAAAGATTTGAAATACCTGATTATAAATGTAGTAACAGCAGCCAGGATTGTATTTGCTAAAAATTGGAAGAATGAGAAAATACCATTACAGGAAGAAATTATTAAGAAAATATTGGAATGTGCTGAGATGAGCAGATTGACATTTGAAATTAGAGAGCAAGAGGATAAACAATTTTATGAAATTTGGGATCTTTTTTATAAATGGCTAGATGATAAAATACGATAATAGAATATTTTAGATAGTAAGAAATATCTTTATCTTGCTATTTTGCTATTATTTTGTTACTTGATATTATATTTATAAAGGGTTTTTTTAGGATTGATTTGGTATGTTTATATGATTTGTTGAATAATCTGCTTAAAGTATTGTTATCTCATAAAGCATGAATGATTAAAAGTATAGTCAAAAAAATTTTTTTTTTTTTTTTTTTTAGTGATTATAGGATATATAAGTTTGGATTGATAATATGAGTTGTTATGTAACATAATGGTAACTGGGGCTACAGAATGAATGCACAAAAATGATGAACCAACTGACACACTGGATGTACATACGAGAGTTGAATGTTTTAATGTTTTGTTTGTCTTGTTTGTTTGTAGAAAATTAATAAAATTTTCTTTAAAAAAAAATAAAATTAATTTTATTGAGATTGATATAATCAATGGATTTTCAAGCTTATGGTGGTGCATGTCCTCTTTCTTACACTTAAGTGAATTAGGAAGCTATCTATCTGAGCTGGTTATAAATGCTATCTAGCTGTTTTGGACTTTAAAATGTTTCAGATCCTTTTGCTTAGGTAATAGTTCTTACATATTTCCATCAAGATCATCTTCCTTATTCTCTAGAGAAGCTACAATGGTCCAAGATGCACTGCTGTTGAATTAGTTCTAGTATTGCAGGGCAGCACTACTTCTAATATTTTTTTGTGGATGCCATTCAAATCAATTGTGGATGCCACAATTGTGGATGCCATCAGCATGTTAGATTAGGATTGTTTTATTGGTCTCGCAGAACATGAGGAGGGAAGAAATTTCCCAAAACATATCCCTCCCAAAAAAGTTTTAAAGCATAGAATCCCCCCTCCCTCAGAAAAGCTCTATCGCCTAGTCCATGTCCACCTAATTTCTTAAAAACTTTCCACAAACCCTCTTGAGATGTTCTTACTAGATGTGCAGGCTCAGTCAATTTTGGTTACTAGCAGGTTTCCAAAATTGACTGAGCCTGCACATCCAGTAAGAACATCTCAAGAGGGTTTGTGGAAAGTTTTTAAGAAATTAGGTGGACATGGACTAGGCGATAGAGCTTTTCTGAGGGAGGGGGGATTCTATGCTTTAAAACTTTTTTGGGAGGGATATGTTTTGGGAAATTTCTTCCCTCCTCATGTTCTGCGAGACCAATAAAACAATCCTAATCTAACATGCTGATGGCATCCACAATTGATTTGAATGGCATCCACAATTCAGATAACAGATAACAAATAACCAGAGTTGGAAGGGACCTTGTAGGTCATCTAGTCCAACCCCCCACCTAAGCGGGAGACCCTATGTTAGGGATACACACCCTAGCAGAACGTGCAACGGCAGTCTAGCAGGCAGGCAAATGATTTGAGATAAACATTGTAGTTTACACTCAGTAAGACAGATACACTGTGCCAGTTAAATAGTTTTTATTCCAGCAAGAGTTATAGCATAGTCAAAACAGTCCATTTGTTATACACTAGTTCAGTCCATCCAGGGATTAATCAGTTGCAAAGTCCAGTGTTGAAAATAGAGGTCAGTAAACTTACAAATAATCAGTCCAGCAATATATCTCTTTTGCAGTCAGAGATATGAAGAAAATCAAACCCCTTTTCTTCTCTCAGCAACAGCAGGGAAAACACGCAGTAATCATCATCAATCCAACATTATCAGTTACTGCAGTAAAAGCCAGCTAACAGTGAGCTCTCTTGCTCCCTCTTATGGTGATTTTACAACTGCACCCAAAATACATGTTTTGCAGTTAAAGTGATACTTACACTTAAACTCACTAATATAGTTTATATATTATTTTTACCCAAACTAAGTTAGGTAACCAATGTTCTCCCTAACATTCTCCCCTTTTGGGTAATATAATAATATATATATCTATTTACAATTTCAACCCATAGTTTTCACAATTTTCTTTGTGCTTGACTGCACCTTGGGCTTTTATAAATCCATCTGCAATGTTTTCATCAGTCATGCAATATTCCAATCTCATTAAACCATTTTTTACAGTGTCTTACATTCAAATATCTCAGGTCAGTTTGTTTAGATCTTGTTTTTACAGAAATATTTGTAGCCAACCGTATGGCTGCTTGATTGTCCTCATAAACTACAATGGCATCTTTAACAGTTACTCCCATATCTAACAATAACTGTTTATACAGAATTAAGTCAGTGCATAATAAAGATAGACATGAAAATTCTGCTTCCATTGTGGACATACTTATGTGTTGCTGTCTAATTAACCTCCAACCAATCAGTGTTTTACCTCATAGCATAGCCATGCCTGAAGTTGATTTTCTAGTTTTTATATCTGTTGCAAAACTTGCATCAGCATATGCACTTAAAATCAAATCATCTTTTGGCTCCAAATACAATGCATAGTGCATTGTCTTTTTAAGATACCTTAATATACGCTTTAGCGCTTGCCAGTGTCTTTCATTGGGTTCAGCATTGAATCTTGCCAATTGATTAATGCTATAGGCAATGTCTGGCCTTGACCAATTACTTATATATGTTAAACTACCTATTAATGATTGATAAATGGTCTAATCAAATTTTGAACTTTGAGCATCAGTATGACAAAATTCCTGACTCATTGGAGTTTTTGCCGGCTTACAAAGTTCCATTTTATACATTTTTAGCAATTGGTAAATTTTATCTTCTTGTGATATCTTATATTCACTATTGGTTTTGTTTATTGTCAATCCTAGATATTGTCTTATTTCTCCTAATTGCTTTAATTTTATCCTCTTACTTAATAATGATATTATCTCAGTAGCTTCATTATTAGTCTTAGTAATTAAAGCAATATCATCTGTAAACAACAATAATAATGACACAGTTCCATTTGTCTCTCTTTTAAATAAACATGGATCAGCTAAACCAGCTTTAAATCCTATATTGTTTAACTCTTTTACAATATATTGGTTCCATTCATAACCAGATTGTTTCAATCCATAGAGACTTTTATTCAGTTTCTAACAGTCATTATTATTTTTATCATCCTTTATACCTACTGGTTTTCTTAAATATATAGTGTGCTGCAATGGTGCATGCAGATTGGCAGTTTCTACATCTAAATGATTTATAATATAATTTTTCTTAGCTGCCCACACTAAAGCTGCTCTTAAGGTTGTTGCCTTTAAATTTGGTGCAAATACTTCATCATAATCACATGCAGTTTGATTAAATCCTTGAGCTACCAACCTAGTCTTATGGGTAACAGTCCCATTTTTACCAGTTTTTAACTTAAATATCCATTTGCAGCCAATGGACTTTTCACCTGGAGGTAATTTGGCATTTTCATAAACTTTCATTTCTTTTAATGAATTTAATTCTTTCTCCATTACTCCATGCCAATCTTCCTGTTCCTTTGCAAGATACATTCTAAGTTCTTCAACAGTAGTTGGAATTTTACTACTTGGTAAACTATACTTGCTTGATACCTATCAGGTGGTCTGGTTTCATGTGTAGAACGTCTAGATATTACAGGGCTTACAGGTGGACTTTCATGTTCTACCTGTTCCTGATTATCTATTTCTTCCTGTTCTGGTCCTATATGCTCTTCCTGTACTTCCTCTTTAATTGTACTCTTCTTATTACTGATTTGTTCTGGTCTTTTGTAGGGTTCTATAATTACTTCCTTACTTGAATCTTGTTCCAGTTTTTCCCATCCAACATGTTCTAGGAATTGGGCACTAGCACTACAGTAAACTCTAGATGTAACTTTTTCCCAGAATCTGTATGATTTGTGATCAGATTCATAACCTACAAAGAATAACTTTTTAGCCCTATGTTGCCCCTTATTTCTCAGTTGTGTAGGAATATGCACCCATGCTGGTGCTCCAAATGTGTGCATGAAACTTAGGTCAGGTTTTCTACCATGCCACCGTGTGAATGGTAATTCACCTGTTGTTGAGTTAACAACATTATTCAATATATGATTACCACACATTATTGCTTCTCCCCACAAGTTTTCAGGTAATCCTGAATCTGACAGCATAGTATGAGCGATTGCTTGAATTGTTTGGCCTCGTCTTTCTATAAAGGCATTATGTTGTGGTCTATATGGTGCAGACTTTTTTATGTTCAACACCTGCCATCTTCAGTTTATTTTGGAATTTATTGTTTATAAATTCTGTACCATTATCAGTGATAAGAGTTACTAACTTCCTTTTACTTTTTCTTTCTGAAAATTTAAGCCAATTAAAGAAATTTTGATATGTTTCCATTTTGCTTTTCATTAGATAACAGAAACCATATCTGGAATAATGGTCCATTATACTTAGTATGTAACGAGCACCTCCCACACTTGATTTTTTAGGACCTATAATATCAGCAAATACGACCTCTAGAGGCTCCTTTATTTTAAATCCATTAATTCTATTTGCTGGCATTTGCTTACTTTTTTCTTGACTACAAGTATTGCAGTGCAAATACTTATGGCAAGGCTTCAGTTTTATACCCTTAGATAGTTCTACTGTTTGTTTAAGCATTTTAAAATTTATATGCCCCAAATGTCTGTGTAACAAATGTATGCACTCATTATGAGGTTTAACATTATTATAAACTGTATTAGCTACCTCTGAATTATCATTTAACACATACAATTCACCTCTTAAAGTTGCAGTCACTTTTTTACCTTCTTTTTCAATTATGCAATTGTCTCCCCTAAAGGTAATTACATAACCTAGTTTAAGCAAAACTCTAACTGAAAGCAAATTAAACTTAAGTTGTGGTACATATAACATTTTTACATTTTCTCTTATGCAAGAACAATATGATATACCTTGACCTTTAGCTTTCAGTTTCCATCCATTAGCTAACGATATCTGCTTTGAACTTGTGGACATCTTAATAAATCTTTTCTTATCTTTCGTTATGCAGTGCGATGCTCCACTATCTACCACCCATAAATTATTATTCACAGTTTCGTTGCTATACATGGCTAACTCTATGCATTTTTTATCCTTTTGATGCCTTTTATCTTTCTGGCTGGCATTTTGGCTTTTTGCTTTCTTGCAGAATCTAGCCAAATGTTCTTTTCCTCCACAATTAAAACACTTTTTAATTGTATAAGCTGATGAAGATATTTTCTCTTCTTCACATTGTGCTTGTTCCCTTCTGAGTTGATCCCTTTCAAGCCTTCTCCTGGCTTCTTCATTTAATCTGCCAGTAATGTCAGTTAATGTGAGGTTATCTTTTGGCAGAACCTCAAGTGAAGTTATGAAGTCATCATAGCTAATATCTAAAGAAGACAAAATTATATCAACTTGGTGTAGTTCTGTAAAGATAAGTTCTTTTTCATGCAGTTCCTGAAAAATTCTCTTCATTATATTTAAATGAGTCATCATATCTCCAATCTTTTGAAGATGTGTTCTGAACAGTTTCCGTCTAAGATTTATATGTGCTCCTACACTGTCTCGAACATAAATCTTCTTTAAATTCTCCCAACATTTGGCAGCTGTTTCTTCTCCTCGTATATGTACAAGCTGCTCATCACAGAGTGTCAGTCCTATTATACAGAGATAATATTGCTCATTCTTCAGTTGATATTCTTGTATTTTCTGGGCATCATCCTCATCCTCCAGATCCCATGCATCTACTTCTGGTGGGTTTTGAATTATACTCCACAAACCTGCTCTGCGTAGAAGTAGGCTGCATTTCATAGACCATGAAACATAGTTTGTTCCATCCAGCTTGGATATTAGAGACAAACTTTGTAAATTGACTTGTGCCATCTTTATCTGGATATTAAAACTATAATTAATAAAACACAGCTGTCTGTTTACAGTATTGTGTAACTACACAAACTCTCACTTTAATCTAAGCCTGTTATATCCTGGTTAGTCTGACTGTGCACCTGGGCCCATAACCAGTGTTAGGGATACACACCCTAGCAGAACGTGCAACGGCAGTCTAGCAGGCAGGCAAATGATTTGAGATAAACGTTGTAGTTTACACTCAGTAAGACAGATACACTGTGCCAGTTAAATAGTTTTTATTCCAGCAAGAGTTATAGCATAGTCAAAACAGTCCATTTGTTATACACTAGTTCAGTCCATCCAGGGATTAATCAGTTGCAAAGTCTAGTGTTGAAAATAGAGGTCAGTAAACTTACAAATAATCAGTCCAGCAATATATCTCTTTTGCAGTCAGAGATATGAAGAAAATCAAACCCCTTTTCTTCTCTCAGCAACAGCAGGGAAAACACGCAGTAATCACCATCAATCCAACATTGTCAGTTACTGCAGTAAAAGCCAGCTAACAGTGAGCTCTCTTGCTCCCTCTTATGGTGATTTTACTGCACCCAAAATACATGTTTTGCAGTTAAAGTGATACTTACACTTAAACTCACTAACATAGTTTATATATTATTTTTACCCAAACTAAGTTAGGCAACCAATGTTATCCCTAACACCCTATACCATTTCTGACAAATGGCAGTCCAATCTCTCCTTGAAAGTCTCAAGTGATGATGCTCCCACAACTTCCGAGGGCAAGCCGTTCCATTGGTTGATTGTTCTCACTGTCAGAAAGTTTCTCCTTCTTTCCAGGTTAAATCTCTCCTTGTTCTGTTTCCATCCATTATTCTTTGTTCTGGCCTACAGGCACTTTAGAAAATAGCTTGACCCCTTCCTCCCTGTGGCAGCCCCTGAAATATTGGAAGACTGCTATCATGTCTCCCCTGGTCCTTCTCTTTACTAGACTAGCCAAGCCCAGTTCCTGCAACCATTCATTGTATATTTTAGCCTCCAGTCGCCTAATCATCCTGGTTTCTCTTCTTTGTACTTTTTCTAGAGTCTCAACATCTTTTTTATGATGTGGTGAGCAAAACTGGATGCAGTCCTCTAGGTGTGGTCTTACTAAAGCTTTATAGAGTGGTATTAATACTTCCCTTGATCTTGATTGTATCCCTCTGTTAATACAATTTAGGATTGCATTAGCTTTTTTGGCTACTGCTGCACACTGCTGGCTCATATTTAGCTGATTGTCTACTAAAAACTCCAAGATCCCTCTCACAGTTACTGCTATTGAGCCTTCACCCAGTCTATATGTGTACTTTTGGTTTTTCTTGCCTAAGTGTAGGACTCTACTTTTCTTTACGTTGAATTTCATTTTGTGAGATATGGTCCAGTGTTTTAGTCTGTCAAGATCCATCTGGATCTTGAGCCTATCTTCTTGGGTGTTAGCTGTTCCTGCTAGCTTAGTATCATCTGCAAATTTGGTAAATTCCCCTTCTATTCTCTCATCTAAGTCATTAATGAAGATATTGAAGAGTACTGGGCCGAAGACGGAACCTTGTGGCACCCCATTGCTTACTTCCCTCCATGTAGACTTAGACCCATTAAGGACTACTCATTGAGTATGGTTTGCCAGCCAGTTGCGAGTCCATCTAGTGGTCGTGCTATCTATTCTACTTTTTCCTAACTTACTAAGAAATAGGTTGTGGTCTACTTTGTCAAATATCTTGCTGAAATCTAAATATATTATGTCCACAGTATTTTGCTGGTCTACTAATTTAATCACTGTATTGAAGAATGAAATAAAATTGGTTTGACATGATCTGTTTTTAACAAACCCGTGCTGACTGCTAGTTATAAATTTACTTGTTTCTGGATGTTTGCAGATCTGTTTTTTTATTATCTTTTCCAGTATCTTCCCGGGTATTGATGTTAGGCTGATTGGTCTATAGTTTCCTGGGTCTGTTTTTTTCCCCTTTTTTGAAGATGGGGAACCACATCAGCTCTTTTCCAGTCCTTTGGTAGTTCCCCGGTGCTCCAGGATTTTTGAAAGATATGGTACAATGGTTCTGAGATGACTTCTGCCAGCTCTTTTAAAACTCTGGGATGTAATCCATCAGGCCCCGGTGATTTGTTTTCATCAGGAACAGATAGGTGTTCTCTTACTATTTTTTTTCTTATATTAACTTTTATTTCTGGTCTGTCTTTTACAGTTATGTTTTTGGTGGGTTGTGCTATAGTTTCTTTTTGCGTTAAGACAGATGCAAAGGATGAGTTAAGCAGTTCTGCTTTCTTTCTGTTGCCTGTTACTTCCTTGCTATCTTCTCTTTTCAGTGGACCAACTGTTTCCTTGATTTTTTTCTTGTTATTTATATGTTGGAAAAACTTTTTTTTATTATCTTTGACTTTTGTTGCAAGTCTAGGTTCATTCTGAGCCTTTGCTATCCTGACTTCGTCTTTGCAGATTCTGGCTATCTGCTGATATTCTGCCTTAGTTGTATGTCCTTCTTTCCATTTTTTGTACTTGTCCTTTTTTTCTTTCAATTTGCCAGAGAGATCTTTGTGCAGCCATCCTGGTTTCTTCTTGGATTTCTTGTTTTTCTTTCTCAGTGGTATTGTTCTGGTCTGGGCTTCTATGATCATACTTTTTAGAGTTTCCCAAGATTCTTGAGTTGTTTTACCCTTTAGGATTTTCATCCATGGAATCTTTCCCAAGTTCTCCCTGAGTTTATTGAAATCAGCTCTTTTAAAATCCAAGACTCTGGTGTCATTATGTTCTATTACTTGTGTTTGTGTTATGTTGAATTCTAGTATGACACGGTCACTCTCACCCAAGGTTCCTGAAGTTAGGCGCATGGGCCACTATCTTTCTCCTTTCTACTCACCCTCTGCTTCCTTCACAAGCAGCCAGCAGCTCCTCCCACAACCTCTGGGAATTTGAAATGCAATGGAAGCAATTCAAACTGCCTCTTTCTTTTCTATTCACCCTCTGCTTCCTTCACAAGCAGCCAGAAGCTCCTCCCACAACCTCTGGGAATTTGAAATGCAATATCGATTCTAAACAAATCACACAATTGATTTGAATGGCATCCACAATTGATTTGAAATGCTGTTTGGAGGTGACTATGCTACCCAATTCTCTGGACTGGTGTGAGTTACACAGTCTATACATGAAATAATGCTAATGTCAAATTGCAACAGTGAGAATTTGGCACAATTATACAGTAGAGCAACTCTTTCCTTAGTGTTGTTCACTTTAAATTCATAAAAGGGAAAGCGAGAGTAGCTTTGCTCTGTAAACTAATTAGGTGCATGTACAAAGACTCTTGGCAATTTCTAGGTGTATAGCAGTTTTGAATCTCAAAATCCCATGTATTTGGGCAAGACTAGATTAAATTTTCATTTCTCTAAATTCACATTGTGTGGCTTATGAGTTGACTCTGCATATATGAGGAAAACAACCCTGTTTGAATCCCAATCTCCCTTAAGTAGGTTTCTGCTCAGGGGATACTTCTGCTAATGAAAATAGACAGAAGTCAGTTTTACTAACAGTATTTCCTTTTTTAATGGTCTGAAAAAACATGCAAGGTGAAACTGAGAAGGCAGAAGGAGAAGACAATACTAGGAAACAGCCTCTTTCCTTTGGATTGCAATGTTTTCTGGGAATAAAAAGACTGCTCAGGGTTAGGGATAGGAAACAGATGGGATTAGATGGAGGGCCAGGGTTTGCAAAAGAGAATTGGTAAATGCTTCCTCCTGCCCTTGATTCTCTTCTAAAAAAGTTTTTTCATAAAATAAGTAAACATAGGAAGATAGGATGAGGCACAGACACCCTGTTGTGAATGAATAATGCCAAATAAAGTTATCTTGAGCTTGAAGTCAAGTGCAGGGTTCTGGCCCTGCACTTCTGATTGGCTGTTAATGGCAGGATCGGATTGGTTCGTTCAGGAGCAACTGATTGGCCATTAACAGGCCATTCTCATTGGTTAATGGAGCTAGCGCTCCAGGATTGCTATTGGTTGAATAGTTAATAAGTTGCCTATATAAGGAAGGCTATAGCAGCCCTCCAGTTTGAGCTGTCACACCATGTAAATAAAGAGTTTGAAGTTCACTGTTTCTACCGACTCATCTCCATTATTCGCACCCATGCTCCAGACTTAACACTGGCGACGAGGGTGGGATTGGATGACATCAGAGCCAACGACGAAGACAACTAAGCACGTGGCTGAAGCGCCCAACGGCAGAACCATGTCCGGCGGCGCAGTACCACCCGCTCCATTCGATCCAGTTCAAGAGGACTGGGAGTCCTACATGGACCATTTCCAAATGTTTTTGGAAATGAATAATTTGAAGGATGCCACAACCGGGAATAAACGGGCGGTATTCCTAACGCACTGCGGCCCGACGGTATTCAAAATGGCTAAGGCATTAGCGAAACTGGCTGAAGTGAAGGCCATGGACTGGGACGTCCTCGAACCGCTACTAAGGGCCCACTAGGCACCGACTGTTCCAACGCTAGTAAGACGACACGAGTTCTATCAAAGAAACCAGCGGAAAGGAGAAAGCGTTGCCGATTTCGTTGCAGACCTCTGGAACTTGGGAGGCCTTTGCGATTTCACTGACCTAGAGGAGGCTTTAAGAGACCGAGTAGTTCTCGGGTTAGACGCTCTAAACGTACAGAGCAAAATAATGGCAAAGGGTGACATCACCCTAAAAGACGCCATAGCTGAAGCTACAGCAGCGGAGGCGACCAAGAAGTTGGCTGCCCAACTACGCCGAAATCGTGCTCCAGCACACCAACCAGCCAGCGAAATTTCATCTAAGGCAGAAGGGCAGCTGCAGACGACCCACCATGAGGATCTCTCTTCGTCGTCAGACAGCGATGAAGAAGAGGTCCATCGCCTGCAGTCCGATCGGGACCATTACCCGAAGTCCCAGCAGCCGTGCGCTGGCTGCGGCGCCAACCATTACCGCTCCAATTGCAAATTCCGTGATGCACTCTGCCACGAGTGCGGGAAACGAGGCCATATCGGACGGGTCTGCAGAAGTCTCCTCGGACCCAGCCAGACCGCGAAGGGTACCAATCTCCACCAATTGACAGGGAATCGCCCTGTAAGGCGAGAATCAGGAAACCACTCCTGCAGAAACCGGCCCGTGAATCACCTAACGAGACTGGAAGAGGCCCACCAAACACTCACTATCGGCCACGCCTCTTCACTAGACGCTAAGAAAATTCGGGTCAAAGTGGACATCGAAAATCAACCTTGCCAAATGGAAGTTGACTCGGGGTCGTCTCTGTCAATGGTTTCCTGGAAGACCCTCAAGCAACTCATGCCCACTTTCTGATGCCAAAACCTTCAATTCCAATGGCTCTTGTTAAAGGACTACCAGGGGAACCGGATTCCAGTTGTAGGATCCAGTAGAGTCTGGATTGCATTCAAGAACCGCACGGTGTACTTACCCCTGACTGTGATCGACAAGGACCGGCCTAGTCTGTTAGGCCTGCAATGGTTCGCACCACTCGGCATTGAAGTAGCAGGCATTAACTGAATCGGCGGCAGTGACTGGGAAGAAGACCTCGCCCACGAATTCAGGGATGTCTTCGCGGAAAAGCTAGGCGAGTACAAGGGGACCCCGATATCCTTTAGCCTTAATCCAAAGATAGCTCCCATCCGCCTTAAGCCTCGTCGAGTCCCGTTCGCTCTAAAGCCAAAAATCGACGAACAGCTTGATAAGTTGATAGCCCAGGGAGTTTTAAAGCCAACCGACCACTCCCCATGGGAAACACCAATCGTGACCCCAATTAAGCCGGACGGCTCCATTAGAATTTGTGGGGACTATCGAGCCACCTAAACCATGCCCTGCAACAAAATCCATATCCGGTGCTGGTGGTGCAACACCTCCTCCATTCCCTGGGGGGCGGAAAAGTCTTCGCTAAACTAGACTTAGCTCAGGCTTATCAGCAACTTCCGGTTGACGAAAAAACGGCACAGGCACAGACTATCGTAACACACCGAGGTGCCTTTAAGTGTACACGGCTTCAATTCGGAGTCAGTGTAGCCCCAGGGATCTTTCAGAGCCTAATGGAGAGACTATTGCAGGGGATCAAAGGCGTTGTCCCCTATTTTGACGATGTGCTCATTGCTGCCCCCACTCCAAAAATTTTACGGGATTGTTTAAGACTGGTTTTACAAAAATTCCAAGAAGCAGGCCTGAAAGTGAAAAAAAATAAGCGCAAACTGTGTACAGATCATGTTGAATTCTTAGGGTACTTAATTGATAGGGTATTCACCCTACTGATAGCAAATTGAGAGCAATAAAAAATGCTCCCTGACCCCGGAACAAAGCCGACCTCCAGGCATTCTTAGGCCTCATCAATTTCTATAATGTATTCTTGCCGCACAAGGTGACTGTCGCTGAACCTTTGCATTGCCTACTAGATAAAAAAGGCAATTTGGGTATGGGGTCACAGAGAAGAGCAGGCGTTCCGTAATGTAAAACAACTACTGACTTCTGATGCCGTACTAATGCAGTACAATGAGACCTTGCCATTAAATATCATATGTGATGTATCGCCTTTTGGAGTGGGCGCCATTTTGAGCCATGTATTACCTAATGGTAGCGAAAACCGCTCTCGAAAACTGAGTGAAATTACAGCCAGATCGATAAAGAGGCCCTGGCAATTGTATCAGCTGTTAAAAGATTCCATGAGTACGTGTATGGCCGGGTTTTTACCATTGTAACTGACCACAAACCATTGCTGGGGATCATCACTGGGGATAAGCCAACTCTCCACATACTTTCTCCCAGGATGACTCGCTGGTCAGAATTCTTGGCCACCTACAATTATCAGCTACAATATCATCCCGGTAAAGCCATTCCCCACGCCAACGCGTTGAGCCATGCACCGCTCCCTGAAACCATCAACAATCCTGCACCAACGATGACAACGTTGCAGATCGAGACACTCCATATGCTGCCATTAACTGCCCGTGACATCACAAGAGAAACAAAACATGACCCCATCTTAGCACGAGTCCTCACATGGGTGGAACGCAGATGGCCATTGGACCAAGTCCCAGACGACTTTGCACCATTCAAAAGCCATCAGAGTTGTTCTCACAGAAGGGCTGTATCATCTGGGGCGATAGAGTCGTTATCCCAGAATGACTCCAACAGGCACTGCTAAGAACCTTGCACGATGGCCACCCTGGCATTGTGCGCATGAAGGGCCTCGCACGAAGCTACGCGTGGTGGCCAGGCATCGACAGACAAATCGAATTGTGGGTTAAAACTTGCCAGAGATGCCAAGAAGTAAGCAACGCTCTACCAAAGGCAACCCCAACCGAATGGGAGATGCTGCAGGGACCCTGGTCCCGCATCTGGACTTTGCCGGGCCGACTAAAGGCCACACGTTTTTGCTAACCATTGATGCCTACTCGAATTGGCTCAAGATTCACTGAATGAGGAATACGACCACCGAAGTGCTCATCATAAGACTGGAAAGACTGTTTGCAACCCACGGATTACCAGACGTTCTGGTATCCGACAACGGGCCCCAATTTACCGCGCTGTCTTTTGAACAATACCTGGCTGACCGCGGTATCCGACATGCGCTTACTTCGCCTGCGCACCCTGCGGCCAACGGCAGGGCTGAGCGCATGGTACAATTCGTCAAAAGGACTCTACAAAAGATAGACTACGACAACATCGATGAGAAAATCGACCGAATCCTTTTCCTACAGCACATCACACCTCACAGCATCACCAACAAAACTCCCGCCGAGCTGCTAATGGGACGAAAGCTCCGCTCCCACCTCGATTGGTTACACCCAGCCTATGAACCGGAAAAGCCACTCGGATCCAGCGGCCGATGCCGTACCTTCCAGGTAGGCGATTTAGTATTCGCTAAAAACCCATCGGGCAATCCACTGTGGGTAGAAGCGACCGTAATCCGCGTAACCGGCCCAAGATCATACCTCGTTCAGTGCCCTGACGATAGACTTTGGAAGCACCACATAGATCAACTATGATCGCGGCTACCGTCACGCAATTCCGAACTCCCTTATGACCAAACTGAGGGGGGGGGAGATACAGAGGAAAATGAATTGCAACTAGAGGAAAACCTTTTTGAAGGGACTGAAAACAGAAGTGAAATGCAGGAACAGGAACCGGGGATCGGAGTGAGTTCACCTCAGTGATATCGGTGACGACGGGAATGCAAACTCGGAACCAGAGGCACCCCTACCGTTAAACAACGATCTACCTCAACAGAAGTGCAGCCAACCGGCAGGCACTTTGCGAAAATCAAAAAGACTGATAAAACAACCTTCCTACCTCAAGGACTATGTAACCGCACCCCGTGGGCAGAAGCCGGGGGAAAGGGGTGTTGTGAATGAATAATGCCAAATAAAGTTATCTTGAGCTTGAAGTCAAGTGCAGGGTTCTGGCCCTGCACTTCTGATTGGCTGTTAATGGCAGGATTGGATTTGTCCGTTCAGGAGCATCTGATTGGCCGTTAACAAGCCATTCTCATTGGTTAACGGAGCTAGTGCTCCAGGATTGCTATTGGTTGAATAGTTAATAAGTTGCCTTTATAAGGAAGGCTATAGCAGCCCTCCAGTTTGAGCTGTCACACCATGTAAATAAAGAGTTTGAAGTTCACTGTTTCTACTGGCTCATCTCCATTATTCGCACCCATGCTCCAGACTTAACACACCCCATCAACTGACCCATCAACACTATGAGAGAGAGAGAGAGAGAGAGAGAGAGAAAGAGAGAGATATGAGCATTTGTTTTATTTATTAATTGGTTTGCTATTCCACCTTTTGCTACCCTGAAACCTGCATTGCAATTTCTAAAGTTTTATTATTTACTTAAAAAGGATTCTGCTCTGCTGCCTCATTCTCAGGATGCCTGAAAATATAGAACCATTATAATCTGAAGCTTTCTTTTTGAAGAGGCATTATGAATCACAATCACACTTACCTAGCACCCACCACAAAAGGATCAGTAAGTTTCAGGGCAGTTTAGTTGGCAAAAGTTTTGGGAGGGCTTAGGTTTCTTCAGTCTCTGCTAGATTTATCCTGTTGACAGAGTGTGCCAATTTCCACTCCAATTTTCTTGTTTAACCTTCACAAGGACACAGCAAGCAGCATTAGACATATACACACAGAGATGCATACTCACATGGGTATAAACACACACATACATGCAGTTACACACAGTACAGAAGAGTGCAATTCAACTCAGAAAGAGCACACATAAGGGTATAATTCACAATGTGGAAGTGTAGAAAAAAATTGGTTAGCAGTTTTAGATTGTGTTGTTATTATGCTACTACATCCCATTTTTTTTCTGAACAAGACAAAGTAATATATAAAAGCATAAATATTTTTCTTACAGTGAATGTGTATTACAACAGAATTGAAAATTTCAAACTGGGCTCTCAATTATTTGTTCCATTCCTACAGATTAATTTTGAAATGGCCTTTTAACTTTGAAATGGCACCTTGGATGATTTTGAGACAGTCAATATCTCTCATGCCAACCTATTTCAGAGGACCGTTACGAGGATAAAATAGAAAATCCCTCAAGATTACCTTGAGCCTCCAGTGGAAAGCAGATATAAAGGGAATAATAAAACGAATAATAATCAGGAGGAGGAAGACTTGAAGAATAGAAAGAGAAACAAAACCACGCCAAACTCTGTCAAGGATCTTGGAGTAGTCATCTCAAATGATCTAAGTGCTAGAGTCCACTGTAACTACATAGCCAAAAAGGCATTAAGAGTTGTTAACCTAATCTTATGTAGCTTTTTCTCTGGTAATATTACACTAATAACTAGAGCATACAAAACATTTGCTAAACCAATACTCGAATACAGCTCATCAGTCTGGAACTCACATTAAGTATCTGATATTAGCAAAAAAAGAAGTTGAGAAAGTCCAGAAATATTTCACAAGAAGACTTCTCCACTCCTCTATTCGTTGCAAAATACCTTATGCCACCGGACTTGAAATTCTAGACCTAGAAAACCTAGAACTATGACATCTTCAGTCCGATCTAAGTATTGTATATAAAATCATACATTGCAATATCCTACCTGTCAATGAATACTTCAGCTTCAACCATAACAATACAAGAGTAAACAATAGTACAAACTCAAGGTTAATCACACCAAACTTGATTGCAGGAAATACGACTTCAGCAACAGAGTGGTCAATGTCTGGAATACTCTACCTGACTCTGTGGTTTCTTCCCCAAACCCCAAAAACTTTAACCTTAGACTTTCTACTATTGACCTCACCCCTTTTCTAAGAAGTCTGTAGGGGGCGTGCATAAGCATACCAACGTGCCTACCTTCCCTGTCCTGTTGTTTTTTTAATTTTTCTTATATGTATCCATGTATTCATAGCTATGTTTTTACTTATATCTATTATCTTGCAAGCAATTGACAAACCAAATAAAATAAAATAAAATAAAATAAAATAAAATAAAATAAAAAACATACCACACATTGCTTATAGTAGCATATAGCCCTTAATACTTGAAAGATCAAATAATGCTTAAAATATCAAATAAGCATATTGATAAGAATTCTTGGGTCCCAAATAGACAATCTTAACATTTTATATATTAAGGAAAAAATACAAATTTTTAAATTGCATCCAAAAAAATGCAATTTTTGAGGCACTTCTCTGTGAACAAGTTACATTATTCAGGGCATTGGAACAGGGTTCCAAGTTCAAGTTCAAGTTCAAAATGTATATACATACAGTTTGTATATGCATGAGATATATTAGGTGAGAGTGAGACCCTCATTTGGGGAAGAATGAATGCTTTCTATAAGAACAGATGGCAAGTGACCTGGGAGAGCTTTTTTGAAGATTGTGGATGTTCTATCATCAGAACAAAGTAGACTCAAGACCGGAGTTGAGTTCAGCTCTTTATTAAACTGTCAGTAACTTCAATTAAAGTCAAGCCACGGCAGCCCTTTTTATAGTGGGTGATCACGGCTCGCAACCAATGGCATTTATTTAAAACTCCTGCCGCTTAGGTGGCCAATCAGAACTGTTGTTATCTACCAATCGCTAGGCGATAGTATCTGTCCAATAGGAATGCAGTATTACGAGTATGCAAAAACAAGTACATAACAGTGGAAATCATCCAGATATCGGTATAGTCCATTTTGGGTTAGATGGCAAGTGAGTCTGATTCTGCAGACTTGACTTAGGAACCATCTTCTCTATTCTCCAAAGACATTCAGTCTATCCTAACTGAAAGCTGAGCCAACAAATTTGCAGGCAGTCTTAAATCTTGCCATGCCATTTCATACAAAACTTCATGGAAAGAAAAATTGTTGTATGGAAAAGTCTACAATGGAAAGTTTTAAGAAGGAAATCTTTGTAGTTATTTCCATAGCATCTAATCCAGAGGACCCTATATATATCCTGTTAGTAGTTTTTCAAAAAGTATGTCCATGTGTGTGGGTGCGGATATGGGGATAGAATTTTCAAATCAAGTGCCTTTGTTGGAGGTATAAATCCTCTTCCAAAGGCAATCAGAATAAATAAGAATAAATGCAGACAACAATGATGGGAAGTGAAGTTCAAGGGCAAGAGACTAGAAAGAACTATTTTAAATGTAAAAAATAACACAAGGAGAAGGGAATATTTGTAAGATTTGGTCCTTGATCTCTTCAGTAAAGAGGTTTGACATTATGTAATATAGCTTTGTTTCATTTTTGTTTGAGAAAGTTTTAATTAATGCTCATACACTACCTCTTTTAAAGGCTGGGTCTGCCTGCTTTGGATATCAAACACCTCGGAGTCTTTTTTTTTATTCACAGTGCTAAGATAACGCAACCCCACAAAGATACCAAAAATTACAAGTCTACAAATGTTCAAGGTCTTATGCTTCCTGCTATTGCTAACCCTTCATAACCTGAGAAAAAGATTGAAATGTGTATTTACATGTACTTGTTTATGTGTGGTTTGTAGATATTTAGTTTATGGGCTATGTTTGTGTGGGCGATGCAAGAAATATTTTTATCTTGGTTGTCTCTAAACCCTTCCCACCCTTTTGCAGAATTTCTTTATGAGCAATTGTTCACAGAGAGGTCTGCCTTCATTCATAAGCATGATAATTAACATCAGCAGTTAGCTTAAAGCCTCCTGCATAGATGAGAGAGAGAGAGAGAGAGAGAGAGAGAATAAAGAAATATTGTCTCTATGCTATTTTTAAGACGAGATGTAAAATAAAATGATGGAATCTGGATAAACACTGTTCATATTATTAGTGCTGTGTGGGTCTTATTATCATAGTATTAGGGGCCAGATAGGTGAACTCTGAATTGTGGTTGGCAGAGATGAAGAGAAACAGAATGACAAATTCAGCAATCCCTGTAGGGCTGACAAAGCAGCCACTGGAGAAGGAGGCAGTTATAAATAGATTGGAACAATCCTTTTCCACCTGTTGCTGAACTTATAGCTGCTCTTGGTTTAGAATGTGTACAGACACCAAAGAATTTTTTTTTTCCAAACCAGGAACAGTTGTGCAGGCAAGAACATTTTTAACCATTAGGCAGATATGGTATCAGCAAGAGTGCTCTCCCCCAAGGTCAAAATGGAGAATATGTTTAGTGGCATCCAGTTTTCTCCCTCAGTCTCTTCACTTTAAAAAAGCAATTGTGAAGGCTGCAGACTACAAGATAACCTGGAAAACAGTAAGAAATTGGGAGGAGATAAATTTTCAATTTCTTTCTACCTCTTTCTCTCCCATTATTGAAGAAAAAAAAAACTATACAGATATATCAAATATTTCCCTGCAGAGTAAAGTGAAGGCAGTAGTATGGTGCAATAATAATAATAATAATAATAATAATAATAATAATAATAATAATAATAATAATAATAATAATAATAATAGAGAGAGGGAGGCAGAGAAAGTGAGAGAGGAGAGAATCAGAAGAGGGAAACAGTTCAATAGATCAGGAGAACTGTCTTTCATGGCCTTCTGCTGCAATGTGTCCTGAGGTACCAAGTTATTCTCCAAAACACGGGGTTGCCTGGTCACCTTACCATCATACATTTTTTTGTCAAGTAAAATGTGACTACAGTGATGGAAAAATATATTCGTTTAAAGAAATATACTTAAAGTAAGTATTCCTGAGAATATCATGGATAGCCAAATAAATAGAGTTTAATCAGACTCCAATTATCATATTGTGGACATATTATGTGAAGATCTAGCTCCTTTAAAAAGTCTACAGAAGGGAAGGGAAGGGAAGGGAAGGGAAGGGAAGGGAAGGGAAGGGAAGAAGAGAATAATCATCAGCAGGGTGGATGGAATCAGATACAGTGACATTGTACACTGTTGGAAAATCTGAAAAAAAACTGAGTTAGAGGCAGATTGTCCCAAAGAAAATCCATCTATGTGGTCATTAAGTATTAACACCAACTTGATATTGCCTATTTAATCAATTCAAAACCAGGGCATTGCATTATAATGCATTTATTTTAGGATCCTGCTTAGGCTCTCACTTTGTTGAACCATGGTTCTAGCCAGAATTTAAAAAAAAATGGTAGGGCTCCCTGAGTTGATAGGAAATAAAAACATTCTGGCTACTTATGTTTGATTTAGATCTCAGCACTGAGTTGCATGTTGTCCAACCTTCATGGTTTAAACAGACATATATGGCCTCTGTGCCAAGGAAGTTATTGTACAGGTAAACCTTTACAGAAAAAAATGCTTTATGAAATCTTTATTTTGTGTCCTTGCCAACTTTTAGCTTCTGGCTGGGGAAGTGACACCCCATAAACTTTCATACAATGTATTGAAATGTGATGAGAAGTCAATGAATAGCCTCATTGTGTGTCAAGTTCCAAGCTATAATATTGTCTACGTACGTATCCACATTAAAGCAATTAAACTTGCAAAGTGTGCTTCATTTCAAAGATTTTTTATTTTTTATTTTGATTTGTCAATCATTTACAAGATAATAGGTATAAGTAGTTATGAATACATGAAATGGGTACATATAAGAAAAATAAAAGAAACAATAGGACAGGGACAAAAGGCACGTTGGTGCGCTTATGCACTGTATGCATAGCATATGCATAGATCCATTCCAAAATGAGTTTAAAATTACCAAAATCAGCATCTAAGATCAGTTTTAAGCAGAAGGTTAGGAGAAAGAAAGCGGGAAAGCCTAAGTGATTACGATGTTTGCTTTTTGCTTCCATTATAAACAGTCTTTGAACCAGTTCATTTAGGGTTGTTTTTCTGAATGTCCACAGGGTGTACAAATCATTTTAAAAAGGTGTGATTTCTGTCACTAAACATAGAATACAGCATGCTTAATTTGCCCTTTTAAATTGGTATATTTGATCTTGTAAAGGGGTAATCTAAAATCATACAACCTTCATTCTATTTAGATTTAAATTGCCAGAATTACAGGTTTTAAAAAAGAGATCTCCCATTAAAAAACATATTGATAGCTTAATTCTTTTGATTTGCCTCTTGGATGGGGATTGTTAAGAATATAAGTCACCTAACAGGTATTTGGGTTAGAAATATATAAACCAGGATAAACATTTTAAAACTGTATCTTTAAGAAAATGCAAAACTGTAATTAGGTGTGGTTTCTGAAGCGGCCATAAGATGGAGCCAGAAACCTGGGTTGTTTAGTCAGTCTCAGAAGAGAGTGTGAGTATATTTGTTTCCTTCTGTTGGAAAGGATTGCCGTTCCTCCATTTTTCCTAATTGACTGATATTACTGGATTTAATGTAAGTCTGATACTGAACTGTTTATGATACTGGAATTTGATATTTGGATTATCCCTGGATTGAAAACTGACTGATTTACTTGTGAATGACTTTTGGACTGCTTATCTTGAACTTTGCTTAAACCTTTCTGGAAGTAAACCCTACATTTACTGTACAGTGTATCTGTGTGCTGTATGTATTATTCAAACACTACTCTCAAATGCATCTCCCTGTATGCTCTCATTCTCCTAATGGGGAATTACCTCAACAGGGATCCTTGAGCATCTTCCCTTAAATTTTGCTTTTATGATGGTTTCAAGGAATAACAGAATAACAGAGTTGGAAGGGAGCTTGGAGATCTTCAAGTCAGGCAGAATTACCATTTCAGACAAATGATTGTCCAATCTCTTCTTAAAAACTTCTACTATTGGAGTATTCACAACTTCTGGAGGCAAGCTGTTTGATTGATTAATTGTTCTAACTGTCAGAAAATGTCTCCTTAGTTCTAGTTGCTTCTTTCCTTGATTAGTTTCCATCCTTTGCTTCTTGTCTTGCAATCAGGTGCTTTGGAGAATAGCTTAACTTCCTGGAGAATAGAAGTATGTCTTCAGATTTCACATCTGTTGGACCCCAAATGGTAAAGTTATACATTCATCTCAGATCAACATACGAAAAGTAGATGATCCCCTTAATTGTTAAAACCAGTTATTTTAAGTCAAAACTAGACCAGCCATGACCTATTGGGCCATTGTTTACCAAAACATAGAACCAAAATGACCACAGGTAGGCAAAATATCAGTTAGAGTGGGACTGTCTTCCAACTTCTTGTCAGCATTCCCATTGAGGTTCTGTGGAAAGCTTGCAGTGAGCACTGCAAATATTCTCTTCCTTTCCCTTCCATGCCCCCCTCTTCTTTTTCCAGCACAGTCCACAGGTAACAGCTGCTGCTATATGGAGGAGGGAGTAAGAAATTCATGGCTGGCCAGCATGGAGCAAATACAGAGGGACTGTGCTTGTATGGGATGGATGCACCATTTCTCTACTAACTTTCTTCCTGCAAACTTCCCACAAGCAAAAACTTTGCTAGAGGGATGGTGGCAAGGAGCTTCAGCAATCATAGCAGTTCCTTCCACAACTTTTGGGAAACTCTGGTAATGTTGAAAATGAAGGAACATATATGATCATGTGACTTTGGGTAACTATGACAGCTCAGTAGCAGCACTGAACAGCAGAAGAAAAAAAAAAACAGCAAAAAAGTCCCAAATCTCAATTCCTTTGGAGTAAAAAGTTCCCGGCATTCTGTAACTTAGCTGTTTGAAGTACCTTGGATGACAAAGGTTTGTTCTAAGATGCAGTGTTTCACCCAGTTGGAGGTCACAAAGTATCAAAAAGCGAGTTATGGTAGTATATAGACGAATAATTTTCCTTGTCTGTAAAAGGATACCCCAGATCATGTTGAAAATTGGTGGGCCAATTCTCCACAGGATAGGCAAAAACACACATTTTCCATTCCATTTTCAAATGCTGAAGATGTCAGCAGCACAAACCATAGGCTATCGCCCATTAAAAATAAAAGAAAGTCCTAATTGCTTCCCAAATGAGCAGGCTCCAAAGGCTTATACTTTTCAGGTTTAAAATGCTAGCTATCCAGAGGGTGTGTGGATATTGTATTGAAAAGGATAATTTCTAAAGATATTTTTGTAAGAAAAAGAGAGACAAGTCAACCCAACATGTTTTTCTTGCCTTGTGAGTTCTCAGTGAAATTCAGGAATGGGTTAAACTTGCATGCTGACAAAAAAAACCCCCATTTTATTACAATTGCAGAAGCAGTCTGGGGAATTTGGTATAAAATTTATTTCATTATTTTTTCATTGAGTTCTGTAGTTTTCCTCTAAATTTCCCTTGGTTACTACTGTTTTCTCTAGTGGTTGTCTCTTTCTTTCTTTTCTTCTCTCTGCTCTTCTCCCATAGTTCCATTCTTTATTCATCATTGTGTTGCCAAAGTTGTCTTTTACCTCTTTGTTCTGGTCTTAGGCTGCCCTGTCTTATACTGACTTATCAACTCCTCATCCAACAACATGCCTTTCTTTTCTGATATTCTAATATCTCAAACATCTTGTGGACTTCTGTTCCCAGAATTTCCTAGTCAGCATGGAGTTTTGGAAGTTCTTGGGAATTCTGGGAGTTCAGGTTCACAAGTCTTAAAGTTGCCAAGATTGGACCCCCCTGGTTTAAGGTCACCTCCTCTCCCAGCCTCACCTCACTTTACAAAGAGTGATTAGTGGGTATGTCTTTTCTGGCAGGAAACACATCAATCGTCACACTTTATTTACCTGGCACTAAACTGTCCACTTGCTGGCCTTGTTACTGAGACAGTATAGAGATATGCTTTGATAATGGGGCAAATTATAATGGTATACCTTTGTGTATCCTCCCCGGCTGGAAGAAAATCCATTAAACAGGCTGCTTGGATGTATATTTAGTTGGAAAAGGAAAGAGGAACATCAGAATGATGGATTCAATACATCTGTATATTTGAGTGGCTTCTTGGAATAATGTAATGAAATGGTAGATGACCTGAAGACCTAAGCTCTTTCCAGCTACACTGATTGGAAATGAGAGGAATAGGTGCATTAAGCTTCCAGTAGGCATAACACATTTTAAAAATATTTTTAATACTAACTGTAAAAAATATACTACTTTCCAAAGACTAATTACATCATCATTGCCACAGCATTGGAAAAAAATGATCAAATGTTATATATAATTTACCTTCCCTTAAGCACTCAAAGCAGAGAGATACAGATGTTATAATATGTCATCACTGGGTATAATATGTCATCACTGTACTGGGTTTTATGGAACTTCCATTCCCCCTCTTGAGGGAGTGGTTGGAAGGGAAAATTCTGTTTTACATTCTGTGTGGTGTTTTTAGTTTCATTGACCAGTGTGATTGTTTCGGTTTTACTGGAACCCATTACTTGTTATTTTAATTAAAAATACTACACTGGATAAACATTATAAAAACAGAGAATTCTTCCACATTCCAAATACCACTTATATTTTTGCCAAAAAATAAAAAAAAGATGAAACTAAATATTTATTTTATGAAATTTATAGGCTGCCCCAATCTGTTACAACTCTAATTTATTTAGCATATGGCACATGTTAGCCAAGGATCACTGAGGTAGCTCGCTGCCTCTGTGAAAGAAATTTTTTCGGGAGATACTATCTTTACCTGTGGGATGCCTGAAGGCAATTGGGGAGGCTCCTTTCTTGTCCCTCTGCAGTTTATTCGCTCACTGGAATCGAGACGCTGGGCTTACGCACCACCGAGCTGTTGACCTCAGTGGTGCGCAGGCCCAGCATCTTACATCTTGGCAAAACAAGAGTACTTTTTCCATTGCCTTCTTGTAATTGTCCAAATTTCTCTGCTGATTCCACAGCAAACAGCTGATATATTTGATAGCAGATTCGAACAAATGAATTGCAAAGAATAACAGAGTTGGAAGGGACCTTGGAGGTCTTCTAGGCTGCTTAGGCAGGAAACCCTGTACCACTTCAGACAAATGGGTTGCCTAATCTCTTCTTAAAAACCTCCAGTTGGAGCCCCTGCAACTTCTGGAGGCAAAATATTCCACTGATTAATTGTTCTACCTGTTCTTTGAAATGTGATGTAAGGAGCCAGAGTGTGGCATCCACACAGAAGGAAGGGGCACCAGTGGGATGTTTATTTTATACAATTTATTGCATAGGCTGCCTGAGCCAATGGCAAAGTATCATGATGCAAACCTAGCCTCTCTTCCTCATGCAAGGGGCTGAGTTTGCAGTGCAACATAGTGGACAGTTTTTTTTTTTTCTTTCTAAGAAGAGCAGTGAATGTTTGTGCATGTCTCTGAAGCTACAGTAAGTTCTACCCTGATAGTAGGGTTTTATTAGGTAAGGTTTGAACATTTGCCTATACAAAATCTTTAGTTTCAGCTTAGTGTTTGCATTAATCAGTCCTTGATTTAAAATCACACAAAACACAGTCTAAAACTCAGAGATTTAATAGTAAAAAAAGAGAATTTCCTCCATTGTAAGGTTTCTTAAAGTAGATTTAAAAACAAAAAACATATGTTTAAAATAATTATCAAATTATATTTATAATTGATTTGTTAAGTCATGTTCATAATCATACACATGTGGAAAATACCTGTGGTGAATTTTACAAAAATATGCATAACTATAAAATAATTTTAAAATACTTTTACAGATTATTTTTAGAAAAAGCACCCTCATAAAACAGGATAGTAAGAAATGACTGTGCTTACATACAGAAATTCTTCTTGAAAAAATAAATATATGGCTTTCATGTTTTATAATATAAATTATTTTCTGTTTTAAAGAAACCTTCCTAGGCTGATGCCCTCTAACTCTGTTTGATTTTATACTGTTTTGGGATTACTGGAATTGAATAATCTACATGTCCAGTTGCCCCACCCATCTGGTGTATGCTACATTGGGAAAGGATGCTTTAAGTCACGATACATGATTTAGTATCCCATCAAACAATTTCATCAACATTACTTATGCAATGGGACTCTACTCTTTCTGCAATTCTACACTGCGAATCAAATAAAATTGGATGGAATATAAGAAAGATTTGGTTTATGTGCCTTCATCTCTTCTGTCAAATCCACATGTTAGAGCTGCTATTATTGTGTGACATGTTCTCTAATCAAAATGAAGCCTGAAAACTGGAAGCAGTGAGGTTATACAATGACTGCGATTATCTCTGAAAAAACAGACTTTTAAAGAAATCATTATTAAATACAAATACTAAATTGATACTCTTGGGTATTGGTTACTTGATTTTTATTCCCTTATACATTAGCGATGGCACTGCAGAATAATACAAAACAAAGATGCATAGCTAATTAGAATACATGGATATACAGTCAAACACTAAGTGATATATAACTAGTTTTGCAGTATATGTGGACTGGTCAAAGATGGTCAAAAATCTCCTTTGGGGTTACTATTCCAATACATAGTTCATCCTAGATATTTATACTATATCATCTGCTTCCTTCACTTAGACAGAACTCAGCACTCTTAATAATAGATATCCTATCTATCTATCTATCTATCTATCTATCTATCTATCTATCTATCTATCTATCATCTATCTATCTATCATCTATTTTTGTCCAAGAAAGAGTTATGTGTGCTATTGAATTGTGCTTCAAGTTTTTTTTTAACAGATATTTCTGTTTTTCTATTAAGCTTTCTGTAGTCCAGCAGAAGCTACTACTGTTGATCAGAATGGAAAGTGACCATGACCATAAGTGTGGTTGTATATACCTCTTTGGTGTTCATTGGACTTCCAGAAACTCTTAATTATTTTACAGTTGTTCTTAATGTGTAAATAGTAGATGGCAAGAAATAACCACTGTTTGTTGTCTAATAAAATAGTTTGCAACTGACTGTGTCTACTATGGCATCCTTTTGTTGAATAGGCATATCCACTTCCAATGGTAGTTTTTTTTCTTAGTTTAACAATAAACTTTCATAAAAATGTAAGTGATAAAGGAGACTTCTACACCATTGGCTACTACTCTCCCTTGTCATTTCCTAAACCATGTAGACTTCCTTTATTAGAGTTATCTAAAATTAGATGTTGTGTAGATGTCTGGTATTTTACATGCTTTCTGTGGCTCACAACACTATTGATCTTTGCATATTTTGAATAGATACTCTTATTTTCTAAGCTGTGGATTCTACAACTTAGAATGCTGTACATATGTATTTTAGAGCCTCACCGTGTTCAGCTGTCCAATTCTACCAATATATTGTCTTCTCTGATATAGTCAGTAAAAGGAATGCAAGTTCCATAGGACAACATGTAGATATCCTCAGTCTGAGTTCCGACTTCTTTCAATTGTACTAATTCCATTTAGACCTTCTGGAGTCCTTGACCCACAATGTAGAGTTCAGGATAAGAAGATGACTTGCCTATCCCTTTTCCCTCAGAGAAATACTTGCTTTTCCAAAAGTCTCCTTCCTTTAAAAGGCCATTTTCCATGCTGCAAAAGGGAAAAAAAACCCTAGTGAAATGTAATATTTCAAATAAAATAACAGAGAAGGCATCTTAATCTAGGAAAGGAAGAAAATTATCACTTCATTTTTAATTCCAATTTCTTTAAAGAAAACAATCAATAAAGTTATCCCTGGAAGATAATGAATTCCTAGCACAAACACTTTGCATTCTAAATATCATTTCAGTGACCTGCATAAAACATGCACATCTAAAAAACATATTCATAGAATGGATTTTTAAAAATATATTCTTTTTATGTAAAAAGCAGGGAGGTCTGAAAGGCAGTGAAATTACAACTGTGTTAGAATTATTAGCAATTGCCCACCGTGCCCATTAGTTTATGACCAGAACTGTTTAGAGACTTCTGTGCACATGTAGCATAGTAGATCAGGTACTGAATTAGGTCTGGGAAGATCCAAATTCAAGTTTATTTACAATCATGAAAGCTTACTGATGATTTTTTTTAATCAATCGTACTTTCATCCCAGCCTGCTTCATAGGGTTGTTGTGAAAAAAATGGTATCAGAAAGTGTGATGTATGAACTTCTGGAAGAAAGATGTGATCTATGCTAACAGATAATATATTTTTTTTTCAAGCATTCTACCATAACTTGGCAAGTTGAGATTATCAGGATGTTGAATTTTATACCTGTCATTCAATTTTCCTGAATTTTGGTAGAACCATGGGATACTTATCAACATCCTACTTAAAATTGCCATATATAGTACCAGTGAAGGAGAATATTTGCAGCTCACGGTTGAAATGAGGGGTCCTTGGTGCTCTCTGTACTTGGTTGTTTTACTTGCAGATGTTTCCCTACCCAAACTAGGTAATGTCATCAGTGCTGAATGACACATCTGGCATATATATTTCTGTTAGAAATTTTAGGGGCAATGAAAAAGGGAATTTACCATAATATCTTCAGTAAAAACTACAATGAGTTATGATGGCTGATGGAGAAAAATAATCCAAATTTATAGTTCAGCATTACCTTTATTAGAACCATAAAATGACAAAAGAATATACTTCATTGCACCATTGCATCCTTTTAACCACAGCATGAACCACCTTTTTATGCTAGTCTGTATGTTGTTGCCTTCCTCTCATCCTCAATACATGTTTAAGGCAGTCTAAAATTGTCTCAAGTATTCCATTTTAGAGTAACACATATCCTCTTCTTACACAACATTGTTTGTCAATACAACCAAACATGCTTTAACAATAATGAGATTATTAATACATTCAAGGGAAGGATCAGCCTGATTCCTGTTAACCACCTTAACTGCCGTGGACATGTCCCTTCCTGCTTCTGAGATCCCTCTTCCATGTCTGTTTCGACAGGGGTACAGGAAAGATCAGACATTAAAACAAAGGGATAGCACCAGATTTGGCAAGCTGCATTGCTTGTTCTGTTACCATTGGTTATGTTATGTCCTGAATTTGAATACTCGAAATCCCCGCGCCTTGATTGGCTAAGGCGCGGGGATTTCTGATTGGCCAGGCGAGCCGCGCCGATTGGTCCGATTGAAGTCTCCCGCGATTGGTTCAAACCGAGAGCGGGAGACTTGAATCGCTGCCATTGGCCGCGGCCGCCGCAGCGAAAGGTATAAAAGCCACGGGCTTTTTGCCTTTCGCCGGTTCGGTTCTCCCATTGTAAATAAAGAGCTTTGAATGAAAGTCACCGACTCTGAGCATCTTTTGCGGACACGACACTGGCGACGAGGGTGGGATCTCGCCCCTGAACCGAACCCCGTGTCCACCCAAGAACCAGCTCCAGCGCAGAGATGGCGAAGATAGCACCGCCCGCCCCCTTCAACCCCGCCGCCAAGGACTGGGAATCGTACTCGGATCGGTTCCGTATGTACCTGGAATGCGCCGGAATGAAGGACGCCCCGGGCCCGCTAAAACGCGCCATCTTCCTTACTCACTGCAGACCAGAGGTCTTCCAGATGGCCAAAGCATTGGCCAAGCCGGCAGACGCAACCGCCATGGACTGGGACGTCCTCGAACCTATACTGCGGCGCCATTACGCCCCCGAAGTCCCCATCCTGATACGGCGCAACGAGTTCTACCGCCGAAACCAGAAACCAGACGAAAAATTGAGCGACTTCGTCGCAGAGCTACGGCGCCTAGGAGGACTCTGCGAGTTTGAAGGTCTGAACAGTCTCATAAGAGGCCGCTTCGTACTCGGCTTATGGGATCCTACACTCCAGAGCCGACTTATGGCCAAGGGCGACATCAGCCTAGCCGATGCCCTTACCGCAGCCGCAGCCGCAGAAGCAACCCGCACGTCAGCGGACAGCATGCGAAGATCTGACGCGAAGGGCGGAAACAACAACCCGGCAAGGTCGGCCGACACAAGAAACGAAGCAACCGCACACTACGGTGAATACCAGTCAACCTCCAGCACGTCAGAAGACGAGGAGGACATACATCGCGTGCAGACGGGACGCGGCGACCAACGAAGTCGAAAAGGTCGTAGGTCGAGGACCAACTGCGCCGGGTGCGGCGGCGACCACCCCAGGTCAGAATGCCGATTCTTTGACTCTATATGTAGGCATTGTGAACGACGGGGTCACATCGCTCGAGTTTGCCGCCAAAAGAAGACCCGCAGCCCGCCCAAATGGGAACAGCACGACAGAAGGAGAGAAAGCTCCCCGCCCAGAGCCAGAGAGCGCCAGCCAGACGGTCGGTGGGACCGTACTCAACGATCTCAAAGAAGCGGCGACGGTCGACGAAAAGAAGAGACCCACCAGACGGTGACCATCGGCCACGCCATCTCCGACGGCGCCAGAAAGGTACACGTAGAAGTCCATATCGAAGGCCAGCCATGCAAAATGGAAGTGGACTCCGGGTCCTACCTTTCCATGATTGCATGGCGCGAAATCAAAAGACTAGTGCCTACACTACAAAAAAGAAACGTGCATGCCCAAAAGATCATCATAAAAGACTACCAAGGAAATCGCGTCCCAGTAGTGGGCACCAAGAACTTTAATATAACTTACAAAGGCCACACCGAACAACTGCCACTCATGATCGTCGATCGCGACCGCCCAAGCCTACTGGGCTTACAATGGTTCGCCCCGCTTAACATCGCGCTGACAGGTGTCAACCACGTCACCATCGAAGCTTGGGAACAGCGGCTAGCCCAGGAGTTCCAGGAGGTCTTCGATGGAGGCTTGGGCAAGTACCAGGGGCCCCTTATCTCATTTGACCTAGACCCAAGGGTTCCCCCTAAGCGGCTTAAACCTAGAAGGGTACCATTCGCCTTAAAGCCTAAAATTGACGAGCAGATCGACAAGCTCGTCAAACAAGGGGTATTGCAACCGATAGACCATGCCAGATGGGAGACCCCTATAGTGACCCCAGTAAAGCCAGACGGGTCCGTGAGAATCTGCGGGGACTATAAGGCCACCCTAAATGGCGCGTTGCAACAAAGCGCCTACCCAGTCCCAATAGTGCAACATTTACTGCACTCACTGGGAGGGGGCAAAGTCTTTGCCAAGCTCGACCTCGCCCAGGCATATCAGCAGCTACCTGTGGACGAGAAAACGGCGGAAGCCCAAACAATCGTGACCCATCGGGGGGCCTTCAAGTGTAACCGACTCCAATTTGGAGTCAGCGTGGCACCAGGCATCTTTCAGAGCCTGATGGAACGTTTGCTACAGGGCATCAAGGGGGTGGTGCCCTATTTCGATGACGTATTAGTGGCGGCGCCAAACGAAGCCGAATTAGAAAACCGACTCAGACAAGTCTTAACAAAATTTAAAGAAACAGGACTTAAAGTCAAACGAGAAAAATGCCAACTATGTACAAAGCAAGTAGAGTTTTTGGGCTATCTCCTAGACCAGCAGGGCATTCACCCTACGACTAAAAAAGTGAAAGCCATCAAGGAAGCCCCCACCCCAAAGTCCAAAACGGAACTACAAGCATTCCTAGGCTTACTAAATTTTTATAATGTTTTCCTACCTCAAAAGGCAACGGCGGCGGAACCTTTACATAGACTCCTAGACAAGAAGGCAGCCTGGACTTGGGGGAGACGAGAGCAAGCCGCCTTTCAAAAAACCAAAGACCTCCTCACCTCCGACGCCGTCCTGATGCAATTCAGCGAAGCCTTGCCCTTAGCTGTCACTTGCGACGCATCACCTTTCGGTGTCGGCGCTGTCCTCAGCCACACCCTCCCAGACCAGAGAGAAGCACCCATCGCTTTTTTTCTCCAGGACTCTGACTAAACTGGAACAGAACTATAGCCAGCTTGACAAAGAAGCTTTGGCTATAGTTGCCGCCGTTAAGCGTTTCCACGAATACCTGTACGGCCGCCCGTTCACCATCGTGACGGATCATAAGCCATTGCTGGGCATCCTCGCTGGAAACCGAGCCACGCCGAACATCTTGTCACCCCGGATGACAAGATGGTCCGAATTCCTGGCAGCCTACAGTTACGAACTGCTACACAAGCCAGGTAAGAAAATTTCGCACGCGGACGCTTTAAGCCGCTCGCCTTTACCTGACTCTGAACCTGACCCAGCACCAACAACAAACACCCTAAGTATCGAGAGTTTACCTATTACCGCATCAGACATTGCCAGAGAAACCGTTAAGGACAGGCGTCTGGCGCGAATCTTACACTGGTTAGAAAAAGGCTGGCCGGAGAAAGACAATGACGAGACTTTTAAAACATTCCGTCAGCGCCAGACTGAACTTTCACTACTGAGAGGATGTATTCTGTGGGGTGACCGGGTGGTAATTCCGGACAGATTGCAAGAGAGGGTATTAGAGATGCTACATGAGGGTCATCCTGGCATCGTCAGGACTAAAGCCCTGGCCAGGAGTTACACTTGGTGGCCAGGGATGGACAAGCAAATTGAAGCATGGGTCGCCAAATGCCACCGGTGCCAGGAGACCAGATCCAGCCCACCCGCAGCACCTATCCGGGACTGGGAAACACCACGGGGGCCCTGGTCCAGAATCCATCTAGACTTTGCTGGCCCCACAAATGGGCATACTTTTCTAATCACAGTTGACGCGTACTCCAATTGGTTGGAGGTAAGCGACATGAAATCCACTACCACAGAGGCCGTCGTTAAAGAACTGTGTAAACTGTTTTCCACACACGGCCTCCCAGACGTCGTCGTCTCAGACAACGGGCCCCAGTTCACTTCCATCGACTTCGAACGGTTCCTGGCGGAGAGGGGTATCCGCCATGCATTAACAGCACCGGCGCATCCGGCGGCGAACGGTAGGGCGGAACGGATGGTCCAGTTTACGAAAAAGACCCTCCGGAAAATGGACCACGGGGAGATCAGCGACAAAATCAACAAACTGCTCTTCATACAGCACATCACTCCCAATACCACAACTAACAAGAGCCCTGCAGAACTTCTAATGGGCAGAAAGCTGAGGTCCCCACTCGACAGATTACACCCGACCTATAACCCGGAGCGGCCCCCAGACTCCAGCTCCAGGTACCGGACATTTGACCCAGGTGACTTAGTCTATGCAAAGAACATGACGGGGGACCCCCTATGGATCCCAGCCGTCATAACTCAAGTCACTGGTCCACGGTCGTACCGGCTCCAAACCATCGATGGGCGAGCCTGGAAACGACATATCGACCAGCTCAGGTCACGAACAGCGACTGACCTCAACCCCCAAGACACGAACCAAGGGGGGAGGGAATACCCGGATAGACAATCGCAGGAAAAAATAAACCAAAAATACTCACCGGAACACAGCCATCGCGAGTCCCCTCCGGAGAAGAACCACCTGGCCAGCTCTACCGACTCGGAGAAGCCAAGCGGGAGCGGCGAAATCCGTAGCTCAACCGACCCGGTAGGCCCAGGTGGGAGCCACGGCGAAAGAACCGGCCCGATCATCCAGCCGGTTCGCACAGAGGCAGGAGCAGCCAAAAAGATGACCGCTCCGGCCGAGTTACAGCATGCAAGTGAGTTGCGCAGGTCAACTAGGACTCGACGGAGCCCCGCCTACCTGCGTGACTACACCACGTGATGGACCATACCAAGAGGGGAGGGGTGTTATGTCCTGAATTTGAATACTCGAAATCCCCGCGCCTTGATTGGCTAAGGCGCGGGGATTTCTGATTGGCCAGGCGAGCCGCGCTGATTGGTCCGATTGAAGTCTCCCGCGATTGGTTCAAACCGAGAGCGGGAGACTTGAATCGCTGCCATTGGCCGCGGCCGCCGCAGCGAAAGGTATAAAAGCCGCGGGCTTTTTGCCTTTCGCCGGTTCGGTTCTCCCATTGTAAATAAAGAGCTTTGAATGAAAGTCACCGACTCTGAGCATCTTTTGCAGACACGACAGGTTACATGATAGGCTTTTCCAGCCTATACCATAAAAGGTTGTTATGTGGCCATACTTTAAATTGTTTTTATTACTTTGATGGTGTGTTTGTGTGTGGGGAGGGGGGGGAGTGATGCTGTTTTTCCTACTCTATTTAATTCCCAAATGAGGACAGCCTTGAAATTAAATGGCTGTGGAATATTTTTTTCCCTTCAAGGGATAAACTAAGTAGAGAAACTATATGGAAAAAGCCAGCCACTTTTTCAAAACCTACATAGCCAATTGTCCAAAAAATAACCATAAAACAGAAAAATCAGAGGGCAGATGGACAATGAAAATCCTTTAGAACCTGAGTGGCTGCATCCCAATGTAAAAATTCAGAGACAAGTAATGATTTAGATATTAAACTCATGTCCTCCAATCAGAATTGCTTCTAGCATTTCCTCTCCCTGCAATTATATATTATCACAATTGCCCAATGTTTTCTTCTACAAATGTACACTTCCTAAAAATTGTCTTAAGCCCTTATCAACAAGGTAGGTTAATTTAATTAGGGACAGTCTAATGTTTTATACTGTTTATACAGCAAAATGCGTATGTATGTTGATTCTCACATTTAATAAAATAAATCATAATATTATATTTTGGACTATTGGTGTAAAATATTGATAGGAAACTTAAAAAAATTGAATTATGTCAGAACAGTTTTTTTTTAAACTCCCAAAATAAAGAAAAACTTAGTATGGACTAACTCCAGGTTTTGTACATAAATCAAAATTTTATGCATTTTATTTACAGCAATCTGTTTTATAATATGAATGATTTTTATTGAGCAATTTAACCTTAAAATAATATTTTATAATAACATAAGAGAATTTTACAGAACACTTTCATGATTTGTGATTTGGAAGCCTATTTCCTTAGTTTAAAGACGGATTTCTTGAGAATTTGGAAACAAGAACAGTGATAGTAATTTACTCTGGTTATGTTTGGATATGATGCCTTAACATTAAGTGAAATTTTTGACTAGCATCCCTTTTCAGCTCCTAGCTGAACCATTATATAAGCGGAAGATTTTAATCTGGTATTCATTAGCCTAAAATAAAAGCTTTCCCCATCTTTATACATGCTCAAATACTATATGGTTTTGCAGTGTTTCTTCATACTGTGTCTGATTTTAACTAATGACCAAATGAAGAATAAAGTAATCTACCTCTTCTTTCCATGCCATTACAGAGACTTCCTGGCTCTCTTAGCTTCGAAGTCTGACAGCCTATTCCCTTGTTATTCAGGGAAAGGAAATTGTCAGGAAACTGTTAATGGACATTACTGTACAGTTCTAATTTGGAGCCATTGACTTTGTTCTTTGTTATACTGCAGAATCTGATGAGAGTGTAAATGTTCCATAGAAAACTGCTATCCAGCTTGTTGATGTAATAATCTGTCAAACATTTTTTTTCTTATTTTGCTTACAAGTTGTCAAACTGAATCCAAGCTTGAAGATAGTTGATTTTTTTTTTAAAATCTAAGGCCTCTGTCCTCTTTCAGAAAAAATGGCCATAATAAAATAGAAGCAGTAACTACAGTATTGCCAAATAGTTTTCCCTTGAGGGTTTAACTGGTTGTCGCAGGATGAGCACAGCCCCAATTGTTAAAAATAATTTTTGCCTGTTTTTTAACATTCATTAATGTGATTGGTAAAGAAAATGCATATAAACATATAATGTATAGGTTGGAAGAGGCTACTGTACATAATTTAGTATAACATTTCTCAACATCAGCAACTTTAAGGTATATAGTATTCTAGGGAATTTTTGGAATTGAAGTCCGCATATCTTAAAGTTCTTGAGGTTGAGAAACACTGAACTAGTTCAATCTCTTCTTTAATTCAGAATTCACAAAAGTATCCTCTTCTTCACCTCCTGTTTGAAAGCCTCCAATTAGAAAGGGGGACACCACAATTCTTGGTAAACTCTTCCACTTTCCAACAATGATGGTTAGGAAATTCCTTTTGTTGAGCATAATCTTTCTTTTAATTTCAATCTGCTAGTTCTTATTTTCTCAGAAGCAACAGAGAATAATTTTGCTCTCTTCTGCAGGTGACAAACTTTAAGATATTCTGGGACAACTATCATATATCCTCTTAGATTTCTCCTTTGCAAGCTAGACCTGCCCAAGTTCTTAATTATTCTGGTCATCATATTCTAATGTGGCCTAGCCCCACAAAGAAAAACAGAACAGTTACCTTTAATAATCTGCATTTAGGGGACTGTACTGGTCTTTTTAGTAGCTGTATTACACTGTTTGCTCAATTTCAGTTGGAGGTCTATTAGTATTCTTACATTTTAAACATTGGAACTTACTCTTTACAAGAAGAGTGTTAAGCCTGGTTTCCCCAACCAGGGTTAGGGAGACAAGCTAAACAGAATGTGCAGCTTAGTCAGATAGGCACACAGATAAATGAGTGAGCTAAGCTTGTATGTTTATTAACATACAGTAAAAATAACAGATACACTTGTGCTATCAAAAATATAGTTTATTCCATTATGAGTTCATAGCATAGTCAAAATAACAGTCCAATAGTCATGTATCATTTAGTCAGTCCATTTAGGGATATTCAGTTAGCAAAGTCCGTGTTAGAATATCCTATGTCAATTCATTTACAAGTCAGTCCTTTGTTTTTCTCTCCCGTTCGAGCAATGCAGTCTTGTGTCCTTGCAGTAATCAGGAATCATCAAAGCCAGAGAGATAGCAAGCTGCCGTCTTGCTTCTTTTTAAAGTGCTTTCACAACCACTCCCTTAATTACTGTTCCACAGTTAAAGTTGCAGACACTTTAACATAACAAACTATGATTACATATTATTATTTACCTAAACCAGTTAGGGTAAAAACAATATTATCCCTAACAAAGAGCTTCCAGAACAATCAGCAATAATGATTGTTGATGAGTAAGGAAACAATAAGAAAATTCATCACACTCTATCAGCCATGGTAAAACAGTAACACTACCAAGAGGAATTTATACTATCAATTATTGTATATTTAAAACACCTAGGCCAGTAGATATAACTTGACTAAAAGAAGAACATTCTCAAGTAAGAAACAAAATTTCTCCATCTGTGCTCATGTGTTCATTATATCAGCACACTACCTTTTCTTCAAGAGGGTTTTTTCAAGAGGTTAGCTTCAGCATAAGTGTGTGAAATGTAGATACCAGAAAAGGACTATAGCCAGGTAGTTAGTTTCAGAGATGAGAACATTTGAAATCCTTTCTCCCAATAACAAACCCAATAAGGAAGCAGCCTGTCCAATGCTGTTAAGTCTGCCTGTGTTCTCAGACTATGTCAGCAGTTAGGGCAGGATGATTATGTACTATTAAAATCAATGTGCAGATGTGCCACAATGAGATGTTCCCCTTTTCTACAAGCCTTTATTTGTGGAAACAATTGCTTGTCAGAAAAGCAATATAATATAGCTACTATATTATAAATCATGTTGATCCTGACAATTAGGCTATACATCTAAATGGAGTGAAAAGGCTTTGAAATTAAGGCTTCTTACCTTGTTTGATTATGCACAGGGTCGTTCTCTGCTGTAACAAAAACTGGCAATGGAAGCTGGACTTCAGGCCTGTGGTCAGATAGGCTCCTTCTGAGGCAAGGCTGAGAATTAGCAGCACTGTTGATCATCCTCTGTTGACCTACAAGTTGCCTGAGCTGCATGCTATTTCTCCTTGCAGATGTTGGGGCTTCAGGCTGGGCCATAACCCCTCCCATTGGGCCGATGTTTGATGATACCATTGGCTTGGCTTCAAATAAAGAAGAAGTAGCTGGGCAAAATATTGAGTGAGCATTGCTAACAATCTTTGGGGGAGCAGAATGTGGCTCATCTCTAGAGTCCATATTGTTTTGTAAACATCTGTGAAATTGAGATGTGGAAATAGATGGAGTAGTTCCAAAAGGAGGTGGGCTTATTTCTTGGTCATGGGATGGTAGGCTGGACACTTTTTGATTTTGGGAATTTTGTTGTTTGCGTATTACTGGAGGATTAGAGAGGTTTTGCTGGGGTGGTGGGGAAATCACTTTCCTCTGTACTGGGGGAGTTGCTGACCTGGAGTGAGTTGAGGGACTAGGTGGCTGATGTAGAATGGGAGAAGAAACTTGATGAACAGCTCTGTGATACAATGGTGGACTTGCAAACCTCTTCTGATTAGAAGGTGAGGAAGGTGGTATTCTTACTGGTGATACTTGGCTGATAAAATCGGATGTTTTCTCATTTTTCTTTAATAAATCAGGAGAACTTTGCTTTTCAGGTAAAGGAGCTTCACTGTTACTTATGTTTCCTGGATTGGTCCCATTAGGTTCTGATGCTTCTTTAGGATTTGGAAGAGGTATTATTTTACAAGACTGTTTATATAGATCTGCAACTTTTTCCATTTCATCATCTCTTTTGCGGCAATCAGACATATGAGTTGCATTCAACTCCAAGAAATATTTATTTGGTATGGTATCTACCCCGTTATTTGGTACTTTGTTGACAGCTGGGGAATTGCTGAGATTTTTATTTGGTAACAAATCAAGTGAACAGATGGAAAGTTTCATCCGTGGAGAAATCTGAGTAATTTTCTTGGTGGTGCACTCTTCATTTGCTCCGGTAGTCTTATCAGCAACTTCCAAATAGTTTTCTTCTATCTTTATATCTCCTGAACATTCAGTTGATTCAAGTAACATTTCCATTAACATTTCAGGTGGTGGAGGAGGAAGGTTTTCCATATCAATATCACCAGAATCCTCATTTGTATCAAGGCTACTTGCAAATTCCATTGAACTATTGTCACAATGTCTAGTTCTGATGTTTTTGCAACTGGTATCTTCTAATGGTGAAACTTTATGTTTGTGATTTAAGGGCACAAATCCTTTGGGAAGTGGAAGGTTGGAAGAAATGCTTTGAAGTCCAAATTTTCTGACACATTTTACAGGGCCCAATGTTCTTAAATTTGAGGGTTTCGCCAGACTTTCTGATGGGCTAAATGTTTCAATTAACTTTTTCACAGATTTACGTGGTGGAGTGTTCAGTTTGGAGGTCCCAGAATAATTTTCTTTCCTAGCTATCAGAACTCCTGAAGACATGCCAGTTGTGGTTGATTTTTTACATTTTACATTTTCATTGTATCTACAAGAAGAATCAGGCAGTATATTGAAATTTTTAGCAAGAGATGCTTTCAGTTTATTAGTGGAAGTTCTGTGAGCAACAGACTCAAAATATTTTAAGTCAGACAATTCTTTTGGATTCAATATTTCCAATGTATCAATGATTTCCTCTCTTCCACTTAATTGATAAAATAATTCTAACCTTCTGTCAAGATCTTTTTGAGTTCTTTGAAGTTCCAAAAGGGTTGGGTCCTCAGCATGACTCTTGAGAGATACCTCAGACCTAGACCGTTTCTGTTTAACCCGTGCCTTCTGTCCCCCAGAGGCTGTACTAGGTCTCAGAAATTCTTTTCCATTTTCATCTTCCATCCATGCCCTTTGCCGAAATTTAGCTGGAACAAATTTTATCTTTTCACTAATGGCATCTTTCATTTTGAGAATTATCTCATTATCTGTGCTTTCTATTTGTTTGGTGGAAGGTTTCTGTCTATTCTCTAGTACTGCAGGAAAAGACACAGATCTTTTAGATAAAGCATTTTTTTCTTTTTCAGGCAGACTTATAGAATCACACTCTTCCTCAGATAAACTGTTGGCACTATTGTCTTCATTTGTGGAGGAAATGCTACCCAATTCACTCTGTTTGAAGGTATTACTTTCATGGGTTATATCAGGGTGCCCAGAGTTATAGGTTTTCAAGATACCTTGATGTTGGAGAAAAGTGGAACTACTTTTTGATACAACCTCAGATGATGATATTGAATTCCTTGTCTGTGGACGTGAGTAAGATATATTCTTAAACTGCTTTTCCAGCACACAGTCTTGGGACATGGAATTGCATGGACTTTTGTGTATAGTCTCACAATTTGTTTCCATTCCATGCCAATCAATAATATTCAAATCTTTCACTGATTCACTGTCAATGCCTATTCCACTGTCTTCAGAATAAAGAGTCATATCATCAAGGTAATGATTGGAAGATCCAACTGCAGATTCTTCAAGGTTCTTTACTAACCTGACCAAGTGTTCATCAAGATGTTGCTTTGCTTTCTTTTTTTTTTCTAAGCTGGTACTTGCAGACTGCAAAAAGCTGCAAGACTCCTGCAGGACATCAGAGGCTAAAGAGGCCACAGTTCCATTTAACAACTGCATTTTGTTAACAGTGTATTGCAGCAATTGTTGCAAAAGATCTGGCTGCTCTTTTGGATTTTCTTTGCCAGCTGACCAAACTAGGTTCCCACCCACTTCTTTGAGCAGGTCTTTTCCATCTTCAATAATTTCTTCTAAAAGGTGGTTGATTCCGTCAAATCGAAAAAGCAAAAAGTTCACTAACTGTTGCACAATTAATTGTGTTTCAGTAACCTGATCTGTCATGCATAAGATAGCCTCATATTTGGCAATATTAGGGTTGAGATATGCATATGCGTTTTGATGGGCCTTAACAAGAGCATCTGGGAAATCTATCTTTTTCTCAGGCTGACCTACAGAAGGACTGGATTTCTCTTTTATTTTGCAAGGACGCCCTGGTTTTCCCTGCCTATTCCTTTGCTTCTTCCCATTTTTGTGTTTCTGATTTTTGTTGCTTTCACTTTTATCTCCCATGTTAGCATCAATTTTTTCTGACTCAGAACTTTTTTGCTTTTTAATCATAATTGCTTCTGCCATATGTCTTCTTCTGTTTAACTTCATCGATTCAGAAATGGCTATCTCAGTCTCTGAGACTATCTTTTCAATTTCTTTCTCTTCCTGGTCCAGCTCAGATAGCAAAGGATCCTCAGATGAGGAATAAAAATTAATATCCTTCTCTTCATTTGATAAATTTTTGAAGAAGTGATCTTTAACTTGAGCTTCCTCCTGTCTTATTCCTTCGGTATCATCAGAAGAGGAGCCTTTGATCAGCAAAGGACATGAAAAACCTTCACCTCCTCGGTCAACTAACATAATTCTTTCATCCATCAACTTTGTTTTAGGATTCTGAACAATATCACTACGTGAAGGAGTACAACCCATTGTGCTCTGCTTTCCTACGTTTCTTTACTACTGAAAGATAGTCAATAGATGAAGCAAAGATGAAAAAAGAATGAAAACTTACAAGTTTAGTTGATGCTGGGAGCTGGCATTTTTGAGGACAGCTGCATCTTGAAGAACCCCTGCTTTGAAAATTGGCTAGCTGTTAAGAAACCTTCAGTCCCAGCTTGGTCAGTGCATTCTCCCCTGTAACTATTTCCCCTATGAAAAATATCTGTGGCATTTTCGACTGAGCTAGGGGATTAAGAGGGCTTACGTATCTTGCTCCTGCCTTAACAGATGTCAACCAGAAAGAAGGATTTAAGCTAATTAGGATAAGAAGCCCACAGCTAGTTTGTTGCACTTGTAACAGGACAATTCCTGTTACACACTGCATTTTACAAATTGGCTTTTGGTCCGCTGAATTCTCATTGTATTTCATTTCTAAACTTTCTTTGGGATCTGAAATTCCAAAGACAGATGCAGTTATAAGTCAGTTCCAAGAACACTGCTTACAAGGCAAAATACTACTGCATGGTCACCTAAAAGGACTGAACGTGACCTTGGAGGATTAATGCCAATGAGGAACAAACACAATCTACAAAGCCAAAGAAAACAGCATTAAAAAGCTTATTAAGCCATTCAGTCTTATCCGATCTCAAGATCAGCACAAGCAAGCATTCATTTCCTTGAGGACTTTCTCCAAGAATGCTGTTCAATAGTTTTAGCTCTCTTACCTTTTAACTTTCCAAAAATGATAACTGTCCAAAATGATAACATGCTGTTTTGCATAATTCTATTTTTCAGAGTTAAATAATGATCCCAATTCAGCATGCACTTTCCCCCCCAGCTCTGCTTTGATTTCTTCAAGTGCAAGAGCACCTGCAGCAGTTCATGGGAGGCTATGAATTATTCAACAGAGTGATGTCTCTCAGCACCAAAAGAGTACTCAGTAATCTTCTCTTGTCCAAAGGCTGGATTAACGCAACCAGGTGCAGTTGATTAGTCTAATGAAAATGCCCTTTATATGATCTTGGAGGGGTTCCCAATCACTTTACAGGCAGTACAAACAAGAAACGATGTCAGTCTGAATACAGATCAGTCCCTTGATCAAGAACAAGCTAGTGAAATACCTCACAGTCATGGTAGATCTATTCTAATGCAAATGCTTGGGTTATTATGAATAATCTTTATTTTTCCAGGGTCTTAATTAATTTACAAGTCTTACTTCACAGATCTGCTGCAGATTACATTAAACCTCGAAAGAATTCAATAGTGTGGAGTTAATATTATTTCTAGAGCAATAGACTCAAACCGATCATGAAATGGAGAAAATTAAAGAAGTTTGTCTCCCCTGTCATAATGCTAGAACTCAGGTCATTGAATAAAACTCGTCATTGGAACTCACTATTGTTACATTAGTATTGTAAGAGATATGGATTATCAAAGACACCCAAGAAGTTGAAATATATTTGTATATTAATAACAGTTTCATGTTTCATAAGATGAATCCATCTGTATCTAAAAAAATATTCTAAGTTCTGCACAATATACTATCCTGAAATGGTATTGTACTTTCTTGGGATCACTACTAGAGATTTTGAAATATAATTTATTTTCCACTGATCAGTCTGTTCCCTGTTTGCCAAGATTATGAAAAATGTTAATAGAACTATTCCACTCCCACTTTATAGGTACTTGAGTCTTACCTGCAGTGCAAACTGAAATTTGATGAAATTCAAGTATCTTGAATACTCTATGGGAAATTCTGAGAAAAAGAATATTATGAAGTGTGCTGAAAATAGTTGGATCCTCTTTCTGCATGTCAGTAATCATCTGCAACACTAATTTTATCAGGTACTTAGGAATGGAGGACTTGGTAGCACAAGGAAACAACAGCCAGTGACTTAATAGCTGGCCATCAACATTTCAATCAACCAATAAGCCACACCCAATCAGGCACCACATGAATACCACACATAGAACAATCCAAAGTGCACATTCCCATAGATAGAAGTTCCCTGAGGATAGGCTCCAACTTGAGTCCGAGAGCTCAGGAGAGTAAACCTCTGAATCCGGTGACCAACCCAGACTGGATCCTGCAATACTAGTCTTTGAATAGATAGAAGTGAAGAAAGCATATCAAAATGCTTAATCGTGAAGCAGTTTTTCAATCTGTAGCTGACTTTAGTTCACCACACACACTAAAGAGTTCACATAAGTCTTATCAACTTATCAACTGCAAGCTCACACACAAAAGCTGGTGCCCCTGCAGAAAATTTGCATTGGTGTTTTAAATATTAATTCAGGTTCCTCCTTATTTCTTAAGTGTCTGGACCTTCTATTTCTGACTGATCTGTATTAGAAATTTAAAGAAGTTCTATGGGAAAGAAAATGTAGCAATATCTTGAACGCTAATTTTGATGTATATTAAAGTTACATAAATTGTATTTTATGATTTTTCATTAGCAGCAGAGAAAACAAAAGCAGAACTATATATGTGCCATGGGAATTTGCCAGCATCCAAACTGAATATGTAATACATATTACATAAGAATATAAAATTTATTACTCTTAATTCTGTTAGTATTAACAGCATCCACATATACAAAGCAAAAGGAAGTGTAATATACTTAACTGTGGACCATAAACAATTCTGAATGAAACGCTGTAATGGTTGCTTTGGTTAGAAAGCGACTCGGAATCTCTTCCTGATTTTGACCCTAATTTCAAGGAGACTTAATCCTAACCCCAATTTCATTTTCAATGACAGTGGGATTTTCCCATATATTTTACTGTGGACCACAAACAACTTAAAAAAACATCAGATATCGCTTTCTTGAGAAAAACGGCTCAGAATCTACAGCTTCTACCCATTTTTGGCTCTGACTCCAAGGAGACCTAATCCTAGTTTCATTTTCAATAGCAATGGGATTTTCCCATGGATCACAAAAAACTCCACACAAAATGCTATAATTGTTATTTTCCTTAGAAAAATGATTCAGAATGTAATCTTAATATCTGTTTTCTACTCTAACTGCAAGGAAATCTACCCCTACCCTTATTCTCTTTTTCAGTGGTAATGAGATTTTTTTCATGTATTTTTCATGTATTTCATGTATTTCCTTGCAGATCACAAACAACTGCAAGTGAAAACCTGTTACTATCACTTGCATAGAAAATGACTCAGAATCTATCCCTGATTATACATTTTTAGTCAAGACTCCAAGGAGACTTAATCCTGACACCAATCCCAACCATAACCCTAGTTTCTTTTGCTATTTTCAATGGCAACGTGTCTTTTCTTTTCAAACATTGCAATGATATGGTGTAGATATAAGCTTGAATAGTGTAAGTATAAGCTTGAGAAGACCGATATTTAAATTCCAGTGAAATATGAGTTTCCTTTAAGGTAAACAGTGTATTTTCAGCCCAGCCTAATGAAAATAATTTTTGCAGTGGAAGAAAATGAAGGAAGATTCCCCTGTATGTTGCCTTAAGCCTCCAAGAGACTTGAAATGTGATGAAGAAACACCTAAATATTATAGTAGCTGTTTCTTTAAACTTACAACAGAAAAATAAAATATGTCATAGAATACTTTATCACTAAGGCAAATTTAATCAGAAAAAGACAGGTGTCAAATGGATTGCTTGAAAGATTTTAAAAATTTGTATTAATCAAAATATTTCATCACTACAAGTAATCCTCAAATTATAACAGTTCATAGTGACTGTTCAAATTACAACAGCACTGAAAAAAGTGACTTAGGACCATTATTCACACTTACAACCATTGTAGCATCCTCATGGTCATGTGACCAAAATCCAGATGCTTGGCAACTGATTCATATTTATGACGATTGCAGTGTCCCAGTGGTCCCAATGTGACCTTCTTACAAGCAAAGTCAATGGGGAAACCAGATTCATTTAAGCTTACTAACTTAACAACTGTAACAATTCACTTAACAACTGTGGCATGGAAGATCATAAAATGGGGCAAAACCCACTTAACGAATGTCACGCTAAGCAACAGAAATTTTGGGCTCAATTGTTGTCATAATTCCCCAGATGCTCTGTGTCAAATGAAATACAGAATCCATGTAGCATACAGGTGTTTTTACGTGGATTGGCTAACATCATATAACAAAGTTTCATGGAATAAACATTATCCAATTGTGCTTTGAATACAATGGTCAGTTTTGAAGAGTAACAGCTTTCTCATATACCCAAGATTTTTTATTTAATGTGAACAAACTACCATAGATAGGACTAGCACCAAACTAGGAACACGTCTGACTGCAATAGGGATTTGGAAAATCCTATGTTGCCTCTTACTTCATCTTACTTGATGAAATTATAAGAAATGATGTATTGGTACACTATAAGACACAGATGACTCCATATAGTGAATGTGGTACATGCTGCTAAAGTCACGAAACTAAACATAGAGAAAAATTACTCCATGCTTAGTTTCAATAGACAGGCCTGCTCTTGTTTTAGAATCCAATAAGACATGTATTTCCAGAATTAGCGGTTAGGGTTGCTATATATGTGAGCCCAGCCCTTGTTTTTCCTGCAAACTATGCTGTCATAGAAGGTAATGCCTGCTCTAACTAGCTATGCAAGTTGCCAACCTGATTGTGCCTTTCTTCACTTTAATGACAACTGATAAAAATCCTTGCTGCAGACCAAGCAAGAAAAACCTAGGGTTAATGCTTCCTACTCAAAAAGTAGATGGTAAAATTAAATAATGTTTCAGACTATCAGAGAAACCCACATTATTATTAATTACCCTTTTTTCAATACTTCAAATTCAAGTTGCTCGGAAGGACTCAAGAGCATGATTCTGCCAACTAATATTGTGTAGCAAATATTTGGGGGAGCTTCCTTGGTCCCTGATACTTTGTTAGGTAGATTTAGATCTACCAAAATCAGCCAAATCAATAATGATTTGATTTACTATGGCCTTTCCTTGCTAGCACTATCACCCTTGACATTCATAAGATGCTGACTGAATTAAATCAGATATTTTGGCACTTATATATTAAAATTGACAAATTTGACAAAGGACATTCAATGGCAGACCTTAAAATGACTGTTTTGGAAAAATGGGACTAAATGCACAATTGAATGAAGAGTTGCTGAACTCAAATACATCAAAAAGTTTCAAGCAATCTCATTGGTCTCAACCAACACAATGGGTTTTCAATATATTAGACTTATTAATTTAAAAAGTAATGATTTATCTAAAAACCTCCCCAAAGCTTATGCCCTTTATTAAAATTTATTAGAAAAGCTGCCACCAAACTCCTGATTTTTTTTTTCTACCTGGACTAACAGAATTCTTTACCCTAGCACAAATGGGTGCTACATGTAAGTACTCTTCAATTTATGACTGCTTGTTTAACAATCGTTTGCAATCAGAATGAGTGCTATATGGTTCGCAAAGCACTTCCGGCTCTTGTGAAACATTATGCTGCCCACTCTCCTGTCACATGATTGCATTTTGGGCACTTGGCAATCTATTCACATTAATGACTGACACCATATAATTGCCATTCTCTGCCCATTTCCCCAGAAAGTCAAAGGAGAAACATCCTGGTACAATTGTAAGCTGAGGGGATGTTGGATTTGAGGTCTGTTTTCCCCAGATCACTGAGGGAACTCCCTTCTTCCATGCATGGAAGGGAAATCCTCCCATGTGCTAGAGGTAGGAACCTCAAATCTGGTGAAAATGCTAGTGAACTCTATAATTCTTAGCCTTCCAGAATGTTGGCAAGTGCCAGCGTTTGAACAAACACCATAATCTCCGCTCCTCCAGAGGGGGAAAATGATAGCCAATGCCAGTGTTCTGAATTTTCTAGAACAACGGAATCTGCCAGTTTTGAAGTACGTACTTCCAGTGGGTTGAGAGATTGTCCAATGACAAAGGCCATCTTTTTCATAATCATTCCCACTGATGGGGTGGAGAAAGGGCCCAGGTTCTAATCCAGGGGTGGGCAAACTTTTTGGCTCGGGGGCCTCATTGACTTTTAAAATTTGACAGACGGGCCGGGTCAGCACAAGATACAATACATATAAAAAACTGCAAAATCTCTGCAAAATCAAGTCACTGCGCCTAATGTACCACCTGGTGTCGAAATGTCTGCCATTACAAGTCAAAATCAAATGAAAACAATCATTCAATCATTCACATCAAACCTTAATTCTGTACCAATCTTCGGCGGGCCGGATTAAAAAGACCAATCGGCCGGATGTGGCCCCCGGGCCAAAGTTTGCCCACCGCTGTTCTAATCCCTCTCTCCACACCCACCACACCTGGAAGGCCGGTATCCTCTCCCTAGTGATCCATTTAACAACCTACTTGGTTGCTTAACAACTTGAACTGGGATAGCCAGGATGGTGGTTATTGTTCTGTCCTTAATTAGCATTCTTGAGATCCCCGCGCTTTGATTGGCCAAAGCGCGGGGCTCTCTGATTGGTCAGGTGAGCCGCGCCGATTGGCTTGCTGAGAATCTCCCGCGATTGGTCCATTCGGATCGTGGGAGATTCAAAGCGGTGCCATTGGCCGCGGCCGCCACGGCTAAAGGAATAAAAGCCGCGGGCTTTTTCCTTTACGCCAGTTCGGTTCCAACTTTCAATAAAAGAGCTTGAATTGAAGTCACCGACTCCTGGCATCATTTCGCGGACACAACAGTTATGGTGTTTTGCTTTACAATCGTGTCACTGAATGACCAAAATTCTGGGCTCAGTTGTGGTTTAAATGGCCTACCTGGACAATTGGTCAGTGACATTTGCTTATGCTTAAATACAGAGGTTGAAACTGTACCATTATGCTTTTACAAAGTCCCTTATATTTTCAAGATGATCAAAACAGATAGATTCAGGTGCTTCTATGGTTATGAGGTTATCACTCTTTTTAATTTGATCAATCATCAAAAACATATTAGGTTGCAATTTTTCCATTAATAGTTGTAAATTTTAGAACTCACTATTTCTTCCTTGTTATTGTTTCAGGATTTTCATATAATTTTATCCTTTAAAATTATATCCTTATATAATCCTGCTATGTTTCTTTTTACAGTCTTGGACCATAACTAATTAGATAATCAAGAATCAGAAATGCAGAGAAATTATAATATTTTTAATTCTTAATAGGTTACCTAGAAGTCAGAAAGACCAAGAACTGGCTGTAGTGTGGCTTATAACTACTTCAACTTTTTATGTGAATCCAAAAATACAAAATGTGGTGACTCCAACAGAAAAACCCTACATTAGACAAATTTCATGTCACTAGAAGCTGAAATTTTATTCTTTGAAGGTATACTCCCCCCAACGACAAGATATTCAAGTTGGCTTTAATGATTTTTCTTCTTTAACATAGCACACCACGTAATTATCTCCATATTTCTCAATACAACATTTTCCTCTGCTTTTACTTTCCACTTACTAGGGAAATTAGATAATTTGCCTTAAGGTTCAAGTTAATAGAGTTTTAAATGCAGGTACCAGTCGCTTCATTTTCATTTCCAAAATGGAAAGAAAGAGACAATTGGAAAATTTGCCCAATTAAATGTAGTGTTCTAAATCAGAGCAAGAAAAGCCAAGAAGCTTTTAACAAAGCAAGTGCATTTGCGTCCTTTTCCTTTTGCACATGTACTTGAACATAGATATTGAATGGTATATTTTTTGAAAAACTAAAATCTTCATCGGGCTGTGTAGTGGGCCATAAAGGGTGCTTTGCATGATGCATTGACAGTGCACTAATAACATCTCTGCATGTCAAAATGTGTCACTCATTATATCTTTAAAAGGAGCAATCAACAGAATTGGGTAGATGTCATGAAGCACCATGGAAGAGCTGCCGAATCCGGATGGGTCAATTTCCTGTTTTATAAATGTATTTTTTCTATGTAATCCCTTGGGGATTCTTTCCCTACAATTTTACATACGTTTGACCATATTTTACTTAAATTTTAAATACTAATTTTTGTAATTTTAGATGTTATTACATTTTACAAAATTTTTGAGTCTACTTTGTAACTTTGTATCTGCGGTATAGATGTAGATTACTCCTTTTGCTCTAGTTAGGTTGTTTTATAAATTGAACTAGTCTTAAATTTTATTTGCTATTTACCAAGATTTATAAATACTCAAATGAACACATTGCTTGTACTAGTCTAAGACAGTCATAAACTGGCTCTCAGCTAACAGTCAGCTGATTTGCTGAGTGCCATTATATTCCTCTGCTTATTTTATTAGAGGATTTACTATCTGAATCTAGTTTTTCTTATTCAAGGGGGAAAGGACATTATTTTGCTCCTCTTTAAATCCACTTGCTTATGGCCACAACTATTTCATTCCATCTAATAGGAGATAAAAGATAAGAATAGTTTTATTCCATCTAAAAATAAGAATACTGTAGTTTAATTCCAACAGAAAAGCCAGTACAAACGTATAACCTATTAGCACAATGCTACACAAGCTTATTCAAAACTCCAGCCTAAAGGATTTACCTATACTTAGCAGCACTGTAAAATGCCTATTTTGATATTATACGAGGCAATAAGATGAAGTTATTTTTGTGAAAGAGAACATGTTACTGTGTCCTATTATCATTTAGTGTAACTTCTTATAAAAGGACAAAAATTAGTGTTGGGGATGCAATAATCAAAGTACACAGATACAGTTATAGAAACGAAGTGCTTTTATATATGTCTTCACGAGCCTACGCTCTGCAATGTTTACGACGCTGAGAAAGTTCCCCCTCCATCTGCTTTGAAACCAGACACGAATTGCTGAGACCCGATGAAGCCGCTTGAGTTGCTTTCCGAGGTCTGCACATGCGCATCTCTTTCTTCGTCTTTAGAAAACTAAAGAGCGAACGTGGGGGATCGAATTCAGGTGCTCCCCTCCTCCCGATAGCTAAACCACGCAAGAGGCGCATCGGGCGGCGAAGGCCAGCGGAGGAGGAATCCTGGAAATGCAAAAAGACTTCAAATAAGGGGAGGAGTTAATGATGCTGATTGGCTAGGCCAGACAGCTGCGTGCCGGAATGGGAGTGAAGGGTAAGCGACTGGAGAGACCTTTGATGCAGATACATTGCTGCATGGGGGTGGTCGGGGGCGGGGCGCAGTTTAGCGGGACTACCTGATCTACCCTCTCCGACGTCTGTGCGGTGGGCGGGGCCCCAGATTGATGGGCGGTAACTTTTTCCCCTCAGTTCTCAGGAGCCGCAGTTGCGGAGGGGACGGCAGGTGAGGGCAGCCGGGGGTGGGAATGGGACGGCGGGGAGTTGTTCCTTCTGCTGCTGTCTTCGTGCGGGTTATCTGGAAAGACTTCGGGGCAGAGCACACCGAAGGGTTGGTCCCCATTCCCCAAATCGGAGGCGTGGCGTGGGTTAGACTGGGGGAGGGGGGGAAGGCAGACTGACGCGCTGGGGGGAGGGTATGCCCAGCTTTGTGGTGTGAGGGGTGGGCGGAGGGGTGGGGGGGGAGAGGAGGGATGACACGTGGTATCCTAACGTCTGAAAGGAAACCTGCCGCTTGGCTGCACGTCGGGTGGGAAGCCGGTTTGCGTGCGCTGGTTTCGGGAGCGCGTCTTGAGGGTTTGTGGCAAGGTGAACGGTGGCGATGTTTGCGGGCAGAACTGGGAGCCGAAATCAAGACAGCTGGAATGCCAGCTAGGATCTGTTTCTGCATGTATAAAAACGTTATGTAACACGGGTTTTTAGGGAGTGAGGGGACTGTTTCGGTATCCTCTAACGGCGTTTACCCCCCATCTCTCACGATCAGCCGCATCTTTTTATCAATTTCATAAAACAAATAGCTTCTTATCTTTTTTTTGAAAAGCCCAAGACTTTTGAAGTCAGACTTAATTTCCTCTCCCCTTGGTTTCCTGGTCTGCCCAAGCCTTGGCAAGAAGAAACAATTTCACTAATAAAGCGTTCATAGGTGTCACCTATGACTTTAAAGTGGAGGCATTTAAGGCAAAACTGCAGGCTAAGGCCATAGATTGACGTTGAAGTTACCTATGGTTTTTCTTCTGTCCATTCGCTACTGATTAATTGAAGTTGGATTTAATTTGAGCTATTGCCCTATGTGTAAAGCAGCCAAATAGAGCAACTTTCAGTCCTAGTAACTCCCCCACTCCCCATTTTGGGCAGCTAGCCTGGTTACTTCTTTGACATACCAAACTTATTGTGACATAATTTCTGTTTAATAATTTTCTGCCAATGTCCCTCTATTAAATGAGCAGATAGTATAACATTTTATCATGTTTATTTTTGAACATTCAGAAACACAGTCAAAATTTATTGGTGGAACAGGAAACATCCCTTAATTTATGAAGATTAATAAATGCCTTCTGTTTCAAACTAGAAATGTTTTGGTGATTAGGTTTTATTATTATTTATGTATTATATTTATATCCAATTGCAACAGAAAAACCTTTTTGATTTCTGTGCAGTTATCACAATATGAAACTTTATAGGCCCTGCATCTTGCTGAAACTTAACAGAACTGTTGGTTATAGTTGATGAAGCTTGTGCTATATTTAGTAGCAGGATAAGACCTAATGGGTGTTTAATGCTATTTACAGCCTAAACTGTGCACAACAACTAAAATGTAGAACACTTTCTCTCTTTGAATTCTTTAGTTATTCACTAAATGAAATCAACTAGATGTAGGAATAGAATAGAATTCTTTATTGGCCAAGTGTGATTGGACACATAAGGAATTTGTCTTGGTGCATATGCTCTCAGTGTACATAAAATAAAAGATACATTTGTCAAGAGTCAAGAAAGGTGACTCTTGAGCTAGCTGTCTAGCACATTTAGGATGTGGAGTGTGTTATAACATCCTTTGAGAAGTAAGCCAACTTACTGAATGATATCCAGTGAGTGAAGAAACTGAGCCTCGTTACTTGTGGCTTGGCTTCCTTCATATAACCTACATGCATGCAGCTGGTGCATTGAAAAGTCAAAACATGTTTTGAAGGAAGGTGTGACTCATAGCCAAGTCCATCAAAGATTTATTTGCCTTTTCTTTTGTTACAAAGCTCTTATTAAGTATTATTGGAGAATTGTTTTGCTAATAAATGCTTACTATATTCACAATTTACAAAACACAAGATCTGTAACATTAAATATTTTTGGAAGTCATCCAGAGTCATTGATGAGTAAGCAGCCCTATTAAAGTATAAATAATATCTAATTTGCAATTTAAGATATAAATTATTTTATATTCTTAAATGTATCTTATAATCAAGATTAAAGTAGTAGATTTAATCAGTTCAAATATTCTGGCTCACAATACCCAGACACTGGCTAAGTCTAAAAACACTAGAGAATTCTTGGAAACTTGGCACTCTTGGAAACAGGCACATAGAAGTAAACAACACACACACACACACACACACACACACACACAAGATTCCAAAGAGACAATCAAAAAGCCAAAAATGAAAGAAAGAAACCAAAACACCACCCCACCATCACACAACACACAGATAAACTCCGAGACCAAAACAAGAACAGTAATTGTTTACTTGTTTGTTTACAATATCCTAACAAACTAATAGTAAATAGGCTAATCAAGGAAGCACAAGAACAGTGACACTAGTATATAAAAGGAGAACAAACCCTACACCTTTATAGCACTGATGTTACCTTGTTTGGTAATGAAACATCTGCCAAAAAACAGCTAAGTTTAGACAGCACCCAGATATATCCTGAAGTAAAAAATTGTATTATAATATGCTCTGTCAGAGAAATATTCATAAACATATGAAATAAGTAAATAAAATTGGATAGAATCCTGAAAAAAGTTCCTTCAAAATACTTTTGGAATTGGAATCTATAAAAACAATAGGCCAAAGACAGAAATGATGGTTGCTTTCTTATTTTATGTATCATTTCACCCATCTATTTCTTAAAACAACATTCCCAAGTATATGAAAGAATAAAAGAGATTGACAGGTTGTAATTAGGTTTAAAGAATATTAAAACATTTTTTGTATTTTGCTGGTAAATTTTGCTTTATGTATTGTTGCAGTGCACTAAAATTGACTCATTGTCTTTAGAGGTCCGCAGAATATAATTCTCAGATAATTTACAGTTATTGACCCAGATATATCTAAGCTAGCTGATTGCAATGAATCAAGCTAATAAGAACTGTCTCTAGAAATGTAGAAAAACAGTGCTTTTCAGACGTCCTAATTTATTTTTCTATATTTAACTTCGAATAATCAGTAGATCATGGAATAGCAGTGCTAAAACAGAACATATGCATTCTAAGATACCTGAAAAGAAAAGGAGATGTTTTCCTGCTTCATCTAAGACTTTTTTTTCTCCAAAAAAGAAAAATGAAAAGAAATTGATTTTTACATATTTTCTTTTCATACAATACAAAAATATTTGTAAAACAAATTGATATGAATTTAGAGATATTTCTGCCAAATCTAAGAAACAAACAAATGAAGGGATTTACTTAAGTCCATGCAAATGATAACAGAAGATATAGTTTGCTGTTCAAACATTTCATTTGAAAAAAAAAACATGGATTCTGAGTGGCTGGAAGCATGGTGGCTCAGTGGCTTAAAGAGTCTGGAGAAAGTCTATTCTCTGGCACTTCGAGTCCTAGAACGGGGTGAGTTCCTGCACTTGCCTTGGCTTCTGCCAAGCTAGCAATTTGAGAGCATGCTACCTGCAAGTAGATAAATAGGTTCCACTTCAGTGGGACAAATAACAGAACTTTATGTGGAAGTATATACACGATCGATGCTGGATCTGCCCGAGTGCAATGTCTGAATGCGAGGCGACATCGGTAGAGGAAAAAAGCCCTGGCTGCTGCTGCTGAATGCCATTAGCCATTCTGAGTGCATTCTAGCTCATCCCCTGTGCTATACTTTTAGATAGCGTATGAGCATGAAACGAATGGACTAGCAGTCTTAGGCAGGCAAACAACTACTCTGTATTAACCTTGTAGTCTCCTAGCTAATGTATCATTACCTTAAGATAAATAAATCCTGTGGCTTCGTGCCTAAGGCTTGATTAGAAGTCTCCTGGCTTCTAGCCTGATGTCTTAACCATTACACAAAATGTCTTAACCATTACACATTGTGTCTTAACCATTACACATTCTAGCCTGATGTCTTAACCATTACACATTTAATAGTACAATTATTTTTCTTATCCCATGATTGAGAAACACTCTTCAATTTTGATTTGGTGAAATCTATGCAAGTCTGACTTGAATCATATTTATGGCTTTTTTAATCTTGAGTGCTATACATTGGCTCATACAATAATTTCCCACAGAATAGTTGATAAATGTTTGCAAAGAATTCAGGTGATAAGCAATAGCTCTATATTTACATATGGATAATAGTCATCCCATAAGCCTTCATTCTATTTAAAACCATCCTTATATATTAATCTATAATACTAGATTACAGATTAGTCTTCTTTAATTTGTATTATAGGTTATTATACTAAATTATATACTACTATAAATAACACAAAATGCTATTCAATAACAAACCTATTGTTTTTTTTAAATGCTTCATTGCATTAAAAACAATAGGTTTTTATTTCTATAACTTCACATTTGGGGAAAGTATTTTATTATCTACCTTACGTAGTAGTGACCTTAAAGTTATTTTTGCTGAAAAGTAAATATTATTTAATTAAAAATTAAAGATGCAATGCTGTTACTGTTAGCAAGCCTAACAGTAACCGTAACAGTGAGACAGAAAAAGTAATATCCTTTGAGCAACCTTTCCTACATTTTGCTCCTCAGTTCTCTAGAAATAGTTCCTAAATTTCAGATTAATTAGAACAAATGTGTCTTAAAAGATTTGACCAGAACTATTAAAAGAAATAGAATACGTAAACAACAAATAAAGATTTTCAAAGAATGGATATTGAACTACATGTGTCATAACTTTATATCTGTAGCAAGTATGTTCTTGGCCATATTTTCAAGCAATGTGAGGACCAAATTTTATCTAGAAAATATGCAGGAAAATAATTTTTGGATTTAAGTCCATATGCAATATTTCAATTTAGATAAGGAGATCTGCTAACCCTATACCATATTGTCAATTAATTATACCTTGCTAAGTAAGATTTCATTTTGTCTTCTAGTTTCATCTCAAGCCTTGTGATAAAATTCTAATATTTAGGAGTGATGAAATGATGATGCAATAACGTATGAATTCACATGATGTTCAAAATATTTGGACATATATTTAATATATTTTAGTAAGTAATAGAAATACAAATTGCATGAGCAGATAATATTTCCAGTCATTTGTCAATTGATGAGATATTTTTGAAAAAAATCCTTTTTCGCCAAAGGTGGCTTTCTAAAAGATGACCATAGAGGAACTTCCTGACCCTTCTGAAGATGAAGTTTCATTAAGTAGAAGACGCCAGTATTTTATCTTGGGCTCTGAAGATCCAATTACACATTCAGTCTCTGCTGCACCAATGCCTTCAGAATATGGTAAGACTATTTATAGAAGGAGGTAACTATGCAGAGCTGTTTTCAAAATATTGAATGAGTAGAGATTGATTCCAAAGGGATGCTCGGAACTTAAAACTAATCAACATTATCTGGCAAAATATTACAATTCTTTTTAAAAATGTGCTGTATGCTAGATGTAGTGAATTATCTTTCTCAGAATAGCTTTATTATATAAACGGTACACAACACACATCTTGGAAAATCATTTGGGTTCCAACAGAAAAAAGTAGTTTAGTATGAAATATATAAAATTATTTTCCTACCAGGACATCAAGAGCAATTTTGAGTGCTATGAGAAAAAAATTCGTGCAAGTGTCATGGAAGCTGTTGTACGATATTTTGTATGCTAGTCATGTGAAAAACTGATATATTGGAACTTCTTTCCTCTTCGGGCATCTTTCCTTGGTGCAGGACTAGAAGTAAGCAGATGAATAAATAATCTCTCACAAAATAAACTTGCACAAAAACAAATTATCTCAGATTTGCATATATTGTAATTAATTAAATCATATTGCAATTAAAGAAGGCAGCTCAATAAATAAAATGTGTAATTTAATACAAAGCTAAATAAAATATTAATATATAACATCATATTTGTTAAGCTGAACTAAATTTAAAAATGAAATTGAGAAATTAAGAAAGAACAAAATGAATTGTAGCCGCTTCTTTAATAATCTTAACAGTAAGAGTGACTAAAATATAGTTTTAGTGAAGACCAATTTATGCACAGCTTCAGACTATGTTGGAAGCATTTGTTTCTGATTATTAACTTACTCAAAACATCAATAGATAATGCAGATGACCTTCTGACAGGTTAGAATTACAACAATAAAATGGATAAAAAGCTTTTGAATATTCCTTGGCACTGAAGCAAATGGCAACAACATTTACCATTGTATATATACACTTTTTGTAATGCAACAAGGTAAGCTATAGCTCATGGTTTCTGTTTTAACTTAGTTAAACAGAAGGCTATCTTGATTTTATTCCAGGAGGATAAATTTCTGTAAGAATGCTTATCTGATTGTCTGTATGAAGTCTTGTTTTGTCTACACTTGTTCACATTGGGAGACATATGACTTAAAGAAGCTACATTTTTAAAATAAAATTTAGAATTTGAAAATTTCTAAGCTGCATGTTTTGGTCTCTATGTCTAACAGCTTGAGGTTAGACAACTCTTTTCTATTAACTAGTCTCTAGAATAAGAAGATTTCTCTCAATTTTGGCTATTAAACTTAGATGCTTAAGCTTATAATAAATTGTCAAATGGTTATCCTGGTAAGTGGCTCATGTGGTTTTTAAGACTTTCATTTAAGATAAATGAAATAAAATAAATGTAAAGTAAAATTGTTATTATCTGCACAGAGTAAAAGTGAAACAGATAATTAGTTCACTGACTAATTAAAAAGGGAAGGTGCCAAATCACAATCTTATTTCCTGTCTCTGCTTAGAGAGGAAACATGAAGATTAGGTGTCCCTTAAAATATGAGGCATAGACAAGATATAGAAGGTGATGGAAAAAATTCCTGTGATAAAATTAAGTATCAATTGTATTGAATGCCAACATCCACAAAGAAAGCAAATAATTTGCCCATCCTGATCTCTGTATGTTTATTAAATAAATGATTTAAAATATAAGCTTTATCAACAATAGAGTACATGAAAACCTACTACAGGTTTTGCTTGTTCTGAAAATATATTATGCCAATATCTCTAATTTTATTAAAAGAAATTGCACATATATCTCAGCCACAATCTTTATCAAAGTAATTGTTCTTTAATTAATGACAGTTACCTACTCCCACTTAAAAAAATCTTATACGTCTTGTATGCATGCTTTTAAGCTCCATGTGCTTAAATTTCCATCCAGTGGGCATATGATCAATCAATTTTTATTATAAAAGATTTTACAAAAATTGGCACTACAAATTCAGGTTTATTTTATATAATTAGCCATATAATTAGTATCAGAACAATAGCAGAAGGTAAATAACTTGTTATTTGTAACAGGGTACCAAATAAGCGTAGAGTAAATTTCAGAGGATGCTTTTATCTGTCCTTCTGTTAAAAGATAGATTTAAAATGACATACCTCTTCGTTCTGGGAAACAATTGTTACAGTTCTGATAAAGTATTTTCCAGAACCCAGTTTGGTTTTTTTTAAGTTCAAATGCAGTCCATAACTAATTCTGAAATAGCTTCATGTTGTATTTAAAAAAACACCAGTTACCCTTCTTGTCTAACTGATGAGCTTGCCTCTTTTATATGAGGTTCTTTGATTTCCAAAACAACACAGATTTCTTTTGTTGTCAGAAAGGACTAAACATGGTCTAATATTTTTTATTAGTGCTCTAAATGATTCCAGTATTAATAGTCTATTTTAAAAGTATTAGAGATTCAGATGTTTAAAACCATTCAGTACTGGTTTAGCTAATTGGTCATTTCAGGGACATTTTATTTATTTTAAAATTGATATAGCACTCAATTTGCAGAAATGTGACTTTGACTCTGTTATTGCAATCTTTATTACAATATTTATCGGCTTAATATATAGAGTGCCAAGACAGCCAGATCCATCGATGCTTCCCATTAATAGATTCAAGTTTAAAAATGAAAAAAGAAATGCTTGCTGTTGAATCCAAGAGTGAAGAAATGTAAAATGCTCTTCTAAAATCTCTTTTCTTATTTTTCTTTCTGCATAGTTAAAATTGTTTGAGTCATTCATCCTACTTCAGATATTGTAGAGTTATTGTTCTTTGGTTTAAAACACACCTCCCTCCTCCCTCACATTCATCCTCTTTAGGGGGAAACTTTTCACAATAGTAATTTAATCAAAAGTGTTTTCCTATTGCAGAATAACTTACTTTTCTTTTTTGCAATCTGAAGTGTAAGTCACCACCTAAAGAATTCCTCTGCAAACACTGATGATTCTTTAGGGTTTTTTTTGAATCTCAATAAAAATCTAGTGATATTTTTGAATATTTATAAAACTAAATGGTATATCCTAAATGGTTTTTGTGTATATATAATTTGTATTAAGAATTTTAATTACAATGGAAGAATCTAATGCAAACTAAAAGTAAAATAAAAAGCAAATGGTGCAAAGGATAAGAAAAAACATAGAAAATAAAAAATAAAAAATATAGCAATGAAAGAAAAAAGCCATATATAAAGAAATGACTTCCAATCTTCATCATAATAAATATATAAATATAATCTGTTTTTGTAATTCTTCACTCCCTCCTAATTTACAACCAATGTCTTGATCCAATATCCGATGTCTTATCTATAGAGAAGTCCATAAAATATCATAGCCCTAATGTCAGTAGAATGTTCATTAAGTATTTATTTATTGAATTTATATTAGCTATAGCATTTAGACTTATATACCACTTTACAGTGCTTTTACAGTCCTCACTAAGCGATTTACAGAGTTAGAATATTGCCCCCAACAATCTGGGTCCTCATTTTACCAACCTTGGAAGGATGGAAGGCTGAGTCAACATTGAGCCGGTGGGACTTGGACTGCTGGCAAACAGTCAGCAGAAGTAGCCTGCAGTACTGCACTCTAACCACTGAGCCACCATGGCTCACTAATTGCTGCCTATTCGTCCATGGCGACTCAAGGCAGCTTACAGAATATAAAAGCACATTTAAAACAATAAAACTAATAAAAAGAATCAAATTAATATAGTAAAGTATAATAAAATCACCCCCATCCCCTGCCCTGGCAACAGCAGATCACACAAGCCATTTAATGGGCTCCATCCTGCTCTGGGATCCCCAGGCTCACTGGCAGAACCAAGTCTTCAGCGCCTTCTGGAAAACTGGGGGGCATTCTAATCTCTGGGGAAATGATGTTCCAGAGAGGGAGCCACCACGGGGAAGGCCCTTCTGGGTCCCAGCAGGTAAATCTCTCTCGGGGATAAAACCTGCAGCATTACCAGAAATAATAAATTATTTTATTTTAACCTTGATCAAATAAACCAAGTTTATATTCCTTGCTTTTAATTTTGACAATCTTAATCTTCAATCCATTGAAATGCCATTGAATTTGCTTTCTTTTCATTTTTTCTTTTTCCCTTCTGATGAGATTGTTCAAAGTTTTAACAAGCTTTTTTGTAAATCCAGTATAAAAGAATTATCCAAATCATGGTTTATTATTTTATTTCCTTTTTGATTTTTAAATATCAACCCATTTCTTTTCTTTTTCATGTTATTCTCATAGCTTTTCAATTATATATCCACTTTAAGTGCCATCTCTATCTTGTCAAGCAAAACATGTTTTTCCTTAATAGATTTTCTGGGTTAAGAAGGAAGATTTTCTATAGCAAAATATGAAAGAGTAGTACCCTGAGACTGCCACATTTAAATAAATAATAAGACATCATAAAAATTGTAAAAAAAAAAATCCTATGTAGAATATTCAATATCATCAAATTAGAGAATCCCTTATTGATTACATCGTAAAATGTTTTCCAATTGTGGATTGTCCAGATGTTTTACATTTGAACACTGTATCTTTAGCTAGCATCTTCAAGGCACTAGGTGGTGAAGGTTTGTTAAGTTGTATTGACTAAAAGTGTTTTTAAAATCTTTCTGAATATTTTTATCAATTAATTTTTTTCTTTCATTCTTTCATTCCTGTAGAGTTTTCTTTTTTTGATCCAAATGATGCAGCATGCCAGGAAATTCTTTTCAATCCCAAAACATCCGTGTCTGAATTATTTGCTATCTTAAGACAGTGGGTTCCCCAAGTTCAGCAAAATATTGATATGATAGGAAATGAGGTGAGATATTTATTGATTTCCTGGATTTATCTATAAATTTTTATGTTATGCCCTCATTTAATATATAGAAATATTTGTTAAATTTTTGTTTACAGTTCAATGTTACCAAATACGTCTTTACATCTGCATCCTTATTAATTAGAACTTTTCATGATCTGCTAAGAACAGAATCCTTCATTAAAAATGCATTAAGAACTATATATCTTTGGGGATTTACATGATTTTGGCAAGCTTTTTTTATTTAAGTAACTCTATAGTACTAAGTGAACTGATGAAATGCAAATTGGTAATCACATGAATCCAGATATTTATTGCATCATTGCTGTGAAATGTATCAGCTAATCCCTTTGGCAGTAAAATAATTTGTTACAAAGTATCACTATGAGAGTGATATATATATTACCTTCCAGGAAATAGGAGTTGCTGCATCAGAACTATAAATGGTATATTTTTTTCAAAAAACAGATCATTAAGAGAGGCTGTAACGTGAATGACAAAGATGGCTTGACTGACATGACTCTTTTGCACTATACTTGCAAGTCAGGAGCTCATGGAATTGGTAAGAAAATGAATTGGAATGAATGAATTTCTGTGGCTAGTTTTTCCAGCAAGAATAGTAATTGCTTTTCCAAACTTTATCCAGGTATATTGCTTATGCCAATATAGAGAGGAATGAAGTGTCATTCCTCTTCAAATCATCTACCTGTAATATTCTAATATATTAGAAATTCCACCTCCCTCTGTGTCCAAAATTCTACCAATTTGAATAGTTTGGATCTTCTGCAGCAGTTTTCCCACCTTCAGCAAATTCTGTTCAAAAGCCACATATCTTCCTGAGCACCCCAAAAATCACTTTACTGAATTTCCGAACCCTCCCACCCCCACTGGCCAAAGTGATGCATCTTGGTAACATCACAACATCACTTCCTATAAGGCTTTGTGTAGATGATAAATTAGGTTCTGATACATCAAATAGCATTTTAAAATTCATGAAGTGGCTATATTTACTATATGTAATCACAGACTTGGTACGCTGCCCTTTCTCTCCAAACTTTCTAAATGGAATTGTTGCTAAACTGAAATAATCATATTACCTTTTCTATTTTCCCATTGTTCTGTAGCCATGTAACCTCCTATACAGCAGCAATTTTAAATTAATGGGGTGGAAACTGACAGAAACTTTATATTTTATCATTTGAAAATCCTAGGAAATAATAGAATTACATGTTAGTATGTGGTACAGATAAAAATGTAACATAATTTAACAGTTGAATTAAATAGTTTTAGTCCTAATTGCTCTGTAGAAATCAATAGTAGTATTCCACTGAAGTCATAGCATAGGTATAATTTCACTAATATTTTGGTCAGATGTCTTTTAGCATTGCTGGATTGATTATGGGACTCTCTCTACCATTAGTTAGTTATCCATTAGCTCTCTATCATGATCTAGAATAGTAACATGTGATGTTTAAGTTATCATCATCACCACCACCACCACCACCACAACTGTTATTCCAGCAATTGTGCAAGGAAGGAGCTGTTGTTACTTGAACATCTGTTCCTATTGTATGAGATGCAGTGGATCCTGCAGTATTTCTGCTGTCCTAAAACAAAAACAAGACAATTTAATTCAAATCGAGACATAGAAAATTGCATGGCATACCATAAAATATATTTTTCTACAGAAAATAAGACAAAACTCAAGCATCTTTTTTGCTGCATATATATCTGTAGAACAAGTTTCCCCAATTTGAATCTCTCCAGATGTGTTGAGATAGCAGTTGTCATTAATTCCAGTCATTGGCTATAGATATTTAGAATCAAGAAAGCTATTGCCCAGGACATCCAGAGAAAAAGGCTATATATAAAGTACTAGGAAACTTTACTGAGTTTTTTCTTCATTGTTGATGTAGTTATAGTCTGCCTAATCTTCAAACTCTGGTAAGGAAATATATTGTAAGGACTGGCTATATGGAAACTTGCCAATTTTTGACATAGTCTTCTGTTATCTAGTAAGAACCCACTAAAGTACATATAAGCTATGTTTTCAAACTATTTGCTTTGCAGGGGATGTAAAAACAGCAGAAAAATTTGCCTCTCAACTTATTGAGTTGGGTGCAGATATCAATTTGAGGAGTCGCTGGACTAATATGAATGCTCTGCACTATGCTTCCTATTTTGATGTTCCAGAACTCATTACTATCCTTTTGAAAAATGCAAAACCAAAAGGTAAATCTTGTCAGATGTAATACCAATAAATAAAATGTTCCTTTCCCTTGCCAGTAAGACTATTCCCAAATTGATGTTGCCCTGAATATGAGGACAATTTAAAAACTTGGACAAAGATGCATACTGTAATGTGATAACAATGTTGCTAAAATCTCCAAATTATCACACATCAATGAATTACTCATTTTAGCTGCAATATTTATTAATTATCTCTATCTCTGTGTTTGACTTCCTTCCTTCCTTCCTTCCTTCCTTCCTTCCTTCCTTCCTTCCTTCCTTCCTTCCTTCCTTCCTTCCTTCCTTCCTTCCTTCCTTCCTTCCTTCCTTCCTTCCTTCCTGGTTTCCATCTATACCAGTGATGGCAAACCTTTTCGGCACCGAGTGACAAAAAGGTCATGCGGAAATGTCGTGTGTACACGCGCTCATCAGAGCCATGCTCCGGAAAAGCCGAATTTCTGGGTTCTGGTGTACATGCACTCCCAACAATCAGCTGGCTCTCATGCATGTGCACACCGGTTATCAGCACTGGCACATGGGTGAAGGACAGCTGATAATTGCACACACATGCTCACCAGAAACCCGGAAGACAAACAGGCAAGGCCATGCGTACTAGGCGACATGGCTTCACGTGCCACTTTGGGCACATGTGCCATAGATTTGTTATCACGTGTCTATACTATTACTGGCAATTGGAGGGTGTAGAAAGGGAAAGGGAAATGTTTTGCTCCTACAGTGTTTAGATATATAGGCACATCACTGATCACTGATATTTACCATCATTGTGTCTACCTGAACATACTATTACTAAATATCTATAATGATCTCTTGAAAGTGAAATAATTTAGCTCTAAGATATACAGTATATCTTAAAATAAGTATGGAAACAAATATTAGAAAAGTGTGTGTGTGTGTGTGTATCAGTAGCTATAAATTGCATACACATTTTCCATATTGAAGTTTTGAATTTCTGTTTATTCTGTTAGTTCCTAAAATTCCACATCAATTGCCACTAAGCAACTGGGTTAAATGGTATTTATTTCGGAAATTATGGCTCTGAACATTCAGTTAAAAAAGATGAAAGATAATATGTGGCCTTCCTTTGGGGTAGATTCTTCAGAGAATTTGAGATGGATTTAATTATTATGTGTAATATATTATTGTTTTGAAAATTATATCCATCTTTGTTTTCTTAATAACACATAACAACTGATCTCCCCTTTCTCATGGTGGCTGTTTTTATGCTTATGTCTATGGAGTTGTCATAGACAGGTGATGTAGAACATACTGATATCACATATTTTCATTTTATTTATTTCTTTAAAATATTTTCTTTAAGTAGCTCAATCATACAGATATAGTTAGGTGTTATCCTCCCCACCCCTTTTATTTTCATAATGATGTTGAGTTTGTGGAAAATAGGAATTAATGACTGCTTTCTGATCATCTTATGAGGTTTCATGTCAATTTTTTTCATCACTTAATGTTATAAAAATTTAATGTATTCATAATTTTTTACATTGGGTTTTAGCTTGAAGCTGAATTAGAACAGATAGAACTGTTTACTCCTTTCTGATTTTTGATTTTTCTTTCTTTTGTTCCCAAATGTATTTTTCTCCTTCAAAATTTCTCAGAATTTCTAGCACAGGTTCTTCTTTTCAATAGTGCAAAGATTTATATTACCAGTTTCTTTTAGCACATTTTTTTATTGATGTGGATGATAAGGAGTAAGCTCTCCACTTCTCCAGTGAATCATTAGAACTTCTTTCTGTCTTCTCAAACATATGAGATGACAGCATAAGATTAGCTATATTATAAGAGGCAGAGAGTGTGAATAAGTTATATGATGGTAGTCATATGAAAGAGTATATTCCTTGTGAGCCCAGGTTCATGATGTTTGAAAATATTAATTTGTTTTTTGTAAAGCCTTCATGTTTACCTAGAAGGGAGCATTGGTTCATAGAGGATGACTTTAACCAAGTTCTTAACCAATGTCAGCACTTCGAAACAACATGGTTTTTACATAAAGTTAACAGCCATGCGGGCTTCCAGTAACAGGTAGTGTTTTCTCTGATGCTAAAAGGTTTGCTGCATCTTGTTCCATTGAAGGGGAAATTTTAGCAGAACCTTTGAAGGAAGGAAGTCCTATTTTCCCTTCCTATTGCTATTTTTCTAAAAGCAGAGGAACAATTGATCCTTAAAAATGCCTGAGAACTATTTAATGCCTGAAAACTATTGGCCCTTTCCCCATATTATGTTTAATTAGGCCAGGGAATAAGTGTGAAGAAGCTGAAAAACTAACACATCAGACAATAAATTGAATAAATCACAGGATCAATTCAATTTCCTACTCTATACAAGAATCCAAATTCATCCATCACAAATGGAAATCCAGGCTCTACCAAAACACAACCAACGGAAGGGAGCTATCTATCGTATTAGAAATTTAATAATTATAATTCCTTGCTGCATTGTGCAGATTCTCTCTAAATGTTGCCTTCTTTCAGTTGTTTCAAATGTATGTTTAGTTTTATCCATGAGGTATTAAGCTAGCTTTGCTCCTTTTTATTCTTGTTCATTCTGTCATTAAATAGAGAGGATACTTGTGCAACTGAGAGCTTCCTTTTGATACTTTATGTTTAATTTCCAGAGTTAAATTGTTCAAACAACCAGGAAAGAATTTGTATCTGCCTTTTAAAAAAATGATGAATTTAAACCATCAGCATATGCATGCTTAGATAACACTTTTGTAAGTAGTGACCAATGTGAACATGAAACATAAATATGCACAAAGAGACAACTGGAGAAAGATTTCAAAGTACTTCTGCCTAGTTTCCTGGAGATCACAACTGATCTGACACTTTAAGGAGGAATGCTTTTTGCTCATACTTTTTTTGCTCTCACTTATTATTATTACTGATGTTGAATTTTCATATCCCAGCTTCTCTGGTCCCAATGTTTTCAGACAACCTTAAAGTTGCTGTTTATTAATCTGACGCATGAATTGTATTTAAGCAAATTGATATTATTTATCTTATTGCTAAAAAGTCAATTTGGAAAGCAGTAGTTGCATATACATTTAATACATTAAAAATATTTTTGGGTTTGTTTAGTGGATGACTGACTGTTTGACCTCTCTGACTTGAATTTGAAATTTTATTGGCTATATCTAATGTTGACTTAGTAATTGTATTTGCTCATAGTATGTCATTAAGGATATTGGTTCTTAATTGTAGATGTTGATGCCACTTGCAGTGACTTTGATTTTGGAACTGCCTTGCATATTGCTGCCTTCAATTTATGTACTGGAGCTGTAAAGTGTCTGTTGGAAAATGGTGCTAACCCTGCTTTTAGGGTGAGATGTTGATTTTGTCAAATATTTGTTTTATCTGACTGAATCTGAATTACAATGATTGTTTAAAAATGCAGTTTAGTTTTACATTGGAAACATCAAAAATGCACAGGAAAATATATGTAAATTATATTTGTACTTCAGTTTATTTTTAGATATTTTTGTAAATTATTTGAAATTTGTTTACCCTGGCAATGGAAGTTTAGGATTAGTTGTGTTTGATGATGATGATGGCATATTTAGTTATATAATAGGTGTTAATGTATTAATAGCTCTGTTTTGATTTGGATCAATACTGTGTGTGAATTTACTCCCTTGTTTTGGTGGTTATTGTTCCACAGAATGACAAAGGGCAGACACCTGCTGATGTGGTTCCTGATCCAGTAGATATGCCATTGGAAATGGCTGATGCAGCAGCCAGCGCTAAAGAAATCAAACAGATGCTTTTAGATGCAGTACCTCTGGTTTGCGACCTTTCTAATATAATGCTTCCAAATTATGATAATGTCACTGGAAAAGACATGCTTGAATCCCTTGGTCTAAAACTGGGAGATCGAGTTGTCATTGCAGGACAGAAGGTATGGTTAGTAAGCAAATTGTGAAAGAAAAATTAACTGGATTGAAAATGTTTCTGGATTTATATGTTGGGCTGTTAATCACAATGAGCTAAATGATTCTCCTGGTAGCTCTGTCACATCAGCTAGTAAAATTTAATTTTTTTAAAGGAGATCTGTAACTGGCTTACTTGGATACACTATGTAAAAGTTATATCATCCTTGCCCGCCTGAATAATATGCACGTGTTCTCTGTCGTAAAGTAGCAAACATGGTACCAGGTTGATTGCAAGTTTCATAAAACTGTGCTATACTTTGCACTTTAAAATTCATGTTGCAAAGTTTTATCGATCCATTGCAAAGTTTTATCGATCCATATGTTGCTTCCACAGTATTTTATTAATTTTAACTTTTAATGAAATATAAATTGTGCTTCATTACCTTTAAAAAGAATTGATGCAAATATATTTTGGAAAGCAAACAACTTTGAACAGAAATTCAGTACCTGGAACTTCATAGAACTGTCACAGTTCTGATGTGTTAGAAGATTAGATATCTGATAGCTACCCTAGTTGTTATTTCTAGACACTGCTCAAAGCAAATTCTTAGCTTTAATGTAAAATGTAACATGAAAAGCACAATGGTTCCAATAAAAGTTTTGAAACAAGCTAAATTTTTAAGCAGAACTGATTTAAAACTTTGATTTTTAAATAAATAATATAATAGGAAGTTTTGGTTAAATGTTATATTATAATTTAGCATGTTTGATAATAATGCAATTGTATTTAGTGACCAACAAATAATTTGAAATTAGTAGTTTGTGTGTTAAAATTTTTTATAAATATGCTGAGCCAAATTTAGCATTTTGAGAATTTTGCTTCAAACATAAAAAATTATTTTGGCAATGGTTTGCTCTCTAAGCTTGTTTCAATTTAGTTTCTGAAAGTTTCTGTTGTGTATGCATAAAGATTAATAAAGTATGAGCTTGGAGTAAGTGCAGGGTTCTGGCCCCGCACTTCTGATTGGCTGTTAAGCGGCCGGACCGGATTGGCCCGTTCCGGGGAATCCGATTGGCCCTTAACAGAGAGTTTCTATTGGTTATAAGAGCTAGAGCTCCTAGCTCGTTATTGGTTAAAAGTTACAGGGTTTGCCTATATAAGGCGGGTTTAACTGCTATTGAAACAAGAGAGTCACAATGTAAATAAAGAGCTGAAGTTCTCCGTTCAGAGGCTTGTCTCCATTCTTTCTCGCCCATGCTCAAAACTTAACAGTTTCGTTATCAGACAAGGTAACATCATCAGTAGGTTTCTTGTCTTATTCTTCTTTAGCTTATAAATAAACTGACCAATGTGGTCAGGTGGTCATTGGATTGGTTGTTCATTTAGAGCTATATTTAAATTCCGAGCAGCTGATTGGTTCTCTTGTTGAATGGTTGTTCAAATGATGTGGTTTCTTACGTATTCATATGCTGGATCTAGATGAATATGCTTGTTAATTGCTCCTTTAGTAGAATACCAGGTGTCAATAAATTCACAAGTATAGCGAGTGTTGGCATGGTCAATTGTTTTTGTTCTTCCCAATGAATTGATGATGCTTATCAATATAGTTTGAGATGTGTGCATGTGTGTGTGTGTGTGTATAATATTTTTAGATATTGTATGTATTTAGTTATAAAATCATAAAACTGGAAGAGTTTAACTTTATCTGCACAAAAACATAATAATAAAATGCATGATGATATAAACACTAAGACAATTAAAAACAGCACAGCAAAGTGTTTGCATTTGTTATACCTGTTTAATATTAAAACCATTAATTAAAATGTGGGAGAGTAAAAACATATTTCTTGGTTGCTGAGAAGACAATAATGTTGGCTCCATACCTAGGGAAGTTAGCACAGAATTGGGCAAGAACCACTGAAAAAGCCAGTTCATAAGTCCCACTTACAACCCTCTGTATTTATTTATTTAGTCTGCCTATATCCTGAATTTCTATCTATATAAATATGATAATTAAGATATAAATAGGACACAAGCTGGAAGAGACATTATTTCAATTACTGTAATTGCAAGCTCTGAAAGGCTTTTCTAAGTGAAGAGCTTTCTAGAATTAAAAATGAAATTGAGAGCCAGTAAAGATTGTATACAATGACATACTATGTTCATTATACTTAAATCCAGTCAGTACTCTCACTGTAGTAATTAACTGAAATTTCTGAACTGTCTTCAAGGATAGTTTCGTGTATGAATGCATTCAGATAATCAAACCAACAAATTACCAGGACGTGGATTGAGGTAGCAAGCTCTGTCTGAATGGGTTTGTAATGGGTACGCAATATCAAGTAAGAAGAAATTGTGTTCCACTGAGGATACTTGCGCCTCTAGTTCATAGTTAGATTTTATGGCAAATACATTTTTTTTCTCCTCAAAGTGTCTAAACAGATATTAGCTTGTTCTGAACCAGATTCCAGAAGACTGAATCATTTGGAAAGACTTTAATGGACATCATTGAGAGGACTTAGTAGTGCACTTCCCTGGACCCATAATAGCTCTTAGTTGGGGTCCTCCTCCCTTCTATGGCATTAGGTGAAGACTGTCTCAGATTCATAAAACTAGGCAGCAGAGGAGCAAATAAAACCTCAAAGAGGCTTTCTGCACATTGCACTGTCAGTTCTGCAGAAGTCAATCGACCACCTGCTTTGGGCCTGAAAAAGATACTTCACTTGCTGTTTCAGAGCCCTTCAACAGCCTGGTAATTACTGCACAGCCTTCAGAAGGATGGAACTGTATTCACTTGGGCTTTAAAATGAAAGTTGCTCTTGGAATGGCTGCTGGTTGAAGGAAATGGAGCACGGAGAGATTCCCACTTGAAGGCTTTTCTTAAGAAAATTAGGAGCATTTGCAGACAGGCCAAAGGGAAATGGCGCTTTCATTTTAAATTTTGGAATTGAGAGAAGAGCAGCAGAGGAACAACTCTTTTGCCTTGTTACACTTCTTTTTCTCTTTACCGCGTTTTGACACAAGCTTTAAACATAATGGATGTAGGTAAGCTTTAAAATCAAGAGGATAATGCAAGCAGGGGGTGGAAGGAATAGAAATAAAGCCAGAGGAAACATCTTGGTGAGCATGCTTTGGAGTAACAGTGAAAAAAGCAGAAAAGGAAATTAAAGAACAGAGGGAAAAGAAGGAAAAAAACATGGAAGTGCACTTGTCCTTTTCTAAATCCCAAATGAGCCATGAGTAAAACAAGAGAATATGAGAAGAGACTTTTGTTCTTAGAGCCGTAATAGAATAAAAACAATATAGATGCATAAAATGTGAGACATAAAATATAAAAGACAAAAAAATAAAAGAATCCCCTAATGTTTTTTCTAGTCTCTGCTTAAGAACTGCCAAAAATAATAAAATAAAATAAAATACCCTACCATCCCTTCGGGTGATGGTTTTATTGTCATACTACACTTCTTTTCAAGAAGTTTTCTCCTGTTCAAAAGGAAATCTATCAACATGATATATGGAAGAGCTCATATATAAGCCTTCAGTTCCTGTGTTGGAGTGAAGAACTATTGAGAATAACACATTCTATGTTTCATATAATATTATATGAAATATAATATTTCATATTATATAATATTCTGTTATCAATTAATATATATTAATTAATATATTAATATAATATTCTGTTATCAATTTCAGCTGTTGGCACTTCAACTTTCAACCTAGTTGAAATATTTTTTTTCCAGATTGGCATATTACGATTTTGTGGCATGACAGAATTTGCCAGTGGGCAGTGGGCTGGTATAGAATTGGATGAACCTGATGGCAAAAATAATGGTACTGTTGGAAAAGTACAGTACTTCAAGTGTACTCCAAAACATGGTATTGTTTTTAATTTTTAAACTTCTTCATATTTCTCACATATTAAGCCATTTTTTAAATTTCTCTAATACTATTTGAGTCTATAATTGAAAATTATCCAACTAAGCCCTTAAATAGTTGTTGATATTTTCTTACTCTGCATGCCAGTGTTGTAATTCAGATTGATATTTCTTATTCCTCTTTCCAATACTGTTATGTACTTTGATTACCTGTGATATACCTGAATTTATGTAGGTTAGCTAAAATTGATATTTAATAAATTATTGTATTTGCCTACATTCTGCCTTGGGAAGTGGCAAGCAGCTCTAGAACCGGTGTGGCTCAGGGGCTTCTTGGTGCTCTGTGGCTCTGTGGATGCAAGAATCCCCTGAGCTGCACCAATTCACTGGTTGCACCAGTTGTAACCTCTTTCAGCAATCACCAACAACTGGCGCAACAGTCTGCTAGCAAATATTTGTTTGCCCAGAATCCTTCTGTCCCAGTTCCCCACACCAACCTTTCACTTTTTGCTCCCAGCTGCAGCTAGAGTACAAGCGCCTTGCTGCCTTTGCTGTCTCTTTTCAGACCTGCAATCACCATGCCACCCCTGCTGCTCCAGCTTCTCTGGCAAATGCTTCCTAAATATCCCTCCCCACCAACCCAGTCCTGCAGTGCAGTGCAAATTAGAATGCCAGCCAATGGGGAAGGCTGCAAGTGGTTTCCTCCAATGGGAAGGCACCAGGCTTTGGTTTAGGATTGGCTCACACTTCCTACATGTGGCTCCCAGCCTCACAACAGCTGAATGCAAAATATGAAAGGTTGGTTTGGGAAACTGGGAGAGAAGGTAGCTGGTTGAATGAATGCTTGCTGGAGCTTCCCAGGTGTTTCATCTTGGCACCATACTGTTGGGCTGGAATGGGGAAGCTGCAGCCCAGAACTACCACATGACAAGCAGCCCCAGAGGTATGTATTTCTGGAGCTGCTTGCCATCCCACTAGGCAGAGTACGGGGCAGCCAGAAGAGCAGAGATGGGGGTGGATATAGGCAAGTGAGGAGAGTTGGAGGCAGTCTCTTATCTTATTGAGGCACATGACTGGAAGGAACCAAGTCCAGAATGGCTTGGCTTTTGAGGTAGGTCCTCTGCTAAGAACCACTGGAGTTTGTTTAACAACGGTAACGAGGAGTGTTGGGATTTCCTTGCTAAGTGATGGAGTCATATGTTATCTTGCTTTACTACCATATTGTTTAGAGATGGAAATTCCGATCTAAGTTGCGGTCATAAATCAAAGACTATTTGCAATGTTTTGTTTGATTGGCTCTTGCCTTATATTGCTTTCAAGTTTTCTTTACACATGAAACCTTATAATTCCTTTAAATGTACTGTGCAAACCTCTTTTTTAAAAAAAGGATTGTACCTTATCATGTATCTTTTCCTTATAGGTATCTTTGCACCACTCTCTAAAATAAGTAAAATTTCTGGACATAAAAAAAGTACAAAAACTGCTTCTTCACGACCTTTGCCTATAATCAGATCCAAGAAAATTGACGTAACCCACATAACCTCTAAAGTGAATTCTGGTAAGCATGTGGACATTTTATTTTGAAGTAAAAGAACGCTTCAGGAAGTATAACAATTTACAGACTAAAATCAAAATTCATGGTTTGTAAGTAGCCTTTGTTTTTCAGCGACTTAAGCAATAAAAGGTATTATAATGTTAGGTTGGCAAAGATTAATTAGGAACAAATTCAACATGCATTGAAATTCAGGACTAATGTGTGTTTTCTCCTATTGTAATTATTTTGCTTTCTTGGCATATTTAACAGACATTACCAATCTGTAACTGTTTTAGGATTTAGATAAGAGTCTTTCCCAACCATAAAGCTCAAAACTTTTGATGCAGAATATGTGCTCAATACACTGGACAAGTTCTCTGATCTTTTCTTTGTGTTCTGGATTCTTTTTCCTGAATTTCTTTTAGGAATTTTCATTTTCTTTTAAAAATTTAAAGCATGTTTTTAATATTCAATCACGTACATTTTTAGAGGCTAAATGAAATATTGCTAAGCATTGTTATTTTGTTTGCATGGAAGGTTGTATACTTTAGACGATATTCTTTTGGCAAATAATGATTATATTGTACAATGCTTTTACATTCCTGTTTAAAAATAGGCTTGGGTATTTCAAATGTGTTTTGCGCTAGCTTATACAAATGACAGGTTCCAACTGATATAATGTAAAAGAGCTTTGCTTAAAAGCTCCTATAGTTTATTTAAAAGCAGACCCATTTATTTATGTACTACTAAAACACTTGTTCCCATAACTTTTAAATGGGCAATATAGTCATAGCACAACAGTTTTTGGACCAAGGTACCTCAAACCGGTAACTCACAGAAATCTAGGACATGACTCCCATAAAATTGAAATTTGGTGAAGTTTATAAAACGTAACATAATAAAAGTAGCTTCAAAAATCTCATGTGATCAACTCCTGATATTTGACTGAGCTATACAGATCAATATGAGCTATTTTCAAGGCAGATATTTTTCTGAATTTGAAGTTTTAAGAACTTTTCAAGTGTATTAGAGCTCTGCCATTTGTGAAGGCATTGAGGAATCTGGTAAGGCAGTATCTCTGAAATGTTTACCCAAGGGTCATGGATTGTCTAGTTCAGTGGTCACCAACTGGTGGGCCGCAGCCTACTGGTGGTTGGTGATAAAATTTTGGTGGTCTGCAGAGAAATCTCACCCCCAGAGCACCCCTCCAAAGCAATTAATCCAGGCTGCCCAGGAACACAAGGCTGCGCCACCCACATGACCCACTGGAACTCTCCCTGCCCACTCACTCCTTACCTGGCAAACTTGCCTGCTGAATTGCTACTTTTCCTTTTTCTGACCATCAGCTGTTCTGCTGTGCCAGAAGATTTAAATTAGCTAGAAAGCGGGAAATCATTGAATTTCTTGCTTTCTAGCTAATCTTTAGATGAGCCAAATCTTCCTTAGGACTGAAGCAGTGCAGACTGAGCTAGCCGATGGCAGAAACACATATCTCTAAGTGACTCTGTGATTCTGTGAGCAACTCAATCTGCCTGCTTTGGAGTAAAAGTTGCTCTTTTTTAAATAAAAAAAATTCAAAATTTACATACATGGTGTGTTGTGAGTCAATTTGCTCAAATTTTATGGGTTTGCTTGCAAGCAAATTTTATGTGACAGACTGAGCTAGCCGATGGCAGAAAGATAGATCTCTGAACAAATCTGTGATTATGTGAGCAACTCAATCTGCTTGCCTGCTTTGCCTGCTTTGGGGTAAAAGTTGCTCTTTTTTAAATAAAAAATTCAATATTTATATAAATATTTTTAATACTTACATACAAGCCATGCCCAGCCAGTTACATGACTACTAAGCCACAATCACAAATTAGACCACACCCACAGAACTGGTTAGTGGTCCCCTGTATATAAAATTATGATTTTGGTGGTCCCTGAGGTTCAAAAGGCTGGCAACCCCTGGTCCAGTCGCTACTGTATCGCTGAGATTTCTTAAACTGAAAATTGAAGAAGATAAATATTGATTTTTATCAACTTGTGAAATGCAAGAAAGGCCTTCATGCACTTATAGATGAGTTTACTTACTTCCAATATTCCATTATCCATTAGAGGAAAATAGAGGATTTGTATAAATATCTGTTTACATGTTTAATTGTTATATATATAAAGATGTTTGGATGTTTTATTTAGACTATGGTGGCTTCATAGATTTGGCTTGGCTTACAGGTTTATCAAGAAAAGATGGTACTTCCAATTCCACATTTGTAGGCAGTGAAGAAGTAAAGAAAACTGTATCAGGTAAACAAGGTAATGTGTCTTCCGGATATTTTTGGCTGTTATATTTGGTCTGGATGAGGGAAATCTATAATGATACTGTATTAGTAATTTTAGATAAAGTTCTCCATACCACGAACATCTTGTTTGCTTATGCCAGGATATATAATTCTTTTTCAGTGACACTTATTTATATAAAGGAGTGCTTGGCTTGAAAGCTAATGAGGTAAAACATAGAATAATAATTCATCGTTATTTCAGTCATAAACTGCTTTTGCATCAAATAGATTCCAATGCATGTGGAGGAAGAGTGTTCAGAGGTCAGTAATGTGTTGGATCTTAGTTGGTCCACTGGAGGGTTATCTTGTCCCAGCCAGCTGCTGAGCTTTATGCTTCTGTGCCTATTTCTGTTTAGCTGTAGAGAGAACAGCCAAAGCAAAGCTAATTTATTTTTAGCTTATTAAGTGAAGGAAGTATTGACTTGTAGAAGACCAAATTTCATTTTTCCCATTGTTAAGCTCCTAGCAAAGATGTGCTGGAAAAGTGGCCAATGGGTTTAGAGAGTCCTCCACTCTGGGTAGTTCCTTAATCCTTGTTAAGCTATACTTTCTAAATTACGTAGGTGCTATTAATCCAAACTCCCCCAGAAGCTGGGAAGAGCAAGCATACTTTCATTGGTTGAACTAGATGGTTGCTGCTCTATTTTCCCACAGGGAGAGGACAGATGGGAGGTGATGATGGAAGTGGAGCTGGGTGTGGGCTGTCTGTACATGGGCAGAGATGAAGGAAGAACAAGTTGCCTAGTGCTTAGTCCTGAGTCCACCTTCTGATACTTTGGTTGAGAGGCTGCAAGTCATGTCTAGGAGCCTTTGCCCATTCTTCTCATTCTGTGATTCAAATACTGGGCTAAGACTGCAATGGTCTCTTACCAGAGAGCTTGCTGCAGATTACAGCTGCTTCACTTACCCACAGCAGCAATTGCTATCTTCATGTGAGGGCAGTAACTTTACTGACCTTATTCCCAAGGCAGTGCAAAAGAGAAGCAATGGTTTTCAAAATGGAATGCTTTCGTTTTGCCTCAGAAAAGTGCAGGAGGAAAGGAGATCAATGAAGCTGTGAATAAGATTATTATTTGACAGTATAAATAATATTCCTAAGTGCACAGATAATTATAAGTAGTCACAGTGTTCATAAATAAGTGTATGCTATGGATCTCAAGGCAATCCATAAAACTTATGCAGTGAAATGCAACAAAATAGATACATTGATAAAATATAAATAAATCTGAATAAATTCACTATGTTAAATCAAACAGGGGAATAAATTAAACCCTACAGAGAAATGAACTGAATATTTTAAAAAGGAGGAAATGTGAGTTTTACATAGTTAACATATACACTTTCGTCATCACTGATGGAGTGCTAAACTGTATAGCTCTGTCAGATTTCTTCCTCATTGGGAGTCAAAAAGGGTTACACTTTCAGGCTCTCCATATTTCATTATTTTAATGTTTCTGAAATTATCCTTATAATATACCTTTTTAACACCAAGACAGCAGCATTTATTAAGGTCTAATGAAATGGAATGGGATGTGACTGGTAAAATACTTGGTGATTTGAGCTCTCTGTCATTGGAAATGCTCCATCCCTTTTATTGCACTATAATTTTTCATCATGTTCTACATTGTTCATGAAATAGGGCATTATCTTGTAAAGATTGTGAACCTTGCTGAAGATCTCAGGATGTTTGGCAAAATACTAGTTCAAAGTTCTAATATATAGATTGTGATTTAAAAGTAAATACTGCAAGGGTACAACCTACAAGGAGCTGCAGCTACTTGAAAACTCTTTGTGATGTTTTCCATATTTGATACTTATACATTTTAAAGTCCATATTCTGTTTGTAACTAAAAGAAAAACTTGCATTATCTCCAGGTCTATGGATGAATTACCTCAGGCCTAATCATAAAAATCCTTAGTGTCAGGTGAAAAATGCCAGAAGAGGAAGTTATAAAAAGAACAGACAGATATACATAAATCTTGATAAGGAGCTTGTACATCAACATTTCACAAATTGAAATGAAAATGATTTACCTTCCAATCTTACTTTATAGACAGAATTTTAATATTAATACGGTGCATAACAGCATGCTGTAGGCACTAGTCCATGCACTTCATAATTCATCTACAAAATGTCATTCCCCCTGTTTCTCATCAAAGATTTAATAGACTAGCTATCAAAAGCAAAGAACCGAGATTTTTTATTACTTAAGGCTGCATTATTTTAACATTTATGCTCCAGGCTTAACAAGTATTACATACTAGTAACATAGACTTGAAAAACTAAGTGGTGTCCATCATGATCAGTTAATTTTATGCTCACAAGGAATGAAAAATGTGACAAATTGACATTTCTTTCATGTGTTTATGTGTTTTCTAACTGAATAACTTTGTTTTATTATTTTTAGCAAATTACCTTGGTTCCAGTAGCTCTTCATCATCAACTGTATCATTAGACAGCAGGCTGAATTGTCCCAAGAAATGTAATTCCGCAAGTAAAAAGAAGAAGGAAAACTTGAAAGACCACCCAATTTCATCCAAATCTATGGCTGGTATAATTTCTGTTTAATTATTTGTTGTAATAAACCATTATAATGATAGAGATATGGCAAGTTTTCATATCTAAAGCAGCTGTTAAAATCTGTAATACTTGAGATCTTCCAAGTAATTTTTTTTTTGTTCCTGGAAGTGTGAATGAAGTGGCAAGAGAATATTTGGTAAGTGCAGTTGACCTCATACCACTAGCCCAGCTATGGACCTTATGTAAACTCTGTGTAAACTTCATTTATCTAGTTTATACTTAATAGGAAAAAAAGCAATTTCCCCAAATTTTCTTATGTTCTCCCAGTATCAGAGAATGCTCCAATTGTGGTCTCTGCATGCATAGATAACTAGGCTCAATTTTCAAAGTAGCTATCTTAGCTTTCCACGGGATGCAGCTGCTGCTATGAGGAGAGCTTCTGATTGCTTTATTCCACTCTGGGAAATATATCTAATCTAAGATATATTTCCACTCTGGGAAATATATCTTATCTAAAATCATTAGCACGTCTGGAAGAAAATACATTATCACAAATGGTAGCAGGAGCTGAGACTTCTTTGGCTGAAATTGTTTAGATTTCACATATTTGAAAGTCTCTTGTATAGTACCAATCTTAATTTCTTATATTTGTAGGTAATTGTCTTTGCTAAATTTAAAAATCATACAGATATAATACATTACATCTTATACTGTAATTCTGTTTAATTCTGTTAATTCTGAACATAATTGACTGTGATGAACCTATATGTGAACAATGAGTTCATAGGTATTTTCTTATTTTATGTAATTTGTATATCTCTTTCATTTTGTGAACCCAATGAACACAGAAGGAGATAATATTTTTCTATCTGGAAAGAAAAAAATATTTGATGAAGGAGAAATTCAGATTGGAGAAAAAGTATTGGTGGTAGGACAAAGAACTGGAATAGTTAGATTCTATGGGACAACCAAGTTTGCGCCAGGTAACTTTACTGTTGATCACATGTTTGCCTTTCATTTGCCGTTAAAGTATGTAATGTGATTTCCATAAGAAACAATATACAATATCAATTAAATATTTACAGTTAATAAAATAATAGATTTACAGTAAAAAAACCCAGTAGCAATTAAGCATCAATTGTAAAATTTAGTTTATTAATCAGCTAATTGTGGTATAAAGTAAGCTACTACCTAAATAAATTATTAATGGGTAACCTCTGAAGAAAATATTCTGCTACAAATACATCAGAGTAGAATCAACTTTTGTTTTCTTATTGGAAATAATGAAGGAATTTTTCTGAGCATTTAAATTGTGTCCAGAAATATATCAGGATGAGACACGTAGAGAGATACATGGGACAGAACCTAACTGATTAAAATGGTTTCATGTTCTAATTTTTAAATCTTTCAAAAATAGTTTTTCATGCACATTGTACACTGAAGTAACAATATGTATATTTCTGGAATATGAATAATTGGCCAGATTGTCTTACTGGAAAGTCCTGAACCTCTTGAAAAAAAGTAACATCCTATTGGCCAAACTATATATATTAATAAGGTACTTTGTATGCAGTATTTTAGTGATAGGCATCTTGTCTAGTAAGCTAAAAAATCATTTTAATTTTGTGTTGAGTGTAAATTACTGGTTTTATAGGTAGCAGAACATTTAGCTCCCTGCTTATTTTATTTTGAAAAATCCCATGTAATGTTAAGTTAAAATGCTATCAGTCATCATGGTTGATAAATGGTTTTGTCATCTGGAATTCTGACTCTTAGCTTGGTTAGCTATTTATTGTTATCTTTTTATGTTGTTTTGGATAGTTCTTCTTGGGATTTTTTCTTCTCCTTGGAGATTTTCACTTGTTTTATATTCTACATAAACTGCTATTTGGTTACAAGCAAGGAAGAGATGAATGAATAAACAAATTGACTTCTATCTTTTTAATAGATGAAAGAGCATATTGAAAGTGTAGATAGGGTAAAGAGTCTGTTCGTTATCAGAGTCTATTCTCTATCTACTTTACCAAAGTAGATAACAGAACACCTAGAAATATTATGCTTTCTCTTGATTGGTTGCATGTTGGAAAAATTAACAGAAAAAAAAATGACTGTTCTGAGTTTTACAAAAAGGCTGAAGAAGTCAAGTTGCTAGTCAACAACAATAATTGAGCATGTCTTCTCTTTTTTCAAAAGATTGTATTTTACTTTAGCTGAGAGAATTTAAATACAGTTTCCTAAAACTTACTTAAATGCATAATTACTGATAAACTTACAGATGCCACTATTGCCTCTGAAGCACTGATTGTTCCTCTAAATTGAAGACTCTGATTTTAAAGCTTTATTGTTCTTCCCTAGGTTGAATTACAATGTTTAGCAATTGATATTATACTCTCCTTCTTCCATCAGCTTTTTTGTATGTGTAATGGAGTTAAATGCTTAAAATACAAGCTGACACAAATTTTGAGGGAACACTATTGTCTTGATAGTTTACTGAAGCTGATTTATTTATTTGAAACAGCTTTTCCCTTCCCTTGGTTCTGCAGATTCAAGATGTGAGGCACATTTCTTTTCAAATGAAACTCTTTTTATCAGTTGAAAAATAATACCCTGCTTGAAAAAAATGGTATTTTTTGTTTCAGGGCTTTGGTATGGCATAGAACTGGATAAACCTCATGGCAAGAATGATGGCTCAGTTGCAGGCATACAGTACTTCAGATGCCCCCCCAGATATGGTATTTTTGCACCACCATCTAGAGTGAAAAAGTAAGTGTCAAAAACTGTGGTTGCAGCATCAACTATTTTTATTGTATTATTTTCATTCAACCTTTTCTGGTTGGAAAGAAGCCTAGGTCAGTGTCACTCTTGCCAAGCTGTAGGTCCTTGGTGCTTTCTGAGCTTGGTGTTGTAGAGGTTTCATTACCAAACTAGGTAATATCAGTGCAATATTCTCTTCTATCAAATTTTGATTACCCCTATTCTGATATAAGCTTTGCCAAAGAAACTAATAAATCTTCAAGATTAATATGAGATAATCAATAGAGTTGAGTTGTATTTTCAGTTTTTAAAATAAAAGTAGTTGCACCTGATGTTAGTTTATGAAATCTCATAATTGAAAGAAAGATTTTTGAAATCTTCCTTTAACTTCTAGTGCCATATAAAACAGACTGAAATGATTGATGGGGATGCTTGAAGGGCCAGATTGGAAACAGGTCTATCTATGTGGGCATTCAGAACTGACAACATTTTGATGGCACTTTAGTGACTATTAACTACATTATGATGTAGCATAGCAGACAGTACTCAGTGTTGTGAAAGACTTTGAGGTGGCATGGAGAGTAGAAAAGAAAATATCATGGTGGGAAAATAAGGGGAAATAGTGGTAAATGAGGCTAAAACACGGTTAGGTTGAGGAGTATCTTGGTGAACATACAGTGGAAAATTGAAATTAACACTGACACAGATGGAATAAAAGAATGACATGGATTCAGCAGAAACAATAGATTCTTTACAGAGAAAAAAAAGAGAACAAAGATGCACCAATTAAAAAAGTTTGTGCTGGCGAGCTTCCGGTTTCGCGTGGCTTCGGGGCAGCAGGAATTCGCGACAGCTCGCGATTCCTGCTGTGCTAGCCGCCGAGGTACCCCCGATCCAGATGGGTCAGGGGGATATGGCTGCCCTGTAGGGACAGCTGAAGAGAGAGGGGAGTCGGACAGGGGGTTGGGGGTGTCGCAGACCCCCTCCCCCTCCGGAAAAACCCCTTTTTCCCAAGGCGGTGGAGCGGCAGTCAGCAATGGCCGCCACGAAGAAGCCAGCAACCGGGTAAGATTGCGCTGGAGGAAGTAAGAAGAGTGAAAGTGCTGTCTGAGCCGGGTCAAGTAACATCTTTCAAATTGGTTGGAACTGAGCTGTCTGAATTGCTGGAGGATACATTGTATCCCTAAGAAGATCGAAAGCGGCGGAGAAGCTGTTAAAGGGAACTTTTTTTTTTCTTCACTCTCCCACCCCATGGAAACAGCAGATATGTTTGGTTATATTGGACATTGAAAGTGAATTGTTTTGAGAGTTGAAGCTAAGGGACAAAAGGGTTTTTGGACATTGAAAAACTTAAGAAATTGGAAAACCCTTGTTGGAGGTATGGATTTCTGATTATTTAAAATTGATATTGCAAGTGGGAAGGGAGAGGAAAAAAAATTGGAGCAGAAGCTGAAAAAGGAGGAGATTGCCTAGAATCCCAAAGAAAGGTATATGGTAATTGGACCTCTTTGATTAAACATTAACCCCAGAAAGAGAAAGAGAAGAAGGAAGAAAAGTATTAATTTTTGGAATTTTTTTTTTTTTTGAATTATTCTTGATTAAAAATATTTGTGGTTGTTTTGGGAAAAGTTTCTTTTTTCATGATGGCATCGCTTGTGGATGAACTAAAGACTGTATATCAAAAATATAAAAAAGAAGATACTTTGGGCAGTTTGTTTCAATTCTTAGAAATGGCGTTGTGTACTTATGAAAAGCTGACTACGCAGCAGAAGGACTGGGATAAAGAAGAAGAAGAAGCCATCTTTGATGAACAATGGGTTCTTTCCGGGGAGGAGGAGAAAAAGGATAAGAAAAAGGGGATTTTAAGAATTATAAAAACAACCAAAGAAGAGAAAAATGAGTGGAAAGGTGGAGGCAAGGTTAGAAAGCAAAGGAAAGGGAGTAAGAAAAGGGAGGAGGAAAGACAAAGGGGTAAAAAGGGCAAGGAGAAGAATAAGCAAGAGAGAAAGGGGGGGAGGAGAAGCCTCAATGAGGGGAAGCAAGATCTAAAGAAAAAAAGTTTATTCAGAGACAATGGGTGAATTTAATTTAGGATAAAAGAGGGATTCTGGAGGGTACATAAGATTGTGTTTTTTATATGTGTATTTAGAGTATAAAATTTATTGTGTAATTTTAGAATCTTTTAAACAGAACCCCAAGAAAAATTGTTATATGAAGTACTTTTAAGTTAGGGTAATGAGTTAAAGGTGTCACTCCAGTTAGTGTATAGGAGAAGTATAGTAAAAGAAAAAAGATGAATGGATAGTTGGAAATAGAACAGACAAAGAATGTTATTGAAAATGGAAATAAGATTTGGAAGGATATATAAAGGTTTTGTTATTTTTTTTTTGTATATTGATAAAAGTCAATAACATTTTAATCAATAAGAAATAATTTGGATGAAAAGGAGAAGTTGGAATAAGATATGAAGTTAAATAGATAAAGTAAATATTGATATTATAATTTGGAATCATTATGTTCTATTGGTTTGTTCTTTAATTATTATTATTTTTTTAGGAAAGAATTTATAAGCTGTTATGCCTTGATTGTTTATGCACTGTTTTTGTAAAATTGATAAAATTGGTTTATATATATAAAAAAGAAAATATTAATAAGATATGGAAGGACATATAAAGTGAAAATGATGTTTGAATTTGTGTCTGTGTGAAGAGTTTCAACCCGGGATCAGGCAGCCTTCAGAAAAGATGTTTTAGTTTTGTTTATGTTTTGTGTTTTGTATGTTTATGAAAGGCAATAAAATTTTAATAAGCAAGAAATATAATTTGGATAAAAGGAGAAGTTTGGATAAGATATGAAGTTAAATAGATAATGTAAATATTGATATTACAATTTGGAGTTATTTTATATGTTCTATTGGCTTTCTTCTTTAATTATTATTATTATTTTTTTAGAAAAGATTTTTCAAGTTGTTATGCCTGGATTGTGTATTGTTTTTTTTTTGTAAAATTAATAAAATTTGTTTAAAAAAAAAAAGTTTGTGCTGGCTATTAGCTAGACAAGAAGTTGGACTGGATCCATGATTATCTTCCACTAGTGTCAGAAATTTTGTGTCTGAGTTACATATTTTCCACATCTTGGAATTGAGGTTTTCCTAGCTGTGGTTGCTGTTTGGGGATTCATAGCTACTTAACTACAAGAGGTGAAAAACAGAATTCTGATACAGGGCTCCTAAAAGCTGATTTACAGGATACATACTTTGCTGTTGCACATGCTGCTGCAGAGTATTTGATCCCTGAAATGCTTTATTCATTAGGGAACTTTAATAGATATTTATTCTGTCCCTCTTGCATCTGGGAAATGAGAAGAATGGGGATAGTGTGAATCATGGGAAAAATTATTTATCTCTTCTAAAGACCATTTCCAGTTGAGCCTTCCATTACCAGTTTTTCTCAGTGACGTCCCAGCCCTTCATTTTTGATTATGTTCAATCAGTTTTTTTCAACTAGTAAAAGGATCTTGATTCAGGATTATGAGTACTTAGGGCAAATCCATCTTCAAGGCATTATAGATAGTCCTTGACTTCCAACAGTTTGTTTAGTGACCGTTCAAAATTACAACAGTACTGAAAAATGTGATTTATGACCATTTTTCACAGTTATGACCTTTGCAGCACCCCCAGGATCATGTGATCAAAATTCAGATGCTTGGCAGCTGGTTCCTATTTATAACCGTTGCTGTATCCCAAGGTCATGTGATTACCTTTTGCAGCTTTCTGACAAAGTCAATGGGGAAGCCAGATTCACTTAATAACTGGCTTATTAACTTATCAATTGCAGTGATTCACTTTACAGCTGTGGTAAGAAAGGCAAGAAAACGTGGCAAAACTAACTTGAAAAATGTTTCACTTAACAACAAAAAAATTGGGCTTAATTATGGTGGTAAGTCTCAGGAAGATTGTATTCTGATTTCAGAAAATTCAATCTGTAGTATGTTGCTATATGCTGAAGGATGTTTACCAGTGGTAGAGTAAAGGAAGAATTACACTGCTTTTATTTTTCTTTCGTTATTTTGAGTGAGAAAAAAAATACATGATTTCATTTGCAGGTTAACAGGATCACTAGAATCTCTCACAGATACTTCAAGTAAAATGAATCATTCTTTCCCTGGTAAGAATACAACATGAATCTGTTTTTGTTTTCTATTACCTAGGCAAGTTACAGAAATTGTAGTTTCTTGAAGATGATATATTTGTTGTAGATGATGTAAAGTGGGAATGAATTGGGAAATATAAGTTTTACATGCTTTTTCTTTTTTAATGCATTTCTGGATTGAAATATGTTTTTTTAAGAAGAGTGGATTTTTTGTGAGATTCCAGAGGTCTTTTGATTATATTCCTAGATTCCAGAGATCTACAGACATATCTCTTTGTGAACTGCAGTTAAAAGCTTAAGTGTTGAATGTATATCATATCTTATATATTTTTGTATAAAATCCAAAGTGTGAGGTTTTATTATTAGTATTCTAATATTAATATTAGATCTGAGTTAGTATTCTAATTCTGAGGTTTCTATTGAAGATCAATCCAAAAGTGTCCATTAAGTATTTCAGTTCAAAGATTAAGTTTAAAATTTCATGTTAGAAAAATAATAATAATTGTATTTTCAACACAGACTGAATCATTAGGGATAGCAAATTAGAAATTAATTACTTAGAGTTTTTGTGTCCTATATTTTTTAATGTGCATATATCAGTATATTTCCCGTAACTAGATTGGTTGTTAGGCATAGTGGCTGGGAAAGTTGGAAGTGGAAGGGGCCATTTACGCTTTCAAAACCAATACCCAACTTAATAGAGAAATGCAAATTGAATCATCTGTGAAACATGGCTGTCTAGTTTCCATTTTAATACACTGAGCAATTGAGACTTCACTTCTGCAAATTAGTTCTATTTTTGAATTGCTCTCATTTTCCCTTTAGCATTCAATTGGAATCTGCTTTCTTGCATCTCAAATTCATAAATCCACTTCTTATACTTGGAACCTGGATGAAGAACAATTATTTTGTTTTGACATATATTCAACTATTTTAAAGAATGCTATCATATACTGCTTCATTCTTCTCAGGATTAAGTTAACCTAGTTTCTTAATTTCTATCCCTATATCATCTTCATTATTCTCTTCTGAATTTTTCTATGAATCCTTTTTAGAGTTTTCAGACTGCTTAAGATGAAGTTTGTACTAACACAGAGCATCATGGAATATGATAGCTCGTTCCAGTTTGTGCAGCACGTCAACTGATACCTTTCTCCATTTTGATGATGATTCATTGAGAAGTGCACTTTTGAGCCAACTGTGTTGTCATGTAATTGTGATGCTAACCAGCCCACAGTTGACCATCTTGTTAATCAAAATATCACAGGAGAGGGGATTTTATTAAAATCTTTGTTGAAATTACATCTATATAATTACAAAGTACTAAAGAAGTTACTACATCAAAAGATGACATGATAGTCTGATCGGGCTTGTTCTTGACAAGTCCATACTAACATCTGCTTTTTAGTGCATTATTTTCAAAGGGCCAATTTTTACAACTTGTTCTGTCTCTTCCCAGGCTTCAGACTGGCCAGGTTGTAGTTCCTGGTTCTCCTTTTTTCTTTTTTGGGTAGATGGAGATTTAGTTCTTTTCTAGTTAATTGACACGTTACCACTTCCCCAGTATTACTTACAGATACATTTTTGACCACATTGGTGGAGAGTTCTTTCATTACCCTAGAGGATGCAGCTAACGGTAGCTTCCTCTCCATGAATGATAGAAAATGATTCGGAGTAGATTTCCTTTGCTATTTGTTAGATTTTGCTGTATTTATTGAGCTGTTAGCGTACTACTCCCCCCCCCCAATTATTTGAGTTTTTCTTAATAAACCATTTTGATTGCATTAGTATCTTTTGACAGCCACAATTTAGTCTCAACTTTAGCTTTTTCAACATCCTGTCTACTGCTACAGCTATTTATCAATTATCTTGTGACCCATCCTGCTTTCTATTTTCCATATACTTTCTTTGTTTACAGATCTTTGTTTTTTTGTGTAGCCTTCCTCATTGGCTAACCTCACTTTTTCTCATCATCCAAAATATTTGAAGATTCATAGTTACAAGACCATCATAGAAATTATTGCATGTTCAATTAAAAGCTTATTCTGCTTTTTTCCATTCAGGTTTCCAACGGAGTTTCAGTACAACCTCTGCAGCTTCACAAAAAGAGATAAACAGGAGAAATGTCTTTGTCAAGTAAGTGACTTTATAGAAGAAAGAACAGAATTTATATATTCCTAATATTCTGAGATTAGAAGACTCCTTTTACCTGAGAAGGCGTGCAACTTCATGATTAAGGAATCATTTTGGTATATGCATGCAAATCCCATATCTATTTCTGAATGTCTGTAAGAAGAACAATGCCAATGATGTTCTGCATATCTATGAATTGTCATGCTGCAATGGTTGATAATTGTTAAAAACAAGCAGTAATCTACTGTGAAATGAATAACTCAAGATAGTAAAAAACCCAGGTCTATATTAAAAATCATTGCCACATTCCTATCAGTTCATGCTAGATTAAAAGGCTAATATTTTCTAAACTCTTGCCTCTCTCATCTTCATACTTTGTGCTACTTTTTATTGTAACCTTGCTTAGACCACCCTGGAACTAACATTAAATACTTGATTTTAACATCCTTGATAAAATATAGTGAGCATATTTGTCACAAGTTAAATTGATAGTTATTAGGATTGCAACAGGAGAGCAGTTTTTTTTTCTTCTCATGCAGCATCTTGGCATATTTAGCTCTTCCACAGGTAATATGGGCATTGAGAGGAAAGGGTTATACTTGTAAAATCTTCTTGACTTTCAGTTTAATGTGAATGAGGAAGATTATTTAAAAGTTTTTTTCTTGCATAACACTGACAAAATAGAAATATAGTAAACTGATCAAAGAATAAGTCAAATGAATACATATATTACTTTGAAAATTCAATTAGAATCAATTAGTGGAAAAGAGGTCTTTGGGCTTAATTTAACACATTGGAGGCCAATTCACTTTTGCTGTGCAATGTTGTAATTTTTGTTTTACTTTTTTAAAATTTTCATTTGGAAATAAATGTTATTGCCTCTTTTTCTCTGTCCAGATCAAAAAATTCTTCTTTGCGTCATAGTTGGAGCAACACTACTACTACAAGCACAGATGCCCCAGTGAAATTACATGAAGGCTCTCAGGTCCTCCTGACCAGCTCCAGTGAGATGGGCACAATTCGCTACATTGGGCCCACCAATTTTGCTCCAGGCGTTTGGCTTGGTCTGGAACTTCGGAGTGCCAAGGGCAAGAATGATGGGTCTGTGGGCGACAAGCGATATTTCAGTTGCAAGCCAAAATATGGACTCTTGGTGCGTCCAAGTCGAGTAACTTATCGTGGGATTAATGGAGTGAAACTTGTTGATGACATTTGTTGAAGAATATTTTTTCACTAAAGATGAGGCTCTTACAAAAACATGAGGAAAACCTGACTTGCCTGCATGATTTAACATCCTAAAGCTTCGTGGCACTAAGATGTTCACAGTTTGGAAGTGTGCACAATGAGATCTTAGTAGCTTTCACTATAAAACATTTCTTGCTTGAATACTTCTTGTATTAGAAACATCTTGGATATGAGCTGCTCCGTTACTCCAATAATAGCTATTATTCGAACTAACTCCATTGAGAGTTTAAGAGACAGGCTTTGTCTCTTCAAAATGAGTTTTTCATCCTGTATTTTAGTGAATCTATAATGCATCAAGAGATCATACAGCTTGTTAAATAACTGTTTAAACTGCTTTCTCTAGAAAAAAACCAGTAAGGTAGAAAAGCGAGGGGGAAAGAACTCTGGGAAGCTGTTAGCTTTAGACAGTTCCCTGGAAGCACAAATGATCAGTGGAAAGAAAACTCTGAAAAACAATTTGCTTATTTGATATGACATGGAAGCTACAAAAATGTATATTTTCAGTTTTCCAGCAAAAGCACTTTTAAACTCTCTCTGTGTGTACGCGCAAACATGCTTAAAGAATAGGTATGCCAGAAGCACTTTAAAAAAATAACCGCCTTTGGGACATTTAGTGTGCACTTTCATTTCCCGTGAAGTATTTTCTATGATCCTTTGGATAAACTGTTTGGTAAGTCAAGACTGTAGACTGTAGCATTGCACCAGTTATATATGTCCCAAGTACTGTATCCAGAAGAGGCTAGGAGATCAATAAGTATTAAGATCCTGGAGAAACATGTGCTTGGATATACAACCTCTCCTGCTTCAGAAAACATGCACCTCCTTGCTATGGCAGGTGGGAAGTAAGTCACTTGGTGTGTAATAGTATTATCATCTTCAACTCTCCAGGATGATTTGATCATGATTGCCTTTTAGGAACTGAAATTGCAGAAACTCTGAATGTTTTGCTGTATTTTTAAGTGTTTCTTTGACTACCGCAGGCACTAGGCTGTTTTACAGCCAATACATCCAGCCAGAGGAAAGATCAGCTGAATAGAAGTTGACTACTTAGCCTGCAGACCAACAGAAGCCAACATAGATGCCAAAAAATTATGTGCAAACCTATAGTTTGCTACCTGCATCCAAAATACATTTTAAAAAAGTATTATAGACATTTTTGTAAGAAAAAGATGGTCACAATATTGTGTGTTTGGTATACCTTTAAAAGAAATGTCAAACATATTTAAAGCATTGGATAACATAATTCTAAAATGGCTTTACTTTAAAGAATTAATTGTAAAATAATAATATTGGAAAAACAAATGCTTTTAAGGATCTTGCTTTTGGCAAGATTTATTTAATCTATATAAAATGTGTATGATATTTTCAGCTTTGTTAGAAGAAATTTTCCTGATTTATATTTCTCATGATATCGCAGCACCCTTACTTTTTATTAATGAATACTTTTGACTAAGGGAAATAGTTGCATAATATGGCTATAAGCTTATTTTTAGTTGTAAGATCATGTAAAAAGTAGTTAATGAATTTAAGGAAGAAGTTGCACTTTGATGTTTGATATTTCCTAATCCAAAATTTGATTTCTTAATAGTTAAATTTTATTTTGTTATTTATTTATATTGATAGGGTTATTACTAAGCATGGTTGTGCAAATTTTTGAAAGAGGTGTTTAGTATACATAGGAGTGTGTGCAAAGCTACTTTCTTCTCTTTCCAAGGCTCCTCTTTTCAAGGCTCATGGAATTCATATGCTTTTTGAGGTTCAAGAGTTGTACATGTGTATGAAACAAGTTGCTATATTAAGCATCATGAGGCCTAGGAAAAGAAGCATCTGCCTTAGAATTCCAAAAGGGATGCTGCCACCAGTAATACAAAATAAAGTATAAGTTTTAAAATTCCATTTATGTCTGTAAAACCTGAAATTTCAAAGAAACTCAAGAGCAACAATGTAATCACTGATATATGCTCCTTGGTGCTCATTAGGCAATTCACCTCACTTGAATTCAAAGATTCTTTTAGTCAAGCACAATAAATGGCAATCTAACATGCTATGAAACACCAGCCTCATACATTATCTGTATTTCCAACAGTGCCTTTGGGCTCCACAGAGATCCAGCCTAGTTCAGGGCCTCATTTGCCTTCAGGTAAAGTCTTCATCATGACCAGCCCCATGGTTGCATCTGTTTTATAATATTGCCCAAAACATTCTCTCGAAGTTCCATGTGTTCTCATTGAGCACCTCCCTCAATGAAAAACTTTGTTTTAATTGGTCTGTAGATATCTTGATGTTGAACATAAAAGTGTTTATACATTCCTTGTATACTGTATTTTTTGCATTACATTTCTCTTTCAGCCTCTTCATATTTGACTAATGAAGCTTCCAGGGAAATGCTTAATATAATTAAAGAGTAAAAATGTATTGATACTTCTCGTTGCAACAGTTCTGTGATCAATTATTGGTGTATTTTTGCAATATTTACAGATTATCATTGTTATTTGTTACATTTATATCCCTCAATTGTTATTGTTACTCTGGTGATTGTAATAGTAGTTTGCTTCAGTCACATTATTCAGTTTCACAGAATGTTAATGAGTGCAATTTTCTACATAATAACAAACTCTGCTGAGTTTAGTGTAGCTTATTCCCAGTTTAGTATAGGATTGCACTATATATTTTTAGACAAACTTATTACACAAAATTTTCTACATAATTGCTGTGCAAATATACATACCTTGTACTAGAGATGAACATTTTTGGGCAATAATTTGAAAAAAGTACTTCAGACTTTAATGAGCAACTGCAATTCCCCCCCCCCCCAGACTTACGCAGAACCCTGAAAAAGTTGACTTGCATTAATGAATAATAGAAAAGGCTTGAGCTTTTGCCAGACCTTAAGCATTTTTTCCAAATTAGTTTCAAAGCATATAAACAGTCCTGGTATGTATACTCAATGTAATGCAACAGTTATTTTGTGGTTTCATCAGATAAAATTATCGGAAGCCATGGCTTTATAATATAATATACTTTCCTTGGTTTATAACTTGGCTCAACTCTGAAGTAACTTTGTTATTATGTGTTTGACCCAAATTAGATTAAGTATAGTTTTTTATTTTCCAACTAATATCAAATCAGTGTCTGGGTACTAGGAAGCCAAATTAAATTAATAAAATGCATGCTGAAAACTTGAAAGAGTGAATCATGACCACAAAGTTAATGTTGCCACTATAATACTTCTGAAAATAATTGTTAAGCCATTCAGAAAGAATTTTGGAAGACTAACAATGCCCACTGATTTCCATTGGGTTTACTCCTGATAATTCAATCCAGGATTGACATAATTCAGTTTGATATATAATTTCAGAAGAATAGAACCTGTTACATCAGAAACATTCAAACTGGAGTTTTGTGGGATCCCTTAGATATTTTGAGTATTCTTTGAAGCCATGTATTATTATTTTTGTTTGCTTGCTCTCAACTGACTCTTGACTCCTGGCAACTACACTTACAAATACATGCAGCCTAGGCTAGTGGTTCTCAACCTTTTCTTCATCATAAATAACTTTTGTGGTCATGGACCATGGCCAGGGACCCCCAAAACTTAAGATTTAAATCATAACATTTCTTCAAGCCTTCGCAGATCCCCTGTGATGATATTGCGGACCCGTAGGGGTCTGCAGACCACAAGTTGAGAACCAGTGGTCTAGGCAATATTTTTGGAAGTGTTTTAACATTACTTTCTAGGTCTTAGAAAAAGTGAATGGTCCAAGGCTGTCAAGTCAACTTCCATGCGTAAATCTGGATAAAAACTCAGGTTTCCCAGCTCCTAGTCCAGCATCTTAACTTCTAGAGCAAACTCTCTAATCATAAGTAGTGTGGGGCTACTTTAGATATTCATATTTTACACTGTATCTGCAATAATTCCAATTGTTGAAAATAAGTATAAAATTGAAACGTATAAGACTTAAGCTGCCTTTGGGCATTCTGTGGAAATATAATGTATAAATGAATGAATGACATTAAAATATAACTTTACTTTCTAGATTGTAATTACTTTTGATGCCAAACAATGTTTGAATAGAATAGAATACTTTATTGGCCAAGTGTGATTGGACACACAAGGAATTTGTGTGTAAATACTCTCAGTATACATAAAGAAAAGGTACATTCATTAAGAATCAAGAATCATAACGTACAACACTTAATGATAGTCATAGGGTACAATCAACAATCAAATCATACTAGGAAACAGTCAAGTGGGAGGGGATGGGTGATAAGGAGTGGTGAGAAGATTAACAGTAATACTAGTGTACACTTTGTAAATAATTGAACAGTGTTGAGGGAATTATTTGTTTAGCAGAGTGATGGCTTTCGGGGAAAAAACTGTTCTTGTGTCTAGTTGTTCTGGTGTGCAGTCCTCTATAGCATCGTTTTGAGGGAGTTGAAACAGTTTATGTCCAGGATGTGAGGGGTCTGTAAACATTTTCACAGCCCTCTTTTTGACTCGTGCAGTATACAGGTCCACAACTGAAGGCAGGTGGGTAGTAATTGTTTTTTCTGCAGTCCTAATTGTCCTCTGAAGTCTGTGTCTGTCCTGTTGGGTTGCAGAACCAAACCAGACAGTTATAGAGGTGCAGATGATAGACTCAATAATTCCTCTGTAGAACTGTATCAGCAGCTCCTTGAGCAATTTGAGCTTTCTGAGTTGGTGCAGAAAGAACATTCTTTGCGGTGCTTTTTTGATGACGTTTTTGACATTAGGTGTCCACTTTAGGTCATGTGATATAGTAGAACCCAGAAATTTGAAGATCTCTACTGTTGATACTGTGTTGTCTAGTATTGTAAGAGGTGGTAGTATAGGAGGATTTCTTCTAAAGTCTACCACCATTTCTAGGGTTTTGAGTGTGTTCAGTTCCAGATTGTTCCGGTTACACCATCGAGGCAAGTTGTATAACCTCCTGTCTATAGGCAGATTCCTCGTTGTCTCAAATGAGACCAATCACTGTTGTTTCATCAGCAAACTTCAGCATTTTAACAGATGGATCATTTGAGATGCAGTCATTGGTATATAGGGAGAAGTGGAGAAAGCACACAGCCTTGGGGGACCCCTGTGCTGATTGTACAGGTATCGGATGTGATTCTGCCTAGCTTCACCTGCTGCTTCCTGTCTGTTAGGAAGCTTATGATCCTCTTACAAGTGTGTTCAGGTACCATTAATTGGTTTAATTTACTTAGAAGAGTGTCTGGAATGATGGTATTGAATGCTGAACTGAAGTCTACAAAGAGGACCCTTGCATAGGTATTTGGAGATTCAAGGTGTTGTAGGAGGTAATGCAGAGCCATGTTAACAGCATCATCTGTTGATCTATTTGCTCGATATGCAAACTGCATGGGATGTAACAGCAGATCCGTGATGGTTTTCAAGTAGGATAGCACAAGCCTTTCAAAGATTTTCATAACTACAGATGTTAGAGCAACTGGTCTGTAGTCATTCAGTTCCTTGATAGCTTCTTTGGCACTGGGATGATGGCAGAATGTTTGAAGCAGGAAGGAACGTAACACATCTCTAGTGATCTGTTGAAGATTTGGGTGAAGATGGGGACCAATTGGTCAGCACAGACTTTTAAGCAAGAAGGAGTTATCTTGTCTGGCCCTGGTGCTTTTCCTGGCTTCTGTCTGTGTAATAGATCTTGCACTTCTTTTTCTGTGATCACTTGAGGTTGTGAGCCCAATGGATTGGGGCCAGTTGTAGGAAGCTTGGCTGTTGTTGGTGTGTTTGAGAAGTGGGTTGTGGAGATAGGTGGCTGTAGTTTCTTTTCAAACCTGCAGTAAAACACATTCAGATCATCTGCTAGTTGTTGATTTCCTTCTGCCTGGGAAGGAGGTTTGCTGAAGCCAGTGATGTTTTTAAGTTTTCCACATGTTTGCTTGTTCAAATGGGGTAGTAAAGCATTGATAATTCAGATCACTGATTGTAATATATGAAAGTACACTTGATCAAAACATTTCAGCAACTGTCAAAAATATCACATTTCAACAAAAAAAATAGTCTGGTGTGATATTTGGTTAAACAGAAGTGACTACTTCACTTTTCCCCCTTGGAGAGTTAGTGTTGTTTTTTTTAAAATCATCATTCAAATAATCACCCACATTACCTTTGACTTCAATTCTGTTGGAATCATGTTAAGTTTAAGTGCAGCTTAGAAGGGAAAATGGTTCTACTAGGATGGCCAAGTACTGTATTTCTCAACAAGAAATAATACTGTAATGAAAGAATGGTCCGTCCATTATTCTAGTAAGTCTAAATAACAACTTTTCTTCTAGATTAAAACCAATTCACCGTGATGTGATGTTACCGGAGGTAAGTTTTGCAGGTTTTTAGAAGTAGTATATTTAGAACAGTTGCCCTGTCCTATTTAAATGATTTTGTTTCTTTTTCTGATTCTTGGAGACTGCCTGGACAACTGCAGTTTTCTGGCAAGTTTTTTTCAGAAGTGATTTGTCATTGCTTCCTTCCTAAGGCTGAGAGAAAACAACTGGCCCAAAGTCACCTTTTTTGCCTAAGGTGGGACTAGAACTTGCAGTCTCCCTGTTTCCAATCCAATTCCTTCACCTCTGTGCCAAACTGGCTGTCATTTAAATCAATAGTTCCCCTTTAACCAGCAAAGATTGTAATTATAGGCCCTCATAATCTGAATTATTGCTAATCTAGTTCAATCAGACGTTTGCAATTTTGATCAATTTAGCATTTCTTAAATTAATAGCAAGCTTTCTATTCAAATTCTAATTTTCATTCCTTGTTAGAATTATTGTTAAGTACTTAACCATTGCTTGACTTTTATATACTGACCAAATGTATTTCATATTCCAGTAACAGGAATTTTTGAGTTGTAAAGATAATACACCATTGTACACATGCCTTCCTTTACAGTCATTTTATTTTCATGCCTTTAGGTTCACTACACTCGATTACAATACAAATACAATAGAAAACATGTAATGACCATATATTAGTATTTGATCTTTGAGAAGGATCCCTGAAGTGCATAGGTCCTTGGTTTATGGGTAATGTTGCACAAGCTTCTGTACAAACATGAATCACGTTCCTAATGACAAAGCTCTAATACAAAGAGAAGCACAGAGGGTTGAGACATTCAGGTGTAACTGCAAAAGGCCTTTGAAACTGTAGTACTTATTCAAAGTTTGGGCGTAGCTTGATGGCTTCACTTACAGAAACAGATTTCTGAAAGGAAATTCTTAAAGAACAGTAACTATTGTGCACTGCAAAATGAGCCCAGCAAAACTTCATTCCCCTGGCCCAAACTCTAGATTTAGAGTGAAAGGAAATAAAATACATTTACTGTATGTGTTGTTGTGTGTTGCAGCACTTCTATGTATGTCCACTCCAAGAGTATATCCCATGAAAAACAGGCTAATTTTTGCAATATGCTTTCTATCTGACTTCTCGTGCATCTGATACCGGAGGAGAGTTGCAATGTAAAAGTTACACCTACAGCAGTGTCATTCCAGACGAAATGGAGAAAAAAGATGTTCTGTTTGAATGTACCATCCCTTGGACCTAGGTTAGAATTCCACGCTCTTTCCCATGAAGAGAATATTTTTCTTGAATTTCAGAACCTGAAAAAAGGCTACAAATGTGGGTGTAGCTGTGGATCTAGGAGCATACCTTCTACTAGTCTTACCCACGAACATGACCCCATCCTACCTCATTTAACTTAACTATGTTTTTCAAAGCCAATGAACCTCCAATTGAATGGAAGCTACAGTTCAAGATTGGCCTTTCTAGTGTGATACTGGGGTTCCACTGAGCCAGATACTTCTCATGAAGCTCACCAAGTTTGCTGTACACCTTTAAAAAAAAAAAAGCTGCTATATTGCAAAGCAAAGCAAATTCCAATTCTATCTTAACAAAAGATTCTGGGCTCACATGGGATAAAAACTAGGTTGACTGGTATTATGACAAATCAGTAGTTGATCTGTAATTCATTTTATCCTCATATAGGATAGTTCTGAAAGAAGGATCCTTCCAATGTTTTCCAGTACAATTCAATTAAGTTTATTACTCAAGCTAAAGAAATTGACAATGTTTTGGAGGCAGCCATCAAGACAGATGTTACAGGAGAATACTTGGAGAAATGATTCATACCATAAATACAGTAGTATCCTAGTTTCTCCTTGTCTATGCTTCATTGATTTTCCTATAACTGTATATTTTTCTCCTAACTATAATTATGGGGGAACTTCTCTCTGTGGTATTTCGCTTCTGCTGCTGTGCAACTATAATGTGTGCATAACATCAAGACTTTGCAGCAACCACATTCATTTTTGCTCATTGCTTTTCCCTGTATGACTTCAGTGTAGAGAAGCATGAATGTATGTTTTCCATATAGCTTCAGAGTTAATGCCTCAGAAAGAGATTTGCATCTCTCATCAGCTAAAAGGCAAATTGTGTGATATATTCCTTCAGCTCTTCCCTAAACTTGCCATTTTGGCCATATAAGTTATCTGTCCAGGTGGGGGTTATTCTTGGGGAGCACACTTCTTGATTCCCATGTACTTGTGATGGTTTTACAGCTTGAGTTGTGGTCTGTTTGCTGTCCCTGGCATAGCATTTGATGCTATTCTGTAATGTAACTCAAATGGTTGATGATGCACTTGTGCTAGATACTTAGGCTTGTCAGATAATTTCTTCCAGCAATATTCTCTAAAAATAACTGTTGTGGAAAGACTCAAGATTCTCTTCATAATGAGGTTTGTAAGCTTTACAAGCATCAAGATAAATTTATATTTAGAGAAATCTATCTTTAAATTTTTTTTTAGAGAATTATATGGCTTACTACCTTATACACAATAATCTTAGGCAACTACATCTCAATTCAATGATTTGAACTGAAATTACACACCATTGAGGGCCTTTTGCTGGGAAGGTAAGAATGGCTACTGGTTTGTAGAGCTTTCTATGAATTCTGGCATATACTAAAACTATAATTAAGAACATTCCAGAGAAATTCTTGGCCAGTGCTGTCCTTATCTATTGGAAGAGGCAAAACAAGGGTACAACACACAAAGCTACATAATGTACACAAATAAGCTATGACATGAGCGTTGGGTATAATCACTGCAACACCACAACCTGCTTCAGAATTCACTATTTTACAGAATCCAGAACTCTTGCTTTTAAGTATCCTGAGCTGAAACAAACAGGAATCACAGTGATAGGACTAGCATTGATCAAAACAATCTGATGGTACATTCTGTCCCATCTTCACAAGAGAGCAAACTGCTCTCTTAAAACTGTAAGTATGTGAGAAAATAGGTAATAGTTTTGCCACCATAATTGCTTATATATAAGCATCTTATTTGAAAATAAGGTATTTGCTAGAATTCGGTTGCAACCTTAAATTTCCTTGTAATTTAATGTACTATTGGATTTGAAAAATTTGTTCCTTGAATTAACTGTTTCTTGCCCAGACTTTCAGGAGACAAGCTTCATACTTATTCCAATAAATTTCTTTCTTTCAGATGATTCTGTTACGCAGAAGCAATTACTGTATGGTAAAATCTCTTGTCCAGTTTCTCATACTCTTGCAATTAAGGGGGCTGGCTGTTCCCTCTTGTGAAGGCAAGACGGAATGTAACTGTTGATTGGTTTGATAATTGCTGGTCTTATCAGTATAAGGAACAATTTTCACAAAGAATGTGATTTCTGTTATGTGCAAGTAGAAATGTCAAATAAGAAACCCACATACTTGTTAATTTAAGCTCCCTGATTCAACTACAGAACATGGGGCTGCCTATGTAAAAATGATAATAAGTGGTTGTTCAGAGCAGAGAGAATGACAGTCTGACTTTTAACTATATTTTAAGATTCTTGGTTATTTCCTGGCAGGACCATGATATTCTGTCAATGGGATGGGTTAATAAATGTTCTATTTGCCTAATTTACAGAGCAATTCTTATTGACTGTTATTACAGAAGCCAAGAGCACCTGACAGTCAATAACATTTGCTTTCATTGAGGAAGATCACTCATCTTCATTTGCATATAAGGCCTAAGGAACCTGGTTCCTGCATAATGGTCTTATGCAATGCAAATTGCACAGAACTATTAGGAACTTAAAACAAAGACAGGAAGCGAAAATTGGTCTTCATTTATCTTCACAATGATGCAAAGATTGGGTTAGCATAAGATACTACATTTTTCACTTGAGCTAGAAATTGGTTGAAAGTTGCACACCTGAGTAGCAACTTTGGCTCAATGTGCTAGTTTACCTGCTTGGAACAATGCCAACATCTTCCTTTGTATCAATATTCTCATACCATAGGCATCAACGTCTCTTTTTCACCTAATACTGTGTAGGTATAATTTTGGCAACTAATAACAAAGTAAAATATTTTAATAAACCTTTTCAATTCAGTAGCAATAGCACTTAGATTTACAGTGCTTTACAGCCCTCTCTAAGCAGTTTACAGAGTCAGCATATTGCCTCCAACAAGTTTGGGACCTCATTTTACCCACATCGGGAGAAGGGAAGGCTGAGTCAACCTTGAGCCTGGTGAGATTTGAGCTGCCAAATTGCAGTCAGCGGAAGTAGCCTGCAATACTGCACTCTAACCACTGTGCCATTGTAGCTCAATTCAAGTCAAATTAATGGCTGTTTCTAACAAGCAGTGAAGCATGTTGGATTGTGGTTCTATGGCATGCTGAATTTATCAATATATGCATATATTATATATGCTTTGAAAAATGGCAGTGAGGATTTTCTAACATCCCTTTCTCCTAAATTTTTGTTCTATAAAAGCCTTTGGCTTGGTTCCTAAACTACTGTGCATATTATAATAATTAGTATCTTCACACCAAAGGACTCTCTTCCTCTGATTGCCAAGCTTTGCCCTCAGCAATGACATAATGACAGTGACATAATGAGAGTTTCAGTAGTATGCAATCTGGTCTTTACTATCTTGATAATCCTTTGCTCATCTGTCACATTTTGGCAGATCCACCAATGATATGAATACATGCTGAAAGATAAGTTTAGATTTAACTGCTCAACTGCTGCCAACCAACAATCACAACAGATGGGAAAAGGACAGGGTTTTTACTGCCTTGCCAAAGTAATCCATTTCATCTGGTCAGGTTCTTTGACTTTCTACAGTTTCCACCTCAGAATAAAAGGAGTGACATTGACACACTTAGCTATTCTGTTGCTAGATCTCCAGTTTTGCATGCATGGGGTAGCTATGATGCTATTTGAGTGTGAGCTCTTTCAGAGTCCATGTTATGTGACTTTACCTTTGATGACATTCGCCTACCTTCTCTGGAATCATGAGGACATCCAAAATATTGTTTGGCAGGATAGAAAATCCCTAAACATTAAACACTTAGTCAGCAAGTTTTGAAGTGGCATATAAACAAATGAAGAGAAAGCAGCAAACAGGAAAGGCCATAGCAAACAACCATGCAAGTGATATTATGCAATTGAGGGTAGGACCTTGCTTGTAATAGTGACTATTATCTCAGATAGTTATGTGTGTTTAAAGGTGTGATTGTGTAGGTGTGTATATAAAGGAGCACTGATAATTTGAAACTTATTAAGAGATTTAAAAAAAAACAAGCTTCAGGGGTGATGGCACTTTAGAGCAGATTGGCACATAATAGAAGGGAATTTTGTTCTGTTCTCGTGCTTGCTATATGGTTGACACTGAAGTTTGTGCCAAGGCTCACAAGTCACATGGGAAGAAAGTCAAGAAGATTAGAGGTTGATTGAGCTGGTTCCTAAGGTGAAGGTCCTCGTAACTGCGGACACAGAGGTGGGGCTGAGGTTTCCAAGGGAAGGCCTTGCTGTTGGTATCCATAGTTAACATTGCCACAAGGAAAATGGCGGAGCCTGAAGAGAGGCACTTCCTTAACACTGGCTGTAAGTGAAGATGGTTCTAGAAGAAGGGAAGAGCTTGGCAGCCTTCCAGCCATTATGCTGGGCCCCAAAGTACAGCTGCCTTCATGCCTTGAATCTTCCTGCTCTGTTGTCTCTTTCTCCAGCTGAGAAGTCTTTTTGACAACTGGCTTCTCTGAAAACCAAGAGCCATATGTTGGGTTCCAGAGATTGGTAGGCTTATTTCTCGACCCCTGGGTTTTGTGGAGCTCTGTTGCAGGAATTGATTGAGTGTACGCCATGTTGACATGTCCCCCTTCTAGGGAAACCTGGATGTTAGCCTGGCTAATTGGCTCAACAGGAGCTGCTTTCATGAGAGCTTTTCCTGCTGGAATGACAAAAGGGAGAGAGGATGGGGAAGGCAGGAGCTGCTCAGCACCCTTTTTCTCTCGCTGCGGCAACACTAACAGAGGAGGAATTGCTTCAGGATCTTCAGGACGCACAGGAACCTTTTCTTCTTCTTCAATGAATGGACCATATTCCACAGGCAGAACCGTATTGATGACATCAGGATCCTATAGGGAAGGAGAGACAGTAGTGCAACATGTATTTATCTTCTAGTTATGGCTAAAACACTAGTGGAATAATATATTTTGGTTCATAAACAGAGATATTCTCTCATTCATCTTCCTGACAATATTAAAATTCACAATTGCACAATAAATCTGTTAGGCAGAAAATGAGACTGATAAAAAAAACTTTCATATGAGTAAATAAATGTATGGATTCCATGTTTTCCATGTGGAACTCGCGTTTCTGAGTGGATTCCTTAAGACAGTAGCACTTTCTTATGCTCATGAAATTAGTTAAGTTGCTTTAAGAAGAGCAGGGAAAGCCTGCTCTTCTTAAAAGAAGATGCATAATCCAAAGAACTTCTTTTAGATAATTTTTGAAGTGTGCACAGTGTCACTGTTGTTGATTGATCCCAGCATATTGTATTTAATGGAATTATAAGAACAATAGTTAATTGATTTAAAAAAAAACTTTTTCCAGATATATAGTATTAGGATTGGGTGGGAGAAATATTTAAGAGACAGATTCTTCTCTATACTTCTGATCTGCAGTTCCATGAGGACCATCAACTACACCTAGAAGACATTAAAACTGACTTTGAAACATATGTTAGGAAAATAACTACTCTGATTATATTGCGTTCTGTTTTTAAAACCTTTACCCACTTTGGGTGTATTGAACGTGTAAGAGAAAATGATGTGGGATTGGTATATGTGGATCTGGAGTATATTTCTAGAATGTAGCTTTTTCTAGCGCACTGACTTCAAGTTGTGCCTGCACTAGATGTTAAAAAAGAATACTCTTGCTTGGGGGAACTAAATGCAATGAACTCAAGGTGTGCTGAAGACTTACAGGTCTGTGCAAATATGGTTTATTAAAGAAGGACAATAAAGTCCATAGATAAATATCTATCAAAACTAAACATGCATTTTAGATATGGATGGCCTATTCTTTATGTGGTTGTTAGATGGTTTGAAATACTCTTTCAGCAATTGCATTCTTTTGAGAAAAAGACATTATCAGTATACTATACTTGGTGGGCTTAGCATGTTTCCCTTTTGTCTTCTCCTGCACCATGTTACACCTAGTGAGGGAGCCTGAAAGAGATGGTTACCTGGGTGCAATATTCAATCCTCTCCAGAACAATGGCAAAGTCTGGCCTGTCTTCTGGCTGGTGTTGCCAGCATTGGGTCATTATTCGATATCTAGAACAGCAGAAGAAGAAAATGGCACTGAAGGATAGATTTAGTTGACATTCAGTTTGTCACAGCATAAGAGGAAAAAATGTCACAATGACATTTTTATATTACCATTCACAAATGAATTTTTGATCCTTGTCAACTAGCATCATAGCTGCAATTTGAATGATAACAATAGAATGGCATGCAGCCATTGCTTAGCTAAAGCTAGATGCGTAGTCAATCTTTTTATACCTACCACCCACTTTTTTATCTCTGTTAGTAGTAAAATTTTCTAACCGCCCACTGGTTCCACAGTAATGGTAATTTATAAAGTAAGGGACAAAACCCCTACCACCCACCATGAAAGCTGGAACACCCACTAGTGGGTGGTAGGGACCAGGTTGACTAACACTGATCTAGACTAAGCTATATATTGGGATACTGGCCAAATAACATACATTTTGTTATGTGTGTGTCTTTGAGTCACATTTGACTCCTGGCAATTGCCTGGGTTAGTCCCTGAAGTTTTCTGGCAAGATTTTCAGAAGTAGCTTGCCATTGCCATGTTCTTAGGGCTTAGAGAGAATGAATGGCACAAGGCCATTCAACTGGCCTTGTGCCTAAGGTAAGAGTAGAACTCACAATCTCTTAGTTTCTAGACTGATGCTTAATCACTAACAAAGTAGGTCTCTAACATCTATCTATATAAGAAAAAAATGGGGATTCTTTGATTAGCAATTTCTTAGAAGCATGAACTTTATACTATACGTCTATGCAACTGCCTGTAGTTAAATAAATTAAATCTACAAGGAAAGGTATTTAATTAATAGTAGAGAATAAGAACTCTGGATAACAGAGTATTTATTGATTAGGGTGGGCTATGATGGCTGTGACTATTCATCAAAAATTTGGCATCTCTTGAACCAAGCAAGAACAGCTCTCCTATGTCCTAATGAATAATAAATCTGTTATTCCAGATGCTGCTTCTGAGACAAAATGGCATGTTAAGTTTGGGGGAACTCAAGTGTTGCAGAATCACCACAAATTTCCAGACAATAAGAAGCTCCCTAAATAGCTTATTTCCATGACCTCTGATTGCTGGTAGCTTAGTACCAATGAAAGGAGTTCTCTATATCACAGCCCTTTGCTTCTAACATTACTTGGTTTATCAGATAGATGCCCTGCATACAAGTCTGACTGACTATATATACACATAGCTGAAAAAAAAATATCAGAAATGAAATCTATTTAATGTTCGGCATGCGCTTATGGAGCCTGAAAGTTTTCCTACACAGGGCCAGGGCAGTTTTTGGGTGGATCCATCCTTCCCCCATTTGTGACGAATTCCAAGACCTCCTGGTTACTTTTGCTGGGATAGGGCATATATCCAAGCGAGAATATTTCCCACAGCAACACTCCAAATGACCTGGACACAGAAAAGCAAGGAATAAGATTACAGATTTATTTGCAAAAATCTGAGCAAAGTTATCTAAACATTAGGGCAAGTCCTTTATGTTGCTTTCTTTCTCTGTCAGGGGCTTTGGATCTATCCGTTTCTATAGTGTGTCAAGGAACTGGCAGCTGTTTGACAAGTTATATTATTAGGCAAAAGAAAAAGGCATGCTCAAAGAACTTTTTGTCTTCTATCAGACAAAAAAAAAAAAAAAAAAAATTGCGGGCAGTGATATTTTAAACCCCCAAGCAGCTGTTGGCTTGCAAAATGGAAAGAAAATTCTGAGCAAGCCTACCAGGTATCTGTTTTGGATGTGAATATCCCTTCCATGAAGGCTTCAGGTGGCATCCATTTGACAGGCAGCATTGCACACCCTCCTTTTCTATAGTAGCTGGCTCTGCAGTTGAAGCAAGAATATTAACAAGAGTTAAGTATTGGCTCCTTCAGCAGTTGATTGAAGTGGGTGGCTCTGAGAGCTCTGCTGATGGCAGACATGAGGCTTTTTCCTTTCTGAAACAATAGGACAAATTCTCCCTTTTATAAGAAAAAGGGGGAATACCCCTCTTTTACTTTTCTAAATGAGGGAAATGACATTGATGATTGTTTGTTACATATAATTGCATCCTTAAATCTGCTTGAAGCAATAGTTCAATTCTTGGATAGCAACAGTTTGAAATAATTGCAATGTGGGAATCAGGTAAGAATTTCAGGGATGTACCTGCTTTCAGAAGATGGGGGTGGGGTGGCATTTTTGTCATGACTTTGGGACTAGAGGTAGAATATCAGGAATATGTAGGAGATGCCCAGGCTCAGCCTGAGGGAGAAGATAAATGTGTCATCAGTTGAGTCCCTGTATGCCCCCAAAAGAGATCTAAGTCCAGCTCACCTTAAATACTTTCTTAATCTTGCTCATTTCTCTTGACTGTTAGTAGCTTAGATTCTTGTAGTGAATTTAAGCTTGCAGTAAATCTTTACACTCATTTGAGCTGCCTGAATGTCCTGATTTCCCTGGCATTTGATAGAATAGTATGTGGAGAAGGAGGGTTGGAATCTTTATTCTTTAAGGTAGACTATAAAACACAAACCTTAGAATTTGGCCTAGAAATCAGTAAGGTGTAGAAGAAGACATTTTAAAGCATTTACCCAAAAGGCAGATGGCCTAAAATCTCAGGAGATCCCCATAAATAAGGAATACCGTATATACTTGGGTATAAGCCGAGTTTTTCAGCACATTTTTTGTGCTGAAAAAAACCCCCTCGGCTTATACTCGAGTCAGATTCCCCTCTGAAAAAAAAATGGTGTGAAGCTCCGAAGCTGGGCAGCCGCTTCCCTGCGTCCGTGTTTCCTTTGCAACTTTTAAGCATGGGAGGGGAGGCTTTTCTGAGCTCTAGGCTGAAAAAGCAACGCGAGCCGAGGTCGCTCCACTCAGTTTCATTTCCTCAGCTCCAGCTGCTTTCAGTCCACTCGGGAGGAGGGGGAGGAGGGGGAGAGAGAGAGAGAGAGATATCATAAGAACGGCTCTTGTTTTTTTCTTGCAAGGGAGAGAGTGACTCCTGCCTACCACTGTCATCATCATCATCTTTTGCGTTAGTGAATCAATCAAACCTTTCATGATAGTGAGATTGTTTCCCAAATTTCCCTTAAATCAGGGAAGAAATCAGAAACAAACCTTTGGGCTGAGAATAAGCTTGTTCCTATGATGCCATTTTTGTTCACTTCAGTGTGAAAAGTGTGAAAAAACACACTTCTTTTTCTTCATCTTCTTGTTCCCTATTTACTGGTCTCTTTCAAAGAGGAAATTGTGAACATCAAACTTATTCTCAACTGTCCTAGTGAAAGTTTTTATTGGCATCTATTTTTATTTTTGAAATTTACCAGTAGCTGCTGCATTTACCACCCTCGACTTATACTCGAGTCAATAAGTTTTCCCAGTTTTTTGTGGTTAAATTAGGTGCCTCGGCTTATATTCGGGTCAACTTATACTCGAGTATATACGGTAAGTGATCAAAAAGCAAAATGCTTTTCCTACTTTGTCCATCTAGATTTGTCAATTCTATATGAATCCATTGCCGGAGATCAATCAATCAATCAATCAATGTTTGTATGGAACATATTCCACACAAATAATATTGCATTAATTAATTATTAATGAGACGAACAGTCTGCAAAATAATGTACTCCATTTGCAAGCCAATGAATCCTTTTCTGTTGTGCCCTTCTTTCTCAGAGACAAGTCTGATTTCACACAAAATCACACAATGCATCCTACATCTGAAACACACAGATTGACCTCCTTTCTTCCAATAAAAATGGCAATAGTTGGGGAAAAAAGAAAAAGAGAGAGAAAGTAAAATTGTGACTAAATGGAAAGGGCAAAAAAGAGTTTAAAAAGAACTGTACAGAACCAAAGCATGGAATAATGCAACAGGAAATGAAAAGGGGAGAAAACCCAATTAGGATTACAAAGAAATTCCCCAGCCCTTCCAAGCAAGACATAAGCTTCCTGCTCTTCTTCAAAGAGATCTTCTTCCTAGTAGAAGACCCATGGCTATCCACACTTCTCTGGCAACCTTAGTTTCCAAAAAAATTATCTTATTTTAGTTTTTAATATTCTCAATCAGAGAATTTATTTATTTATTTTGTCAAACAATTATTAGATTACGGGTATAAGTATAAACATGGTTATAAATACATGAAATGGATACGAATAAGAAAAAAAGAAACAATAGGACAGGGATGGTAGGCATGTTTTAGTGTGCTTATGCACGCCCCCTATATGAGGTCTCCTATCAATTCACATCTTGGAGAAAAATTGTCTCCCTATCTGGTCAATATGTAAATACATAATTGAAGAGTAATGATCAGAGGTGGTATTCAGCAGGTTCTCACCAACTTTTGAGTAGTTTGGAAAACTGGAAAATACCACGTCTGACTGGAGATTTTACAGTCTCCTTCCCCTGCCATGCCTTTCAAGCCATGCCCAAAGAACCGGTGGTAAAAAAAAATAGAATCCTACCACTGGTAAAGATATTAACCATATATAGTTTTAATTCAGAAAAATCAAAGCAAATTTAGTTTTCTTCCTGGCTTCACTGACTCCAACATATGATGCCATTCAAGGCTGGCCAAACCTGTGTCCCCTTACATGAATGGTTTAGTCTGGATCTGGGTTCTCTTATACTTCCTTAATTATTTTTTTATTTTCACAGGTCAGGAGATCTGATTATGGTTCTTGCGATCTTGTACTTGTCTTTCGATGGTCCTGTGACAAAACTGCCCTTGTTTTCAGCTCATCTGACAAAGGATAGGCAGAATTGAGGTTATTTCATTTGCAAATTGGGCTGAGCCATGGTGTTTTTTGCAGGTATTATAAGTGATATGACTATATTAACCAGCCTCCTGAAGGTAGAACTCTCCAGC